>CM037474.1:26055987-28455987 GCA_021014325.1 Plazaster borealis | reverse complement strand
ACAAGTGCCACAACCGGAGCTCGAACCAACCCCTTGCCGATCAGAAACACCAGAGCCCGAGTCTGGCACTTCCGCTCTACCACGACACGCCACAAGACAAAACTATAGCTAACTCTAAGGGGTAAATGTGTACCCGTGAGGGCAAAGGTAGTTATTGTAGCACAAACTGAATGCTCCCCCAGGGAACTGAGAGAGTTTGAAGAATGAAATACTGGGACACGACCGTACACCATGAGCGACAAAGTTGCGGGTACCAGCGCAATAAGTCAGAACATAAATGTCATGTGATTTCATCTCTGTGGCGATTTGTTTTCATTCTCATGCCCGTCCTTGTGAATAAGAAGCTTGTAAATCCAGTTTACGACATGATTGGTTCATGAATTCGGAAATATAAATTGATGATTTCGTAAAATCAAGTCTGACCTTGGTGCAAGTAACAATTGTGTGGAGAACTCTTCCAGTATGAAATATAGGTTTTCCCGGCCAATTACAGCAAGAATTCATTCAATTTCATTAACACGCATTCAAATTAACGCATTTTCTCCTAATCCACTCAATGTAGGGTTTCTATTTAATAGCTATTAATGCATTCACTCTCGTTTTCGTGCACACATGATTTCGTTTTTCTCATTCAGATTCATTTCAGTCATTTTATTTCATTTATAGATATTCAAGACTACACTTTGACCATTCTTAAGTTGAATTTCTACCTATTTTTACACTTGAAGAAATTGAATGGTTGACCAGCTCTTGCTGCTGGCTTTTAAGAAATTGAATAAGTCTTGCGGCCTAATGAAATTGAATGATCTAATTCGACCAGTGAATGCTAAACTGGTGAAACTGAATTACTCCTTTTGACTGTTGAATGCTGATTCAACGGAGCGTTCATTTTCAAACGAAATTGAATGAGCCTGGTTTTCAAATATATGGACTTTTGTTGAAATTGGCCGGGAAAACCGATACAATATGCGAGCAAAATACTCCAAAATAATTCCTATTCGTATTTCCGACAAGGTTTGTTCGACACACTACGGGTCGGACTTGGTCAAATCGGTTGTCGGACATGGTCCATGTTGGACATAATTTGGAGTGTCGTTGCAGAGCGGTCTAAAGTTCACTGGACTCAAGTTCTACGGGTAGCCAGAGTACGAGTTCGGGTACGGGCTCGTGGTGTTTGTGTCCTCGAGCATGACCTAAAGGCACTGAACACGTTTGGTAATTGTCAAAGACCAGTGTTCTCACTTGGTGTATCCCAACATATGCATAAAATAACAAGCCTGTGAAAATTTGGGCTCAATTGGTCATCGAAGTTGCAAGAAAATGATGAAAGAAAAACACCCTTGTTGTACAAATTTGTGTGCTTTCAGATAGGAATAAAAACTTCTTGCAAGATCTTTTTATTATTTTAGTGAGAAATTACCTCTTTCTCAAAAACTACGTTACTTCAGAGGGAGTCGTTTCCTACAATGTTTTAAACTATCAACAGCTCTCTGTTGCTCGTTACCAAGTCAGTTTTTATGCTAATATTTGTTCTGAGTAATTACTAAACGTGTACAGTGCCTTTAATAACCAATATTACCATAAAGATATTTACTTCGCCCTCCGGAAAGGACGTTAGACCATTGGTCCCGAGGTTGTGTACGCACGTTAAAAAAAACAGTGTTCAAGGGATTGTATACGTTTGATAATTTGAATCCACTGTGTGTTTCAATCCTATATATAATTGGAGATAATATATACCGCAAAACTAATCTGTGAAAATTTCATTTCAAAAGGTGGTAGCGTTTTTGAGGTATTGCCGAAAATCTGGAGCTGTTATGTCCACGCAGGAAGAATAATCAGCAATTGGAATACACTATCTGAGAATCATTACAGTAACGCTTCTCAGATTCAATTTTTGGGGGATAAAAACTGGTATCTTTTTCCATAACCGCAGTACTTCGAAGTGAAAAGTATCTCACAATGCATGATACTATCCAAAGCTGCTGTACTTCTTACCTAAGTAAGTTTTTTATTGCCATTAATTTTCAGAGTCATTACCAAACAGACCCTTTACCAAAGGATATTTACTTAGCCCTTCGGAAAGGATGTTAAACCATTGGTCCCGAGGTTGTGTACGCACATAATTAAAAAAATACAAGGACACTTATGTTAAGAGAAGAATCCACTGAGACAACTTGATCCCCCAGTAAATAAACAGGTTTCATTATTCCTAAACAGGTCTCATTATTCCTAAAAAGGTCTCATTGTTCAAAAACAGGTCTCATTAGTGAAACGAGAAGGTTTACTTTATAGGTTTGTTGTATGGCATGTTCAATGGAACCATTATAAAGTATGGGAACGACTTCACTCTTCCCAAAACGTCTGATGTGTCATGCCTGTTACAAACTTGTATACGGGCATTTACTCCTTGCACCAAGAGTCACAAACGCAGATACTGGCTGCCAAGCTCGCCATGTTGGGAGTCAAGCTGCACGTACAAATTACACTGCAAACACTGGGGTGTTAAAATTGACACCGTGGGTGTTGTCACATGAAGATACCGAAGAGAGAATCCAAATTAACATCTTAGGGTTTTAAAATAACACCAATGTAATTGCAGAAATTTGTGTTATTTTAACACCATATGGTGTGAATTTTGAATTCGTTTTTTTCCTTTTTTTTTGTGACAACACCCATGGTGTCAAATTTAACACCCCAGTTTTGCTGTGATGGTAAGCGTGTATACGCCGCGTCGCCAATACGCACACCAGAAGCATTGACTCCCCAAATGGCGCAACCGAGATGATTGTAATAATGAGGACGTCAGGTGAATGGGGTCAGTATGCACAATTATGGTACTGGTTACCTTCCGAAATCCAAACTAAACAAGTCGTATGACACCCTTTCCATATTTTCTGTGGTGCCATTGCAAATCGCGAAGGAATACATATGGACTTCAGATATGCACCTTTTAGTGTATGTGTCAGTATCTTGTTACTTAATCTGTTATGCGATATTTGCCTATAGACCGCATCTCACAAGGCACGGAATTAAAGAAAGTCTGGTCAGCCCCACGGGTCCACCGTGAAAACAGAGTTGCCTCTTGAAGACATCTCGAGATTTGTCTCTCTTTGTACAAAACTATCTCCTGCTTTCATTAACATCTTACTTTATATACGTGTCCTATTTCGCTTTTTCTTTTTTTTCAAAGAGGGTTCAATACCCTGTGGGTAAACGCTGCGTGTATGTAGCATACCTTTTGTAGCATACCTTCTGTCGAGATGTATTTTTAAATGCATCCACGTAATTGCATGAAGAGGCCTCGGAATGGCATTTCGGAAGCTCTGTAAAACACCTTCAAGAGACAACATCGAGAAGGGGGTTTACTCCGGTGTTTTCTGGTAATGAATAGCTGTAGATTGTGCCATGGCACCTTGTAAACCGTTATATGGTGCCAATGTAAATAATTTGACTTTTTTTATTGAACATTGCTCCGCGTGCCTCGTAGAAAAAAATACTGAGCGCTTTGAGACGGCCTCAGGTGTTATAAAGCGCTTTATAAGAACTGCGTAATTACTACTTTTGACTGTTATAAAACTTTAATATAATGTAGGCCTACTTTAATTCCAATATTACGAAAGCCCATTAGTGCCATCGAAAGTATAAATTGCTTTCTTGCAAGTATATATTTAGCAAATCTTATTTTGTTGAAGTACAATTATGTTTGGCGAGTCTTGGTGTTTTTTTTATATGTTTGGCGAGACTTGTTTTTTTGCAAGTATGTTTGGCGAGCCTTGTATGCAAGTATGTTTGGCAAGCCTTGTATGCAAGTATGTTTTGAGGGTCTTTTTGCGCTTTGACGCGCTCCGATCCACCACGCGGCACTTGTGCTAGTTTAGCTGCGTCCCGACGTAATTGAGATGATCTTGGGTGTGCAGTGTGTTCAGTGGTCCAAATCTTCCATAGTTTGGGTTGTTTGCTGTGCATTGTAGAGGAAGGCATGAGGTCTGGCCCCTTCTTTCATAATTGAAACGTGACCACAGGGTACCTAGTCTACCTATTGCTTACTCCATCATGGTCCGAAGACCTTCAGTCTGTGTATTTTAGATCCCTACACTGTAAAAATGAAGGGCAAAGAAGTTGATGGGTAATCTGAAAATGGGCAAACTAGGTAATAATTCGTGACTTTGTTGGTTAATACTTTTTCCAACATGTGTGGCATTTTCCCTGTTGGTTAACTGAAACAAAAACACTAAACAAATGGTAAATATACTACATCAGTTGGGTATTATTTATCAGGTTTACCCTTTATATAGCAAGACATTATTCTTCTGCCTCATCGTTGGGCATCTTTCCACATACAGTTGGGTAAAGTGAAACCACATGGGATGCAAAAGCATAAAAACGATCATTTCCAACAAGGCGAGTGGAGGAGTGGCTGTGGCCGTGTCCTCTCTCTTAAACGAGCGGCGTTGCCCAGTGGTTATACGACTTTTTGAAGGTTAGTTTTTAACTAAATATAAAGTGTTGTTTCCTATTTAGTTGTACACAGTCGTGAAAGTGGCAGAGCAAGCAACACAGTGCTACTGCCATTGAATTATTTTCAGTTTTATCATGCCATTCGTGTACATGTATTGTAATGTTAAAACAGTATGTGTATGTAAAACAACAATACACGAATGGCACTATCACTGCATTGCTTGCACTGCAACTGTCACGACTCAGCTAAACAGAAAACAAACGTTATTTAGTTAAAAACTAACCTTCAAAAGCATCTACAAACCACTGGGCAACCCCACGTTTTTGAGAGAGACGCCAAGGGCACAGCTCGCCACCACTCGCCATTGTGGTAAAAAAAAAATCGTTTTTCGATGCATGGACGTACGACACATCGCAGGAACTGTGAATCAAATGGTTAATTTTATTCACCATTTGTTGGATAACACAATAATTATTGACCAATGAAGTAATGATTGCCCAACTGCTACACAAAACCTTTCTACCAAGTATTGGTAAAAAAAATCATCGCCCAATAAATGGGTAATTGATAATTTATCATATACCCAGAAAAAGGGTAAACATTTGATGAGGAAATATTACCCAATAATTTGGCAATCAGAGTGCCCAACTGAGATGGGGAAAAAAGTACCTAAAAGATGGGCATGTTGATAGTTTAAGCAACGTTGGGTAAAAAATTGGGTAAATTTTTGCCCATTATTTTTACAGTGTATCCCCATCGCTCCTGCACAGCCCGGGTTTGCAAAAAAGATGTTTAGCTTTCATGACTCTTGCAGTAAATTACTAGAATCGTGGTTTAAATTTCAAAAGATACCCAAGGCTTGTTATTTACGTACAATTGTCGTCCCTTTCGTTAATATTGTCATTGAATAACAGATTATTTTATGTTCAGAAGTAATAAGTCCCTAGGGAACAATAAGTGCCTCTCGTTAACGGCTACCGGTTATTTTTATGGCGACTATTTTGTATAAGGATGAACACAATAGTTTTTGAAGGCTTTTACCTAGAATCATGTGCTCACACTGATTAACTGCTAAGTAATTAGTTTTTGCCTTTATCATGATGAACGAAAATTACATAAAAGCTACATAATTTTATCGTTATTAACATTTTACAAGTCAACTGTGAAAGGGGAAATGAACAATGATCTATAAAACCCTTTACAAATATTGTGTTCATCATTATACAATGTTTCAAAAATTACACAACAATATCGTTAACATCCAAAAACAAAAGGGTAATGCACAAAAATTAATATATTCAGTCAAACAATAATGACAAACCACAAGTAAAATATTTATAAAAAATTAAAAACGAATTTCGCAATTTTACATATAATAAGTAAATGCTTTTAGAAGATAAATATAATAATAAAAGTAGCTCAACAATAAACAAGTATTTCACAATAACTGAAAACTAAAAATGCTGCGTACGAGATTTGCTGAACATTATAGACTTCACAAAAACAAGACTCGACAGACATTATAACTTCCAAAAAACAAGATTTGCACAAAACAAAACTCGTCAAAAATATACTTCCAAAAAACAAGATTTGCTAAATATAGACTTCCAAAAAACAAGACTCGCCAAATATAAAAACAAGACTCGCAAAACATATACCGGTACTTCCAAAAAACAAGATTTGCTAAATATAGACTTCCAAAAGACAAGACTCGCCAAACACATACTTGCAAAAAACAAGACTCGCTAAATATCCTACTTGCAAAAAAGCAAGTTTTACTTTCGATGGCACTAATGGGCTTTCGTAAAATATAGAGCAAACTAGTGTCCAACTCTTGCTAAACTCCAACAGCAACCCGTCTTGAAGTTACTTTGTCTAAACTCCAACTACATGATCCATGCAAAAAGTACCATGCTACCACAGTATAACACACAGTCTGTCTAGGCATATCTGTATATTGCCATACTGTCATTGTTTCCCGCAAAAAAAAACCGTTATATTTGTTCCTACATCAATATAAGTAAGATTTGAAACTTTGCATGGTGGAAATACGATATGGAAAGGTTTGCGGTAACACCATGTAATGGCTATCTCTATAAATGAGTTGGGGTGGTTCTGAAAAGAACCGTTGGTTTCAACTCGACGTTTCGATCAGTATGCTCTGATTGTCTTCTCATCAATATATGGCCTGAGTAAATTGTCTTAATAAACAAAAGATTGCGTGAGAAAATTAAACCACATGATCCTTTAAAAAAGCATCATAATATTATGAATTGCCTAGAGGCCTGTTGAGACGGGTAATATCTCCGCTCTTGACACTCTTTCTAATTACTCCAAGAGTAGGCCTACCTCGTTTACAATATTATTTCTCCTGTGGGATATAGGGGATCTGTGGTTCGATGTAAACAACGATTTGTCATCATGATAATGTCAGTGTTTTGTTTCGAGTACTTCTTTTGGCTGAGCGGGTTCAAAATGCGAGGTCAATAAACCACGGTTTGTACTTTCCTTTATGGGGACTTTATGCCACTTGGCTGTCTCGTCCTTTCCTTACCTATTAAACAGTGGCGTAACCAGCATGGGGGCAGGGACGGGAGCCCCCCCCCCCCCGCTCAGAACACTTGCACCCCCTTGCCCCCCAAAAAACATAATAATAATAATAATAATAATAACAACAACAATAATAATAATTGAGATTGAAAAAGTGCACAGTTGAACGGTTCGATACATAATATTTACAGGGCTCTAAAAATTATGTATGTGCCCTCGTTCCCCCTCCCCCAAAAACAACAACAACAACAACAACAACAACAACAACAACAACAACAACAACAACAACAAAATGGGACAGGAAAGTGCCCTCTAGGCCCAGGCTAATGACATATAGTAACATCCTACAGTATCCACTATAGAGGCCTTACAGCAATTCGTCACGTCCTCTTCAAACACAACTTGTGAAATCGTCTCAACGAAAACATCTTACCCGGATCACAAGACAAGAGGACAAATATTTCGAAGGGTTTTGGAACAGTGACTCTTGTTAAAGAGGAAACACGAATGTTTTTTCGAAGCGATTTTGCCGCAAACCCTCGTTCCCAGTGTTGACCACCCTTCTGTCTCACAGGTACAATATATCATTGCTTTTGCAAAAAGTTGGCAGATCGTTCCCATCCTGTTTTCGATCAATACACTAATATCAACCTCTTAAAGTTTCGTTTAAAAAGGTGACCTAGTTCCCAAGAAAACCAATAATAACGGTTTACGTGTTGCCAAGGTTTTTGAAGTGCTCGCTCGTAGAAATAATTACTTCTGACAATATTGCTTGGAAGAGTTTTAAACGGAAGTAAACTTTTAGATTAAGAAGCGTTGATTCATTAAAGGGATTGTATACATTTGGTAATTGTAACCCACTGTTTGTTTCAATCCTATATAGTTGTAGATATATACCATAAAACTAACCTGTGAGAATTTAATTTCAAAAGGTGGTAGCGTTTTTGAGATATTGCCGAAAATCTGGAGCGATTATGTCACGCAGGAAGAATAATCTGCAATTGAAATACACAATCTGAGAAACGTTACTGCAGTAACGCTTCTCAGATTCAAATTTGTAAGGATAACAAGTGACATTTTTTCCATAACCGCTGTACTTTTTTGTGAAATATTTCTCAAAATGCATTATACTATTCAAAGCTGCTGTACTTCTTACCAAGTAAGCTTTTATCGCCATTAATTTTCAGAGTCATTACCAAACGAATAAATAAAAAATTTAAATATTACTAATCGTATCATAGTTCATTGAGACTGAAAGTGACAGCCTCACCTGGCAAATTCTGGACTTAAATCGTTAGAGTTTAGGAAAAGCGTACTATCTGCCCCACTTTAAGGTCATATAGAAAGGGGTGGTCCTTTCTCTTTATTGATAGGATGAACCTTATGGTTTTGTGAAATAAGTATCTACGGTGAAATCAAGCCCTGCAATCTCTCGCTGTGTTTTCTACGTCTAGAGTTCCGGTCAGCCGTGCTTTATTGATGCTAAACCTGCATTAAGCCGCGAAGAAGGAGGGGATCTATCCCCAGGGGGATCCTCTATTTGGGTTGTATTACGTTACCCATAGCTATCGGATATTATCACCTCGATCTCATCTTCTTGACTGACCATTTTCACAAGACATTAATTGAGGTGACGTTAAGACATTTGGGAAGATTGTGACAAGCCGTTTTTGTCAATAACAATCAATGTAATGTTGTTACAAACCAATACGTTCCAAGAAAAATTGAACAAACCATTTTCGATTTTACTTTTTGGAAGATTTAACGTTTATACGGAGCCACTTTTGGTGACAGGTAAAGACAAAAATTGAACACATGGAAATACAAAGCAGGGGAATGTGATTCGTTCCCTCTAAATATTACATGCGTTTCCTTGAAACAATAGTTTGTTGACATGAAGTACTAATTAGTTTCCTCGAACTCATTTCGTTCCCTCGATATATTTCGAGGTATAGGTATAAGGTTGTTGGTATAAGGTTGTTTTGAGGGAACGAAACAACTTTTCCATTTCGTTTTTAATCTTCTAATTCTAATTTTACGTTTCATAAAAACGGAACAAAACCTTTCTAATTTTACGTTAAAGAGAAACGAAACAATACTTTCAAACTTAACGTTTCATAAAAATGGAATCATAGAAATGGAACAAAACCTTTCGAATTTTATAGCAAAATGCTAATTATTTTGTAAGTACGAATTATTGATTCGTTATTTTGTGTTGATTTACCTAAAGCACATCTTGCGTTTTATGTACCAAAATGAGTCTCATACAACGTCAAATCGGGGAAATATTTGAGGGAATTGTGCCTTTGCTATAAACAAGCACGGAATTTGGCACAAAGTAGAGTATGTCATGAGAAAGATATTTGGCTGTTTAGGGCCATCCATCGCAGATTTGAATTTTGAAAAAATATATGTAGAATAACAGCAACTTTCAAAGTTTTCAGAACGGCTGCCATTGCTTGTTATTTGCCCTTTGCACGGTCAGCCATTTGCGTGTAGAGCCTCGAAATGGGGACAGCAATGAGTAGAAGCATTATATAACTCTGTATTGTCACGGTAATGTAATGACACTTTGATCCAAACAGATGAAGTCGAGGCTCTACACGCACATGGCGGATCCGTGATGTCTGACTGTGCGCAAAATTCCATGCATCATCAAAGGCATAATCCCATCACCACCTGCCTTACTGTGATGATAAAGTAGGATTTGAATTGCATTGTGGAGACACAATAAAGTAAGGTTTGCAGTAACACCATGGTGGGAATACTGTCTGGTAAGGTTTGAGGTAACACCATGAACATAGGAGTTGAAACTTTGCATGGTGGAGATACAATCTAGGAAGGTTTGCGGTAACACCATGTACACGAGTAGGATTTGAAACTTTGCATGGTGGAGATACAATCTAGAAAGGTTTGAGGTAACACCATGTACATGAGTAGGATTTGAAACTTTGTATGGTGGAGATACAATCTAGTAAGGTTTGCAGTAACACCATGTACATGAGTAGGATTTGAAACTTTGCATGGTGGTGATACAATCTAGGAAGGTTTGCGGTAACACCATGTACACGAGTAGGATTTGAAACTTTGCATGGTGGAGATACAATCTAGAAAGGTTTGAGGTAACACCATGTACATGAGTAGGATTTGAAACTTTGCATGGTGGAGATACAATCTAGTAAGGTTTGCAGTAACACCATGTACACGAGAAGGATGTTAAACTTTGCATGGTGGAGATACAATTTAGTAAGGTTTGCAGTAACACCATGTACACGAGTAGGATTAGCAAGTTTGCATGGTGGAGATACAATCTGGTAAGGTTTGCAGTAACACCATGTACACGAGTAGGATTTGATACTTTGCATGGTAGAGATACAATCTGGTAAGGTTTGCAGTAACACCATGTACATGAGTAGGATTTGATACTTTGCATGGTGGAGATACAATCTAGTGAGGTTTGCAGTAACACCATGTACACGAGTAGGATTTGATACTTTGCATGGTGGAGATACAATCTAGTAAGATTTGCAGTAACACCATGTACATGAGTAGGATTTGAAACTTTGCAAGGTGCAGATACTATCTAGTAAGGTTTGCAGTAACACCATGTATTGAGTAGGATTTTAAACTTTGCATGGCGGAGATACAATCTAGTAAGGTTTGAGGTAACACCATGTACATGAGTAGGATTTGAAACTTTGCATGCTGGATATACAATCTAGTAAGGTTTGCAGTAACACCATGTACATGAGTAGGATTTGAAACTTTGCATGGTGGAGATGCAATCTAGTAAGGTTTGAGGTAACACCGTGTACATGAGTAGGATTTTAAACTTTGCATGGTGGAGATACAATCAGGTAACACCATGTACATGAGTAGGATTTGAAACTTTGCCTTCAGGGAATACAATCTAGTAAGGTTTGCAGTAACACCATGTACATGAGTAGGATTTGAAACTGTGCATGGTGGAGATACAATCTAGTGAGGTTTGCAGTAACACCATGTACACGAGTAGGATTTGAAACTTTGCACGGTGGAGATACAATCTAGTAAGGTTTGCAGTAACACCATGTACACGAGTAGGATTTGAAACTTTGCACGGTGGAGATACAATCTAGTAAGGTTTGCAGTAACACCATGTACATGAGTAGGATTTGAAACTTTGCATGGTGGAGATACAATCTAGTAAGGTTTGCAGTAACACCATGTACATGAGTAGGATTTGAAACTTTGCATGGTGGAGATACAATCTAGTAAGGTTTGCAGTAACACCATGTACACGAGTAGGATTTGAAACTTTGCACGGTGGAGATACAATCTAGTAAGGTTTGCAGTATTGCTTTGAAAATATTTCCGAAAATGTTGACTATGTTTCAAATCTCTTGAAGACCAACAGAGGACACCGTTTGAAACGTCGAGACTTATCTCACAACTGCTTCTGTTTTAGGGAGCACAGCTTCATCCATAAAGAAATTATTACATGTTCGGTCACCCATAAACTTATTCCCCCTCTTTATTTGGAACTAATACTACTGGAGGTCCAATTAATCCAGATCCCTTTATCCACGGAGGTTTTTCCCGCTTTTTTATTTACATCTGGAATTATAATAGATTACAAGTAATCTTCCGCAGAAAGGTCAAGCAAAGTGGTTGAGTCTTTATTGAGTTCAGTGGAACTAATTAATTTATATATATAACCGAGCGAATTGGTTAAAGGAATTGTACACGTTTGGTAATTGGAACCTACTGTTTGTTTCAATCCTACATAGTTGTAGATAATATACCATAAAGCTAACCTGTGAAAATTTTGTTTCAAAAGGTGTTAGCTTTTTTGAGATATTGCCGAAAATCTGGAGCGGTTATGTCCACGCAGAAAGAATAATCCGCAATTGGAATACACACTCTGAGAAACGTTACCACAGTAACGCTTCTCAGATTCAAATTTTTGGGGATACAAAGTGATATCTTTTTCCATAACCGCAGTACTTCGAAGTGAAAAGTTTCTCAAAATGCATTATACTATACAAAGCTGCTGTACTTCTTACCAAGTCAGTTTGTATTGCCATTAATTTCCAGAGTCATTACCAAACGAATACAGACCCTTTAAGTGTAGTGGTTTCTCCTACGTTTTAATATGGATTGTCTTCAATAACTGAGACATTTTCATAGGCCTATACGAAAGATGGTTTGCTCTGTATACCGGATCGAGTTCATACGTTTGAAATTTCCACATATTGAAATAGACACTCTTTTTGCAAGCAGATCACGAACACGAGGTAGAAAACGACCTAACTCAATTTAAAGACCTTTTGTATACACTACAAGGCTAAAAGAAATTGGTTTGGGATGTAGCATCCACATCATAGTACATTGTTGAATAAAAGCCCTTTATCAAGAAATGTCCAGTGGGTAATTTTTGCTTGTGAAAAGCCAAAGAGAATACTTCTCTCCGCTCGGTCTTGTGCAAACTCACTTGGTAATACTAAACTGACTGACCACCATCAAGCACTCAGAAAATGGGTTGATGTTGAAAGTTTCTTTTACCAATCACAATTTAAACGTGTAAAGTCTATACTGCCCAAGTAAAACCCATATCAACTTACGAGGAAAACTACCGTTCGCATACAAATCACCGCACGCGTAAAAAGCCAAATGTATATTTAGATATTACAATTACATCAGATTTACACGTTAGTACGTGTGACTTTTCAATAAACGAACTTACCCGTCCGTTCGGGTAGATTTTCGGGCAGGAAGATTAAAATTAAATTTAAATGAAAGCACACATTCATACATCACTGTCATTTTCATCGACTTGTCGGTATATTTGGGGTCAGAATAAAATGATTAAAGGGCTGTTGAACACAGTGTTCTTTTGCTTTGCGAATTTCATTTCATTTCATTTATTAATTCTGGTTGTGAAGCCAAGGACTCTCAGAACATAATCACTATACACCATGGAGAGAATACAAAGAAGGAAAATTCAGTTTTAGATGTGGGAGGAAAACCCCAGAGAATTATTCCAGGAAAGCCCATGCACGCAGTCAGGTAGGTACTGAAAACCCAATCCACGTAGTCCCCCGGTGGGAATCGAACTGGGGTCCTAGAGGTGGAAGGCGAGGAAAGATACCACTATACACCAACCCAACTGCTCCTGATTTGTGTACATTAAAGGGACACGTTGCCTTGGATCGGACGAGTTGGTCTAACAAAAAGCGTTTGTAACCGTTTGTTATAAAATGCATATGGTTAAAAAGACGTTATAAAAGTTAAATACAATGATCAACACATATTTAATATGTCTCGAAATTGCGTGTGGTTTTCCTTTTACTAGGCAAACTAACACGGTCGGCCATTTTGTGTTTAAAAAATTTGACTTCATAAAATGGCCGACCGTGTTTGTTCACGATGTAAAAGGAAAACCACGCAATTTCGAGACATATTTGTGTGGATTATTGTATTCTACTTTTAATGCATCTTTCCAACCATATGTATTTTATAACAAACGGTTACAAATGCTTTGTATAGACTCGCCCAACTCGCCCGATCCAAGGCAACGTATCCCTTTAAAGGCACTGAACACGTTTGGTAATTGTCAAAGACCAGTGTTCTCATTTGGTGTATCCCAACATATGCATAAAATAACAATAACAAAATTTGGGCTCAATTGGTCATCGAAGTTGCAAGAAAATGATGAAAGAAAAAAACACCCTTGTTGTACAAATTGGTGTGCTTTCAGATAGGAATAAAAACTTCTTGCAACAAGTTTTTATTATTTTAGTGAGAAATTACATCTTTCTCAAAAACTACGTTACTTCAGAGGGAGTCGTTCCTCACAATGTTTTATACTATCATCAGCTCTCCGTTGCTCGTTACCAAGTCAGTTTTTATGCTAATATATATCTTGAGTAATTACCAAACGTGTACAGTGCCTTTAAATAAACTATGCAAGTCTCGCGCGTATCGAAAACGAGAAAACGAATCGAACGAAGACTATGAATTCAAATCTTCTTTTTTAATTCTATTTTTACAAAATTCTTGAAAATAAAAATACCTACATTAATTTGTTATAAATGCAGTTTCAATATATGATACACAAGTAATTTGATAGAATTATCACTGAAACAATATTTAAACTTGGGACGATGATGTGACGCTGATTTTTTAGTTAATCACACTCGAATTTGTGTTACCATTATATAGGTTTTATGATAACATGAACCTCAGTTGGGCAAAATTCTTAACTGTTTATAAGTTACCGAAAATTGAGTCTTATTCTCGTATTTCTTTTTTTTCTTTTTTTCTTTTTACTTCACTTTCATGGCTAATGCTTACTTTCCCAACAATTATGATATAGTTTGTATAGCCACAAACTATGTTAAACTATGTTTGAAGAAACAGAATCGCGCACACGTAAAACTCAATATGGTTGGGACCAACTCGTCGGGTCGGGCGTGACTTGCCACGTATGGCTGCACATGCATCTTGAAGTTAATTGAATAACTTCACTTTGCCCGAAGCATTGAAGACAATCTCTCAGGATTCCCATTTGCCAATACGTTCACGAAGTGACATAAAGGTTGATTTATTTATCACATTATTAGACTCAGTCAAACGTATACAGACAGATCTATCTATACATCATATCTCTTTGAATTTGTAACTCATTAAAAAGACATGAAAGGTCTTGTCGGACTAAAATAAATCAGTTCGAAAGCACAGTGTGTAATTAATTTGTCCATGGCGTGTGTTGACGCAATAATTAATGTCCGACATGCATCTTGAAGTTAATTGAATAACTTCACTTTGCCCGAAGCATTGAAGACAATCGTTATGTCTGACAACCGATTTCGATCGGACATAAAGGTTTGTCGGACACACTCTGTTACTTATGGGTTGTCGCACTAATAACAGACGTTTGTTTGTTGGGGGTGTTGGGGTGTTTGTTTGTTGGGGTGTTTGGGGGTGTTTGTTTGTTTGTTTGTTGTGGTGTTTGTTTGTTTGTTTGTTTGTATGTTTGTTTTAGATGATCTTCTCGTCAAGGGAACTCGGCAAACTCCCGCAAACGATGGTTTGTCACAGAACACTCGGAAATCTTTGAGATGGCGTTACTTCATTGGGACCGGAGTTGGTGTTACCATAGCTCTATGATACCACTAGTTGGTGTTACCATAGCTCTATGATACCGCTAGTTGGTGTTACCATAGCTCCATGATAGTTGGTGTTACCATAGCTCTATGGTGTTACATGGGGCGAAGGAAAACGAGTGACGACGGCTTGTTGTAATTATGCATCAACCTGTTTTACAAAACGCTGGGCCATTGTTAAAATCATACAACTTCAGTACCCTAATGCGCGAGTGTCATGCAATACCATGTAACGGCCGGAATACCCATACAAGTGATATTTTGCGACATAATTTCCTTAGCAATCAGCCACTTTCCACAAGCCATATCAAGCATCTAGCGTAGTACTACTGATACAAAATAACTTCCAGAATAGACTTACCAAGCAGACGAGGTTAGTTTGTACACCAGTGTCGCTCAAAACGTCCCTCTTAAATGTTGAGATCGCCGTCAAAATCGACAAGTAGTGACAATTTCTACTTGACTTTGTGCAGCCACAATCTGTTCAAATCGGTGTGACAACATAAAAACTTTCATTCAGTTTTTCAAACAATGGAGATATCCTGTTCTCCCGTGAGGTATGAAGACGAGGTATCTCCACGACAAGCAGGTTTCAGTCTCCTCATTGAAACGCTGTTTAAGCTGCCTGGGATTGGGATTGGCGAGAGCGCTAACAGCATGCAACGATCACTGTTTCCAGTTTGTTAATGAGCCAATATCTCGTGGTCGCTCTGGTTGATTTGCCGGCTGTAGTCGGTTGGTCACTGTATTAATTCTCAACGTGGAGTTATAAAGTTGCGGGCATCCTTGGTGTTTCACCAGCACTCTTGTCTAATCACTCATGTACATGTAACATGCATGGTATGATGAAACAGTTATCCGTGCGCAGCGGTTGTAAATAAGTGAATGTGTACAGCAAACAAAGTTGCGATGATGGCGCTCTTACTTCAATCAAGTTGGCGTGACAGATCTTAGATTCTGGATTCGCAAAGTGCAAGTCGTTGACGCCTAATGCCTGAAACCTGCAAGAAAATACACGCCTGTGCAAACAATTTGAAGATGCTCAAACGGTGTGCATGGGGAGTGGGGACTGGCAGTGATGCTTAATAATGACCAAAAACCTACAGTGAAATGCACTTTTCTTAAAGTTATAGAAAACACTCGTTGAAGCCACATGAACGGATTATGAAATCTAATTTGAGGTACGAAAGTCAAGAACACTGAAAAACCACACACAAATCTTCAATCTGAATGTCAAAACCGAAAGTTCAACCGGAATTTTGATATTGAATTGGTGTCTGAATTTCCTTCCTCCGGAAGAAGCAGGGCTTAAAGGTGAACTTAACAACTGAACTTCAGACGTTTTGCTCAGGCTATAATCAAATTGAAACATGTTAGGTAAATGGGATAAACTCGGCCCAATCAAAGCTCGCACAGAGCTGTGTTGTTACCATGGCAGACTAAAGATCATAGAGCATGAGAATATTGTCATGAGTTGAAGCCGAGTTGGAACATTCCATTTTTCAATGAATGAAAGTATTCTCTTCATTGCACAAACGCAAAACACTCATCAGTTGTTTTATAGAACGGTCCAAGTAGATCTTTGTCATTTGGAGAGTACACAAAAATAATAATCACCAATATGTACAAGATTGTGTTCTGGCATCCACTGTGATGGTGTTTTTTACTGCTGTGTGGTGTGGTCTAGCGTGCAAAACAAAACTCCGTTGGTCTTCACGACCACACACAATCCGTGCATCAACCATACTGGGCAATGATACAACGCAATGAAACACTCCAAAGGTTAGTCAACAAGGATGGGACGAAAATGCACGGCGAATGGTATCAAAATGCACGGTATACGACGTAGGCTATGTAATAGTATGAATAGAATGCCCGGCGTGACCAACAATCCTCCAATCAATGACGAGGATCTACTTGGGTGATTATAAAAATGAACGATTAACATCTTCATTTTGTATACAAGAGATTGACTAGCCAACTTAGTCAGGCATTTTACAGCAGGCATTACATGCAGACAGAAAATCTGGATAGTGCACAAATTTCATTGAAAAAAAACATTTCCAATTTTGTATAAGACGTCCATATTTGCAATGCTCTGTGATATGTAGAAAATAAGAGAGCAAATTACATAGACCCCACGCTACACGGACGGATGTTTCCATTCCAGGAAGTGCCCTTGAATGACCGGACAAAGGGCCGGTCTGTTTTTTTAGCACTGCTGTGTCGCCATCATTCGGGCATAAGCAAGTTGTCATTCTGTTCAATAATTCTTAATTAATATGTTATCTTCTGCTGCTTCTGCTGCTTCTGCTGCTGCTGCTGCTGCTGCTGCTTCTGCTGCTGCTGCTGCTGTTGTTTGTTGTTGCTGCTGCTGCTGCTGCTGCTGCTGCTGCTGCTGCTGCTACTACTGCTGCTGTTGCTGCTGTTGATGTTGCTGCTGTTGCTGCTGCTGCTGCCGCCGCTGCTGCTGCTTCTGCTGCTGTTGCTGCTGCTGTTGTTTGTTGTTGTTGTTGTTGTTGTTGTTGCTGCTGCTGCTGCTACTGCTGCTACTGCTGCTGCTGCTGCTGTTGCTGTTGCTGTTGCTGTTGCTGTTGCTGTTGTTGCTGCTGCTGCTGCTGCTGCTGCTGTTGCTGTTGATGTTGATGTTGATGGATTGAGGGGGGTAATCTAACCCCCTGTCAAAATTGCATCCAATTATTAAAAGTGCATGTTGCATTTTTGAGGAATGAATCAGCAATATTATCAATCTGGCAGTTCCATTACTCAAACAATGTACAAAAATCGTTAGTTTGGAAATCAGGGTCCTCAACTTTTTAATGGATTATCTTTTTATCTTTGTTCAAGTCCATTAATTGACGTGTCTACATTTTGGCTTCAAATTCATCTTTTTAAATCTGCTATAAATATTTGATTTGATTTAATTTAATGTACTGCTTTGTTGTATTTTTGAATTGTTAATTGTTGAATATCATTGTATTTAGCGTCTTTGATCATTTAATGGGTCAGTCATGATGGTTTGTCGGACACAATAGGTCGGACATAATGGTTTATCTGACACAATGTCAGACATAGTGGTTTGTCGCACACAATAGGTCGGACATAATGGTTTGTCGGACACAATAGGTCGGACAAAATGGTTTGTCGGACACAATAGGTCAGAAATAATGGTTTGTCGGACACAATAGGTCGGACATAATGGTTTGTCGGACACAATAGGTCGGACATAATGGTTTGTCGGACACAATAGGTCGGACATAATGGTTTATCTGACACAATAGGTCAGACATAATGGTTTATCTGACACAATAGGTCAGACATAATGGTTTGTCGGACACAATAGGTTGGACAAAATTGTTTGTAGCACACAATGGGTCGGACATAATGGTTTGTCGGACAAGGGTCAGACATAATTTACGTTCATGTAAGCCGAAATTATGGTCTGAAGGACCATTAAGTTCTGCATTACAAAAAGGAAAAACATTCTTAAAAGGTGAAAACAAAATGGTTGACGATGGATGTTGACGCTGACAATCTACATTGTCAAGGGTCTTGTGACATTTTAGCGCTGTTCGTAGGCAACAGAGGTAGGCTGAAGTTAAATTAATACAGTCATGCTGAACATACAGCAAATCATTACTTTTGAGGTAGCAAATAAGCTATCTTTTTTGTGAGAAAGTACAGAATTCGCAAGTGAATCAAGAAAAACTCACAGTTAAAATCTGAGAAAATCACTGATTGTGAAGTTTGCAGTTTTAATCGTTTCTAACCGTTCTCCAGAGGAAATATTTCTGTCTGAAAACTGTCATAATAAAGAAAACATAATTCGCGGAATTTTGTACGGAGTGAGGGCGTACGTATCATGGACCAAATTTACGTGATGCAAAACAAGCAAATTTCTCCACTAAGCAAAAAAATGAGTTGGGCACTGGTCGTAACACTGTAAACTTCATGGAATGTTGCCTCGTTACCTGTTTCTGCTAAGCAAGAGATGTGCCTGTGCTTAGCAAGTTGTTGGTGCTATCAGGCTTACAAAAGTGGGTCGAGGATCAGATACAGTTCCGTGTATCGAAAGGGCCCGCGCCTGTGATGCATTGTTTATGGACGCCGTTGGTAATGTATGTAATATAGTGCCTACCATACCCAGTAATGGCGAAACGTGGTTGTCACTTGGACTCGCCGGAAAAAAATAAATTAATTTTTTTTTAAAAGTTAATAAAAATAGATGTTGATGGATTTCCGTTTGACAGTGAGAGAAAGCAACCAGTGACTCTTTTCATGGTGGAGTGAAAAGTAACATTTTGTTATTAATTCGTAAACGATCACCCGCCCGGGGACCAGACTAAAAGGTTCATCAAAAACAGGAATGCATTAGTTAATCAAGAATGGCAGTTTGTGTATGAACATTAAAGGCACTGAACACGTTTGGTAATTGTCAAAGACCAGTGTTCTCACTTGGTGTATCCCAACATATGCATAAAATAACAAAGCCTGTGAAAATTTGGGCTCAATTGGTCATCGAAGTTGCAAGAAAATGATGAAAGAAACAACACCCTTGTTGTACAAATTTGTGTGCTTTCAGATAGGAATAAAAGGCTTCTTGCAAGACGTCTTTTGTTATTTTTTGTGCGAAATTACCTCTTTCCCAAAAACTACGTTACTTCAGAGGGAGTCGTTTCTCACAATGGTTTATACTATCAACAGCTCTCTGTTGCTCGTTACCAAGTAAGTTTTTATGCTAATATTTGTTTTGAGTAATTACCAAACGTGTACGATACCTTTAAAGGGTTGCGAAACAAAAAAAGTCCCACATTGCTATAAAAAAAAAACCCAAGATCGCCCTATACCCCCTCATGGCATCCCAATATGTAAAGTGACACATTTATGAGTTATCGTTCACGGTGTTTGACACTTTGAATTTATTCCTGAGAGTTCTGCCTGAAGCACCGTGATGACACCTTTCTGTTCTTTTTTTTTAATAAATATCACCGGCAAGATATTTTTATCATCACAGTCTGTTGCTGAGCCTACAATCCCGGCCGCTATATTTGCTATATTTGTTCTCCGTATGGGGGGTGGGGGGACAAAAAGTTCGTAGGAAAACAAATCTCGCATCCCGGCCATATCTCGTTTGGCCCCCCGCAACGAAAAGGTTTTTTTTCTTTTCTTGTTTTCTTGTACGCTCTTCTCTGCAAGCAACGTGTGTGCACATTCTTAATTTTTTTAAAGCCTTTTTTTATGTGTTATTATTATTTTGTTTTCTTTTCAGGCTCAACAATTTCAGACAATCCCGGCCCACCTTGTTGAGCCGCCGCCCCCCAGCCCACGTTCAATGTTGGCTCTCTCTGCGCGGTCTCCGCTCTAGCTGGGGTTAGCAACATTGAGCGGGGGAACGGGGGAACGGGGGGCGAGGTTTTTTTCCTACGAACTTTTTTTTTGTGTCCCCACCCCCCCCCCCCCCCCCCATACGGCGAACTGTGTACAAACTTCTTTTGATAGCGCCCTCTTTTGAATCATCCTCCTCCAGCCCATGTTAATTTCCCGTATGGGAACAAAAAGTTCGTGGGAAAAAATATCTTGCGAACGGGGAGGGTATGCTGATAGTTTCACAAGGCATTTTGGCCAGGTTTGTAGACTGTTGCCCCGTGGACGAACCATCCGTTAGTTTTATCTCCAAAGCGAATCAAGGGTGCGTCGACATGGTTGTATTCTTGAGTCGAAATGATTCAAAACGCTTTTCACTTTGATTCCCCTTCGAACACAAAGTTTTGTTTTGCGCATGTCTCTAATTTACATATTTATTTTGCAAGAAACTTAAAACGGGCTCATGTTCGCAATCATTATAAAGAAATCAGGCTCGATTGTTATTGCTTAATAAGGCACTATCATCCGTCTCACCCAACCACACAAGTGCGTCATCCAACCCACCCCACCCCACCCACACAACCCCAAGGGATATAAAAAGCCCATCAGGGGACGCAGAATTGTCTTGTCAGCTGTCTTCTGGCTATCTACACACAAAAACAATCATTGTGTGAGTTATATCTTCTGGATATATTGAGAATGCGTAGGGGAATAGCTCCTGGAAAGAACTTGAGTTAAAAACACACAATTTGGGGGCGATTTTAGATTGCTGAAAGGAAAGTGTTAACCAAACTAAAAAGATCATCAACAACAACAACAACCACACTACCATACACTGACTAGATCTTACCACAACCCTTTGAAACAAAAAATATATGTTTTGTGACTACAGGTAGTCTGCTTTAATTGCTGAAAACTTTAAATAATCACAAAGTAATCGCAATAAACTTAGAGCGTCATTTGTCCTCTTACGTTCGAGGTATAAGTGAGTTGTCCACGTTTCTTTCAATCGAGAAACCCACACGAATACCAAGGGATTCTACCTCACCATTATGACGTAACTCCAGAGACCACGTGAGATAGCGCTCACCAGCCAGCTATAATCATTGTGCGATCTAGCCAGCTGACGAACGGACGTCTCTACTCCGTTCTCTCCAATCACAGTGTTATGTGCATAGGCCAATGTATCATACTGAAAAGTTATTGCACACTGAATTTAACCTTTACATATTGTAGGCCTAGTCCTTTAGAGGTAACAAACCAAGCTATGGATAGTTTTTTGGACATTGGGGATTTCTCAGATTTATCTCCACAAACGACACCTCCGAGACAGGGTTCTGGTTTACCCATGGAAGATGGCTTAATAGCCAACATTCCCGAAACTTCAGAAACTGAAGTTCAGAAACCAGCAGAGACTACGGGGAAAAAGAAGTGTAAAGGTAAGACAAAATTGTCTAAAACTCTACACACTGTCCCCCATACAGTCAGTATGCCATTGCGTTGCCTCTATGTCCGCATCCAATGAACCGTGGCAAGGGTTAAATAACACCTTGGTGCAAGCAATGAAGGAGGGCTTTTCCCAATTCACAAGTGAATTCCTTCAGGCAACTAACAAAGGACAGACGGAATGCAAGCGAAGCGCCTCGAGCACCAATGTGCCTGAGCAAAAAGCTGAAATCAGTCGTGGTTGTTCGCAACCCAGTCACCACAGATTCTGACGACACAGAAGCTGAACTGAGACGCCTGTTCTCGGAGGATGAACAAAATGGTTCGTCAAATGACGATCTTTTGGGCGATATCCAACAGGAATATGAGGCAGATGATAAGGTTGGGCCCAAAATAAAAGACAAGCTTGCTACCCTGACTGACAAAATCCTCATGACAAAGTTGTCGGATGATAAATTGTCTGAAAAGCAAAAAGCTTATAGCAGGCCCCAAAATTGTACTAAGCTGATAAAAACGAAAGTGAACCCGGAAATATGGGCACTACTCAAGCCTAGTACTCGGACCCGGGACTAAAAGTTCTTGAGAATCCAAAAATTGTTGGTTTCAGCACTTGTTCCTCTACTGCAACTAATAGAGAAGTTGCTAGCAAAGCAAGGTGTCAAAGAAGAGGTAAAACTAGCTACTGACACCATAACTCTAATGGCTAATGCCAACATTGAGCTAAACTTGAGACGTAGGGAACTAATGCGTCCCGATCTCAATACTCAATACCAGCGCCTCTGCGCTCCATCTGTCCCAATTACCCAACTTCTTTTTGGGGACGACCTGACCAAAGCAGTTCATGACATAAAAACAACCAACAAAGTTGGAAATAAACTGGGTCATCAGGCTGATGGACGCAATAAAACCTTTGGGTATAGACATTACTCAGGCCGTTCAATGTCGGCAAAAAAGTACAACCATTACCAGTCCTATTCTTACCAAAGGGATCGACCGGCAAAAAGCAACCACAGCCGGGGACGAGGATACAAGCGGGGCCAAAGCACAGTGGCACGCCCGTGAATAGCACAGGTTAGCACAAATTTTGCTGAAATCAGTGAAGCTAAAGCAAGCTCATTCGTTGCAGGAAGAATACAAAATTACCTTTCAACGTGGAGTAACATTACTTCAGACCAATCTATTTTGAGCATAGTAAAGGGACTCTACATTGAGTTTGAATCCACACCGAGGCAAATGTTCATACCGAAGCAATATGCCTTGAATGATTTTGAACATCAAATTGTTCAACAGGAAGTTGATAAGCTCCTTGCAAAAGGAGTTATTGAGAAATCTTCACACGAGCCAGAAGAATTCTTATCAAATATATTTTTGCGGCCAAAGAAAGACGGTACATACCGAATGATATTGAATTTAAAGTCGTTAAATAAACATGTGAAATACCATCATTTTAAGATGGAGACTTTACAGTCTGCAACACATTTAATGACAAAAGGTTGTTTCATGTCATCTATTGATCTTAGAGACGCCTATTATTCAGTGCCGATTGCAAATGAGCATACAAAATATCTGAAATTCCAATGGGGCGATACCATTTACCAGTACACCTGCCTCCCAAATGGACTTGCTTCAGCTCCACGTTTATTCACAAAATTAATGAAACCTATATACTCGGCTCTCAGAAGCCAAGGTTTTCAATCAGTTGCATACATTGATGATTCCTTATTGTTTGGAAAAACTTACGAGGAATGTTATAATAATACAGTGGCGACAAAACAACTTATGGCCCAAGCAGGCTTCATAATTCACGACACAAAGTCGGTTTCTATTCCGGTACAGGAAATAAATTTCCTAGGCTTTGTGTTAAACTCGAATGATATGTCAATTTCCCCGACATCACAGAAAGCTGGAAAGCTAAAAGAAAAAATGTCAAAACTTGACTAATAAAGAATCTGTGCTAATACGAGAAGTGGCCCAGGCTATTGGCATGATGGTGTCAAATTTCCCAGGTGTAATGTTTGGCCAACTGTTTTACCGACAAGTCGAAAAAGACAAAATAAGAGCGCTGCAACAAAATTATGGAGATTTTGATTGTCAAATGAGTTTGTCGGAAGAGGCGTTAAATGACCTCAATTGGTGGATTGAAAATATTGAATCCACTGAAGCCACAAGACATTTAAGTATAATACACTCAAAGCCAAGTGTTATTATTACTTCAGATGCATCCCTTACAGGATGGGGTGCTGTTTGTAATGACAAACGCACAGGGGGTCATTGGACACATCAAGAAGCTCATGCTCACATAAATATTCTTGAAATCCTTGCCTCCTTTATTGCATTGAAGTCCTTTTCGAAGGAATGCATGAACTCACATGTGCGATTGTATATTGATAATACAACAGCGATTGCATACATTAACAAAATGGGTGGAATACAATCGACAGAGTGTGACAAAGTCACACGCCAGGTGTGGCAATGGGCTAAAGCAAACAATATATGGCTCAGTGCAGCTCACATTCCTGGCAAACAAAACGTAGTGGCAGACATTGAATCAAGAAGAAAGAATGTCGATGGGGAATGGATGCTCAAGCCACACATTTTTGAACAAATAAGTTCTAGACTTATAGAGCCGAATATTGATCTATTTGCCTCTAGATTAAACTATCAGATCAAGCCGTATGTGTCGTGGAAACATGACCCAGAGGCTATTGAAATAGATGCATTCACTTTGTCTTGGGACAATAACAGTTTCTATGCTTTTCCACCTTTTAGCCTTATCGGCAGAGTTCTTCAAAAGATACACAACGACCAGGCAGAGGGACTTCTGGTTGTTCCCAACTGGCCAACCCAGTTCTGGTATCCAAAGTTGATACATATGCTGAAAGCAGAGCCAATACTCATCTCAGCATCTCTGTACCCACTCAAACTACCGCAGAACATATCAGCGGTGCACCCACTTCAATCGAAGCTGTCACTACTGGCATGCCACTTATCCGGGAGCGACTTGCAAGAACAGGTATTTCAGACCGGACAACTGAAATCATTGTGGCTTCGTGGAGAAACTCCACGCAAAAACAGTATGCATCGTATATCAGGAGATGGGAATCGTTTTGCAGTAGACAAAGCATAAATCCTATAAAACCAAATATAGGCATTGCATTACAATTCTTAACAGAATTATTTGACGAGGGCCTCAGTTATAGCTCCAGGTCGGCAATTTCATCAATTACTTTGCCAATAGATGGTGTTACTTTTGGCAGTCATGTTCTAACAACCAGATTTATGAAAGGAGTATTTAATTGTAGACCATCGTTCCCAAGATATAAAGAAATATGGGACATTGATATTTTGTTTAATTTCCTAAAGTCATTAGGTAATACAAATGAGCTATCTCTGAAGTTGCTCAGTAAGAAAGTAGTTACGTTGTTGGCTCTAGTTACAGCCCAACGAACCCAAACACTGCATCTAATATGCGTTGATGATGTATTAATATCTGGCACAGAGTGTCGTATTACAGCGGGACATTTATTAAAACAAAGTAGGCCAGGAGTACATCAAGCCGACTTTGTTTTACCCGTCTTATCAGAAAATCCTGATCTTTGTGTTGTTGCCAATTTATCAGAATATTTAAAACGAACAAAGAATGTTCGTGGTGAAGAGAAACGTTTGTTTATAAGTTTTCAAAAGCCATTTAAAGCTTTATCTACAGACAGTATAAGCAGATAGATTAGAGATATGCTAAAGTCTGCAGGAGTTGACACAAATGTTTTTTTACAGCTCACAGTGTACGAGCAGCCTCCACTTCAGCAGCTGCAACTGCAGGAGTTCCAATATAGGTTATCTTGAAGACTGCAGGATGGTCGGGCGCGAAGACTGCAGGATGGTCGGGCGCGAAGACTTTCGCAAAGTTTTATAACAAACCTATAGTTCAAAACCCTGCATTTTCTACTTCAATTATAAACAAGAAGTGAAAACTGTCATGTAGCCGATGTTCACTCCTTTAATATAGAAAGGATGTGTATTCTGTGAGTTACATGAAAACGAGTTGAACCAGACGTAAGTATTGTTCTCTTGGTACTCCATTTTGTGAGTCCGTGTGTATGTTAACAAGTCAAAATGTTCTTGCTCTAAACATCTCACGTGGTCTCTGGAGTTACGTCATAATGGTGAGGTAGAATCCTAAAATTAAACGAGTCTAATTGATTAGACGAAGTTTGATTGAGATTCTACCGATCCATTATGACGAACGAAAGAGATTACGTGCCCACCCGTTCTTCTACAGTGACCTCCCTTTTCGTCATTTGAATATTTTGACTTGTGCTTTAAAGATTGATTATAGCTGGCTGGTGAGCGCTATCTCACGTAATCTCTTTCGTTCGTCATAATGGATCGGTAGAATCTCAATCAAACTTCGCCTAATAAATTAGACTCGTTTAATTTTAGGAATTATTTCCAAATTACGGCTGAAAGAAACCCCAACAACACTCCGAATCACTGTAGATTCTGTACACGTTTGGTAATGACTCTGAAAATTAATGAATGGCAATAAAACCTTACTTGGTAAGAAGTATGCTTTGGGTAGTAGAAAGCATTTTGAGAAACTATTCATTTCGAAGTACTGCGGTTATGGAAAAAGATATCACCTTTTATCCCCAAAATTTGAATCTGAGAAGCGTTACTGCAGTACCGTAACGTTTCTCAGATTGTGTATTCCAGGTGCAGATTATTCTTCCTGCGTGGACACAACCGCTCCAGATTTTCGGCAATATCTCAAAAACGCTACAACCTTTTAAAATGAAATTTTCACAGGTTAGTTTTATGGTATATATCTACAACCAGATAGGATTTAAACAAACAGTGGGTTCCAATTACAAAACGTATACACTCCCTTTAACAACCAAGGACGTCCAAAAGCGTTTGGAGAGTCAAATATACAAAGTCCTTGACGGTGTATCTGATAAACCATTCGTTGATCTCCTCCGATCCTGACATGGTCCACAGGGAAAAGCGATCACTGGGGAATGACTTTTCAATTAGGGCTAAATTACTGCTGAATACTTGCAGCATCAATGATTTCCCATGTTTCAGCTCACGCCATCCAATGTTCCTTTATTGGTAGTTACAAACATTCACATTACAACCTTCTGGTTCTCTACCTTAATGATGATGCTTAGTTTCTCTTCGTTGAAACCACCAGAACATTAAACAGAGTAATGGAAAGAGAAACTCGAGGCCACCTTTTCGCTAGATAAAGAATCTTATAAGTTATAATAAGATCCAAAGAGATCCTTGTCATTTGATTGGAGGATTGTTGGTCACGCGGCATTCATTATTCAAACCATTACATGGCCTACGGTACGTCACAAAGCGTGCATGTTTGTACTATTCAGCGTGCATTTTCGTCCCACCTGCTTTTGACCAGTGCACTCTAGACCAAACCACGCCCGTGCGCATATTTTTTTTACAGCGCAGCGAGGGGTTTTGTACTTTAATACTGCCAATTTCTTTCTTGAGATGAGACTACAAAAATTAGGGTTAGGGTTAGGGTTAGGGTTAAGGTTAGGGTTAGGGTTAGGGTTAGGGTTAGGGTTAGGGTTAGGGTTAGAGTTAGGGTTAGAGTTAGGGTTAGGGTTAGGGTTAGGGTTGGGGTTAGGGTTTAGGGTTTAGTCTCCGATCTCAAGACGGAATTGTTACAGTACAAAACCCCTCGCTGCGGTGTAAACAAGAAATATACCGCCCGTGCACGCGTTATTAACACCAAACCACCCTCTCATTACAGTGGATGCCAAAACACAACCGTGTATACATTGCAGTGTACATTTTGTTGGTAGTGTTTTGTTTCACTTTAAAAGAACATGAACTAAAAGAAGACGGAAACAAATCTCATGTTGGGAAACTAAATTGTGGTTCAACTCATTCTATTAGAAAGGTTTTTAAAAAAAACATTCAATCGTGTTAACAGATGTTGTGACCAAATTCAAAATTTCTGCAAACTTTTAAATAAAAATAATACATCTCATGATTTGTTGCTTTGTCTTCAACAAATTCAGCACTATTTTGGAATATTTGTGTAACATTGTTACAAACTGTGGCTGTCTTTTTTTGCTTTGCATTTATGGCTTCCAATAGTTTTCCAACCTCGGTTGACAAAAACTCGGGCTGTGAGGTTGCAATATAAAGGTCTACCGGTAGCATATTGAAACCAGCGTTTGTAATTTTCTCACAACATTAGGTTTGATGAACTAGATGGAAAAAAAATGTGACACTGCAGAGGGGTCCATTTTTAAGAAGCAAAGCTTGTAGGCAATGGTCCATTATGATAAAAAAATACACACGGCTTAATATGTTTGTTTATTTTCTTATTTCTTGAAGTAGCAGGAGACTTCTTGCGTTACCTCCTCCCTTTTTTCAAGAGATTGGATTTGTGACATAGACTGAAACAATCTGCACTTATCTTGTATTGACGTTGAAAGATGAGATAAAGAATAACTCACCCGAATTGAACACTATTATTGTAAGCCAGCATTTAGAATTTAGAATTGCCGAAACACCCACTTTAGTTTACGTGTACACCAGCAGTAGAATTGCGAAGTGGGCCTATACACAGTATCGTGTTCTCTGGCCTCAGACTATAGTAGGCCCCCTGTCCACTTGTGAATTATTTATTTGGAGTAAAATCTCACAAAATACACAACTTAACTTCGTGGAAAACAGCAAATCTGATCCTAGAGATGTTCGATCTTTTTGCAGTAGCGTTCACGCAGGCCCATAACCAGGGACTTTTGTTGTTTTTGGTTTTGTTTTGGGGTTGGGGTTTTTTTTTGGGGGGGGGGCGAAAAAGAAAGAGAAAAAGTTATGGGGCGATGTGAAAGAAAATGTACATCGGTGCGTTTTTTGTGTGGGATGGATTTTTTTCTTTTTTCTTTTATTTTGGAGGACTTTTTTGGGGGGGTGTCGTATTTTGGGGACTTTTTTGGGGGGGGTTGTCCGTCTTCTAGTTACGACACAAGTAAACAGCGATGAGTTTGTTTACTTGCACATTGTACGCACCCCTGCATTGCTCATTGACAAGAAGTCCATCGGCACATCCAGACCATAGGATTCTACCGAGTACCAAAGAGAAGAGGTAGAAGTTACTCTGTCACGCATCTTGATCGGGGTGCGGGTAGGAGACTTTTACCCTACAAATTTGAAACAATTTTAGGGCACAGGTATAACCTTTCCCTTAAAATCCTTAGTCAAAAGAGATAAGCATTTCCCCCCTCCCAAATAGAAAAAATGACATATCCCTTTAAAGAAAAGTTTTCCTGGCCAAGGAGGTATTTGTAAACTACTAGCCATGTGTCTGTTTACATTTAATGGGGTTAGACTGACCAGGGTAATCTGACCTTGCCTCAGGGGACAGCTGATACCAGGCAGCTCAGGATTTGTTTCAATGTTTTGTCTTGGCTCCAGTATAACAGCATTGCTACGCCCAGCTCATGAATAATTACCACTTGGCAAGTGACCACACTGAATTTATTGCAGGTCCTTGCTTGCCAATAAAGTCAGTGGTGGCCACTGGTGGTGTGTTCTTCATTCTGGAAGTAATTTACCCTCACTGCTAATTAATATTATACGTACTATAATGAGTTGCCTGTTTTCATTCTTCCCTGAAGAGTGCGTGTAATTTTAAAAATCAAACATTACCAAGGGTTTTATTAACTCTCCTAGCACCTTTGAAAGAATGTCCTTGGAATTATAGTCTTTAACAAAAATGAACTGACTAATTAAGCAAGTCATCACGACCGTCTAATTAATCAAATCCACTTCCGAATAATTGACTTTGGTCTTCGATAATGACCGGCATCGTGAGCCAGGTTATCTGCTTGTCACATTATTTCATTAAAGTGTCTTATTTCATTAATGGCAATAAAGACTTAGGCTACAGCAGCTTTAGAAAGCATAATGTATTTTGAGAAACTTTTCACTTAGAAGTAGGCCTACTGCGGTTATGGAAAAAGATATCACTTGTTATCCCCAAAAATTTGAATCTGAGAAGCGTTACTGACAATAACGTTTCTCAGATTGTGTATTCCAATTGCAGATTATTCTTCCTGAGTGGACATAACCGCTCCAGATTTTCGGCAATGATCTCAAAAAAACGCTACAACCTTTTGAAATGAAATGTTCACAGGTTCATTTTATGGTATATATCGACAACTATATAGGATTGAAACAAACAGTGGGTTCAAAATTACTAACGTATACAATCCCTTTAAACCGTTCTCATCAAGCCAACATTGCACTTTGCATTTCGCTGGGTCGCGGATTCGACTCGGCGGTCTGTTTAGGCCAGGGCTGACAGACCAAGTGCTTCCAACACAAACTACATACTCTGGAATACCTTGTGTCTACACTCTAAACTTTTCCGGATCACAATTGAACCAAAATCCGGGTCTAGTGTGGCTGGGTCGGGATGAGCCAGAATCTGTGTCAAAATGACCCAGAAAAGGGTCAACATTACGTAGAATCATAGTTGTGATTCAATTTGTTAACCCCTTTCCGGGTCAGGCTGACCCGGAAGTGGGTCAGGCTGACCCGGAAGTGGATCGGGCTGACCCGGAAGTGGGTCAGGCTGACCCGGAAGTGGATCGGGCTGACCCGGAAGTGGGTCAGGCCCCCTGGGACCCGGTATCTTGGTCAATTCTGACCTAGGAGTTTTAAGCGTGTATACCAGCAAAATGTAAAGTAATGCTTCTTTGAGTTTTGCTTGTTAGGAAACTAATTTTCTGATCTGTTTCACCTAAATGATGCATTCCACTTATGTTATTGACTGAACCGAGGTCGCAAGTAGAATGACCCCCCCCCCCCCCCAAAAAAAGGGTAAACAAATAATAATAATAATAATAATTTATTCAATTTATATTGCGCTCTCTCCAGGACCAGCCTGTTCGAGGGCGCATAACAATAAAAATTCCATTAAGAAAATTAGTCCATCCAAGGATGTTCAAAAAGATGCAAATAGCAACAAAAATACATAAAAATTACAGAGAAGAAAACTTATTAATAACAATTACTTTCCTTGTTAATGCACAATTATCCCATCTCAAAATATGACACGCCCATTGCGTATAACATTACTTCAGAGCGTGTTCAATAACCGGTCAGACACAATTTTGCCTGCCATACACTATTAAAGCTCCCGGGTCAACATTGTGACCAATCTGCCGAGTCAAATATTGTTGACCCTTTTTGGTTTATGACGTCATGCTGTTCTGATTTGGGGGGGGGGGGGTGGAAGACACGTCAAGAAGCAACTACCGCTTCGAACTGCGCCATTTCGTTTGTATTAAAGTGCTTTCGTCGGCGCTCGGTCTTATCGTCACGGACTCGGTTTAATTCTACCTCCATGATTTATCGGAGAAAGGGGGACTATGGTTGCATTTGATGGTAAGTTAAAGCTACAAAGTACAAATTCATTAGGTAGATATTTCATAAAATGAGCAAGTGTGTGCTTGGTGCCATTTCATGAGTTACGTTTTGTCACCAGCCGGCCGCATCAGGTACTGTAGGCCTACCACCGACAACCGGTACAGATACCAGAGTACAGTGGGCGAGCGATTGCGGGTCATGGTTTATAAGAGAGCACTAACTAGTTGTGGTAAATGTAACTTTTTTGGCAAGGACGGCCTAAGTTGCGTTGCCAAAGTTAGGATCACATAGTGTATAAGCATTTTTGTCGTACAATCACTCTCTTTTCCTAGATCGCCAATCGAAAGGGTTCCGAGGTTTATCAGAGAGCACTAACTAGTTGTGATAAATGTAACTTTTTTGGCAAGGACGGCCTAAGTTGCGCTACCAGAGTTAGGATCACAAAGTGTATAAGCATTGTTTGTTGTTCAATCACTCTCTTTTCCTAGATCGCCAATCGAAAGGGTTCCGAATATTACTCGTAACTAAATACTAACAATAACATTAAATGTTTGTTATGTATAGTCTATTTTTAAAGACGGTAAATTGAAGGTTGAAAAATAGTAAAGGAAAAAATAAGAAATAGCCACTCGAAAGTTATAAACTGTGTTTAATCGAAGCAAGGACCAATGTTCTGCTGATGATTTTTATTTTAATTTTTATTGAAATTTTGTTTTTACAATGATAAAATTTAGACCATTCTTTGTATAATCAACCGAACCTTATTTACTGAGACTAAAGCTAGGCTATAATGGAACGCTTGTCTTGTGTTTGTCGTTTTACACTTCTTTTATCATTCAAGTGGTTTTCAATATTTATCATTTTAGAAAACGGCATAGACCAGGAGAGTTTTTTCTTCCGCACATTTGCATCGAGTGCCTGAAGTACTCATGTTGGAGTGGGACCACGGATGAAGATTCTCAAGAATTTGAAACTGTTCAAGGAGGCCAAGAACAAAACTGAAAACCATGAGGTACGGTATGTCGAATTTTAATTGTGTGTTAATATTACGAATAAAAAGTTACATTTCTTTGTCATGTGATTGTCTAAGACAGTATAATTGCAAATAAGTGTTAATACACAAAAGAAGCGTTTCTTCCGTTACACACATTTCAAAAGTGATGAAATCATATGCTCCTATATTGCATACACTGCCTAATGAAGGACCATCAAATCCTTATTTTGCTCTTACTCTAACAAAGGTGGAGTAAAGCACACATCTTTCAAATACTGAATTAAACCAAAAGATGACTTTCAACACGTATATTTTATTTCATTTCCCCCCGTTTTCTTCTTTCAATCCAGATTGGTACAGTTTGTTTATCTTATCTTGAGAATGTAAAAGCTGAACAGCCATTTTTATTGCTGCTGTGGGTGATAAACCCAGAGCAGATGTTTAATCGTTGAAAGGCGAGCAATCACCATTGACTCTTTATACTCAAAGGAGTTGATCTGTGTTTCAAGTTTTCTTTGAACTTTTACTGCTTTGCACTATCAAATTTTACATATTTTTTTTTGCCAAAAAAGGTAAGCATATTCCTTGCAGACAGAAGCTTTCCTCTATGGCAAGTACATTTTAAAACTTTGCACGGTGGAAATACAATGTGGTGGAGTTTGGGGTGTCACTTTTATTAAGTGTTAACTGTTAGTGTTATGTATAGGTTGGGGTAGGGTTAGGGTTATATGGTTAGGGTTAGGGTTATGGTTATAAGGGTTCCATAGGTAAGACTTCTCAACATGGAAGGCATGCTTATCTCACCTGACCCGGCTCAAAATGACCCAGAAAAACAGTTGACCTAGATTTCCCGGTCACTTTGACCCAGACTTGGTAATGTCATACTTGACCCAGATTCCGGGGTCAAATGTGACCGTTTTCCGGGTCACTGTTTCTTGTTGAACCGGAAGCTGGGTCAGTTCCAACGAACAGGGTTCCGGATCAAAATTGTTGACCCGGATTTCCGGGTCACTTTAACATGGACTTGGTCATGTCATATTGGACCCGGATTCCGGCGTTCCGGGCCAAAATTGACCCGGGAGTTTTACGAGTGTACAACCGTTTTAATGCAGGCAAATATAACTCCCTTGTATTAACACTCTTGTTACATTCCATTTTCAAATGTCGCCTCCCCCCTTTGAATTAATTTAGTTCTTGTTGTGAATTTTAATATAACTGGAGTTAATGATTTATAGTATCCGATTCCGAGCTAATGCACTTTCCTGTACACTGTTGATACACGAAAAGCGAACACTCAGATTTCCGGTCCATGCGTTTGAACGGTACGAGTTCATCCGGTCCGGGGACGATACCAGTTAATTTTTCAGATCGAGACTGACAAACAAAATTGCTTCTGCCTTAAAACACTCTCCTAGTGGAGCGAAATCAAATATCGTTGTAGGCGGGTAGGCTACTTTGAATAAAATATACTAACAAGATAACAGCAAAGCTTCTTTACAGCAAGTAATTGGGACGCCAGGCGGCTTATTTGAACGATCGCTTGAAAATGAGAGCGCCCAAAGTCGCGCCTTTTCATCTTTCCGAAATGCAGGGTACCTACAAAGAATTAGTCTTGGTTTGAGGCGGTTACTCTGTAGATCAATTTTCACACAATTACAGGCATGGGCCTAATCGTATTTTCTCGAAGCATTGGTGACAAAATAGACTGCCCATTTCCCTAACAATTTGTTGATCGTCGATATACCTGGCTAGTTGGCCACCGATTGCACATTTGGTGCTCGACATGATGTGGCATGGTACTGGAGTAACCCCTCCCCCTCCTTTCCCCTCCTACATTCTAAAAACTAATTGTTAAATTCAACCTTTAGAGAGTGTGGCGAGTGACAACTCTTTGTAAAGTTAAAATCTGATTAAAAAGGAGTTACAACATAGTATGTTAGATTGAACTTTGACAATGTTAATTTAACTTGTTCATTTTGTTAAATCTAACTTTTATAGAGTTGTCGCTGACCGCACTCTGAATAGTGAATTCAACACTATAGTTTCTATGTAATCATTGTGTTCTATGAATCTCAGGAATTCTTTAGAGGATTTTAGGAGGGGGACCGCATTCTTTACAAGAGGAAAAGAGTGTGTTAAAGTATGGGAATGTTTGGGTGATACCCTCTGCCACCTATCGGAGGGCTAGAGTAAGGGAGCCTTGGATATGACGGATGAATCTCGTCCCCGTAAAAAACAAAAAACAAAAAACACATCCTTGGGAATTTTGGATGAGCGTTTGGGCCCACTTTGATTCACTTAGATATATTGACGCCACTGCAGTTAGTTGTTTTATTGATGGAAAACTCTGTGGAGGTAATAATTGCCCGTGTACTTCTCCGAAATGAATCACACGCTTATATTAAACGAGGGAAGTTGTTTTCCGGTGTAATCTAAATAGGCTTTTCATTTAGTAGTCTTGGCCCAAGACGACAGTGATCGATAGTTGAACGTGTACGCCGTAAGAGGGCGCACTATTACGATTGACCATACGAGCGCGTACACTATCCACTATCGATCACTGATTTCTTGGGCCAGTGTGGCAGGAGATTCTGTCCCCCGGAGATTCTGTCCAAACAGTACAAACTTCTTTTGATAGCGCCCTCTTTTGAATAATCCTCCTTCAGCCCATGTTAGTTTCCCATATGGAGGACAGAATCTCCGGGGGACAGATTTCCCTATGACACCGGCCAAGACTGTTCATTGAGGGAGAATTGAAAGAGTGTACGATATGTCGTAGCTTACCTTCTCTAGCGTGTCGTGTCCGCTTGCTTCCCCGGGACCTTGGCGATATTCACGGGGGATCACAGGAGATCGTTCCTCTTCCGAGACATCCCGCACGTGCTTTGAACACTAAAACTGCCCTGTTTGTAGAAATCTTTCCTCTGTCATTTCCATATTCAGATTCTGAGCGTTAGTCAAGCCGACCGTTTCTGGCAGCATGGTCTTAAAATTCCAATGCTGGTGCTATTTCTTTGAGCCTTTGCAATCCATGACTCTACGTCAGCGGTAATGTATACGTCTCTAGTCAACGCCAACCGAGCATTATTCACATACCTTCAACCATTGTTTCTTTCTCTTTATTTACTCATCTTTTGTGTTCACAAACGCACGGAGCTCTGGAACTGCCATTCAACATGTTGAAATCCTGAGATAATTAACTGCAGGATGATTACACCTTAAAGGCATCGTACACGTTTGGTAATTACTCAAAATATATATTAGCATAAAAACTGACTTGGTAACGAGCAACAGAGAGCTGTTGATAGTATAAAACATTGTGAGAAACGACTCCCTCTGAAGTAACGTAGTTTTTGAGAAAGAGGTAATTTCTCACCAAAATAATAAAAACTTCTTGCAAGAAGTTTTTATTCCTATCTGAAAGCACACAAATTGTACAACAAGGGTGTTTTTTCTTTCATCATTTTTTTGCAACTTCGATGACCAATTGAGCCCAAATTTTCACAGGCTTGTTATTTTATGCATATGTTGGGATACACCAAGTGAGAACACTGGTCTTTGACAATTACCAAACGTGTACGATGCCTTTAAACATACAACGTAGACATCCTGAGATGGTTTATTTCGTGATGACGACATCCTGAAGTAAGATGTCGTCTTCCCGATATATTTTATCTTAGGATGTCGACATCATGAAAGTAATATGTCGACACCCCGAGATAATCCATCTTGGGATGACAGTCCTGCAAGAAGTCGAGAACCCCAAATAAATTATCTTTGGGAAAAAAACATCCTAATTTCAGGATGTCGTCATTCCGAGATAAAATACACCTGGAAGACGACAATCTACTTTCAAGATGTCGTCATTCTGACTAAATTATCTCATGATGTCATCATCTTACGGAGCTCTGGAAGTTCCATCCAACTTGTCGACATCCTGAGATCGGGAAGACCAAGTCTTACTTTAGGATGTCGTCATCCCAGGGTAAATCATCTCAGGATCGCAACATGTCGGATGACACTTCCAGAGCTCCGTATTATGTCATAATCCAGCAGTAAAATACCTCAGGATTCAACCAGTTGGATGGCATTTCTAAATTTCTAGAGCTCCATACAAGCGAAATTGCAATCGCTCGTTTAAAGACAAAACAGAACCGAGGCATATTTTTTGTAATTTCAGTTTTTGTAAAACGAACAATAATCTGCAGTTAAAAGAATAAAACATCGTTAAACTTCCCTTTAAATAAAAAAAACCCCAATATTAATTCAAAGTAAAACAAAAAATAAATTAAAATACACCAAACGAACACTAAACAAACAGACAACGGATTTGTTACAATATTGACTCTTTGTAATGGTCTTGATTACAGCGTGATTTTATTATCATAAAATTGCAACTATACATCAATGCTCCTAAATTCCTTCAAGTCTCCTTTGTCAAAAAACAATCAGTTAAGGAAGGTGTTTACATATTAATACTACAAAATATGAAAACTCCGAGTTCTTGATACCAAATAAACTCACTTTTTATAAAGATGGCGCCCCCAGATTTTTGGATGAGGAGAGACGCGAAGAGAACAAACTTTATAGAGTTTCAACTACTTGCAATATTGAACAGTTTTCGGAAGATTCCAGGTCCCAATTTCATAAAGCTGTTAAGCAGAAAATACTGCTTAGCAAATTTGTTTGCTAAGCAAAACATTTGTTGGGAACCAGTGGCAACAATGTAATCTCTATGAAATTTTGGCTGGTTACCCGTTTCTTCTAAGCAAGTTTTGTCCGTGCTTAGCATGTTTTTTGTGCTTACAGGCTAAATGAAATTGGGCCCTGGTTATAAGTTTTGATTTCTTTGATTGCTTTCCTGAGCCTTGTGGGAGAAATAAGACTCCAGAGTCATCTCAGGTGGGATTAGTGTAGTTGGTTGCCCGAGTGTAGATTTGTTTTCTGTGCAGGACTTAGGGAACCACTTGTTGTATAGTGCTTATCACACATCAGTGTTAAGGTCAAAAGCCAAAGAATAGTGCACTTCATCACAGTCCAGGGGTCGATTTCACAAAACTCTTCCTAAATTAGGACTAGTCCTAGTCAATGCTAAAAGATAGGACTAGTCCCAAGTTAAGACCAGGGCCCAATTTCATAGAGCTGCTTAAGCACAACAAGTAGCTAAGCACAACAAAATTATGCTTACCAGAATAAGGTTACCAGCCAAACTAGCATACCACAAGTACAATTTATGACTGGTATCCTGCTCATTTCTGCTTAGCAGAAAATTGTTAACCAATATTTTCTGCTTAAGCAGCTTTATGAAATTTGGCCCAGTTTACTGGTCCTAACCTAACTTCAGATAAGACTAGTCTTATCTCTTTGAGAAATCGGCCCCAGGGCCCAACTCCATAAAGCGTTTTAGCAGAAAGTACTGCATAGCAAAAAAATGAATGGGGGCCCAAGTCACAGCAATGTAAACTTTTATGGAAATTTGGTTGTTACTTGTTTCTGCTAAGCAAGATTGTTCTGGTCTTAGCAAGGTTTTGTGCTTACAGGCTATATGAAATTGGGCCCAGATGTAAGTTTCTAATATATTCGAGGGGAAATGTGTTCTCGCCCAGTGATTTCTTCTTTTTATAAAAACTGTATTCCAAGACAAACTGAAACGTTTCAGGAAAGTTGACATTGTTCTTTAAGTGGTTTTTTGTTTTCTCCAGGTTAAGTTTCTCGATGTCAAGTAATCATATACAACACAAATCCGCAATGGATATTAATTACAATTCGGGGTATACTTCCCTTTTACATAATGATTTCCAGAGTAACAAATGAATTTATAACAGCGTCAAAAATGGATTCTGGCGAAGGTTTAATATTTAAAAAACCAGAATTAAACAAGTTTCGAAATAACACGAAACGAATATGGCTCAGCTTGAGCTAACGCTATGTCAAAAACATCGGCTTTCAATTCTTATTTTCAAAAAGAGACCGATTATATTTTTACACTAATAAAAGTCAATTTCATTCGGAGTAAATGAATATGCAAAGTAATATATGGGTGGATAAACACACCTCCCCTCCAAATCAACTACCCAATGAAAGACGCTCTATCGTCATATTTGCATAATTTATGCAGCGTGGGAAAGTGGGCGTGCGTTAACGGTGGTTTGAGTTGAGATTTGACCAAATCAAATTTTACTTTCCTCTTCTCTTCTTAAATTTAAAGTCTACATATCGCACGAATAAAACAAACACATGATAGATCATGTGACTAGAACATCACATCATGTGACTTATGTAGTTAAACTAATGAGGTGTGCAAGCGAGTTGTCGGAACATTTACAAATGGAAAACTTTACGAATTGATAACTTAGCAGGCGACTGGTTCCGTATTTGTGTGTGAATTTTTTTTATACTAGCAGAAGCTAAAATATGTTAAAATAAACTACTTAAAACTGACACCACTTTCATCAACAAGGTGCGGATGTGAACCCTGAACCAATGAGCGCACAATTGATCTAATCCAAACCAGTACATAAAACGCACTTTCAGCTAATGTTCTGAACTGGATCTGAACCCTAAACCACTGCAGCTAGAGTGCTTAACAAAGTGACAAAGTTTAACTGTGACAAACCAAACTCATCTGTTCCCTTCGGAGCATCCCCATTTGTTGACAATCTCAACTGGATTCAAACTCTTAAACCATTGCAATTAAGGATATTTATAACTAACCAAGGTACATGAACTGGAACTTGACTCGAACCCTGGACCATTGAAATTAAGGATATTTGTAAGTAACTGAAGTACAGAAACTGGATTCGAACCCTGTACCATTGCAGAACAAGGTGATATGGCTTATCTGTGACAAACCAACTTCATCAATTCCCTTATAGATTCACACCCTGAACCATTGCAATTAAGAATAAGTAACCAAGGTACAGAAACTGGACATGGATTTGAACCCTGGACCATTGCAATAAAGGATATTTATAAGTAACCAAGGTACAGAAGCTGGATTCGAACCCTGGACCAATGCAATATAGGATATTTATAAGTAACCAAGGTACAAAGCTTGATTCTGGATTCTGGATTCTGAAACTGTATTCGAACCCTGGACCATTGCAGTGACAGTTCTTGAGAAAGTGATAAAGCTTATGACAGGGACTGGTTGTAATGTACTATGAAATATCTAATACTTCAGTCTGGTTCTACACTCCACAGTACATTTGTCTTGATCAGTGCAGTCTAATGGTTGAATGGTACATGCAGACTTCATGGTACCAGAGAAGAACTAACTTTCATGTACAGCACGATAATTACAAATTAAACAATACAAAGTCTCATATATATATTACATGTCAATTAATAAGATCTTAAAATAATGTTTCTAAGTTAAGAGGCTATATGGACATTATTTTACACCATACAAACAGAAGAATCTATGTGTACTTAAAGAGGCTGTCCTTTCGAAACAATCTGCTATATATCCACAGCCATACCCATATCAAATTTTTTGGCAAATAGGTAAAATAAGTCCACACTCATCTGTACTGAAATTTCAGTTTCATAATTTTATTTAAGTAACAGTATCGATCGACCCAACAGTGAAAATGTTTTTCTTCAGAATACTAGGAAAAATTTCTTTCGGAATCGTTTTGCAAAAGAAGTGCGCTTTAAACTCCAGATGGGAATATTGCTTGGAAGTATTGGTACCGGTACAAATTTGTTACAAATGCGGGTAATATTTAAAACTTAAAAACCTCAACTTGTCTTTCCAATAATTACAAAGTAAATCGACTCAATTCACCTGGCCCCCCAAGTTCATAGAGCAGCTCAGGCAGAAAATTGTGCTGACAAATTTCCTGCTGAGCAAAAATGAGCAGGATACCAGTCACAGATGTTGCATGCGATATGGCATTTTGGCTGGTTACCACATTCTGCTAAGCATAATTTGTGCTTAAGCAGCTCTATGAAAATGAGCCCCTGACCTCACACATTAGATCTTGGTTTAGGAGGCAGATTCACTGTGTACTACTACTGCGCATACCCTGGGTATTCTTGAAACGTGCAACCGGTACCCCGTGGAATAGGGACCTAGGCAGAGGACAGTGTGAAACTGCGCCGGGGTAACCGTGGGGTAAAAAAACTCCTGGGGCCTCCCCAGGGCTGTCTTTCACGGGGATAAGAGATACAGTGTGAAAAGGGCTTTAGAATTTAGAAATAAGTTCACGATGCCGACAAAACCCCAACTTTGATAGTTTCCTCACACACCGGTAAAAACTTGCAATGGGGTTTCTTAATACATGAAATCCCCAGCGTTTATTTCATTTTTTATTTTTTTTTTACTATTCAAAGAGGCAGTTAATATACAAATAATGTTTAGGAAAAACAATCATTGATCGGTTTTAAAGCACAGATCAATGATTTCTCTTCCGGAAATATTTTTTCCTTCTTTTTGTTTTTGTTGTTTTGTAATAAAGATGATACATTTAGGATCCATCATTAAAACATGATAAAAACATCAAAATATTCTCATAAAAAAAACCTCCTATTAATTCTGTACACTGAAAGTAATTTTTTTTTTTTTGGCGTTTTTATTTATTTAATTGTTAATGCCTACTTACAACAGACGCTTATCACAAGCCAACCATCTTTCTTTCCAGCACACACACATACAGACACACAAATTCAATGTTAAGCCGCATCCGAATCAAACGACTTTGGCTACGGCTATAGAGCCATTGGCTGTAATGACAACGTTGGATAATGGGACTCTCCAGCGTTTCTAGCCATAGCCACTGCCGAAGCCATTAATTCAAAACATGGCATAAAGTTAAAAATGAAGCATGGGTCCTTTGGTTTTTTAGACTGGTGCCTGTGGCCTACACGAGGGCTGGTTGCAGTACCGCAAACATCAGGTACTAATGATGAGCGTTAACAAAATAATACAAACATTTAATCGCTGTATAAATGAAGATATGGTAAACGTGTACCCAGGAATTCAAACCCTTACCGTCCGACTTGGCCCTACCCTGAGGCTCAACAAATTGAGGTTTCCCCTGATCTGGATTAAATTCACTTACAGAAAATACAAAACGTGAAAATGATTCTTGAGAATAGAATACATTTTCCTGAGGGTGATCGGGTTGGCGTAGTGAGATCTTTCCTCGCCTTCCACCTCTAGGACCCCTCGGTTCGAATAACGCCGGGGAGCACTATGTGGATTAGGTTTTCAGTCCCTACCTTAATGCATGGGTTTTCTCTGGGGCTTTCCTCCCACATCTAAAACTGAAACTTCCTTCCTTGTCTTCTCTCCATTGGGTTCTTGGCTAGTACAGTGATTAAGTTTGCTTTTCTGAGAGTCCTTGGCTTCACAACCAGAATAAATGAAATGAAAATGAGGTCAGGAAAGAACAGAACCTCACCTTGTTCTTGTAAGGGCAAAACAGTTTTTTCCTCAGTAAAAGTGCACCTCAATGGGGGATTTTAAAATGTGCAACTGGAACAAGGGCACCAAGGCAATCACCACCATTGCCGCAGTGAACCATTGGGCCAGTTTAATCATACCAGCAATCAACGATGGTAAAGTATGCATCTGAGTCTAAATGAGAAACGCTGAGTAAAACCAAGCAGTTACTCGAAGGTTGAACCCCCGATAACCCCGGAAAACCTCCAAAAACCTTGAGGCTCGTCTCGAGTAACCGCCTGTTTAATTTTGCGTTCCTCCGTAACAAAAGTCTATCCCCAATGTAACCCTATATAATACTCTTCCTCTGTGATGTAGTATAATACGAAAGTGAAAGGCCACCACGGCCCAATTTCATAAAGCTGTTTAGCAGAAAAATTCTGCTAAGCAAATTTCTTTGCTAAGCAAGTAATGAGTGGGGTACCAGTCACATCAATGGTAACTGTACGGTATTTTGGCTGGTAACCTATTTTTTCTAAGCAAAAGTTTTCTGTGCTTAGCAAGTTTTTGTGCTTACATTTTTTATGAGATTGAGCCCTGGTCTATCCTGTATGCAGAAACACTGGAGAGTTTTGAATGGCCACTCACCTATCATACACCAATGGTTTGACTATAAACGACAGCTACCTTAAAATGAAAGGCATGCAACTGCAGTTTAGCCAAAACCAGTGGAAAGTGCCAGGTTACAGAATTACTCAGTAGTGTGGTTTTAAATTTTCAAAGGCACAGTTGAGAAAGCAACACCCTAGGAGATCAGCTGATTAGCTGAAAACCTGTCAAGGTTTTTGAACAGTTCAAATTTGTGAAATGATACGGCAGAATAAGGGTAAAAAAGTGTTTTACGTGACCAATCAAATAAAGGTACATGAGGTAAGTGAATTCCACTCCATATAGTGATGATCAATATAAGGGGGGCAGTTTGCCACGTGGGTGGTTGAAGTCAAAACTTAATTATACAAAAAAGTTCACACCGTGAAGAGTTTCAAACGTGCAATTGGTTCAAAGCAACAAGGTCATATCTCAACGCCTTTGGTTTCAAAGTGTAAAAACAGGGAATGTTTCAAAACAAAATAAAACTGATATCACCTTTTGAGCAGTAACAAACAAAATGCACAGGAGGTTGTTATTATAATATAAAGACCCAGTTGCTCCAGCACAAACTGGCTTGATAACTCTTCCGATCTCAAATACACTTCATGTAAGAATCCAGGCGCCAGAAATGGGTGGGGGAGGGGAGGGGGTAGGAAAAGGGAGACGACCCAGTGCAAAAAGACGGTGCTGAATCCCGACTGAATCACGACTTGACGTCTTGCTCCTTGACACGTCTCTTCATTAGTAGAGGGTTGGTGGCGTCTGTCATGTCCTTGATCTTGATCTGGTCGTAGTTGACCCGCATCGTCGCCAGTGCGTTCGTCATCTCATCCTGGACATGGGGAAATTTACGTTCAAGACGTCAAACTCTCTTACTGTCTGACAGTTCAATGTCATCCACTTTGGTTTTGAATGATAAACTACGCCAGCATGCAATATGATTATCATGTGCTGAATGCATCTACGTAGTACACAGTCAACCCTCCTACTGTCTAACCATTCAATATCATACACTGTGGTTTGGAGTGATAGGTAAACTATGCCAGCCTACAATATCATATCGTCGTGGCAGTGCAAAAATATCATCTCTCCTAAAATAGCATTTACTGCTACTTCTAATAACATTAGTGGCTTCTTATATAGCGCTCAAATCCTTCACTCAGTGACGCTCATGGCGCTCCAACATTATTTTTGCAAAGCATTTTAGTGCAAGATACAGCACTGTCAATGTTGACAATCGAGTTACGACGTTCTTGACAATCGAGTTACGACGTTTTTGACAATCGAACTAGACGTTCTTGACAATCGAGTTACGACGTTTTTGACAATCGAGTTACAACGTTTCTTGACAATTGAGTTACAACGTTTTTGACAATCGAGTTACAACGTTTCTGACATTCGATTTACAATATTTTTGACAATCGAGTTACAACGTTTTTGATGCGATGATATCATCTATTAAGGCGCATTTACACAGTCAGGGATGTTCTAGGCGTGAAAGAGCGTCGCAACAGACATACTCCCGCAAGCCGCAATCCACTGCAGAACACTCCAACGGACCGATCAATGTATGCCTGCTGGAATACTCAAACGATCCAACTGGAATGTTTCCACCATTCAGACTTTCAAGACGCTCCATAAATCAGCCCAAACCAAAAGATCAAACTTTGGCGGATTCCTAAGGGTTCGTAGTAGTGTTTTTTAATGAAATAAAATAAATTCGACTTAGGGTTCGTAGTAGTGTTTTTTAATGAAATAAAATGAAATTTGACTTACGTTCATATCGTCCCACTGATCTTTCTCCTCCTTCATAACTTGGACAGAGCACAGGGGTGTCTCTGGTACCTCGTTGTATTTCTGCACGTCAGGAGAAAAACAATTGCAATCAATCAAGGATGTTGTTGTTTCAGATAAATAGATAGATAGTTAAAGGCACTGTACACATTTGGTAATTACTCAAAATATCTATTAGCATAAAAACTGACTTAGTAACGAGCAACAGAGAGCTGTTTATAGTATAAAACATTGTGAGAAACGACTCCCTCTGAAGTAACGTAGTTTTTGAGAAAGAGGTAATTTCACACTAAAATAATAAAAACTTCTTGCAAGAAGTTTTTATTCCTAACTGAAAGCACATCAATTTGTACAACAAGGGTGTATTTTCTTTCATCATTTTCTTGCAACTTCGATGACTAATTGAGCCCAAATTTTCACAGGCTTGTTATTTTATGCATATGTTGGGATACACCAAATGAGAACACTGGTCTTTGACAATTACCAAACGTGTACGATGCCTTTAAATTAGAGCTTTACTATCCCTTACTAAGGGAAATTACAATGAAATTTGACAAAGAACTGTATACAAATACAATACAAATGATCAGAAACAAAATGAAAATTGAAAATTGCATAGGAACAGTTAAGATGTTTGTTTGCAGATCAGAGATAGTGAGAGAAGTTCCCTGAGATAGAGGGAAATCATACATGTAGCCGTGTGCAAGCAAACCATGAGATGAGACCAATGTGTGACCACAAAAAAATATTTTGATGGTATTCGATACATATGCGTCATATAGAAAGTTTTTGAAGGACATGTAAAGAAAAAAGTAGGACCGGAACGCATTCAAAATGTTGTCAACTTTCAAAAAATCTATTGACATCATTCTGAGAAAAAAACGGGTCTCTACATTTTTTACAAGGATGTTTTGGTTCATAACTGACTTTTTCAGAGCGTAATTTGAAAGATGACGTCATTGGATTTCAACAACTAATGGATCTTTACATTCCAAGGAGGAATTTTTCATTAGTCAAAATGTCAAAATCAAGGCCGTTTTGATTTACATGTTATCAAAACTCAGAAATGAACCAAAACATCCCCATACAAAAATGTACAGACCCTTTTTTCTCAGATGTTTTGGATGTTGACAAATTTTGCACTGGAAAGGTACTGAATACAATGGCAATTACACCACACCATTTTAACATGATGTTAGAGACTTGTAATTTTTTCCCCACTCACATGAGAACTCTATCTATTGGAAAGTGAATAAATCACACAAATGTATTGGTCATTTCCCTTCTCCTTTAAGACCACTGGACTTGTCCTGTCATGAGTTTACTGGCCCCGACACTACAATCAATGTTCTCAGCCTTCGGTCCAGTGTCCATTTGGAGGGCCCTGTACGACTCACCTTGACCCAGTTGTGGTTCATGAACTCTGTGATGGTCAAACGGTCAACGGGGTCGGTCTTCAGCAGCTGATTGATTAAGTCCTTGGCCTCCTTGGATACCTGGTCCCACTCGGGCTTGGGGAACTCGTACTGACCGTTGCGGATGCGTCTCTTCATGCCGGGGGAGATGGCCAGGCCGTGATTACTGTAGAATGGTGGGAAGCCACACAGTCTATACAGGAACAAGCAAGGACAGAGGAAGAGGTTTAAAGGGGTTGGAATGGAATGGCCGGAGGGTTAAAGGCATCGTACACATTTGGTAATGACTCTGATAATTAATGGCAATCAAAACTTACTTGGTAAGAAGTACAGCAGCTTTGGATGCATCTTGAGAAACTTTTCACTTCGAAGTACTGCGGTTATGGAAAAATATATCACTTTTTATCCCCCAAAACATTTGAATGTGAGAAGCGTTACGCATAACGCTTCTCAGAGTGTGTATTCCAATGCAGATTATTCTTCCTGCGTGGACATAACCGCTCCAGAATTGCGGCAATATATCCCAAAAACGCTACCACCTTTGAAATGAAATTTTCACAGGTTAGTTTTATGGTATATATCTACAACTATATAGGTTTGAAACAAACAATAGGCTCCAATTACCAAACGTGTACGATGCCTTTAACCCGTACCTGACTGGTTTCAGTATATAAACACTGTTCCTGTCTTAGCCCTGGACATGCTGGAGGCCATTTCACTTTCGTATAAATACTACAGTGACGTCCTGGATATGAGGGTCTGTTTCAGGGGCGGAGAAATTTTCAGAGCTTCATAATTCTACTAATCTCACTGATTTAACATTCCATGGCAGCATACATTTTTTGGCGATGGGTTTTGGACATCAGATATCCTTAATAAATCCGTCATTTTCTTGAAATAATTTACACATGTAGCTCTCAATGTTAAAAAGTTTCCATTTTGTTTGTTCTCTCATACACATGTGCGTTAGGTGCAGGACATTCATTTAAAATGAGAGTGTACTGTCACACACCTCCGAAACAAGCTAACAATCCTATTTACCACAGTATCTACATTGTTCAGTACTGGTTCATGACGTATTTTTAATATTTGACAACTACAATTCTCAAGCACCTTTTTCTGCTTAATTGATGTGTGGCCTGCGTGGCCGAGCGGATATGAACACCAGACTCAAGCTCTGGTGTTTCTGATCAGCAGACTTTGGGTTTGAGTCCCGGTCGTGACACTTGTGTCCTTAAGCAAGACACTTAACCATTATTGCTGTGTCTTTCGGATGGGACGTAAAGCCATTGGTCCCGTGTGTTGTGTAATGCACGTAAAAGAACCCAGTGCACTTATCATTACGAGAAGGGGTTCGCCCCGGTGTTCCTGGTTTGATTGGCAGCATATTGCGCTACAGCACCTTGTAAACCATTTTATGGTGCTATGTAGAGGAATAGCTCTCATGCTTCAAAATGTAGCTCTGCATACCTTGCAGGAAAAACAAAATACTGAGCGCTTTAAGACGCCCATCGGGTGTGATAAAGCGCTATATAAGAACTCAGTTTTATTATTCTTATTAAGCCAACAATAGCGTCCAGTACTTACAGTATGTACATAATGACTCCTAATGACCACATATCACAGCTTTTGTCATACTTCTCCGGGCCAAGAACTTCTGGTGCTGTATGGAAGAAACAAAACAATTTTGTTTTTTAAAACTCATCATTTACGGGTAACCCGGTATTCAGCTTAGCATCATGGTTTCTTCCCTGCTTTTGACCTTTGTGGACCCGGTTCAAATCGTGAACCCCGTTTCAAACTGTGGACCTCGGTTCAAATCGTGGACCCCGGTTCAAATAGTGGACCAGAGCCTTGTATGTGGATTAGGTTTTTCAGTCCCTGACTGATTGCATGGGTTTTCCCCCATTTGGGGGTTTCCTCCCACATCTAAAACTGACACTTCTTAATCATCCTCTCAAAACAGGTATCTTCAGGCCAACGGATCACAGTGCTAGTTGCTTTTGAGGGTACCTTAGTTTCATTACAACGAAGATATTAACAAAATAGGGAGACCTCCCAAATAGGGCTAGATAGCTCCAGTTGGTAGAGCACCGGAATGTTAAACCGGAGGTCGTTGGTTCAAATACTGCTCTACTAACTTTGTTCAACCCCGAATCATATAAATACATAAGCAAATAAGTAAATAAATAAATAAATAAATAAACAATCATTTTCAAGCAACTGTTTAAATGTGTGTAAAATGTTTAACGCTGTTCTGGTGGGTGTTCTACTCCCCATTAAAACTAAGCACATCACCTTTCCCATCAAACTAACAGGTCGATACCATGAATTAATTATTGACGCATTATTATTTTTACACCCAGAGTACGTGTCATGTTTAATGCACGCTGTAAAACTGGCCCTTAGAATTTCATGTCTGCTGCCCTCTAGTGGTTGCTCATAGCAATTCCCCAGTACAGAAAATAACCCTCATTTGCAGTCTCACCATTCAATATCATTTGAATAATAGACCATGCATTCCTGCAGTGATAAAGTTAAACAGGAAGGGAAATGACCAATTCAATTTTGTGATGTACTCATTTTCAGAGTCATCATGTGAGTGGGGGAAAAATTACAATTCTCTAACCTCGCGTAAAAATAGTGTAAATTGCCATTGTATTCAATACCCTTCCAGTGCAAAATTTGTCAACATCCAAAATATCTCATGACATCATTCTGAGAAAAATGGGTCTCCACATTTTTGTACGGGGATGTTTTGGTTCATTCCTGACTTTCGGCCTTGAATCTGACCTTTTGACTCGCAACAAATTCCTCCTTGGAATGTAAAGATCCATTAGTTGTTGTAATCCAATGATGTCATGTTTGAAATTTCGCTCTTAAAAAGTCAGTTATGAACCAAAACATCCCTGTACAAAAATGTAGAGACCTATTTTTCTCAGAATGATGTCATTAGATGTTTTGGATGTTGACAAATTTTGCACTGGAAGGGTATCGAATATAATGACAATTTACAGCATTTTAACATGAGGTTAGAGACTTGTAATTGTTTCCCCACTCACATGATGACTCTATCTATTTGAAAATGAGTACATCACAAAATTGAATTGGTCATTTCCCTTCCTGTTTAACTTTATCACTTCAGGAATGCATGGTCTATTATTCAAATGATATTGAATGGTGAGACTGCAAATGAGGGTTATGTTCTGAACTGGGGAATTGCTTTGAGCAACCACTAGAGGGCAGCATACATGAAATTCTAAGGGCTAGTTTTAGAGGAGATAAACTGTACAGCGTGCATGAAACATGAAACATCACAAAATTAAATTGCCCTTCTTCATTAAATTGCATGTATTGACAAAGTAGGGAGACCACCAACATTAGGGCTAGATAGCTCTGTTGGTAGAGCGCCGGCCATTAATCCAGAGATCGCAGGTTCAAGTCCTGCTATGGACAATTTTCCTTTGTTCAACCCAAACATTTTCTTTTTTTTTCTTCTTCACTCTTCAAAGCAATGTACAAAGAGCCAAAAGTTCACAACAAATATTCCATCACGCAGAAAACTTTCAGAGTCTATTAACTGATGTTGGTCACCTACCGACGTAGTAAGGGGTGTAACACGGTGTTTGCAGCGTGGCAGTCGTGGTCATCTTAGCAAAGCCAAAGTCGGTCAGCTTCAGCACTGAGTTGCTGGCCTTGTCTCTGTACAGCAGATTTTCCGGCTTGAGATCTCTGTGAGCGATGTTCATGGAATGGAGATGCTGGATCGCTAGACCAATGTTACGCACAATCTCCGCTGCCTCTGTAGGGAGTTGACAAAAGAATGACAAAAGTGAAAAACAACAAATTACGCCATTATTTCTGCCGATGGATTTGTTCCCTTTAAAGGTATCGTACACGTTTGGTAATGACTCAAAACAAATATTAGCATAAAAACTTACTTGGTAACAAGCAACGGAGAGCTGTTGATAGTATAAAACGTAAAGTAATGTAGTTTTTGAAAAAGAGGTAATTTCTCACTAAAATAATAAAAACTTCTTGCAAGAAGTTTCTATTCCTATCTGAAAGCACACAAATTTGTACAACAAGGGTGTTTTTTCTTTCATCATTTTCTTGCAACTTCAATGACCAATTGAGACCAAATTTTCACAGGCTTGTTATTTTATGCATATGTTGGGATACACCAAGTGAGAACACTGGTCTTTGACAATTTCCAAACGTGTTCAGCAGTGCCTTTAATTGAATTCCATTAGGTGCTGGTTTCCATGTGTTATTAAAAATTCAAACAATATTGCAATTCTTGCTTTTGAAAGTTACATACATGTATACACTAAGGCCTTGCTCTGCTTTTTCGCCTGCCAAGCTGCCCCACCTCCCCAAAAAATAATAACAAAATGCTTCATGGCTGGTCAGCATTACATCTGACTCGCCCACATTTTGACTATACTGTATGATTTGTATGAAATTCTTCATGTAGAATAAATATATGTAGTTCAAATGGGCAGGTTGCTAATTATTAACTAGCCCACTGGGCTACCTTAATTTTGTACTTATAATTTAGTACCAGAAGCACTCTTGACTAGTGCTTGTATGCCGATCTAGTGACTAAAGCACGGTTCATACTTCCTCCGATCCAAATTTCGATGTCACAAATTCGCAACGCACAATTCGGAAGACTTGAGCTGTCTCAACTCTTGCAAAACATTTGCAGTGAAAACAGAGCTGTGACATCAAATTTGCTTCGCACAAAGCATTCGCAGGAAGTATGAACCAGGCTTAAGGCCGTATCCGATTTGGCAGCTACAGCTACGGCTACGACTGTTGCTAAGGGTGTTGCTAAGGACGTCCTATACTTAAACATGACGTGGAAATCTAGCCTTAGCCGTAGCTGTAGCCGTCAATTCGGACATGGAGCCCTGCAGTACACGATAACAGCCATTCCAGGCAGGTATCTCCGAGGGTAACATTAGATCATTTCAACTCACCTCTTTCTGTGAACAAGGACTTCTCCTGTATTCTGCTGAACAACTCTCCACCTTCCATACTAGAATAAAGACAAAAACAAAGTACTTTGCTTAAAACCATTACAGACTAGAAGTTTTTGCTAGCATGCGGCCTCAATCCTCCCATATCCTCTTCTTCTATGTGACTAGAGCGGGATTTGAACCAACGACCTCCGGTTTAACGTGCAGGCACTTTACCAACTGAGCTATCAACATGTACATATAGCCCTATGTAGGCGGTCTCCCTATTTGGTCAATATCTTTGTTCGGGGGTGCCAGTTAGAAGCCATACGACCATTAGCTGCCGTGTAGCCAGAGATATTTTGTTGTGATTTCCTCTACAGCATTTTGAAATCTTATGTAAAACGCTATAATTATGAAGAATAAATTATTATTATTATTATTATCTGATAAACCTACTCAAGCCAAATTCTAAACATTTTGAAAAGAAACTGTTCATACACTGTAACATCTTCATGCAACATCTTGAATATAATCAAAGTGACACCTTCCAGTTAAATATTTATTTTAACTCCTTCCATATTTATTTCAAACCCTCAAGTTTCGGTCAACAAAGTATGCCATGTATTGAAACAATCCTTGTGTGATAATCGCAAATAATTCATGACGGAACAGAAGACTTGAACTGGTTTGCATGGACTTTCAATGTTTTTAACCTCCACCTCTGACATCATGTTATTGTTCCATCACTCCATTATTTCGCACAAATGGTGCGATGGCTACATATTAAACATCATCGCGCCATTCTTGCGAAATAATGGAGCGATGGAACAATAGCATGACGTCACAGGTGGAGGTCAAGTCGCATAATGCCCCAGGTGCGCGTCATTCGTGGGTAACATTCCTACCCACGAATGACGCGCACTTCGGGCATTATCCTATACACCAATCTGGGCGCGCAAGTGCTAGGCGCCGCGCGTGCCATGCTGCGGTGTACATGTGCCTATTTTTGTGCACAAAGACACAAGAAAATCGTTTCCCTTTTCTCTTTTTATGGGAATTGAATGTCTTCCTCCACAATCTATGCAATTTCCCTGACATGGCTGCATGATATAACAATTTACTACATTCTTGATAAATTTTTAAAAATAAGCAGAAATTAAAATACTGAAATTCTGACAAAATGCCTTGCCAATGCAACGCATTAAACTATGCGACTATGCAGTTTCCGCGTCTATGACCTATAAACTCACCTAAGACATGCACCGTTTTCAGGATGATTCGGTTTCTATTTAGTTGCAAATATTTGTGGTCAGTGATCTACATTGGTATACCATGATGTCCTGTCAAGGACATTGTGTAAGTCGTTGAGGAAATCATCTAATTTCCATAGAGAGTGAAAAGGAACATGATTTTCTTGTGTCTTTGTGCATAATCTAGGCACTGACGACACCGCAGCAGTGGCGCCAGGTGCCCAACACTTGCGCGCCCGGATTAGTGTATACAGAAACTACCCACACATCCAAGTACATGTACTGTAAATGTAATGGTCTCCCAATCTCAGACCCTCCTTTGTTCAACTGTTTGTCCTGACACACGTTGATCCCATTGGTTTCCGTAGTGATACATGTAGCAATCGTGGACCTACATGTATGGTCCCTTTTGTTATAAAGTCCTTGGTTTGAATGTCACTACAAGTACACATACAGACCTCGGACTTCCCTGGCCAACTTTCATAAAGACGATCACGCAAAGAGTACCAGCCAAAGTACCATGTTATTTGTTATGTTTGTGAGTGGTTCCCAGTCTGCTTTGTAATTTATGAGAAGGCCTATAAAATTGGACCCGGGACAGGTCTCGGTCTCGGATCTCTTAGGTTTTGGTCTCGGAACATTTGATCTTTTCTCAGGCACTACATTACAATAGCAATGTTTAAAGGTAGACATTGCCTTCGGATTGGGCACTTTGGGCTATAAAAGGCGTTTGGTATAAAATTTATGGTTGGAAAGATGTTTTAAAAGTGGAATATAACGATTCACACAAATATCCCTCGGAATTGGGTGGTTTTCATTTTACTTCAGAAACTAACATAGTCCGTAATTTTGTGGAGTCAAAAAATTGGTTCTACAAAATGGCAAACCGTGTTAGTTCCTGAAGTAAAAGGACAACCACACAATTTTGAGGGATATTTGTGTGAATCGTTATATTCTACTTTTAAAACATCTTTCTAACCATATTCATTTCATAACAAACGCTTGTTAACATGGTTAAAGCCCAAAGCGCCCAATCCAAAGGCAATACATCCCTTTAACCCTCATCCTGACAAATGCTCCAAAATGCACCAGTCTGTTGTATTGTGCTGCGAGTCAGTCAACCCAAATGCCATACTCTGTTGCACACACTGTTGCATTTAGCAGGATACAGCACCCTGGCATGTACATTGTACATGTACATTGAAGTCCCCAGCAAACTTCCATGCATAACTGGTACATGTAGCTGGTACAATGCCTTGTGCCAAGGCTGGCATTTATAAACCAGTTCACTTCACAATGTAACAGAATCCTCTGTTGCATTTTACTGCCTTTTTGGAAGGTTTTCATTTCAACTCTTGTCGAAATGCAGGGTGCTCAGGAAAAACCCGGGCCCAGTTTCATGGCGAGCTTATGGCGCCATTTAAAGCAAGTGATTCTATGGGTCGTAAGGCCCCGAGGAAAAAAAACGGTCTGCTTCCGGTTACCAGACTGTCCTTAATTTTACAGCATGATCCTACTCTTTTTATTGGAAATGCTTACGGTTCTATGAGCTGTAAGCGCAGAATTCTGGGTGAGCGGCGCCGAGAAATAGGGCCCTTATGGTGGTTAGGGTTAGGACACGGCCCAGAAAACAATACAGTCCACTCTCGTTATAATATATAAGATCGCTGGGACTGGCCAAATTACCTCTTTAGAATAAAAATACAGAGTTCTTATCTATAGTGCTTTATCACACCCGATGGGCATCTTAAAGTGCTCAGTATTTTTTTCCCTGCAAGGTATACAGGGCTATGTTTTGAAGTATGAGACCTATTCCTTTACATAGCACCATGTAATGGTTGACAAGATGCTGTGGCGCAATATGCTGCCGATCAAACCAGGAACACCGGGGCGAACCACTTCTTATATCCCGTTTATAACACTAGGAACATTGTTATATAAGAACACAGCAAACCAAAGAAACACAGAGCAGAGAAATGAGGTTCTGCAGCCGATTTCACGAAAGTAGTGCGTAACTTGCGCCATGTCGTAAAGTTACGCCATGTAAATGTTGCGCAGCTGCGCCACTTCCTTAAGTTGCATTTCACGAAACTTGACTTAGCTGCGCAACTTATATCTACCTTTTCAACGACTGTTGCCTGAATCCGATGGGAAAAATGCAACAGAGCGGCCATTTTAAATCGCGATCTTTTTTAGCACACGGCGACAACAACATGTTTCATGCAGTCTAGTGAAGTGTCAACGGAAGTGTTCGGATAAAGATGGCTCAACTTGGACCACTAACTACTTTTATTTGGACACGTAAGTTTGTAAGAATTTATAGAAATGACTAGTAAAGGGTTCAATGATTAATAGTATCAAACACTCGCTGCTTTTCACGTTATTTTTAACAGAAATTTACAAACACTGACGACGAAAGGACGATCTTGACTGTGTACGTGGGTGGGATCGTGTGATGATACGTCTGTGTATACACGAGTGCGGACATGTCGTATCTATTTCTACCTCCATGTTTGTATCAAACTCAACAATTTTACCTTGTGTAATACTGTGGCCTTCGTTGACTTTTAGCCGTTGATTTTGTTTGAAGTATAACGCAATGACACCATGTATAACGTGCATAAACATACACATTTAGGGATTAATAAGGAGTAGAACTTTCACTACAATAGTTATGGTACAAAATACCAAGTGATAAAACACATTACAAACAAGTACACGTAGTACGTAGTACTAGATGTACTAGTAGCTAGCTAGCTAGCTCAAAATGGTACATTTTGGAACTTCGGCAGCTCAATATTCTCATGTAGATGTCGACGATTGTTATTGCAAAATTTCAACCATGGTGGAGTTTTTTGTCAAATGGTTTAATAATTGAGTGTTATGTTGCTGTCACTTTGTGGCCAATTGTTTTCCCCCCTTATTTTATGTTTCCTTGCACTCGATAACTTTAATTAATTAATTAATTATTATTTTGTGTGTGTGAAATTGCTGGTTTGAAAATGGGGCTTAATTATAACAAACCCAATCACCATATCCCACACTAATTTTCCAACTATCCTAACCACTGACATCATCACCTTTTTAACATATTTTTTGTTTATCTTTTCATTTTGTATTTAGATTAAGCTATACTTCAAAAACGCAAGAGAGGGACCCATAGGAAACTGAATTCATGTCACCAACAGTACCCAAACATGAAGAGTATTCAAGTCGGATTTGATACCACAGGACCAGTGTCTTCTTGTTTGGTTTTCCTTCAAAATACTCCATGAAGAGTTTTGACTTCCATAATATCAGAGGAGAGGAACATTATTTATTCATGAGGTGTGAAGAGGAAATATTTCAATTTTTATATCTCAATACTTATATCATTGTTTATCTTCAGTACTAAATAATTGCATTTGTTTTAAACATTAAACCAATAAAAGGGTGATTAATGTTGTTGCCAAAAATAAACAAAACTTGTTAATACTCTTTTCTGCAAACTCAATATAAATAATAGGTTCAACTAATTGCAATTAGAATTTAAAAAAAACCTTTCATTTAACAAGAAAGTTATTTTCTTATGGGAAAATCAACAACACAAGTGGTTTGGTCCAACAAGTAGACCTCTTTTGGTAGAATATATTATGCACAGTGAATTTAGACAACTCAATTAAAGTTTTTGTTTCCCTGTATTACTTCTCACTCAATATACAGCACAACATCCATTATTAGATGTCATGAGAGGATGGAGATGTCAAGGAGATGGAGAAGAAGATGAAGTCGTGTTCAAGGAGTTCCGTGTGTCATTCTCAGAGTCATCCAAAGGTTATTTTCCCAGCAAACTGGAAGATTGTTTCAAAGACTTAGTTTAGTTAATGAAATCAAACTAAGGGCCCCAAAGTATGGGATTATATTCAAAGATGACTAATAAGCTTGTTAGTTTTAAATAATTCAGTTATAACTATAAGTTAGAAAACCCACACAATCCAAAATATGTTTACCAACATCACAAGCAAGTTTGACCATTTCCAGGGGCCTAAACCCTATTAACAACAGCAAATCCTGTCCATTTAATTGAACAAAATAAAAACCATTTTCTTCAAATATTTTGTAAAATTCTTTTGAAATGTTTTAAAGACAAACTTTGTGATTCCCATTACTTACTTTTCATCTTCTGACAGCTAATTTTAGCTGATAGCGTCGTGTATTTTTTAAACAATTCTTCATAATCTTTTTTTTTTTTTTGGAGGGGACGTTGAATTTGTTTTTCTGTTGGTTTCTGAACAATAACAAGTATTAAACTATACTATATCTTGCTCCAATAAATATAATTTCATTTAAACAGTTTTCTTCAAACTTGTCTTTTTTGTGTAGTTGAATGTATTTATTTTATTTAGATGTGGAAGGAAAAATAAAATGTTTATAAGTGAAATGGAAAATTCATTAAAAAATGAATTTAAATTAATTTATTTTAACTTGTCTTTTTGTATGCAAGTATGGGAGGTAAAATAAAGTTTATGAGTGAAATGAAAAATTAGGATTGATTTCTTGAATCATAAGCACGGAGGGGGCTGTTTATCGGGACCGATGCATTCATGATTAGCAAATAAATAATGAGAGACTAAAGTGTTTTCTGAAAATGTATTATATGGTTGCAATTACAACCAACGAACGCCGGTTTTAATGACCCCAAAAATCGTGGCCGATTTAAACGTTTATTTTCTCCAAAATAACGTGTTTTTTATTGTAAACTTACTAGTAAACCAATTGCTGATGAACGTGTTTTTTGTTTTGTTTCCGCTAAAGGAAATACAGAATGCAATATATTTCGATACACACTGAAATAACGTCCCTGCCAAAGGATAGTGCAGCTACCCGGGCAAAACACGTTGTGCCGTTGGCAGTTTATTAACTTGCGCAATAAAATACTGACTTACGCCATCAAAATCGAGTGCGTAAGTTGCGCCATTTTTGTGGCGCAACTTTCAGCCTTGCGCCACTTTCAGACGTGGCGTAACTTTCGTGAAATCGATCAAAACTTAGTGGCGCAACTTACGCACTAAACGTTGCGCAAGTGGACTTACGCAGTTGCGTAAAGTTTCGTGAAATCGGCTGCTGGACTTCAGAATGTACTCTATATTTGAAGCAAAACCCTCTTTATAACAGCGCTCTTTATTTGACTGTATTTGATTTCTTGCTTTCTCAGGCATGCAACTGCTCGATGAAAAAAAAAGAGGAAACTTTTCGAGACCCACAATGGTACCCTAAAAAGTGTTATTCTTAGCATGTATGACAAAGACAAAGTGAAGTGTTTTATACAACTTAAATAACATGGAAAAACACCTTGCCTATGTATGCACCGTAATTCTAATGCATCATGCTATTCTAATAGCATCACGTACGTTAACATGATTATTACCGTACGTAGCCTAAATAAAAATCAGATTTTTTTTTTTTTGGGGGGGGGTGGGGGAATAATAATTTTATGCAAATTTCATAATTAGCTGGGAAACAATAGTTAGTCTTCCTCAATTTAATCAACTCCCGATGCTTTGCCACCTTACAATGGTCGGTGAGAGCCACTTGTCCCCGCTTGCCATAGTTGATCTCCCTCTTGCACACCACACAATATGCCATTCCTGGCTTGTCCACTTTCCGGACGGTTTCGGCGAGCAGTTTACCGTCGACATCTTTTTTTTCCAACCAGAACCACTTCCAGGTATTTTTTACTCCTTTATCAATGGCTTTAATTTGGCCAGGTACCACTCGGTCCCGCTCTAAAATATCATTTCTTTTGGATGTCATTTTGACGGACGTTTGAAGATGCGACTGTTCACAACTCGCACACAGTATACATGTACATTTAGTACATTTAGCAACTAACTCACACACACACATACATGTACATGTACAACACGTGTATACTATACTATTGCAAAACAGCGGGACCAGACGAAGACACGACCTTAGACTCATTTCAAGGCTGTATAATAACTTTGTTTAGCACACAACTCGCCTGCGCCACGGGTGCGTTCCACTGTTCCAGATTTTTCGACCGTACACACGGCTATTAGTGACCGCACGCAGTGTGTAAACGTACGCTTTGCTTGCTGTGGGCTTTAGATTGACCCTGCAGTAGAATGGATTGCGTGCCGCGGCAGAGGCCAGACCATGCGTTACAATGCATTGTTGAATTTATCTTAAGATTGCACTAACCGCGGAATGTATTTTTTTAGCGCTAATCATTTGTCTTATGATCGCGCTAACCGCGGAATGTATTTTTTTGCGCTAATAATTTTTTTTTAAACGCGGAATTCCGTGGAAACGCGGAAGAGTTGCATGCCTGCTTTCTTACGTACCATTCCATGACGACGAGAAGGCATCTGTGTCCATTGTAGATGTTCTCGTATACATCCTCGATGCCTACGATGTTGTAGTTCTTCCCAGCTCGGACGTGAAGATCCACTTCCCTTTGGGCTTTCTGGTTCTCAAGTAGGACCTGATGAAGAGAATAGAATCAGATAATAAATACTTTTAAGTTTCTTTTAAATATATTTTTTTATGAGAGTTCGCCTTACATCACAAGGCCGGATGACCACATCAAGGTGAGGGCTACACTTAACTGATTTGGGCTGTAGACCCAAATCAACTGCCACCAGGGGCACACGTTGCCACCGTACTCCTGAGGCTGAACAGGGTTACCCCCTTCACAGTCCGTAAGGATGTAGGCATGGGTATCATCCACTAGGAGCCTGGCTGGTAGAGCAGAATGATGGTTGAGTGCCTTGCTCAAGGGCACAAGTGTCATGACCGGGATTCGAACCCACACTCTGCTGCCGACAACACCAGGGCCCAATTTCATAGAGCTGCTTAAGCGGAAAATATTGCTTAAAATTTTTCTGCTAAGCACAACTAAGCAGGATTCCAGTTACATTTTGTACATGTAAAATGGTATTTTAGCTGGTAACCTTATTCTGGTAAGCAACATTTTGTTGTGCTTAGCAACTTTTTATGCTTAAGCAGGTCTATGAAATTTGGCCCAGAGCTTGGGTCTGGTGAACTACATGTAGAACGCTCGGCCACGACACGCCACGAATATTCAATGTAGACAATGTAGGCCCTACATATTCATGTTCATCATTAACATCTGAAATCTGCAGCTGGTTGATTACTCATTTTTTTTAGAGTGTAACTTCCAAGAACTGTCTATTTGTTGGCAATATGTTTGCAGCAATGTACTTTTTAAGGTGTCTGACACAAACATTAATGTCTGCTTCGCAAACCTGGATGTTTATCCGATTTTCAACGTGACACAACAATCAAATAAATTCAAAGGGAAGTAAGTATCAGGCAAGAGTTGACTAAAAGTTTCTACCAATTTAAATAAATCAGGTTTAAATAACTAATGAATTGAAATACTTCAGAGCATAATGTTACTAATGTTTCACCTGCCCTTTAATTCTGTTTACTCCCCCACCCCAATAAAGTCTTCATCATTTGTTTATACAGATACCGGCTTATTTCTATACAATAACAAACTTTACAACGAGTCAATTTTATCACTGTATGTCCAGACCACTTAAAAATGATCATCAGCTGCACTTTTTCTGAGATTTTACGGAAACAGCACTGTACACAAATATATTATGTACTACATACATATTTTGTATTCAGCATGTATACAGTAGACTGTAGCAAGTGGGCCCATAAACACACCTTGATATTTATATTTACACCTGGGCCCAATTTCACAGAGCTGCTTAAGCAGAAAATATTGCCAAACAATTTTCTGCTCAACAGAAATGAGCAGGATACCAGTCACAAATTGTACGTGTGACATGGTAGTTTGGCTGGTAACCTTATTCTGGTAAGCATAATTTTGTTGTGCTAATCTACTTTTTGTGTTTAAGCAGCTCTATGAAATGGAGGCAACAGAGGCCATGGCCTCTATTGCCCCTGGTCTTGGCCTTGGTGCCCCTTCATAAGTTTCCCATAGACTTTTACATTTCCCAATAGAAAGTCCCCTGCACACATTGCAAGATGAAAATGGCCTTGCCCTCCCAGAGATGAAATTCCAGGCCTGGAACACACTTCACATTTTGCAGCGTTCTCCCTTAAAGGCATCGTACACATTTGGTAATTGGAGCCTATTGTTTGTTTCAAACCTATAGCTGTAGATATACATGTATATCATAAAACTAACCTGTGAAAATTTCATTTCAAGAGGTGAGTAGTGTTTTTGAGATATTGCCGAAAGATCTTGAGCGGTTATGCCCATGCAGGAAGGATACTCTGCATTGCAGATTCAAATGTTTTTGGGGATAAAAAGTTATATATTTGTCCATAACCGCAGTACTTTGAAGTGCAAAGTTTCTCAAAATGCATTATACTATCCAAAGCTGCTGTACTTCTTACCAAGTAAGTTTTTATTGCCATTAATTATCAAAGTCATTACCAAACGTGTACGGAGCCTTTAATAGTGGTCCGCTGGCCAAATGCCAGTTAAAACACTTAAGGACTAGTCAGAATTCTCTCCAAGTGGTCCGGCTGTAGTTCAGTGTTGAAAAGCATCCCTAGTTCATCTTAAATATCGACTAGTGAAAAAGCTGACGTTCTAGTGAAATGACAAGCTAACTGGTCCTGCTCGCCAGTCACTAAAAAGGTAAAGGGCAAACCCTGTAATATTTGTACAAATATTTGTGTGGTACATGCAGGGTTCTCCCCATGCACAAGCTAGCGTATCAGGACAATACACAAGAATTGCGTGTCAAAACGCAAACTAAATTGGCTGATACGCAAAAAATTTATATAATATATATAGTTTCACAATTTCTTTTTTAAGAAAACCATATAGAATGCTCAAAATTGCACAGTAGGGCTTTAAAAACCAAGAAAAACACCAAGTAGAAAACATTCTGAGGACCTTGTTTCAATTCGCACGCTTCGGCCAAACATCCAAAAAAATTGGCCCAGAATGCCCCACAGTTTTGAAAAAACCTGGGGAGAAAGAACCCTGACATGCATATTGGATATTACAGTGTTACACCTCAGTTTAACGATTCATGTAAGCCTGCCTCAAGTAGAGGGAGTTTGGGGTGATGACCGAAACAAGGAAGACAGCACTTGAACAAAAACATACAGTCAAAACTGATTTACTGAAATGATTTACTGTTCATGTAAATAAACAATATGAATCAGAGGTGTTGGTCTAGAAGCCAGTGGAAATTTCAAAGGTGGGATTATGGACAGTGTGAAATGAAAGTTCAATTCAAGGGAACATTTTCTAATCTTTTGGTGGTGGGATAATGCCTTTAATAGACAGTGCATGTCTCGCACACTCATTGAACCTATGTTTTTTTTATCACAACAGTTCCAGCATACTTTGCTTTACAGGGAGTGTATACCTTTGGTAATTACTCCAAAAATTTATGACCATAAACACTTACTTGGTAAGAAGCGCTGCAGCTGTTGATAATGTACAACAGTTTGAGAAACGATTCCCTTCTAAGAAATGTGGCTTTAGAGAAAGGGATTCAAAAGATTGTCAATCTGAGAAATGTTTCTGCATGAAACGTTTCTCAGATTGTGTATTCCAATTACGGATTATTCTTCCTGTGTGGACGTATCCACTCCGGTTTTTCGGCGATATCTCAAAAACGCGACCACCTTTTGAAATGGAATTTTCACAGGTTAGTTTTATTGTATCTCTATAGGATTAAAACAATCGTACAGTTCCAAAAACCAAGGTATACTTTCCTTTTAACATATGTGAAGGAAATGAAATCTGCACACTTCCCACGGGTCCCACTTCCAATTCTTTTACAAGATGACAGATTAAGGGCTAAGTCTTAATTAATTGGCAGCTACGGCTACAGCTACGGCTGCAGCTTATGCTGAGAGTGTTGCAATGAGCCTCCAGGGCTTGAAATTTACACTGGACCGCAGGCCCGAGGCCAGTGATTATAGCATCGGGCCAGTAAACTCAAGACTGGAAAAGTCCGGCGGTCTTGTGTTTTTGTTCAAATGTTGACTTTCAGTCTGATATATCTCTTTTTACTTTCAGTTCTGTTGAGTATTGAAGAATTCTTACCCATTATGCAAATGAGATAAATCTTCTCTTTGTGCTCGATCAAATTAAGACAGTTCAAATATTAAACTGTGTTCAGATTGTTTGTTTGTCTTTTCTCATTTTAATTCTGGTCTTGTAAACATTGAGCAACAAGCCCTACAGTATTGTGGATTTTTTCTCTCAAAGGGCTCGATTTCACAAAGCACTAAGATTCATCTTAAGATGAGTTGTCAGTATTACCATAGCGGTTTGTATTGTGACGTCACACTTTGCCTACTAATTAAGATTGATATACAGTTAAGATCAGTCTTAGCTCTTCGTAAAATCGGCCCCTGGCCTCCTATTTTCAACGCTTGTTCATGCATGGACGATCAAGCCCCAGACATTAATTCTGAAACAGCCTAAAGGAACCAGACCAGGGTACAATTTCATTAAAAAAAAGCCTGTATAAGCACAAAAACTTACTAAGCACAGAAAAAAACTTGCTTAGCAGAAAACAGGTAACCAGCAAAATTACCATGAAGATTACATCATAACGACTGGTGCCCCGCTCACGTTTTGCGCTAAACAGCTTGATCAAATTGGGCCCACTGGTAACCATGTAAAAACCTCCCAGCACATTCCCTAATACTACAGAAGAATCCTTGACAGTTTATAAGCCCTAGGCATTTGTTGCCGACTTTACGAGCAATATTGTTCATATTAGCTGGCAGTGCTCCATTTCACCTTCGAGTACAGAAACATATGTGTACATGTTCATTGCAGGTTCAATGTTCTTGAACTATGTCTAGAGTTGGCTACACTGCACATTAAAGGTTATCATAACAACACTATGTACACCACAACATGTACTGTTCACTACGTTATTGCGCTACACATCATTGGGTTTTGGTGGGGGTTTTCCAGGTATTATTTGGTCCTTGGAAAAAAAGTTGGAACATTTTATGGAGTACAAGGTTTGACCTATGTACATGTACATATGTACATAAGGTGTATGCTTTTACAGACTTTTTCTTCATGCTGATTAAAGGGATTGTATACGTTTGGTAATTGGAACCCACTGTTTGTATACTAACCTGTGAAAATGTTATTTCAAAAGGTGGTAGCGTTTTTGAGATATTGCCGAAAATCTGGCTCGGTTACATGGATGTATGTCCACGCAGGAAGAATAATCTGCAATTGGAATACACTATCTGAGAAACGTTACTGCAGAAACACTTCTCAGATTCAAATTTGTTGGAATAAAAAATGATATATTTTTCCATAACCACAGTACTTCAAAGTAAAATGTTTCTCAAAATGCATTCTACTATAGAAAGCTGCTGTACTTCTTACAAAGTAAGTTAATAATAATAATACTGGGTTCTTATATAGCGCTTTATCACACCCCTAGGAGAGTATCAAGGCGCTCAGTATTTTTTCCTGCAAGGTATGCGGAGCTACGTTGAAGTACGAGACCTATTCCTTTATAGCACCATGTAATGGTTTACAAGGTGCTGTGGCGCAATATGCTGCCAATCAAACCAGGAACACCGGGGCGAACCCCTTCTAAGTTGTCATTGCCATTAATTTTCAGAGTCATTACCAAACATATACAGACCCTTTAAATCACAACTTCTCTGATTTTTCAAAGGGCAAAAAAGTAGGAAGAATACCATGCCTGCTTTACATTCCCATCCCCTTGTTTTCAATAAGCACAGCATCCAACCATTATGTGAAAATTTCACCAAATCGTGTGTTGTTTCATTTGAAGGAAAACAAGGAAAAAAGGTTGATGTTTTTTATAATATGAGGAATCTTGTTTCGGTTCGTATAAGATTTATTTCAATTGCTACTCTCCATTAAAAATGGAGGGGCTTCCTCTGCTATTGACCTTTATCACACTGCCGCCATCTTGGTCATGTTCCCTGTATCCAATAATAGTAATGAATGCTAATATTCATTGTACAAAAAGGAACCAGACTATTTTTCCATTCCAGCCTAAGTTTGTTTACATTGGTTTGAATGGGAGAAAACCAAGATGGCCGCACCGTGATAAAGGTCTATATGCTCAACTTTGACCAAACTGACACCTTTTTAGATGGAACTATTTCTCTGTGGGATTTGTACTGTTTTTAAAATTAAAATGAGTGAACTTTCAGACTTAAAACTAAATCGATTTCTTCTCGATTAGCAATCCTGTAATATGTCTTTAATTTATGAAGCAAAAATAAGACTGCACAACAAGCAATAAACAAAATATGGCATTGTATGAAAATATGCTACATTCCCTATTCATCTTAAACAGCTACTTGAGTGAAAAATTGTTAACAGGAATACTTTCAACTTATTTATAATGTGTTGGTTTATCATTGTTTTGATATTTTAACACTTCTGAATTTTTTGTAATTTTTTTTTCTCCAAAGATTTGGCCCCAACCTTAATGTTTTGAAAAACTAGCTATACTTCTGCCGTTGATGGCATGCATCAAAATGACAATACTTTGACGTCATATGTGGGTTGCGATTTTGTTATGCCTCCATGTTGCAACAAAGCGGCCATACAAAACGGAGCTCCCACAAATGACTTTACATGAGTGATGACGTAACAGGGCTTTTTCGCAAATCTTTCTGAAAAGCACCGGAGAAGGGTAATAAAAACGATCGTTTTCTTAACAATTAAAATCTGTTTAATTTTATTTGAACTAAATTTCCTTATTGATTGAAAACATATGAAAGGAATTTTCAGCAAAGATCACTTGTTGCCGTTTTCGTTCAAGCTGGTCTTTAAAGTAAAATTTGGCTTCATCCATGCGAGTGTGGAACTAAATTCAAAAAATGTATGATGAACATTTACCTTTTATATCAAAATAGCCAGAACATTGTACCTGCATATACACATGTAGCATGGACATGTATTTTAAAAGTATAAGCTATTCATGTTAAAACAATCCACAGTATTTAATGATAATGTTCAACAAGGAAGTGGAAACATAAAAGAGGCAATTGTGGTTTTCCTTGTATGACATTCCTATGATTACACAACACCACAGATATGAATACATTATACAGTGCATGTTTCTTACACTTTGTTTACACATTGACACAGTTGTTTACACATTGACACAGTACATTTGTAGTATTTTAGCACTTAGGGTCTGCCACTCCAAAAGATAATGTCCATTTCCTCTCCACAGTATTTTTTTTTCCTGATCTTTTTGGAGCTTCCGTAGTAGCTATGTATTTTCCTTTGAAAATATCACTGTCACAATGAAACCCTGACTTGACAAATGAAAGACAACAAGGGTTCATATAATAAGCACTGGGATTTGTTGTTGTCTTGTGAGAAAATTAGGCATGATGTATGTACAAGTAGGTATGGTCCTACGAAAAAAGTTGGAAAATTTCCTCACGAATACAAGGGCTGACCTACATGTACATTGTACACATCGGGTAGACTTTAATAGATTTTTCAGGCTATTTAATCACATTTTTTTCTGATATTTGCAAGGGTGACAAAATTGGAAATCAGACTAAAGTAGGAAGAATATCATGCCTGTAAAATACAGTATGAGTATGCGTTTACCATGAATTGTAAAACCTTGGCCGTTCACCATGGTGACTGCTCTATATTCCGACACCCCTATATTCCGACACACCTATGTTCCGACAACCCCCTCATGATTTACATAGGGTTAGGGTTAGGGTTAGGGTTAGGGTTAGGGTTAGGGTTAGGGTTAGGAATAGGAAAATACACCAGGGTTGTCGGAACATAGGGGTGTCGGAACATAGGGGTGTAACCGTTCACCATGGCCGATAGTATGCCATGGTAATTGGTGGTAAGCTGGAATCTCAGTATTCTCAGACTTACTTCCCATTGAGCTGAATACGAATGGTGGCAGCCCATCCATTCTTGTAAGCCACATTTGTATAACAATTTGAAGGACAAAGGTCTGGAATCTAGGATTACACAATAAACCAAGTAAAACGGGAGATTACTAGCATGAATCCCAGTACCTTCTGTCCCTCTTTGTACAGGGTGAACGAGGCATACATGTAGCATGGTACAGTGCATTCCTGTGTACGCTACACAATGGAATGTCCGGGTGGATATACATGTCAGCTGTTTGACTGACTGCAAAAAACTTGACGGCACTCCGAAGCTGTTCCGGGTGACGAAAAAACATCCGAGGTGAAGTGGAAAAAGATATTGTACATGTGTTACAGAATTCTCCAAAGCCAGGATATTTCCTTCATCCTTCCTTATTCCTTCCTATTCTACATGGTGCTCCATAAAGTATGCTTAGTCAAAAGTACGTATCCACATAATGTAAAGTGCATGCATGTCCAGTACATGAAAATCCATGTTGAGCATACAAACATGTAACATGTCCAGCAATCTATTAAAAAAAAACCACATTAACATGAGCATAACACAAAGCATTTAATTATAAGATGGCAAAAAATAGAGAATTTTACAGGCATAATATCATACATCATACATTATCCCCCCCCCCCAGAAAAAAAAAGCAAAAAAAAATAGAAGCTAGAATAATAAGGCCAAGTAAAATAAGAAACGAGTTTCTCGTCCCCGCACAATATCTGTGAATAAATATACCTTGGCCAACCATATTTAGCATGGCGGCCATCTTGGAAAAAATAGCTAAAAATTGAAAAATAGTAAATAGTAGCGCCCTGCCTCCTCATTTTTTTTTAAAGTCCGGACGAGAAACTCGTTTCTTATTTTAGTTGGCCCAACAAAAAATGTATGACAAAATGAGATTCTCATTTCTAATTAATCTAATAAATTGGGTTGCTAGATTCCTCAAAGTATTCAGCCATCTGGAACAAACATGTAAATACAAAATGGTTACACACCTACGTACTGTATGTTCCAACATATTCCAACACCCCAAGTGTATTTTCCTATTCCTAACCATAACCCTAACCCTAACCCTAGCATAAAAATCATGTGGGTTTTTTATGGAACATGTGCCGGAATATAGAGCAGTCGCCATAAAAAATATTTTTACAAACCTATTTTTTACGTATACAAGTACCCATTATTCACTTGATATGTTCCAATCTGTTAAGCAGAGCTTTGTGTACATTTCCAACCAGGATGTTGGACCGACCTTGGACACATTTTATCAGGTTGCTAGGCAGCCCCCATTATGATTACTATACTATATAGTCTTGCAAATTGGGAGATTTCTGAGAATTCTGGTAAAGAGCCAAAATGTAGGGCATCTTGGCCCAGATGGATGGATTGCTACAAACTGGAGCACCAGTCCCTGCTGACAGTAATATCCACAGCCTATTGATTTCCATTTGGAGTTTCCATGAACAATCAAATATTTTTGCCTCAAACAATTTAAAGGGGGGGGTCTTAGATTGGTTTCATGCGTGAATTATTTATCAGATTCAAATGTTTTTTCAGGTGAAAATTTATCCAAACCATATTACTTGGAAGGGAATCTCATGACTAGTATTATCAGCAGCTGCGATGCTTCTCACCAAGTAAGTTTTAATGGTCATTAATGTTTGGAGTATTTACCAATCTATGATGATCCCACCTGTAACCTTTGCCATAACGTACTCAAATTTTAACATGTTTCCGTGAGTTTTTCTTTTTGTTCTGATATTACATGTAGCTGTATGATATTTCCAGAGTATCAAACAATAAACCACAATGTAAATTCTGCAGTTTAAGCAAACTTGTAGTGCATTTACATTTGTGCTTCTTCCCAAAAAACCTTCATTGAACCATTTGTTTAGGAAAATAGAGAATATCACGTAATAAACCACAAGGGTAACTGATTGGGTAATTTTTTTATTTTATTTAAAATTGAACACAGCAAAGTTGACTCAAGCAGGATTTATACCAATGACATCCGGATTAAAGTGAGCTATATTTATAAAGCCCTTTATTGGGAGACCGCCAAAATAGGGCTAGATAGCTCAGTTGGTAGAGCGCCGGCACTTTAATCCAGATGTCGTTGGTTCAAATCCCACTCTAGTCAATTTGTCTTTGTACAACCCCAAATTATTTTAAAATAGAGCATTTGTAATATGCAACATGCTTCTCAAAACCATTGTGTACCTTCTTGAAAAACATTGTTTTCACATTTCATTTTTGATTGTCTACCTCAAAAACATTCTGTACACACCTTCGGTAAAAATATTGCTTTCATTTCAGCTTGTTACATAAAATCATTGTGTAGGTCTACACGTAATTTGTTTTAAAAATTCTATTACCATTTCAGCACGTTACATTTGATTTTCGAAAAAACATTGTGAACACAATACCTTCTGTAAAAATATTGCTATCATTTCAGCTTGTTACATAAAATCATTGTGTAGGTCTACACGTAATTTGTTTTAAAAATTCTATTACCATTTCAGCACGTTAAGTTTGATTTTCGAAAAAACATTGTGAACACGATACCTTCTTTTCATAAATTGTTAACCATTTTCAGGAGGTCACGTTTGGAGTTTTTTCAAGGAAAAAATTGTTCAAAACTATGCCATTACAAGAGGTTTTTTTCCCCCTTGCAAATGAAATTTGAAACTCACAAAAGTAAACATTTTCCTTGACATTTAAAAACCTAAACTGAACTACTTCAAAGTCACGCATCATCGAGAATTTTATGATTGAAACGTTAATAATGCCATCACGATAAACTAAAGCCAAAACAATCTGATCCGATCAGCTGTGGGCATGACGGGAAATCGTCACAAACCTTGGGCTAGAAAAACTCGAGTTATAAATGGACGTGAGTTAATTTAGTTTTATCGGAACGGTTAGTCCCGGATGTCATTTTGCAATTATGTACAGCTCTAAATACTGGATACACGTAGCACACAAAAATCCAAGGAGAATTTACAATATTATGTGTACACTAGATGTATTTATTTTGCAGATTTTTAATTTGAATTGATTTGATTTGATTTGATTTGAATCAGTTTACTAGGAAATATTCCATCGCGGCCAAGGGCCAAATTGCGAAATCTTTAACAATATATGAAAAACAGATTATTAACGACTAGCAAATTACAAAATCAATACAAGAATGGAAAAAAATAAACATGAGGTATCAAAAGCATGCTTACACAGAAAATCTGAAAAAAGAGGAGGGGATACGTTTTCACATTTGACTGAACAGCGCAAGTGTTTCTGGGCAATTAGTCTTGGATGTCAAAAATAAGTTGCACATCATACAAGTTTAAACTGTGTTTAGGCCAAGTAACAAAAATAACAAGTTTCTCGTCCCCACCCGCCTCCTTTTTGGCCGCCGCCTCCTTTTTTTACTATTAATTTACTATTCAGAAAAAAAACGAAAAAAACCCAACTTAAGTTCCTTGGTTTGATTTTGCCTAAGAATTTGTCTAGACTCTTTTTTCACCTTTGCAGTTTCTGAATTTTGAAACTTGGTTAGCAAGTGGACTAAAATGATACAAATCATTTGTTTTGTCACTTGCATCAGTATACTCAAATAGCACAATATCTGTGAATAAATAACCTTGGCCAGCCATATTTAGCATGGCGGCCATCTTGGAAAAAAATAGCAAAAATTTTTAAAATCATAAATAGTAAAGCCCTGCCTCCTCCTTTTTTTTAAAAGTCCAGACGAGAAACTCGTTACTTTTGTTACTTGGCCTTATACATTACATTTTGTTGTACAGTAGTTCTTTATTTCCGCTACATGATACACACAAGTTCAGTAACAAATACTCTAGGAAGAAAAAAAATGCTAGAGTTGAAGTCATGTAAAAGTTTCCTTCTCTTCAAAAGGGAATCAATACCACTTTTGTTTTTCAAATCAAGTAATAAACTGCAAAAAAGGGTTTTGTTTGCAATCAATCATATGTATTACATGTAGTTTTGTTGTACATGCACATGTAAAAGATTTAATTAAATTTGCATGGCCCAATGTTTTCACCGATTTTGTTTTCTTTTATAAAGAATTTTTCTCTGAAATGAATTTTGACAGATGATGCTGTTGTACAAAAACAAAAATAATACAATACGTTCGCTTAATATAAATGCCAGGGACAATGTACAAAGTACATGCAACATGGAAAAATTATTGGTACATGGATGACGGATGTGATTTCATGGGGTTTGGGATCCCGACACTAAATCGTTTTTAGTTGTTCAGTTGTTTAGTTACGACTAACCATTGGCAGATTGCGTGTGTGCGATGCCTTAAAAAGGGTGTGCATTATATATAATTATAACATTGGTAAAAGTAAAAATATAAATGTTCACAGATTTGCAAACAACTTACATGTTATATAAAGATGGTCATGGTGGGAAACTCCCTTTGAAATAATTTTGCTTGAAATGCAATAGTTTTTTAGAAACGAGTAAAACTGTACAATTAGTTTTTTTAATCTTGCAAGTCCAAAACTCAATGTTTGAAAACAGTGAAAACATTTACTGGTTTTTTTCCCACTTTTTTTTCTTGCGACTCAAATGACCGATTGAGCTTAAATTTTCACAGGTTTGTTATTTCATGTATATGCTGGGTCACATCAAGTGTGGATACTGGTCTTTGACAATTACCAATGTTGTGCTTTAAAGGCACTGCACACGTTTGGAAATTGTCAAAGACGTGTTCTCACTTGGTGTATCCCAACATATGCATAAAATAACAAGCCTGTGAAAATTTGGGCTCAATTGGTCATCGAAGTTGCAAGAAAATGATGACAGAAAAAACACCCTTGTTGTACAAATTTGTGTGCTTTCAGATAGCAATAAAAACTTCTTGCAAGAAGTTTTTATTGTTTTAGTGAGAAATTACCTCTTTCTCAAAAACTACGTTACTTCAGAGGGAGTCGTTTCTCACAATGTTTTATACTATCAACAGCTCTCTGTTGCTCGTTACCAAGTCAGTTTTTATGCTAATATATATTTTGAGTAATTACCAAACGTGTACAGTGCCTTTAAAAAAGCTTGTAACTTTCTCGCATCTATAACAAATAGCTATTCAAGCTTTACATCAACATTTTCAGGTCAAACCGGCCAAACATTTGATCTAGCATCTTAAATTGTGTTCACACAGGGCTCAATTTCACAAAGAGCTAAGATTGATTTTAACTGTGTATCAATCTTAATTGCTAAGCAAAGTGTGATGTCACAATACAAATCACTAGGGTAAAACTGACAACTTATCTAAGATGAATCTTAGTGCTTTGTGAAATCGGCCACGGGTCTGTCATGGAATGGGGTTAGTTGTCGTGGGTTAGTTTTGTGTCAAGGTTTTTCATAATTTTTTTAAAACAAAAACACTCCCGTCTGCTCAGGGCTTGATTTCACAAAAAGATGATTTAAGATTGATCTGAACTGTGAATCAATGTGAATTGCTAAGCAAAGTGTGATGTCACAGTTCAAATCACTATGGTGATATTGACAACGCATCTTAGTTTAAAAAAAAGTGAGCCCAGAATAAATTCAAGCAACCACAAAAAATCAAATTGACAGTTTGATGAAGAGAGATCACGCCTGCATTTAAGTGATGTACACTTGTACATATGTACGAAGACAGATGGATCCAATCCATCTGTCTCGTGTCCTCATACATGTATTGCATGGCGAATGATGAACTTCTGTACATAACATTACACACTGTACACATCACCAGCTGGATGGATAACTCTCATATATATTTTTGTCTGCATGAACGAACTCCCTGCTTGGATTTGAGCAGACGTGTATGTTGTAGACTTGGTTCTGGATGAATCGTTCAATTAACTTAAATTGTCAAAAGATTGTCTTAAAGATGTAGCAACGTTGGCACAAAATGTGTTCCACCAAATTCCCTCTGCTTCACACGTTTTACATGTATTTTGTTTACTTGCTTTCAACAAAGTTTTGCATTCTGTTAACTTTGGGTTTGTAAAGGGACGATCGTACATGTATTGACCCAAATTACCTGACACCCCAGTGACCGAGCAATGCCTGTGCGCAGACATTACCATGATGATGACGATGACGTCATCAGCCACGATAAATTTGGTTACACCATTTTTGAGGTTCAGATTCCCCATGTGTTACTGTGCAGTTTGCTGATCAGGCGATGATGCTCACTATATCTTTTCGTGCGCAATTTGACTCCAAAGTTGGAAAACCATGGGCAGGCAGTTGCCGCGTATGTCCTCGGTGCAGGGGAAGCAAAAAATGCAGAGTTTCTCGAAAAGCCTCTAAGCGCCTAGGAATCAAAACAGCAGTGTCGTCACACTACGGACTCGATCCAAAAAAGACATAGAAAATGTATAGCAACAAAGATAAACAACATTCATCCAGTCCGTGTTGTGACGTATTTCACGTCACAGCACGGATTGGTTTTACGCTGGTTTTCTAAGGCAGTGGTACAGTGTTGATTTCAGTGTTGATTTCACTTTTCATTTTTTATGGTTCTCTGTTGGGATCCATGCAGGTGCCGCCAATGGTAGGAAAAAACACAAGTTCAAAAATCCAAGAAGGAGGAGAGGGGGGGGGGGCTAGTTTTTCCGATCAAATTTCAACAAAATGACAGGGAGGAAAACTTCACACTTATGACCAAATAATAACTGAACACAAACACAAAATAAACATGGATAACAAGTCACAGTAGTTTGAGTGATTTCATTCAAGTTGATCTTTAAAGGGTCTGTATACGATTGGTAATGACTCTGAAAATTAATGGCAATAAAAACTTACTCAGTAAGAAATACAACAGCTTTGGATTTAAGTATAATGCATTTTGAGAAACTTTTCACTTCGAAATACTGCGATTATGGAAAAAGATATCACTTTTTATCCCCAAAACATTTTACTGCAGTAACGCTTCTCAGATTGTGTATTAGACCTACAATTTCAGATTATTCTTCCTGCGTGGACAAATCGCTCCAGATTTTCGGCAATATCTCAAAAATGCTACCACCTTTTGAAAAGAAATTTTCACATGTTTGTTTTATAATCTACAACTATATAGGATTGAAACAAACAGTTGGTTCCAATCTACAAATGTGAAAAATCCCTTAAAATGTAAAATTTTGAAATGAGGTTGTTACTAATATTGTATCATCTCTTCAACAACCACCATTCTACAATGGAAGCAACCTTGACCTCTTGGTGGCATGTACATGTACATACATCTAGTGCTGCATGCACAGTCATGCAAAGTGTATCAACATTGACTGTGCATGCATTTGGTAGGATGGTCCAACACAAATATTAAAGTATATGTACTGTGAGTTTATGAACATATTAAATCCAAACAGCAAAGCCCATGATCATTTGTGGCATATAACCCCTTTAGAAACCATTCATTTCTGTATAATCATCACACAAACACCCATACATCGCTAATATTGTTAATTTATTCAATAAATTTTTTGTCAGTAAAAACGTCAACATAAATAACATGAAACAAAACATTTGTTTTGTTGTAGAAATTGGGATGCTATGCTAACATAAGAAACAATGGCAAATTTCATATTTGGATATGACCTTTACTTTGACCTCTATCTGTGAATGGAAGTAGGTCAAATCTTGTGGCCGTTTGCGGCCGCTATGGGCATTTTGGTACAAGCCGCTTGTGGCCGCTATGGCCTCTAAACGGTTTTATACACCATACAATAAATGTAGATATTATGTTGTACATAGTACATGGTATGTACAGTGTACCTAGTACACCAACTTCCACACTCCACTGTACAACACTGTAGAACCTGCAGGTACTTGTACATACATACCCCTTACATTTGTACAAACTGTGTGTATGTATGATTACCAACCTTCATGCTTGATTCCACACAAAGCACCCTGACATGGCCGATCTTGCTGATTTTGACTAATCTTGTTTACATCTTTTTTCAGATACCCAGGATAAAACACAAACAGCTGCACACTGGCACTTGAAATTTACATTAAACACTGGACTGCAGGCCCAAGGCCAGTGTTTTTAGCATCGGGCCAGTAAACTTACAACCGAACAAGTCCGGCGGATTTTGTGTTTTTGAAAAATAATACCTCACCTCATCTTTAATTAAAAAAATTATGTTCAAATGTTGACTTTTGAGCCCGATTAATATCTTCCAATTCTGTTGAGTATGAAAGTGTTGCCCATACGATTAAATAAAAACAGTTAAGTTTTGACATTACAGAAAGTTTCTTCTCATAGTATTCTGGTCTCGTCACAAACTTTCTGGCCCAGTAAAGTTTTTGAGCCAAATTCGAGCCCTGCTGCAGGCCTGACACTTTGTTCTCTCAAGACAGGTTTCCTTTTTAAAGGTCACTTCTATGAAGAAAAGGTAAATTTATTTCAAGGGGCACCAATGCAATGTCCAGGGAGGGAAGGGAGGGGGGTTGCATGGAGGCAAGTGCCTCTGTTGCCTCCATGGAGTATCAGGCCTGAAGCTGGGCAGCAAATGGGAAAGATTGGGCAACAGGCCTTCGCGTCCATGGCAATTGATTTTGGGTTGTTTTGTGAAAGTTTCTATATTTGTTCAGGTCATACAGGGAGTACTTTTTAGAAAGACCTCCTATCCTCCCCCCTAATATTCTTTTATCAACATTTGCTTCAAGTATTGATCTGCAATAATATAATGTTCATAGGAACACCCCCCCCCCCAACCCAAAGGCCTGCAAGATTACAAAATCATTCCATATTTGTCTTTCCCATTCTTCTTTTGAAATACATGTATCAACATTTGTATACACATACAAGTCGTAAACAGTCTCCGACCCCCGCTCCCAACCCTTCTTCAGTCTTACTGATGGACTACTTTCCTTGTCAAAGGAGAGCATAGATGTACATTTCAGTCTGGGCTGAGAGTCAGATAGTATTTCTTGAACCCTCATTAACTTCAGGCGTGAACAAAGTAATTACAAGTCCAACAAACCAACAAAGTTTAGTAAAAGTCTCAAGTTTGACATTCCAGGGATCAAGTTCCTGCAGTTTTAATTTCACAGAGAGCTTGCTTGGCATGAGAGGAAGATGTTCACTCTCTCTGCTATGAAAGCACACAATTTCAAGGGATATTTATGTGAATCTAAAAATTCTATGTACTTTCAAAACGGCTTTCCAACCATGTTCATTTCAAAACGAACATTTTTTTATCGAGCCAAAAGCACCCAATCCAAAGCAATGTGTCCTTTTAAGATCGATTGAGCTGCACAGGACTTTTTTTTTTTTTTTTTAATGAGAAATCACCTAACATCACAAGGCCGGACGGCCACTTCAAGGTGAAGGCTACACTCAACTGATTTGTGCTTTCGACCCAAATCAACTGTCACCAGGGACACGTTGCCACCTACATGTACTCCTAGGGCTGAAACAGGGTTACCCTCTTCACAGTCCGTAAAAATGTACATGTAGGCATGATGATCATCCACTTGGAGCCCGGCTGGTAGAGCAGAAACACTAAACCCTTTCCAACTTTTGTGAAGCAATTATGGTTAAGTGCCTTGCTCAAGGGCACAAGTGTCATGACCGGGATTCGAACCCACACTCTGCTGCTGACAACACCAGAGCTTGGGTCTGATGAACTAAACCGCTCGGCCTCGACCGCTCACTGGACCAATGCAAACAATCCCTGCAGTTCAGTGTTTTACCAAATACTAGTCTGAAGATTTGTAATTCCAAATCTCCACTAAAAATTCAGCAAATACGTGTCAAATATACTTAAGTTCTTATGAAGAAAACCCCCCAAAACAAAAACAAAACAACAACCACAACCTGGTTTTGAAACGTTTGAGGTAAGTAACCTTTGGTTTTCCTGCAATTTGAGCCCTGGCGGTGATTTGGTTGGGATAACCCAGAAAAGAATAGTGGTGTTAAATTACATTACTATCCGGTGTGGATATATATGTAAGCCATCCAGAAATACAAAAATATTTCATTAGTATTTTGTTTTCACGATATCCAACAAAGATTGTTGATAAGTGATCAAACAATAAAAAACAGCCAATATTAGCACATGTTATAAACAATAACACTGAAATTATAAGACTTTTACACAACCGTTTATGTTCTTAATTGGGCCAGAGCTTGAATTTGGGGGAAAAATACACAAGACTGCAGGGCTTGTATCTCAAAACTTTTACTGGACCAGAACATTTGTCACAAGACCAGAATCAAAATGAGAAATGGAAAAAAAAACATCTAGGGGGGCCTACACAGTGTCACCATTAAACGGTTTTTATTTGAACATGCACTAAGAAGAGAAGATTTATATTATGGGTAAAACTTTCATACTCAACAGAATTGAAAGATATTTATCGGACTCAAAGTCGCCATTTGAAAATATTTTTTGAAATTAAAGATTCGTCACAGATACAAAGACTGGAATTGTCCAGTCGTAAGTTTACTGGCCCAACGCTAAAAACACTGGCCTTGGGCCTGCGGTCCACTGTTAATTTCGAGCCCTATTTAGGCACAGACCATAAACGTGTATGTATTTACATACATAGCATGGTATTACCAGCAGAGTGGGGACAGCAGAACATAGGAACACAAAATGAACAATGCTGTCCTCACATTGGAATCCTTTGTACTTTGTCGTGTGCTTTTAGTCTATGGAGAGTGCTACATGTAGGGACAAAGGAAAGTCTTCACATTTATAACAATGTAAGAAGGTATGTACATGTACATGTTGGTAGGGTATTTGATTTTTGATTATCTCATTTTGATTCTGGTCTTGTAAAAACAGTTCTGGTCCAGTAAACATTCTGAGCAACAATCCCTGTGGTCTTGTGGATTTTCCCCCCAAATTTGAGCCCTGCAGCATAATACAATTCACCATAGAATCGCCCTTGTGTAACCAAATGTACCAAGCATTCGACAAACAAAAAAACACTGTGGACGACTGATGATCTTTTTTTTTTTTTCAGGGAAAAACACCGCTTGATTGGGTATGATGAGCTCACACAAACAAATTTCAGGAACTGTCAGAAAATTAGAAATAAAATTTGATGATCTGAGCCCAATTTCATGGCACTGCTTACCACAGAATTCTTCCCTTGTTGCGCACCGCACAGTATGTGACTCTATGGGTCATAAGCGCAGAATTCCGCGGTACGCAGCGCCAGGAAACTGGGACCCTGATGTCTGACTTGATCTATCAATTCATTTAAACTGATTTCGGTGCTGTCCGGAGAAATATTAGATTTCAAAAACATAATCTAAAATGACATCATGTTTTGAGAAAATTGCACTACCTATAATATCTGATATTACATTGCCTTGCCACACAAAATGATCTGCAGGCCTGGATTTACACGGAGGCCATGGAGGCCATGGCCTCTATTGCCCCTGGTCTTGGCCTTGGTGCCCCTTCAAAAGTTTCCCATAGACTTCAAGATTTTCCAATGGAAGTGCCTTTTTCAAAATGAAAATGGCCTTGCCCTCTCAAAGATGAAATTCCAGGCCTGGATCTGAATAGATTTGCCACTACAAAATATGTACCAATAGTGTTTTAAAAAACAGATTACTAGAGGTACATGTGTGAACAAAGGGTATGTAAATGTGTAAACAGATGTTCACAGAGCTATTTAATTGAATAATCTCGCAGATTAGTGGAATGCTTTAATTCATATTTTTTCAAAACGACAGTAGATGGCTTCATTGGAGTCTGTTTTTTTCGCGGCTGTGAACAACAAAACCAACCAAAGAAGGGGGGGGACGGATGGTCAGGGGTTTCACAAATGATATCATCAAGGCACAGTTTCTGACAATTACAGGGTACCCGGGTGCTATGACCAAACAACAACAGTCAAATCCGTCACAGGAAACCATGCTGGTCTGACTACATGATGAACCATTCGACCCTCAAAACAGAAAACTCACTTGTCAAACTAAGAGCCCCTGGCAGCCATTGGTGATCGCTGGGACCGATTTAGGCACTAACTATGATGTAATGCCCTAACAGCAAACTGACTCACACAAATGGAGTCAATCTGTTCACGACTGAACCTTGGCATTTAGTCCCCTGATATTACTGAACCCTTTGTGTAGGGTTGGGACATTGGGGGGAGAAAAAAACCCCAGTGAAATCCATTTTCAAAATTTCCGAAATGTTTAAAGGGTCTGTATACATTTGGTAATAAAAACTTACTTGGTAAGAGGTACAGCAGCTTTGGATAGTATTATGCATTTTGAGAAACTTTTCACTTCGAAGTACTGCGGTCATGGAAAAATATATCACTTTTATCCCCCAAAAATTTGAATCTGAGAAGCGTTACTGCAGTAACATTACTCAGATTGTGTATTCCAATTGCAGATTATTCTTCCTGCGTGAACATAACCGCTCCAGATTTTCAGCAATATCTCAAAAAGGCTACCACCTTTTGAATTGAAATTTTCACAGGTATTGAGTAATGAAGTATACTTAATACCCATAAAAAACAAATGAGATAAATCTTCTTTTACATGTCTTAGTGCTTGTTCAAATAAAAACAATTAAATGCATGTTAATCTATGTCATGAATTTTGTTTTCTCATTTTGATACTGGTCTTGTAATACATCTCTGGTCCAGTAAACATTTTGAGTAACAAGCCCTGTGGTCTTGAAAATTTATCCCCCAAATTCGAGCTCTGCGAGCTAACGCAATTCACCAGTTCACCATGGAATTGCCCTTGTGCAACCAAATGTACCAAGCAATAAAATAAAAAAATAAAACAACCCTGTAGATTACTGAACATTAATTTTAAGTGTCCCACACCTTGGGTAACAATACATTTCTCGTCCCCGTCCCGCCACCATGTACTCACTTTGAGCGCGTACTTCTGTCTGGTTTGTTTGTTGCAGCACTCCAAGACCTTGCCGTTGATCCCAAGACCCAGGACTTTCTTGCTGATCTCGTAGTCTTCGGTGATGGCGTGCTTCTTGGGTGCGAACGACATCCCAGACTGCGTCGACTGGTTGTCCCCCATCATGTTCTGTGTGCGATTGTTGTTCTTGCCTTTTGCTTTATCTCTATATACAAAAAGAACAGCCACACACAAAAAAGAAGAAATTAAAATCATTGATGGATGACAAATAACCTGGACTGAGGTTGTGATTACTCTGTAACAAGAACAAGGTCGTTTATTTTACACTGCATGCACTACACAAACAGACGATGTTGGAAATTAAAGAAACATTGTACTCAGTATCACACACCAATTGTAATGTACATGCACATGTACTGTTTTCATCAGGATTTTATTGTTATTTTTTCATTGATCTCTGGTCTTTGTATATAGTGTCTTTCGTGGGGCAAAAACAAGAACTTGAAGGTGACAACTTTTACATACAGTGTGTGAAACAGGATTGTATCACAAATAAGAGTGCATGAAATGGTACATGAGTACATTTTGTAAATTAATGTAATTCATATAATGAACATACACTGTGTACACGATGCATTATGTGAGCAAATGCATAACTTGACTGTAAAGCATGCAATGAATGCGTCATGTTGTACAACATGTACTGTGCAATGAACTGAATATTTTTCAACACTACTTGTACAGTATGGACAAACATGTATTTTGTGAAGTGGGATATTCATGTTGTAGAATGTCATATTTCGAAGAATGTTGTACTTTCTTTGTTCAAAAAAATAATAATAATTATACAAACAACTTTTTCATAATTACATGTAACCAGTACGATACCCCTCCCCCCCCAACAAATACATATTATACATAATGTATACACGTAGTTCACAGAGGACACGATGCATCTTTAACATCTCGGCAAGTCCTTGTAGAATCGAGAACAAGTCAAACAGACTGCCAGCAAAAAAGAAAATATAAAATTATAAACCTACACATACCAGCATAATAATACATCCATGAACAGTACATGTCCATGTATGTACTTGTATGTTTATACTGCACTTGTACAGTGCACTTTCTACCCTGCAAAATCCAAGCAAAATCCCGGAGTCTATACACTGCCGAGCATGCAAGGGCCAAGAGGACATAACTTACCCAGTCAGGGTCACTGCCAAGGGGACTTTGATCACGTTGATCTCTCCGGCCATTTTAAGGTTTAAAGTTGTCGGCATAAATTTGACTTTAGATATAAGTGTACAGTATTGTGGGCAACTCTTACAACCGATCTATGATCCACTGTTGTGTACATGCAGTCTGTGTTTGGGCTGTGTTTGCATTCCAGAAGAGGACCCACCTGCTCCTTGCATTTCAAGATACCCACAAGTCAGCTGAAATCTGACTCAGCTGAGTAATGCCACCAGCCAATTAATGACTGACAGCTAGTTCTGATTCCCACTGGGAAACAACATTTTGGTTCCCTTAAAGGTAGGGTCATAGATTGGGTTTTTTGTACACGTAATGCTGATTTATAGGCAAAATTATCAAGAAAGATACAATTAAAGTCACATGTGAAAGTTTCAGCTGAATACAGCGTCTACTTGCTGAGAAAACAGCTACAAACTGTCACTGTGTTTTCATCAAGAACGTTGAATCACTCCATGTTTAGCGAGTTGACAGCGGGTACCGAACCTCATCTCTCGCTGCAGCATCCGCGAACGGACACCAACCCTCTGACATCTGAGAAACGATTCATGCATGAATCGTTTCTCAGATTCGATGTTGTTGGGTGAAAATTTTTCCAAACCATATTACTTGGAAAGAAATCCTTTCTCAAAATAGTTTATACTAGCAACAGCTGCAGTGCTTTTGTGGTCATTAATTTCTGGAGCATATTACTAATCTTTGACCCTACCTTAAAAGTCAAAGTACTGGAAGAGGCATGATTATTTATTGCTGAAAACATTTTGTTAAACTAATAGTTTATCAGTATTGAGACGATGTACATGTACGTGTACCCTCCGATGTCGCGGATGGCGAAACCAAACCTGTATTTTGCATTGGACAAAGACTGATGTGATTGGGTCAGTTTGCCTTTGAATTACGTGACCTTTGACTTCACTCCTAAACAAATTTCTGCGAACAAGAACTGCAAGCATACAGCCAGGAAGATTTCAACAGAGGGCGGTTTAGATGTAAACAAAGGGCACATGGTCAATTGACCTCTGGCACTAATTAATTACTTTTTCTCCATCTTCCTACCTTTGATTTTGTCTTTCGTGTTTCCAACCTCCTGTGGTAACAACTAGACTCTTCCCTTAACGACCCCCTCGAGGGTTTAGCCAGGATTTGGTAAAAGGGTGTCCAAATTTGCTGGAAATTTAAAAACTGGGTGTCCAGTTATGTAAATGACAGATAAAACAGGGTGTCCAAATTTAAAACAGGGTGTCCAAAAGACACCCAGACACCCCTCTGGCTAACACTAAGCATTCCTTGTTTCCTTTCTCATTGTTCATCCCTTGCTTCTGCAGACTGCATTCTGCCTCTCTCTTTTCACTTACTTTCTACTTGACACTAGTATTCTTGTTTACAAGGGTGTGTTGCGTTGTCAATTAGCTTTTGAGAAAGACTCTGCCAGGGCCGAAACGTGGGGCCATTAACAATTTTTTGCCTTCATATCATACAAGTGTAGGTCCTGTTGTTTGGTACATTGGTTGGCAGTTTGCAACAGCTATTCTATTTTCTCAGTTATGCAGCTAATTATAACATATTATTTCTTCATTTATGTATGTATCTCAAGTAGGATCGTTTTGCATGCCACTCTTTAGAAAATGACATAAGTTTTGAGGAAAATATTTCCCAGGACGATTTACAATAAAGCATCAGAACAAGTTTACGTAAGTTACCAAGATCTTTTTTGATAAAAAAAAAAATAATAATGAATAAAATTCAATATATTTGTCCGCCAATTGCGCCTACTGCGTCTTTAAATGAAGGTTTACATTATGTACATTGTGGGTTTCAATCAAGCAATTACATATTCCAAACTCCCTGACTGAGTAATAGCGAAAGGGGGCAACACAGGAAGCAATGACGAAAGGGGGGGGGGGGGTGTCAATGTTTCCATCACACCCAGGTGATGATGCTTCACTGAGTCGCTGTTATTTACTAACACAAGATCGTTACTAAGCTAGAACCAGGGGTCCTCGTTCTAGTATTGATCGAATTTATGAAGTCACCTGCACTTGCGCAGTTATTCCTGGCTTTTTTTACATAGCAGGTGGATGTTGTATTAATGTGCCCCTGGACCTGATGTCAGCTGAACTGAAATTAGGGGGCCAAACTGGGTGATATTTGAGGCTGTTCAGGCACAGTGATTCAAAGGCCATTTTCTGCTTTACAGTCTCCCTTTACAGAGGTTTTTGACAAATTTGTGCAGTACTGTGTAAAGGCAGGGACAATGTACTTTTCGTAAATTTGTCAAAGACCAGTATCCTCACTTGGTGTATCCCAACATTCATAAAATAACAAACCTGTGAAAATTTGGGCTCAATTGGTGATCGAAGTTGCAAGAAAATAATGAAAGAAAAAAACACCCTTGTTGCATAGAATTGTGTGCTTTCAGATGCCTGAGCTTCATGCCTATAGCCTTTCTCAGATTCAAATTTTGGGGTAAAAAATTACCTCTTTCTTGAAAACTACTTCAAAGGGGGTCATTTCTAACAATGTTTTATAATATCATCAGCTCACCAGTGCTCTTTATACCAAGTAAGTTTTTATGGTCATTAATTTTTGGTAGTTGTCAAAGGTATACCCTCCCTTTAACAATGCTAAAAATCACATCCATGAAATACAGATTATGTTTGTGCAAGCAAAAACCCCTTGCTAACCATGCTCACCTGTGAATTACATGAGTGGATTTTTCTGCTACTGTGCCGCAGCGACCCAACACTAGCCCGGCATACGTTATCTAGTAAAAACTGCTATGGGCTAGTATAAACGCCACATCTCAACTTGCCCTGTGTGCTACTAAAAACTGTGCAACCTACTTGTTTATAATGCTCATAATTCTTCCTTTTCAGATGTGAATAATACATTTTCAAAATGTGTTATAACATAAGAAATGTGCACTGACACCATGTACAGTAGTTAGATCTCTTTTGAGTGATGGTGGCTCTGAGAAGAACCGATGGACTCAACGTTCTGAACAGTATACTCTGTCTGTCGTCAGGAAACTGCTGGATTCCAACTGTGTGATTTGAGCATGTGAATGTAATTTCATATTGATTATAATAAACTGGTTGTGATCACAACCATTAAAACATCATAAAATATACATTTATGACAAAACATGTTTAAAATCTCGACTACTACATGTACAACTTCCTGGGGGCAAATAAAACACACAGAAGCGCAAGGACTGTACAATAAGTGCATGCTTTTGGATACGGTAAACAGAAGAAATGATTTTGTTTGTTTGTTGTTATTAGGGATGTGCATCTACAGGGTTCTCCCCATGCACAAGCTAGCGTATCGGGCCGATACGCAAGAATTGCGTGCCGATATGCAAGAATTTTGGCCGATAGGTTAACAAAAATCGGCCAATACGCAAAAAGAAATTTAAAAATATATATTTTTTTTTATTACGGTAGTTTTACAAAAAACATGCAAATAAAACCATATAGAATGCTCCGAATTGCACATTAGGGCTTTGGAAACCAAGAAAAACACAAGGTAGAAAACATTCCGAGGACCTTGTGTCAATTCAGCGCGCTTCAGCCAAACATCCCCAAATTTTGGCCCAGAATGCCCCACAGTTTTGTAAAAAACCTGGGGAGAACCCTGATCTAAGTTTATTTTCCTTAACGGTTAAAACTTAAAAATTAACTTCAGTCTAACCATTTCACTCTTTCTACTGATTCTAATCCAAACTGAAAATCGGAACTATGGCGCAATGGTAATTGCGATCATTGGACTGGCTCTCTATTTTCTATACGTGTGTCTTTTGAGCCGACCTGTATTATAAGGAGGAGCAGATGTCAACACGTACTCCAAGATTTAAAATAAAACACTATAAATACCAAGTCTAGATAGTCACAAATCCACAGTGTGGGGGCATATCCCTTGTGTTTTCCAGCCTACAAAGCAAGGTGTATTTAACATTTGTAGGAGTTTGAAAATATGTATTCCAAACTGTAGGGGATTATCACGCAACACATTCCAGCCAACAAAAGGAATGTCAATCATTCCCCCTGGATAGTGTCTGGGGCTAACATTTTAAAGAAAGTACCAAGCAAACGGGCGAACAGCGTGCCAATTGCGGGCTGATACACATGCATTGCGGCCGATGCGCCCAACAAAAAATATATTTCTATTTTGAATTTCTTTTTACTTCAGATCAAATTCACAAAAATCATAACGATAATTTACCATTTAGGGTTCCTTTTTTACAAGACCAGAATCAAAATGAGTATAAAAAACTTCCTGACCCAGTTTAACATGCATTTAAGTTTAAACTGTTATTATCTGAACAAGCGTCAACAAATGTAAGAGAAGATTGATTTCATTTGTCTTTATGGGTATTTAGTATACTTCATCAAATGTCATTACTTTAGTAGAATTGAAAGGTATGTTATCAGACTCAAAGTCAACATTTGAACATATTATTTTGTGTTCAAGATGTTACACAGTGACTGAGTGAGGTATTATTCTTCATTTATATTCAATTCAAAAACACAAGACTGCTGGACTTGTCCAGTCATGAGTTTACAGGCCCGACACCAAAGCTACTGGCCTTGGGCCTGAGGTCCAGTGTAACATTCGAGACCTGATTGAATGAGTTGATGAGTATGATAGTTTCAGGCCTAATGCTTCGTTTTTTAAAAGGCAAGGACATCGGTGCTTGGTAAAGGGCACCTCCATGAGGAAACTATAAATTTCTATTGGAACATTTCAAGGGCACTGGTGTAGGCAACTGCCTCCATTGCTTCTGTGAAGTATCATCAGGCCTGTAGTTGACAGACACATTCCACAGAGAATTAAGAATGCTTTAGGAATGATAATTCCATATTTCATCTGGATGATCTGGTTAATGAATGCATCGACAAACACAGGGGAAAAATCATTTGTTTTATGGCCATTGCCGTGGAAGACAAAAATAAAACACCCCATGAGGTTGAAATGTTATCAGTTATGAAAAAGAAGAATTGAATAGTTTCTTTGTTTCAGTTTACTATATGATTTGTTATTCTCACAAGTGCTTGTGGAATACGGAAAAAACAAATAGCATCTGCAGCCAATATGTAACTCGGGCATCGGCCTTGATGCAAGATATAGACCATGAATAACTTATAAACTGTTTTAAACAAAAAGAGTGATTGTGTACATTCCAGGGCATTTCATGGTAGGCAAATACTACACTGGTCATATGGGAAATATAATTTCAGCATAAATTCAAAACTTACATGTATAATAGTAACCTCAACAAGTTTTGAGATGTGCCCCCTTTCTTAATATCAAAAGTATAAGATTTAATGTTTTCTTCCATTGGCTGCACACAAATCGTGCCTGCAGAAAGTCCAGGCTCTGTGGCTCTTTTGTAAACATGTGATGTCACAGGTTACATGGTCTAGACGCAGTAAGCATTGAATATATTTTTCTTTATTTCACTCAGCATTTGTGATACTTTCAACAATGGAGTCGTATTAATGTGTGTAAAATTAATAAAAAACAAAATGAAATGAATACAAAACATAAACATAAGAAATCAATAAAATTAATCTCCAAACAAAGAAAACAAAATATTGAATGAGAAATAAAATACCTACAGGAAGGGTAAATATATCATTTAACCATTCCGAGTAAGCAATGTTTAAACATTTTGAAAATTTTTTCCAATTTTTTTTTAAACGGCCACCAAAAATTTCAATTTTTGAAAATTGACAGACTATTTAGTATGTATATTAATGCCTCAAATGAAGCAGATCTTTTAGATCAATGTTCTCCCAGCTCAGGTAGACCCCTGTAACTGGGGCGCTGTACTCCGTTTTTCGAAATTTTGACATCTGTGGTCATACTACTGTACGACCGCAGATGTAAAAATTGTGAAAAAAACAGAGTACAGCGCCCCAGTTACTGGGTCTACAGCTACATGTACATTGTAGCTCAGGAGTTTTGTGGCCGAGCGGTTAAGAGCATCGAATCCAAGTTCTGGTGGTTAAGTCATCAGGGTGTGGGTTCGAATCCCGGTCATGACACTTGTGTCCTTGAGCAAGACACTTAACTATAATTGCTTCTCTTCACCCAGGGGTATAAATGGGTACCTGCGAGGGTAGAGGTTGATATTGTGTTTGAAAAGCCTTCGGAGCGCCACGGCAGCTTGGGGTTGTATACTCCCCAGGGAGCTGAGAAAGATTAAGGGACTGTTATTGGCCCAATGACCAGGGCACTAATGTAAAGCACATTGATACGTTTATTGTAAAATGCGCTATATATTATAAGAACTTGTTATTATTAATTATTGTTATTGTTATTGTTTTCAATGGCTTTTCCTGGATTCTAGCATGCAGCATTGTAGTTAAGGACATTTTTGCTATCTTTTCTTGCATCAGGCACGGAGATCGGCTATCAAAACAAGGTTGACAGAATAGACAGCACAGACACGACAGACAATCTCAAAGAGACCGCTGGGTATATTTCTTATTTCAGTTGTAAACTCAATTTCGATTGCCAGTTAAAATTGACATGACTTTTCTATTTGACCCACCCACAACTTCAAAAAAGCTAGACATGAGGCACAACTATAGAATGCAGGTACACTTCGAAGCTATGACTGCGCCTCCGCGGAGACGGAGTCGCGGTCACGTTCATACGTACATACACAGTAGGGCCTAGCCTCCCTACGTACCGGAGTCGAGGTCGCGCTCTGTTGCTTAATTATAAATATTTGGCAACCTAGGGGGCACTCTGAAAGATGCACAACAGCGCCCTCATTAGGCTCGAAAATGCACAACTGTGCTGTCAATTTATTTTAATCATTTCAAGAAGGGAAATAAAGCCCGAATTCCATATAAATAATATTAATATTGCCGTAATACATGACCCCATTAGAGGATCATTTCAAGAAGGGAAATAAAGCCCGAATTCCATATAATAATATTAATATTGCCGTAATACATGACCCCATTAGAGGATCATTTCAAGAAGGGAAATAAAGCCCGAATTCCATATAAATAATATTAATATTGCCGTAATACATGACCCCATTAGAGGATCATTTCAAGAAGGGAAAGAAAGCCCGAATTCCATGTAAATAATATTAATATTGCCGTAATACATGACCCCATTAGAGGATCATTTCAAGAAGGGAAAGAAAGCCCGAATTCCATGTAAATAATATTAATATTGCCGTAATACATGACCCCATTAGAGGATCATTTCAAGAAGGGAAAGAAAGCCCGAATTCCATGTAAATAATATTAATATTGCCGTAATACATGACCCCATTAGAGGATCATTTCAAGAAGGGAAAGAAAGCCCGAATTCCATTAATATGAATATTATTGCCGTTATGCATGACCCCATTAGAGGATCATTTCACCCGTCTTCACGATCGCATCATGCCCTCACGCACTGCACCGGCTAGTATGTCTTCTTAAAAACGCCCTCTATCGGTCATTGCCCACACCACGTCTCCGCGCCTCCGCGCCTCCAGCTTCCCCGTCTTCACGATCGCATCATGCCCTCTCACGCGCTGCACCGGCTAGTACGTCTTCTTAAAAACGCCCTCTATCGGTCATTGCCCACACCACGTCTCCGCGCCTCCAGCTTCCCCGTCTTCACGATCGCATCATGCCCTCTCACGCGCTGCACCGGCTAGTACGTCTTCCTAAAAACGCCCTCTATCGGTCATTGCCCACACCACGTCTCCGCGCCTCCGCGCCTCCGCGCCTCCAGCTTCCCCCGTCTTTCACTAATGCCCTCACGCACTGCACCGGTATGCACGTCTTCCTAAAAACGCCCTCTATCGGCCATTGCCCACACCACGTCTCCGCGCCTCCGCGCCTCCACGCCTCCAGCTTCCCCTGTCTTCACGATCGCATCATGCCCTCACGCGCTGCACCGGCACGCACGTCTTCCTAAAAACGCCCTCCATCGGCCATTGCCCACACCTTCCATACACGTCACACTTTGACTCCCTACGCCCCTAACATTTTATCAGTTGTATCAGTCGCACAAAATACATTCATACACTTTACTACTATTCTAACGACGTGACCGCGACTCCATCTCCGCGGAGGCGCAGTGGGAGCTCCGAGTGTACCTGTATTCTATAGTTACTCCCATTTGGCTTTCTAAACATTGATTATTCTGAATAGCCCCTAAAATCAATAAACACCAAGTGTTAGTGTAATAACAGTTAATCCACACAACATCAATTAACATTCACATGGTCATGGATGGTGCTTGGTCAGATGGTGTGCGATATGAGTTAATTACGTGCAAAAAGAAAATATAAAACACAGTTTCACTCAGTTCAGATAAGATGGATAGACCATTGGCCTACACACTGTCTGTGGTTAGGCCTACAGTCTGAACGAGCACTGACAATGACACGGTGGAGAGAGAAAGGAATTTCTAAAACTAACCTTAACCATGAAAAAGCATCCATTTTCTTTCTGTCTAACTCTAAAGTTTAGTCTGACTCTGAGATCCGTTGGGGGTAGGTTGGTACAACACTGGCTTGGTTTACACTGTAAATGAGCAAATGTCTATTTTTAGGCGCAAGGATTGAAGTCAACGCAATGGAATTTTCCAAGAATTTGACGAAATACACAAAACCAACAACCAGAGGTCAGCGCCAAGCATGGAATTCCTGATATATATTTGTTTTACCGCAATACAGCACAGGGAGCATTGCACAACAAGAGCACAATCCACGGACAAACAAAACACAAACCGGTTGCAGACGTAGACCACAGACAATAATTTTCAACTTTCATAACTACGTGCAAGTTCACAGTAAAATTGCTTACATTTAATGCAGAGAAAGAAAGCAAAGCTGTTAACGAAACCGTAGATATTTCCACAACGACACGAGCTTTAGCTTACCTTTTAGTTACAAAATTATGTCAAAGTCACACACACACAGTCTTCCGTGACCGCCGTGTCATCATCCAAAGTGTTTATTTATAGCTCACATTTCATCGCGGATATAATTGGTCTGGTAACTGCCTAATTGCGCACTGCAAAATTTTTCTCAGATAAAGCACTGATTCAATGGAGGGAGATCTCCGAGCCAGGCTAACTATGGTTTCTTCCTTCTAATTCGCTCCCTGAAATAAAGTAGTGCCGTTTAAGTTTTATTTTTTTCAGCAATAAGATTACATTCCGCTTGAAATTTAATTTGAAACAATGAGGATAAGTATGCTGTGTTATTAATTAAGTTCTCCGTAAGGATGTGGCTTGAAATGTTGCAGAAGTTGTGTTAGAGCGTAATGATATTAATTGATTTTAAACACACACGGTGCCACACTCAAGATAAATCGGAGATTTTTTTTAGCAAAAGGCCCGCAGCCTCGCACTGGTCGGGTACCTAGCCTCCACTTTACAAAAAGACAATTCAAAAGTGGTATAGAAAATCGCAACCAGATTAAATAATAAACAACATGGCGGCGAAGTAAGGTTATTGCGTTTTGAAATCAGTCGCTTCAAACTCAATAGTTTCCGAACAAATGAGGCACCAATCGAGTAGAGACACATCCAAGTGGACACGAGGAAGCCCCGAGGTTCGTCGGACAAACTCGAGGGACAGAATGAGCCCTGGAAATGATCGGTATGAAGGTAGGGGAGGTAACAAAGCAGGTCGGTCCCGCAGTCTAGAAAAGGAAGAGCGAGGCAGAGTTGGTCGGGATAGCAAGCGCTCCAGTCGCGGCGACCATGAGCGTGATGGCGGTGGTGGCGGCAGGGAGCCGTACGGCGGTGGTGGCGACCATCGGTACAATACTTCTTATGACAAACATGATAAGGAACCCAAATACTCTAGCTTACGAGTCAGTAATTTCCCATCCCATGTATCAGATATGGCAATCAAAGATGCCCTTTTTCATGAATTCAAAAAATTCGGGGAAGTGAACGTACGGGTGGCGTACAGCGGGGATGAGAGGTTTGCTTTTGTAAATTATCGCTCTTCTGATCTTGCACGAGATGCGAAACAAGCCAAAGGAGACAGGTTAACGCTTTTTGGTAAGCCATTGCGAATTGATAGTGTGTTTAAACGAAGGAGTCTTTCTCCAGACCAAGGTTATTCTGGAAGACAAGGCCAGGAACCCATGGGTGGGAGACGCCAGCAACACAGAAACATGGGTCGTGATGGTCCTGGAGGAGGCAGGGATAGAGATCAGGGTTATGACAACAACAGAAGACCGTACGGTGGCAGTGGTGGCGATGGCTACCAATCTAGAGAACGTGACCGCGATCGTGATCTGTTGCTTCTCCCAGAGGATGATCCCAAAGCAACACGCACCGTCTTTGTCGGAAACCTAGAGGAAGGAATCCAGGATAACGAGCTTAGGAATGCGTTTGAGCGCTATGGCATTGTTGAGGATGTGGATATAAAATATCCACCACGCGGCCAGGGCAATCCATTTGCATTTGTTAGGTTTTTAAATCTAGACATGGCTCACAAAGCTATGGTTTCTATGTCCGGCCAATACATTGGCAGGAACCAGGCTAAAACGGGTTATGGCAAGCTGTCTCCAACAACACGATTGTGGGTGGGAGGTCTAGGGCCTTGGGTTTCTCTCGGTGTTCTTGAACATGAGTTTGATCGCTTTGGAGCAATTCGCAAAATTGATTACATCAAAGGGGACGACTATGCCTACATTCAGTATGAAACCTTGGAAGCAGCTCAAGCGGCGGCGTCAAACATGAGAGGGTTTCCTCTGGGAGGACCAAATCGTCGCCTCCGTGTTGATTTTGCAGACCCGGATACTGGAAACCGTCCATATTCCATACATTCACCACCAAGAAAACCACCAAGAGATGATGCCATGGGTGGTTACAATAATCGCTATAACCAGGAACGTGATTTCCGTCGTGATAACTCACCGCCCCAGCAGTATCGTGACGGAGGAGGACGTAACGACCAGTGGCAAGGACCAGATGGAGGGGGATACCGTGGAGATTTTAATCGTCGTGGTGGCAGCTGGCAGGGTGACGACAGTCGTGGGGATACAGATTGGAACCGCAGAAACTCAGATGGAGGAGGAAAGCAGCTTAACCCTCGTGGGCAGGACAACCGCCGTAAGCGTCAGGCATCCCCTGGCAATGATTTCATAAGAGACCGTCCATCTGACAGAGGGAGACCGTTTAAAAAGCGCAGATCCCCTGATGGTGGTGCTGCCAGTGGAGACAAGAGATATGATGGAAGTTTTGATTCGCCAGAGAGAGCTGGAATGGGCAATGCAGACGTCCCTGAATTTCATGGTAGGAAACGTTATGCCGATGATGGCGACAGGCGTGATAGCGATGGATATCGCAATGACAGGAGGACGTCTGACAGAGGCTACCAGGTAAAACAGGAAGGACGGAGGACGGAAAAGTACAACAGCTTGATTGATCTCGTGAAATTTCTGCCACAAAGCTGGCAGAACTACATTGTGTTGAAAAATAGTGCCTTCTCCACTTGCATGTATTTTATCGGTGGAGATGTGACCGTTGCCGAGAGTTTGTTGCCAGCGAGTGGCACTGCCGATGAGTCCCCGCTGCGCATTACGCAACGCTTACGCCTGGACCAGCCGAAGCTAGACGAAGTGGGCAAGAGGATTTCGGATGCTGGATCTGGAGGCCACTGTTTGTTGCTGGCCCTGCCGGGCCCCGCCCAGGAGAGCACGCCCGCCGGCACTCAGTCGCGTGCCCTGCGCAATCTTGTGACGTACTTGCAACAGAAGCAAGCTGCCGGAATCATCAGCTTGCCCGTGTCGACTGGAACGGAGGACTACGGTGTTCTGCACGCCTTTCCACCTTGTGAGTTCTCGCAGAAGCAGCTGCTGCGCTACGTTCCCGGGCTTAGTTCGGAAGCTACTAGTGAGGATCACTTGGCTGTGGTTATCGTTCGTGGTGCCGCTTAGTACTACATGTCACCCCATAAAAGAAAAAGAACGAGAGGAAAACAATCGTTGGTGGTAGCTTGCTATAATTTAAAAAAGGGTCTGCGTTAACTGTCATTTTTATGTCTTTTTTAATGTTTTCCTGTTATATTTACATCATGTAATTTTGTTTGTGTGTGCAAATTAATTGTAATTGGATGAAAATTTGTTCGAAATCCCAGCGGGTCAATGCTGTTTAATTTTTGACGTGTCACCGATCAAATGATGGAGCATCGTTAATTATTCTAGCCTTTTAAACTTACAGTAAGCACAGTTAGCAATATTTAGTATTGTTGTGCTGTTTACGTGGTAGATTGCAAAGTTACAATATTGTACAATAAATAGATTTAGTACAATTTAGATCAACAATCAGTTAGTGAATGCTAGGTAGTTTGTGTTTTAGTATGGTAAAAGCTTTAGGAAAAAATGGAAATTGTTTAGAAATGTTCACACTTGTGAGAAAAACAAAATAGAAATACACTAAAGTCACCAAGGGAATATTTCATACTCAATTAACAATTATGCAGATTTGTTGGAAGTGATCTTGGAATCGATAAAGAAATTATGAACTATACATATTTTACCTCAATTTAAACTTTAAGGTAGGGTCATACTTTAGTAAGAACCCCGGGGGAAAAATGTGTGTAATTTTTATCCCAAAGCCTTCTTGTTATAAAGATGGCAATGGTAGTAAGCATTCTGCAAAAGTGTTTCGTCTGACTGAAGTGCCCCTGTTGATTAGAAATCAACAAAAGTCTGTCGAAAAATTTGAATCTCCAAAGATCGCCTAAAGGTGACTTTTGGTGATTCAAATTTCCTTGGTGACCGCTTGGGGATGCTGCAGCCATTTTTATCCCAAAGCCTTCTTGTTATAAAGATGGCAATGGTAGTAAGCATTCTGCAAAAGTGTTTCGTCTGACTGAAGTGCCCCTGTTGATTAGAAATCAACAAAAGTCTGTCGAAAAATTTGAATCTCCAAAGATCGCCTAAAGGTGACTTTTGGTGATTCAAATTTCCTTGGTGACCGCTTGGGGATGCTGCAGCCAGAGATGCAGTTGGTACCCTCTTTCACCTTGCTAAATTTGGATGGATTTGATGTTCTTTATGAAAATATCGTGAAAGACACTGTATTCAGCTGAAACCTTTCAATAATAATAATATTAGTAAAAATTTATATAGCGCCAAATCCATCGAAAACAATGGTCCATGGCGCTAACAGAGTAACATTTAAAAACAAAAACCCTGACTAACCCTTTCAACAGCTGACTATCATTGTTTTTTTGTTGAAAATCTTGCCTATAAATCAGCATTACGTTGACAAAAAAACAAACCTTGACCCTACCTTTAAAATGTGTTTTCATAATTTTACCAAATTATTTTCAAGGGGGCACTTGTAACTGGCTCTGGATTCAATGAAGTGATTTGAACCAGCAGGACAAAAATTGGTTGTTAATGTTCCAAAAGATATTGTTACCATGTAAAAGTTTCAGTAGCTTGATTAGATATTGTCTCATTATTATTATTATTACATTTTGTATTAGAGCATGCCTTAAAAAAGATTCTTTGGGGCAAGTCACCACAAGGGATTTTTCTCTGTAGTGAAACGATGTGTTGGCAAACTGGGATACTGTACCTACATGTACATGTACCTACAATAGAAGTCTTGGAAAAATCACCTTGAAAAACTCACATGCAACTGGCTTATTAGTTTGAGTTCACGTATACAGTCGCACTGCAACAATGGTGTGTGTGGAAAAAAACCCACAAAATTTTAAGTTAATCCGCAAGTTGCTACACTCACACTCAGCTTTCTCACTTGTAGTATGAAACCTAAGGTATGTGTACCTTCTTGGTATCGAACAAATTATGCTTCACTCTTTTTTGCTTGGAGATAAGTGTGACCCCATTATTAAAGTTAATGTTCTGCATCAGTGTTTTCCCTGGCTGTAAACTGAGCGAGGTGGTGACAGTTCAAATAGCACTCTGCACTATATGCTAAAAATTGAAGCTCAGTACCCGAATCTCAGACAAACGTGTCAAATTTCACTAACACACGCTGCGTACATGTCCCAAGTTTTATGTTTACTTGCGTGTACTGACTATACTACTAGTGCAGTTTGGCGCAATGGTGATCGTGTAGGTGGTGGATTGTTTGTCTGACGGCCGGGTATTTTGAGCAAAAGTGACGTCATTAGTGCGGAGTGCTGTTGATGATTGAAACAAAATTGACGCAGCCTGCAAACTGACAAGAATGCAGTGCTCTCATAAATGCGCCATGATTCCATCTACACATTCAAATTATGAGTTCTTGACTACATGTATATAAAGGTCAATGAACAACCTCATAAATGCCACAAAACTAAATTTTAAAAATTAGTATTTTCTTCATGGCAAATCTTCGCAGCAAGGTGGTGATTATTGGCCCCAAAAAACCCAGAGCAAAGTGGTCACTGTAAGAAGCGAGGTGGGCCGCCTCGCTATTGAATACATGTAGGCATGGAAGACACTGTTTAGCATTGGTGATTGGTGACAATCCAACTTTTCAAATTTGTCTAAGAAATATTGGTGTTACAAACCCTTGCAGTGCCTTGTTATGATGGTATTAGTGAGCAGGGTTCTCTCCATGCACAAACTAGCGTATCTGGCCGATACATACTATTGTTGTTTGCCGATATGCACAAATTTCAGCCGATACGCAAAAGATGAAAACAAAGAGATTTAAAAAAACAAAATTATAGTTTCACAAAAAAACATCATGAGAGAACTTTATAGAATGCTCCAGATTTCACAGTAGGACTTTTAAAACCAGATAAACACCAAGTAGAAAACATTCCGAAGAACTTGTTTCAATTCAGCGTGCTTTGGCCAAACATAACAAAAATTGGGTCCAGAATGCCCAACAGTTTTGAAAAAACCTAGGGAGAACCCTGCTGTTTGATGCCGCAGCCGTGCCTGTACACACAGTCCGAGATCAGCCTGGGCCATTGCTACGGTTAAGAGGCCACAAATATTACAAGTCCCATTTTTAAAAAAAATTGTTGTAAAGGACTGTTTAAACATAATTTTGGACGAGAAAGGCACATCAATTATGACTCAATTTCCGCAGGTTAGTTTTCACGATCTGTTTCATGGAAATTCAAGGTTTGGAACGAATGTGCACAAACATTCAAAACAAAACAAAATCAATGTTGGACAGTGTATGTACTTTCCCTTTTGCGTAATTAAGTAAGAATACTTCCTGGTGTTTGTAAATTTATGTAAATGGGGAATTCAGAATTCTTTTTATATAATTAGGCTGTAGTCAAACCCCACCAGCAAGGTTTAGATTTTTATTTAGTTATTTTTTTATTAAGTCATACTGTATGTACTTGACCTCAAAATTCTTTCAAGTGATTGAAGAAAAAACCCGAAAAACTTTTCCACCAAAAAGCCACACACATGAAAGTCTTTTATCAGAAGGCTACCGCTTTCGTCTGTTCTGAATTTCAAGGAATGAAGTTGTGGCAGTGGGCCCAGCTAGCTATAACACTGACAAAAAAACAAACAGATTTTGTTTGCCAAATTAGATCAGTTGTGTCAATCGCTGATTTCTTAATACATTTCTATGGTCAATATGTCATGTACAGTATGTGCTTTGTACGTGTGATAGTCCGACTATCAGTAACGTAGAAATTCTGTGTTATTTGTTAACAATTCGTGTATAAAAGTATTTTTGCTGTTTATTGCAACATTGACCCTCAACTCGTTTGCTATCCTTGATTCCTGTATGTGTGGAGAAAAACTTATAAAGAGGACTGTCCGTAAGATGGCGTCAGATTTGGGACACCTCTTGCAGCATGCGTGTTATTAGCGATTTCATAACCCTCATCTCTGCCTCCGTGTTTGTGCTTAATCTGAAGAGAGTATGTGTTGATTCTTCTTTTGAGATACGGCTTTGAAAGAGTAACATCTTTGCCTCATAGAGAAAAACAACAAAACTCTGAAGTTCTTCAGTCACCAAAGTGTATGTGCTGTGTTGGTAAAATTGCTGAAGCTGCAGAGAATACTTTGCAAGTTCAGTTTCGTATTTTTCTTCTCAGACGTCCGATCATCTTGTGAAAAAAAAGTGCCTTCATCACTGGAAAAAAAAGTATGGCGAGAAATTCTTTTGTAAATATATATGCCCTTTGTTTACTGCACACACACACGGCCATCCAAGTGATTTCATTGTGATCTTTACGCACCCATGGCTTGCCAACAAGAAAAAGTGCTGAGAACACGCATCGTCTCATTGTGAAGAAAATTGTGGAGTGGTGTTTTGTTTGTTTTGGTGTGATGATGATGTACCTATGATTGGAATCAGCACTGCCAGCCTGTATGCTTCATGGCGTCATGTTATAATGCCAACAAATAAAATGGATGCCTCCATCTGGACATGCAAGCTTGTCTATGAGAAATGTGCCGTGATCAAAAAAGCCACTGTAACAAAAGGAACACCATTTTAAATCGGCTCGTGATCGCAATCTCTCAATACCCGCAATACGCCACCCCCCCCTAAGTTAACAAAAGCTACCCACCCCTACCCTCCCCCAATTATGTGAATCAAGAGAAATGCTGCAAATGTCATGAAATGTTTATGACAAAAATGTCTGATTAATAAAGACAGTTACTCTTAGACTAAAGGTCCATTAGCAATCAACACGAGACCGTCACTAGAGTACTGTCCTGTTATATATATCCAATTTAAGTTTCCGCTGTTAAACTGAGTACCATCATCGGGCCGTCTTTATGCAATACATGAACCGTGACCAACCATAAGTCAAAGAAAGGAGGATTTGGCAAAGAAAATTACAACACCCATCAAATATTGGTAGGATTGTTGCTGTTCGTCAATTTCGTAATGTGATACATGAAGGAATGGAAAGAGATGAGAAGTGACAACCCAGTGGAAAATTTCAATCTGTTATGACGTTGAAATGACAGGCCTTACAAAGCTCAGGACATTTGTTGCATTCAACCAGAATTGCTGTCAGTTGGAGTTAGTGTCATACAGTTACATGTGTGAGCGAAACTGCATGTTTTGTGATGTGAGTGAATCATACACGAGCACCACCTAGGGTGAAGTAAGCCCACCGTTGTCGTCGCCGTTGGAACAACACTCCCAACTGTGCAATGTTGTGCCGCTTCGAGAGTGCCGCATCTAGAAAGAGCAGAGCCACTTTGGTTATTGGTATGAGTGAACCACTCCCCTTCCGCAACCCAAAGGAAGGATGCATAATTTGTGTGGCCATTGTCATGGTCATTGTCATCGAGGGGACCGACGCTGCAACCATGCAATGTTCTCTCATGTGGCCATTAGAATAGTCATACGACCGATTGTCATGGTCGCTGTCATCAAGTTGACCGACACGGCAATTTCTCTTCTGCAACTTCAACACCTCATCATAACGGACTGAGTTGGTGTAAATAAAATAATGTCTCCGTCATTGTCAGTTGTCATTATCAGCGGGACCGAAACGTCAAACCTGCTCGCTGTTTACTCCCCTATCAATCACCTCATCGGAAACGCAATTGAAACCAAAAATAAAGTGATCTTATTGAGCTTAAGTTTGAATCCAGAGCTCAAACAGTGAACTCAAAAGAGTTCAATGCACCTTCATATTTATCAGTCGTCAATTCATCTAATGTAAACGTAAACGCCTGCCTGTAGGAACTACGTGTACTCTTCAGTGCTCACTAAAGTTGGGATGTGCGGCTACTTTGTGATACCATCAGTCACCGTGGCAACAAAGAGTGATGCAACAACCCCTGCTCCAGCGTTGAATTCAGTCGGAGCTTGTGATATTTGTGAGGTAAGGGCAAATGAGCCAATTACAAGCATTTTGTGTCCACCAATATAAATGCCGCCATGTTGTGACCAGAGAAAGATAGAGGGGCATACCCAAGTGTTTTTATTTTGTATATTTTTGATAACAAAAAGAAAGAAGTTTATCGGATCAGTGAATACTGAATTATTTGTACTACGAAGGAGAACAGCGGAGGATACCTGAAATTCTGAACCAAAAACCAAATAAATACTATTGTGTGTGTGATGTACTATTTTTGTATCGGTACGTGTTAACAACTTAATGCCTTGAGCAGTATGCTGTGTTCTTCATTCTACCTGACACGTGAATTGTTTTATAAAATTGCAGCTGGTTGTGTACAAGTAGAATTGAAGACGGAAGATATTTTTATACCTTGATCAACAAAGTGCGTTTTAGTATTTTGAGAGATTTTATGCATTTGTGAGAAATATGTACAGTGTGTATCTGAACGGAACTTTGCAATTCTGAGCTAGTGAATCTATGGAGACGATGATGATGTTTGTAAAGCACATTTTGATTGCACAGTGCTTCGTGATAATCCAGAGCACTACTTTTGTGACCTCAAGTGAAATATTTTTTGCCGAACACAGATTTTTGTGAAGAATTCCGAGTGTGATTTTTCCCTCGGTGTGTGGAAGAGACCAGACAGAATCTGAAATTTTAATCTCAAAATGTGCAATGTTTTCGTGCAATACTGATTTTAAAGAATTTTTTTTATACACACGTCATTGATACACCTCAATGATTCGGGGAGATCATCTTACTGTATTTTGTGCACTCATGTGGAAAGTGACGAAAGTCGTCAAATTCTTCAGGGCCTCATGTTTGTGTGCCTATTATGTTTTAATCTGATACCCCAGGAATCGCCCCCACCTCGTCGTGTTGTGTCACCGAGATGAAATCCTAAAAGGAGGCTGCGCAAGAATCTCGTTGGATTGCGTCGGAAAAAAAGCCAAGACCTTCAGTTCTGTGGATCAACTCATGTGTGACCATCCTCGTCTTTGTGTTCAAATGCGTAGCATCAATGGATTGAAAGTTTGCAAAGATCATCGAAGAGGAACATTTCTGATTTCATTTTTTTAAAATAAAAGTGTATTCTGTGGAGTGATCTTCATGTGCCCATGACCTTTGACCTCCTCGGCAGGAAGTGACATCCTACGTGTGAGTGTGTCCGAGCGGAGCATCCTGTTAACAACGGATCATCGTGTGTTGTGTTATAGTACTTGTATGGTGCATCCTGTGTCAATGAACTGTGCATTCGAAATCTTTACTGAACAGGAACTGAAATATCTTTAAAAGGCCATATTTTTGACAAAGCTTCTACTATTTATGTGTTCTTTCTTTCAAAAATGTACTGAACTTATGACATTGTTGGCTATTGGGTTTTTTTTTGCCCTTATACCAATGTGTATTAAGCACTGTATTTTTCTGTGTCATGTGAGAAAAAAAACACACAGGCATATCACTTGTGTGGGATTCGAACCACGACCTTTGCCATGCAAGAGCAGATGTCTTACATGTGTACCACTAGACCACCGAGCTAAAGCCAAGTACTGAGTCAGTGCTTAATACACATCGGTGTAAGGGCAACAAAACAAATAATTTTCTTTATCCCTGATGCAAAGTTAACATAACTTTAAATACATTGTACGCCTTGAACTTAGCTGCGGCAATTATTTCCGTTTCTAGGGTCTACTGCCTGACGAGCTTAGACATTTTCCAATTAGCTTCAAATTGGTGAAATGCCCTAGCATGCAAGTGAAGGTCAAGGCCTCCAAGAATGGAAATTAACATTGCACGTATTAGCAAGCCGGTGTCTTTGTAATGTTGACATTCTGCATCAAGGTTTTAGCCAAGATTTGGTAAAAGGGTGTCCAAATTGCTGGAAATTTTAAAACTGGGTGTCCAAATTGTTCACTTCCAATACATTTACATGTAAATGACAGATAAAACAGAGTGTCCAAATTTAAAACAGGCTGTCCAAAAGACACCCAGACACCCCTCTGGCTAACACTATGCTCTGCATGCTTCTTCATTTGTTAAAACATGGTGTTGAAAGTGAGCGATTGTACAGCACATTTCCTAGACCAAGTCCTGGCTACACATTGACATAATAATGTAACAATATGATCTTTATATCCACCTCAATCCGGGGACAGTCATCTTTTTGTATTTTTGGATAACATTGGTAATTGTCAAAGAACAGTATCCACACTTAATGTGACCCAAGATATACATGAAATAACAAACCTGTGAAAGTTTTAGCCCAATCAATCATTGGAGTCACAAGAAAATAGTGAAAAACCCAATTATATGTACATGTATACATATGTTTTCACTGTTTTCAAACATCTGGTTTTGGACTCGCGAGATCAAAAACTAATTGTTTTACTCATTTCTCAAAAACTGTTGCATTCCAAGCAAAAATATTTCAAGGGATGTTTTTACCACCATGACCATCTTTATACCATGTAACTTGTGTGCAAATCTGTAAACATTTATATTTTCACTGTTACCAATGTTGTACACGCCCTTTAATCAGTTCAAACCAGAAATCAGCCAGAAATGTTAAATATGGTCTGGTGCCGTTTGTTTTTGGAGAGGTAGCTATTGTGATTACAGTAAACCTGCCCAACCAAAATGGCCACTACTTGTGATAAAGGTTGAATAGTTCCCTTGCATATTATGTCACAAGCTCAACAGCGCCCTCAATGAGGTCAAAAGAAGAGATATAATTGGATGGAGTGGTAGTTAGTTGTGCGTGGCGCGTACACCAGAGCTGCCAACTCTCCCTTCAGCAGAAGTTCCCTGAAAATAAACTTATCTTTTCAAATTTGAAAATCTCCCTGATTAAGGAAACTTAAGATTTGAATGTAATTCTGGATATCTCCCTACTTGTTGGACAAAATCTCCCTGATTGCAAGACGCAAATGTTGGCAGCTCTGCGTAACCAACACAGTATGTATATTCCATTGTTTGACCTTGGCGATGGTGGCCTTATGCAAGGGGTCTATTTCCTCAATAGTAGGCCGTTTCAAAATTAGTGACGGCTACGGCTGGATTACCATGTTAACGTGCGTTGAATTTGAAGCAAAAGGCTGCCCTTAGCAACACCCTTAGCAACAGCCGCAGCCATTAATTCGTACATGGCCAAACTCAAAAATTTGTCCTTACATTGTATAAGTAAACCATCTCCAAAATCATGTGACAGTGGCGGTGCTTAAATTTGATGGGCTCAGTACTGCAGGGCTCCAAATTAACACTGGACCGCAGGCCCGAGGCCAGTACTTTTTGCGTTGGGCCAGTAAAGTCACGACTGGACAAGCCCGGTGGTCTTGTGTGTTTTTTAATCGACTAATAACAACCTCATTGTGTAATATCTTTGTGAAAAATGTTGACAATGAATCTGATATTGTTTCAATTCTATTGAGCATCGAAGTAGCATGAAAAATGAGATAAGATCTTCTCTTAGTGCTTGTTCAACTCATTTTGAATCTGGTCTTTTAAAATAAATTTTGGTCCAGTAAAAATATTGAGCTACAAGCTCTGCAGTCTTGTAAATTTTCCCCCCAAATTTGAGCCTGGTACTGCATTAGCCAAACCAATGGAAATTTTCCTTGAGGCAAGGCTGACCAATTTTCTCATTGTCAACTGGTTTGATCTCAATTTGTTGTTGGAATATGGTTTGATTCTGGTATAACAAAGCCTATGAGAGGATGCTTAAAGGAACACGTTGCCTTAAAATCTCAAGAAATTTTGCTGTTTGGAAGTGTTCCATATCCTTATTAAGAGTTGTTCGTGCAATAACATGCCTTTAGTGTGTTATAATTAGTGAATGGTGATTAAAAAAACAAAACATTGCCATCTGACCCCGAGATCTGCCCCACGAAACGTATATGTATTTCCAGCCGTAAATACCACCGTCCATGTAACGGGCAAAATGCGCGACGAACAGTCGTTACGCTAGTGCCGTAGTCAGTGGCCTGGTAAACCAGTCAGATCTCCTTGCTCTATGGTCAGATGAAAACCGGGTAATAATCTCATTTTCTACCTCGCTCGCAACTTGTAAACCGAGCTAAAGCTAGCTCAGTATTGGGTCCGAAATATCCAGCCGCGTATTTGCGGAACGGCCAGCCGCATATTTAGAATATTAGAACACATGCAGTACAGGGAGGAGACAAACTATCACATTTGGTTCACCTCCCTGTATGTACTGCATGTGTTCTAATCGCCGGCTGGCTATATCGGGCCCAATACTGTGCTAGATTCAGCTCGGTGTTGGATATTTATTGGAATACAATAAACAGATGGTAATCGTAACATTTTTAATAAAATAATTGCTCAGTCGTAGTTCAACAGCTGCGACTGGAAATAAGACTAATAGAATTTGTCCGTCATTTATGGGAGTCAAAATCTTGACTCCCATAAATGGCGGAGCGTTTTGTTTCGCGAAAGTGAGCAAAAGCGAAGCATTTCTAAGGCACGTTTGTGTGGATAATTATATTCTACTTTTTAAACATCTTTCCGACCGTGCTCATTATACATCAAACGCTTGTTATAGCCCAAAAGCGCCCAACAGCGCCCAACCCGAAGGCAACGTGTCCCTTTAAAGTGAACTGCATGTACATTAATAGACCCCCTGCAAATGACGTCACAAGCTCAAACAGCGCCCTCACTTAGGTGAGAGTTGTGCGTGGCACGTAAATACACACACGTACATGTTTCCATTGCTTGTCTTCGGCGATGGCGGCCTATGCAGGGGGTCTATTCTAATGGTTTGGGATTTACATTACAATGTGAATGGTGTTTGCCGTTGAAACTTTGATTGATTTTGGAGGGTCTAGTGGGTTGTTGAGCAATGGGTTGGACCGGGAGAGGCGGGGCTATGTGTTAGCCAAAGTGGTACATGTATGTATCCTTGTTTGAATTGGATGTGGACAAACTATATTTTTGTTTTTACTTAAATTTCGAAGGACGGTATTTAATAATGAGCAGTTTAGATGCCCCAGTTTTCAATTGACAGCATATTTGTACTCCCTCTTTCCAAGTTTCCTGGCTAACCCCTGCGGTCATTTGGGAAGGGGAAAAGGAGGGGTCGGGGGAGCTTGTCAAGTTCCACTAATACACTGCATGAAATCCATAACCAATAAGAAGTGAATCAAACAAAACATTGAACATTATGGTTCACATTTTCTCTACTTTTCACCCAGCCCTTTCAGCAGCTATCTTTTAAAATGCACAATTTTCTTTTATTCTGTGACCGTACACGAAGACATCCAGCTTGCCTTACAAAAAGTGCGAGCCCCAATTTAAACATATTTGTTTTAATAAGTTATTACTACAGTGTATCAGTCAGTGTCAATTATGCTGAATAAAGTCCACAAGGTGATATTTGCAATGAAATGCACAGGGCATGTTAAACTAGAAATCATTGTTGGGTAATGTTTTTTGACTGTTCAAATTTGATTTGGTTTATTATGCTTTTTCTGACTTAATTTCGTCAGCAACATCACAAAGCCCACAGAAACATGAACTATCGGTTGGGAAAACTCAATTTGACGGTCTTGGTGGTTTTGAGATTGTTAATCAGTATCTAACAATTTACGAAGTTATAGGTCTTTAAAAAAAACATCACGTTTCTTAATTATGCCAAGTTAATGAATGGCAAAGACTTTTAAGAACCGGGAATAACGTTTTCACAAAGTGCCATCAATCTTTTTGTCATTTTGTAAAATATGCGCAACCATGTTGGTTGTACAGCTGGCACGGTGCCAATCATGTGCTCCGGCTTTTGCGTTTTCACAAAGTGTCAAAAACTTTGACCCACTTAAGAACCACAAGGGAAACTGACTGGGTAAATTTTGAATAATTTGGGGTTGAACGTGCCAGCACTCTACCAACTGAACTATCTAGCCCTTTGTTGGCAGTCTCCCCTATTTTGTCAATATCTTTGTTCGGGGGTGCCAGTCTTTTTTATGTCTGCCTGGTGAAAAACGCCATTTTGTTTCTGATACAAGGAAATCCTTTTCATTGATATGTTTCCCTAGTGCTAAGGAAACTGAGCCGAGAAGCTCCTTGGAAGTCTGAGGGATTGCCATAAGGTGGAAATGCCATCATTTCACTCGCAGGGATGACAAATTTGAGACTTAATTATCTGAATTCAGACTTTTGTCAGCCTTGTTGAAGAAAATCTGCCGTTAGGCCCATTTCTTTTACATATAAAGAAATCCTGCCATTTGATCTACTTCTCTAGTGCTGAGGACATTGTTCCTAAAAGCTCTGTGAAATATAAACCCCAGTGGTCACTAAAAAAAGGTTGAAATACCGTCATTTCAACATACATTGTACCTCCTAAAAATTTAATCCAAGTTTCAGACCTTTTTGTCAGCATTGACTCTTAACCAGGCATGGTATTCTTCCTACTTAAGTCTGATTTCCGATTTTCGGGAAAAATCAGCAAAATTGTTATTAAAAAGCCTGAAAAGTCTATAAAAACCTGTACAATAATGGACATGTAAGTCGGCCCTTGTACTCAATGAAATGGTCCTACTTTTTTTTCTAAGGGCCAAATATCATACATGCTCAACCCTGATGTACATGTACACTGTACATACACGCAGCTGTACGGATCCGGTTTGTGGGGTCCTGCTATTGTTCTATTATTCCCTTTTCTAAGTAATTCCCTTTTCTAAATAATTCCCTTGTTGGGTCCATTGTTCCTATTGAGATGGCCTTGTGGGGTTCTTTGTTCTATTGTTGTCAGGACCCCACAAGTGCCCTTCAATAAGTCCACTATAACTTAATTGTGATGGGTCTGGGATGGGTGGGGGGGGGGTGGGCAAATGGAGGTTTGAGCCACTAATAAGTGGTTGGGGGTGGCAGTTGAGGGTTGAACTGCATTCACAAGCATAACATTATGTATTAATGCACAAAAGTTTCTGCTGAAAATCGTAGTTCATAAACTAATCAAGTGTAGTCAAATTTAACAAACTGTTAGAAAGAAATTTGACGGTTCGAATCACATTTTCGGGGTAATCTTTTGTCGTCTTGTTCTGTACAATCTTTCATTTTTGATGACTTGTCATTATTCGCAATAGCTACAGGTTAGTGTGAAATGACCTAAGAAGAGGTGGTTGTTCACTGTTGGTTACACAGTGATTGCAAAGGGATTAAATCTTCAAACATGGTTTCAAAAATGTTTGAAGAGTAATCGTTTGCAATTTGCACAAGAGTTATGTGAGATTGTTTTCCAAAATTACCCTTTCAGATTTGATCTAAACATTTTCAGTTCGAATGTGTGAAAAGTCGTATGGGATTATCATTTGGGATTATCATATGGGATTATCATTTGGAATTATCATTTGGGATTATCATTTGGGATTATCATTTAGGACTATCATTTGAGCTTATCATGTTTGTCAATTTCTCAATTGATATTTTTGGGAAAGGGAGAATTTGTTCAATGCAATGTCTAGAACTACAACCAGGAGCAAGAATGCTGAATTTGATCCATGTTTGTGTGGGCAGTGTAGGCCCTCTATGTTTTATGTTGGCAATGGAGAAAAGAAATATAGATACTATGTGACGTTTACATGTAGCATGCTTTAGTCTGATTTCCAAATTTTTTGCTCTTGGGAAAAATCAGAAAAATTGTGATTAAATAGCCTGAAAAGTCTATTAAAGCTTACACCATGCGTATATGTACAATGTAGGTCAGCCCTTGTTTTCAAATGTTCCTACTTTTTTTCCCCAAGGACTAAATATCATGCCTGATGTAGGAAGAGTGCAGCCCTGGTAGGAGCCTTGTCTCCATGGAAACAGAGGAGTCCAACCTGGGCTATGCAAACTTTAGCAGATCGACCAATGGGAGGGCTGCAATTTGCCATACAGCCAAAATGGCTGCATCAGGCGTGAGTTTCCCTCAATGAAGACTTGCACCAGATTACCAATATTCCCCAGCGTTCTTCAGTTTCAATTTCTTATGGTGCAGTTTTTTTAAATGATGGCCTTTTATTTTTTTTCATAAACAGTGCTGTGATGTGCGATTTGTGTGTACAGTGCGTCGTGATGAGTACATGTATTGTGAATGTACGCACATATTATTAACATCTTGTCTTGAAATAATGTGTATAGAAGTAAAGATAACAAGCAGATCTGAAGACAGTTGTTTCAATTGAGTGATTTTTATATCGTGGCGTGTTTAAAAGTTTTGTACATCATTCAGGCCGGTGCCCAATTTCATAGAGCTGCTTATGGCCGCGTTTGTGCTTACTGCACGAGTTTCCATTTCATAGCGCTGCTAACCGTAAGCACACGAAAAGGCATTCCAACCGTCTGTTGCTTACTGTATGAAAATGAATGATGTATCAATGCAAATCCATGGTGAACGTGCAAACTGGCCGCCTAATTTTCTTGCTAACCTGTGAAATACGATTACGCTTAAGCAAATTTTCTGCTATAGTTAGCACGAAAATATGCTTAGCGTTATTAAAGCTGCGCTATGAAATTGGCCCCTGATACTTCACAGAGGCAAATGCAGATCGATAAAAAATTATGCTTACCAGAAAAAGGTTACCAGCAGAAATACCATGTCACATGTACCATCCGTGACTAGTCGGGGCTCGCCTTTAACACTAGCCCGGCGTACATTGTCTAGTAAAAACAAGTAGTAGTAAACACCACTTCTCAACTTGCCCTGTGGGCTACTAAAAAACTATGCAACCTACTTCTTTATAATGCTTATATTTCTTTAAGCTTCCTTTTCAGATAAATATAATACATTTTTTGAGTTTGTGAATTGTATCTTCAGTTGACCACCGAACGTGTTGAAACGGTTTTGATCGCTACCACTAAAACTGGAGGCAACCAAGTAAAACACAGTTTCTATACTTTACAAAATAAATTACGCACAAGGCCTGCTTGTTCTCTGCTTATTTTTGCTTAGCAGAAAATGTTCTGCTTTAGCAGCTTTTGTAAAATGGGGCCCAGGTTTATTGCCTTGGTGCCCTTTGAAGTGTTCCGGTGCAAATTGAAATTTCCCTCGTTGAGGTGCCCTTTAACTAGGAAAAAAACTGCCCCTGCCCCGAGCAACAAAGTATCATGCCTGTGTAACTTTGTACTATCCTGATGTTGTTCAAGTCAATACGTCCCATGCAAAGCTGATGTATGCCTTTGTACATGTACATGTAATTCAACCTAAATTCTCTTGTTTCCCATTTTTACCATAATATATTGAACAAAAGTTGACGTTTTTAATTAAAACGGTGACTTTTTGCAAAACGTGTGAAAGGCTAGTCGAGAGCGCTACAGTTTCTTTTGTAAATCAATAAAGAAAAGCAAAAAGTTTGTTTGTCCATAGAGGGTCGGGTCGGTCGGTTTATTTTTTTGTTTTTTGTTTTTTGTTTTGAATATGGATATTGTGTTTAGGAATATAAAACTCTTTGGTATTCAAATATTAAGTCCAAACACAAAACACAACACTTTCACTGTATTGAACTATATTATTAAACGTCTTTAAATAGTATTTTAATACTAACAACTGTTCAACTAACAAGATTTTATAGTTTCTTCCTGTTTCAACATTTTTCGACAAAAAAACGGCAGAAACCCCTTTTTCACTCGCGACGCAAATGACAGTCGTTCAGACGAGGACAAACAAACATTTATTTTGATTGGCCTTATCGTGTAGTGTAGCTTATTAATGCATTTCCTACTGGCTTCTGATAATGGTTTGAACCAAAACTGTAAAGTGGGCGTTGCTTATGTTGAAATTACATCACACTTACCAACAGGATACATATGTGACTCATTTCAGTTTGACAAAAAGGAGCTCTTTGGGTCAAAGTTCGACAGGCACAAAGTATACATGTCCAAACGTCTAGATTTTTGTAATGCGCACAATAAATGTGGTCTTATTATTATTATTATTAGAAACCCGCGTGAACGCGACGCGCTATACACGCAGCTAACAAGTTACTATACCCATAGCAACCAATATACTATCCCATAGTAACCAATGTACTATACCCATAGCAACAGCAGCTTCTTAGTAACTAGACGTCTAGGCACGATTATGTTTGGGATGTTATAAAACAAATATTGACTGTAAACCTAACTGACTGCTTTTACTCGTGCTATGGTTAAAACTACGACTCGGGAAAATAGAACGTGCCGAGGATCACCTCGGGCGTCGTAGTTTTAACCATAGCACTCGGAGCGGTCAATATTTGTATAAAAGGTGTTTGGCATTTTGGATCTTTCCACTCCCAAGTTGAAGGGATTGCATAATAGAGGGTGAACATGGACAAAATTACAGCTTGATATCTTGGTCGACCGAAGTCGCCATTGGGGCTCAAGCAGGGTATAGTGCACAGTGGACTAAAGTTACCATTGGGGCTCAAGCAGGGTATAGTGCACAGTCGACTAAAGTTACCATTGGGGCTCAAGCAGGGTATAGTGCACAGTCGACTAAAGTTACCATTGGGGCTCAAGCAGGGTATAGTGCACAGTGGACTAAAGTCGCCATTGGGGCTCAAGCAGGGTATAGTGCACAGTCGACTTAAGTTGCCATTGGGGCTCAAGCAGGGTATAGTGCACAGTTGACTAAAGTCACCATTGGGGCTCAAGCAGGGTATAGTGCACAGTCGACTGAAGTCGCCATTGGGGCTCAAGCAGGGTATAGTGCACAGTGGACTAAAGTTACCATTGGGGCTCAAGCAGGGTATAGTGCACAGTGGACTAAAGTCTCCATTGGGGCTCAAGCAGGGTATAGTGCACAGTCGACTAAAGTCACCATTGGGGCTGAAAGGGTTTTGTAGAGGTGCTCTAAGGTCCAATCAAATTTGTGATGCACTCATTTTCCAATTGATAGAGTCCTCATAAAAGTGAGGGGAAAAATCCCTAACCTCATGTTGAAATGGTGTAAAATTTCATTTTATTTGATACTCTTTCAATTCAAAGAGATATTTGAAAGATGACATCATTGGGTCTCAACAATAAATGGAATTGAATTTCATGGAAGTTCGGGAATAAACTAAAAAATTCCCTTTACCAAAAGGTTGGGCCTATATTATTAAAATGTGATGTCATTGGATGTTTTGGGAAAGTTAACAACTTTTACACTGAAACGGTATCAAATAAAATGACATTTTACACCGTTTTAACGAGAGGTTCGAGACTTGTAATTTTTCCCCCCACTTTCATAAAGGACTCTATATATTGGGAAATTGAGTGCATCACAAAACTGAATTTGACCTTAGGAAAAAGACTCCAGTGGCTGATGTAACGCGAGTCACCATGGAAACGCCCCAAAATAATTACATTACTGTGGCATGATTTTCAGAGAAAACAAATTCACAAACCAAACCAGGAATCTTCAAATCTGTACAGTTTATTCTTGACAGTCGTGAACCGTGGAATAATATATCTTGTAAGAGCATCGGCTTTATTTGATCCTGCTTCTACATCTTCAGCATTTCATTTTTTTTAAAGTCAAAACTTGATTGCAGTCATTTTAAAAACATCACAGTTGGTCATGTATTACAACGAAAGGTTTTCACATTGAAAAAGAGGCTTTATAAAATCAAGAAGTCAAGATATATTGGCAATCCGTTTATCAAAATATATCATCAGATAATTAAACAAACTAAATGAAAATAGTGCGGATAAAAGATAAAATACATTTACAAAGTCTACAAAATACAAAAGACATAATTCTGTTTCAAAATACATAATTCCGTTTCATAAATTCATGTGCCATCAGATTTCGCCCCACTGTTGAGGACAAAGATAAGTCTAGCGAGTCAATTTACAGTTTACTTCATAATAAGTTCGTCCTGCCTACAACAACAAAATTCCTCGCAAATGAAATATCTGTATCGTTGTGTTCCTAATCCAAAATTGAAATAGAATCGGAATCAGGTGTTTAAAAAACAAAGTATACCTTTGGTTTTTGGAACCGTTCGATTGATTTAATCCTATAATGAATGTAGATATATATACAATAAAAGTAACTGGTGAAATTTTCATTTCAAAGGTGGTAATATTTTGAGATATCGCCGAAAATCTGGAGCTGTTATGTCCACGCAGGAAGAATAAATCCCTAATTGGAATACACAATCTGAGAAACGTTTCTCATATTGCAAGTTTTTGTAATCCCTTTCTCTAAAAACTACATTCCTTAGAAGGGAATCGTTTCTCAAAATGTTATACATTATCAACAGCTGCAGCGCTTCTTACCAAGTAAGATTTTATGGTCGTTAACCTTTAGAGTAATTACCAAAGGTATACCCTCCCTTTAATTAAAAAAAACCACCAGTTTTTCAGATCTGCACTGGAATTCACAAGCTCAATACATCCTATAAAATTTTTAAAAACTACAAGTAATATAGAGACAGTATCACAAAACAAAAAGATCTTGGATATAATGGTGGTAAAATACCCTGCTATTTAATATGGCTTGATATTGGGTTTTTGTTTTCTACAGAAGTTTTTTCTTTAAACTTCCCATTCTCTGCGTTTGTGGGGAAAATTCTGCACTTGAAACTGAAGCATTTTTGCACAGGTGAGCAAGGAGTATTTGTGTGTGTGCTAGCGTTCTTCAGCAAGTGCAGACAGTTGGTTCTAACCCTGTAAAGCGTGGAATGGTGGACCATAAGATTTAGCACAGAATTCTGTGATAGGCCGAGCCATGAAATTGGGCCCCCGACTTTTGCTGCTACAATATTGGTATTAAGGTCCGGATGAAGCAGCTATACGGCTATGACCCATTGGCTTCAACGTTTAAGATTATGAAAAAATACCAATAAGTTTTGTGTTCTTATACCTACGATTGGTGGCATAAACATAGTGTCAAAAAAATAATTGGTCAGGAATATATATATATTTGTTTCATTTCTAAAAACTTCAGAATATAACCTCAATTTTGCAGCAGATATTTGAGGAAAAAAAGCATTTTGAAATTTTGACCCTTGTGTTGCACTTGCATGGTGGAATTGCCCTTTTCAAAGGGGGGGGGGGGGGCCTGGCTGTTGTCCTTCCAGCCTGAATATGCAAACATTGAATTGATCAGGAGAGAAAAAAACAGGGCTAGGGGCAAAGGACTGAATTTCATACAGTGGTTATAAATCACACACGGGTGTAAGGGTAAATATCAAAATGAAATTCTGCATCCTCAATGTAATTACTACATCTATTAAAATAAAACAGATCCATATCTATACATGTAATACTTATAAGGGGTAAAACAGTTATCCATTCCAATGGGAGACTTTGGAACGCTAGGTGGCAGCAGACTCACCAGATACATTTCCATTGTTTACATAGTTCTGAGCATGCGCACAATTCCCGAAAACAATGAATTTACCTGGTAAGTCCGCCTCCACCAAGCGTCCCAAAAGTACCCCATTTGTTATTTTAAAATGAGCCCAATTTGCTCAATTCACACATTGTTCTGAGTATTTTCTTCATAATACAAATGGTTTATCTACAGATTAATGGATGACTTTTGCTACAAACATGGTATCATACTAATTATAAAAACATCAAATAGTATTTGAAAGCTTGCTTGGTTGTGAAACTCCTTGCAAAGTTATCAGCAAGGAGAAAGCGTGTCGTCATCCATCAGAGAGACCAACAGAAGTGCACAGAAAGTTAAGACCTAATATGACCTCCAGGGTCAAGGGTCACAAAGGTGACGACCAAACTATTACCCTGAGAATTGTTTCCCCTGAATAGGTTGAGTTTCAAAGTAGAAAACAACTGCACAAAACACTCCGAAGAATTTGTTTTGCCAATGTTAAAAAAAACTTTTTTTCGACAGAGGTAACTATAAGCTGGTCATATACCCACTTTTTGTTAAGGCACTGATTCAAATTATTAGCTTTAATTATATGTTTTTGAGGTCTTGTGGTTTGATTGTTGTTTTGGTTTTGGGTTTAATCCCGGGGAGGGGGGGGGAGGGGAGGCAACTAAACATTGCTAAACAAGTTTCTGCTTAGCAACAAAATAGCAGGAAACCAGTCACAAACGGGTACACATGACTTGGTATTTTGGCTGGTAACCTATTTCTGGTAACTGTTTTGTGCTTTAAGCAGCTCTTGGTTTTGGCTTACACCTTGTGCTTCCCAGACCGGGCATTCCCTCTTTAACTGCAAGGGGTCCTTTCAGATTTTAGCAACTACTCAAGTTAAGGCTCAAAGTCCCTGTTCAGGCTTAATTGTTTCCATCAGCAATTTTGAAACCATGTTCTTTTAAACCCCAGACTCGACTTCACAAAGAGCTAAGATTGATCTTAAGATGTGCATCAATCTTCATTGCTAAGCAAAGTGTGACATCACAATACAAATCACTACATATTGACCCCTTGCGTAAACACTGCGTCACCTAATATTCACAAACACACGGGGGACATTGACTCCCAAAATGGCGCAACCGAGATAATTGTGATGATGACCTCAGGTCAACATGGTAATATTGACAGCTCATCTTAAAGGAATGTTACAGAACTGGTAATTAAAATTTTCTTTACGATCACAGATTTACATAAAACTAACACGGTCTAATGATGATGATAGTTGAAAACATCCCTAGAAATATTTCTGTCTGAAATGCCATATTTGATGAGAAATAAATAAAACTAATTTCCGATTGGAGTTTATCGCTCATGAGCGTTTTATTCATGCACTGTATAACACATGCAAATGTGTAATCGGTTTTTCACTATTTTCTCGTGACCCAGATGGCCGATCGATCTCAAACTTCTACAGGTTTGTCAGTTTATGTATATGGTGGATTATATAAAGTGCTTACACTGCCAGTTAGCAAAAACCAATTATGTAATGTTCCTTTAAGATGAATCTCAGTGTCTTGTGAACTTGAGCCCAGAGTATCAAAAGAATTGCTCCCCGTGGTGGTGAGGTTTGCAGACAGCGTGAAGTTTTGTCACCAATAAAACTTGAACCTTGACTTGACGACTCTTCAATAAAGGAGTTCACTAGTAGATGAGTCGGTTCCATACCAAGTGGAAAATACAACATACTATAGCTTATATAAAATGGTGTACAAGCTTAATCACATTACATACAGGTACTAATACTGCATTTATAAAACCCTCTAAAGCATGGTTGATCACAATAAATGAATCTTTTCAAACTGTGAAAGCGGAGACAAACATTACAAACATTACTTTATAAGCAGAAAATACTGCTCAACAATTTTCTGCTCAGCCAAAGATGAGCAAGATACCAGTTACATATAGCATATATGACGTAGTGTTTTGACTGGTAACCTTATTCTGCTAAGCATAATTTTAATTGTGCTTGGCTACCTTTTGTGCTTCAGCAGCTTAATGAAACTGGGCTCTGGGTAATAACGGCTGCATACATGAATTGTTAAATTGTCAAAAACAACTTGCTTCATTCTGCTTAAGCACAAAAAGTAGCCAAGCACAACGAAATTATACCTATTAGGATAGGGTTACCAGCCAAATTACCATGTCACATAGTGTACCATCAGTCATTGGTTTTTGCTTAGCAGAAAATTGTGAGGCAACGTTTTCTGCTTAAGCAGCTCTATGAAGTTGGACAGATCTCTGAAATCTTCCCCTGGTTCTTTATGTGCCTATCTGTCAAGAGTGCGGATCCAAATACAGAACCTCAAGTCATATCCAGCTACATTTTATCACTTGAAACTAAATTTACCCACCTCAGGACACACGTTCATCAGGTCCCAATTTCATGGCTCTGTTTACCGCCGGATTCTGCGCTTGCGATCATCATTCTTCGCTTACAGGGCAAGCGCCAAACTTCTGCACTAGCTCTGTAAGCCATCAATGCCTATAGTAACATGGAGTACGCACACGTAAGCAACAAATCCCTGCTAACCTGTGAAATACACTTGACGTAAGCGTGGAATTCTTTGCTTACGGTAAGCAGAGCCATGAAATTGGGCCCGAATCAGATGGTCTGCTAATGTTTCATGCAAAGTCACTAAACAAGCTCAGCAACAAAAAATTGTCAAATCATGGGAGATTGATTTCTCAACAGTTATTATCTGAATAATATTTCAGGTTGAGTATACACTCAGTGATCCTCTAGTCCTCCCCGCTGGAAAAAAAGGGGGGGAACCCCCAAAACAGGCATACTACTAGGGTGTGATTCGAACCCACACATTCTGGAGCATATACTTGAACCACTAAACCCCTGTGAATGCCTTGTGATGAACAGCGGGTGACAGCTAACAAACAAAATATTATTCTTCTTTTACCGTCGATGCAAATATTGTCTATTAGAGTCATTATATGGTCAGGATATTCTTTCAATTTTACAAAAGGCTACATAAATAATAAAACAAAGACGTTATTGGAATCTTATTCTCCTCAAACTATGTCTACATCTCATTTTTCCGATTAACCATTCAATAATTTCATCAATTCTATCAATCCATCACCTCTATCCTTTGTAGAAAATAGATGTCATGAAACAAACAAAAAATGACAATCGTCAATATTCATGTCTATCACATGCTGTGTATAAACTGTAAACATGTACATCGTTACAAATGCCCCCTTACTTTTATATGCACTACAAAATATTTCTAAAAAGTCAATCGTATGAAATAAGCTACTTATATTTACTGGTCCTCTTCAACAAATTCATTGTGTCACGATTAGCTACAACTCTACAAAATTAACGAGCAAAGTCATGGACAGTCTCCAAAATTCAACGGACAGCAATTGGGAACAACAAAACAAAATCCCATACGATGGTCTGTTTTAAGATCTGGTACAAAGTACACAAATTAATAAGAAAAAAATAAAATAAGGGTTGCTGTTGTTCTTGGAAGACCTAAACCGAATATGTTTTAAAACTTCACTCCATTCATGGTGTACGCCGAATCAAGAAATGTCAATATACATGAACAACAGTAGAGGAATGTCAAGCATTATAAATCTGAATAAACAAATAGTCCAAAAGAGCTTTTTACCAAAATGTCTGTTTACATTTTACAAATATATACATTTTATATACAGTATTCTGTTATTCTTTTTCTTGATGGTATGGTTTCAACAATATACAGCAATAATTGAACAGCATACAGTTCTCCTCATCCTATATATAGGTGAACTTAAAAAAAAGCTATTTACAATTTAAGTAGATGCTCGACTAGGTTTATAGACTTTGTGTAGCGTATGTCAATGGCCACATGCAATCATGCGGGCCACGCCACACAGCAATTTGCAGACAGCCAGTCCCAGGGCCAAATGTCATAGAGCTACGTAAGCAACAAATATTGCTTTTAGAACTTTCTGCTAAGCAACAATTAGCAGGATACCAGTCACAAATGGTACACGTGACATGGTATTTTGACTGGTTAACTCATTCTTGTGAGCATAATTTTGTTGGGCTTTGCTACTTTGTTGTGCTTTGCTTTGTTTTGCAGCTCTATGAAATTTGACCCATGGTTTGGGGTGTTTTTTTAAGTTGCATTGCTCGACATTTTGCCGAAAGACTAAAAAAAGATTTATAAATCATGCAAATTGTTCGTCTATGGTCGCTGGTAACAAGTTATTAAGGTTGTTTCCTAATAATTAAAAAACCTCAATTGTATTATCCAACTAACTGTTACTAACCTTTGGCGTATTTTTTTTTCACAGTCTCAAAGGTTTTTAACTTCCTTGACTACAGAAAAATAGCTATCTAATAAATCAATTTTTGACCAACAAAACTGGGCGATGCATCTTTAGGTGATATGAGGGTGCATTTTTGGTAAGCAGTGGCAGAGATGTTGCTCCAAGCTGCCAAATACTCCTGCGTGTACCTTTTGGGGGTTATGATGACGTTATCACTAAGGTACTTAGCCAGCAATTTGGTGACTTAGTTGCACAATCTGGGGGTGGCTGGCCCCTAGGGTTGTTTATTTAAATCTTTGTTCCCCCGTGAATGGTTTCATTTCCGGTACACTTTCCCTGTTGCGAGAAACTGCTGTACCTCCTCAAGAGTACAACTCAAGGCATGACAATTAAAGGGGGCTTCAGTATTATTCAGCTGATCAGGGTCCAATTTCAGAGCTCTGTTACCACGGAATTCTGCGCTTACGTCGCCCTGTAAAGCACATGATTGTATGAGCCATAAGCATAGAATTCCGCGGTAAGCAGCAACGCCGTGAAACTGGGCCCAGCTGATTCCCTCCTTCTTTTTCGATCAGTAGAAAACAGGAAAACATCGTACAAAGTGTGTTCGGGAGTTTCCTCTTTCCTTTTTTGCAAAAAAAATTGCATGTCTGAGAAAGCTTTACAGGAGCATTTGCCTCTTGAGCTACAATGGAAAAAGAAGGGGGGGTTGATGAAGATGATGGGGAAAGGGATGAGGTTGAAAAAGGTGTGCAAGACATCATGCAAGATGTGGAATGAAAAAAGTGGTGAGGGAAGGAAGTTTGCATGGCTGGTTCATAGTTTGTTTACACACCAGATAATTTTATTTTATAAAAATAATAAAGTGATAAATTGCATCGGCACACACTCTCACAATTTCTCAAAGTTCATGTCCATGCAAGGTACTTCGTGTCTTTTTACTTATTTATGGTTTAAAGAGCTTGTTGTTTCAAGCTGTCCAAATTAAATTCATTGCAAAAAGCCTGACCAAACAGTCACGGCAAATAAACACAGTCAATCGCTTGTATTTGAACTTCACGTATCAAGTTCCAATTCTATTTGAAGTGACCTAAAATGTGATTGATGTTTCGAGTGGAAGTTTCCGTGACTGGTACATCTGATTGCTGTTTTGGTGAATGATTAAAATCTGATTTATTTGTTTGTCGCGTGCACAGCGTTCATTTAAACTTGACTACACCATATCAGTGACATCAGAAAACAGTTTTGACGGACCATTCTAGCATAAAATATTGCTCAAACAAACTAATGTTTGGCAGATAAAAATCAAAGAGAAACCAGTCAAGTAATCAACATAATGTTTCATCCGGTCTTTTGTTCGTCACTTATGGTTAACTAACAAGCACTGGTTCAAATGCAAGAACCATGAATAATGTTCTTTAAAAAAATGCCTTAAAAATTCCACATGCTACTTCAAGAACAGCGCAATAACATTTCACTTTATGTATTTCAAAACTAAAACAAAAAAATGCACATTCATAATTTGGCGAAAGGAAAAAAAAAGGACGGCAAATGTGGAACTAAGATTTATGATGTCATTTTATATAAATATATCAGTTAGCCCACCACCGTGGAAGATATTTGCGTGAAACAGTACCTCACTGGCCGGAGTGATGTTGTCATGGTGATATCTTACTCTGTATCATATCCTAGGCTGTGCATCTCCTCTTCCGTTAAACCTGTGGTAATTTTTTTGTTTTTTTTATGTCGAACAGCAAAAAAAAACATGGACTGTTTAACAAAGAGAAAGCTCACACACACCCTCGCTTGGACACTTTTTAAAAGCTACGAAAAAAATTTGGGCCACCAAGCAGGCATTTATATTAATGCATTTACCACCATTGAGTAGAAAGCTAAGAGTGGATGATAAAATTGTGGTTAATTAGCGCACAGTGGACTCTGCCCACCTGAAGCGATTTTTTTTTTCTGAGCGTGTACTTTTAACACATACACAATTTTACGGGCTAGTTCCAACTTGACATCACACAGTCTAAAGTTGGCCATCTCTACAGGCAATGATGTATATTTTTTTTGTCAACGCAAAACTACGTGTTATGCGAAAATACTGCATTGCACTTGCGAGTTCTATCAAGGGCATGATTGGTCGGCGAACGTTGATGCGACTGAAAGCCAAATCCCATGTTATCCGTAAAGATGGCGTCTGTTGGAAACTATCTGTATACTAAGAGCCAGTCTATTCTGTCTCGGTCTCAGCATGTGAATCACACATGGAGGAACAACATAACTGTGAACTATTATAGGCTTGCTTGAGTTGTATACCTGGGCCCAATTTCATAGAGCTGCTTAAGCAGAAAATATTCCTAAACAGTTTTCTGCTTAGCAGAAATGAGCAGGATACCAGTCAAAAATTGTAAACGTAACATGGTAGCTTGGCTGGTAACCTTATTCTGGTAAGCTTGCGCTGAGCTACTTTTTGGTGCTTAAGCAAGCTCTATGAAATTGGGTCATCATGAGTAAAAATTGTAATGTTTACTGTTACAAAAAACACAAAATGAATCAGATAATGTCTTAAGGATCAGGGTTGGGCGTTGAGCCTCTTCTAGACTTGGGTCTCGTCGGTACTGGCGGGGGTATCTTCACCCGCCCGTTAGATTCATTTTTCAACTCACCAGCAAGTTTCTCAACCTGAGCCGGTAACGTCTCGGGGAGCTCCGGAGGGGGTATGCTAGGTGGGGGCGGCGAGCTTGGAATCGGCTCGAGGGTCTGCGGGCTGGGTGACAGCGGGCCGGGCGACAGCGGACCGGGCGACAGCGGGCCGGGCGACAGCGGGCCAGGCGACTGCGGGCCGGGCGACAGCGGGCTGGGCGACAGCGGGCTGGGTAACAGCGAGCTGGGTGACATCGGGGCAATGTCCATACTCAGCGGGCTGGTGGCGGAACGTTTCTCGGGCCGGCTCGGGATGGGCGGGGGGGCCTCGTCTCCCTCAGCCAATGAGGACCTCGGGGAGTAGTCGCTGTCGCTCAGCCTGTTGATGGTCGGTATCGAATGGGACCGGCTGCTCTTGACTGGTATCGCCGGTGGCGCTTGGTCGTACCCCGTTCGTCGTCTGGAGGGCTGAACGGGGTTGGTCCCTCCGATGCTCGTCTTCTTGGTGGGAAGAGGAGGGGGTGGGGAGGTGTCTCCGTTCTCAGGGTGTTCATGAGGTAGGGGTTTTGCACTATCGATTATGATGGTACGTGGAGAGGAGGAATCAACCGGAGTGCAGGGCTTTTTTTGGGGGGGGGAGGAAAGTAAAATAAAATAAATATTGTTTCCATGAAGAGCCGAATCATAGCACATTATTAATGAAGTAAAAGGGATACATGCATGGGAGAGATTTTTGCGCCAATTTAGTTGCCAGTAATGCACACTGAGTTGAGATGGTTTAAGGAATGCTTAAAGGCCCAATGAATACGAAATATTAATAGTTTTTAAAGGTATCGTACACGTTTGGTAATGACTCAAAACAAATATTAGCATAAAAACTTACTTGGTAACAAGCAACGGAGAGCTGTTGATAGTATAAAACATTGTAGGAAACGACTCCCTCTGAAGTAACGTAGTTTTTGAGAAAGAGGTAATTTCTCACTAAAATAATAAAAATTCCTATCTGAAAGCACACAAATTTGTACAACAAGGGTGTTTTTTCTTTCATCATTTTCTTGCAACTTTGATGACCAATTGAGCCCAAATTTTCACAGGCTTGTTATTTTATGCATATGTTGGGATACACCAAGTGAGAACACTGGTCTTTGACAATTTCCAAACGTGTTCAGTGCCTTTAAGGTGCAATTGGTTTAGAAGCAGCCAATGAAAGCGTGTAATTGAAAGATAAGCAAAGTCTTTGACCAATCAATGTTCATTGAACTGAGAACTCAACATTCGTAAAATAGTAAGAGATAACTGCGATCAATATGGATAGACGGTGGTCAGTTGGTGCAGTAGTATCTTTCCTCGCCTTCCACCTCTGGGACCATGGTTCGAATCCCGCCGGGGGCACGAAGTGGATTGGGTTGTCAGTCCCTACCTGACTGCTTGGGTTTTCCCTGGAACAATTCTCTAGGGTGTTCCTCCCACATCTAAAACTAAATCTTCCTTCCTTGTCTTCTCTCCAATGGGTTCTTGGCTAGTTACAGTGATTAAGTTCTTTTTTCTGAGAGTCCTTGGCTTCACAACCAGAATAAATAAATAAGTGAAATGAAATGAAGTGAAATAGACCTACCTTCCTTTCTGGCAAGGCTGGGGGTACATTGGGATCGTCCACCACAGCCCCTGCATCGTCCCGTGAACTGGCTGATGAACTACTCGTTACTATGGCAACAGGAAGATAGAAATGTCTCCATATATTAATATAATAATACCAGAGTCTTACATAAGGCATGTATACTACAAATAAGGTACTCAAGGCGCTTGGAACAAAGATAAATATTTAAAAAAAGGCTTTTGAGATTTCTGAATCATGAGACCGATTTATGTAGCACCTTATAAGGGTCTTCAAGGTGCTGCAGCGCATTCAACAGCCACTGCCAGAAACACCGGGCAAACCCCTTCTCTTAGCGATAAGTGTAACTAGGCTATTTTACGTGTATTACACAACAGATGGGACCTACGGCTTTACGTCCCATTCTAAGGATAACCAATAATGGTAAAGTGTCTTGCTTTAGGAGACCCTCTCCTTTTATTTATTGCCACGTCATATGAATTGGACAGAGTTCAAAGATTACAAAATAGTGCAGCTCGTTTAATATGTTCCACACCCTTGAGAGAACATATTACCCCATCACTTAGGGAACTTCATTGGCTACCAATTAGAGAACATATCCATTTTAAAATTGCTTCTAGTTTTTAAATACTTGAACAAAACTACACCTCGTTATATTACCACTTTACTGTCACATTACACTCCTCCACGATTCCTTCGGTCCACACTTGACATCACTCGCTTGAATGTTCCCCGAGCAAACAAAGTTCTAGGTCAAAAGGCTTTCAGTGTGGCTGGGCCAATGATTTGGAACAATCTCCCTACTGTCATTAGGGAATCTAATACTCCATCTGCTTTTCGTAAAGTCCTTACCTTTTTCCATGTAGTGCGCTATGATCTTGATGAAATAGCGCCTTATAAATTTTAATTGTTATGTTATGTTAATTGTTAAGGACACAAGTGTCAAGACCGGGACTCGAACCCACACTCTGCTGATCAGAAACAGCGGAGCTCAAGTCCAGTACATTTGACCACTCGGCCACGACACACCAATAGATAATCACAGTGGATTGGTGATGGGGTATCTTTTCGACAGGCCACGACACACCAATTGATAATCACAGTGGATTGGTGATGGGGTATCTTTTTCGACAGGAGGGTTGATTGCATTTCAGAGATAAGTCCTCTTACCCGATCCAGATGAGTTGGGTCTAGACCCAATGCTGCTCCTAAGTGGCAGGGGAGGACCTTTGTAGTTCTCTCTGAGGAGGTTTTCTTTGTGGGGAAACTTGAGATGTTTGTCTGTCGGGGTGATGGAACGTGGACTGCCTGCTTCTGGAATATCAGGAGACTGGAGAGATGCAGCTGTCAAATACAATGAGATCAGAGGGCTCAATTTTATAGAGCTGCTTAAGCAGAAAATATACGGGATACCAGTCACAGATTGTACATGTAATATGGTAGTTTGGCTGGTAACCTTAGCTACTTTTTGTGCTTAAGCAGCTTCATGAAATTGGACCCAGAGGGTTCGATGATGGCAAAATGATCATATTTGTTTTTACTTCTTATTGTTTTTTTTCTTAAACAAGTTCAAAACTTGAATAAACTCTCAGAGCAGGATACCAGTCACAGATTGTACATGTGACATGGTATTTTGGCTGGTAACCTTTATCTGGTAAGCCAAACTTGAATAAACTTTCAGGGCCTTAAAATTGCAAGAACATTTTCATTTCATATAAGGGCACAGGAAATCTTCCACCTCTACATATTTTTGAGGGTCGCCAAGGCCATGACCAGGTGCAAACCGGTTCAGAAGCGCCCTCACACGCTCACAACACGCATTTAACTCACTACTTGATCTGTCCGGTATGCTCGAGGAGGAATCTGATTTCTTGAGCGGCCATTGGACGTGCAGCTTGGTCCGGGAACCACTCTGGGTGGAGAAAGGATACATTTTAAAAAAAATGATATAATTATTTTTGGGAAAAGTTTATTTCATAAAGAGAGACCAGATAAATTTCAAATGGCTCATTTGAGAATATACATGTAGGTCCAGTATCTATAGTATTTTTTCAAAGTATTCCAAGTTGTGAAGTCACTCTAAATCCTGGGTTAGAATTGGCAGTTCAGATTTTTTACGCCAAATAAAGACAGCAGGGAACCAGTGTTTATCGTTATACATCACATGGTATTTCGGCATGTCAATGACACTGGTCCCCGTTGATAATAGGAGAGTCTGGGATGCTGGGTGACAGCCATAGAGTTGTGTATACTAAGAAGTAGAGGGAGCACTTTCTATGTCACGCACATTACTCCGCTGACCCGCCATGGGAACAAATCCCTATGGGTCAATTGCATACGAATGTCCACTTGGGAAAATGTTTGATGTGTAAACTGATGAGGTGACCCAGTGAAATATGACAGGGTCGGCACCATTGCCTCAATGGGCAAAAACTGCTTGATGGCTGGCCGTGTCTCACAGAGCTGTATATTGAGAGAGCTGCGACAACTTGCAATTAGAAGCCATTTTGGTGTCCCCAAAAACGCATGGGACAACACAGGGTACCAGACTAGACTGCGCATTGAGTCGTGCTGCATTTGGACCGAAAATGGCGTCCAGCAACCACGTGACCAAAGAAAACTGGTCCCTCCCTGTCGCAACTCCCTCAATACACAGCTCTGGTGTTGCACGGTTTTGTACGATCGCCCTCTAGTTCTTATTTATAACTCTATGACAACAGACATACCCAGAAATTCTCCCTTCTTCTGAGTGTGTGTGCATTTACCGCAAGTAACCGATCTATCCGATAAGTCTGCTGCCACCAAAAGTCTCCCTTTCAGACACTTTTGGTTCTTGATTGTGACCAGGGCCCAATTTCAGACAATTTTGCTTACAAATTTGTGTACTAAGCAAAACATTAGCAGGATACCAGTCAGAAATGATGCATGTTGACATGGTATTTTGGCTGGTAATCTTAATTTTGGTAATAATAATTTTGTTGTGCTTAGCTACATTTTTGTGCTTAAGCAGATCTATGAAATTGGGCCCAGTGTAATGGGTCTGACTTGATAATTGAGAATGACAACAGTGAAATACAAATGAGTGCATCTGATTGGAGGGATTCTGTCGACCAACCCACTGATTGGACAATAGACTTTTTCATTGGGCGTCCTCCATCTTTGTCATGCTTCCTGTATCCGAGAGTGATTAGGAGCACTGATTCTTATAATACCAAAAAAGTGGATCTGACTACCCTAGTGGTAAAGCCCGGTTGATACTTCCTGCGAATGCTTCGTGCGAAGCAAATTTTCTTGCGTCACATTTGGAAAAACAACGCGTACCAATTATTGCGTCACCAGATTTCGCTTCGCATTCGCATTCGCGGGAAGTATGAACCGTGCTTAAGTCATTTCATCACGTGCACATGCATCTGCAGGTCGAGCAAGATTTTAGATACTTCCGCCTCCACGTTAGTTGTATTTGTTACCAACATGAACCTCTCATTTCGTCGTTCGAAGACCTTTCTAGCCACAGAAACTGATGTTTCTGGAGAGGACCTTGAGAGGCCACGGGTTCACATCCTACGTGTTCAATACAGGGCCTAATTTCATAAAGCTGTTAAGCAGAAAATCCTGCTTGAGCAAATTTCTTCGCGGGGCAAAACAAAAATGAGTGGGGCACCAGTCACAACAATGACAACTTTATGGAATTTTCGCTGGTTACCTGTTTCCGCTAAGCAATATTTTTTTCTGTGCTTAGCAAGTTTTTGAGCTTACAGGCTTTATGGAAATTACAGGTCTGTCACTACTAAAGATGAGGAGTCAGATGAGGAGTCAGAGGAGGAAAGATTGACCCCCTAAGTTATCACAAAAAGACACAACAAATTCTGACAAAAAGGTGTAAAGGGGAAAAATAGTGAAGTCCATTATTAGATGTTAAAAAGATTTATAATAATACTCTGAAAAGAGTAGGAAAAGAAAAATACAGATAATGGAACACGAAAAGTTTTCTCATTTTAAAGAAGAACTTACCAAACCTAACTATTCTAATAAGTGGAAACGTACTTAACAAAAAAGCACCTCTGACATTTACGAGCAGAGCATGCAGACATAGTAGAGGTGGCACTGCAGTTGATAGATGTAGGAACCCAAATAGGTCTCATCAAACCCTCCTACTTTCCGCACCATTTTGCAAGAGAGTTAACCAACCATTGGGACCATTCAAAGCTGCAGGGTTGTGAATGGTGGCACGACTGTGTGCAGAACTAGCCGTGTACTGTGTAGATGCATTCACCACATGATATCATATTGCAGGCTGGCATAGTTTATCTACTGATACTCCAAACCACAATGGATGATATTGAGTGGTCAGACAGTAGGAGGGTTGACTGTGTACTATGTTTCAATGAGTGTGAGTCGCACGCAACGAGTAAGTTGTGCATTCCTTACAAGCAATGAATAAATACCAATGAGTTAATGTTACGCTAAATCTATCAAGGCAAAGGTAGCAGATTAATGATTATTTTAAAAATTAAAAGAAGAACATTAGTTAGCTTTAACGCTACCAAGTTAAATTAGCTTTACAGTCATGAGCAAAAATGAGATGGTTAGTGGGACTTTCTGTCAGCCAGATGAGTTAGTAAATAAGCAACACCATTGCAAGCAATGATCATCTTAGTCTAGTGCCCTGCAGTCCCTGTTAAGATTATAATATTGACTAGTTCAGAGTGTAACCGGCCCCAGACTGTTTTTCACCTGGGGGCTGGGGTCTTTTCCAAGTTTGAGACAGTTTGATAAATCCTCACTGGCTGGGAGGGTCAGATAAATTCTTCCTGGCTGGGTCAGTATAAAGGTGGCAATGTTAGGCAGTGTCCACACCAAGTGATTTCGGCTACGGCTATGTCCAAGTTTGCCTGTTGATTATAGTGGGTGGTTGACACTGACAGCAGACATAAGAATCATTGGATCTAAAACTGAAATGAATAAAGACCTCAGGTTGTCAAGACCAAGACCAGATACTAAAACAAATTGTGTCCGAGTTTGCCCGTTACGTGGTTGACAGCAGACATAAGAATCATTGGATCCAAGACTGAAATGAATTAAGACATCAGGTTGCCAAGACCAAGACCAGAGACTACAAAGACCAGAGACTATAACAGATGTCTGAGTTTGCCTGTTGATAGTGGGGGGTTGACAGCAGACATAAGAATCATTGGATCCAAGACTGAAATGAATTAAGACATCAGGCTGCCAAGACCAAGACCAGAGACTACAAAGACCAGAGACTATAACAGATGTCTGAGTTTGCCTGTTGATAGTGGGGGGTTGACAGCAGACATAAGAATCAGTGGATCCAAGACTGAAATAAATTAAGACCTCAGGTTGCCAAGACCAAGACCAGAGACTCTAACATATGTCTGAGTTTGCCAGTAACGTGGTTGACAGCAGAGGTAAGAATCATTGGATCCAAGACTGAAATGAATTAAGACTTCAGGTTGCTAAGACCAAGACCTGAGACTCTAACATATGTCCAAGTGTGCCTGTTGATAGCGAGTGGTTGACAGCAGACATAAGAATCAGTAGATCCAAGACTGAAATGAATTAAGACCTCAGGTTGCCAAAACCAAGACCTGAGACTCTAACATATGTCCAAGTTTGCCTGTTGATAGCGAGTGGTTGACAGCAGACATAAGAATCAGTAGATCCAAGACTGAAAAGAATTAAGACCTCAGGTTGCCAAGACCAAGACCAGAGACTCTAACATATGTCTGAGTTTGCCTATAACGTGGTTGACAGCAGACATAAGAATCATTGGATCCAAGACTAAAATGAGTTAAGACCTCAGGTTGCCAAGACCAAGCCCAGAGACTATAACATATGTCCAAGTTTGCCTGTTGATAGCGAGTGGTTGACAGCAGACATAAGAATCAGTAGATCCAAGACTGAAATGAGATAGTACCAGGGGTTACAAATACCAAGACCAGAGATTACAACATATGTCTGAGTTTGCCCATAGATGAGGGAAAGGAGGGGGTGTGGTTGTCGGCAGACATTGAGATTCATGCAGTATGTATTGATTGGTGCAGTGTAGAAGGCAGAGTGAAAAAATATCATTCTGTGCATATGAGAGTCTTGTACTGATCAACACTAAACATAAAGATGACCAATGCATGATCAAGTATGGATTCGCCAATTGAAATGAGATCCCCCCCACCCCCGAGATGGTATTCCATGTGTTGCTCCCCTCTTGGGGTGTACCTCACTGTTAAACAATGGCAAGTATCGAGGAACGGCTATGGTGGCCCGTCCCTTCTTGATTGGCGTGGAACCAGCCTTGCGTCCATCCTGTACGGCATGCTGCAATTAGGGAGGATCAGGGGAAGGGGGGCAGGGAAAAAATGGGGAAGGAAACCAAGGGAGAGGGTGGGGGTTTGGTTTAGATCTAGGTTAGAATTCATGATGGTATTTGGGGATTTTTCATGAGCTCACATGCTGACATGCACAGTAAATTGATGATTCAAGATGAAGAAGCCTGCGTGTTTTTTGGTTTTTTTAAGCAACGGAAAAACAAAATAATTGCTTTTAAATCAGAAATGTCATACACTGGTAAACAAAACTAGGAGGGGTGTGGAAAGCGTATCAAAGACTTCAACAGCCTCCCCCCTCCCCCCTACAACCCTTCTCTCATGTTATGCATTGACAAAATATTTGAAGGAGTTTCGGATACAATGCAAATCTACTCCCAATTTCCCCTGAAACCCTCAGAAAAAAACAGAAAAAAAATCCAAAAACGAATCTACAAACAACTCTTTCGTGCGCCAACCGGTCGCTAGCGACCGGTTTTTAAAAATCCCTTCAGAAAAATAGTTGTAAAACGAAAAATAAAGATCGCACAACCACACAGTTTTCAGAATGGGAAAGAGGACTCTTGGGTGCTATTGTGACCTGTTTTTGGGGGGTCGCCATTTGCAAAACAACTAATGTGTCCACACGATCAATTTATCACTAAAGTAAATGGTGCATGAAAGGGTTAACACAAAAAAAATAATAATAATCGAAAAACAAAATACTGGAATAAATTTCAAATATTCCATTTTTAATTTCAAAAGTAACCTTCTTTTTTATGGAGACCAACAGCCATTTTCTACTCATGGATACAACTTTCCTAAAGTTTCTCAAATAAAGAAACCACTCCGCTGTAATTCATGCCACTCTTCCTTTGATTTGACTCCAAAAATGTGGACAGGGGAGCCGAATTCTGACACCTTTTAGGGGTCTAGATGTGGATAGAATACAAATAATGAATGTTTATAAGTGTTATGGTGAGAATATTTTCATGAGTTGAAAGATGGAATGATCCATTCTTTCAACGATTGACAATTTTTCTCTCCATTGCATGAACTCAAAGCATTCATTATTTGTTTTTTACAACATCCAAGTATATCTTAGTCATTTGGAAGGGAAACAACAAAACTACCAACAAAATGTACAATATTGTGTTTACAGCATCCACTATGAGGGTGGTTTGTACTGCTGTGTATAACGCCTGCACGCGTGTGGTGTGGTCTAGCGTGCAATAGTCAAAAAGGATGGGGCGAAAATGCACGGTGAATAGTTCCGCCATCTTTATACTTTGGTTTGGGGCTTTGAGCTGTGTAAAGCGTTTGATTCCGTCTACACAGCCAAGTGCTTCACTGACCAATCATGCAAGGAATTCGATAAAACTCCCGCGTGCACGTGGTATTTAAGCGTAACGCATCGCTGTGCGTAAAATAAAAAAATTAACATTGCCGTAAAGATGGCCGACTTTACACTGTGTGACGTCAAGTGGGGACAATCTATATGTATCTAATAGATGATACATGTATGAGTAAGGTTTTTTCCCACTTTGTTAAATGACTACATTTTCCGTGCCTTTTCCCCTGCATGCCAAAAATAAACTCAAGCCAAACAGGTGTGCCGTGTTGTCCGGTGAGAGCAAGTCCATGCAACTTGCAGCCACGCCATATTGCACATAGTCACTGACTATGGGGGGGGGAAGGGATGGAGAGTGGGGGGGGGGGGGCTACCTCATTATAATATTGGCGCATAGTGGCCACCGTGGCCCGGCCCCGTCTCATGGCTTGCTCCCGTTCTAATGGCCTGAGCCTGTTGAGTGTGGCGTGCTGCAGAATAAGAGTGTGGTTATATAAAGCCTGGTGAAGCAATGAAAGCAAGTGTTTTGGATGCATGCCAAGAAACCGTGCAGAGATAGCGGAGGATGTACCAGACCCTTTGTCAGAGTCGAGCTGCAAACCAAAAAATCCGCAAATGAAACCATTTGAAAACATCCGAGCAGCATTTGATATGATTTGGACTTTATAGGAACCAGAACTACAATCAGTTCAAATCCTTGCAATGTTTTTCTTCTTATACAATAAAGCAGTTTGGTTTTTTTGGCATCCTACTAAAAAAACTGCTGGGTTTTTATATAAAATAAATACAAATCAAAACAAATCTCCCAACATGTCATGGATTTGTTTCAGAATCTAAGACTTTTCTCTTCACAGGGTCAGATGATTACACATGCAAAAAAATACAAGTCAAGCAATGCAATTAACATACATGCACATGTGGTGTTACAACATGCACCTATGCAACAATAAGTCACAACAATGCAGAGTTTAAGGGTCTGCATGCTGAAGACACTATACAAATATTGGATGCAATTGTCGCAGAATAGAATCACGGTTCACGGGGTGAAATCTGGACTATTCCATTTCACTCGGCTTCGCCTCGTGAAATCAAAAAGCCAGATTTCACCTAGACTTGTGGACAAGTCTACAAGTCGCGATGATAGCGTTCCGAATCTCTCCGCGATTCTTGCGAGATGTGCGATGTTCTTACGAGACTGCTGGCCCCTGCACGACTCCTGCTCTCACGACAACGGTAGTCTGGAGTAAGCAGCCTCGCACGAGAGCAGTGATGCTCGCGAGAGCAGTCTTCAATCGCGGAGAGCTGAGTGTAAATGTATATAGCGTTTATCACTGCAACTCGACTATCGCCACGACAAACATTAACGGCTTGTCCACAAGTCTAGATTTCACCGAGTGATTGTATTCTGCGACAATGCACAAACAAAATGCATTCAATAATTGTTTTTTTATAAACTCACACATAGATCCTTGTTATTTGAACTTTGTTCACAATATAAACACAAAATAAGACACAAACTCATCCACACCGGCGACACAAAGTCTAAAAACCCCTTCTAAACAACATGTACGACTCCATTTCACACCAACCTTGTCTGCTGTGACACGACCTTGCATCGTTTGGACAAACTGGTGAGTAACGATCGTTTTGGAAATGACGCTGCACAAAGCGTCCAATAATAATCCATATTGGACTCCAGTATTCAATTTTGGAGTGTCGTGGCATGTGTACATGGCCAAAAAAAAAGACCGACACTTGACGAGTGTTCCACCAACCAAATTACAAGGATCTTTGTGTGTGGTTCATTTTATAAATATTATAATTCTTTCTGGTGCACCATGTGTTAATCTATTCTAGGAAGAAATGTTAGCTCTAAGAAGAGCCTGTTGATATTTGCTCTTAACATTTCATCAGGTCGCTGTTGTGAACATATCAACTGAAGTCCTTCATTTTAAGAAATACAAGATCTATACACTGCTCGCCATAATTATTAAGGAGAGCTCTTTGCGCTCTTAAGAACCAAACGCCACACATGAGTCTAAGATTTTATAAAATCTGACTGTTGATGATGTTTAGTTTAAGCACATCAATTTATTTGTATTTATTTATTTATTCATTCTGGTTGTGAAGCCAAGGACTCTCAGAAAAGTGAACTTAATCTCTGTACTAGGCAAGAACCCAATGGAGAGAAGACAAGGAAGGAAGTTTCAGTTTTAGATGTTGGAGGAAAAAAACCCAGAGAATTATTCCAGGGAAAACCCGAGCAATCAGGTAGGGACTGAAAAAATCCACTTATTAGTGCCCTCGGCGGGATTCGAACCGGGGTCCCAGAGGTGCAAGATGAGGAAAGATACCACTATGCCAACCCGACCACCTGATGGTATCTCTGATGATTCATATTCACATACCGGATTGCAAGATTGGTGGATTGGTGTTTTTATCACATGATCAAAGCAAACAACAGCCACCATCGGTACGGTAGTTAACTTCCTGCTTCGAACAAAATTCTGGTTTTTCCAATTATTTTTTTTAAAATCCACTTCAAATTTGTTCGGAGAGCGATTGGTGTGCAACTGGCTCTATTCATTGGTTCTCAGACGAAATTAATACACAGTGTGCCAGAAAGAATTATTAAATCATGATTCACAAAACAAAATTCACAAGCACAGTCAACTTATTTCAGATGTAACTGCGGAAAACACACTTTCTTCGACCAGGCTTTGCTTGTGTAAAAATTATATGTATGGCCATTTTTTACTTCATGCATGGCCACTACAAAAATTGTTTATCTTGCCATTTTCATCCCTTTAAAAACAAAATTAATCAATCTCATTAATAAAAAATCAAAAAATCAAAAAAAATCACAAAAAATAAATGAATGTGGTCATTAAAAATTGTGATGAAAGCTTCAGGATATATATATCCCTGGGGACTGCCCTATCAGAAAAATTCATCTTGCGGCCATCTTGGCCACATACCCTTGACTACAGCTTGCAATGATAAGTCTAAATCTAATTTGATAATAAGGTACCAGACTACATATTTTGATTCCATTTATTGAAACGGAAGCATAACAAGATGGCCTTCCAATGATGTAGGTCTCTTTCTGGGCCCAATTTCATAGAACTGCTTAACGGTCGATTTTGTGCTTACTGCGCGAGTTTCCATTTCATAGCACTGCTAACCGTAAGCACACGAAAAGGCATGCTAACCTTCCGGTGCTTACTGTATGAAAATGAATGACGTAACAATGCAAATCCACGGTTAACGCGCAAGCACACCACCTAATTTTCTAGCCCACCTGTGAAATACGCTTACGCTTAAGCAAAATGTTGTGCTATAGTTAGCACAAAAATTTGCTTACCTTTAAGCAGCGGTATGAAATTGTCCCCTTGTGATAAATGTGAGATTCCTTCAGCTATAAACCACGTTCATTTCACACAGACTGGGTCCAAACGATTGCAAAGAAGCCCATAGAAAATGCGTAAAGCTAGATTTTCTTTTAGGGGTTTCATGCAAGAAATTTATAATGTTTGGACTTTCCTTTCACGTACAAATTGTATGTCTTAAAAAGTTTTATCAGAATTATCAGTTTCTGTCCTTAGAAAAGGTACCCTTGAAGGATAAAATGAGTGACTTTTGGGTCAAGTTTCACCCAAACATAGGGAAGCTTTAGAGTCAAAATTTGGCAAACCGCAGATGCTTACGTGCTTTTTTTAGTTTTTTTGTTTTGTTATGAGATATCGCCTAACAATCAACTGTCATAAGGGGCACCTTGCCACCTACTCCTGGGGCATCTACTAGGAGCCTGGCTGGTAGAGCAGAGTGCACTACCTTCCCAACTTTTTTACGAAGCAATAATGGTCAAGTGCCTTGCTCATGGGCACAAGTGTCACGACCGGGATTCGAACCCACACTCTGCTGCTGACAACACCAGAGCTTGGGTCTGGTGAACTAGACTGACTTTCAAGACATACAAGGATGAAAATCATAAAATAAATGTCAAAGGCCTGTGTGTTCTGGGCATGATTTATTGTCAAAGAATCTCCCACGAGCTTTTGTTGTCCATTAGATCCAGTCCATGTGAAGAGGGTTTGGTTTATGGTGGAGTCATGTCACACCTCATACCAGCAGGCTAGCCTGAAAACTTAAACCATTGTATCATGCAAGGACAAAGAATATATGCCACGGTGCAACACGGAGATTATCCCAGGCTATGCTCTCATTAACCACCAAGCGAGGGCAGTGCTGCATTCAATGAACCCAGAGCCGTATATTGAGAGAGTTGCGACGACTTGCGATTAGAAGCCATTTTGTGTCACCCCCAAAAAAACACAATGGCGAATACAGGGTGCCGGACTAGTCTGCCCATTGGGTTGTGCTGCATTTGGACCGAAAATGGCGTCCAGCAAACCACGTGACCGAAGAAAACTGGTCCCTCTTTGTCGCAACTCTCTCAATACACAGCTCTGCAATGGACCTTTCTTTTGCAACGTAAATCAAACTTTGCCAAAACAGGGGTTGGCAAAATAAATATGTATATTTATAGGCCTATATAGAAATATTCAAAAACACAAATCAATCCTCGGAACATTGATATTTCTGGGGACACTACGGTCGTGTCAGAAATGGCGGCTGCAGCCGCGTTTACGGCTACGGATCGCTGCGTCATCTTGCGTTGAAGTATAGACTGTGCAAGTCTCGCGCATATTCAAACTTCCGGGACCATTGTGGTGCCAACCATATGGAGTTTTTACGTGGGCGGGATTTTGTTTTGTCAAATATTTTAGTTTAACGTAGTTTATGGCTATGAAAACTATACATGTTGTTGGGAATGTAATACTAAGTGATTAACAGTATGAAAGTAAAATCAATTCAACAAAATAACAAAGAAAACCTGAGAATAAGACTTGACCCTCGTTTCCGGTTACTTGTAAAAAATTAAGAATTCTGCCCAACTGACGGTCATGTTGTCATTAAACCTATGTAACAGACGCACACATTCAGGAGTGATTGGCAAATGGGGTTTCTAACAATAAGCATCCTCGTCCCAAGTTTTAATTTTGTTTCAATGATAATTTGAACAAATTATTAGTATTATACAAAAATAGAAAATTTATTTTTAACGTCTTGCAATAGGTATTTTTATTTTCAAGAATTTCTTATAAATGTAATTTTCTAAAGAAGATTTGATTTCATAGAAAAATAGATTCTTCTTGTTTGTCTCGTTTTTCAATATGCGCAAGACTTGCACAGTCTATAGGACATCCTTAGCAACACCCTTAGCAACAGTTGTAGCCGTAGCCATAGTCGCTAATTCAAACGCGGCCAAACATTTAAAAAAAATTGTGAACAAATTGCAATCTTGAATGCAAATGGAACTCTCGTTTTCATTTCAGGTGAAATATATCACCAGCTCGTTCATATTTTTTTTGCCGAAGATTATAAACCAAAAGAAACGTCCATCGTACTCAAACATGCAGCAAGCATCTGACTGGCACAGTACCTACCCCATACATGTTACCTACCACAAACCACTTGCGGTACTGTCAGATATAACAAACCCAAACAGCTGAATTTTTATACTGTTTTCTAATTCCAATAAATGTTTAGGGTTTTTAAAAGAGAGGTTCTGTGATTTACTCGTTTTTCCTTGTTTTTCCAAAAGATAGAGTCCTTATGAAAATGGGAAACATATTTAAACCTCTAAAGCTTACGCTAAAATGGTGTAAAATGCCACGGTTTGATACTCTTCAAGTGCAATTTTTGTTGAAATCCAAAACTGTTCAATGACGTCACATTTCAAATATATGGTCTGTATATTTTTGTCCACATAATTTTTAGTCCAGTCTTGAATTTTGATGATATCCAATCAAATTTGACCTTTTGACTGGCACAAAGAACTCTTTGAAATGTACAGGCCCATTTGTTTTTGATATCCGATGACGTCAAGCTTCAAATTTCGCTCGGAAAGAGTATCAAATAAAATGACATTTGACACCATTTTAACGTGAGGTTCAGAGACTTGTAATTTGTCCGCCACTTTCATGAGGACTCTATCTACAGATCTATTGGAAAATGAGTGTACCACATAACTGAATTTGACCTTGGTTTTAAGGGGCTGTAAACGTTTGGTAATGACTCTGAAAATTAATGGCAATAAAAACTTACTTGTTAAGAGGTACAGCAGCTTTGGATAGTATAATGCATTTTGAGAAACTTTTCACTTCGAAGTACTGTGGTTATGGAAAAAGAATCACTTTTTGTCCCTAAAAATTTGAATCTGAGAAGTGTTACTGCAGTAACGTTTCTCAGATTGTGTATTCCAATTGCAGATTATTCTCCCTGGGTGGACAAACGGCTCCAGATTTTCGGCAATATCTCAAAAACGCTACCACCTTTTGAAATAAAGTTTTCACAGGTTAGTTGTATTCTGTATCTACAACTATGTAGGATTGAAACAAACAGTGGGTTCCAATTACCAAACGTATACAATCCCTACAACAAGACTGAACAAGCCACTCAAGCGTGCCTTCAAAATGAGCGGCAAGTTACTTAGGAAAAAAATAATAACTGCTTGGTTTTCCCGAGTCACCTTTGTCAATCAGAGTACATTCCCAGGTAGACTGACACTCGGTTGAGTTTCTCCCCAAATCTGCAGGGATTTTCTATTCTATCTAAGAAAATACTCACCTACATATGCATTTCTATGCACATGCGCAAGCAATTTCACTGACACAACAACAAAGGCTACTACGTCACCCCCACACTGCACCTCCCTAGAGCCCATACAAATCGTCCTTATTTCTCCTTTTTGGTTTATTTTTAGGATACTCATCTGGGCGGGATGGTATTGGAATTGAGTATTTTCTTAGATAGAAAAGAAAAATCCCTGAGGATTTGGGGAGATTCTGTTACAGAAAATACCTCACCTCCATTACCTACATATGCAGAGTAGCACCGTGTCAGTACTGGAGGGGGGGGGGGTGGTAAGTGCAGTGTGGGGGTCACGTAGTAGCCTTTGTTGTTCTGTCAGCAAATGGCGGGAAATGGTAGACGCGCATTTTGCCGAGGTGCATTCCCGTTGTGCACGGGGTTTAATACTCTAGTTTGAGCACAATCAACGCACCTCGCTCAACAAAATCTTTAAATTGTTTTGTGCAGTCTAAAAATTCAAGAAATTTCAAGGCCGAGGAAGGAAAACTACATAAAATAACAAAATAAAATTGCAGTTTCTGTGTAGATGTTTAAAACAATGCAGAAAAGGGTGGTTGCAACATTGGTTTTGTATAAGAAGAATTTGCAATCCGTCTGGGCCCAATTTCATGGCACTGCTTACCAAATAATTCTGCGCTTACGCGCATTGTAAAATGTGTATTTTTATGGGACGCAGCTGGGCGTAAGCACAGAATTCCGCGGTAAGCAGAGCCATGAAATTGGGCCCTGCTCTGTATAATTTTCAGACAAATTGATAAATAAAAAAAGAAGAGGCCACATAAAAAAAAGAAATTGTTGATCATCCCCGCTTGATCCTACGAAACCCCCTACTTTTTATTTTTTTTTAATCATAAAAATGGCCTTTTCCATGATCTTTTCAGTCAAATTTTGCTCCATTCTTCGCCGCAAACACACAAAGAGATTTGAAAATATGTTTGAAGAAAGGTTATTCATGTTGGAAAAAACAAGCACAATTCTACAGATATTTACTTAGGCTACACTGCGTTTTAGTTTTTTGAAAATGTTTACAGAAAAATGTCATCTAGGTGTTAAATGGGTTTAACAAAACAATTAAAACCATCAAAATCACACAAGCCCTTTGTTTTAGAGTGATTGTGATGATTTCTGAATAGTTTATTTCATAGTTTGCCATTTCAACAAAACTCAATTTAAAACAAATATATATTTAAAAAAACGCTCTCCCACCCCAACTTTTAAAAAAAAGGCCGATCAACAATGTTTATTTTTTATGTGGCCTTATGTCGTACAAAAAAGCCACTGTGTTTTCAAGTTTTCTGTTGGACTACAGAACAAGAGAAGAGGAAAATCAGGTGAGAAGTCGCATGCCTGAATTTTATGAATCTTATCAATAGAAAGGTATTCCTAATCAATCTTACAACAAGCGTAACTTCAAATAATATAAGTGATTCATTTTGAAATCACGCCACCACCAATGTTTTGACCGCCCTTTCTAAAAAACAAACCATTTCAGAAAGATCATAAATTTACAAAATAAAAAAAAACTGTTGGTAAAAAAATATTGTAAAAACGACCAAAGGTTCTAGGCTTGTTTATAACCAACATAAATAGTAACAGGAAAAATTGAAAGAGAAGGAACGAAACGTCAGAGAATGTCAGCTCATGATCGATGCAAAAAGCAAACCTGCGACATCAAAAACAGACATACAGGCAAAACAAATTCTCAAACGTTGGACAAGAGTCTCTACCCGGAATCTGATGTTCCACTTTGCTTCATGTTTGAGTTTCTCAACAGAGCTTGAGAGAAGGACTACCAGGGGAATATCGATAGAAAAACGACTTACTTGAGATGGAGAAACTTGTGAGTTATTCTGCGAGAAGTCATCATAGAATGTGCTCGAACTTTTTGGTTCTTCAGCGATGGACAAGGTCTTCCCACTGTTCCGCATTCAAACAAAAAAGTACAAAATGAATGACAAAGTGTTTAGTTTGCATTCTCTTCTTATGGATTTCCGAGGGAAACTCCAGCCCAGAGCACCAAGGAGGTTTAAAGGCACTGAACACGTTTGGAAATTATCAAAGACCAGTATTCTCACTTGGTGTATCCCAACATATGCATAAAATAACAAGCCTGTGAAAATTTTGGCAAAATTGGTCATCGAAGTTGCAAGAAAATGATGAAAGAAAAAACACCATTGTTGTACAAATTTTTGTGCTTTCAGATAGGAATAAAAACTTCTTGCAAGAAGTTTTTATTATTTTTGTGAGAAATTACCTCTTTCTCAAAAACTACGTTACTTCAGAGGGAGTCGTTTCCTACAATGTTTTATACTATCAACAGCTCTCCGTTGCTTGTTACCAAGTAAGTTTTTATGCTAATATTTGTTTTGAATCATTACCAAACGTGTACGATACCTTTAAGGGTAAAGGTTAAATCAGAGTGCACATTTATTCCAATCCTAATAATTTGGGGTTGAACAAAGACAAATTGACTAGAGCGGGATTTGAACAAACGACCTCCGTTGGTTTAACGTGCCGGTGCTCTACCAACTGAGCTATCGAGCCCTACGGAGGCGGTCTCCCTATTTTGTCAATACCATTGTTCTGGGGTGCCAGTCCAAAGCCATAGAACTGTTAGCTGCCATGTAGCCAGGGATCAAACCTGGATACAACCTGGGAAGCGGCAGCCAGGGGATCACCTTATGGGGATGTGACTCTTTTATTCAACTTCATATTATTCCAATCCTTTCGTTTTCGATGTTTCCTTGTTGATCGATGTTACTTGTTGATCAAAGAGCTAGGTATAATGGAATAATGGAATGCAAATTTCATGTGGTTTGACTCGCCCGCCACTCTTTTCTCTCGCATTTGGCAACAGTGCAACCGCTAAGGTCAAATTCTGAGGGAAAAAATGAAATCTTACATTTCAGGAAGATGACAGTGTACAACTTATATCACTTTTTTTTGTGAAGAAATGGGGCACATGCAAAACAATAAATTGGACTCCACGAAACCAAACAAGAAAAAGAGGGAGACAAAACAGAAGATGGAGAGATGAACTAAGAACATGTAAAGGGCATTGCATGGCAAAAGACAGCTCATGAATAAATTTTAGAATTTCTCTTGTTTTCTAGTTACTGGTACCCAGTCCTTTTACTGTATTGTACTGTATTATTGTTGTCCTGTCCTGGTGTCTTTTTCCTAGTTTATTTCAAATCAATTCATATATTGTTCCTGTAACTTTGGTATATTATTTAAAGTTGTATTTTTCTTAAAGTTCTCTTTTGCCTCAGTGGAGGCCGTATAGGGAAATGAAAATTCATGGTCAATGTCAATTCAGCTCAAGACAGAATGACATGGAAAATTGGTAAAGAGTCTTTCCTCCTGCAGTGGAGTGAAATAGGCTGGAAAGAAAGAAAGAACACCGTCATCATTATGTGATATTTACAGTGCAAAATATACAACCAGCATCCTGCCTGCCAGAAAATATCCTTAATAAAGCTCTTTTTGCAAAAACAGTGACCAGGGCCTAATTTCATATAGAGCTGCTTAAAGGTATCGTACACGTTTGGTAATGACTCAAAACAAATATTAGCATAAAAACTTACTTGGTAACAACCAACGGAGAGCTGTTGATAGTATAAAACATTGTAGGAAACGACTCCCTCTGAAGTAACGTAGTTTTTGCGAAAGAGGTCGTTTCTCACTAAAATATTAAAAACTTCTTGCAAGAAGTTTTTATTCCTATCTGAAAGCACAAAAATTTGTACAACAAGGGTGTTTTTTCTTTCATCATTTTCTTGCAACTTCGATGACCAATTGAGCCAAAAATTTTCACATGCTTGTTATTTTATGCATATGTTGGGATACACCAAGTGAGAATACTGGTCTTTGACAATTACCAAACGTGTTCAGTGCCTTTAAGCACAAAAAGAAGCTAAGCACAACAAAATTATGCTTACCAGAATATGGTTACCAGCCAAACAACCATGTCACATGTACAATCTGTGACTGGTATCCTGCTCATTTCTGCTAAGCAGAAATTTGTTAAGCAATATTTTGTGCTTAAGCAGCTCTATGGGCCCAATTTCATAGAGCTGCTTAACAGCTGATTTTGTGCTTACTGCGCGAGTTTCCATTTCACAGCGCTGCTAACCGTAAGCGCAAAAAAAAGGCACGCTAACCATCCGGTGCTTATTGTTTGAAAACGAATGACGTTAACAATGCAAATTCATGGTGAACGCGCAAGATGGCCGCCTAATTTTCTTGCTAACCTGTGAAATAATGCTTTACGCTTAAGAAAATTTGTCTGCTATAGTTAGCACGAAAATTTGCTTATCCGTTAAGCAGCGTTATTAAAAGGCAATCTTGACTTACCTTGAAGAGTTTTGTTGTCCCACTGGTATTCGTTTGCTATACGACTTTATCCCAGAGGCTGTACTGCTTCTTGATTTACCCAAAGGAGTTGCCATGTTAGTCTTATTTCTTGGAACAACCGTGGCCTGCAGATAAAAGAAGACAACTTGCATAAGATACCTTTTTTTACACAGAGCCCTCAGTAAACAGCGCGGACCTTATTTACACCCTGGGCCCAATTTTATAGAGCTGCTTCAAACACTTTAGCACTCGCACATTTTTAAACATAGCGTCATTCACTCCTCACTGCGCCATGGAAATTCACAAGATTTTCAGCCGTACCTATAGAAATCCTCGGATTACTTTCGTTGTGATTTTTTTTCTTGTGTTACAAGCCGAGTTTATTTTGTAGAGGATGAAATTCTTTATTGGAATGATTTTCACAGTTGTTTTGTTTACTTTACCAAATTGAAGCTTTGAGGTTTGAAACATAAGACAGATCACCGAAAATTAGAAAACTTTGTTTGTGTATGAAGTAAAAGTTTGTTACGTAGAAACTCGTGCACACAAGTTTTCTCAACTCTACTGTTGTTTCAAAGGTAAACAAAGTTACAAAAGTGATTGAAAATAATCACAACATACCTTTGGAAATGAAAACACATGCCTCTGTTACCAACAGATAACTTCTTTACCTAAAACCCTTTTTAAAACCTTTTCAAATAACGGTATTCCGTGTGTACAAACACCAATAACATTATCGTGATAACAAGTGGAAGGTCGCCATTACTGCGTAGATTGCACGCTTGATACGTGGTAGTCACCGTACTCACCAGACTCGCCAGACCAAAGTCTTTCCGGAGTTCTGACAGCTTGGTGGCCAAGTTCTTCTGGAAGTCTGCTAGGTCGTCAGGGCAGAGACGTTCATGAAGGTCCACTCCCTCCTTCAGTATTTTCAGCTGCAATCAACCGAGAAAGTAAAGTAAAGTCAGTCCTGAGCCAATATGGCTCATCAGGCCGGAGTTTATACCCGGTTTCATTGGAATTAAACGACTGAGAATATTTCCATTCCCCCTGGACAGGTTGCCAGTACATCGCAGGTTACTCCCCAGCTCTTGCCGGTACCCATTTGTACGCCTGGGTGGAGAGAAGCAATTATGACAAAGTGCCTTGCTCAAGGACACAAGTGTCATGGGACTCGAACCCACACGCTGCTGATCAGAAAAACCAGAGCTTGAGTCCGGTGCTCTTAACCGCGGTCGGGTAAGACACGCCACGCCAACCGAGAAACCAGTCAATTTCCATCATTGCCATTCGTGTCTTCATTATTATCACAAACCGTTTATTAACGTTATACAACAATATATTGCTTACAAACAGGGCTACATTTCGAGCAATTTTTTTTACCCCCACGAGGTTCGGGGGAAAAAAATTGCAGCAAATTTAAATTATTTAGTGTATCGGGCACTGATAGATTTTCACATGGGCTCGAGTTGAAAGGGTTAATTACTTTTGAATGTCTTGGCAAGCTCAAAATCTTACCTGGTCCATAAGAAGCTTCTCTAGGTTGACACAGAGATCGCTGTTCTCAGGATGGGCTTTCTTATACTCTGGGCTCAAGAAGGCCTAACAAAAGAAAAAAAAACACACACTAACTCATGTATTGAACAGCACTCCGCACTAATGCTACAAACAGAAGCTAAGTCAGACAAACATGTAAAATTTCACTAGTATACGCACGCATACATGTCTGAGTTTTACGTTTACTCACGTGTACCGACTATACTACCAGGGCTCAATTTCATAAAGCTGCTTAAGCAGAAAATATTGCTTAAACATTTTCTGCTTAGCAGAAATGAGCAGGATACCAGTCACAAAATGTACATGTGACATGGTATTTTGGCTGGTAACCCTGTTCTGGTAAGCATAACTTTGTCATGCTTAGCTACTTGTTGTGCTTAAGCAGCTCTATGAAATTAGGCCCAGTTCAGATTATCGCGTTAGACCAAGATCTGAATGGAGTATACCCACTGCATGTGACCTGGGCCCAATTTCATTGAGCAAAATGCGAGCATTCAAATTTGCCAAGTGAGGTCAAATCAGGCCGTTTTTGAAACCACGGCTTCGGCTTATGTTCCGGCTTTGGCTTCGTCAGTAATAGTGAGCCAGAGCCAAAGCCTCAGCCATGATTTCCAAAATCAAACCCAACCTCTTTTCAAGTTCGATAGGAGATATAAAAACCTTAAAGCCCAGTTCATTCTTCACGTGAATTGCGAAAAGTGAAGCGAATTTCCTTGCGTCACAATTGGAAAACAGAACATTCCCGATTGTTTGCATCACATGAATCGCTTTTGAGTGAAGTATGAACCAGGCAAGTTATTATTATATATTTCTGGTGATGAAACCAAGGATGCCTCATAAGTGAACTTAATCACTGTAGCTCGCAAGCCTGAGGAAACCTGTAAACAAGGGTGCTTGCTAAGTGAACCAGAAACACCGGGGTTAACCCCTACTCTTCCACGATAAGTGTTCTGGGTTCTTTCACATGCACTACAAATCCTAGTACACGGGACCTACGCTTCATGTCCCATCTGAAGGACAAAGTAATTATGGTAAAGTATCTTGCTCAAGGACACAAGTGCCACAACCAGGACTCGAACCCACACTCTGCTAATTAGAAACACCAGAGCTCGAGTCCGGTGCTCTTAACCGCTCGGCCACGACACGGCTAGGTAACTGGTACTAACGATCTTATACTTCTTGGGTCCGCCCTGTACAGCAGCATCAATGGTACCCTGTAGGATCATACTGAGTGGGTTGATGTTACGGTCTGGGTTGCTGTACATCTCAGCGATCATGCTCCGGATTGCTTTATTCTTACTCTCCATCACACCGACGGCATTCTGGATCGGCGTAATCTCCACCTACATCCCATCAAACATCAACAAGACAAAAACCTTCAGTGGGATAGTACAACACTTAGTATGGGTTTTGGGGAAAAATATGCTGGACTAATAGCCCTCCTACTGTCTGACCATTTAAAATCATCCACACCACATGGTTCTCATGATACATTGTAGATGCACTATGCTAGCCTGCAATATGATTGAATGTGTTGAACGCATCTACACAGTGCATAGTTAACCCTCCTACTGTCTGACCATTCAATATAATCCACTGTGGTTTTGGTTGATAGATAAACGTAAGCCACCCTCCAATATGATATCATGTGGCGAACATGGTGAATGCATCTACACAGTACACAGTCAACCCTCCTACTGTCTGACCATTCAAATATCACCCAACCTGCAGTTTTGAATGATACATAAACTATGCCAGCCTACAATATGATATCATGTGGTGAGTGCATCTACACAGAACACAGTCAACTCTCCTACAGTCTGACCATTCAAATATCATCCACTATGGTTTTGAATGATACATAAACTACGCCAGCCTACAATATGATATAACGTGGTGAATGCATCTACACAGAACACAGTCAACCCTCCTACTGTCTGACCATTCAAATACGCATAGAATCTTCTCAGTGAAAAAATGACAGTTCCTTACCCACAATTTCCTGCTTAGTGAACTCCCCCAATTTGCTTACCCGGTAAGCAGTTTTATGAAAATAATTCACGTTCTCACCGTTTCTGTGTTGATAACATCAGCCCATCTCAATAGACTTGGAAGCGTGTTCTCAATCTTTAACGTCGTCTGCTCAACCCAAAGAGTCTGCGAATTGAAATTAATCAAAAACAAATAACTAACCGCAAAGGAAATTTATTGTAAAACAATTTTCTTCGTATTTTTTCCTATTTTGTTTATAAACTTTTTTAGAAGGTAGTCTGTTGCCAAATTCATACCGACTGTTTATAGACTGTGCAAGTCTCACGCATATCGAAAACTCGAATAAAACTCCAGCAAAGACTATACTTGTCTATGAAATCAAATCTCCTTTTTAAATTATATTCATACAAAATTCTTGGAAAAAAAAATACCCATAGCAAGTTGTTAAAAATACATTTCAAACTTTTGTATAATACAAATAATTTGTTCAAATTAACATAGAAACAAAATTATTGTTAAAAACCCCATTTGCTAATCACGCCCGAATTTGTGCGTCTATTACATAGGTTTAATGACAACATGACCTCCCAATTGTTACCTTAAATTCGTTTTTGGGATCTTTCTCGCCCTTGTTGAAGGGCCGATCAAACTTAAACTTGGAGATGTTTTGGCTGTCGTAGAAGCTGCTGATCTGGATGGGAACTTTCATGTCTCTGAAGATGTTGTCGGTCGCAACGGTCTCTAGAGATCTGATCTGGATGTCTGTTTATTAACAACGAGTTAAAGACATTTCTCTGTATGATGGGTTGTCGTCACATTTATCTGCATTTCTTTCTGGGTGCCGGGGGCCAGTTATGGCCACCCTGGCAAGAGTCACGTTTGAGCTTGGGTCTTTGGTTACAAAGCATTTTTCGCAAGCTCGACAGCCAAAGTCACGTACATGTAGCTGTTGTTTATTCAGTTTGCGGTAACACCATGTGTATATCTACTTGCTAGGTAGACTTTGTTCTTTTAGAACTTGTCTTGCTTTTTATTATACTGCCGCGGAGTAGAATATTCGGAATTCAGGAGACTTCTCAGTTCTGAAAAGAACTGGCGGGAGGTAGGAAATCGGGTGGGACTATTACTTTCACTATGTGGATCGGGGGGACTTCTCGTTAATAACTACACTGCCGCAAAGTGAGTTCTTAATAGGTCTCAACATTTCGACTAGCTTGCTCCAGTCATCATCAGGAGTTCTATTCAAAACTGAGAAGTCTCCCAAATTCCGAATATTCTACTCTGCAGCAGTAGAATAAAAAGCAAGACAAGTTCTCAAATAACAAAATCTACACAGCAATTAGATATACACATGGTGTTACCGCAAACCAATACATATTGATACCTCACCATGCAATGCCTCAAATCCCATAAACCATGTGTGTACATGTATATCTACTTTGCTGTGTAGAGTGTTCTTTGAGAACTTGTCTTGATATTTATTCTACTGCCGCTGAGTAGATTTTGGAATTCAGGAGACTACTTAAGAACTGTCCTGCTTATTAGGTATTACCTGGGGAGGTCGGAAAAGTGGCCAGGACTACTACTTTTGCTTAGTGGATTGATGAGGATTTCTTATTATTAACTTCACTGCCGCGTAGCTGTTCTCGCTAAACCATAACTGAGTTGGTTGGTTAGGCTTGGTTTCAGGTTAGGCAGATTAAACAAAATTACAAAACGTCTACTAAACTCATTTAAAATGACAAACGTTGATGCATATCGATCCAACCGTGTTTATACTGTATTAAAGGGTCTGTATACGTTTGGTAATGACTCTGAAAATTACTGGCAATAAAAACTTACTTGGTAAGAAGTACAGCAGCTTTGGATAGTATAATGCATTTTACGAAACTTTTCACTTTGAAGTACAGCGCTTATGGAAAAATATATCACTTTTTATCCCCAAAAATTTGAATCTGAGAAGCACTACTGACAGTAACATTTCTCAGATTGTGTATTCCAATGCAGATTATTCTTCCTGCGTGGACATAACTGCTCCAGATTTTCGGCAACACCTCAAAAACGCTACCACCTTTTGAAATGAAATTTTCAAAGGTTAGTTTTATGGTATATATCTACAACTATATAGGATTGAAACAAACAGTGGGTTCCAATTACCAACATATACAGCACCTTTAAAGACTTAGGTCTATTACTAAGTGTAAGTAAAATAAAGGCCATACATTTTTATGATGTACGACAAACAGAACGTTTCTGGTTAATTGTCTGTTTGTCATAGCTCTCGGAGATTGTGGTTTTACATCTGGGTTTTGGGTTGGTTTTTGGGGTTTTTTTTTTTTGAGAAGTCACCCAACATCACAAAGCCGGACGGCCACTTCAAGGTGAGGGCAACACTTAACCGATTTGGGCTGTCGACCCAAATCAACTGCCACCAGGGGCACGTTGCCACCTACTCCTGGGGCTGAAACAGGGTTACCCCCCTTCACAGTCCATAAGGATGTAGGCATGGGTATCATCCACTAGGATGCCTGGCTGGTAGAGCAGAATGCTCTACCTTCCCAACTTTTTACGAAGCAATTATGGTTAAGTGCCTTGCTCAAGGTCACAAGTGTCATGACCGGGATTCGAACCCACACTCTGCTGCTGACAACACCTAAACTTGGGTCCGGTAAACTAGACCGCTCAGCCACAACATTTCTAGCTAGGGTCGGCAAAAACGCTAGAGCAAAAATAACAAAACCAACCCTGTTCCCTATTTCATGGCCCAACTCACTGTTAACGATAAAGCAATGATAAAAATTAAGCGGACAAATTTGAAATTAATTTCTTAAACATATTTAGGAGGTTTCAAAGGATACACTGAACGTTGTCTTGGAGGTCAGTGCTGACCGGCGGGTCCGCTTTGGTCCACATCTTTGCTCGAGGAAAGTCCGCCTGGAGCTGGTTCTGAATGGTGCTGAGCTGGTCAAACGGCCGGCCGCGGTAAATCCACATTTTGCTCTAGAAGGACACGACAAAAAGAGGGAGGTAGATAAAGTACTTTTTTTTTCAACAAAAAATTGATTCTGACAAGCTTATAGATTGATGGAAGAGCTTGGCCGTGATTGGGGTACCCTCTAATAAACTTGAATCTAGCTGGTCACTTGTCACCAGGCAAGACTATGCTAAGCTGGTTAAAACAACCGGCCGCGGTATATCCAAGATTTGCTCTGGAAGGACAAGACAAAAGAGGGCGATAGATGAGCAATTTTTGATGCTGATTGATGGAATGTGTGGAAGTGAATGGGGTACCCACTAACTACACTTTAATCTAACTGGTCACTTGTCACCAGGCAAGACTATTTTTTGGGCAGGGCCAAACTCTTTCAGTGCCCGCTATATTTATTGCATTTTGAACCTAAATTTACCATCTTTTTTAGGTTTTTTGAAATTCTGTAAATACAAAAAATAAATAAAAAAAGTATTTCTTACCGAAAAAAATGTATATTGCTGATTTGTGTTGCCTTGGTATATCCCAAAGTCAACAGTATTTCTCGAGTGATAATGCCCTCTCGTGATAGCATGTATATAATGGGTTGTACATGTACGATTGATGACACTTTTTAGTTCATAAAAAAGATTGTATATGTACGAGAATGCCGCTTTCGGATAAAAACGATCAGACATGTACCTCCTTGGCACCGAGTTAAAATGGTGGCAAATTACCATTTTGTTTTTAGAAAATTGCAATTGAAAGTTAAACTGTTGAACTGCTCTGATAACGACTGAAAATTGGGCCAGTTTAATCGGCCTGGGACGCTGGTAGGGTTTAAGAAATTAAAAATAATAACAACAATAATAATAATGGATATATTTGGTTTGCGGTAACACCATGTGTGTATCTACTTGCCAGGTAGAGTTTGTTCTTAGAGAACTGTCTTGCTTAATTCTACTACCGCGGAGTAGATTGTTCGGGTTTTCGGGAGACTTCTCAGTTCTGAAAAGAACTGTCCTGTTTATTAACTATTACCTGGGCGGAAGGTATAGAAATAGGCTGGGACTACTACTTTAGCTGATAGGATCGTAATTAACTGTACTACCGCGGAGTCAGTTCTTGGATTGGTCTCAACGTTTCGACTAGCTTGCTCTAGCCATCGTCAGGAGACTGACAATAATAATGGAGTCTTGTACAGCGCCAGTATCCGCCAAAAAAGGGGCTCATGGCGCTCGCTCATGGCGCTCGCTCATGATACAAAAAAACAGTTCAAAAGAAAGGGACAAAAATATGTTTAGTGAAAATCACTGGTCAACATTTACTTTAAAAAGATGAGTTTTGAGAGCAATTTTAAATGATGATGTTGTATCAGCAGTCTGATGTGGTACGGAAACTATTCCACACTTTTCCTGCAGTAACTAGGAATGAACGTGCTCCCCATGTGTTCTTGGCCATGTGTTCTACCAGGAGACGTTGATCGGCTGATCTTAGGTTACTGCGTGAAGGAGTGGCAAGATCTGAGATGTAGGATGGCGCCATGTTAGGAAAATGAGTTTGAAAACTATCCTAAATTGGGGACCAAGTGAGAGAGATGTGATGGGGGACTACTTCAATACCTTTAGAGGGAAGTTTCCGTAGAACATGATCCTGAAGTAGGTGGGTGGCTGCCGCTGTTTCTTCAGAATGTTGTCAAAGAACGACGCCTGAGTTTGCTGTGGACACAAAAGATAAATATATGCATCTGGTCAGATTGTAATTTTTCGCAAGAAGTTCAATGCTTCTGACCTCCTGCGACTGTTGCTAAGACCCTATGAACCGTTTAAGGACAAAGTACTAGGTTTGTAGGAGCAGGTTTCCTCAGGCTTGCGAGCTGCAGTGATTAATTTCAGTGTCATGGTAAAGTGTCATGACTGGGACTCGAACCCACACTCTGCTGATTAGAAACACCAGAGCTTGAGTCCGGTGCTCTTAACCGCGTGGCCACGACACGCCACTGTAATGTAAAAGTAAAACAATAACATAATAATGGCAATTGCATTGAGCCTTATGCACTGACATGCGTCATTTTCATCAAATGAAGCAATTACAGCCATTTTCTTGTGAAAATGTGCTTTGGGGAAAATCTAAGGCTGGTATGAGCCCATCTTAGAGGAATTAAGGAAACTGCTAAGAATTATCCTTGGCGTACACACAAACCCAATCACAAAAAGATATAATCAGCATTTTAACTCCAGAATTGCTGCAGACCCCTTACAAAAGATTCTGCCTTTTGATTGGTTTAGAGCATGTCAAATGATGTGTCTTATTTTTACTAGAAAGCCGCGCAAACGCGATGCACTGTAGCCACAGCAAAAAATGTACTATACCCGTAGCAACCAATGTACTATACCCGTAGCAACCAATGTACGATATACCCATAGCAATAGCAGCTTCTTGGTACCTTGACGTCTAGGCACAATATTTAATGGGGTGTTATAAAACAAATATTGATTGCTGTTACTCTTGCAATGGTTTAAACTATGACTCCCTTGGTGATGCCCGGAGCAGTCTATTTTCCTTCGGCTTTGCTTCAGGAAAAATAGCGCCGAGGATCACCTTGGGAGTCGTAATTTTATCCATAGCAATCGAAGCAGCCAGTTTTTGTATGCTTTGACTTGAGATACTGCGAGTGTCGCTTACCAGAATGCGGCTGTTTTTCCCGTAGTCAAAGAGTTTTCCCTCGTACTGTATCGTCAGTTCCTTGCATAGAGGGATTCCAAACTCCCACATCTGAAATCAAAGAACACAATCACAAGAGATGAAGGTTTTTGTTTTGTCAAAAATTAATTTTCAGAAAAACAAGAATGATAAAGGTAGGGTGATTCTTTTGGTAATGACCCCGAAAAAAAGTTAAGCATCCTGCAAAATTATTTGGTCTGATGAAGCACCCACTTTGGTTAGAAATCAATAAAAGAATGTTGAAACAATTGAACGACTCTATCTAATGGAAAATGTGTGGATAAACTGAATTTGACCTCTTTAAACGCTAAATAGAGCATTCAGCGTTGTAGCTCCTTCACTTTGGAACAGCCTGCCACCGATCATCAGGGAGTCGTCGACCATCGAGCAAGTCTCGCCTTAAGACTCATCTTTTCAAACAGTACTTCTGTAACGTTGTCACTTATTGAAAGTTTTTATCTATTATTCAATTCTTACAATTATTTTTTAACTAGTTCATCTTGTTTAGCTTACTGTGTATTTGGCTGGTCCAGACGTAATTTTGTATAAAAAAATTAATAATAATAATTATCGTCGTTTTTAATTTTTTTTTTCTTCAATCCTTTTGCTTGTATTCAGCGCCTTGAGGCGGAGCCGATCTGCAACCGTTTGCGCTTTATAAATTTCTCTTTATTATTATTATTAAATCGTCAAAGACAAAAGTTGAAGAAAAACAACAACGTCTTGAGCAAACCCACCTCTCCTTTATCCAGTAAGTTGATAATCTCATGATAGAGGGCCTCCTTTCTCTGCATCTCCGTCTGCTTGGGATGCTTATCGTCCGGTGGCAGCATCTTGTCCCTCCAGTCTTGGGACTTGGCGAGCACCATCAGCGTGAAGGCGGCCTCCGTGTAGTCCTGGGATTCCAGGTGGAGGTCTCGGAGGCGGTAGATGTAGCGGGTGTAGATGTCCTCTCGGTTGGCGTCATCCTTGTAGAAATTCTGGGATTGGAGATGGAGTAACATAAAAAAAATCAAATTAATCTAATGTTTCCGTGTTTCACGAAAGAACATCTGACATGGACTGATAAGTGACCACCCTAGTGCTGCAATAGGCTGACCAATTAACCATTTAGGAATTGCTCATTTCTGTATAATCATCACCATACGCCCGGACATTGCTAATCTTGTTGATTCTTTGCCCCGTCATTTTCAGGAAAAATGCCATGAAAATTAATTAGAAACAGAATCACATGGTCTTGCTTTAAAATTGTAGATTCTATATTAACATGGGAAACATTGGAAAATGTCAATTTGGTCCGATACCTTTTCTTTGACCCTCATGTTTGAGTTGAAGTCGGTCAAATCTTGCGGCCGTTTGCGGCCGTTATGGGAATTTTTGGTACACGCCGCTTGCGGCCGCTATGGTCTCTAAAGGGTTCAGCTCCGCCTTTTAATGCATTGAACAATCAGAACTACAAACACACGCTTACAAGTCTGACAAAAACATCTGACATCTTGAAATCCTGTTACAAAAGATAAACAAATTTCCGCCATTTGGATTGCTGTGTTGTGTCTTTGATATGTGACGCGGGGGCAGAGCAAGATACGTGTCTGTACGAGCTACCCGGATGCACATCAATGATAGATCTCTTGCTCTGGTGCAGCAAGGCTTAATGGATCTGTCTATTACTGCAGTGGTGCCAACAAATATTCAGCATCAACCCCCCTGAAACACACAGATCTGTGTTGCATACACTCTGTGGACATTCCTTTGTTCTGTACACTTAAAGAACAATCATACTCTTCAACAGTGTAAAAAAACACTCTGTGAACGTTTGTAAGTCCACATAGTGTTTCAAGTCCCTACACTGCGTGGGCCTCTTTTGTTCTCAGGTCCACACTTCCTATGTGACACTTAAACACAGGCGCAATTCCCTGATCTTAACAATTAGTGTGCTGGGTACTGACGGCTTTACAACACATCCAAAGGATGAGGCAGTTATGGTTAGTGCCATAAATCCAGCCATAATGACGAACATATTAACTCACCATGAGGTTGTACAGGCAGTTGAGTCGCAGATGCCTGTTCTCTACACGGCCGTCGGACACGTTGCGATAGTCGATCAGACGTTCCAACAGGCGCTTGACTTTATCTACAAACTGTTCCCCTTCCTCCCGCCAGGGCTGGCTTGCAATGCACTCAAGAAGACTGCAAAGGGGGTGGGGGTGGGGGCAAGTGTAATAATGACAGTCACAAAGGTTGTTCAACTACATTCCCAGAGCTGCCGACATTTGCATCTTGCAATCAGGGAGATTTCGTACAACAATCAGGGAGATATTTAGAATTCCAATCAACCTAATAGGGACAAAGTTTCCATAATCAGGGAGATTTTCAAATTTGTTCATCAGAACATGGAAAGATTGGTTTATTTTCAGGGGACTTTATGCAGAATCAGGCTTTATGAAATTGGACCTGGGCGGTAAATGTGAACCGATCCCCGTCTATACTTACACTTGATTGAAGAGAACCGCGTAGTTCTCATCCCCTTTCTTCTCCACACACACCATGGTGTCTAGTTTGTCAATCAGATCATCCTCCAGCTATGAAAACAATTAAAATACGCCAACTCCTTAAAGGTAAGGTCAAAGAAGTCAACTCCTTAAAGCAGGCATGTGAGCAAGTAATTTTACTGCACAATGATTATTGAAATGTCAGGGGAATAACCGTTTTCCCGAGCATGCGCAAAAACGTTAGGTCTTTAGTCAAGGCGTTTGTAACTGGTTTTGTGTGAAGGCATTTACTCATGTACTATCGCATTGTTCTGAAATTTATAGCATGCAAAGTAACGAGGTAACAAAGACTATGAACCTGTAAAATTGGAAATGATGTGACTGCTTGTGTGTTACAAGGATTGTGCGTTATGACACCGTAATCGCAATGTGGTCTGCGTTTTGCAGCACTTTTGAGTAAATTTTTGACAGTTAGACCCTAGGCCTATCCGAACCGTAAAAATATAAACGTATAACAGGACGATCGATCCGTTAACCGTGTAACTGGCACTTGCCGTGTGCATGTACATGTATGTTAGGGTTGAATGCTTGACGTGTAGATCGATGCACTAAAATCAAGCCGAGCTGCGGAATCGCCTTGCCTACTTAAAGAAATAAAATCAAAAATCCGTTGTAAATTGGCTTGCTGATTATTTGCCTGATGGATCGTCCTTTAAAGAGTCACATTTACGGCCGTGTTGATTGCAAATGGTAAAGGTTTGGGGGTGTTTTTGCGTTAGCTTCGTACATCCATATAGGCAGGTTCAAATCAACTAGCCACCGCTGATGTCACAAGTCCTTTGTAAAAGGGTTTGTTTGACCTCGCGTTTTTCAGATTTTGGGTTGGGAGTGTTTCAGAGAAAACACATTTTTACCCTGTTCATTGTGAGGTAAGGGACTCATTATAATTTATTTCTATTTCTTGTGGACTCCATCTACTGCAAACATACAAAAACTAAATATTTCAGAGCATCTTAGAGCCGCTCTATAAACAATCTACTTTATCTTGAGACCGATAACTGTACCTAAGAAAATGCTTCATTTTCAAGACATAATGAATTGGATCGGCATCTTCCTAAGAGGGAATCAATCTTGTACTTTGACTTTAATCGTTGCGACCAGAACAGATTAATTAAGAAAGAGAGAGACAGGCGTTGCGCCCTCACCTGATCGAAGGTGCCTCTCTCTAGTTTCTCACAACACATGATGTCAAAGATGATGGGCAGGATAAGACGACGGATATCTGCCTGTCTCACCATGGTGACCTCTAGAAAAGGTCGGGTCAGGTCACGGAATAGACTCTTGTAGTCACCTGTTCAAAGAGAGAGAGAGAGAGAGGATTGGAAGCATATCCACAAGAGGCTCGTTAGAATGGGAGACTTTGGAACGCTAGGTGGCAGCAGACTTACCAGGTAAATGTTCTTTGTTCACGTAGTTCTGAGCATGCGCACATTTACCGAGAACAATGGATTTACCTGGTAAGTCTGCTGCCACCTAGCGTCCCAAAAGTCCCTTATTGATTTTCATCAATTTATTAAAATAAAACAATAATAATAATGGACACTTAAGGCGCTGGTGTCCACCAATTTTGATGATCGTGGCACTCAAACATTATTATTCTGGTCACTGAGCCATTTATTTCATTCCTCAAACAATCTCAGCTCCCTAGGGAGTATACAGCCTGTGCAAGCTAAATCAATCACAAGAACCATCTCTGCCCTCACAGGTACTCATTTCTGTTCCACCAGTATACCTGTGTATGTGTGTTGTCTTGTTATTTAGCCTTCAAAGAAAGACTCTGTTAGGGTCAAAACGTCATGCCTTAAAGGCACTGTACACGTTTGGTAATTGTCAAAGACCAGTGTTCTTACTTGGTGTATCCCAACATATGCATAAAATAACAAGCCTGTGAAAAGTTGGGCTCAATTGGTCATCGAAGTTGCAAGAAAATGATGAAAGAAAAAACACCCTTGTTGTACAAATTTGTATGCTTTCAGATTAGGAATAAAAACTTCTTGCAAGAAGTTTTTATTATTTTAGTGAGAAATTACCTCTTTCTTGAAAACTACGTTACTTCAGAGGGAGTCGTTTCCTACAATGTGTTATACTATCAACAGCTCTCCGCTGCTTGTTACCAAATAAGTTTTTATGCTAATATTTGTTTTGAGTCATTACCAAACGTGTACGATACCTGTAACAATTTTCTGCATTTTTTTACAATTCTTTGGAAAGATAAAGAGTATGAACAAAAACTAAGGTTTCTTGCATCACCTAAGCTCTGCCACTTGCTGACGATCTCTTGGGCCATGTCGACCCTCATGTCTCCATATCGGCTCATCATCCTCTCCTGCTTGGCGTGGCTCATGGTCTCAAACTGCAAGCAGGGCTGGGTGATGAAGATGCAGGCCAGGCGGAAGTAGTCAAACCACAGCTGCAAAAGCAAAGATGTTTGTCAACTCAATAGTATTTATGGGATTTGAGGCATTGCGTAGTGAGGTATCATATTCAGTTTGCGGTAACACCATGTGTATATCTACTTTGCTGTGTAGATTTGTTCTTGAGAACTTGTCTTGCTATTTATTCTACTGCCGCTGAGTAGATTTCAAAATTTGGGATACTACTTAGTTCTGAAAAGAACAGTCCTGCTCATTACTTTCCCTTAGTGGATCGAGGGAACTTCTCGTTATTAACTTCACTGCCGCAGAGTTAGTTCTTAATTGTTCTCATTGTTTTGAATTAAATGCTCTAGTCATCATCTCCTGACGTTTCCTGACGATAAATAGAGCAGGCTACTCTTATTTTCTCACAAGACAAGTTAGGGTTACATTGTGGTAATTTTACTTTCAAAGTAAAATGGTTACTCCAGAACTCCAAAAAGTTCTGAAAAATAATACCGAGGGAGTCACAGAAAATTTTGTGAATACCGACCCGAGGTGGTTTAAAATGGATGTCTCAACTTTGAGTTCTGAAGCTGAAGCTGTGGCTGTTGCTGCTATGGGCCTTCTATGCTTTAACGCATGTTCACTTGACGATTAAGCCACACATACATTTACAGCAGGAGCTGTCAACATTTGCATCTTGCAATCAGGGAGATTTTGTGCAACAATCAGAGAGATATTTAGAATTACATTCAACATTATAAAGGAAAAGTTTCCCTAATCATGGAGATTTCAAAATGTATTCATCAGAACATGGAAAGATTGGTTCATTTTTAGGAAACTTGTTTGCAGAATCAGGGAGAGTTGGCAGCTCTGTTGGAGTTGTTATCTCTAACATGGCCTTAAATTTAACTGCCATTTCTTTGAGCAGAGAGAAAAGCATATCATAAAAATAAACCAGTGGAACTTTGTCACATTCCAGCATAAAACAAACCCCACATACATTATTGCTTTTGAATATTTGCTTGTTCTCCTATCAAAAAGTGTCCAGTGTATACCCATCAACAAGTGTCCAGTGTATACCCATCAACAAGTGTCTAGTGTATACCCATCAACAAGTGTCCAGTGTACACCCATCAACAAGTGTCTAGTATACCCATCAACAAGTGTCCAGTGTATACCCATCAACAAGTGTCCAGTGTATACCCATCAACAAGTGTCAAGTGTATACCCATCAACAAGTGTTCAGTGTATACCCATCAACAAGTGTCCAGTGTACACTCATCAGCAAGTGTCCAGTGTATACCCATCAACAAGTGTCCAGTGTATACCCATCAACAAGTGTCCAGTGTATACCCATCAACAAGTGTCCAGAGTATACCCATCAACAAGTGTCCAGTGTATACCAATCAACAAGTGTCCAGTGTATACCCATCAACAAGTGTTCAGTGTATACCCATCAACAAGTGTCCAGTGTATACCCATCAACAAGTGTCCAGTGTATACCCATCAACAAGTGTCCAGTGTATACCCATCAACAAGTGTCCAGTGTATACCCATCAACAAGTGTCCGGTGTATACCCATCAACAGGTGTCCAGTGTATACCCATCAACAAGTGTCCAGTGTATACCCATCAACAAGTGTCCAGTGTATACCCATCAACCAGTGTCCAGTGTATACCCATCAACAAGTGTCCAGTGTATACCCATCAACAGGTGTCCAGTGTATAAATACAAAACATCTCAAATCATGATGACTCTACTTGGACCAAATTTACTTTGGGTGAGTTTTGAAATTGTCCACAATTTTTGAAATAATATTGACAACTAACTTGTCAAAGAAAGATTCAAGAAGCATACAATACAAGGGATAGAGTACTGCACAAATCACATCCATGTATTTAAATACAAATCATACAACATCAAACTAGCTTCATCAGTCAAATTATAACCTCATGTACTGCAGGCAGGTGAAAGGGTAAAGCTCATTCTTCAAGTGAAGGAGAAGTAAATTTGACAGCACAAATTTGTAAAGAAGAATTCACTCAAGCTGAAATGCACTCAACTCTTGAGAGACATTTGCTGCAAATATTGAGTATTGACCATGCTTAAGACCCATGCAAATAACAAAATCATACTCAGAAGGGAAAGGGGTGGGGGTCAGGGGGGATGGGGAAGGGAACAAAGGAAACTTGTAGATCAGATACTGTGATGTAGACTAGAGACTCTTCACTGCAAATGTGAAGTGAAACATAAATCCAAAACTTAAATTGTGTCCAATTTGTTGACAAGTATACCATGCCCAATATGTGGCAGAGGAAGTCCCACAACCCCAACAAATGTTCCTATGGTGTAACACACTCTTTCCCCTCTTGTACTGAAGTACCCTCCCCCGCCCTTCCCCCTACCCCCGCCCCCCCCAAAAAAAAATCCTCCAAAAAATTCCTGAGATTCCCAGAACACAATGAAGACACAATAGAAAGGGGGTACACCATGCCACATGTCAAGCAACAGGGGGGGGGGGCGGAAGGGGTAACGCTAGCCTTAACATCTGACGTAACACTTCAAGGCTCGTGAATAACGCCAGATACCTGCCTTGAGTGCCTGGCGGGATCCTGCCAGATGTACCTTTGACCTTGCATCCATTTCACACAGAGATTCATACATGTACTCACATTACACATTACATAGTGAATAAAACAACATTACAAACATGTACGTGTACAACCAATATGCACATGCTGCATGCAGACGATCGAAAGTAAAAGCTGACAAACTACATCACCTCAGACCAATCATTACACAGATATGAACCTACGTCACTGCACGTTTATCCAATGAAATCATTGTATCCAATGAAATCATTGTATCCAATGAAATAATTGTATCCAATGAAATCATTGTATCCAATGAAATCATTGTATCCAATGAAATCAATGTATCAAATGAAATCATTGTATCCAATGAAATCATTGTATCCAATGAAATCAATGTATCCAATGAAATCATTGTATCCAATGAAATCATTGTATCCAATGAACTCATTGTATCCAATGAAATCAATGTATCCAATGAAATCATTGTATCCAATGAAATCAATGTATCCAATGAAATCATTGTATCCAATGAAATCATTGTATCCAATGAAATCATTGTATCCAACGAAATCAATGTATCCAATGAAATCATTGTATCCAATGAAATCAATGTATCCAATGAAATCATTGTATCCAATGAAATCATTGTATCCAATGAAATCATTGGGCCTGTAAGACCAGTACCTGTCTTTATCCTTGCAGATAAAGACAAGGGACCAGTCTAGGGTAATGCTACCAACACGCCACCTACGTTGAAAGTAATCTCATTCGACTCTCGCAACGTGGACAGTTCGAAGCTCCAAATACAAAAGCAATCATCAGTGTGTTTGCTACGTGTATGCATGTACATACATTTTTCCATGCGCTTAGTCTTTGGAGAGTGTTAGTTAGAGGGACAAAGGGAAGTCCTCACATTGATGGCAATAAGTTGATGCATGTACTGCATGTACGTACAAGATTTGAATTACACAGTTCCCGCCGCTGCATCCTGGCGGCCATTGAGACTGCCTGGACGGTCTATTTTATCTGAGGTTGGTGGTATCTTCAAATTTACCAAATCTTTACACTAGAGAACTTTTGTAAATGATATTTTTTGCATAACGTGCATAACGACAGTCAAACCAACAACGAACAATAACATGAATCTGCAGTCATGCCAACATCATGCACCGATCACATACCACCGAAGTCAACTTACTTCATATCCGATTCTTCTTTCCAACCAATTCTCTCCGACAAACGCCCGGCTATTGTTCTGAGTTTATGACAAGATCGGTTTGAAACTGATGACATTCTCCCAAGGGAAGTATTTCAAATGGTTTGTATTTTTTGGGCAATCACAGCATTAAAACCCTCCAGCTCATTTTCTTGCAACTTTGAATGTGATATTGAATGGTCAGACAGTAGGAGAATTAAGTGTGTACTGCATTCACTATATAATACTATATTGCAGGATGGCTTAGTTTATCTATCATTCAAAACCACAGTGGACGATATTGAATGGTAAGACAGTAGGAGGGTTGACTGTGTACTGCAGTCATCACATGATATCATATTGCACGCTGGCAAAGTTGATCTATCATTCAAAACCACAGAGGACGATATTGAATGGTAAGACAGTAGGAGTATTGACTGCGTTCTGCATTCACCACATGATATCATATTGCAGGCTCTTCCAGAATCTTCGTAAGAGCGAGCTTTTCACAGAGTTTTAAATTGTATTATTTTTTTTTAACAAGCACTAAGAGAAGATTTTCTTATTTGTGTTATGGGTTAGTATATTATTGATACTCAACTGAATTGTATTACCAGACTCAAAGTCAACATTTGAACATCATTTCTTTCTGTTAAAGATATTAAACAGTGACGTATTATTATTTAATTGAAAAACACAAGACTGCCGGACTTGTCAGGTCATGAGTTTACTTGCCCGGGGCTAAAACCACTGGCTTCAGGCCTGTGGTGCAGTGTAAAATTAGAGCCCTGTATGGCTTGGTTGTCACGTAATAATGGCTTGAAAAACAGGATGCCCAAAGCAACGTCCTTGGCAATGGCCATAGTTGTAGCCATAGCCGTCAATTCAGATACGGTCTTCCTCGGATACCTACCTGCACATTAGCGTTCTCTGCATTCAGGAATGTGCTGGACAGGTCCACAGATATCCGTCTTGTTGCATTGAGTATGACGCTGAAAGTAACAGACAGGCGACCCAAAGTTATCATCAACAAATGTGTGATGCCGAAAGAAGGTTTTTCTCACCACACAATATGGCGACATATACTTTTTAACACAAAATGGGCGTATGGAGACTAGTTACAGATAAAAACATAAGCACCAATTTCTACTACCAGATATAAAAGTCTTTTTCCTTTTCTCTGGCCAATTTGTTTTCTTTTCTGTGCTCCAATTTCCCCCGTGTTTTGCCCAAATTTGGGAGGGCAATTGCATCCACCCCCCTGGGTTGTCCGCCTATCTAATCAATCAATCAATCAATCAATAAAATTTTAAAAAAATAATTTAAAAAAATTAAAAATTAAACAAAAAACACAAATGTTTCTGTTACAAACACTCAGCATTCTCCCATAACCCTGAGGGATCAAGTAAAACCATGTCTGTCATAGAATTACAGTCCGATGGAAATCCAACAAAAATTTGACATCGGAGAACTGTTATCCGACTACCCGTCCTGGATTCAATTTTGACAAGACCCCTAACCCTCCAAGATCCTCTAAAATCCTTTTCATGAATAATAATAATAAAGACATTTGCAAAGCGCCCAATGCCAAAGCCTCTAAGCGCATAATGAAGTGGAGGATTGAGGACTGTAGGCCCAAATAACAATTGCTTATCATTGGGCCAGGCATACCGATCTTGTCTCCAAGTCCAAACAAGTCGGTGTGAAGTGACCTCGGAGCGGAGGATATAGACTGAAGAATTTTGTACAAGTATAATTTTCAAAATGAATATTTGATTTCATAGAAAAAATATAGTCTTCGTTCAAGTTGTTTTTCTCATTTTCGATACGAGCAACACTTGCACAGTCTATTGACAATAAGTTGTGGTATTGTGACCGACCTCTGTGACAGCATCTTCATGGCCATCCACCCTGATGGGTAGATGTTCCTCGATGCGAGGTCCTTGAAGACCTTTAAGACCTTCTTGAGGAAGTCTCGATGTCTTTCTCCATCCACAAAGCTGGATCGGACCTCCTCGTAGTGAGACTCCTTCATAAAGTGGAGGAGATGAAGAAGACACGTGATGCACAACACCTTTAAAAAAGAGAAACAAAACCATTTTTTTTTTTTCGGGGGGCATACAAAATCGGAAATCAGACTACAAGTAGGAAGAATATCATGCCTGCTCAGCGAAAGGCGCCGTTTGCGCCTGTGGCAGAAGAAGACAAAACAAAACTGGAGGGACTCCTCACCACTGTTTTCCTGTCGACGGACAGCAATATGTCCAAGATGCTCTCGAATAGATGCTTGACTAAGATGCTCACGTCACTGTCCACAGGCTCTTTCTGAAAATAAGAATGTAGAAAATAGAAAATGAAGTCATTAACAAGGGAAACTGACTAGGTACATTTTAAAAAATGCTGATGCATTAGTGTGAAGAAACCAACCAACATGTAACACCATCCCAAGAATGTCAGGCCATGTCTGAATAGATGATTAATAACTTTTTGTCTTTGCCTTCTCCTTATTCAGCAGATGTCCCCCATTTTAGTCTGCCTCATTCACTAATTAATTACTTGTTCCCCCTCATCCCACCTTTGATTTTGTCTTTCTTGTTTCCAACCTCTAGTAGTTAAACCAGCCCCTTCCCTTTAACCTTTTCATTGTTGAATTGTTTGGACATAAACAACCGCTGGTGACCACATTGTTTGACCACTCAAGCGTGAAGCACACATTCTTACACAACAGAGAGCTTTCATTCAAAGGACATTTTTACAAACTCCATTATCTCCTTGAAGATACTGTTTTACAGCAAAATAAGTAATCAAAAAGTTCTTACTTATTGAATTCCCTTTCATATAATTCAAAAATCATTGAGATCGGTCAACAACTGTCAAAGTTCTTTGTCTTTCTTTCCTAAGTGTGATCTGTAATCTGAAACACTTTTTTGTACACAACCACAAGGCGCTCCGTAGGTGTTGGGCATTTCGGATCTTTCAACTCTTATTTGAAGAGATTGTAAGATAGCAACCTTATTTTATTTTACCATCACTGGAAAGATCCAATCTTTCCCTTTCCAATGATGGTAAGTTTGGGTATGGAGGGTGAACATGGACAAAACTACAGCTTTATTACAAATGGCCTTTGTGCTCAGGCTTGAGTGCTTTTTTGTGTGTAAGCTTGGTCGACTAAAGTCGCCAATGTTAAGGAAGAGGGGTATGAGTGCAGTCGACTAAAGTCGCCCATGGTAATGAAAGGGTTAAACCCGATGCCAGCCCTCCCCTTGTCTCCTTTTTCATTGTTCATCCCTTGCGTCTTCGGTCTGGTTTCTGCCTCTTCTTTCTTTCACTTCTTTCCACTTGAATGCTTCTGATACACCAGTATGCTTGTACATGTTTATGTGTGTTCTGTTGTCATTTAGCCTTTGAGAAAGACTCTGCTAGGGTTGAAACAGCAGGCCATTAAAGGCATTAAACTTTGGTAGACTGATCAAAATCAAAAACCAGTGTTTAATTTTAGTCTGAAAGCTTACTTATTATGAAGTTTATACTAGAACAATTTTTTCTGTGAAATATTTCCCTCTGAAATGAAGTTACATTCGAGAAAACTGTATCTTAAAACCTAAACAAAAAACAACAAAAAACGCAACAGCCGATTTCAGTTGTTACAACCAAATTTAAGGACAATGTGTTTACATGCTGAAAATTATGCGTGCTTTTTCACTACTTTCTCCCGACTCACACAACGAATTAAGCCCAATTTTTTCACAGGTGTTTTTTTAAAATGTTTGTAAACATAAACACTGTCTGCGACTATTTTGTCAGCTCTGCCAATCCTGCATAATACCTTTAGCCATTTTTTGCTCTTCTTTTTGACAAACCTTTGAGATGGTGTGTAGGTTGGAGAGGATACTTCCTAGGATGTCAACACACATTGCCACCTCGTCCTTCCTCTCTATGTGGTATTTCAGTTGTTTGGTGCACGGCTCTAACAGAAACACTCTTGAAGCTGTTGGATACGGAAAGAGTACAGTTAAGTTTACGATAAACTATTCTAAGTGTTGTTTGAAGCTTTGCATGGTGTGGAGATGTAAGAAATAACTAGAAATAACTAGTAAACTTACGGGTACAACCATGTGTGAATCTCTTTGTAGGAGTGTTGGCTTTGTGGGAGTGTTGACTTTTCAGAGCCAACACACAAAGAGATTTACACATGGCTGTAACCGCAAGTTTACTACTTATTTATAGTTATTTCTTATAGACTATTCTGTATGAAATAATAGTGGCTTCTTATATAGCGCTCAAAGCTGTCACTCAGTGAAGCTCATGGCGCTCCAACATTCAGTGTCTTTCCTGCAAGGTATGTGGAGCTATGTTTTTCCTTTACATTGCACCATGTAATGGTTTACAAGGTGCTGTGGCACAATATGCAGCCAATCAAACCAGGAACACCGGGGCGAACCCCTTCTCCTTAAGATAAGTGCACTGGGTTCTTTTACGTGCATTACACAACACACGGGAACTATGGCTTTACATGCCATCCGAAGAACGCAGCACAAATGGTTAAGTGTCTTGCATAAGGACACAAGTAGTGTCATGACCGGGATTCGAACCCACACTCTGCTGATCAAAAACACCAGAGCTTGTGTCCAGTGCTTTTACCCACTCGGCCATGACACGTCATTAAATTACGTGTGCTTTCGTGGTAGTTTAAAGAGCGCCACATTCCATTGTGATTATTTGGGGTAATTTTATGGAGGACAGTCGCACAGACTGGCGTGTCATGGCCGAGCGGTTAACAGCACTGGACTCAAGCTCTGTTGTTTCTGATCAGCAGAGTGTGGGTTCAAATCTCGGCCGTGGCACTTTTGTCCTTGAGCATCTAAAACTTAAACTTCCTTCTTGTCTTCTCTCCACGGGGTTCTTGGCTAGTAAAGTGTTTAAGTTCGCATTTCTGAAAATCCTTGGCTTCTAAACCTGAATAAATTAAAGGGGATCAGGTTGGCTCAGTGGTTTCTTTCCCTGCCTTTCACCTCTGTGGACCCCGGTTCGAATCCCACCTCAGACCGGAGCCTTGCATGTGGATCAGGTTTTCAGTCCCTACCTGATTGCGTGGGTTTTCCCCCAATTGGGGTTTTCCTCCCACATCTAAAACTGAGCATTTCTTCTCATTTCCTATTCATCTTGTTATTGGCGCTAATTGTGCTGTTGGATGTGTAACCAAACAAATAAATAATGAAGAAATAAATAAAATAAATAAATACCAGCTTTCTCGTCTGACTTACAGGAATCTTTGAAGAGGTTGCTCTTGATGGTCTCTGAGATGAAGACAAGTTTGGCCTTGAGGATCTCTGGAGTCAAACCCTTCCTTGGCATGTGCTCAAGGAGCTCGATGATGAACTGGGCGACCTCTGCCGCGTTGTACATCACACGGAGCTCAGTGGCGATCATGCTGAAATTCTTCAACAGAATCAGCTGAGGGGGAAAATATGGCAGAGAGAGATAATAATAATTATTTTCTCTCTGCTTTTCAGCATTTCGGTTATTTGACACCAGCAAGTAGGCGTGCGGGTCAGGATCACTGGTCTTGGGGAAGTGGGTTCCAGGGTGAATGTTTATAATACAACTACTTTACTGATAACAGCTGATAAGATTCACAGTGAAACCGGTAAGTAGAATTCAGCGATTTGGGTAAATGGGAAATTCACGTAATGTGCTTTTTTTCATTTTCATGGCTCCCCCTGATCAGACCCAAGTAATTTGCTCTTGGAGCAGGAGTGTCATGTGGCCGAGTGATTTAGAGCATCGAATTCAAGTTCCGATGGTTAAGTCATCGGGGTGTGGGTTCGAATCCCGGTCATGACACCTGTATCCTTGAGCAAATACTTTACTATAATTGCTTCTCTTCACCCAGGGGTATAAATGGGTACCTGCAAGGGTAAAGGTTGATAATGTGTTTGAAAAGCTTTCGGAGCGCCACGGCAGCTCGGGGCTGTCTACTCCCCAGGGAGCTGAGAAAGATCAAAGGAATGTTATTGGCCCAATGACCAGGGCACTCAAGTAAAGCGCATATATATGTTATTGTAAAATGCACTATATATAAGAACAAGTTATTATTATTATTACTTGGGTCTGACCTTGGTGCATGACGTCACAACACCAAAAACTTCATCATGGCCGCTATTTTGTAATTATTCAGTGAGACACTTTCGGGAAGTTTGACACACATTTTCACCCTAAAACAGCAACTTTGCGAGCAATAAGCATTTTTTTTATCAGAAGACATGCATTTCAGTTAACCCTTTATGCACCATTTATTTTAGTGATAAATTGATCATATGGACACTTTAATTGTTTACTCGTTTTTTGCAAATGGCAACCCCCCCCCCAAAAAAAACACCCCAAAACCAGGTCACAATAGCACCCTTAAGAGTCCTCTTTTGCATTCTAAAAATTGTGTGGCCATCAATCTTTGTTTTTTGTGATACAACTATTTTTTTGAAGGGATTTACACAGCGACCAGTCGGTGCCTGAAAGAGCTAACGTGGGCTCGTACAATAATTTGTGACCCGCTCTGCAAAAAAGGCCCATAAGTCGCGCGATGCCGTTTCACGTAACAGGCTCGTCAATGTTGAAAGGGTGAAAAAAAAAAATGTTGGTGTTGTATTTTTTTTATTCCATTTTTGACATCGTTCATATCCACACTTTCATAATTTGTAAGATTGGATGTTTATTTTGATCAATAAAGATGGAAAAAATCGTGTTTTGTGTACATTTATTTCATAGTTTGTACGACCGGTGTCCGTGGATTCCGTTGAAAGTTGCGTTTTTTTACACATCTGTTAGGACATTAATTGGAACCCCCCTATTACAAATTTGGTATCATCTGAAAGCTGAGGACGTTGGCTTTCTATTTGTAGACATAGAAAAGGTTAGAGGTCAAATGCAAAAGCAAGAACGGTAATTTTCTGACATGAAGACAAACAGCGCTTGTTACTAGGGGCGTGAATCTTTTCTGTGACATGTACGCAGTGTAGTGCACCGATTGGTCAATGCACGCATCGTCAAGCTTGCGCTTGCGCTGTGAATGGGATTCGTTGTTTATTCACTGTCATGTGACCGTCATGTGACTGTTTATACACGCAAAAACACAGCTTGCGCATGCGCTCTGAATGGGATTCGTTGTTTATTCACAGGTGACTGGCCTGTGACTGTATGTCGTGCCACGCAAAAACACAGCGCAATACCTGTCAACTGTTAATGTTCAACTCAACTGACTTGTCTTGCTCTGAGCGAAAAGGTTTTCTAATTATTTACTATTTTAGCCAACAGATTTTGTATATTTTTAGTGAATTATTTGCTTAAGTATGGGTTCAAAGGATCAGTGTCTGGCTAAGGCTTTGAATGATCTCCGTGATGCCAATCTTCTCAGGGAGGAGAGAGCATGGTTGGCTTCGTGAAAGATTACTTCGTTAATTTCCGATGTGAATGACGATGTGGAATCAGAATCCGATTCGGAATCTGATTCCACATTGCCATCTTTAGCATTTTTAACCCAAAGATCATTTCAAAATTGATTAATCAACTTCAATTTGCAATAAGAAGGCAAACTATGTTGGTTGTGCTAGATTTTTAAAAAATATTGAGGTTTAAAACTTGTGTATTTTTTTTTACCAAAACTAGAATTTGTTACCCAAAAAAACTAGGTGTAAATCACGAAATGCAAGCCAACTTCAGAGTTTTATTAAACAGCCCAAACTTTGTAGAAATAATTAGCTTTTTGTTTAAAATGAATAAAAGGCGGAAAGGTGTTTTTGTTAATTTTTCCCAAAAAGCTCTTGTTTGCACCCAAAAATACATTATTTTAATTCATGGGGTTTTCTATGAGCCAGTGTGCATTTGTTTAACAAAGAAATAGCAACATTCACTAAATTGTACTAAAATCTTCGAACTAATGCTCAAGTGTGTGTTTGCTTTCTAAAGATTTGAGGGAAAAAACACAAGAAATAACACAATATGCAAATTAGTTTTAAAATAAATAAAACAACTTACGTAGTACTTATAAAGTCATAACAAACACTTGTTGAAAATTTCAGACGAATTGGTCACCGGGAACATACTTGTTGCTAGGAACTTTCATAAGAACTGGTATTAAAATACTTTGAAACACAGTGCAAAGTTTACAAGGCTGTTTCTTCATAACCTATTTTGACCAAAATGGCAATAATTTATATGCAAATTATGGTATAACTTTGGATTGCAATACAGACTTCTAACATACACCAAATTAAAGCTGAGAAAAAGACCTTTCTATCTATGTATCTAACTCCAAAATTATTTTTTGCACCATAAGGGCCATTATTGCAGAGCGGGTCACATTTAACATTGCAGTTTTAGCAATATTTATTTCAAGATCTTTTCATTAATCGCGAAGAGTTTGAGACGTAATGCACACAATGAAAGTAGTATTTACCTGATGTAGCTTGATCTTGTCCTCCGTATGTGACATCAGTTTATTCATCGAGGCAAACAGACAACGCATGCTGTCCTGGATGTTCCCATCATGCAAATCCCCTGTTGCCCTGGTGACACAAAAACAAACCGAAAGAAACAACGAAAAATGCTTTAAAATGAGAAAAACAAAAACAATTTTTTGTTTGACTAAACCATAATTTCTACAATAATACGACGATGACTAGAGCAAGCTAGACGGAACGCTTGGACCAATGAAGCAATGATGGAGAAGTTTCTTGCTCAAGGACACAAGTGTCACGATCGGGACCCAATGCCCAAAACCCACACTCTGACAACACCAGACCTTGAGTCCAGTGCAAGCTAGACCGCTCACGTCAAATGACTTACAAAGCGAATGACACATAGTTGATTTTTTTCAGAACATGTGTTGTCCCTTCTCCAACCCTTCTCAAAAAGGCAACAAAAATAGCAACAACAGACGACAAAGCTTACTTTTTGTAAAGAAGATGCGACCTGAAGATGAACTTGAAGAGGTTCTGTACAGCCTTGAGTGTTGCGATCACAATCTCTGCTCTCTCCGTCACCGAGTCATCAACGTAACGTTTCAGCTGCTTCACTAAAAACCTTTTGAAACAAAGTGGTGGAGGGAACAAAGAAGTAAACAAAGTTTCACTTTCATTCTCTTTCGAATCAAGAATACTTTATGAGGTGATCAAGATGTACAGTCCATGTGCTCTGTCCAGAAAACATTACAGGGAGGGTATACCTTTGGTAAAACCTTACTTGATCAAGAGCACTGCAGAGCTGTTGATATTATAAAACATTGTTAGATAAGACCCCTCCTCTGAAGTAATGTAGTTTTTGAGAAAGAGGTAAATTTTTAACCACAAATTTGAGAGCTTCAGGCCTTTCTATGACTATTAATTGAGCCCAAATTTTCACAGGTTTGTTCTTGTATGCTGACTGGTCTTTGACAGTTACCAAAAGTATACCCAGCCTTTAACGAGGCTGTTTAGGGACCTTGTCAAAATTAGTCCAGGACACCCCCAGCGGTTAAGTACCGTCCAGGAAAAGGTTTTTTACCGCCGTTATTTCACCTTGTTTGAAATTGGGTGTCGGAGAAAACGTGGGAGAAGTGAGAACTGGTGAAAGCATCTACACAGTAAAAAATTTCATACATTGTGGTTTTGAAAGCAACCCTCTTACTCTCTGACCATTCAATATCATCCATTGTGGTTTTGAATGATAAATGCACTCTGCCTAACTACAATCTGATATCATGTGGTGAATGCATCTACACAGAACACAGTCAACCCTCTGCTTTCTGACCATTCAATATCATCTAAAGTGGTTTTGAATGATAGATGCATTATGTTAGCTTGCAATATATCATGTGGTGAATACATCTACACAGTACACAGTCAACCCTCCTACTCATGCATCTGCACAATACACAGAAATGTCCGTCCATCTAACAAAACCTTTGCAGTTGAATGGTTTTTAATAGTAGGTCAACTCACTGACAAATGTTACTGAGAGTTGGAGGATAAATAAAGTTTAAAACGGATTTTAAAAGGGGAGGGGGAGCTTGTTCAAGCTTCTTACATGTGGGCTTGTGTGCTGGAAAAGAATTTATCGATGTAGGTGTCCAAGACTGTGGTGAAGGACTTGAAGCGGGTGTCACCCAAGATTCCCAGAATGTAGACAAGGGCATCGAAGACGTCCCTCTCGTAGTGGTGGGCTTTCTCATCCAAGATGTTGAACAGCGCATCAAGGATGTCCTGCAGAACCTATATCAGCCGAATTTCATCAAAAGAAGGAAAGTTATAAGTAGGATTTGAAACTTGGCATTGTGTGAGTACGATCGAATGAGGTTTAGCGGTGACACCATGCGCATCAATCTCTTGTGAGTAGTCTTAGTGGTTATGAGAAGAACCGGTGGTTTGACAACTCGGCGTTTCGATCAGTAGGCTCTGTTCATCGTCAGGACAATGCTGTTCTTCGGGAGAGACCGGTTCTTCTAAGAACCACCACTACTCACAAGAGAAGAACCGGTGGTTTGACAACTCAGCGTTTCGATCAGTAGGCTCTGTTCATCTTCAGGAGAATGCTGTTCATCGGGAAAAACCGGTTCTTCTAAGAACCACCACTACTCACAAGAGAAGAACCGGTGGTTTGACAACTCAGCGTTTTGATCAGTTTGCTCTGATTGTCTTCAGGAGAATGCTGTTCATCGGGAAAAACCGGTTCTTCTCAGAACCACCACTACTCACAAGAGAAGAACCGGTGGTTTGACAACTCGGCGTTTCGATCAGTAGGCTCTGTTTATCTTCAGGACAATGCTGTTCTTCGGGAGAGACCGGTTCTTCTAAGAACCACCACTACTCACAAGAGAAGAGCCGGTGGTTTGACAACTCAGCGTTTCGATCAGTACGCTCTGATTGTCTTCAGGAGAATGCTGTTCTTCGAGAGAAACCGGTTCTTCTAAGAACCACCACTACTCACAAGAGAAGAACCGGTGGTTTGACAACTCAGCGTTTCGATCAGTACGCTCTGATTGTCTTCAGGAGAATGCTGTTCTTCGGGAGAGACCGGTTCTTCTAAGAACCACCACTACTCACAAGAGAAGAACCGGTGGTTTGACAACTCAGCGTTTCGATCAGTAGGCTCTGATTGTCTTCAGGAGAATGCTGTTCATCGAGAAAAACCGGTTCTTCTCAGAACCACCACTACTCACTAGAGATTTATTACACATGGTGTCACCTCAAACCTCACTTGATGAAAGTTATACCTTCTCTGAACATTCCCTGCACCACCTTAAGGTGGCCATTGTTCAGCAGAGAGCATTCAGAGATCGGTTTGAAAGGGAAGCTGCTGAACAAAAGATCATCAAAAACCTGAACTGTATAATTTTGTTTGTACCCTTACACGGATGTGTAAAAAGTTAACATCTATTAAACCTGAACTGTATTGATCAAGGACATAATAGGGACTGTGGTTTCCTGTCCCACTACTAGGAATAGACACTCTATAATCACCTACTCCACTCTTTGTTATTGGATTCATTCATTCATTCAACTTTCTTGTATATATATCACTTGTACTTGGCTTTGCCCTTCATTGCATCTGATGAAGTAGCTGTTGCTACGAAAACTCACGCAGTTTTTTGTAATTAGTTAGTCTTTAAAGGCCCTGTACACTATTCGTAAGATCGACAAACACAAATGTTCACAGATTCACACATAACTTACATGATTTAAAATAAGTAATGGTAGAAAGGATTCCTTAAAATATTTCTGCCTAAAATGCTATCGTTTCCGAGAAATGAGTAAAACAATAGTTTTTATCACGCGTGATAAAAACTTGATATTTGAAAAAACAGAAAACACATAAGGTCTCTTTTCACTATTTTCTCGTGACCTCGATGACCAATTGAGCTCAAACTTTCACAGGTTTGTTTGTTCATGCATATGTTGAATCACACAAAATGTGGACACTGATTTTGAGCTGTTACCAAAAGTGTACAATACCTTTAAGTGCTACCACTTATCTTCTTATTTTATTTTCTGAACCCAAATAGAAACATCAGTGCTTATCAAACATCGGTGTAGGGTAAAAAAAAAAAAAAAACCTCTAACGGGCTCAAGAGAATGCTTACCCTCACAATCTCTTGACCTCCGACCTTGGTTAAATGATGCAGAGTTTCCTTCAGTTTGTCAGGATGTGCTCTCCATTTTAATAAGTCAAGCAGCAACACTAAGGAAAAAACAACAACAAAATGGAAATATATGAGTTGGAGTAGAGGTTACACAACAGATTCAACAGCACTACGCATACCTGCCAACATTGAAACCTCAGAAATAGGAACACCAGTTTTACGAGTCCACAGACAGCGATGCAAGAAGTTGTGTGAGTAAAGCTTATTACATGTACACATACAAATGATGTATGTATTACAAACATTGTATAAAAAACATTGTATCCCGTAAGAAAATCTCTGCTGTCGCAAGCAAATGGCACCCTCTTTTTGATTTTCTTTCATTGCTGTCATTGTCAGAAATAGGAACAGTCTGATTTGTTGCGACCTGTAATCAAACCAAGACTAAATTTTTCTATGAAATCAAAAAAAAAAAATAAATTATATTTATTCAAAAATATTGAACATGAAAATACCCATAGCAAGCTGTTATAAATAAATTTTTAATTTTTGTACAATACAAATATTTTTGTTCAAATTAACATTGAAACAAAATTAAAACTTAAGAGGAAGAGGGCGAGGAAGCTTATTGTTAGAAACCCAATTTGCCAATCACACCCGAATGTGTGCGTCTATTAAATAGGTTTAATGACATGACCGTCAGTTGGGAAAAAAATTCTTAATCGTTTACAAGTAACCGGAAACAGTTTTCTTCATTATTTTGTTGAACTGATTTACTTTCATATTGTTAATCACTTACTATTACATTCCCAACAACACATATCATTTTCGAAGACATAAAAACTACGTTAACCTAAAATAATTGACAAAACAAAATCCTGTCCACGTAAAAACTCCATATGGTTGGGACCACAATGGTCCCAGAAGTTCAAATCTGTGCGAGACTTGCACAGTCTATACCGACGTGGAGTAGTCAATGTTCTTACCGTTCTGTGCGAGCTTGGTAGAGCAGATGATGGTCCTAATAAAGAAGGTTTCCTTCATGTTTCTGTTGAAGGTGTTATTCCCAAATGCTGGTGAGGACCTGGTGACCATCTCCTGGGTGCAGGAGGGAAGGTTCAGGTACAATGGTTTCTCAAAGTCTTGATTCTCTGCGCACTGTATAGGATGACCAAAAGATTAAGAAATGTGAAGATGGTTTATTTTTGGGGGGAGGTCATAGTGTTAACCAGTTCACTTCAGAGGTCACAGTAGGTCCCGTTTGTTGTGTAATGGACGTAAAAGAACCCAGTGCACTTTTCGTAAAGAGAAGGGGTTCGCCCCAGTGTTTCTGGTTTGATCGGCAGCATATTGCGCCGCAGCACCTTGTAAACCATTACATGGTGCTATGTAAAGGATTAGGTCTCATACTTCAAAATGTAGCTCCGAATACCCTGCAGGAAAAAAATACTGAGTGCTTTGATACGCCCCTAGGGGTGTGATAAAGCGCTATATAAGAACCCAGTATTATTATTACAATAAAGGGCAAAACTCTTGTGCAACACGCAGCAGCGGTCTTATAAACTGGCAGTCGAGTTTCTGTGTGCGGGTTGGGCGGTAGTCATGAGGTGAGGCACTGTGGCTGGTTGTGCGCACACAAGACAACTGTGTTACAGAGTTCCTCTGGTCAGTTTAATTGACAAAAACAATTATTAATTGCTAGGAAAAAAAACCATTGCTTTTTTCCTGAAAATAATCCCGCACAGGTAACAGGAAACAGGATTTTTAATCCAAAAGACAACTGGTTAAATCTTTACTTTTCCATGAGAAAAGTCACAAACATGTATCACTTTTACAACTGTAATTCTGTTCAGCTTGCCCCCCCCCCCTTCCTACTAACATGTAGTTTACCCTTATTAGAATGTATTTCATAACCTGCCGCATCGTGGCCGAGCAGTCTACTGCATCGGACTCAAGCTCTGATGGCCCAGTCATCAGAGTGTGGGTTCGATTCCTGGTCATGACACTTGACACTTAAGGAAAGACACTTAAAGGTATCGTACACTTTTGGTATTTACTCAAAATATATATTAGCATAAAAACTGACTTGGTAACGAGCAACAGAGAGCTGTTGATAGTATAAAACATTGTGAGAAACGACTCCCTCTGAAGTAACGTAGTTTTTGAGAAAGAGGTAATTTCTCACTCAAATAATAAAAGACTTCTAGCTAGAAGCCTTTTAATCCTATCTGAAAGCACACAAATTTGTACAACGAGGGTGTTTTTTCTTTCATCATTTTCTTGCAACTTTGATGATCAATGGAGCCCAAATTTTCACAGGCTTGTTGTTTTATGCATATGTTGGGAAACACCAAATGAGAACACTGGTCTTTGACAATTACCAAACGTGTCTGATACCTTTAACCCTAATTGCTTCTCTTAACCCAGGTGTACAGATAAAAAACATGCGAGGGCTGAGATAGTGTTGTATTGGATTAACCCCTTAGCGCTAATGTAAGCAGCCTAGGGGTTGTATGCTCCCCAGGGGGTTGAGAAAATTTGAGTAATGGTCTAAAAGTTTGCCCGATGAACAGGGATAATAATGTTGTAAAGCCTTGATCTAGCCAGTAGGATATGTTCACTATTTAGAACCACATCTTTCTATTCACCGACAAAAATCAAAAACAAATTTCAGATACTCATTCTCAGAATAAGAATTTTACAAAACCAAAAGAATAACTGAGTAACCATTTTGTTGAACCTACTTTATAAACAAACAACTCATGCTCGCTATCTTCCACAGTCGTGCCGTCCTCTTTCATGAGTCGCATGAACGCCATCGCGAACAAGCTCCGGTCCCCCCTGGAAGCGGAACAATGCCGGCACTCTAGGCGTATGTGTGTATCTTTAAACTTCTCCATGGGGATGCTGAGGCGGATGTTCTCATTCCAGCGGGGCTGATTGGTGTGGTAGAAGATTGCGGAGCGGTACTCATCCACTTCGGCCTCGTCCCCACCGAGCGAGATGCATTGCTGAAATGAGGGGCAATTAAAGGTACACAATTGGTAATGACTCTGATAATTAGTGGCAACAATAACTTACTTGGTAAGAAGTACGTACAGCAGCTTTGGATAGTATAATGCATTTTGAGAAACGGTTCACTTCGAAGTACTGCGGTTATGGAAAAATATATCACTTTTTATCTCTAAAACATTTGAATCTGAATGGTGTTACGGCCGTAACGCTTCTCAGATAGTGTATTCCAATTGCAGATTATTCTTCCTGCGTGGACATAACCGCTCCAGATTTTCGGCAATATCAGAAAAACGCTAACACCTTTTGAAATGAAAGTGTCACAGGTTAGTTTTATGGTGTATATATCTACAACTATATAGGTTTGAAACAAACAGTAGGCTCCAATCACCAAACGTGTACGATGCCTTTAAGTAAAAAGAACATGAACTACATTTAGAATAACATACTGTAGAATGTAAAATTACAGACAGATGAAGCCATGATAGTATAGACCACTATCATGCTGCCACCATCTTGGTCATTCTCCTTGTATCCAATAGCAGTAATGAATGATGATATTCCTTGTATAAAAAAGGAACCAGACTATTTCTCCTTCCAGCCTTGGTTTTGGATACATTGATTTGAGTGGGAGAAAATCAAGATGGCCGCACCATGATAAAGGTCTATAAGACCATGCAACAGCCTCGCTACCATGGGCAGCATGCCGTATCGATACCTCTCATCACTAACCCCTGGTAGGGATGGACTGAAAAACAACGCTGATTGGCTCCCAAAAGTAACTACTTTGCATGCACGCATGTTGAAAGGTTATGTACCCCGTGGGGTACATCACCCCGTGGGGTACATCACTCATGTTCCCCTGAGACATGTACATGCGTCTTTGTAGCACATCACGTGATTGGTTCTCAACCAATACAAATTCACACTCTATGCCCTTGGTATAACAAACACACATACCCTGGCCATAAGCCAGATGTAGAACGATAAAGTCAAAGCAAGGATCCTACCTTATTCGATGATCAAGGCACATTATAACCAAATGTGGAATTATAGATTGCAAATCAAGGTTAAAGTAATAATAATAATACTCATGATTTGGGAGGCTTATCATCCTTTCTTGCAGCTGGGAAGCTGAATTGCGAAGGACGCAGCTACAATGTGTTCGGGCTGCAGGCATTTCAGGGCGCCTCCAGCAGCCTTCCACAACAACCCATATTTATGACCACAGAGCACAGCCAGAGATCGAAGGTGGTGTAATTTTTCAGGAGGAAGGAAAACCGGAGGGCCTGGAGGAAAATCCCTCGTGGCATAGGAGAGAACCAACGCACACAACTCTACTCACATATGGCCTTAGCCGGGTATCGAACCAGAGGCGCATTGGTGAGAGGCGAGCGCTTTACGCACTAGACACCCGTGCCACCCGAGAAGTAGCAATAAATACAACAGATCTACCCCTTGGAGCCAATAGTCTGCATCATTAATAACTCAATTCTTACCATCTTCTTGTTGTTACCGTCGATGACGTGAACCGTGACTTCAACATTCTTCCCGGCAGTCTTCTTTCCTCGCTCGAGCTCAGCTCGATCCAGCATTAGATACAGATCATTCCTCACGTCCCCTGGGAATGAGGACGGAAAAAACATTCGCTCATTAAACCTTTAGAGACCATTTAACACTGTATAGTCATCACCATACGCCCAGATATGGTTTTATTGTTGATTTTTTTGAAACTTTTTTTCTTCTAAAAGTGTCTATAATTTTTTTTTTTTTTTTAATATAAAAAAAAATGTTTTGTTTTTTAGAAACATAGATACATGTTAAAGGAACGTTACAGAACTGGTAATTAACATTTTCTTTAAGATCACAGTTTTACATAAAACTTACACGGTCTAATGATGATGATAGTAGAAAACATCCCTAGAAATATTTCTGTCTGAAATGCCATATTTGATGAGAAATAAATAAAACTAATTTCCGATTGGAGTTTATCGCTCATGAGCGTTTTATTATTGCATTGTATAACACATGCAAATGTGTAATCGGTTTTTCACGATTTTCTCGTGACCCAGATGGCCGATCGATCTCAAACTTCTACAGGTTTGTCAGTTTATGTATATGGTGGATTATATAAAGTGCTTAACTGTTTTGTTAGCAAAAACAAATTCTGTAATGTTACTTAATCGAAAAACATAGACAAATGTCAATTCCAGTCAGGACCTTTACTTTGACCTTTTTGGTTGAGTGGAAGTAGGTCAGATCTTGCAGCCGTTTGCAAGGATGGATGGTTTGCCCTCATACGGCCCTTTTTTCGAAACCCCGGCTTGGGCTCAGGCTTTGGATCTGTCCGCCTGCTTGAAGCCCGCACCGACAGCGGAGCCTGAGAAACAGAAGCTGTGGTTTCGAAAAGACCATAGCCACAGCACTTTTGTTTTTGTTTTTTTAATGAGAAATCGCCTAACATCGCATCTGTTAAGTTAGGCCACTTCAAGGTGAGGGCTGCACTTAACAGATTTGGGCTGTCGACCCAAATCAACTGCCACCAGGGGCACGTTGCCACCTACTCCTGGAGCTGAAACAGGGTTACCCCATTTACAGTCCGTAAGGATGTAGACATGGGTATCATCTACTAGGAGCCTGGCTGGTAGAGCAGAGTGCACTACCTTCCCAACTTTTTATGAAGCAATTATGGATAAGTGCCTTGCTCAAGGGCACAAGTGTCATGACCGGGATTCGAAACCACACTCTGCTGCTGACAACACCAGAGCTTGGGTTCGGTGAACTAGACCGCTCGGCCACAGCACCACACTGTCGTCCCTCTCTCACCTGGCATGATGACATCAGAGAATCCCAGCTTACGGGTGATGGTCACCCCTTTGCTGAACAGCAACGGCATCTCTCTCTTCAGCTGGACAAAGTGACCGTGAAGCATCCGCAGCGACAGCGAGATGCCGATGTTGGTCGTGCTGGAAGCCCCTAGTTTATTCATGTGCTTTCGGATGATGTTTTCGTGTAGCTGTGAAAACTCGGCCTCTGACGATCCTTGACTGTTTTTGTTTTTGCACCAAAAAAATGAAAACAACACAAACCAAGAGATACTGTCACTATCACTTGTGGATAAATATCAGGTAGGAATTGAAACTTTGCATGTTGGGAATACAATCTAGTAAGCAATAGCAATACGGGCCATACGCATTAAAGTGCCCCCTCTACAGTTTGCCCAGGAGAGGCCATTTTCACAGTGTATCAAGGAGAAAAGGGTCGACAAGTTTTGGTCCTCACGCGGCGCCCCAATGAATGTTCAAGTTCAATCGTGATTTGTAGCAAGGTTGTATTTTTGCTGTGTTCATGGCATAAGATGTTACTTTTTGCAAGACAATTTTGTTTGTCCATTCCTGCATGGCTTGAACATTTGATCTGTTGATCTTTTATTTAATTTGAACAAAGAAAAATTGACTAGAACGGAATTTGAACCAACGACCTCTGGATTAACGTGCCAGCGCTCTACCAACTGAGCTATCTAGCCCTATGTTGCCGGTCTCCCTATTTTGTCAATATCTTTGTTCAGGGATGCCAGTCAGAAGCCATACAACCGTTAACTGTCGTGTAGCCAAGGATCACACCCAAGTTTGCGATACAACCTGGGAAGCGGCAACCAGGGGATCATCCGAATGAATGTTTAAGTTCAATTATGATTTGTAGCAAGGTTGTATTTTTGCTCTGTCCATGGCATAAGATGGTACTTTTTGTGAGACAATTGTTTTTGTCTATTCCTGCATGGCTTGAAACACTTGATCTGTTGGTCTTTTTTCATTTAGAAACTTACACAATCTTCATGACAAACTCCTTCGCTGTGGAGGACACGTCATCTACTGGTTCCGTTAACACAGGCATCAAACTCACCACTGCCGAACAGGAGAAAAACAACAATGGAGATTCTATGATATTGATTACTGGACTAGAGTTGCCTGGAGGCCAGTGAGGCCACGGCCACTGTGCCCTGGTCTTGGCCTTGTTGCCCCTTCAAAAGGTTCCCCCTAGACTTAAAAATTTGCAATGGAAGTCAGGGCTTGAAATTTACAGTGGACCGCAGGCCCGAGGCCAGTGTTTTTAGCGTCGGGCCAGTAAACTTAAGAATGTACAAGTCGGGTGGTCTTGTGTTTTTGAATAATAATACCTCACTGTAATTGTTAATTAAACTGATAATAATAAAATTATCTTTCAGTTCTGTTGAGTAATGAAATATTACCAATAAGACAAATAAAAATAAATTTTCTCTTAGTGCTTATTCCGAAAACAGCTCAAATGTGAAACTGAGTAGATAACATTTTTCTCATTTTTATTCCGGTCTTGTAACAAATTCTCTGGTCCAGTAAAAGTTTTGAGCCATAAGCCCTGCAGTCTTGTGGATTTTATCCCCAAAAATCAAGCCCTGGAAGTGCCCTTTGCAAAATGAAAAAAGCCTTGCCCTCTTAAAGATGAAATTCCGCCTGTCTTTACACCAAACCAAAATATTAACTTCTTATCTTTGGCTGCATATTGCGCCACAGCACCTTGTAAACCATTACATGGTGCTATGCAAAGGAATAGGTCTCATACTTCAACACGTAACTCCACTTACCTTGTAGGAAAAATACTGAGCGCTTTGAGACACCCATTGGGAGTATAAAGCGCTATATAAGAACTGCGTATTATTATTAAGTAGGATCTGAAACTTTGCATGGTGGAGGTTTAACTAAGAGAGGTTTGCGGTAACACCATGTGAATATCTCTTCTGAGTAGTGTTGGTTCTGAAAAGAACCAGTGGTTAACGACTCAACGTTTCGATCAGTGCGCTCTGATCGTCTTCAGGAGAATGCGTATTATTATTATTATTATCATCTTTCGAATACCAAGTTGTGGGACAAGGGAAATATGGACAGGTATAGTTTTTCACCTCCACAGCCGTAGGGTCTCCTGAAGTTTGACGCAGCCTTCTTACTCGCAGTCAGCATGGTACCTTTCCTGATGATATGGCAGGTGAGATAAAGCTCTCGTTCTATGTCTTTGTTGCTCAATTCCTGGAGCGGAAAAAAGGAAAATCAACATCGACATGAACATCTTGCCCCTTGTGCTGTTTAAAATCATATCAGCAGTAAGAACAACAATTAAAGGGTCTGTATACATTTGGTAATGACTCTGAAAATCAATGGCAATTAAAACTTACTTGGTAAGAAGTACATCAGCTTTGAATAGTATAATGCATTTTGAGAATCTTTTCACTTCGAAGTATTGCGGTTGAGGAAAAAGGTTATAAATTTGTATCCCCAAAAATTTGAATCTGAGAAGCGTTACTGCAGTAACGTTTCTCAGATTGTGTGTTCCAATTGCAGATTATTCTTCCTGTGTGGACGTAACCGCTCCTGATTTTCGGCAATATCAGAAAAACGCTACCACCTTTTAAAATGAAATTTCACAGGTTAATTTTATGGTATATATCTACAACCATGTAGGATTGAAACAAACAGTGGGTTCCAATTACCAAAGGTATACAATCCCTTTAGGTGGTGCTTTTTTTCTGTACTACTACAAAAACATTGACAACTTTTAACCCTTTCTACTTACGCTGAATATCGTGCACAGGTTGCCAATTCTGTCGATGTTGTTTGGCACGCCCAGCTTGTTGAACTTTGCGAGATAACGCTCACTGAACAAATTTAAGAAAACAAAAAGAAATTAAAAAATATATATATTTGACTGTCGTTTCGTGTGTTAGGTTATTGTTTGGGCTAGAGGAAGTTCCTAGTAAATAAAAAATAAAAAACTATCGGCAGGAAATGTTACGTAGCAAATTGTTATTCTAAGCCAAAAGTAGCAGGGGACCAATCATACACAATAATACATGACATGGTACTTTGACTGGTAATCTGTTTTGCCAAGTAACATTTTGTCTGTGCATAAAACATGGCCTTAAAACAAGTGTCCTTTGATGTTCCGCAGTTGACATGATTACACGCCTGGAACATTCTGTGCGATATAAATTCAACAGCGGTTGATGTGATACAACACACGCAAAGTTCTTAGTGTAGCATGCACCACACATTTTCTTTTTTTTATGAGAGATCACCTAACATCACAAGGCCAGACGGCCACTTCAAGGTGAGGGCTACACTTCACTGATTTGGGCTGTCGACCAAAATCAACTGCCACAAGGGCACGTTGCCACCTACTACTGGGGCTGAAACAGGGTTACCCCCTTCACAGTCCGTAAGGATGAAGACATGGGTATCATCCACTAGGAGCCTGGCTGGTAGAGCAGAATGCACTACCTTCCAAACTTTTTACGAAGCAATTATGGTGAAGTGCCTTGCTCAAGGGCACAAGCAAATTGACCGGGATTCAAACCCACACTCTGCTGCTGACAACACCAGAGCTTGGGTCCGGTGAACTAGAATGCTCAACCACGACACGCCACATGCACTCACAGTGTTACGCATTGTTGGCCAGGTAAAGACAGGGATGAAATGCGCTGGAAACTATGGTCAAAATCACCCTTTCCCAGGGACTACAGTGTAATCGCAAGTTCAAGACCTTTGTCCTTTCACCTGCCAAACCAAGTTTACGAGAGATTGAACGCTGCCACGATCATTTCCCAATGATCTCTGCACGGAGATAAGTGCAAGATTCCAGCAGACCATGGCTGATTATTGGCTGTGGCTTATGGCCAAGAGGCTGGCCGAGTCACGGTGAAAGAAAGGGGGCTTCCATTCCAATTTTCTCAAAAGAGAAAAGTAAACCCAAGTGCATTTTATAAGACTGTTTTTTTTTTCTTTAATTCATCAGGTCAGGGTTTCTAGTTGATAATGATAATCCCCCCCAAAATTAAAAATTTGGGTGCGGGAAAAGTTATTGGAAACCTGAACCAAAGTGGTTAACCAGTTCGCTTCAGGATTTAAAACCACTTTCCAGTTACCTGTGCGGGACTATTTCCAGTCAAAAACACTTTTTTTTCTTTCTAGCCATTAATAATATGTTTTGTCAATGAAACTTTGTTTGGACGCCCATGCAAAGACGCTTTCTTATTGACATTTGCAGATTTGTACAGCTCGGGATTTTTATGGTTGTGTTTCTAAAGCAGTTATGTAACGGCCAATCATCTACATATGCCCGGTTGAACAGATGATATCCCGTAGGGATATAAAAGGCCTCATGACAATGCAACATAACCCGTCTTTACAAAATCTTGGCCAGTATGTGAAAGAAACAGGTCTTAGGCACAAATCAATCCAAAGAGTTAAAGGTAATGACTCAAAACAAATATTAGCATAAAATCTTACTTGGTAACAAGCAACAGAGAGCTGTTGATAGTACAAAACATTGTAGGAAACGAATCCCTTTGAAGTAACGTAGTTTTTGAGAAAGAGGTAATTTCTCACTAAAATAATAAAAGCTTCTTGCAAGAAGTTTTTATTCCTATCTGAAAGCACACAAGTTTGTACAACAAGGGTGTTTTTTCTTTCATCATTTTCTTGCAACTTCGATGACCAATTGAGCCCAAATTTTCACAGGCTTGTTATTTTATGCATATGTTGGGATACACCAAGTGAGAACACTGGTCTTTGACAATTTCCAAACGTGTTCAGTGCCTTTAATCAGTTCATTGTTTGCATTGCCTTTCGACCGGGGCCACTGAACCGCGACCCGCCACAGTGCCTCACCACACATGGCGCGTTGACATGACCACTATCAAACACGCACAGAAACTCAAATGCCAGTTTATCAGACCACCGCTGCGTGTTGCGTGTGCGCGTTATTGCGTCCTCCGACTAATTGGTTAAAAGCTCGATGAGAGTGGGCGCTTAACTCGAGGGGCCGATTTCACAAAGCACTAAGATTTGTCTTAAGATGAGTTGTCAGTATTACCGTAGTGATTCGTATTGTGACATCACACTTTGCTTAGCAATTAAGATTAATTCCCAGTTAAGATCAGTCTTAGCTCTTTGTGAAAATCGAGCCCCGGACACCTTAGTAACAGTCACCTGATGAATCTGCTTTCTTTAGCGTCATACAAAGCAAAGAACGCTTCTGCCTCCTCCCCGATACTGCAGCCAAAGTTCTTGAGTTGTAAGTGAATGTGGTAAGCGTACGATGCCATCCCCTCCAAACCTTTTCCCTGTCAACAAAGAAGCAGTAAAATCAAGGGAAATTGTTCAAAATGCTCTCCAAGTAGATCTCTTGAATACATGTACATAATAATTGTTTAATTATCATTGTTTTTAATTTAATTCATGTTGCTTAATCCTTTTTTTTTGCTTGTATTCAGCACCTTGAGGTGGAACCGATCTGCAACTGTTTGCGCTTTTTACATCTCTATTATTATTATTATTATTATTTACATCTGCTCCGAAACAAAATTGCATGTATTTCTCAAAATTATTCTTATTGACACGATTCACATGACGCCATCATCAAAACAAATCTTGGTTGAGCCATTTTGGGAGTCAGTTCCCCCCTCTCGCTTCCAGTGCTTTACTGTGTAGTGGGCATTTAAGGCGACGTGCCGCGTTTACATGCTCAGCATATCTTAACGTACAGTTTGACTCCCAAAATGGCAGACTATGGGCAGACAGTAGCCGCACATTTTTCCTGTGTAGATTTCAGGAGATGATTCAAAACCATAGTGGACAACATTGAATGGTCAGACAGTAGGAGGGTTGACTATGTAATGTGTAGATGCCTTCGCCACACGATACTGTAATATTGCAGGCTGGCATAGTTTTTCTATCATTAAAAACCATGGTAAGGCAGCAGGAGGGTTAACTGTGTACTGTACCATTATTTCCGACAAGGCTTGAGACAAGCCCAATTTCATGGCTCTGCTTACCGCGGAATTTTGTGCTTTCAGCGCCGTGTAAAGCACATAATTCTATGGGGCGTAAGTGCAGAATCCCACGGTAAGCAGAGCCATGAAATTGGGGCGAGATTGTTTTGCAAATTCTAATGATATGCAATTGTTATGAACCTTATGCATTGACATCATCAAGCCGCCATCTTTGAGGTAAAACTATGACGAAACAATAGAAAACAGCTATGTACGCGTGGTACACATGATCAGCCAATGAGCAACCTTCTTTTGACCTCTAGCCGAGGGCGCCCTACTCAAATGACATCATGTTCGTAAAGTCTATTTGGGACTACAGTCCCAAATCCAGGGTTCTCCCAAGGTTTTTTTCAAAACTGTGGCGCATTCTGGACCCAAATTTTGGAAGTTTGGCCGAAGCGCGCTTATTTAATACGAGATATTTATATAGCGCATAATGCAGAAGCCTCTATGCGCAACACAAAACATAAAAACAATGAGATGAAAATAATAGCAAGTTACACAAATAAAGATTTATACAAATGAGTTTTTAAAAGTCCCTTGAAAATTTGAAGAGAGCTAGCTTGGCGAATATGAAGAGGTAAGTCATTCCATAATGAAGGTGCAATGTAGTTGAAGGCTCTTTGACCATAGAATTTAGTGGAAAAAGTACTTTGCGTCAGTCGGGATTGGCCAGCAGATCGAAGAGGACGAACAGGAATATATTTACGGAGAAGATCTGATATATAGACAGGAGATAAGCCATGAAGAGATTTGAATGTTAGAAGATTTAACTTATATACGATGCGCAGTTTGATCGGGAGCCCAGCAGGGTGGATATGTGCGCATTACAAGTCTTATTATTATTATTATTATTAGCCAGTGTAGTTCTTGTAAGATTGGAGTAATATGTTGGGAACGAGGTGTGCGAGTAATATGTTGGGAACGAGGTGTGCGAGAGACAAGGTCTTCGGAATGTTTTCTACTTGGTGTTTATTTTGGCTTTAAAAGCCCTACTGTGCAATCTGGAGCATTCTATATTGTTGTTGTTGTTGTTGTTTTTTGCGTATCGGCCAAAATTTGCACGTATCAGCACGCAAATTGCGCGTATCGACCAAATACGCTAGCTCAGCAAGTGGAGAACCCTGCAAATCCTACCAGTCAGACAACTTTCTGAATAGGATTTTTGAAGAGTTGGGACCGTGCAAACATGCACACAAGAGAGTTGACTCCCAAAATGACGCGCATTGTTCAGAGGTGCGTTCCGCAATGTGTAAGGGGTCTATAGAAATCAATGGATCCCCTTGCATAACGCGAAACGCTACAAGTACACTGAGGTCACGCGCAAGTTTTTTACGCACAGAGAACAGCTATCGTCCAATGAGCTGCCTCCTTTTGGCCTCAGGGCTGGCGCTTTTTGAGAGTGTGACGTCATATGCAAGAGGTTCTATACAGTGAAGTGCGAATTTAAGGCAACGCGGCATATACACGTATACCTATTGACTCCCGAAGTGGTGAGCGTGAAACATTCGCCTAGTGTGATTCTCATGCAAGGGGTAAATAACAACTGCATTTAGTCAGGCATTGCAATAACTTGTAAAAAATTAAAAATTGTTTGTTTGTCCATAGAGGGTCCTCAAAAGGTAGGGTCGGTAGGTCAATTATTATTTTTATTTTTATTTTTTTTAATATGGATATCGTATTTGGGAATATAAACTCTTTGATACTAAAATATTAAGTCCAAACACAAAACACAACACTTTCTCTGTATTGAACTCTTTTATTAAATGTCTTTGAATAGTATTTCAACTGTTCAACTAACAAGATTTTATAGATTCTTCCTGTTTAGACATTTTTCAACCAATTTCTTTTGGAGGTTTTTTTATGAAGAAAAAAACCCCACTGTTTCGGTGGCGATGCAAATGATGGTCGGTCAGACGAGGATAAACAAACAATTTTGTTTTGGCCTCAGCAGTAGCCACTTAACTGGGGAATAGCCGCATGACGTGTGTACACACCAAATTTTCATGGACAAGGTAGCGAAGGGCATGTAAATGCATTTTTAAAATGTCCACATCCATTCAGCCGGTTGACGTGTGTACAACCCAAGACTGTTTTTTTGTTTTTTCCTTTCTTTTCTTTTTTTTCTTTTTTTTCAACGAAGTCAAAGTGCATGCCTTTGAGCTGTTACGCTTTGCTTCCCCCTGTACAAAGAGTGACAAAAGGTATTAGAAATCATGCTCAAAATCTCCCTTTTACCGGGATTATTCTGTCATTCCCCAATTCCAGACGTTTGTCCTTTCTTCTGACAAACGAGGATTACGAGAGATCAATACGCTGCCACGATTGTTTCCCCGAAGGTCCGAGAGTCCAGTCTGAAAAGGGGCTGATTGTCAGCCGTGGCTTATGGTCGATTCACGGTGAACAAAAAAACCCACGAGAGAAAAAGAAATCCCAGTGCATGTAATGAGAACTTTTATTGTCTTTACTTGGGTTCTGTCATGGTTTCATTGAAAAAAACAATATTCTCAACAACAATAAATTGCTCCGGATGTTCAGAAAATTAATCTCGTGGGTGGGCTCGGAGAGATTTAGGGAATCCAGCGGCGAGGCGGTTAATTTATAAGTTGGGCAATTATTTCGATGACATTGTCACAGGTTAGCGTTCTGAAGCACTCCTTTTAAAAAGGGTTCAACTTAAATAACAGCTTCAATTTTCAATTTTACACGGCATATTTTTAAAATTTGATATATAAGTATGTCAATACATTTCATGCAAATCATGCTTTACATTTTGACCATGAATAGTGTTTTTGTAAGGATTAAAGATGCTTCACCAGATTTTTTGCCAAAAAAGTTATTTAAATTTTAGATTATTCTTGTTTTAGGCGAGGAAGCTATGGACTTTCATTTGAAAAAAGTTGTTTAAAAGATATAAATGAGCATCATCTGTCAAAATTTGTTCAGAGGAAAAAGGATGGTTTTTGTTTTAATAGATGTTAATTTTGCATCGGGGATAAAGAATATAATTTTGGGGGTTTTACCCTAAAACCGATGTGTATTAAAGCACTAAATACTTAGTACCTTCCCGAGTTCTGTGAAAAAAATCCACACTCGGGTTTTCACTCGGTGTTTATACCCGGTTCCCTTGGCATTAAACGACTGAGAATATTTCTATTCCCACTGGACAGGATGCCATTCCATCGCAGGTTACTCCCCAGCTCTCACCAGTACCTATTTGTACTCCTGGGTGGAGACAAGCAATTTTGATAAAATGCCTTGCCCAAGGACACAAGTGTCATGACCGGGACTCGAACCCACACTTTGCTGAGGTAGCTTGAGTCCGGTGCTCTTAACTGCTCAGCCACGACACGCAACTCAAAGTACAGCATTAGTAATGATAGCACTTTTGCTGTTACTTGTTCATTAAAATATCTTTAAACCCCTACTGTAAAAGCTTCTTCTTCTTTTTCTTTCGTTTACAATAAAAGGAAACAGAGAATCTCGCACAATTTCAGGAAGTAACTATTGCTAGTAAACTTGCAGATACAAGAATTTGTAATTCTATTTTGGAAGAAGTATTGGCTCTGAAATGAGTAATTGGTATGGTCTCAACGTTTCGATCAGTATACATGTACTCTGCTCGTCTTGAGGAGAATGCTGGACTACTGTTGATGTTGAGGCTGAGGCTCAGGCTGGAGGGATGCACATTTGGGTGGGAAGGATTTGGCATTCTCCTGAATACAAGCAGATTATACTGAAATGTGTGATTGGTTTGGTCTCAACATTCTGAACAGTATACTCTGCTTGTCTTCAGGAAAATGCTGGACTGCTGATGATGCTGATGCTGAGGCTGGAGGGATGCACATTTGGGTGGGAAGGATCCGGCATTCTCCTGAAGACAAGCAGAGTACACTGATCGAAATGTCAGGACCAAACCAACTCTTTTCAGAGCCTCAGAGCGATCCTCCTCTCAAAAAGATATTTACACATGATTGCACCAGCAAGTTTACTACCACTAGCTGCTTCCATATATCCACAACATGCAAAGTTTCAAACATCACTTCGCACGATGTTCTCGCACAAGCTATTTCTGGCGGAAGTTCTCTCATAAAAATTAGGATTGGTTTTCACGTTTGCTTTGAGTAAGCTTTCAGATGAAACAAATTTTCCTTTAGCTTACATGGATCCCAATAGTGCAGTAGTACATTCAAGGGGATTAGAGGAAAAAGAAAAGCTTGTGCATTTAATGGATTTATAAGATGGAGGCTCAAAGACACTTTATCCTGTTGGTAAGTGTAAGGGCGTATCTGAACAGGTGTCTTCGGCTACGGCTACGGCTATTGCTAAGGGTGTTGCTAAGGACATCCTATACTTTAACGCATGGTGACACGGCAATCACACCGTAGCTGTAGCCACAGATGCAATTCGGAAACGGCTGAACAAACATGTATTCCACTCTAAGCCACGCTCACTTTCCCACAATCTGGCTTCAATGATTACCAGAAGCTCTTATGAAGTGCAGTGTGCAATTTCTTTAGTTTTTGTTTTTTTAGAATTTTGAATGAACAAAACAATTTGTTGGTTTGCCTTTCACATTATGTCTTGCAAAGACTCGAGGTCTTGCTGCAATTATCACTTTCTGTTATAAGATATGCCCTTGAAAAGCATGGTTGATTTTCTGTTTAGTTACACATAATAAGCCATTTGCGAATAAAATTTTTATTGTCTGGTGACGCTTAAATTTGAATTCCTCAGACTAATGAGACAGTTGCTATGTCACATGATTCGGGGCTAGCTTTTCTGTAGTTACGTAAGAGAAGGCTAACCCCAACACACATTTCTGAATGAATGTGTACGGCACAATGGTACCAGGGTTTGCTCATCTGAAGGTTGCTATACAAAAGCTTCCCCCGAACCATTCGACGTAGCAACTGTCTCTGTAGTCTGAAGAATTCAAATTTAAGCGGTAACTTGTGACTAAAGCATCTAACACACAAATGGCTTATTTGCATGCCACCTTTGGGGCCGGAAGTAGCGAAAAACCGTGAATGCGTGCAGCAAATGCGCGCACAATGCGAGGTACTGATTCACCAACAGGTTAAAGAGACTGTAATGACACATAATGGAATAATAGTCAAGCATTACTAGTGCATTAACAGCAGCAGCCAATATTAAACATACGGACAGACCTGTGAGGGCGGTGAGATATCGATGCCCGCAGATTTGACAGCCAAGAGCCATCCTGCATCCATGAACACCTAGGCAATTGACACACAACACACACACAAACATTGACATCATGGAACATGGAAGCAAACCGAAGTGTGGGGAAGTTGGGTAGGGGGTGTGGGCTTTGGGGGGGGGGGGGGGACACGACTTGGAATCCTACCTAAACACTTCCCTGGACTGACTGACCGAGTTTTTTGCTTATGCAGTAAATTCTGAGTGCGATATTGAAGAGGTCAGCACGACTTGGGACAGGTTTCGTTGAGAAAGAAAAAAGTAATAATAAAAATTTTCCAACTTAAAGTCTTGAGAACTGGAATGCCAACAAACAATGTGAAGGCATCAGTGGCATTCAATGCTTGATAAAATACGGCAGAATACGAAAGCATTAGTTTAGTCTTTGGAACAGATCAAGGATTCATGTTTGCTGAACAATAACGAGAAGTTTATCTGAAGTTCAGACAGCGACTGGAAACCAGTCTACATAAAAGCTATTGAAACACAATACTGAACAATAACGAGAAGTTTATCTGAAGTTCAGACAGCGACTGGAAACTAGTCTTCATAAAAGCTATTGACACACAATACTGAACAATAACAAGAAGTTTGTCTGAAGTTAAGACAGCGACTGGAAATTAGTCTACATAAAAGCTATTGAAACACAATACTGAACAATAACGAGAGGTTTGTCTGAAGTTCAGACGACTGGAAACTAGTCTACATAAAGCTATTGACACACAATACTGAACAATAACAAGAAGTTTGTCTGAAGTTAAGACAGCGACTGGAAACAAGTCTACATAAAAGCTATTGAAACACAATACTTCTTGGGGGTGTGGGGGGGAAACTACCAGGAACATGTGACTGATTTCTTGGTTATTGGGGGACTAGTCTCCAGATCAAGTCTTTATAAACATACCTGTGATACCTTGGCAGTCTGATATTGAAGAGGTCAACACGACTTGGACAAGGCATCACGTTGGACTCGATTTCACAAAGAGCTAAAGATTGCTCTTTAGATGTGCATCTATCTTAATTGCTTAGCAAAAGTGTGATGTCACAATACAAATCACTATGGCAATATCGACAACTCATCTCAAGACGAATCTTAGCCCATGCAAATCCTCCACATGCACAAACAGGTTGTCTCAGTGGTTTCTTTTCCCTGCCTTACATCTCTGTGGACCCTGGTTCGAATCCAACCACAGACTGCAGCTTGTATGTGGATTGGGTTTTCAGTCCCTACCTAATTGCATGGGTTTTCCCCATTGGGGTTTTCCTCCCACATCTAAAACTGAGCAATTCTTCTCGTTTTCTATTCATTCCGTTATTGGCGCTAATTGAGCTCTTAAGGTTGTGTAATTAATAAATATATAATTTTGTTTAAACCTTTAACCATGGGGAGTGAGGGGGAGGAGACGGGGAGAAACAGGGCGACACGGAAATGTGACTATTACCTAAATAAATATTTCCTTGATATAACTGAGTTATGAGCTTTTCTTTATAAACATCAGTGTAAAACAGAAAAAGGGGCAACCTTGACAAGACACAACTCATACCAGGGGGAAGGAAGGGGAGCCGAAGATGGAAGGAGAGAAACGGTGACACACCAAAATAACGGCAATCTACATAAACAATTCCTTGAAATTCATGAACATTATATCCAAACAGGAATTAGTGAAATATGGGTGAAAATACAGCGCTGCTTCTACTTTTTTATTTATTTTTTAGGCAAGTTCACCCAACAAGGCTAAAAGCAACTCTTGGTAAGGGGCTACAAGAAGAAAACATTTAAGATGAAACTAACCCAGGGGAGCTGAAGGCAAGGAATTGATACTCCTCTAAAAACAGTCTAGATTGTAGGATGGAGGGAAACATGCACCAGGCAAGGAGTTCCAAAGAGATGCAGTACGTGGAATAAAGCTGTTGGAATGGCTCTTTGTTCTACATCTCAGCAAAGCAAGAGTGTATGGGTGACAACAAGCAGAAAGCCTGGTTTCACACTCAAACACCCTGATAGGAGGAACCAGGTCGGACACACTGGTGGCACATTTACCATGGAAATATCTGTAGAAAAGACAGAGGCTGGCTACAGACCTATGGTGCGTCTCACACTGCGGGATAGCAAGGTTATCCTCGAGCAAACATGATCAAGTCTGTAAAGATCAACCCCCGTCTCCCTTGACCCGGCTTGTGGCTCAAAATGTTTACAGGACCAGAATTCTTTTTACAAGACCAGAATCAAAATAAGAAAAAAAACTCCTGACCCTGTTTAACATGCATTTAAGTTGCAACTGGTTTTCTTTTAACAAGCGCCAAACATGTAAGAGAAGAAATTGATTTCATTTGTCTTTGTGTGGGTATTTAGTATACTTCATTATGTCATTACTCAGTAGAATTGAAAGGTATTTTATCAAACTCACTCAAAGTCAACATTTGAACATATTATTTTTTGTTCAAGACGTTACACAGTGAGGTATTGTTTTTAATTTTATTCAATTAAAAAAACCCAAGACTGCCGGACTTGTCCGGTCAAAAGTTAACTGGCCCCGACACCAAAACTACTGGTCTCGGGCCTGTGGTCCAGTGTAAAATTCAAGCCCTGTTATGGAACATGTAATTCAACACCCAAACTGTTGTGTTATATCTGATCCCAAGTACTGTGAAGCATTAACAAGTTCACAAGTACCACCCTCAATCCAACAGATACACAAACGAAACGAGCAGTTCGATTTTGAAAGGGTTGGGATAAGCAAAATACAAAAAAAAAAAGAATGAAACAAAATTTGCACTTTTCTTTTTCACTTCCCAATTTTCTCCCTCCTTTAGGTAAATACTAAAACCCTGCAAGAGTCTACACTAATGGCCAAACAAATTAAAACAAAGTTTCGTTGAGAGAGAAAAAAATAACAATAAAAATGTCCAACTTAAAGTCTTGAAAACTGCAATGCCACCAAACAATGTGAAGGCATCGGTGGCATTCAATGCTTGATGAAATACAGCAGAATAGGAAAGCATTAGTTTAGTCTTTAGAACAGATAGAGGATTCATGTTTGCTGAACAATAACGAGAAGTTTATCTGAAACTCAGACAGCGACTGGAAACTAGTCTACATAAAGCTATTGAAACACAATACTGATCAATAACGAGAAGTTTATCTGAAGTTCAGACAGCGACTGGAAACTAGTCTACATAAAGCTATTGAAACACAATACTGAACAATAACGAGAAGTTTGCCTGAAGTTAAGACAGCGACTGGAAACTAGTCTACATAAAGCTATCGAAACACAACACTTCTTAGGGGTTTGGGGGGGGGGAACTACCGGGAACATGCGACTGACATCTTCGTTTTTGGGGACTAGTCTCTGGATCAAGTCCTTATAAACGTACCTGTGATACCTTTTCTGTCTGCTCAACACTCTGGACATGCTGTATTGGATAGAGGAGAGAGAATGAGTAAATGTTGGTATGTTGTCCTATCAAAGTTAGCTGCACCTCCGATCAAATGGGAGAATTATATACATCCCTGATAAGCATGTCGTTTCTGTGTTTGTGACCCAAAACCCAAGTCCTGCTTCCAGCCTGCCTTGATAATGGGGGTTAGGGTTAAGGTTAAGGTTAGGGTTAGGGTTGGGTGGGATAAGGGGTAAGGGTTGGGGTAAGGGTCAGGGTTGGGGTTGGGTAGAGTTAGGGTATGGTAGGGTCAGGGTTAAGGTTGGGAGTAGGGTTAGGGTTAGGGTTCAGGTAGGGTCATGGTTGGGGTGGGAGAGTGTTAGGGTAGGTTCAGGGTTAGAGTTGGGGATAGGGTTAGGGTTAGGGTTAGGGTTTAGGTGGGGTTAGGGTTGGGGTTGGGTAGGGTTAGGGTTAGGGTTAGGGTAGGGTCAGGGTTGGGGTCAGGTTTAGGGTTTGGGTGGGGTTAGGGTAGGGGTTTGGATTAGGGTTAGGGTTGGGGTTAGGGTTGGGGGTAGGGTTGGGGGTAGGGTTGGGGTAGGGTTAGGGTTCGGGAAGGATCAGGGTTGGGGTTGAGTAGGGTTAGGGTCGAGGTTAGGGTTTGAGTGGGGTTAGGGTCAGGGTTGGGATTAGGGTTAGGGTAGGGTAAGGGTTCGGGTAGGGTACCATCACTGAAATCCGTCACAACACTACACCCAACATACATTTGAGGGTCTGGTTGACTTTGTGGTAGTTTTCCCTGCCTTTTTACCACTGTGGACCCTGGTTCAAATCCCACCACAGAACCAGAGTGATATTGGGTTTCCAGTCCCTCCCTGATTCCATGGGCTTCTCCTTTTCCGGGTTTTCTTCTGATACCTAAAACTCTCCCCACAAGCAAAACTCTCTCACATTCAAATGATGTCCCACCCTGCTCTTTAAAACTTAGTATCTGCAATTTATTTGACCCAAAATTTAGGCTCAATCAGTTGCTGGAGTCACAAGAAAATAGTGAAAAGAAAACCTTGTTTGTTTTCATTGTTTTAGAACATTAAGTTTTGGTATCACAAGATCAAAACTAATTGTTTTACTCATTTCTCAAAAACTGTAGCTTTGCAGGCAAAAATATTTCAAGGCAAGTTTCCCACCGAGGCCCTCTTCATACCAAAGCTATATGCAAATCTGGAAACATATCGATGTGTCAGTGCAACAGTGTCGTATCTCCAGAAATAGAGTTTACGTGAAATACAAGTTGTAGAATGATAAAAGTTCGTATCCCGCCTTCAAATCAACCGGACAAACACACAAAGGTTATAGGACGCCCAGATACAATAGTGTTGCTCGGAGTGCTTTCGCACGAGATACGACCTTGTAGCGCCGACAAAACGATTTACTGTTTTTTCAATCTTGCCAATGTTGTCCACATCCTTTAACCCTGACAGTGCCGGCCGCGTTTTGGTAATTCTGTATCCACAGGCCAGCAATTTTTCTTTCTTTTTTAGAACGTAAGGGAACGTTGGCGGCCTGTGGATGGATATTCAGTATGACGTTTCAGAAAGTTGGCAGCACTGGAAGGGTAGAACGTAAGGTAGTCTGAACATCTGACATCACACTTCGAGGCTCGTGAATAAAGTGTATTTATCCTCGTAGATAAAGACAGGGGACCAGTCTAAACGTAAGGGAACGTTGGCGGCCTGTGGATGGATATTCAGTATGACGTTTCAGAATGTTGGCAGCGCTCGAAGGTTAAAAACTTGTACAGCACTGACACTCACCACTTGATGCAGGTCAACTATGCTACAGGTGTTTGTATCGATGATCTTTCCATCCACACTGGGTACCAGGTCCAGCCCCATCCTCTCGTTGCCCCAGTCGATGCGGTTGGTGATCTGTATCTTGACCTCCCTGGCCGGCTCCTGGGTCAGCTGACCGGAGAGGAGCTGCCGTCTCAGGTCAATCAGCTCCAGCATGACCTTACGCAGCGAGCTGAACCATTTCATCTCATATGCCTGAGAGGGGAAGGCAAGAAGCAGAAGAAGAAAAAGATGAGTTCTCAGAAGGCCCAACCCAAAAATATTTTTGTTTCCTGTAACCAGACTGTTCAAAAACCTGCCAACCCCCCCAAAAAAAATGTTATAAATAAATTAAAATTTCCTGATCAACTACTATAACACCCGAACTCAAGACTTATCTGAAATATTTTACAAAACAATTTTACCAAATTGAATATTATTAATTTTTTAATTACCCTCAAATTTCATTCAAATAGTATAACATTTTTCCATCCATTACTGTTGGAAATTTAAAGGCATTTTTTGAAAGAACTTTAAAAACCTACAAATGATTGAACTCAAATTATTTTCAGTATAAAGCCTGCATGTCCAGTGACAAGTTGGAACACTCTTGGGGGGTTGTTTCAGGTACTGTAAAAAAAACAACCATCGGAAAAACTGCAAATGCGACAGATGCAAAGTGGTCCCTTTTTTTTCTTTGTTCTAAGCATTTTTCGTGGCAAGCCTGTTCCCACCTAATGTCGAACTGAGTTACCGTTACTTACCTAAAAATATTTCTTAAAGACTGTGCAAGTCTCCACATATTTGAACTTCCGGGATCATTGTGGTCCCAACCATTATGGAGTTTTTAATAGGCCGGCTTTTGTTTTTTCAATTATTTTAGTTTAACGTAGTTTATGGCTATAAAAATTAAATATGTTGTTGGGAAGTAATACTAAGTGATTAACAATATGAAAGTAAATTCAACTCAACAAAACATCAAAGTAAACCTGAGAATAAGACTTGACCTCCATTTCCAGTTCTTGTAAAAAATTAAGAATGCTGCCCAACTGACGGTCATGTTGTCATTAAACCTATGTAATAGACGCACACATTCAGGCGTGATTGGCAAATGGGGTTTCTAACAATTAGCATCCTCGTCCCAAGTTTTAATTTTGTTTGAAAGCTACATTTGAACAAATTATTTGTATTATCCAAAATTTGCAAATTTATTTATAACCAACTTCCTATGTGTTTTTTTATTTTCAAGAATCTTTTTATAAATCTAATTTTAAAAGATTTGATTTCAAAGAAAAATAAAGTCTTTGTTCAAGTTTTTTTCTCGTTTTTGATATGCGCGAGACTTGCAGTGTATGTAACTTATTTGAAAATGTCTTAATGATGATGCAGTGAGGTAATGACATCAGCCCCCTCACCACACCCCACATGCCCCACCCACTATGTTACCCCCCTCACTGAAGGAGTCAAGTGTTTTGTCTTACTTTGAACCGATCTGTCAAGACAGCATGCCATTCCTTCAAGACGCCATCAAGCTCTTCGATGAGACTGTCCGTTTCTACAAGATTCTCCCTGTAACATGTTTAAACATCCAGATGTCAGAACTGCAAAGTGCTTTTCATTCATTTGGTCATAATGGTTTATTCTATCAAATTTCTCTGTCGGAGCCAAGGGTCGATTTGTGGGAGAAGTTACAAACTTGGTAACGAGAAGTGGAAATACAAGTACGATTGCAAACTTTCATTCTGTAAATGCATGCTTTTTAAAGGGGCACTGAGGCAGTGATATGGGGCATACAGCAATTGACTCCATAGCCTCCTTAAGATGCAAGGCCAGCGCTTCAAGGGGCACCAAGGCAGGGTGTTCTTATCTCTATGAGGTCTAGGTTCAAGTTCTTGCACTGATGAAGACAGTTGTAAACTATACTTACTTTTCAACATTTTCCAAGGGGCACCAAAGACAGGCACCAAGGCAGAGACAAGGTGCACCAAGACAGAGACAAGAGACACCAAGGCAAAGCAAAAGGCACCAAGGCAGAAACAATGAGCAACGAGGCAGAGACAAGGTGCACCAAGGCAGAGACAAGGTGCACCAAGGCAGAGACAAGGTGCACTAAGGCAGAGACAAGGTGCACCAAGGCAGAGACAAGGTGCACCAAGGCAGAGACAAGGTTCAACAAGGCAGAGACAAGGTGCACCAAGGCAGAGACAAGGTGCACCAAGGCAGAGACAAGGTGCACCAAGGCAGAGACAAGGGGCACCAAGGCAGAGACAAGGTGCACCAAGGCAGAGACAATGGGCACCAAGGCAGAGACAAGGTTCAACAAGGCAGAGACAAGGTGCACCAAGGCAGAGACATGGTGCACCAAGGCAGAGACAAGGTGCAACAAGGCAGAGACAAGGTGCACCAAGGCAGAGACAAGGCGCCCAAGGCAGAGACAAGGTGCACCAAGGCAGAGACAAGGGGCACTGAGTCAGAGACAAGGTGCACCAAGGCAGAGACAAGGGGCACCAAGGCAGAGACAAGGTGCACGAAGGCAGAGACAAGGTGCACCAAGGCAGAGACAAGGTACACCAAGACAGAGACAAGGGGCACCAAGGCAGAGACAAGGTGCACCAAGGCAGAGACAAGGCGCCCAAGGCAGAGACAAGGTGCAACAAGGCAGAGACAAGGTGCACCAAGGCAGAAACAAGGTGCACCAAGGCAGAGACAAGGTGCAACAAGGCAGAGACAAGGTGCACCAAGGCAGAAACAAGGTGCACCAAGGCAGAAACAAGGTGCACCAAGGCAGAGACAAGGCGCCCAAGGCAGAGACAAGGCGCCCAAGGCAGAGACAAGGCGCCCAAGGCAGAGACAAAGGGCACCAAGGCAGAGAAAAGGGGCACGGAGACAAAGGGGCACAAAGGCAGAGACAAGGTGCACCAAAACGAAGACATCTTTACTCTTGTTACTCTGCTGTGAGGATCCGGTTTAAGGCAAAGTTAAAGTACCATTTACCCAAAACATTAGTCGGAATTACTACTTACCCCTGGTTGCTGGATTGCTCCTTGCGATGTACATGGGAAGATGGGAAGATCCCCTAAAAATTAATCCAAAGATTAATCGTTAATATTAACAAAAAGGGAAATCAGGCATTTTGAGAAAGGCCCTGCTGCCTCCTAAGGTCGACACCTCAGGCTCTTAATGATCTGGGCCCAATTTCATAAAGCATGTAAGCACAAGACCTTGCTAAGCACAGAAAACTCTTGCTTAGGAAAAAATAGGTTACCAGCCAAAATACCATACAGTTACCATTGCTGTGACTGGTACCCCACTTATTTCTTGCTTAGCAAAGAAATTCGCTGAGCAGAATTGTCTGCTAAAAAAAAACAGCTTTATGAAATTGGGCCCTGCCTACATATGTAATTGCAGTGCAGTTTTGTCATTTCAATTGTAAGCAGTGGAATCCCTTTCTTCATTATTTACCTAAAGGCACTGAACACGTTTGGTAATTGTCAAAGACCAGTGTTCTCACTTGGTGTATCCAAACATATGCATAAAATAACAAGCCTGTGAAAATTTGGGCTCAATTGGTCATTGAAGTTGCAAGAAAATTATGAAAGAAAAAACACCCTTGTTGTACAAATGTGTGTGCTTTGAGATAGGTATAAAAGGCTTCTTGCAAGAAGTCTTTTATTATTTTAGTGAGAAATTACCTCTTTCTCAAAAACTCTGTTACTTCAGAGCTGGAGTCATTTCTCACAATGTTTTATACTATCAACAGCTCTCCGTTGCTCGTTACCAAGTAAGTTTTTATGCTAATATTTGTTTCGAGTAATTACGAAAGTGTACAGTGCCTTTAAAACATCGCAAAATGTGTATACTCGCACAATAGACCCCTTGCATATGGCGTCACAAGCCCAAAACAGTTCCCTCACTGAGTCAACTATCATTGCTTAACAATTTTCTGCTTAGCAAAAATGAGCAGGATACTAGTCACAGATGGTCCTGGTTATATAATATTTTGACTGATAACCATATTCTGGTAAGCCTATTTTTGTTGTTCTTAATACATTTGTGTGCTGAAGCTGCTCTATGAAATTGGGCCCTGGTTGCGTGTGGTGGCTGTGTCATGAATAAATACTGAACAAAACTGGTCAGAAAAATCGTTTTTATTTTTCATGTCATTCTTTCCCGCCCAAACTACAATTATTATCACTTAGTTTCCAAAAATACCTTAAAGGCACTGGACACGTTTGGTAATTACTCAAAATATATATTAGAATAAAAACTAACTTGGTAACGAGCAACGGAGAGCTGTTGATAGTATAAAACATTGTGAGAAATTACTCCCTCTGAAGTAAGGTAGTTTTTGAGAAAGAGGTAATTTCTCACTAAAATATTTGAATCTGAAAAAGACTTCAATTTGGGCTCAATTGGTCATCGAAGTTGCTAGAAAATAATGAAAGAAAAAACAACCTTGTTGCACACAAATTTGTGCAACAAGGGTGTTTTTTCTTTCATTATTTTCTAGCAACTTCGATGACCAATTGAGCCCAAATTTTCACAGGTTTGTTATTTTATGCATATGTTGGGATACACCAAGTAAGAATAAGGGTCTTTGACAATTACCAAACGAGTCCAGTGCCTTGAACCTGACAACTTTTGAAAACGCTATTTCTCCTTTTTTTTTCTTTTTTACCAAACCCTTGTTTATTTATATCATGTAAAGATCACAGAATCGGGAAATTACTCCCTCTCCATTTGGTAAATTTGATCTTCGACAACAAATACTTCCTTTTAAAAAAACCTTAAAACTTAGTACACTGACATACAACGTACATGAAGAATCAACCCCCACACACACATGGCAAAAACACATTCTTGGAAAAAATTTGCTACGATTTCCCACAAGGAGTAGAAATCCATCAATATACTTTCATTTTGTTGTTCAGGGATATTATGTTGTTATACATTTGTTGTTGTGGGGGTTTTTCACCAGGAAGGCAAAAGTGAGTTGGGAAATAACACATCCTGAAGAGATCGGGGAATGGCTTTTTACTGCAGGCAAAACAAAAAAATTCTATCACACAAAAATAGGTTTTTTTAAACGTAGGATGAGTGGTTTCATGGCATATCATGTGAGAAAATCTATACCCATGATGCCAAAAGAAATCCTCACAGATTATTTCAATCTTGTCAAAATGTAAATGTGTCGATGGTGGAAATGGTCTAACGGCCAATGGTCTCATAATGCTTTTTACACTAGCAGAGTCTTTTGCAATGACGTCACACGTGGTTACCGTCCGTCAATGGTCTGCCATTTTGGGAGTCGAAATTGCATCATGTACAGATATGGTTCGCATCTAACAATAATTATACTGGAGTCTTATATAGCGCATTCATCCACCAATAAGGTGCTAAATGCATTTGAACGAGGAGAAACACTTTTTTAAGACAGATTTTGAAGTTTATGAATTATTTAAGGGTTTACAAGGTGCTACGGCGCACTCAGCAGCAACTGTCGGAAAAACCGAGGCACACCCCTTCTCTTAATAGCGATAAGTGTAACTGGGTTCTTTTAAGTGCATTAAGACAACACACAGGACCTACGGCTTTACATCCCACCCGAAGGATGAAGCAATAATGGTTATGTGCCTTGCTTAAGGACACAAGTGTCAAGACCAGGAATCGAACCAACACTCTGCTGATCAGAAACACCAGAGGTTGAGTCCGGTGTGCTAGACCGCTCGGCCACGACACGCCGCCAAACTGTCACGCCACCAAACTGTGTCGAGCATACAATGCACGCTGCTCGTTAACACATCTGACTCCTCAAGATTCGTCGTGAGTGTATGACGTCTAGGTCTTATTTTAGGGCACTGTGAATTGTGTGCTTTAAAAGCTCTGTAAGCGCAGAATTCCGCGGGAAGCAGAGCCATGAAATTGGACCCAGGTGAATTGGGTCATTACATGTAGATGTATGAATCTGTATTTGTTCACGATTCATATTTGGAGTAGACATTTCCTTCTCAAGTCAAAAAACAGCAGCAATCAGTTGATACATATGTAAAGTAACTTATTAATCTGACCAAGTACATGTACGACTACTGCTTAAAGATACAAATCGCCTGATTTTTTTGGCAAAGTTATGGTAATAAAAATTGACTTAAAGGCATCGTACACGTTTGGTAATTGTCAAAGACCAGTGTTCTCACTTGGTGTATCCAAACATATGCATAAAATAACAAACCTGTGAAAATTTGGGCTCAATTGGTCATCGAAGTTGCAAGAAAATGATGAAAGAAAAAACACCCTTGTTGTACAAATTTGTGTGCTTTCAGATAAGAATAAAAGGCTTCTTGCAAGAAGTCTTTTATTATTTTAGTGAGAAATTACCTCTTTCTCAAAAACTACGTTACTTCAGAGGGAGTCGTTTCTCACAATGTTTTATACTATCAACAGCTCTCCGTTGCTCGTTACCAAGTCAGTTTTTATGTTGATATATATTTTCAGTAATTACCAAACGTGTACAGTGCCTATAAAGATACAAATCGCCTGATTTTGTTGGCAAAGTTATGGTGATAAAAATTGACTCAAGTTAAAAGAGACATTCGACTACGACCGAGAAAATCTGTTCCAAAACTGAAATAGTTACAAGTGACTAATCGACCCGACAAAACATGTACCGCATGTTAAAAGCAGCTGTGTACAAACAATTTGCAAGTTACACCCAATTCGTGCATTGTGTGTGCATACATGGAGCGCAGTTCATGTTTTTTCCGGTTTGAAACAGCAACACCCGTCAAGTTTTGCTCGGAGACAACAAATCTAAATTTGTCACTCTTTCCGCGAAACATCAGGCGATGCAACTTTAACGGAGAATTTTGTACTGCAAATATTTTAAGGCTTAAAAGAGGAATTTCCTGATATATATGATGTGTATCATAAACAAACATGCACAGGAACAAATAATGGAAGTGTACACCCCATCAAACCAATCATGACACATTTTTAGATTGTTTACAAGGAAAACGTAACATTATTCTTTTACTACATGTACAGGTCATAAGCGAAGATCTACTTCCCATTCCCTTCCGCGTTTTATTTATTTATTTATTTATTTATTTATTTATTTGTTACATTTATTTATTTAATTTGATTAAAACAATGTTTTCACATTTATGTATTTATTTATTTATTTTATTATACATCTGGTGTAATTATTATTGTTTATTTATTTTATTTAATCTTTGTTGACATTAATTTATTTTATGTTACTTTATAATTATTATTTTATTTTATTTTATGTTACTTTATTATTATTTTATTTATTTTAGTTATTTATTTGTGTGTTATGTTATTATTATATATTTTTTAAATTTTTCCTTTTATTATTATTATTATTTTTTTTGGGGGGGGGGGAGGGCCTTCAGCTGGATACGCTCCCATCCCAAAAACTAATTTTTAATGGCAGGGGGTCCAAAAAACATCTACCCAAGGCCAACAAATTACTCTGTTTTATGTAATCTTCACAAAATCAAGTGAGGGGCCTTTCATTGTCTTTCCAGACCGAGCTGATTTCCTAGGATATCCCAAGTCAACAGAGGAGGCCTGATTCATGCTTTGGATAAGTCTAAAAATAGCTCGATGATGTCATGCCCAGTGGAATTGACTCAGCAGTCCCCACAGAGCAAGGACTCATGACTGCAGGATGTCGTAACCCTGTGCAATACTACCACAAGCTTCAATAACTGGGGTGTACGTCAAAGGACCTTTATTGTTAACCGATTAAATGGAGAACGGTTTTGATTCCGCAGGTGGTTTGGTGACCGCGACCTACAGGTGTTGACCTTCTTGGTTTTAAATAGCTTCTAACAAGGCCAATCCACATGAATGCTACATGGGGAAAAAGCAGAATCAAGTCACGTATCAATAACAATGATGGAATATCATTCAGTATCGATGAATGGCCAACCTTTCCATACAAAGATGGAGGTATCTTTAATAAAAGACAAGAGGACAAAGCTGAGAAAATAAGACCACCCTCGACTCCCTCCTTTTGTCTTACAGAGCACAGGGCCTCCGAGGCCTTGCACTTCAAACCCTTATTAAAACAGCCAAGCTGATTTGACGTGCCACCACCACTTAAGTGAGGCTGTCAAGCAGGGTTCTCCCCATGCACAAGCTAGCATATCGGGACGATATGCACGATTTGCGTGCTGATACGCGCAAATTTCGGCCGATACGGAAAAAAAAAATTCACAGAGCAGAATAACCTGAGACTTATTTCCATTGGAGTGTCCTTACAAACAAACAGCAACAATATTAAAATACAAAGACAAACAGACCGTGAGAGTTAAGAATGTATAGATATACTTTCGAAGTTCTTAATTTTGTTTCTTGAACCAAAAAGGATAGACATGGTTTCGCCTAAATGTAAAGGACACTTTGGTTTCAATGAGCCAGTTTCTACACAATTCCTCTTAAGTCAATCTAACTTGAACAAAACCTAAAGAAGATAACATGCAGTAACTTACTGTAACCGTCTTATTTGGTGGAACATGGCCTCTGTACCATCCTGTACAAAAATAACAAAAAGTAAAAAGAACATACCATTTTAATGGTGTTTATAAAGCTCTGCTAATTATTCACATGGGGTGTACATGTTCACACGCAAACTTTAACAAATAAACAGTTTTGTTCAATAATAATCATGATTCTCCCCATCCACAAGCTAGCATATCAGGCCTGATTTTTAATTTCTTTATTTATTTATTTATTTTTGTTAATTTTTTTTTTGGGGGGGGGCTACTTCAGATCAATTTTACAAAAATCGTAAAGATAAAACAATTTAAAATGACCAAGACTGCACATTAAGCCTTTTAAAACCAAAGATAAAACATTCAAAAGACCTTGGGTTCTCATATAGCGCACCAATTCTAGGTACTAGATTGAGACACTGTTGAGATGGACCATAAGTTTGAATCGTTAAAGTTCAGTTTTGAACAATTTCTTAAATGAAGCAGCTGAGATAGAAAGGAGGATGTTGTGGGGAAGATTGTTCCAAAGGCACCACAGCCAAGATAGGGGTGTTGAAGGTGAGTGGATCACAAACTGATGTACATGTAAGTCTACTGTCGCGGTGATAAGAGACGAGTGAAGAGAATTTAGATGAGGCCTTCGGAATTGATGAATTTCTAGATGATCAAGAGGATTTTGAATTTAATTTGTTGCTGAACAGAGAGCAAGTGCAGTTCATTGAGTACAGGGGTTCATAGTGTTGGCCAGGGGGGTGTCTGGGTGTCTTTTGGACACCCTGTTATAAATTTGGACACCCTGTTTTATCTGTCATTTACATGTAAAATATTGTAAGTGAACAATTTCGACACCCAGTTTTTCAATTTCCAGCAAATTTGGACACCCTTTTACCAAATCCTGGCTAAAACCTTGATGGGGTTATTATGTGGTCTTGTCACCTGAAATTCTTGACAATGTATATTTTAATTTGCCCCCAAATCCGCTAAAGAAGGACAAATTTTAGAGATAAATAAATTGCTTGTTACTGGAAAGGAAACAAAATGTCCCTCAATTCCAAGTACTCACCGTCGATGGATTCCGAGAGGCATACAACATCACCGATCTTCAGGGATAGGTCAACTTCCTGGGACTTCCGATACGTCCAAATGGCTTGTGGAGAAAAAAGACAAGGAAAACGCAATTAGAAATAATTTCACAACAGTCTCAAATTGAGAAGGAACGTGCAAGGACTCAAAATGTTTACTGGACCAGAAGTTTTTTACAAGACGAATCAAAATACGCTTCCTGACATAGTTTAAGCTTTAACATGTATTTAACTGTTTTTATTTTTTAAAAAGCACCAAGACATTGTAAGAGAAGATTTTGTCTGATCTGTCTACACGGACACTATACTTCATTACTCCATAGAATTGAAAGGTATTTATCAAACTCAAAGTCACCAATTGAACACAGTTTGTTTGTGTCCAAGATAATACACAGTGAGGTATTATTCAATTGAAAAAAACTAGACTTGTCCAGTCATGAGTTTACTGGATTGACACTAAAAATACTGGCCTCGGACCTGTAGTCCAGAGTAAAATTCAAGCCCTTGTATGGCTGAACTCATGGTAAAAATGGTAGGTCACTCAAGGGAGTACATACTTGTACAGTATTGAATCTATCAAACTTGGGCAATTAAAGGGTGGGCGCTTTGGGCAATAAAAAGCGTTTGTTATAAGATGAATATGGTTGGAAAAATATTTTGTTAATGTAGTGTATCATGAGTCACATAAATATCTCTTGAAAATTTGTGGTTTTTGTTTCATTACATGACAGAACGCGGTCCGCCATTTTGTAGGAAATAAATTTTGACTCCACAAAATGGCGGGCCATATGTTCCACTGGTTGTATTTTCCAGAGGCAAATTGATGGGTTTTTTAATCACTACTCACTAATTACAACACACTGTGCATGTAGATGTTTTTAGTGCATGAACAATTTTTGTTCAAGGATAACAAGTAATTTCAAACAGTAAAATTTTATGAGATTTGAAGGCAAGGTCTTCCTTTAACCTGATGGATTTATAACAAAGATAGACAAAAAATGAAAAAAAATGGGGTTTTTCTGAGAGATAAACTTCCTGAATTTTCAAGGGTGATCAAGAACTTTATAATCTCTATCCCTTCGAATGGAGAACTACATTGCTGATGTTTGACACTATTACATGTACATCTTTAAGAGAGTTTAAAGATGTACACGTAGGTCCAATTTTTGGCCGATCTGGACCAAAAATTTAGATTGAAACTTTAAATTGCTATTTTTTATAGATTCAAGACAGTTATAAGCTTTCATTTAAAGGCACTGAACACGTTTGGAAATTGTCAAAGACCAGTGTTCTCACTTGGTGTATCCCAACATATGCATTAAATAACAAGCCTGTGAAAATTTGGGCTCAATTGGTCATCGAATTTGCAAGAAAATGATGAAAGAAAAAACACCCTTGTTGTACAAATTTGTGTGCTTTCAGATAGGAATAAAAAATTCTTGCAAGAAGTTTTTTATTATTTTAGTGAGAAATTAGCTCTTTCTCAAAAACTACTTTACTTCAGAGGGAGTCGTTTCCTACAATGTTTTATACTATCAACAGCTCTCCGTTGCTTGTTACCAAGTAAGTTTTTATGCTAATATTTGTTTTGAGTCGTTACCAAACGTGTACGATACCTTTAAGGTATTGAACGGAACAAAATCTGCCATTGATAAGAGGTAGTTAATTAAAAACAACAAATTAATTACTGTCTGGATCCTGACATTATCTCACCCACATTAGCCATATAAAAACAATTTTGCATGTTACATAATATACAGTGTGTTTTTGTGCATTGTCCCTGGTACATGTATATGTTAACAGTTTCTGTACGTTTTTTCGTTTTTAAACTGCACCATCTGCCAAAAATTATTTGAAAATTGGGCCGCGCAACTTGAAGTCAAAAGAATGGTGGAAAACCCAACAAACCAACGCCTTTGTCAGAAGGATTCAGAGGTTTCATAAAGGACTAGACACAAGGTTTTTATAGAATACACGTAGCATACTGTACATGTACGCATACTCGTTGTTTTGTAACCACTGCAGTTTACGCTTTGCTGGAACTTGGAAGCGGGAATAAAGAACTTTCACTTTTGATTTTCTAAGTATACCATGATCAAAATGCAACCAATGGAAGAATTTCAAGGAACTAGTACTTTGTAGAACTTTCATTTGCAATAATACATGTACATATCAGAAGGTATGTAAAAGACTTTCTAGTTAAAATGGTTGATGAGAAAAATAAGGGCATGCACATTGTTATTTTAAAACGGAAAATGTTTAGTTTATAAAATCGCTGCCATTTAACTTCTTAAAGGCACTGAACACGTTTGGTAATTGTCAAAGACCAGTGTTCTCACTTAATGTATCCCAACATATGCATAAAATAACAAGCCTGTGAAAATTTGGGCTCAATTGGTCATCGAAGTTGCAAGAAAAACACCCTTGTTGTACAAATTTGTGTGCTTTCAGATAGGAATAAAGACTTCTTGCAAGAAGTTTTTATTATTTTAGTGAGAAATTACCTCTTTCTCAAAAACTATGTTACTTCAGAGGGAGTCGTTTCCTACAATGTTTTATACTACCAACAGCTCTCCGTTGCTTGTTACCAAGTAAATTTTTATGCTAATATTTGTTTCGAGTCATTACCAAATGTGTACGTTACCTTTAAACGCTCTTAAAGTGACAGGCTTTCCGTTTTCCAGTTACATGTAATTGGTAGGAACTGGCATGCTCATGCTCAGTTTTTTGCTTTGTTTTTTTACTTCAAATTTTTGTTTGCAGCCATTGAACTTCTTATGGACTCCAACTGCGTGTTTGTACAGACGGAACACAAACAATACTTGCGTTACAAAAAACAACCATTCCTATTGATCATGACAATTGTACACAATGACGATGTTCACATACATTGGACATACAACAATTGGCAGGGTTCTCCTCCCTGAGGGTTTTTCCAAAACTGTGGGGCATTCTGGACCCAAAATTTTGAAGTTTGGCCGAAGCACGCTGAATTGAAATAAGGTCTTCCGAATGTTTTCTACTTGATCTTGGTTTCCAGAATTCTGGACCAAAATTTTGGAAGTTTGGCCGAAGCACGCTGAATTGAAATAAGGTCTTCCGAATGTTTTCTACTTGATCTTGGTTTCCAGAATTCTGGACCAAAATTTTGGAAGTTTGGCCGAAGCACGCTGAATTGAAATAAGGTCTTCCGAATGTTTTCTACTTGATCTTGGTTTCCAGAATTCTGGACCAAAATTTTGGAAGTTTGGCAGAAGCACGCTGAATTGAAACAAGGTCTTCCGAATGTTTTCTACTTGATCTTGGTTTCCAGCATTCTGGACCAAAATTTTGGAAGTTTGGCCGAAGCACGCTGAATTGAAACAAGGTCTTCGGAATGTTATCTAAAAGCCCTACTATGCAATCTAAAGAATTCTACACGTATGTGTTTTTCTCTTGATGTTTTTTGTGTGATATTGAAAATAAATACAAAAATAATGGGGTTTTTTGTTTTGCGTATCAGCCACAATTTGCACATATTGGCACGCAAATTGCGCGCGAGTATCGGCCTGGTTCGCTATCTTGTGCATGGGGAGGACCCTTATAGGCAGTGCATGTTCTCTGTTTAAATAATGCAACTTTGAGACTATTAGTTGGAACTGACGTGTTTCTGTTCCTTTCCCATCAAGTGAAAACAAACGCACCATACTGTGCACATGTGTAGGCCTACTTTAATGTCTGCTGTACATTATAAATTTACATGTACATTTATTGTATGTATGCAGTTTGTTTCTTTTATCTGTTCATCAGCAATAAACTTCATGCCGACAGCACTGGAATGTTGGGGTTGGGTTGTTTTTTTCAAGTTTTAGTTCTGCATTCATTTGCCAAAAGGGCATCAAGTACATGTACATGTATTGTTTCCCTGTCAGTCAGTGCCATTTCCTGCTTTCAAAATTTGCATCTAACCATCATGTAGATAGGGCATATGTGTGAAATATTCATAAATTTACATGCATGTACACTGCTTTGTGTACATGTATTGTACAAGTGCACAGTCAAACATTTCCTTTATCGGAGGTTCACCTTTAGTAAAAAAAAAAAGGGTCTGTGTATTCAACCATAGAGCAAGCCACTAGCGCTACAAGCCACACATTATTAAGCTCTAGGAAAAATTGGACGTTTCAACACCAAGTTTAGAAAGACTTGCTCAATAATAAAAAAAAGTGTGCAGTTCTTGTAACAGCGCTTTTCACACCAGGGCCCAATTTCATAGAGCTGCTTAAATGCAGAAAAAATCGCTAACAATGTTCTGCTTAGCGCAAATGAGCAGGATGCCAGTCTTAGATGGTACATGAGACATGGTATTTCGGCTGGTAACCCTATTCTGGTAAGCATTCATAGCTTTTTAAAACAATTTTCTGCTAAGCAGAAATGAGCAGGATACCAGTCACAAATTGTACTTGTGACATGGCAGTTTGGCTGGTAACCTTATTCTGGTAAGCATAATTTTGTTATGCTTAGTTACTTTTTGTGCTTAAGCAGGGCCCAACATCATAGAACTGCTTTAGAGCACAAAACATTTCTGCTTAAGAGAATAGGGTTACCAGCCTAAATCCCATCTCACATACACAATCTGTGACTGGTATTCCGCTTATTTTTGCTAAGCATAAATCTGTTAAGCAATATTTTCTGCTTAAGCAGCTCTATGAAATTGAGACCAGGGCATGATTTCGTCCAGCGATTTCACATAGCAAAAGATTTAGACGAAACCCTTTTTTGTGCGTGACTCAATGCTAATATTGAGTTAGCAAATTGGTGATTTTCGAGCAGCAACTGATACATTTTGTGTAGCATTTTGCTGCACTATTCAAGGGAAATCTGTCACTGGCTTATTATTTTGTTTATCCACAGGAATGCAGAGCCAAGATTAAAGCTATGAAATTATTAATAAGGCCCATTTGACATACTTTCAAATGTAGCACTTTGTAATAACGGTTTACAAGGTGCTCTACAACTCAATGTAGCCAACCATGGCAGGTATACACCTTCTCTTATTCTTAACGATAAGATGTACAGGGTGCTTTTACGTGCATTAAACAACACACGGGACCTACGGCTTTACGTCCCATCGGAAAGGACGAAGCGATAATGTCTAAGTGTCTTGCTTTATTTGCTTACAGACACGAGTGTTACAACTGGGACACAAACCCACACTCTGTTGGTCAGAAACACCAGAGCTTGAGTCTACATGTATAGTGCAATTTTGACTGCTTCAATTTAAATTCCGTGCCTCAAAAAAACAAATTAAAAATTCTGCATTTTTCTACACCTTTTTTAATTTACATGGCGATTCACATTACTTTCAGTGCATTTCTTGTTTAACCAACAAGTGAAACCAATGACTTGTGTGGTTATGTTGAATAAACATACTGATTCTAAAGTTATATTTCCTCGAATTGATTTGTCATGTTTGTTGTGTAAATTGACAGAGTTGTCATTGCATACACATTCAAGTATACATGAAGTCCCCAGTACCTTCTGTGTTACTGTTTTTAATGGGTGTACAACAATAACTTCCTGTGTTAACTTTTGACCGTGTAAACTGCACATCATTGTGTATACATATAAAAAAAGACACATGACTTTTCATGTGAACAGATGGGGTGAGACTTTGCTTGTCAAATATTGGCACTATATATCTGACCTTGTGTACAAATTTAGCTTCAAACAAACCATTTATAGTTACCCAGTCCACCTACAGAATATAGAATCAGCAGCGAGTTTCAAAATAATAACTAAATCAGCTCAAATTTTGGTGGAGGTTTTTTATAAGCACTTTTTGCAAAGTTTTATTACTTCCATGCATTTGCATTACATGTACAATAGGAAATATTGTACACAGGGAGATTTGAAGAGTTACTAATAGTAATAATAATAATAATAATAATGCAGTTCTTATTTCGCGCTTTATACTCCCGATGGGTGTCTCAAAGTGCTCAGTATTTTTCCTACAAGGTAAGTGGAGAAGTATGAGACCTATTCCTTTGCACAGCACCATGTAATGGTTTACAAGGTGCTGTGGCGCAATATGCAGCCAATCAAACCAGGAACACCGGGGCGAACCCCTTCTCTTTACAATAAGTGCACTGGGTTCTTTTACGTGCATTACACAACACACGGGACCTATGGCTTAACGTCCCATCCAAAGGACGACGCATGTGGTTAAGTGTCTTGCTTAAGGACACAATAATAATAATAATAATAATAATAATATAACACTTGTATAGCGCAAACATATCCACCTAACAAGTAGGCGCTCAAGGCGCGACAATAAAGAACAATTACAGAATAAACAATAGGCCTATACATGAAAATTAAACTGTGCCGTTGTAGGCAAGTACCATGAGGTGGGTTTTGAGGCAAGTTTTGAAGGAGCTGAGGGATGAAATAGAACGAATGTTGTGAGGAAGGCTGTTCCAAAGACGAGGGGAGGCAGTACGGAAAGATCTATCTCCCCAGGAGCGATAAGATCTTGGTTCAGTCAGAAGATGTTGACTTGCTGAACGAAGACCAGATCGACTGGAGTTATAAGGCTTGATGAGTTCAGATAAATATGAGGGTGCGATGCCATGTGTTGAGCGACTGGGATTCGAACCCACACTGCTGATCAGAAACACCAGAGCTTGAGTTCAGTGTTCTTATCCGCTCGGACACGCAACTAACAATATCCGTAATTTTGCAGTGATTGTCCTATTTTAAGACTCATCTCTTTGAATCTGCTTACATACATGTACTTGTCATCTCCACTATATGAGATTCTTTGAACTCTTTTGTCTTAAATTTGTCTTCACTTTGCTAAGCGCCTCTGAATAAGCAACTCAAATGATAGCTAGCACTCTACAAATGCCTGATGATTGATCGACTGATTTTTTTATATTTTTTTTTCAATAACAAAATCTATGCACCATTAGTTATTGTACAACCGACTTGGGGTCAAAAGGGAAACAACCGAGCTCTTTTTTCCTGGTTCAGAAGTACAATTTAATAACATATCATTCCTTTCATATTAGAGCCCTAAACTTATCCAAGTCCTTTTCAGGAAAAAGACTGTAGAAGTTTGCCCTGACACCAAGTACATGTATGAAAATAATCTCTCCAGAGCTTGAATCTTACACTGTACCGTAAAAACAAGACCATGGATTTTAGTGTCGGGCCTACAAGCTCATGACAGGACAAGTCCGGCAGTCTTGTGTCTTTCAATTGAATAATAATACCTCACTGTTTATTATCTTGAACAAAAACAAACTCTATGTTTGTTTTAAATGTTGACTTTGAGTCTGATAAATATCTTTCAGTATGAGCCGGCGATAAATGAGATAAAATTTATCTTACATAGTCTCAGCGCATGTTCAAATAAAAACTGTGTCGAAATTTGTTTCTGGTTTCTGAAATTTGGATTCTGGTCTTGGGGCCTTGTCACACTAGGCAACTTTTACAGGCAACTTGGAGGCAACCAACTATAGTGCATGCTACATGTACACGACCACTTTGGTAGCACATGAGTAATTTTTCAAACAGAGTCTTACGATCCCCAAGAAAAATAATGTGAACATTCAAATGTGAATGCCTTTTCTTCATGGAGATTTGCCTGGAACTGGTTGCCTGTAAATTGCCCCCTGTGAAATGCGACTTAGGCCTTGGTACAAAGATTTCTGGTCCAGCAAACATTTTGAGCTACACACCCTGTGGTCTTGTGGATTTTCCACCCAAATTCCAATCCTGCTCTCTATGACTTGTGGTGGTTCTGGAAAAAGAACCGGTATATGTACCAACTTGACGTTTCGATCAGTATGCTCTGACTGTCTTCAGGAGAAGAGAGAGAGAGATGAATGAAACTTTCTCCTGAAGACAATCAGAGCATACTGATCGGAACTTTGAGTTGTCACACCACCGGTTCGTTTAAAAACCACCACAACTCAATAATCATACTACAGAGAGATTAATTTTCAAGTACACAGTGTTTCCGCAAACCTTACCAGACTATAAAAGTTTCAATTACGCAAGTGATATTAGTGTGGAGTAATCAACTTTCATGAAGGAACTAAGAGGCAGGAACACTATAAAAACAAACATGACTGAATTCCTTTTAAAACTTCCCCGATTTTTTCCAAAGTGCATGAAATTTCCATGCAAGGGGAGGGGGATATATCCATGTAATGAAGAGTCTGCGTGTGCAACCAATGGCTGAGCATCGGTGGTCTGACTGGCTCTGACTGGTTCTGACTGGTTCTGACTGGTTCTGACTGGATTGCCTGTTTGCAGGGTCAACCACACTTTCAAAGCAACACGTATTGCGGCAAGTAAAATGAAAAACATATATAACATCCAGTTCTTTATTCTTGATGTCAAGACTTTAGAAGCGATTATGATAATAACACAAACACTTGTATGCAACGTACAATATTTGCTTTCTGCTACGTACAATGTATATTGAAAAAAAATGCCAATGCAATATTGAAACAGATAAAAGCCTGCTCATTGCCCCCAAACTTCTCCATTTTTTTAAATTATATTTTTGTTTTGTCCTCAAAGCAAAGCTACATGATAACATGTTTTCAAAAGAGCCACAGAGCCCATGGACTTCCTGCAGGCAGGATTTGTACAAATCTCAATGAAAGAACAAACTTAATCTGATGTTTTATGGAGATTGCATTGTCTGATTTATATCAAATTTTGATATGAACAAAGGTGGCACATCTAAAAACATGTTCAATAGAAATGCATAACTCTTGAATTTAGGTGGAAATTACAACACAAACTGTACAATATCCCATACCGTATGGCCAGTCTTGCCTGCCAGGAAATGCCCTGGAATGTACACGGTCACTCTTTTTGTAAACAAAGGTTGCATGGTCTATAAAGGGTCCCAGTCTTGACCCTTTTGTCATTTTAAAAGCAAGATACTCAACCATTATTGCTTCGTCCTTCGGATGGGACGTAAAGCGGTAGGTCTCGTAAATGAACCCAGTTACACTTATCGCTAAGAGAAGGGGTTTGCCCCGGTGTTTCTGGCAGTGGCTGCCGAGTGCGCCGCAGCACCTTGTAAAAAAAACCTTCTACATAATGGCAGAGCTGCCAGCCAACATTTGCATATATGTGACCTGTTCCCACGAAACCCGTGGTGTTGACTGAAACAAAATATCGCAAATAATCGCAAAAAGTGCCAGGAAATAACCCGTTTTCCCGGTAGCGTATAAATCCCCCCATTGAAAAAGTGGTACCATCATAAAGCTTGCTGTCTGCAGATTCTATTTTCATTCATAAAATTTGTCAATCACGTCATAATAAGCCAATAGCAGTGCTTGTTACAGAGCTAAAACACGTAAACAACTATTTCACTGGTGCTGTGGTCATCTCTTACGGGAAATGTGATTCGCCAAGTTGTATCACGTGATCGGTTTCATCGTCTTACTCCCTGAACGTACACGTACATTATCAGTACAGTTTGCACGCCGATATCGGGAGCCAGACTACATGTATCTAGTTCGTTCATGAATGCACGCAAAACCTGTTCGACGTGTACCGAGGGAAATCTTCGGTGTGTCGGAGCCAGAGTTTGACATCAATATACATGTAGGCATTTTGACTTTGAGTTTGTACCCGTAGTTTCTGAATTACTACAGTATTTGTGTTTTTAAAACAAATTTGTGATATTTTACGACAGAAATGTCACGAAATGAGACCGATTTACCGGGGACATATTCGACCGAGCGGTGTGCGCTGATGCGTGTACTATGTGTGTGTCGAGTTTTCTTTCTGTGCACAAACAACTGGTTTTCTCGGAATAATTTTTTTTCGGGTCGGGCAATGCTTGGGTCTAAATCCCCTCTCCTGGGGTTCTATGGAGGGATAATCAATACAATCTATATACCATTGGAAAGCTGAATTATTGGACAATATGAAAATACTATAAACTCAATTTCAGTTTTTTGCTACTTTGTCCGGGTTTCGTGGGAACAGGTCACATATTGCAATCAGGGATATTTTATACAACAATCAGGGAGATATTTAGAAAATACATTCAACATAATAGGGACAAAGTTTCCATAATCAGGGAGATTTTCAAATTTGTTGATCAGAACATGGAAAGATTGGTTTATTTTCAGGGAACTTTCTGCAGAATCATAAGTCACAAACTTTAAAACCTGTCTTAAAAGGTGTTTCTCTTACATGTAAGTCCAGTGTCTTGATTACCTTATTGGTGGATACATGTAAGACTCTAATAAATTATTATCAATTTTTGTACTTTTATTGTACAGAGTTCTCTCCCATGCACAAGCTAGCGTATCAGGCCGATACACGAAAATTTTGGTCGATCCGCAAAAAAAAGAAAAAATAATAGTTAGTATTTAGGCCTATCTTATTTGTTTTCACGAAAAACATCTTAAGAGAAAACCACATAGAATGCTCCAGATTGCACAGTACATGCTTTAAAAACCAAGATAAACACAAAGTAGAAAACATTCCAAAGACCTGGTTTCAATTCAGTGTGCTTTGGCCAAACATCCAAATATTTGAGTCCAGAATGCCCCCCAGTTTTGAACAAACCTGGGGAGAACCCTGTTGTGTATACCAGGCAGTGGGCGTAGTGTCCAAGTGCTATGTGTGGTAAGGGGTTGTTTGCTCGCAGTATATAATACATGACTGGACAGGACAACCCACCCAATCAGACGGAAACCTGCAGGGAAGTTAAAATAATGTGACTGTATGGTCAAGTCAGTGAGTCACTCTGTTTTGACACTTACACCATGGAGGCTTATACTCATTTTGCAGCAGTTTTCTTTCAAAGGTATTGTACACTTTTGGTAGTAACAGCTCAAAATCAGTGTCCACATTTTGTGGGATTCAACATTGCATGAACTAAGAAACCTGTGAAAATTTGAGCTTAATTGGTCATCGAGGTCACAAGAAAATAGTGAAAAGAGACCTTATGTGTTTTCTGTTTTTTCAAATTATCACACATGATAAAAAGTATTGTTTCACTCATTTCTCAGAAACGATAGCATTTTAGGCAGAAATATTTTAAGGAACCCTTTCTCTCATTACTTACTTTAAATCATGTAAGTAATGTGTGAATCTGTGAACATTGTGTTTTTTCGATCTTACCAATAGTGTACAGGGCCTTTAAACAGGAGAAAAATGCACAATAACAAAAAACAGTATTACATTGTACACTGTAACTTCAAAAGCTTTTCATGTGTTTGACTAGACCTTTAAGGGGAATGTTTGTTTGGTAATCACTCTTAAAATTAATGGCAATAAAACCTACATGGTTAGAAGTACAGCAGCTTTTGATAGCATAAAGCATTTTGAGAATCATTTCACTTCGAAGTAATGTGGTTATGGAAAAATATATCATTTTTTATCCCCCAAAATTTGAATCTGAGAAAGTAATGTTTCTTCAGATTGTGTATTCCAATTACGGATTATTCTTCCTGCGTGGAAATAACGCTCTGGATTTTCGGCGATATCTCAAAAACAAGGCCCCCTTTTGAAATGAAATTTTCACACATAGTTTTTTATGTAACATAGGATTAAAACAATCAAACGGTTAAAAAAAACAAAGGTATACTTTCCCTTTAAGCCCTGCCCTAAAAGGTAGGGTCATAGATTGTTTTTTGTCACCGTAATGCTTATTTATATGCAAAATTATAAAGAAAGATACAATGAAAGTCACATGTGAAAGTTTCAGCTGAATACAGTGTCTACTTGTTGAGAAAACAGCAACAGACTGCCACAGTGCTTTCACAAGAATGTTGAATCCGTCAACGTTTAGCAAGGTGACAGCGGGTACCAACTGCATCTCTGGCTGCAGCATTCGCGAACGTGGACACCAACCCACAGAAATCTGAGAATTTATTTATGCATGAATCGTTTCTCAGATTCAAATGTTTTGGGGTGAAAAATTACCCAAACCATATTTCTTTGAAGGGAATCCTTTTTAAAAGAAATTTACACTATCAATAGCTGACAGTGAGAACACTGATTGTTAATGAAAAAGCACAGCCATCGATCATTAGTCGGCCACATGGTTCCTTGTCCGAACTTACTCTCTGCTGTGCATAACAAATTATTAGGGGAAAAAATTGATGCAGAATGCAACCGGAGTATTCTCCCGAAAGATTCCATGTTCCTTTTTGTTTGGTGTTTTGCTTGGCAGTTTGCGGCTAGGGTTTAAAAAATAAAACTCCCAGAACATTGAAAAGTAAACAGAATTCCAACAGTGTACTTATTGACTACAGACGACTTGTGGAATTCAACAAACCCTAGATATTTGAGAATGGATAGGAAATGCCTGAGCTGCCCCCCAGTGAGACCCCAACGCCACCCATCAGTCCAAATTATTGAAGCCTGGAATTGAAAGACTTGAAGCTAACGAAATGTGCATGAGTGAACACACACAATGGAGTGGAGTAGAAATTATGTACATGTACATGACTGAAGTACATGAGAAGAAGTAAGGACACGTACAAAAAAAAACAGTTGATCGTCCCCTCTTTTCTTTTTTTAGTCCCCAACAAGACTAATTTTTAATGTATTTTCGCTTCATCTTGGCACCATTCTTTCAACAGTTGATTTAATTTACCCATTACCTTAGACTTCTAAGTTCTACAAAGCCAGCAAATTTCTAGCCTGGCTCTTTCATCCTTGAAAAAATAAAAACCCGGCAATCAAATGGTGCATTTTTTAACTTGGCCCTTCTCACAAAATTTTGCCCAGAACCATGTGACGTAATAAGCACCCTCTTTAGTCTGGCATGTCTGGGGAACCCAGTTTGCATACATGTTCACTTGTGACCAATCACATCATTGTACCAGATACTCACAAAATGGCTAAATTACATGATATACCAATTTCCAACCCCTTTTTCACAGCCTGTGATAACCCAATGCAACAGTATATGGTCAACTTGCCAGCAGATAGTCCTTTCGCTATGGTTATAATATTAAATACCAGAGCTCGAATTTGGGGGGAAAATCCACTGTAAGACCTCAGGGCTTGTTGCTCAAAATGTTTACTGGACCAGAATTGCTTTTACAAGACCAGAAATCTTCCTGACAAAATTCAACTATTTTTTATTTCTCACTTGTCTGCATTATGGGTATTATACTTCATTACTCAATAGGGTTGAAAGGTATTTCATCAGACTCAAAGTCAACATTTGAACATAATTTGTTTTTTGCTCAAGATATTAGGCCTACGTATACATGTACACACAGTGAAGTTTTATTATTCAATATTGAAAAAACACGACTTGTCCGGTCATGAGTTTACTGGCCCCACGCTAAAACTACTGGCCTCGGGCCTAGAGCTGTGGTCCAGTGTAAAAGTCGAGCCCTGAATACATTATACAAAGAGGCCTGCATATCTTCATGGCATCTCAATTTGCAACTGGTGTCAATGCTTGTTAAATCAAGACAAGCCAGAGACTGAGGAGAACATCATGTCTTTGCACTACTTCTTCAAGATGATATTTCAGGCTGGAATGTGTTCACTGTAATTTCTCGGGCTTTTCTTCCGAGGGTCTCAGGTAACCTTGATTTCTGTGTGGTGTAACACACAGATGCCGGCCTGCGGAGTCCAGTAATTTTGGCATGGGACAGTAACCTCATAACTGAACAAGTCCAGCAGTGTAATGTTCTGTACCCTGCCTCCTCCAACGACAAAATACAGACTTTGACTTCTTGAGCTACATGTATTTACCAGGATCCCTCCTCACTCTAACAAAACCCAATGCCGTAAGGTAACTACATGTAAACACCCAAACTGTCAGACTCTTATTATGGTGGTATGCTTGATCCCATGTGAAGCATGATCAGTTTACTAATGTGCAGTCCTCAGTCCAATATTTATAATCAAACAAAACCATGCATTTGGATTTTGATAGGTTTGGGTTAATTGGGGTCCCAACTGTTTAGCAAGTTACATGTACACACACACACCAACAAGAAATTCTGGTCTTCTTTCTGGTGCAGTGAAACTTTTAGTTTTAGCTGTACAATTATTATTGTACAGCTAAAAAGCCATTTTATCTGGGCCCAATTTTAATTCTGCGCTTTACAGCGCCCTAAATAAAGGTGCATGATTCTATGGGCCCATACATGTATGCAGAACTCCATGGTAGGCAGAGCCATGAAATTGGGCCCTGCTGGAGATACTCTTGAAGCTGTACGATAAACCTCTGCGCGGTGTAAGGCTACAGTGTCAAAGAGGCCTATCCTCCGGTAAATGTTCCCTCCAAATATGTAACATGTTCACTTGGAAAATGTTTGCTGTGTAAACTGATGAGTAAGTAGTTTTTTTGCAACGTCAGTCACAGCCCAAGTTTTTGCTTACCAAAGTTGGAAAACCATGGGACGCACAGCAACAATAGATAATAATAATAGAGATATTTATAACGCGCAAAACATATCCACCCAAGGGGTGCTCAAGGCGCTCACAAGAAGAAAAGTAATTAAAAATGGCCTGTCATTAAGTGTGACTTCAGTTTGTTCTTGAAGTTATCAACAGTCTCACATGTCTTCATGGAGTTGGGGAGTTTGTTCCACAAGCAAGGAGCGGCGGAAGCAAATGCTCGATCACCCCATGATCATATCGATTTGGGGACAACTAGAGAAAGATCACTGGAAGACCTGAGACCTGAGCGAGATGGCTTATGGATGTTGATGAGAGAAGCGATGTATTTAGGTGAGGAGGACTTCAATGCACGGAAGGTGATAAGAAGGACTTTGTATGCAACAGTTTGTAACAATGGCATACAAATATTCAAAAATGGAGTTGATTTTGTTGGAAACAACTTAACCATTCATGGGATGTAATTTGGTTTGTAATTGAAAGTTTGCAGAAATGTTGAACATCTGTTTTAAACATGATTGAATGTTTTGCCAACATTCGACCGGCCATGCCAACCAGTGCGGTCTGTTAATCAACAATGGAAAAGTCTATAGACCCCTTGCACAACGCGCAGCATACTCACATGCGCCTATCCTGGGTGTCATTTTGGGTGTCAAAATCGTATACAAACATGCACAAAAGAGAGTTTTGACACCCAAAATGACGCGCATTGTTTGGAGGCGCGTTCCGGGGTCTATAGAAATCAATAGATCCCCCTTGCATAACGCGAAACACTATAGATACGCTGAGGTCACGCGCACGTTTTTACGCACAGAGAACAGCTATCGTCCAATGATCTGCCTCCTTTGTGAGAGGTGACGTCATATGCAATGGGTCTATATGATGGGTCAGCACCGTTGTTTCAATTTGCAAAAATGCTTGATGGCGGGCCATACCACATTACTTTGTACGCCCTCTAGTTCTTATTTTAAAATAACTCTATGCCCTGTGTACATGTACAATGTACAAAATACTTTTCTCTATACAAGCAAGGTTCACCCTCAAAACCAGCCCAGCGTATTTACATTCTTTAATAACAAAAAAATTCTGCTACGTATATAAGCACTACTTCATGTGCAATTTACCCGTTTAAAATTGTCTTTTGTGTAAATGAACTTGACTTTATTTCGTTACCAAACCCCAGTTATTATTATTATTTTTATTTATTTGACCTCAACAAATACAAATCAAAAAGCACAGCAAAAGTGAAACGATAACACAACGAACCAATCAAAATAATAATGAACACTACCATGACTACTACGTACATGTACTAGCCATCAGGCCTGGGATTACACAAAGGCCATGGAGGCCACGGAGGCAATGGCCCCCTGTTGCCCCGGTCTTGGCCTTTCAAAAGTTTCCCGGAAACTTTAAGATTTTCCCAATGGAAATGCCCTAGCTGCAAAATGAAAATGGCCTTGCCCTCAGAAAGATAAAAATCCAGGCCTGTACCATAGCCTGATACATGCACAATTGGAAAAATTTGTTATGTCAGTTCAAAATCTGGGCTTCTCCAACTTCCTGCGTGTGAGATCAAAGTTTACACAGTTCACATCCAGTGGGTTACTTTACAAAAAGGTTAAGGGGAAGGCCTGACCAGCAACTCTTGATCTTAACTCGGGGTTCTCCCTATGCACAACCTAGCGTATTGGGCCGCTACGTGCAATTTGCGTGCCGATATATGCGCACATTTTGGCTTACCCAGCAAAGTAGGGCTTTTAAAACCAAGATAAACACCAAGTAGAAAACATTCCGAAGACCATGTTTTAATTCAGCGTGGTTCGGCCAAACTTCAAAACTTTGGGTGCAGAATGCCCCACAGTTTTGATAAAAACCTAGGGAGAACCCTGTTAACTTTGCAGCCAAAATTTTTTTAATAGTTAATTGGAGCCTCTCCAATGTAACAGATGGGAAGGAATGGGAAACAGCATCTGACCGAGTACATCATTCAACTGGCACAGATGTTCAACTCTGGAAACAGATGTTCTGTTCACCTCTAGAAACAAATGTTAACATCTGTTGCTTCATACAGTATTCTTTAACCTCCCCCCAAACCCCCCCCCCCCCTCCCAGACTATTCAAGTTTCCTACTCCAATTAATCACTTTCCGGGGTTCTCCCCAGGATTTCTCAAAACTGTGGGGCATTCTGGACCCAAATTTTGGAAGTTTGGACAAAGGATGCTGACTTGAAACGAGGTCTTCGGAATGTTTTCTACCGAAATCGGCCGAACTTTGCGCGTAGCGGCAGGCAATTTGCGCATACTGGCCAAACACGCTAGCTTGTGCATGGGGAGAACCCTGCTTTCCAAAAAAAAGATAAAAACGAAACATGAATCTAAAGTGCTTCCTTTCAATAAATTTTCTTTCTATTTGGACTCGCTTCAAATGTTGGCATAGGCTCTGCTCAGCCTGTTCTTTTACTAAAGTGTGATCATTTAATATCCACTGTGTGCAATGTACTGTGAACATCCTTTGCATTTGTTTTCCTTGTCAAAAGCTACCACATTTGGAACTTGTATTTGTACACAGGTATTGGCTCAACTCCAACCAAACCAATGGTTAGCTCTTGACTTCATGGGAAAGTGCATGTCGTTTTATAGGAGGAAAGAAAATTATTCTCAAGTGTTAGAGAAATCACTGTTTTTAAAATAGTAAACTATTCTGTGTAACATGATAGTTTCATAAAAGTATGCGCTGTATGTATGTTGCCTGGAATTTTCATATTTGAAAGGGCAAGGGGCCATTTTCACTTCGCAAAGAGCATTTTCACAGTGTATTGCTGTTTGGTTATAAATATCAGGGTTTTTTTTATATTCGTACTTCTCAGGACTCCTTTCAGTTATTAGTACATGTAGTTTCATGTTTTTAAGGGGATCACGCAATCCTGTTTCTAATTACAGTTCTGTTTTATATTTTGTCGGTGTGTTTTTATTGGCTTCTTGTTTTACATCTTATTTTCTGTAAAGTGCCTTGAGCGTCTTTCCGATTTTGGCTCTACACCAAGGGGCACCAAGGCAAAAACCAGGGGCAACAGAGGCTATGGCCTCTGAATAATTCCTGGCCTGGTACATGTACACATACACACACTTGTTGCACGCTGTGATTGGGTCCTCGGTGTTTTGACACTAGAGGGGGCAAATAGCAACCGGGGCAAATAGCAACCGAGGCAAAGCCGTGGGTGCCATTTGCCCCCGAGGGTGAACATGTACGTACAAAACCCATGGACCCCACAAGCGTGTAACAAGTGTGTATTGTACATGTACAATGCCTGGAATTATACAGAGGCCATAGCCTCAGTTGCCCCAGGGCCCAATTTCATAGAGCTGCTTAAGCAGAAAATGTTGCTTAACAATGTTTTGCTTAGCAGAAATGAGCAGGATACCAGTCACAAATTTTACATGTGACATGGTAGTTTGGCTGGTAACCTTATTCTGCTAAGCCCAATTTTGTTGTGCTTAGCTAGTTTTTTTGCTTAAGCAGCTCTATGAAATTGGGCCCTGGTCTTGGCCTAGGTGCCCCCCTTCAAAAGTTTCCCATAGTAATACATTGCAGGAGGGGGGAACAAACATTATTATGAAGTGAAAATTAAATTAAACTTCTATATTAATTCATTGTTGAACATTGCATTTCGTTGTTTAGTTGAACAAATTCAATTTCCCTAGTACCAGCGTAATAAAAACCTCATGTACCCGGGGCTACAATAATATTGTACAAGGCGGTAGAAACGACCAACGATGGGAACGTTAAAGGTAATGCACCCCCTAGGGTACATTACTCATGTTCCCCTGAGCCATGCGCGTCTTTGTATAGCACATCATATGATTGGTTCTCGACCAATAAAATTCACAGTCTGTTACCGTGGTATAACAGACATTTTTTATGTACTACTATGTACAGAATGTGATGTACACATTATACGCTTCCATTTATTTTCAGTACATGTATGTTTTGCTTGTTTCATGATTTTCGGAAAAAGCAAAATACACAAGCCAACAGGGGACTCTGTTAAGTTTAACAAAACTCCTTTTTCTCTAATAAAAACTGCAAACAGTTAAAATGCTAGTATTTCTATTTGTTTAGCGGCCTCTCATCACATACAAAGTAGGATTTTACTTAGGGGTTGTCCAAAATATTCAACATTTTCACGATAAGAGTATTAAGGGGGGAGGGGGGTTGAAGACCATGTGCGACTTTAAAAGGTTTGTAAAATACTGATATTATATGTTAATAATACTGCTTTGGGAGGGGGGGGGGACGTCCTGAAAATGTTTGAAAAATGTGGACGTTGATCATGCAAACATTGTTGATGCAAAATTTCTGTAGACATTGTCCATGTACGTTATCACATACGTTATGTACTATGTACGCACCAAACAGAAAGAAAAAAATACCTTGAAAAAAATTTAACCGAAGACTGAACTACTACAAGTGTATTGAGAGCTCATTTACTTGCTTTGTGTTTGGTTTGGTTTTTATATAACGCCTTATTCTACTTTCTTTTTGTAATTGTTTTTTTTAATAGAATGTGAAGACTTTATCCAACTTTGCATTTAGTTCACTTTTAGTTATCATTCATTTCAGATCACTCAGGAAACATGCAAGTTACTTTTACAACTACACATAACATTTTTCATGGTTCAAGGTTCAGTTATTTTCCACAGTATCACAACGATAACAATATCAAGCCAAACAATGACAACTATCAATTGAAAAGAGAACAATACAAAAATACATTTTCACAAAATAGATTTGAGGAGTTAGATGCAATAACAAATGTGATGCTGCAACGCTAACTACTAATTTTATGCATTAAAAAAACCACCCCAGGCCTGCCAAAATTTGGATGGTTTAGTCCTGTGAAGAGTACCCACTAAATCACAGTCCAGAAGCACAGGACCTGTTGGAGTATGATGGGTTGTGTACTTTTCCAGTACATAAACTGTTGGAGTATGATGGGTTGTGTACTGTTCCAATAAGTAAACTGTTGGAGTATGATGGGTTGTGTACTGTTCCAATAAGTAAACTGTTGGAGTATGATGGGTTGTGTACTGTTCCAATAAGTAAACTGTTGGAGTATGATGGGGTGTGTACTGTTCCAATAAGTAAACTGTTGGAGTATGATGGGTTGTGTATTGTTCCAATAAGTAAACTGTTGGAGTATGATGGGTTGTGGAAGCTTTCTGGTAGAAATGCTTAGGGGGGGTAGGGTTAGCAAGCATTGATCCTAATTTTCTTGTGAATCGGTCCTGTTGTGAATGAATTGAAAGCGTTTCGCACCAACCACACTGCATCTGACGGGGCTCGAATTATACGCTGGACCACAGGCCCGAGGTTGGTGTTGGGCTGGTAAACTTTTGACCGGACAAGTCCAGCGTCTTGTGACATGTGTAATATGTGTAAAATTTTAACTTTCATCTGATACCTTTCAATTGTACTGAGTAATGACACTGAAGTATACTTAATACCCATAAAGACAAATGAAATCAATCTTCTCTTACATGTCTTTGCGCTTGTTCAAGAACAGTTAACTTAATGTTAAACTTGGTTAGGAAGTGTTTTCTTATTTTGATTCTGGTATTTGTAAAAAGAATTCTGGTCCAGTAAACATTTTGAGCCACAAACCCGTGGTCTTGTGGATTTTTCCCCAAAAAATTCAAGCCTTGTCTGAACATTGCATTTGCGTACAAATACTTTACAATGTAAGGTGAACCACTTCAATGTGTAAAGGGAACAAGAATGAATTGTACAAACTTTTAACAACATCACAGTGTACTGTAGTGTGCCAGAATGTGCCTACATTGTGTACACACACCAAACGTATTCATGAATTGGTTGAGAAAAATGTCTAGTTCAGAATCATATATGAATACCAATGTATTAACACTGACAACAGCTTTCAGTGAAGCATAGTACAATGGAAACCAGGAAGTTGAAAAAAATCGCGCACAAATTAACAACTGATAACAGACAGAAGTTGATCTAGATCCAACTATGTTCGTGTACAAATAAAACCACACACAAAATAGCAGAGCACTTTGTGAAGTGTGTGTGTACGATGTACTTCCTTAAAAAAACATGGATGTTTGTTTTCTACAAAACAGTGGAGCCTCTCAGAGGTTGTCATGATGTGCGCGAAAAAGAGAAAAAAATGAACACTTTAAAAGAGGAATTTAGACTGACCTACTTGTCTTTTTTACAATTTCCTTGTTAAGGTTTTTGAATTTGCAAAAAAAAAGCAACGTCAGCATTCAAAAGCATTTTGCCAGTTAAACCAGTCAGTGGGTTATAATTTAATAAAGAGAAACAGTTTTTGTCTCAACAAAGCAAACATTCCATCAATTTACACATCTGATTTTATGCATTAGAGCAAGCATTGATCATACTTTTCTTGTGAATCAGTTTCGTTGTGAATAAAAGACCAAGTTTTGCAGCGACCACACTACGTCTGCACATTGCATTTGCAAATACTTTACAATGTAAGGTGAACCACCTCATTGTGTAAAGGGGTAACAAGGCTGAATTGTACAAACTTTTAAAACAACATCACAGTGTACTGTAGTGTCGTGGCTGAGCGGTCTAGAGCATCGAACTCAGCTCTAAAGGCTGAGTCATCAGAGTGTGGGTTCAAATCCCGGTCATGACACTTGTGTTCTTGGGCAAGACACTTGACCATAATTGCTTCTCATCACCCAGGAGGGTAGAGATTGTTGATGTGAATGATTATCAACATGTGCGCCCATTTTGCTGCCAGTGCTGCATATTCCGAAGGAGTTGAGATGGTTTCAAGAATGCGTAAGGCCCAATGAACAGGGGTAGTAATACAGCGTAAGGCCCTAAGTTGATAAATTATGCTTTAAAAAAAAGCACCTAATAAATGCCTTAGATTTCAAATTATGTTCTCTCTTACAGAGTCATGTTGAGTTTCCTGAAAGAGTCTGAAATAAAAGGTACACAATCAGTCAAAGCTCATCAGCTAGTTTTCTAGACACCTACCTGATGCAGATGACTAAAAAGACACAGCAGGTTGCAAACAATTTCATTCAGTTTAACCAGATGTTCACTCATGGAAGTTATTAAATAGTAAACTACCAAAGGAAAATGCTTGCTATGGTAGCTAATAATACAAATAATAATACTCCGTTCCTATGTAGTGCTTCATCTACAGGCAATTCAAAGTGCAGAGCTACACGTATGTTTGAATTATGAGACCCATTTATACAGAACCTTGTGAGAGTTTACAAGGTGATGTGGCACAATCCGCTGCCAACCATGAACTCTCTTATTGATTTTACATAACTGACACAACACATTTGTGGTTCAACTACTGCTTTGAAATGTCACTGTGGTCAAGTGGTTAGACTGAAGGACTTGCAATGACAAGGTTGAGGATTTGAATCCAGCCAAGCTAAGCGCTGCTTTCACAATGACTAGAATAAGTATTGTCGTCTAGTTACTGAATCACAATTTATTGATCTGTTCAACTCATTTATCATCATAGATGTTTTTAAACCATTGTTTGTATGAGAGAGATTGGCTGTTGCCAGCTTGGTGTTTATATCCCCTTGTGGAAGTTTTCCAAGTTCACTTGATGGGAAGATCATGTAAACAAACAATCAAACAAACAAAGTTGTTCATGAGAGACCAGGCATAATTTGTTGAGGGAGAGACAATCAGTTGGTGATAAGTTCGGAGTTCGCCCTTAACGTTTTCATTGACTATCCAGCAGGACCAGTTAGCTTGTCATTCCAATGGTCCGTCAGCTTTTTCACTTGTCCATACTTTATATTAAATGGGATGCTTTTCAACACTGAGCTAGCCAGCCGGACCACTTGGAGCGACTTTTGACTGCAGGCCTAGAATTACACGGAGGCCATGGCCTCTGTTGCCCCTGGTCTTGGCCTTGGTGCCCCTTCAAAAGTTTCTCATAGACTTTAATTTAAGATTTCCAATGGAAGGAGGTGCCTTTTGCAAAATGAAAATGGCCTTGCCCTCTCAAAGATGAAATTCTACTAGGCCTGTGACTGGTCCTGAGGTGATTTAACTGGCATTTGGCCTGCGGACCACTGTTAAAGGAGAATGCTGTGGATGTGTTGAAGCTTGGGTAAATTGTGTTTCGATCAAAACAAAATTGCGGGAATTCTATGATCATTCATATCACTCAGTTGCAAATTTAATTGAGTCCTGAATGAAAACTATTCAACAAATCAATCAACAGGGCTTCATTATTTTTAAATGTGTTTTTTGTTTACCTGTTCTATGGCCACATGAAGTAAACTAGTTGCTTAGGCTTACTATAGGCTAGCATCCCCACTCGACCGTTTGTTTGAGGGTTAGGGGTTTTCTGGGGGGTTTTGGTTTTGGGGGTTTTTTTTAGGGGGGGGGGTTAAGAAAAAAAGTTTGTTTACACGTATGCCCGGCCCTTATCTTAATTAACTTCCTCTTTGCCTTGCCATGCATTGCATACAAAAAAGAAATGCAGGACGAAATAAAGAACATTAATATTATTAAAAAGGAGGGGGAAAAAGCAATAATATAACTATAAGTAAACTTTCCATCATGTGTGTGTGAGCAACTGTTTCCATTTTAAATTCTCTCAATTTTTACAGTCACAGTCAAGTTTTATAATAACAAAAATTAATGGAAATCCTGAATGACATGGCTAGTATAACTTTCAAACAGTACTAACTAGACTACTGAGTACAGCAGTACGTAGTATGTTAGTAAAAACAGAAAAGTTATCGTGTAACTTTATAATAATTATAGTACAGACAAATTGAAAACAAACTCAAAACAATGTTGACAAATTTCGAGGCCCCTCCCACCGATAAAGCCAAAGGGCTCCTAGAAAAACCTTCAAAACTATCGCAAACATCTGTGGCAATATCTCATAAACAATAAAAAGGTTTCTCACCGACTGCAACCTTATTCTCCGTCACTGGTTTCCACATTTTGAACGACGTCTCGCCATCAAATTTAAGCGAACTTTCTGCTACTGTAAACGGAAGTACCTTGCGCAAAATGATTCAACTATAGAAAGTTGTGTATGCCTCACACACAGTATCTCATTCCGTGGTGCACTTTGACATAAATGACATGACTGATAGCTTTCCTGGACATGTCAAACTCTCTCACACATTCGTATTTATTGGGAACAAAAAAAAAGTGTATTTAATAAATAAAGTTTTAATTTAACACAATTTGAAAACATATATATTCTTTAATATTTATGTGCTACTATATTTTGTGTATAAATATAACTATAATGATGTTTTAATATTGATCATTACTTTGATTTTGTGAAAAGGGCTAAGATGGCGGCCTCCATTGAGTGGTAAATTAATTTTTTTAAAGTCCAATTTATTTCACAATTTCATCGCTAATAATAGGCTTATGTGGTGCATTTTATATTTTTCCGGAAGCAGGATTTGCATATTTTACTTGTAACTGTAATTTTCTTTATAATATTTTGCTATTGAGATATTTAAAGTCAGTCAGCAGTGGGCCGACACTTGTTGCCACTCCCACTGCACTGGCCGTATCTTTCGCGCTGTCTGAATACAGGACAGAGCAAAAGGTACGGCAGGTAAAACGGCCACGTTACGGCCCCAGACCGGTGGTACTTCGTAAATAACACAACAACAAGGCCAACGCGACAAATGCAACTCGCAAAAGAATCAATTTTTATCAGAAATGGAATTAGAATGTAATGTTTGGTATCTGCTAGCCCACCTTATATTCTGAGCTGTAGTGTAAGTGTAATGCCATTACAGCTTAACAAGGTGGGCTAGGTTTCTGTGTATTGATTAAAAAGTAACTTACTTAGGCAGTGGATCAATTGCTATCTATTCTTTGGTCTTGACCCCAACCCTAGTCGTTACCTCAAGTTGTCTCAACCATAGAGTAAGGACCAGATGTCTCGACCGTCGAGTTGTCTCAACCGTTGAGTTGTCTGAATTCCATTCTATCCATTTAAATGTACTTGGGTAAATTTTTAATAACAAAACGAGGAATATCCTTATTTGAGGGGAGGGGAAAAAAAAGGTAGTGTCAGCTGGCATTCGAACGCGGAGCATATCGGTTGAAAAGCGGGAGCATTGTCCTCGAGGCTACCAGTAACGGGACGTGGTCAATAAATTCAATCAAAGAAGGCGCTATATGATCTGCCAGCAAAACAGCGTTTTGGTTGATATTAGGGTCGCCAGTAAAATATCCACTGCCTATCAAATAAAAAGCGAAAAGTTCGCACCTGGATTTCAGAGTTTTCAAACATTGAGGAGACTTTTTTTTTATTTCACATAGGTGTCGCGATACTACTTTACTTGACCTGATAATCGGATCATCGAAAAAACTTTAATTTTAAATGTTAACACTTGTTAGCTCTTAGTCTTATATCATGTATGCCTAAGGAATTTGACCAACAAGAGCTCTGATTGTCACATCTAGAGCAAAGTAACCCTCTGCTAGAGAGTAAATGTTAATGTGGAGCAAAGCCATGGCATTTAGAACATGGAGGAAGCTTAAAGGCACTGTACATGTTTGGTAATTACTCAAAATATATATTAGCATAAAAACTGACTTGGTAACGAGCAACGGAGAGCTGTTGATAGTATAAAACATTGTGAGAAACGACTCCCTCTGAAGTAATGTAGTTTTTGAGGAAGAGGTAATTTCTCACTAAAATAATAAAAACTTCTTGCAAGAAGTTTTTATTCCTATCTGAAAGCACACAAATTTGTACAACAAGGGTGTTTTTTCTTTCATCAATTTCTTGCAACTTCGATGACCAATTGAGCCCAAATTTTCACAGGCGTGTTATTTTATGCATAATGTTGGGATACACCAAGTGAGAACACTGGTCTTTGACAATTACCGAACGTGTACGATGCCTTTAAGGTAGCCCACCTTGTTGGCTGTTATGGCTCTCTTTTAACATCGATGTTAAACGAGAGCCAGATTCAGCCAAACAAAGTGGGCTAGGAGGAAGGATAATACTTTCATAGTGAGTCTCTGCTGGTGTCCTCGGGGACCAGCAGAGTATTAAAATATATATCAATTATTGTAACCATGGTTTTAAAGGGTCAAGTTTTTGAGAAAATATGTTGTTATAATTGCTATTATGATTAAATAAATTATCATAAAACATGGACAATTTACATACTTTATTCATACTTTATTACAAACCAGTTCTTCCTTATTAGTGCTTTATCACACTCTGTGGTCATCTCAAAGTACTTTCAAAGTACTCATTGTTTTTTTACGGCAAGTATCAGCTTCACAAAAATGCTTGGTCTTAAAAAAAGGGTTATCAGTAACTTTAACTTTCTTCACTTTACGGGGGGTGTCGTGGCCGAGCAGTCTAGGGGTGGGGACTCAAGTTCTGTAGTTTACAGAATGTGGGTTCGAATCCTGGTCTGGTCAGTTGTGACACTTGTTTTCCTTGAGCAAGGCACTTGATCATAATAGCTTCTCTCCACCCAGGAGTACAAGTGGGTACCGGCGATAGCTAGGGGGTAACCTGCCCACGGACTGGTATCCTGTCCAGGGGGTATAGAAACATTCTCAGTTGTTTAATGCCAAGGAAACCGGATATAAACACCGGCCTCATGAGCCATATTGGCTCGGGACAGGACAGACTTTTACGATTTGTGATTTTACTCTTCTTTTTATACATTTTGTTTTTCTTCTCAATTTTCAGCCAATAGGTCATAGTCATGTCAGTAGGAGACAGCCATACACCAAGTTCTATGTTAGGGCCCCTCAGCTTCCCAGAAGATGGCCATGCAGAGTCCTCCACACGGGAGCAAGATTCTGAGGACGTGACCTGTATGCTTTGCTCCGTAGCAATCGATCTTGACAGGAACAAGACGGAATTCTTTAAGCATCTGCAAGTTGCTCATAATTTAGTTATCGCTGATGTCAACCTCATTTGTGATCTGAAAAGGTAATTTTAGTAAAATTATCTGCCCTTCAGAAGTTCAAAATAAATTCAGATCTCATGATAATTTTCCTTCACAAAATCTTTTTCTGTGAAGTTGTTTATGGGTAAACAAATGTGACAGGTGGAAACTGTATGGTTTTGTTTTCTCAGATTAATGTGTTTAATTCCCTTTGATTTTTACAAAGAGGTAGACCTCCATGGTTTTACTCTTATATTTATTACTTCTTTGTCTTTCATGCCATTAGATTTCATTTTACAGTTTATTGCATCTGTGGGAGTGTTCTTCAGCCAATCGTAATCTTAATCTTTGCACCATGGTCTTTGTTAATTGGAGCTTGAGAAGTCACAAGTAGCACTAGTCTCATTTGCATATTCCTTTGTATTGACAGTTGTTTCATGTTTATTCATTAGCTTAGTCATAGCCCAGGATTGCTGTACACTGGTTCCTGTGGGTCTGTTTTTCATAATCTAAGTTCAGTTGTTCTCAAGACGCCATTCTGCAAGGAGTTAAGTTTAGTTTTGTACAGCGCTGGCTGCGCGGTTTCCACTGTTGGAAAAATGGAATAAAACACATTACAACTACATCATAATGCTGTTTCCAAACTTGATTTTTGAGCCTGTTACACAAAGTTTCATCTAATGTCATAAGCACAGCTTGTTTGTTTTTTTGTGTTCAAAGTTTGTAATTATTTTTTGTCAAGATTCTGAACTTTTGAGTCTGCTCTGTTGCATGTCTGATTCATTAGAAAGCAGGGCTTGAATTTGGGGAGAAAATTCACAAATTTGCAAGTTTACTACTACAGTTTTTCTTATGATCCACACCATGCAAAGCTTTAAACATCACTTAAAGGCACTGGACCCAATTGGTAATTGTCAAAGACCAGTATTCTCACTTGGTGTATCCCAACATATGCATAAAATAACAAGCCTGTGAAAATTTGGGCTCAATTGGTCATCGAAGTTGCAAGAAAATGATGAAAGAAAAAACACCCTTGTTGCACAAATTTGTGTGCTTTCAGATGCCTGAAAAAGGCTTCAGGCCTGAAGTCTTTTTCAGATTCAAATATTTTAGTGAGAAATTACCTCTTTCTCAAAAACTCTGTTACTTCAGAGGGAGTTGTTTCTCACAATGTTTTATACTATTAACAGCTCTCCAATGCTTGTTACCAAGTAAGGTTTTATTCTATTATATATTTTGAGTAATTACCAAAAGTTTCCAGTGGCTTTAAGAGTTGTTACTGTTTTGCACAGTTACGCAGAGTATTGGCGGTTGAGGTTCAGCAAGGCCTCCTTTGCTGATGTCTGCACACTGGTCAAGTCGGCATCTCAGACCACCAGTCCTCAAGATGGATCAAGTAAGTTATGAACTCTTTAGGTATGCAATTTTTCAAGATTTTTTCCTGATTTCAAAATGTTCTCAATCTTCTTGAGCCTTGAAATTGAAAGATGTGAAGGAGTCACCAAAGGGAGAAAGAAATAGTCAACGGTGTGATTTCCTACCTTCCGCCCAGGTAGTAGTTAATAAGAACTAAGTAGTCTCTCGAATTCTGAAATCTACTCTATGGCAGTAGAATAAATATCAAGACAACTTCTTAAAGAACAAAATCTACAGCGCAAAGTAGATATACACATGGTGTTACCGCAAATCGAATAGACATTGCTTTTTAATAATAATGGTGGCTTCTTATAAAGCGCTCATAGCGCTCATATTCGTCACTCAGTGATGCTTCAACATTCAGTATTTTCCTGCAAGGTATTGTGGAGCTACATTTGAAGTATGAGACCAATTCCTTTACATAGCACCATGTAATGGTTTACAAGGTGCTGTTGCGCAATATGCTGCCGATCAGAACAGGAACACCGGGGCGAACCCCCTTCTCTTTTCAAAAGTGCACTGGGTTCTTTTACTTGCATTACACAACACACGGGACCAACAGCTTTACATCTCATCCGAAGGATGCAGCAATAATGGTTAAGTGTCTTGCATAAGGACACAAGTGTCATGACCAGGACTAGAACCCACACTCTGCTGAACAGAAACACTAGAGCTTGAGTCCGGTGCTCTTATCTGCTAGGCCAAGACACGCCATTATATTTTTAAAATTTTTCCTTTTTCATCTTTCATCACTGATGTTGCCTTCGTCTTACTCATTTCCTTTGATATTCCCCCATCAGGCATCCAGTATTATTTATTATCAGACATCATCCCGGAGGATAAGAAGTTACGGGCAGATCTTCAAGGGGAGAGGCTGCGTACGGTTCTCGGCACCCAGCAGGGAGAGCGGGACGACTCCACTTTCTCCAGGGGGTGCCTCTTCTGTCGGGAACACTTTGAAGGCAATAGGGCAGAGCTCTTTAACCACATGGCATTCGATCACCACTTCAGTGTGGGACAACCAAATAACATAGGTCAGTAATATAGGCAATGGAATTTCACGTAGGCCATGGCCTCTGTTGCACCCGGGCCAAATTTACCGAGCTGCTTATATTTGTTCAGATCATTTCTTTATAGCAATGGTAAGTAAATATAATAGGCACCTGTGGGTTGCTCGTTAACCCTTTAGAGACACCAGAAATGGCTTGTACCAAAATGCCCATAGCGGCCACAAACGGCTGCAAGATCTGATCTACTTTCACACAAACAAAAAGGTCAAAGCAAAGGTCGCGTCCTGAATTGACATTTTCTAATGACTTTAAAATTAACATAGTATCTAGGTTTCTGAAACAAAATCAAATTTCTGTTTTATAATGTTTTTTCAGACACTTTTACAAGAAACAATTGTGTCCAAAACTGAACAATATTAGCCTTGTCTGGTCTTATAGTGATGATTGTGCAGAAATGAATGGTCTCTAAAGGGTTAAAGGCCCTGTACACTATTGGTAAGATCGAAAAGCACAAATATTCATAGATTCACACATAACTTACATGATTTAAAGTAAGTAATGGTAGAAAGGGTTCCTTGAAATATTTCTGCCTAAAATGCTATCGTTTCTGAGAAATGAGTTAAACAGTTTTTATCACGCGCGATAAAACTCGATGTTTGAAAAAACAGAAAACACATAAGGTCTCTTTTCACTATTTTCTTGTGACCTCGATGACCAATTGAGCTCAAACTTTCACAGGTTTGTTTGTTCATGCATATGTTGAATCACACAAAATGTGGACACTGATTTTGAGCTGTTACCAAAAGTGTACAATACCTTTAAACTGGGTATCACAGTGCTTTACATTAGATCAAAAAGAAGACAAACGAGAAGGTTCAGAAATCAAAGCACTAGGCAAGCAAATCATTCACTTGGGTTGTACTGTTATTGCATTTGAAACTATAAGCACTTTGGTCAAATCAAAGGTAAAGTGTTGCACTGTGGATTATTGGTAAGACTTACTTTTCTTTCTTTTTTTCTTTCCTCCTGTTATAAAACAGTTTTTGCTAATGAATTTCTGGACCTACTGGAAGAGAAGTTAAACAGGTCAGTTTGACTTATTGCATTTTAACACAATTTCTGATAGATGGTGTGCCATTTTGATTGTCTGATATTATCCTACTTGAGATGTAAAGGTATTATACAGTATTGGTAAGGATAAAAAACATAATTGTGTAATTTTAGTCTGAAAGCTTACTGATTATGACGTTCATACCAGAACCATTTTTTCTGTGAAATATTTCCCCCTGAAATGAAGTCATATTCGAATAAACTGTATTCTGAAAACCTTTAAAAAAAAACGCAATAGCTGATTTCGGTTGTTACAACCAAAATTAAGGACAAAACAAAATACAGTTCAAAAAGAAAATATGATTCAAGATTCGAGAACCATTAAAGGCATCGTACACGTTTGGTAATTACTCAAAATATATATTAGCATAAAAACTGACTTGGTAACGAGCAACAGAGAGCTGTTGATAGTTTAAAACATTGTGAGAAACGACTCCCTCTGAAGTAACGTAGTTTTTGAGAAAGAGGTATTTTCTCACTAAAATAATAAAAACTTCTTGCAAGAAGTTTTTATTCTTATCTGAAAGCACACAAATTTGTACAACAGGGGTGTTTTTTCTTTCATCATTTTCTTGCAACTTCGATGACCAATTGAGCCCAATTTTTCACAGGCTTGTTATTTTATGCATATGTTGGGATACACCAAATGAGAACACTGGTCTTTGACAATTACCAAACGTGTACGATGCCTTAAAGTCTTGGAACAACCTCCAGCTGTCTACAATTTCTCAATCCTGTTCAACATTATTTAAAGCTGCTATTCTCAATGACAAGTCTATTAGTCCACCTTCCGCCACCTCCAGTCAAAACTCTTCCATGGAGTATTTTGGAGGAAAACCAACCAAGAACAAGACAATGTGTTAACATGCTGAAAATTGTGCATGCTTTTTAAATATTTCCTCCTGACTCACACAACGGATTAAAGTCCAAATTTACACAGGTTTGGTATTTCGTGTATATGGTTGATCACACAAAACATGAACACTGTCTGCGACTGTTTTGTCAGCTCTACCAATCCTGTATAATGCAATTAAGAATTATTTGAAGGATTGCTTGGTGGAGGTAGAGATAGTGGTTTGCAGGGAAACCATGTGTTAAATCTCTTAGTAAGTGTGTGATTCTGAGAAGATTGATATAAAGGCCGAATCCATATTAACTGCTAATAATATATAGTCTTATATAGCGCACGTATCTACCAATAAGGTACTCAAGGCGCGGGACAAACAGAAACAGGTTATTGAATTTTTATGAAAAATGAGACCGATTTATGTAGCACCTTACAAGGGTTTACAAGGTGCTGCGGCGCATTCAGCAGCCACTGCCAGAGACACCGGGGCAAACCCCTTCTCTTAGTGATGAGTGTAACTGGGTTTCCTTTACGTGCATTACAAAACAGACAGGACCTACAGCTTTAGGTTGCATCCGAAGGACAAAGCAATTATGGGTAAGTGTCTTGCTAAAGGACACAAGTGTCAAGACCGGCACTCAAACACATACTATGTTGATCAGAAACACCAGAGCTTGAGTTCGGTGCTCTTAAAAGCTCGGCCACGGCACGCTAACCAAAGTGTCTTCAGTGTAATGTCAAAATACACATCACCATGGTAGTACTGAGTCAAGGGCTCGATTTCACACAAAGCACAAAGATTCATCTTAAGATGAGTTGTCAATATTACCATCGTGATTTGTATTGTGGCATCAGACTTTGCTAAGCAACGAAGATATATTTAGCTCTTTGTGACATCAAGCCCCGGTCCAGTCTATTTTATGTAGATTTCTGAGAAAAAAACCCAGCAATCTACAAACAAACAAAATACAGTTCAAAAAGAAAATACGATTCAAGATTTAATAATGGCAGTAAGATAAAAGGTTCACGGTGACACCAGCTCATTGTGAAATCGGCGCCAGAGCTTGATTCCACAACGAGCTGATATTTGTTCTTAGATGGTGAATCGGTCTTAATTGCAATGCAAGGTGTGATGTCACAATACAAATCACTATGGCCGATATTGACACCTCATCTTAGAACGTTACAGAACTGGTAATTCAAATTTTCTTTAAGATCACAGATTTACATAAAACTTACATGGTCTAATGATGATGACAGTAGAAAACATCCCTAGAAATATTTCTGTCTGAAATGCCATATTTGATGAGAAATAAATAAAACTAGTTTCCGATTGGAGTTTATCGCTCATGAGCGTTTTATTCATGCATTGTATAACACATGCAAATGTGTAATCATTTTTTTACCATTTCTCGTGACCCAGATGGCCGATCGATCTCAAACTTCTACAGGTTTGTCAGTTATGTATATGGTGGATTATATAAAGTGCTTACACTGCCAGCAACTGTTTTGTTAGCAAAAACCAATTCTGTAATGTTACTTTAAGATGAATCTTAGTGCTTTGTGAAATCGAGCCCAGCTGGACCACTGCCTGGTGTCTTTGTTTGGTTTTACCCTTTGGTTCTTTTCCTGCTCTCCACCCCCCACCCTTAACCCCACCTCAGTTTCAAGTGCCTCTTCTGCGACAAGACCTTCAAGGACAGACTCATCCTGAAAGAACACATGAGAAAGAAGATGCACAAGAGACTCAACCCCAAGAATCCGATTTATGACAAGTTCTACGTCATCAACTACCTTGAGCTCGGCAAGAACTGGGAGGCGGTTAAGTCAGAGGAGGAGGGCGATGGCGGTAACCTGGCCGATCTGGAGAAGGATGAGTGAGTATTACGGGAGAGTAGAATTTGAATCTTTGAATTGTAGAAATAAAGTCTTGGGAGGTTTCCGCGGTCACATTTCGGCTGGAGCTTCTGCCTGTCATTTATCTTTACTAGATAGAGTGCAGAAGCGTATTGTTCATCTTGTTGGTGAAGTGTTGGGATCAAGGTTACAACCTCTTTCCCACCGTAGATCTGTAGCCAGCCTCTGTCTTTTCCACAGATAATTTCATGGTAAATGTGCCACCAGTGTGTCCGACCTGGTTCCTCCTATCAGGGTGTTTGAGCGTGAAACCAGGCTTTCTGCTTCTTCTCACCCATACACTCTTGATTTGCTGAAATGTAGAACAGGGAGCCATTCCTACAGCTTTATTCCACGTACTGCATCTCTTTTGAACTCCTTGCCTGGTGCATGCTTCTCTCCTTCCTACAATCTAGACTGTTTTAATAGGAATAACAATTCCTACCTTCAACTCCCCTGAGTCATTGTCACATTAAATAGTTTTTCTTCTTGTGGCCCCTTACCAAGAGTGGCTTTTAGACTTGTTGGGGCGAACTTGCAAAACAAAAAAATTTAAAAATCAGTGTTGTAGGTCTAGATACTTAATTTGTTGATGTCTCGACTGAGTCCAGATCTCGGTTTTGATGACTGTGTCCCGGTCTCAGTCGCAGAGCAAAGGTCTCGGGGGATTTTGTGTGGAGACCTTTCGAGAACTAAATTTCCTTTTCCTAATTATTTTACTAACAAGTTGGTGACCCACCTTCATTGGTATTAATAATGTAAAATTTGGCTTGGAGAATTCTACTGAGGCCAAACAAAATAAATGTTGTGTTTACGGTAACGGCCTGAAAAAATTCCAGGCAGGTAGGTCGGAAAATAATTTTATTTTGTTAATTTTTTTTTTTTTTAGTTCTTGAATTTCGAGTTATTTGTTAATATTTTACACCTGTTACCATTACACTAACCTTGTTCAACTCATAAAGTTTAAATCGTCATGTTGGAAAGTGGTCAAACCTGAAAGTTTATTAAAGCTCTTTAGAAAAAAACATAACCTGGGCTATTACAGAGGAGGTCAAGTTGCAAGCGCTTCAGAAGTATCAAGGAAATTTGTTATCTCACCAATCAGGGCTATGTTTTAAATGCTGATATCAATTTTACCAACTTTCAATTGTTGTACACTTACTTGCACTTTACCCAGACTGATGAACCTCCGGGTTGCTGGGCGAGGTTTCCCTTAACTTTTTTCTTCACTCGCCGGCCGGCCGGGCGATTCAACCAATTTTGGGTCGCTCACAAAAAAAACAAAAAAACAAAACCACGGAAGTGAAGTTCGCAAAATTACGTTTTTGGACGATCTAATCCCCTAATTTCTGCCCTTAATAATACTTTATCCACCAACAACCATTTTAATGGATTCGTGATCGGTTTTATATAACTTCATTTGCAATGAAATCTTTGTGATTAAACGATCGGTCAACGACGCACATTGGGAAAAAATTCAATGAACTTTGCTCCGCATGCGGCATCGTCCTCTGTCAGCAAAAGTTGTCGATGTTTGAATAGCCTTAATCCAAGGCTGTGTATGATAGAGAATCCGCAGGCGTGCGCCACACTGTGCAGCTATTCTTTACTCGACTCGTGAACGTGTACCGAGTTGGAGACTAGCCAAGTTTTCTTATGAATATGGAAATTTCAACGGCCAATCACAGCGTGCGGAATGTTGAACTCTGGACCTGCTGTGTGTTGTGTGTGCATGGACGACCGGCGGTGGATACTCAGCACCATGTGGTTATGTGCATGCGTGTTTTAATGTTTGTATACTGAAATGAACAATCACGATTGCAATCGCGATCGCGGCCACATTAAATCTAGCAAATATTAAGACTTGTTGAACCATTTTACGAACTTAAAAATAATCTCTCTTTGAGATTTAACCACCGTATCCTTCATTTATTGTGAAAAGGAACAATTTTTTGACTCGCCCGGCGAGCTAAAAAGAAGTTTAAATTTTACCAACTCACAAATTATTTAGAAAAAAGTTTTGAGGTCGGCGATTTGGCCGCAAAAAATTCAGGTCGGTCGGGTTACCGTAAACACAACATTTATTTTGTTTGGCCTGATATTACACCTTTTTTTAAGCCATCATATAGTAATACATATATAAAAACATTATTAAATCCCTTGTTTCCATAGCAACTGGGAGGACTGGCAGGAGGATTCTGGGATAGGTGCTGTGTGTTTATTCTGCCCAGTGAGTGCCGCAGATATCAAGACGTTGGAAGCACACATGTTGAGTGAGCACAGATTTAATCTGGAACAAATGAAACAGGGTATGTGGTTTTTTTTATAAAGTGTTCTGCTGAAAAAAATTGTTACCCCGCAGAGTTTACCCTTAAAGAGATTGTATACGTTTGGTAATTGGAACCCACTGTTTGTTTCAACACTATACTATATAGTTGTAGTTATATACCATTAAACTAACCTTTGTCGAAAGGTGGTAGCGTTTTTGAGATATTGCTGAAAATCTGGAGTGGTTATGTCCACGCAGGAAGAACAATCTGCAATTGGAATACACTATCTGAGATTCAAATTTTGGGGGATATAAACATATATCTTTTTCCATAACCGTAATTCTTTTGAAGTGAAAAGTTTCTCAAAATGCATTATACTATCCAATGCTGCTGTACTTCTTACCAAGTAAGTTTTTATTGCCATTAATTATCAGAGTCATTACCAAATGTATACGGACCCTTTAAAGCACAAGGTAACATTGGTCGTCATAAAAGACCAGTATCTGCACTTTGTGTGACCCTAAATATAAATTCGCTCTTACCAATGTTGTGCTTACCCTTTTAAGTCAAACATAAATATGTGAATAATCTAATAGAAAGAATTAGAACACTAATCTTAAAAGATGCAATAAAGTAGATGTTGCTTCGAAAGCTGATGCAGCTTTTTTTTGTAATAGGCCTGAATAATTCTGCCACCATATTGGTCATGTTCCCTGTATCCAATAACAGTAATGGATACTAACATTCATTGTACAAAAAGGAACCTGACTATTTCTCCTATTGAGTGACTAGCCAGCAGGACCAGTTAGCTCCTCTTCATTTCACGAGTTTGTCAGTTATTCACTTGTCCATACTTTTATATTAAATGGAATTCTTTTCAACACTGAGCTAGCCAGCCAGACCACTTGGAGAGACTTTTACCTGGTCCAGAGGTGATTCCAGGCATAAATAGCCTGAAAAGTCTAGAAAAATACCTAACAATATGTACAAGTAGGTTAGCCCTTGTACATTCCTACTTTTTTCCAGGGGCCAAGTATCAAGCCTGGGAGATTCCTACCTTTTAATTTAACTGGCATTTGGCCAGCGGACCACTGTTAAAGGCACTGAACACGTTTGGAAATTGTCAAAGACCAGTGTTCTCACTTGGTGTATCCCAATATATGCATAAAATAACAAGCCTGTGAAAATTTGGGCTCAATTGGTCATCGAAGTTGCAAGAAAATGATGAAAGAAAAAACACCCTTGTTGTACAAATTTGTGTGCTTTCAGATAGGAATAAAAACTTCTTGCAAGAAGTTTTTATTATTTTAGTGAGAAATTACCTCTTTCTCAAAAACTACCTTACTTCAGAGGGAGTCGTTTTCTACAATGTTTAATACTATCAACAGCTTTCCGTTGCTTGTTACCAAGTAAGTTTTTATGCTAATATTTGTTTTGAGTCATTACCAAACTTGTACGATACCTTTAAGGGATGAACGCTGTGGATGTGTTGAAGCTTGGGTAAATTGTGTCCATATATTTTAATGTTTTCTTTCTGTATTCCTTGTATTATAAGTGACTAATAAGCTCAGGAAGACAGCAGAGGTGGATATGACCACTGATTGCAATTACTAAAGGCACTTTAGCCACCTGTTCAAGACACAATCAATTATAAGGCAGGGAGATCACGTTGACTTGGATTAGTCACTTGTAGAGTAAGTAGGTTTGCGGTGACACCATGTAAGAAATCTCTCTTTTTTTGAGTAGTGGTGGCTCTGAGAACAGCCGGTTTCTGCTTGATGTTTCAATCAGTACTCTGACTGTCTTCTGGAGAATGACGTTCAGAGTATACTGATCAAAATGTTGAGCAGAAACCGGCTCTTCTCAGAGCCACCACTACCCAACAGAGATTTCTTACACGGTGTCACCGCAGACCTTACCTACTTAGTACTTCCATCATGCATAGCTTCAAGTCTTATGTCACTTGTAGAGCCAGTTCCATCAGTCAATGAGGTGTACATGGGGTGTTTATTCCAAGCAATAACCCCAGCTACTGCTTCATGTGACATTTTTAAACCATGTGCTTGTTGTTCTCGAATTAATATAACTTCCATTCAAGGAAAAATTCCCTTTTTTTATAAAACAAATTCCTGATTTCAGGCTAAAAGCTCATGGCGCTGCTCTGCAAAAAACAACCAATAAAATTAAATGATTTGTTGCTGAAATTGGCCGTTAAAACCTATATTATTAATATCTTGTGGCATGTCAAAAAAAAGGAATTCCCCTCTTTATCATCCTTGTCTTAGGCCTGAACTTCTACCTGCAAGTGAAGCTGATCAACTACATCCGACGCTGCGTCCATCAGCGAGCTTGTATCTCTTGTAAGGAATCGTTCCCAAGCAGAGCGGCTCTGCTTGATCACATGATCTCACGGGGTCACATGACACAGCTGCCGTCCAGGGATGACTGGGACCAACCTCAGTGAGTCTTTGATTGATCATTGTGGCTATGGGTGATTTAAAGGCACTGAACACGCTTGGTAATTGTCAAAGACCAGTATTCTCACTTGGTGTATCCCAACATATGCATAAAATAACAAGCCTGTGAAAATTTGGGCTCAATTGGTCATCGAAGTTGCAAGAAAATGATGAAAGAAAAAACACCCTTGTTGTACAAATGTGTGCTTTCAGATAGGAATAAAAGGCTTCCTGCAAGAAGTCTTTTATTATTTTAGTGAGAAATTACCTCTTTCTCAAAAACTACGTTAATTCGGAGGGAGTCGTTTCTCACAATGTTTTATACTATCAACAGCTCTCCATTGCTCGTTACCATGTAAGTTTTTATGCTAATATATATTTTGAGTAATTACCAAACGTGTACAGTGCCTTTAACATTGTTTTTCTTGGTCATTAATTTCAGCAAAAATTGATTCGTAATTTAGTCAATGTATTTGTCCTCACTGTATGGAAGCTGTGGATACAGAAATGCACTTTGTATGTTCTTGTTCGAGGTATAATTCTTTGAGAAAAACCATGTATGATACTGTTTGTAAAAGTAATGCAGAAATTAGTATGTTATCAGAAAGATACAAATTTATTTTTTTAGTAATGACCTCTCAAGAAAAAGGTATTTTTTATTGCTTAGCCAAGTATATTTGTATGTCTGCTAAGTTAAAGGAAATCAAAGTTTCAAATAATTCGTTAAACATTCATACTTTTTGCTAACTTAACCGTCATGATGTAAACTGCAATTTGTATTATTTTAAATGTTGTTGTAACCCTTCCCCAGGGTACTGGGGTATGTTCCTTTTGGAATAAAACAAGAAATCAATTCAAATCAAATCAATTAATAAACACGCATTCAAATTCAAGTATCTTTCCCTAATCCAGCTACTACTGCATTCAAATTTGCGTTTGTGCACACATGCTTTCGTTCTTCTCAATCAGGTTCGAATCAGCCTTTACTTCATTTATAGGCACTTAAGATAAACATTTTCACCATTCTTCAGTTGAATTTCTATTGGAGAAGCTATTTTCTTTTTATACTTTTGGGAGCCATATTTGAGGATAGGGGTCTATGGAGGTTGAGCGGCCCTCCCCAGTGTTTAAATTATACCCTTTATTATTGTGGTTTTCTAAAGCAAGTGCTAATTTTTTGTTTTAATGTTTGCCCTTCAGATATTTCTTTCCAACATATGAGAACGACAGCCTCCTGTGTGAACTTGAAGATGATGAGAATGACGATGCAGGACAGTCAGAGAAGACGCCAATCATTGCTGAGGATGCTCCTGTGCCCACTGACAGCATCTTAAGAGATCAGAACATTCTCAAAGGATTGCAAGACAGTTGAGAGGAGAGGAGAACCGGGCAACAATGGCAGTGATGACGAAACTGGACAAATAGTTAAGACGCGTGTCATTGCCAAAGATGCTCCTGTCCCTGCTGACAGCATCTTAAGAGATCAAAACATTCTCACAGGATTGCAAGACAGTTGAGAGGAGAGGAGAACCGGGCAACAGTGGCAATGATGACAAAACTGGACAAATAGATAACACGCCAATCATTGCTGAAGATGCTGCTGTCCCCGCTGACAGCATCTTAAGAGATCAAAACATTCTCACAGGATTGCAAGACAGTTGAGAGGAAAGGAGAACTGAACACAATGGCAGTGATGACAACACTGGACAAAAAGTTAAGACGCTTATCATTGCTGAAGATGCTCCTGTCCCCGCTGAAAGCATCTTAAGAGATGAAAACATTCTCAAAGGATTGCAAAACAGTTGAGAGGAGATTGTGTTTGGGTGTTTGCCGTATCTTATGTAACTACACAAAAGCTTGCCCCGAATTATGTGACATAGCAATTGTAGATATTATAGTCTGAGGAATTCATATTTAAAGGCATCGTACACGTTTGGTAATTGTCAAAGACCAGTGTTCTCATTCGGTGTATCCCAACATATGCATAAAATAACAAGCCTGTGAAAATTTGGGCTCAATTGGTCATCGAAGTTGCAAGAAAATGATGAAAGAAAAAACACCCTTGTTGTACAAATTTGTGTGCTTTCAGATGTAGGAATAAAAACTTCTTGCAAGAAGTTTTTATTATTTTAGTGAGAAATTACCTCTTTCTCAAAAACTACGTTACTTCAGAGGGAGTCGTTTCTCACAATGTTTTATACTATCAACAGCTCTCTGTTGCTTCGTTACCAAGTCAGTTTTTATGCTAATATATATTTTGAGTAATTACCAAACGTGTACGATGCCTTTAAGTGGTAACTTGTGACTAGGCAAGTCATTTTTACCGGGAATTGTTCAAATCTAACTTGCAAATCGGACTATAAGGACTATAAGGTCATGAATGCAATTTGTATGGTTTCATATAATTGCTTTTGCATACTTTGGAGCTCCTGGTAAATAGGGTTTATTGATCAAGAGTTGTCTTCTAGGTATTTGTTTGGCAAAAAGAAACATTCATTTTCTAAGTAAAACATTTATTTTGGGGGGTTTTTAATTATTTTTTTCAAATTTATACTGATTTTTCGGGTAATGACCTTTTGATCATTTTGAGTAGGAAATTACAATTAATGACCTTAAAACACTGAGCCGAAATGGCTTATTACCATTAAATATGCATAGATCTCAACTATTACCAAATTAGAAAACAATTATGCCTTCGGGTATGCTCTCCAAAGGGTAAAAAGAAGCAGACTAGACTCTAGCAGTTTTGTTTTTGCCCTTGGAAAATCAGTTATTATTGTTATCAAATAACCTGACAAATAGTCTCAACACTTGTGCTTGTGGACAAGATAACACGTTTACTAAAGAGCCACAGAGTCTGGACTTCCTGCAGGCAAGATTTGTACACAGCTTATTGGAGCATAAAATATTGCATGTTATTGAATATTGCATGTTATCGAATCTTGCATGTTATGCAATATTGCATATGGAAATCAACTTTTGATACCAAAAAAGGGGCACATCTCAACAACAAAAATCAGCTGTTACTTTTACAATAATATATTTTATATGGTATGACATGTATGATACAAAATGTACTGTTTCTCATATGACCAGTGTAGTATTTTGCCTGTCAGGAATTGCCTCTTTTTATAAACAAGGTCACATGGTCTTATACAGTTAGTAGGTCAGCCATTGTTCTCAAATTGTCCTCTTTTATTTTTTATTTTTTCCAGGGGACCCCATATTTTATCAAGGTTATTAAACTTAATTGAACAAGTTTACAGCCCATACATACACTCTCTGAAGAAACCAGGTTCGGGTTTCTTTTAAAATCTGTACTTGTATCATTAGTAGCAATCGGGTTGTGTTCATGGTTTCATTCCCTGCCTTTCACCTCTTTGGACCCCGGTTCAAATCTCAGACAGAGCCGTGCATGTGGATTCGGTTTTCAGTCTCTACCTGATTGCGTGGCTTTCCCTAGTTGAGACTTCCCCCCCACTTCCCCCCCCCTTCATCCTCCTCTCCAAACAGGTGTCTTCAAGCCTATGGGTCTCAATTCTAGTCACTTTTGATGGTCCAATGGTTTCATTTCCGAAAAAGATACAATATAGGTTTTCCCGGCCAATTTCATCAAAAATTCATTCATATAAAGGCATCGTACACCTTTGGTAATTGTCAAAGACCAGTGTTCTCATTTGGTGTATCCCAACATATGCATAAAATAACAAGCCTGTGAAAATTTGAGCTCAATTGGTCATTGAAGTTGCAAGAAAATTTCGAAAGACAAAATACCCTTGTACAAATTTGTGTGCTTTCAGTTAGGAATAAAAACTTCTTGCAAGAAGTTTTTATTATTTTTGTGAGAAATTACCTCTTTCTCAAAAACTACGTTACTTCAGAGGGAGTCGTTTCTCACAATGTTTTATACTATCAACAGCTCTCTGTTGCTCATTACCAAGTCAGTTTTTATGCTAATATTTATTTTGAGTAATTACCAAATGTGTACGATGCCTTTAAACATCCGGCTCATTCAATTTTGTTTGAAAATGAATGCTCCGTTGAATCAACATTCAACAGTCAAAAGGAGTAATTCAATTTCACCAGTTTAGCATTCACTGGTCAAATAAGATCATTCGATTTCACTAGGCCGCAAGACTCATTCAATTTCGTAAAAGCCAGCAGCAAGAGCTGGTCAACCATTCAATTTCATCAAGTGTAAATAGATTGGGTAGTAGAAATTCAACTTAAGAATGGTCAAAGTGTAGTCTTGAATGCCTATAAATGAAATAGAATGACTGAAATGAATCTGAATGACAAAAACAAAAACGTGTGCACGAAAACGAAATTGAATGCATTGATAGCTATTAAAAAAGAAACCCTATAGTTTGAGTGGATTAGGGGAAAATGCGTGAAATTTTCTGAAATAGGCTGGGAAAGCCTAATAGTAGTACAAATATATTTTCTATTTCTTGATTGCTATTTTACTTCAAGAAAACTCAAGATGTTTTGTACATAGCTGAAATAAATACACCTAATAAATCAATTTCACTCTACACAGATATTACATATTATTATTTATTTATTTTACTTCAAGTTGAATCTATGTACAGATTTACAAGTCAATAAAAGCTGTCGCAAAAAAATAGTAGGAGTTTTTAATTCAACTTGGACATACGTGTATTCCATGTATACCTTGGGCCTGTGATTTTTGCCAGGATTTCCCCCAACTTGATGAATTGTCCTGTGAGGGCCCGTTTCGTCATGATCAAAGCAGGCCTGTGGCTGTACATCCAGTTACTGCACGTGTGCACCCTCCCTCCGTATCATATCTGTGGAGAGCGCACGCGTTGGTGCTGTAACTGCGTTAGAGTTAATAATTCCATGTCCAGTACCAGGCCTGGGCCCAATTTCATAGAGCTGCTTAAGCACAAAAAGTAGCAAAGCACAACATAATTATGCTTACCAGAACAGGGTTACCAGCCAAAATACCATGTCACATGTACAATTTGTGACTGGTATCCTGCTCATTTCTGCTGAGCAGGAAATGGTTAAGCAATATTTTCTGCTTAAGCAGCTCTATGAAATTGGGCCCTGCTGTGATCATGACGACACAGCCCCTTTCAATCTCACCTACTCACCTCTAGTTTACCATCACAGGGAAAAAAGGGTGAGACCTTGTTGTGACCAAACATCTAGATTTGTATTTATTGTGATCTAGAGAGTCTGTAAACCTCTACAATGGAACATCCAGGTATATTCAGAGAGCTTCATCTCCAGACCAAACAGAACCTACATGACTTATTTTTCAAGATGTTTTATTTTTGTTGAAAACACACCCATGAAGCTTGTAATCCGATTGCACGGTAGCACGGTCACCAAAGAAAGCTGTAAAATGTATTGTTTTGAGATTCAATGCATGATGACATTTAAATTACAACAAAAACTAAATTTGATTTGATGCTGAAAAAAATAACAAGAATTCAGCAGTGACATTTTATGGTAAAGTACATCATTGTTTTTTTGGAAGAGTAGATTCATTTCAACTCCCTTGTTTTCAATAAACACACCTGAACTTTTGAAGATGAGCAGAAAACATTGTTCAAAGCGTCAAGACCCTATCAACGGCTCTTTTCGGGCCAACATTCCTCCCAAATGAGATATACACAATATTATTTGGTTTACCCATTAACCGATATGTGTATAGCATTGTATACTCCATACTCCCCCCCCCCCCCCACTCCTGTGACCTCAATCCTACAACTCCTTTCCTATGTCACTCCACGCCAAATTGTTTGGACCCCGATTAGATTGAATGGCCTGACACAGTGATAAGCAATTGCTATTTGGGCCCACAGCCCTCAGTCCTGAATCCTTCATTTCGGCAAAAGGACATCAGAAAGATTTTGGAGGGTAAAAGGCTAACTTAGGAAAATTTCACATTGTCAATTAATTCAACATACAATCAATTTTATAACCTTTCATTTAAAAGAAAATTGGTCGGAGGCGACCAAGCTGAATGCAATTTTTGAATGGTCTCATTTTTGTTATTATAATTTTTTTTTGAGATGCAAAAACAGCATACTATAAAGTAACTAATTAAATATATTATTATGTTTCTGTTCTTATTATAACATGCTTTTTACAAATATAGGAAACAATTGCTTCTGCTTGTAGAAGGAAACTGACTGGAGGGGGTCCATTTACATGTACATCTAATGTTCGATCAAAAGTTGAGCCATGTCTGAATTGGCGGCTACAGCTACGACTACGGCTGGATTGCCACCTCACCATGCGTTTAAACAGCTACTTGAACGATTTTTTTATAACGGGAATACTATTTAAACTTGTTTATAATGTGTTTGTTTATCATTTAAATGTAATTTTGATTTTTGTACACTTCTGAATTTTTCGTAATTATCGATCAAAAAATTAGGCCCCAACCTCAAGGTTTTTAAAAACTAGAAACACTTCTGGCGTTGACGGCGTGCGTCAAAATGACAATACTTTGACGTCATGTGTGGGATGTTGCTTTGTTATACCTCCATGCTGCAACAAAGCGGCTATACAAAATGGAGCTCCCACATATGACGTAACATTAGTGATGACGTAACAGGGCTTTTCGCAAATCTTTCTGAAAAGCACCGGAGAAGGGTATTCAAAATGATTTTTTTTAAACAGTTTAAATCTCTTATATATCTCATGTGAACTCAATTTCCTTAATAATTGAAAACATTTTAAATGAATTACAGCAAAAATCACTTGTTGCCATTTTCGTTCAAGTAGGTCTTTAAGTATAGGACGTCCTCAGCAACAGTCATAGCCGTAGCCGCAAATTCAGGTATAGCATCATTTTAACTCGAACTCTGCTCTCTGCACAGAGAGTAGAGAGTTTAACAGTGGTTCCGTGATTTCAAAGTGCGTTAAGTAGGATGCCTGCGGAACACACTAGGTGGAGTTAAAACATTTCAACATTCACAGAATAAGCCAGTGGGGTGTTCGAGTGTCCCTGTTTAGAGCGTATGTATTCCGTTTAGAATGTCGACACCCTTCTTTGTAAAAACTGTTTAACAAAAACACACCGTTTTTGCATTTTCAGCAGCTTTAGAAACCGATGTCAAAGCTATTACCACCAGGCCTGGATTTTAAACTTTTAAAACGGGCAAGGCCAATTTCATTTTGTAAAGGGCACATCCATTGACAAATCTTACAGTCTATATGGGAAACTTTGAAGTGGCACCAAGACCAAGACCTGGGCAACAGAGGCCATGGCCTCCTTGTAATTCCAGGTCTATATTACGTCAAGCCCAACCAGTAGAAACTTCCAGTGTTCACAAAAGATAAACCAGATGATCAGATGCTACATCTAACTGTCTTCATCGTTATTAAGGCACTCCTCCTGACCCATTTGAGTCAGAATCTTTTTGGTCCCGCTTAGCACCGACCAAAGAGAGGGAGAGAAGAAGTCTCTGGGAGGTATACTTGCACTCCACTTTCATCAACTCTCAACAGGAAAGCATCCAATTATTTGAGCATCTGCTGGGTTTTTTTTTTAGGAAAGAGTTTTTTTAGGGCTGGCTCGGGTCACTTAATGAAGAGTATGTAGAAACCCATCACGACGCAAGACGTCGCTACAGCAAGATGTAACCTCGTACCAATGATGGAAGCTGAAAACAGTAGAGATTGGTAAGTAAAGAAACAGTAATAAGAATCACATAAATGGTAGTTTTTCTTTCTTTCTTTCTTTCTTTCCTTATTTGCAGTGCAGCCATCATATGAATGAGGATATAACGAGCTTCCTCAAGATATCCGTAATATTTCTGATGTTTACACTTTCAAAGTTACTCTCAAAACTCACCTAGAAAACACTAGAAAACAGGACGGTTCAATACCCTTTAACAATGAGGATATTTAATAGCTGCATGGCTTATATAGCAAATCAGAGCGAGGACTTATGAACCCCGTTTACACTAGATCCAGAAAGGTGGATCAGACCTGGAACTGATCCAGCAATGTGGATTAACAGCTAGTGTAAAAGCAAAAAAGTAGGATCAAGATCCTGCAATGTTAATCCACCTTTTGAGGAGGGTTGAACCCTGCAATTGGTGGATAAGATCTGGCAAAGTGGATTCCAGAAACAAGTGTAAACGCAAAGGTTCAAGATCCTGTAATGTTAATCCACCTTATGAGGAGGGTTGAACCCTGCAATTGGCGGATAAGATCTGGCAAAGTGGATTCCAGAAACAAATGTAAACACAAAGGTAGATCAGACACCGCAATTCAATGTGGTCCTATCCGGTTTTGCTAGGAATGGAGGGCTTTTTGCTTGGTTTTTTTTAAAGACAGCTGTGTGTGTATCTATGTTGCTTGGTATCTGGTCCACATCAAAAGTTGGATCAGAACCGGATCAGGCACTGGTGTAAACGCAACACCAGATCTTGATCTGTGGTCGTGATAAAACTGCCAGATCTCAATCCACCTTCCTGGATTGAGTGTAAACACGGTAGATGATTGGGGCCTACGATTGTTTACCAAGGAGCTTATTTTTTGCTGTAAAAGTAAGTAATAAGTTTACCTTTGTAAAACACTCCTAGAAAACCCTTTTTCTCTGAGAGGAAAAACTGTTTCAGACGAGGGACTTGTCTCATGTAGGCACAAGTGCAGATGACCAGAAGCCCAAAGATGATCAGACCGTCAAAAGAATACGCTGTGTATCAAATCAAATTAATTATTTACTTTAATTAATACCAAGTAGTAAAGGGAAACTGACTGGTTCAACCCCAATTTATTAAAAAATACCTCGCAGAGTTTATTGCACTCTGATTGGAGGACCAAACATGGAACACGGAACACCAACCAAAATTATGGTAAAAGAAAAATCATAAATTCTGATGATTTTTACAGTTTTGGGTTTTTTTTTCTGTAAAAGTATTAAATGGGAATAACAGTGCGACGACCTAGTCTCACTACAATGTAATGATCGGGTTGGTGGCCAGCCACCAGCCAAGGTTATTCCTAATTAATATAATTAATATTAATTTAGCTAACTTGATTAGAGCATGGAGGTAGAATTATGTGTAGAGCGCTGGCACGAAAATCCGGAGGTCGCAGGTGGTTCAAATCCCATTCTAGTCATTTTTTTCTTTACAAATAACAATAAAATAATTAATAGGCCTAGCAATGTTGTCAAATATTGAATTATGAAAGCATTAGTTCCTTGAAAATTGTTGGTGACAAAAAATGTACATTGTAAATTGGGTTTTCTTCAAAAACGCTCATTTAGGTGGACTTGTTGTAGCCTACTGTAGGCGATAATCGTAACCCTCCATCCCCCCGGATCCACGATTTATCGCAACTAACTACTGATGACGGGGTATGACTGTCATGTCACGACTAAATTATTAAATATAATTTATCATAAAATAATTACTATCTTATCTGATTCTGAGGGTTTTATTTGTTACTTACCGTTTGTCATGTTTGCTAACTCACGATCTTGACACTATCGAGTGTCTCAAGACCTGAACTTAGAAAGACCATGGATTGGAGGTAAGAATCAAGGAGAGTGCTGAGTATCTGTTTTACACTTTTATATCACACTACGCGATAATACGTACGTGGCCATGGGGTGTGCGAAATATAACATTTATTGACCAACAATGAAGAGCGCCCTCAATATTCAGCACTTATAAAAACACCCGTTTACCCACGTGTGTGACGGTGTGAGTGGCCGGTTGCTTGCTCTTCGTCGTTCAACCAATAACGTGATAAAGTATGTTATTGCAAAATGGAGCCGCAAGTTCAAAGAAAGTTTGACGCATCCAAGAAGCCACATGGTAAAACATGTGATCCCAAATTAGACCAAAGATTTTCAACAGATCTCCTGGATGTCGGCAAGGCTAAAAATGGTTCGATTGTTCGTTATTACAACATTTATCTTTATAAAAAAATATAATATCTCGATCTGGATCTGGATCGTTTGGACTCCTCTTTAGATTTAATGTATGGTTATATCAGTATATAATATTGTTAATGTTTATGGCAGTATGGAGGATTCCTCCACCCATGGTGTTCATGTTTGTTATAATTAACCTCAATCAAATCATATTCCATAAATAGTGCCAATCCACTTCAAACTTCTTCTTCTTCTTCTTCTTCTTCTTCTTCCTTTTGAGTAAAGCCTTAAAATCATGATCTGATGATTGAAGATAAATGCAAGTTCAAGCTAGTAAACTTTAGATAGTCAGTGGATTGGATTTGTACTACATCAATGTCAAATGTTGAAAGAAAGCTGGGCATCTTGTGTTTTCTTGACCTTGTTATAATACTACTACTACTTAAAAAATTGTGAATTTTTATTGGTCGAGAACAGTCATGTGATGAGCTACAGTACAACTACAAGAGTTAGACGTATGTACCCCTGTCCCTGAGCCATCTCAGGGGAACGAGGGTGATGTACCCCACGGGGTACCTTACCTTGATCATTCGTCATGCCCACCATTGCGTTGGTCATTTCCAGCGTCTTTTTGAACAATATTACTTTACTTAGAAACAGCCCCTGGTTCATCAAGGTTGTTGTAATTACACTGGTCCCTAGGTAAATTAATAATGATACTGCATTTTTTGTGCGATGTGGAAACAGTGAAGCAATGATTCTTTCAACGACCCGTTTGTCTGCTTTTTTTACTGGGCCAATTTCATTTTAATATAATATTGATAGGCATAATGTTGAAAGATACCAACAGATCGCCTCCAAAGAAGAGAAATCTAATACAACGGACATGGTGTACATGGTATAACAAAGCAATTGTTGCCTGCTCTGTGATGAGGTCCATGGGTTTTGTACATTGTACACCCTCTGGGCAATTGGCTTTGCCTCGGGTGCCATTTGGCTGCTCGGGTGTACAAAATTACATTACAGCCTTCAACAATTATGTATCAATCATTAATCAACGCTCAAAACTTTCAGAGCCGTAGAAAGTAATTTTCAATTTTTATTTTTTTCTCAATAGATCCACTGTTGATTACAAAGAAGAAACCCTACAGAATGCCTCCATCCTCTGGTAATTTAGTAAACAATTGTTTTATTCTCATTCATCAACATTGATAACATTGAAAATATAAATGTTCACAGATTTACACAAAGCTTACATGGTATTAAAGAAGGTCATGTGAAGGCCTAACACTTTATTTTTGTTTCAATGCTGAATATTTTGGGAAATTAGTATCAAAACAATTAGTTTTCAAATGTTTGAAAACAGTGAAAACATAGCCCCTAAGGATTGTTTCCGCTATTTCTTTTGATTCTGAAGACCGATTGAGCTTAAACTTTCACAGGTTTATTATTTCATGTATATATTGGGTCACATAATGTGCGAATACTGGTCTTTCATAATTGCCAATGTTGTCTGTGACTGTGTGCTTTAAATACCTGAAAGTAAACTTATAATTAAAGACAATTTTAATTTCATTCAAAAATTGATTAGAATAATTCCTTGGCAATTTGATGGAAATGTGTTTGTGATTGAAACCTCGCATGATTTATGTTGCAGTCTTGAGTCAGGTCAAATCCTTTTTGCCCATGATGCACGAGGCAAACACTAAACTGGAGGAACGTCTTCGCACAACCCCAGCAGAGGACTTGGACATTGAGAACATACAAGATTGTGACCAGGAAGTCATTGAAATGGTGAGACGTTCTCTTGATCTTAAAGGCATCGTACACGTTTGGTAATTGTCAAAAACCAGTGTTCTCATTTGGTGTATCCCAACATATGCATAAAATAACAAGCCTGTGAAAATTTGGGCTCAATTGGTCATCGAAGTTGCAAGAAAATGATGGTGGAAAAAACACCCTTGTTTTACAAATTGGTGTGCTTTCAGAAAGGAATAAAAACTTCTTGCTAGAAGTTTTTATTATTTTAGTGAGAAATTACCTCTTTCTCAAAAACTACGTCACTTTAGAGGGAGTCGTTTCCTACAATGTTTTATACTATCAACAGCTCTCCGTTGCTTGTTACCAAGTAAGTTTTTATGCTAATATTTGTTTTGAGTCATTACCAAACGTGTACGATACCTTTAACTTTGAATTCCTCAGACTAGAGGCAGTTGCTATGTCACATGGCTCGAGGCAAGATTTTGCGTAGATACGGTAGACAGCAAACACCCATACACAATACTGAATGTATGGTCCATGGCACAATGGTGCCAGGTTTGCTCATCAGGGCCAAATTACATAAAGCAGAAAATAGTGTTTAGCAAATTTCTTTGCTGAGCAATATTTTATACTATCAACAGCTCTCTGTTGCTTGTTACCAAGTCAGTTTTTATGCTAATATATATTTTGAGTCATTACCAAACTTGTACGATGCCTTTAACAATTGGGTAGAAATTGTTCATTGAACCCTTTAGAGACCGTTCATTTCTGTATAATCATAACCATCCGCCCAGACATACCTAATATTGTTGAGTTTTTGACAATTTTTTTCTGAAAAAGTGTCTGAAAAAATAACCTGAAACAGAAATATGGTTTTGTTTTAGAAACATAGATACTATGTTAACATAACAAAAACATTATTCAGGTCATGACCTTTACTTTGACCTTTTTGGTTGAGTGGAAGTAGGTCAGATCTTGCAGCCGTTTGTGGCCGCTATGGGCATTTTGGTATGGGCATTTTTTTTTTTTTTCTCTTGAAAATGAGGTGTTGCCATGAAGTACCCTTTTTTGTGTAAATTAAATATCCTGAAAAATAATATACGCTAAAATAGTCTTTGTTTCTTTGGTTCAGAATTTATCAGTTTTTGCTCGAGACGACAGTGCCTCGGAAGATGATGATAGTCTCCTGGACGACACGTCGGATGAGGATGAAGACGAAGAGGTTGCATTTGGAGAAGTCACTGCTGCCAACATACGACTCCCAAATCAATCAGGAACACCCAAAAGAACTATGATCCAGGACCTCTCTGTGGATGCTGAGGTCAAAGGGCATGACCCGGGGTCAGAAGTGAGACAAGAAAGCTGTGGAGGACAGGTGATGATGACACTGCTGTCTGATGAAAAACAAACAGTAAACTCAAATGGTCAGCAACATGCTGCAATGAATACACCAGCAGATCGGAATGAAGACAAAAGATGACAATGTACTTGTTGTAGTTTTGTAAACAAACAAACAAACAAACACCCCAACAAACCAACAAACACCCCAACTAACAAAGAAACACTAAGGTCAACAAGAGAAATTGCTTGACTTCTGGGATTAGTTTTTCAACTTCTAATTTAACTTGATACTTCCTGTCTACTCTCCATTATAAGTTGACACATTTACAAAACATAAACAAGCAAACACTGAACAAAACAAACTAGGGTCAAAAATGTTTGCTTGACTTCGGACATTAGTTTGTCAGCTTCCAATTTAACTCTGTACTTTCTGTCCAGTGTTCACCCCAAATCATGTTTCTAATTGTATGTTCAACTGTAATGATTGTTTATGTCTTCACTGTTTCCCTTCAAGAAAAGACTACATGATCGATACTTGTAATAATAATAACTAGTTCTTATATAGCGCATTTTACAATAACGTATTAATGCGCTTTACATTAGTGCCCTGGTCATTGGGCCAATAGCATTCCTTTAATCTTTCTCAGCTCCCTGAGGAGTATACAGCCCCGGGCTGCCTTGGCGCTCCGAAGGCTTTTTCCAAACACAATATCAACCTCTACCCTCGCAGGTACCCATTTATAGTAAAGTATCTTGCTCAAGGACACAAGTGTCATGACCGGGATTCGAACCCACTCCTCGATGACTTAACCACCAGAACTTGAATTCAATGCTCTAAATCACTCAGCCAAGACACCCTGTAAGGTCAAGGCAGCTTTTTTCTGTGTAGAGGGCACCTGTATGAGGAAAATATAAATTTGTTCTGGAACATTTCAAGGGGCACCAAGGCAATGACCAGGAGGCAATTGCATATGTTGCGGGGCGAAGTATCGGGGCTGAGGCTACCAACAGTGCAAGGCACTTTTGGGACACAAAATACATGCATAAACGAAGTGGTCAGTGTCCTGGTGATGTGACCTTGAACGTGTAATAGGGCAGTTCAGCAGTTAATCACATTACATTGACCACCAGAGGTATCAGAAATAATGGTTTTGTGATATATGAGTCTTGTGATTTGAACTGTTGGAAATGACAAAATGTCAAAATATCATGCTAGGTCCAATTTTTGGACGATTTGACTAAAAAATTTAGATTAAAATTTTAAATAGGTAGTTTTATAGATACTGAGAAGTTACAAGCTTTCATTTAAGGTATTGCACAACTTTCTTTTTACTTTGTATACATTTTACTCAATCAAAGTGTCTTGGAGAAGTTTTTTTTTCCCCAAGAGAAATTCTCTCACCTTGGAAACAAAATGTAGAAAGTGATGATAATGGCCACGGGTTTCAATCACAGAAGATTCTTTCTCAAAGGCAAAAAGGAGAATAACTTCATTTGGGTCGAAACATGAAGCCATTGCCACTCTTTCCATTCACATGCAGGGCACAATTTCGTAAAGCTGTTTAGCAAAATATTCTGCTTAGCAGACTTCTTTGCTAAGCAAGAAATGAGTGTGATATCAGTCGCAGCAATGGTCACTGTATGGTACTTTGGCTGATAACCTATTTTTTGCTAAGCAGGAGTTTTCTGTGCTTAACACGTTTTCGTGCGTAAAGGCTTTATGAAATTGGGCCTTGATCATTTTGATTGGTAAACAGTTTACAACAAATGCGTGAATATCGTTTTTCACCTTTGAGAAAGCCGAGTATGAATCAATATTGGTGCTCTTGACTAGCAAAACGAGAAATAGGTGGACAACCAACAAAACCAATCAAGGTATTGTGCAGTTGTATGCACTTTTATTTTAATTGTAGTTTATTTAAAGGTATCGTACACGTTTGGTAATGACTCAAAGCAAATATTAGCATAAAAACTTATTTGGTAGCAAGCAACGGAGAGCTGTGATAGTACAAAACATTGTAGGAAACGACTCCCTCTGAAGTAACTTAGTTTTTGAGAAAGAGGTAATTTCTCACTCAAATAATAAAAACTTCTTGCAAGAAGTTTTTATCCCTATCTGAAAGCACACAAATTTGTACAACAAGGGTGTTTTTTCTTTCATCATTTTCTTGCAACTTCGATGACCAATTGAGCCCAAATTTTCACAGGCTTGTTATTTTATGCATATGTTGGGATACACCAAGTGAGAACACTGGTCTTTGACAATTTCTAAATGTGTTCAGTGCCTTTAAATGAGAATTTGACCAACTTAACTTTAGATGAGATTTTAAATATTAGTTTAGACTCCCCCGTTGCCCTGAAGCACTGGATGACTTAAAGGATTTGTGACTGGCTCTCTTCAGAATACAATATAATTTCGACCCCCTGAACTATGATCTTGTTACCACATTCTCAAAGAAGAAGAAAAAGAAAAAAGAAAAAAAGGAAAACAAATTAAGTAAATTTTAAATTTATCAGCACAACTTAAAGGGTCTGTTTACGTTTGGTAATTTGAACCCACTGTTTGTTTCAATCCTATATAGTTGTACAATGTAGATACCATAAAACTAACCTGTGAAAATTTCATTTCAAAAGGTGGTAGCGTTTTTGAGATATTGCCAAAAATCTGGAGCGGTTATGTCCACTCGGGAAGAATGATCTGCATTGGAATACACACTATGAGAAACGTTACTTTCAGAGTCATTACCAAACGTATACATAGTACAGACCCTTTAAAGTAAAGTTATTATACAGGATTGGTAGAGCTGACAAAATAGTCACAGAAAGTGTTTATGTTTTTGTGTGATCAACCACCATATACACGAAATAACAAACCTGTGAAAATTTGGGCTTAATCCATTGTGTTGGGCAGGAGAAAAAAAGTGAAAAAACCACATGCTCAATTTTCAACATGTAAACACATTGTCCTTAATTTATTTGCAACAACCAAAATCAGTGGGGAATTTTGTTTTAGGTTTTCAGATACAGTTTTCTCGAATATGACTTCATTTCAAAGGGAATTAGGCCTATTTCACAGAAAAAATGGTTGTACTATGAACTTCAAAATCAGTACCGGTAAGCTTTCAGACTAAAAATAAACAATGATTTTTGTTATCCTAACCAATCCTGTATAATACCTTAACTAGAGAATAATGTATATTGTCTCGTAATACCCACCCCATCACTATAAATGTATTTGAATGCCATATGGTGTTTTTTATTTTATCAATCAATAACAGGTACGAAACTGAAGAAAAAAACTACGTGTGGATTGTATACAGTTATTGTCCTGATTTGAACAAAGCAAATTTCTTTCCAATTTAATATTATAAGAATTGCAGCAATAGACTGTGTAAGTCTCGCGCGTAACCGGACATTGGACCCGTTGCAAGTGCGCAAGTTTGTTGTCTCACGCGTATCGGAACGAGAAAACACGTCAAACGAAGAACACTTTTTTTCTCTGAAATCAAATCTTTGTTTTAAATTATATCTGAACAACAAAAATACTCATTACTTGTTTATAAAATCAGTTTTAGTGTTTATAATAAATACAAAAATAATTTGTTAATTATTATTGAAGCAAAATTAAAACGCATGGGACAATTGGATGCTTATTTGATCTTAATTTTTTTAGAAGCCCCTTATACGTGGATTCACGATGGTCGCACGGGCGTAAAATTAACGCTTAACGCAGTTTATAGAGGACGCTGTCGCCCCAACAACCATTGAAACGGCTTTGCATTGCAATTAAAGGCAGTGGACACTATTGGTAATTACTCAAAATATTTATTAGCATAAAACCTAACTTGGTAACAAGTATTGGGGAGAGGTTGATAGTATAAAACATTGTGAGAAACGGCTCCCTCTGAAGTGGAGTAGTTTTCGAGAAAGAAGTAATTTTCCACGAATTTGATTCCGAGACCTCAAAATTAGATGAGGTCTCGAAATCAACTTGCATCTGAAAGCACAGAACTCCGTGTGACAAGGTTGTTTTTTTCTTTCATTGTTATCTCGCAACCTCGATGACCAATTGAGCTCAAATTTTCACAGGCTTGTTATTTTATGCATATGTTGAGATACACCAAGTGAGAAGACTGGTCTTTGACAATTACCAATAGTGTCCACTGTCTTTAAAGCATCTAGCGATTATCATCGCGCATTCAAAACGAGCGTTTACATAAGTTTTGTGATCCGCGGAGGTGAGCACACAATTCTTATTTTTTGGCAGCAACCTGAAGCTGAGGTCAAGTTTAATTCTCAGTTTTTGTTGAATTGATTTTACTTTCATGTTATCACTAAGTATTACATTCTCAACAACAGATATATTTTTCTTGGTCATAAACCACGTTAAACTGAAATAATTTACAAAACAAAATCACGCCCACGTAAATCTTTAACAATGGTTGGGACCGCAATGGTCCCGGAAGTTCACAGTATGCGCGAGGCTTACACGTCTGCGCGAGACTTGCACGGTACTAAGTCTCTGACGTATGTCTTGCTCCCCGTGTGAAATATCGTTACTGAATACTGATTCTCAATGTACTGGAAAGAGCATACTATACTGTGTGCCCTTCTAGCCTCGGTTTGGTGTACATTAATTTGAGTTTTTGGGGAATAATGGCGGTGTGGCAGGAGATTCTGTCCCCCCGGAGATTCTGCCCCCCCCCCCAAACGGCGAACTAACTGTGTACAAACTTCTTTTGATAGCGCCCTCTTTTGAATCATCCTTCTCCAGCCCATGTTAATTTCCCGTATGGGTGACAGAATCTCCGGGGGATAGATTTCCCTGGACAGCGGCTCCATGATAAAGGTCTATTCGAACCTCTGGCCGATTTTGTTTCCTTCGCTCGTTAAAGCAATGTAGGCCTAGCGGGCCTATAATACGTGAAAATTCAAGGTTCCGCAAAACATTATATTTGTTTTCAAGTCTTTGTGTACCGCGACCCAAGATTTCTAGCATGCAAGATGTCTAAGATCGCGGTATTTTGTCTGCAATATCAGCCATGCAAAACACATTATTTTGCCTCTATTGGCTATCCAACGCCCCAACTCTGGACCGAAGGTTAATCCATGAGTGCGCTATTTCAGGCAACACAGCTCTGGGACTGTGTTGGCTATCAGGGGCCTTTCTCAAACCTCGGCTTAGGCTCCGTCTCCGGCTCCAGGCTCCGTTTGTGATTGTATACACCGTGCAGAATGTACACTGCTCCAAAATTATTGACGGAGACCAAACCGGAGCCGGAGCCTAAGCCGAGGTTTGAGAAAGGCCCAAGTGTACAAAAACCCATCACATAGACTTGGAACCAAGTGTACAAAAACGTTTGAACAAGCGCAAGACTTGCACGGAATGTCATTTAACACCCCCGCCCCCCTCTTTTCATACTTCCTTCCCGCGGTCCCTTCCCCCATACCGTGTCGGGCCTCTAAAAACGATATCATTATACATAAAACAACATTGGCAATGTAAATAAGCTGCCAATTTCCGCTGTGAATCTTCAGTGTTCCTTCGTCACTGGGCCCCACGGGCATTTTTCGTGGCCTTCCTTATTCCAAGTTATACGTGTGTGTGGTTGCATTAACGTCATTGCACGATAAACACTATACTTGTTTTCAAAACAGGTAAGTACATCCCAAAATAATAATGGGTTTAAGCTTAAATGGGTTGTGTCAAAACTGTACGGGATTTTAATCAACATCTTCATGGTCAGTCACATGGTGGGTCCTATTTGTTTTTTTAAATGTGGAAGTTGTTTTCGTGTTCAATACAGACATTAAAATGTAACAAAACATCCTGCAAAGATCCGTATGGCTATGTCATAACAACAAAAACCCGATCGTATTCATGCGTTGTTCGAAATTATTTGTTGATCATCAAGTCTCTACGTAAAAGCATAATAATAATTGTCTTGGCCCAAGCGGAGCAATGTCATCTCGATAAGTGGGATGACATTCATCCAGCTCAATAAATTAAAGTTCAGTGCGTTCATTGCTCTTTCTTCGCTTGCACCGTTGTGTGTATGGAAATCGCGATCCAATGTTCTCCACATAATATACCATGTACATAGGTCCACTGTGCGGTGCAGATTCAGATAGCCTGTTAGTCCCAGCTGCACTGCGCAGGATGTTTTGTGGTGTAGAGTTCTGTCATTGACGAATAGTCGGGCAGTGACAGTGACTCTTTCCCGGTTTTTTTACGCGGCGCAAGTCTCCCAGAATGTGGAATATAAAATAATGAGTACACACAAAAAAGTAATTGACTTCTCGTCTTAGGATGATGATGAAACAGTAGGTCAGATATGGCGGAGTCACGTGGTACGGTGAGTGCATTTACTAATTCATGTTGGTTGTTTTGTGTATGCCTTGTGTATTAATCAATATTTGTCACTTTAATAAGATATGTGGCTCTTCGTGAAAACGGTGACGATTTATTTGGGGGTAATAAGTTTTAGAACAACTTCCTGTCAATGTCAAGTCACTGTCAGTGAAGTTAAGTGATTACAGGAACCAGTGACTTTTAAGGGTCCGTATACGTTTGGTAGTTGGAACCCAATGTTTCAATCCTATATAGTTGTAGATACATACTATATAAAACTAACCTGTAAAAATTTCATTTCAAAAGGTGGTAGCGTTTTTGAGATATTGCCGAAAATCTGGAGCGGTTTGTCAACCCAGGAAGAGTAATCTGCAATTGGAATACACAATCTGAGAAACGTTACTGCAGTAACGCTTCTCAGATTCAAATTTGTGGGGATAAAAAGGTGATATCTTTTTCCATAACCGCAGTACTTCGAGGTGAAAAGCTTCTCAAAATACATTATACTATCCATAGCTGCTGTAAGTAAGTTTTTATTGCCATTAATTTTCAGAGTCATTACCAAACGTAGCAGACCCTTTAATAGCTATACCATGATCATTGAATGATATTAATATGCCAACTTGCATTCATCTTTGATTAATAGAAAACTTAAGATGGGCGTATAGCTGAATCAAACAGCCGAAAACCAAGTTTTGTGAAACCTGATTTGCAGAACATTGTGCATTCATTCCCATATTGTATTACAGTCATCTAGTCATGTCCCTTTATAGTTTCGATGGCTCACTCCATCAGTGTACTTCACAATCGTGGGAAATGGCCCATTGTGAAGAAAATGAAAAATGAAACAAAACATAAATGTTGGGTGGAAAAGGTATTTCCTTCCTTCATGATAGTCTGAACGTCCAGCTTTTATACAGTATGGCCAACCTCCCTTCGTGCGAAAACACAGATGGAATTACTACACTAAAAGTGAAACTGGACTGGCTTCTCTAGTTGGTGACTGTTCCATTGTCCCAACACCACCAGTGTTGGAGTCAAGACCTCCAACACTGCCCAACACCTCCATGTTCCGACAATAATGTTCCGATAACCCTGTGATATCGATACATGCCCGGGTAGGGGTGGGGGTTAGGGTTATTTAGGGACATTGCATACTGGAGCGTCGGAACATAATGTGCCAGAGCATGGTGTGTAAACTCTCCTGTTGGGTTTGCCATATCTTTTTATCACGCTTGAAATATTTTTTACCAAAATAAATACGTGGGAGATTCGGATTTTAGTATACTATTATTATAATTTTATATTTCTGGTAATGCAACAAAGGATGCCTCATAATTGGACTTAAAGGGACACGTTGCCTTGGATCGGACGAGCTGGTCAACATAAAAGCGTTTGTAACCGTTTGTTATAAAATGCATAAATGGTTAGAAAGACGTTATAAAAGTAGAATACAATGATCCACACAAAATAATATGCCTCGAAATTGCGTGGTTTTCCTTTTACTTTGTGAATTAACACGGTCGGCCATTTTGTGGAGTCAAAATGTTGTCCCAACTCGCCCGATCCAAGGCAACGTGTCCCTTTAAATCATAACTGTAGCTCGCAAACCTCAGGAAACCTGTAAACAAAGGTACTTTACGGGACTACAATATTAAAAGTATCTTGCTCCAGGCCGCAAGTGCCACGACTGGGAGTCAAGTCTCGCACTCTGCTGATCAGAAACACCAGCGGGGAGTCCGGTGCTCTTAACCACTCGGTCACGCCTCGTCCGCTCGGCCGACACAATTTCCTTATTTAAAAACAACTAAAGATCAACTGCGTTAGGGGCTGTGTCGTCATGATCAAAGCAGGCCTGTCGGTGTATGGAGTTATGAACTCTGACCATGCCAGACATACATTATGTCTGTGACTCTGACACAGTTCCTGCACGCGCGTGCGCGCCCTCCATCATGCGGCGTTCAGTGACAGGGGTGGGTGATTCCATCCACAGTAGTAGCCCACTGGCCTGCTTTGATCATGACGACACAGCCCCTTTAAAGGGTCTGTATACATTTGGTAATGACTCTGAAAATTAATGGCAAGAAAAACTTACTTGATAAGATGTCACAACAGCTTTGGATAGTATAATGCATTTTGAGAAACTTTTCACTTCGAAGTACTGCGGCTATGGAAAAAGATATCACTTTTTATCCCCCAAAATTTGAATCTGAGAAGCGTTACTCCAGTAACGCTTATCAGATAGTGTATTCCAATTGCAGATTACTCTTCCTGTGTGGACATGACCGCTCCAGATTTTCAGCAATATCTCAAAAACGCTACCACCTTTTGAAATGAAATTTCCACAGGTTAGTTTTATGGCCTACAACTATATAGGATTGAAACAAACATTGGGTTCCATTTACCAAACGCCTATAATGCAGGCTAATAATATTTATCTCCAACTTGAAAATCGGCCTAACATTGTCTACTGAAAAGTTAAACGTTTGGATTCAAAGTTTAGTTTTAATATCAAGAATGCCACCGGCAACTTCAACCTCTTTATGGAGTGTCAAACTTCAGTCCGTAACGACAGCTGTTCAATCAACCAACAATCAATCAATAAGTATTAGAACAATTTATACATGCTTCTAATATAATTATAAACTTGGCGTTTAAAGGAACCACATTTAGGGCCTATACATACACTCATCGCATTTTTTCCATAAATTTTTATTTACCAATTTTGTGCGATACTTTTTCTCTGTGAATTGAATTCCGACAATGTTAGATCAAAATAAACTAATCCATTGCTGAAGAACAGGAAGTGCGAAACACAGAAAGGGAACTAAAAGCACAAAGTCAGTCATCAATCAGATTTCCACGAAATTATGTAAAAGCCACCCGAATAAAGAGTAATGAATCTAACGATTAATCATCAATACAACTTCGAACCAATTGAAATAGCCGCTCAGATTCCACTATCTTGATTGGCTCACAAAATCGATGACGCACGCCAAGTGATTGCCCAGCTGCAACGTTAAAGATGGCGGACCATCACGGAAACAACGGGCAAGTTTCCGAACGATCAAGGACAGAAAGCAGGCCATTGCACCCTGAGGGAGCAGGCAGGGTAAGACAGTCTTCTCTTATAAACAAACCCCAAAACATCGGCCTTATTAATATACCAGAGTTTAATGACCTGTTGATATTCTTGGTGGAGAAATGTCTGCTCAAAGTGGGAGGTGACGGTGCAAATTGCGATGAGGTCGCTGTATGGTGAGCGTGTACGACGACGAGCCGGTAATGTGTGCACTCGCGCGGTGTCTGTGTCGTGCATCGTGGGCAAGAGTAGACAGAGCCAGGCTACTCGGCTAATCCTAGCGGGGTTTGTTGTGGTGGCCTTGCATGACATGTCGACTAGCTCAGGAGGGCATGCAAGGGGTCAGTCGATGATAGTCACAATAGGTATGCGTGGGTTCTGGCCGGCCGCGTGGTGAAATAATAATCCGTCTCTTCCACGTGTGTTTTGGGGTCGATGCATTAGGCAGTGTGTGATAAGTCTTACAATATTCGGACAGCTGTTCGATAGTCTGCTGTGTCAGTGTGTGCTGCTTGGTGCTCTCGGAATACCGTGACTGCATGTTGTGCACTTTTCAGTCTGGGATTTCAACAAAGTCACCTACGTAGCTTCCTGTATCAAACTTCCTTTTGGCTTGCCTTTGTTATTTTGGATGTGTAGTTTGTTGGTCAAGCAACGTGTTCTCTGGTGGTGTGGTGTACAGTGTTACTGTTACATCCTTTGGTGTGGACACGGCCACATGGAAACATTTGTGTGTGTATTTGATCAATAGGTTTCAGACCTGTTGGTTGTTCTCTCAAAAGGCAACCTGGCACTTCTTCAGTGACAGAAGTATACACAAGTTGCTAGGATTTAGGAAGTTCATGTTATGCTGTGAAACTAGTAGTTACATTCTTCAAATGGTTTCAGGATCCTGTTGTTGACAGCAAGACTTCAACTTTTTGTAAAATAATATCCAAGAAATGACTGAATTTGGGCCAGCTTTAGTTTGCTTGTGATCAACGGTGTACGAACCCAAATTCCAGTGGCAGTGCAGTTTGGTGAATTGCCTGTTCTTCTTTATTCAATATTTTGACATTTAAGTGGCGTGTGCTGCCAAATAAAAGCTAAATGATGCCAACGCCTATTGACGAAGAAAGGAAGGTAAGGATCCCATTTATAATTATATTCATAGTTTTCTCAAAATTTTAAGAAAAACGACCCCAAAACACTCCTGGGATTGATGTATTGACTTTGTTAGGTCACGTTACGGTTGATCTGCTTTAACAAGATTTATGGTAATTTATGGTAATTTATGGAGATCCATGGGAAGTAATATTTAGCTTTGTTTGAATATCTGCATGAAAATCTCTAATATTAATTGGTATGTAATTTGTAATGGCATGTCCATAATATTAATATGCTGATTTGCGGACATTTTGTTCTAATGAATGTTTTATAGTCCAAGGTCCAAGATATACACTACAGATTGCTGAATAAGACTAATTTTGTATACTTTTTTTATTTTTTTATTTTTTATTATCTCTATTAAAGCCCTTAAGCTGTAATTTGTTTTTAATATGATATGGAAATATGGAGCAGTCCTATCTCTTGTAATTGCCTAACTTAGGATGAATAAAGTTTTTGTAATTGAATTGAAGTAACCATGGTAACTGACTTGATTTCGAGTTTCAAGCAGTAAAGCTTTTTACTTATTGTCGCTATTGATTATACTTTTTAGGGTCAAATATTCAACACCTTGTTGGAAAGAAATGGGCTAAAAAAGGTATAGAAGAATCAACAAGCCAGGTTCTGAAGACCACTGGCTTGGGCCATGCTTGTTTGCAAGTATGGGACTTGCATCGTAATCACCAAAGAATTTCCAAATGTGAAAACAAATGGGCAGATCCTAACAGTTTGGCAAATTTCTGATCTTGAATTTCTTGATCGTTTATCTTTATTTTCTTTATTGGTTAAAATTTATTGAACTGTCCGGCGTTCACATTCAAATTTTGAAATGAATCCCCTGCCATGATTCATTTTTTAAAAGGCTTTATTTTTCATCAAAATGGCGATGAATGGATGGAACATGGTTGGAACAACTATTCTCACTCTCAGGTGTTTGTGCTATAAAAGGTTTCATTGTACATTAACTGAGGTTTCTTTACAGGAGTTTAAGCATTACAAAACAATTTGTACATAATAGAAAAAACAGTATAGACATGTTTCTTGTCACAGTGCAAACCAATTAAGTAAAAATGGAAAGTGAAGACTGCCCTCTCTTGTTTGATGTGATTAAACCACATCACTGACTGTGTATTTTGTTGTATTGGGGGGGGGGGTACTTGATGTTCTGGCTCTGACTGGCCTTGCATGCATACATGTTTATACTGAATACTTACCAGGGCTGGGAATTAACACCGACCGCAGGCCCAAGGCCAGTGTTTTTAGCATCAGGCCAGTAAACTTATGACTAGACAAGATTGAATAATAATACCTCACCTCACCTCAATGTTGACTTTGAGTCGGATAAGTATTTATGAAGGTTGTACCCATACAAATAATTTAAACGCGACTCTGTGTACATAGGTGTTTTTCTCATTTTGAGTCTGGTCTTGTAAACAAATTTCTGGTCCAGCAAAAGTTTTGAGCTACAGGCCCAGCAGTCTTGTGGATGTTTCCCCCAAATTTGAGCCCTTCTTACATGTAGTAAGGTTAGTAATGGGTCAAGGGAATGTATTATGTGGCTACATGAAGCTCACTGCAAATTTATTGATCAGGTGTCGGTTGGCAATATGTCGGTTGCCCATCAGTAGTTTAGTTAGCAGTTTAGTCGTAGTAGTAGTTTAGTCTATAAGACCATGTGAACTTTGCTTACAATAAGTGTGACCTTGTGCATTCTTTGGGTATTCTGGCAGGCAAGATACTACACAGGTCCTATGGGAAAGTTGACATTTTGTGTCATAATTTCCACATAAATCCAAGAATTATGAAAGTAAAAGCTGGACAAGTTTTGAGATGTGCCCCCTTTCATCATATCAAAAGTGGATAGGAATTAGACAGTGCAATCTCCATAAAATATAAGATTTTATGTTTTATTCCATTAGTCTGTGTACAAATCGTGCCTGCAGGAAGTCCAGGCTCTGTGGCTCTTTTGTAAACATGTGATGTCACAGGTCACATCGTCTATAGACAACAAACAGTGGAAATAAATGTTTGAAACATTAGTTCTAAATGCTTTCTGGTTTGTCGAGTATATTGACAATGATCAAGAGTGGTCTTCAAAACATTTGTTTGGCAGAAAGAAACATTCATTTAAAACATTTATTGGTTGATTTTGATTTATTGTTTTCAAGTGTACGCATCATTACAGATGTGAAATTGCAGTTAATGACCTTAGGCCTATATAGCACTGAGCCGACAAGTTGATGTATTTAGGACACACTGTATCATGTACAATGATTTATTGTTTTGTTTTGTTTTGTTGAGGTTTATTCTGAGGGCAATTGGGACATTGTCAAAGGTCAAATATCTTGCAGCTGCTGTGGTTTGTAAAGGATTATGAACATAATCTGTTACAGGTAATGGCAGGTGCTCCAATGGCCTCATCTCACTGGTTGTTCCACCTAACCGTACCTTTGGGATTTATACAAATATCTACAGAAATTGTTAAAGGGGCACCAAGGCAATGACCCGTGGTATGGGGCAATTGCCTGCTGCTGTTTCTATGAAGTATCAGGCCTGCTGTTCAGTCGGGATTGTTCAGTTTAATGGACTTTGTTTTTCCCCATAAATTAATTTATGAATAATAGAATCCTTATGAGCTGATTGTTCATGCTTAAAAAAAAACCATATGGTGGTTGAATTAGATTTATCTTATTCAATGATTCAACAACAATATGTTTTATTTTAAACATAAGTAAGGGACATAAATTTGACATTCATTTGTAGCACATGATGTATGTTTAGTTTCGAGTTTTAACATAATTGATCAATGACTATTCATAGATAATGTACCAAAAAATTGTAATATTTTAAAACTCAACACACAGAAGAGTAAAACTTTTTAAAATAACAACGAGGTGTCTACATCTTATGAAATCTTCTCTTGTTATCAGAGAACTTGCGCTGTTTGACTGTCATACTTTCATCTAATGTGGTGAAAGCTTTTAGAAAGGGCCTTGGAACCCCTAAAGAAGACATCTCATCGATTGTAAAAATGTCTTCACAAGATGTTTTTCCTTCTGGTATAATCAATACATTAATGAAAACCTGTGTGACGGACACTGTGTCTCGTAATGATGCTGTTGAAAATGTTATTGTGTGCTCTGTAGCTCTGGTTGTATAGAGCTAAAAATACATCCATGTAGCCTGGAGAGTGACGTACACGGACACTAATTATCAGGTTCATGTTAGCGCCAACTGCCAAGGTCACTGTTTTTAAAGGGATTGTGAATGTTTGGTAGTTGGAACCCATTTGTTTCATTCCTAATAGTTGAAGATACATACCATAAAACTAACCTGTGAAAATTTCATTTCAAAAGGTGGTAGCTTTTTTGAGATTTTGCCGAAAATCTGGAGCGGTTATGTCCATGTAGGAAGAATGATCTGCAATTGCCACATAAAAAAAAGAAATTGTTGATCGTCCCCGCCCGACCCTACGAAACCCCCCGACCCCATTTTTTTTTTTTTTTTTCAGCTGATATTTTTTTCAAAATCCATAGGTTGGAAATAGATATTTGAAGAAAGATTGTGTTGGCAAAAACAAGAACAATTCTTCAAATATTTACTTAAGAAAATGTTCACAGAAAATGTCATCTAGGAGTTAAATGGGTTTAACAAAACAATTAAAAACATCAAAATCACACAAACCCTCTGTTTTATAGTGATTGTGATGATTTCTTTATTCTTTATTTCATATTTTGCCATGTCCTAATAAATAAAAAATAAAAATAAAAACCGCCCTCCCACCCAACTTCCCACCAAAAAAGGACGATCAACAATTTTTAAATTTTATGTGGCCTATCTGAGAAACGTTACTGCAGTAATGCTTCTCAGATTCAAGTTATGGGGGATAAAAAGTGATATGTTTTTCCATAACCGCAGTACTTTTAAGTGAAAAGTTTCTCAAAATGCATACTATCCAAAGCTGCTGTACTTCTTACCAAGTAAGTTTTTATTGCCATTAATTTTCAGAGTCATTACCAAATGCATACAGACCCTTTAATAGACTGTGGTGAATTAATTGTTGCTACGTTACTTGCATGGATGTCAGTGGCAGTTGTTCGTTGTTCTTGGTTTAATACCCAAGATAGATTGAATTGTCATGTGTCAAAGCACATACAGGATGTGTGTGTAATACCCAAAGTGCGAGGGTAAAACGGGGGTGGGTGAAGTTGAAGCATGGAACCATGCTTACAACATGTTATTTCTGAAGAAATGCAGCTACTGGATGGAAGTTATGTCAAGAGATGCTGTGTTTATCAGATATGAATATCTTTATTGTGTTGGATGATGTATGTAGTTGGCAAAAGCTTTGTATTGCAAATTTTCAGATTTTCTGATGATACTGTAAAATCGCTCATAATATTATGCATCGTTTGAAGATTTCATTGACAACCTAAAATATAATGTAATTACGCAATTACTGGTATGATGATTTTACCTTGCTTTGTAACATTTAGACTTCTGACTCTTCATTCGGGCACTGTTAGTGTCATAGTGGTGATATTACTGTACATTTCACTTTGAGTTCAATTCATTTCAGGTTAATTTATTTTCCATAACTTCCATAACAAACACAAATAAAGTATAAAGTAATAAAATATAATTGATAAACACATCGTAAAAGTAAAAGAAACAAGGAAATCAAGGAAGTCCAGGGACTTACGAAACATGTTATAATACCCATACTGATGTACTGCTATTGATAACAAAATAATTTCAGGGATTTAATTATAGGATTTGAGGCATTGCATGGTGGAGGGTATCAATGTATATTTAGCTTGCGGCAACACTATGTGTATCTACTTTGCTGTGTAGATTTTTGTTCTTTGAGAACTTGTCTTGCTATATTATTCTACTGCTGCGGAGTAGAATTTTCGCAATTCGGGAGACTACCAAGTTCTGAAAAGAACTGTCCTACTTCTTAACAACTACCTGGGCGGAAGGTACATACGTAGGAAATTGGTAGGGACTACTACTTTCGCTTAGTGGATCGGGGGACTTAATTGCATCAAATTTTGATACATTTTGTTCTCTTTAATTAAAGACTACACAAAATCCCCAGGGGCCGATGTCACAAAGCACCTAGAGTATATGTAATATCACCATAGTGATTTGTATTGTGACCTCACAATTTGCTTAGCAATTTTTTTATCGGTGCACAACTTGAAACCGAGCCCAGAAATTATTGTTTTCTGCATGATTCAAGAATCAATCCTGTACAAAACACTTGCCTGTTTACAGGCTTCATGATGTGAGTACTGTACATGTAGCATGTGTATAACTGTAATGTACAGTGTATGTGTACTAATGGGACATAATTTGTAATCGTTCAACGTACACAGAGAATATGTGTATGCACAATTGATCCCTGGGATTGGAATGAAGAGAGTGAAATAAAATACACACTAATGACTATCTCCGATCCATCACAATCCAGTTAACACACCACATGTAGTCCCTAACTCCCACCCCTTGCTGTGGACACGGGATACGCAAAGTTCAAGAACGTTCACACGCCGTTCAGCCTGTATGCTGTCGGAATATTAATAATTTGGGGCAGATGCCAGTAGGTATGCGGGGGAAATCGTTGCCGCAGTAGGCGGGAGTTCCTCAAGATTATTTTTCCGCTGCCACATACTGCATCTTTGAAGTGGTCATGAGCAAGGTGGAAGGAAGCCAGTGAGAGCTGTTTATGTAGTCGTGGGTCGTAATGCAAGGCGGTTCACCGATGTTGTCTGGGAGGTTTAATCAGGTGCCGGTACGTACACTTGCGGGCCATTTTATGTCATATTCCTCGTGTGCAATCAAAATAAGATAAGTCTGTCAGGAATGATAGTTAAAACCGAACAGGTGCCTGACTATTTTTTTTGTCCCTCTCAGCCTACGTTTGGCTGTGACTCATTTTGAATGATTGGGGCAGTATGCAAGTGCAACACAATAAAGGTCTGCACGTTTTGACAGCATCGATAGGAGAAGGAATGGAAAAATACTCGTGCCTCCATCTACTCGGTCCTTTCTCTATGCTCTGAGTGATCTCCTGTGTGCGGCAGGGGGCCTTCAAGTTATTATATTAGTGAAGCCAAATTGTCTATCTTACATGTACCTTCAGTCATGCATACAATAAATACTTAAGGGTCTTATTATTCGTAATAGCGTGCAGATTTTTATGTAGCTTTGATTTGATTTGAAGCACAAAAGCCCATTATTAAACCATGCATGTGTTTTCTTTTCAACTGCTCTGTTATTTTATTTATCATGTACATTAAGTGTACAGTGTGCTTTGGTCTGTTGCCTGGGGAAGTGAGAAACGGGCAAAAATGTGAAGTCATAATATGTTGAGGAGAGCTGTCAAGTACAAATGTACTGTACTTGCTTTGATGTGTTCACAATTTTATTTTATTCGGTATGAGACATTTATATAGCGCATAATGCAGGAAGGAGCCTCTATGACGTAGTGTCTACATGTGTACACTAAATTACCATACAGTTAATCTCAATAATAATACACTACACATGGATATTAGTTAATGTACTGTTATTGTTTTCTACAATCAGTTATTTTTCTGCTACAAATATCTATGTACATTGCAGTATTCTGCTTCTTGCTTGGTGGAGGCCCCATACATTTAACCTCATTTTTACATGTACCCTACATCAGCAGAATATGAACATGTTATGAAAATGTTAAAGTGTCTCAAAGGTGTTAAAAGTTAACAAATATCAACCCAAATGTGACTAAAAATGTGATCCAAGCCAGGAGTGCTGATGAAAATCAAACCACTTGTGTTGCCAGTAGTTAGTCTTAATACGAGTTCCTTTTTTTTCACTGGTACGCATTATTTATATTGATCTTTTGTGTTTTGTAATAAGGTCCCCCCTTGACATTTACAATGTACATTGCGTTTCAAGCTGCCACTGTGCATGTGGGACAGGTCTGGTCTGGTGAACTGTCATGTGTTCCTATTTATAGCCTTCCGTAGCGGATTAATTCAATTTTATTTGATCCATTCTACATATTTTGTACATTGTAACTCCGAGGGTTGATCCATGTTAAGGGCTAGTTACACAACAATAATGCACTACTACATGTACATGTACATTGTATGCCCACTGTACATTTAAAATAAAACTTAGTGGTTGTGGGTTGGTATACTGTATGCCCAGTGTGTGATAATTGGCATTGTCTGTCGCTGAGACAAATATATTCAGTCATGACGGTACTAAATGTATGATGTGCGTAGATACATGTATCTGTGTACATTTAGTTTAGGACTGAACAATCAGGGTTCTCCCCAGGTTTTTTCAAAACTGGAGGGCATTCTGGACCCAAATTTTTGGATGTTTGGCCTAAGCACGCTGAATTGAAACAAGGTCGTCGGAATGTTTTCTACTTGAAGTTTATCTTGGTTTTAAAAGCCCTAACTGTGCAATCTGGAGCATTCTTCATGGTTTTCTCTTGATGTTTTTTGTGAAATTATAAAAACAAAAAACTTGCTTTTCCTTTTTTTTCCGTATCGGCTGAAATTTGCACGTATCGGCACGCAAATCGCGCGTATCGGCCCGATAGGCTAGCTTAGTGCATGGATGGGTAAATTTACACCCATAAATGATTGTGTATGTTGAAGTTTTGTTTTAAAGAGGGGCTCCAAGGTCAAATTCAGTTTTGTGATGCACTCATTTTCCAAGAGATAGAGACCTTATGAAAGTGGGGGAAATGTTACAATTCTCTCACCTCACGTTAAAAATGGTGTAAAATGCCAACTGTGTTTGATACCCTTCAAGTACAATTTTATGTCAAGATCCAGAAATTTTTGATGACCTCAAAAATATGGTCTACATTTTTGTACTGAGAATTTTCAGTTCATTTTCGAATTCTTATGATATTCAATCAAAACGGCATTGAATTTGAGCTTATGACTGGCGCAGAAAATTCCTCTTTGGAATGTACCTACAGACCCATTTGTTTTGCTGTCAAATGATGTCATGCTTCATATTTCGCTCTGAAAGAGAATCAAATAAAATGTTTTAACGTGAGTTATACATTGTAGACTTGTAAAGTTTTCTTTCTACTTTCATGAGGACTTTCATGTTGGAAAATGAGTGCATTAGCATCACAAAACTCATTTTGACCTCTGAGCCCCACTTTAAAATTTAAGCTTCATTTTTCTTGTATTTGAACTACATTGTAAAAGGAAATCGGCCTTGACGCCAATGTTCATTGTCTGGATGTCTATATAAAAGTCCTGAGAATTTGTTCAACTTCCAAGAATTACAATTGTTCATCACAAAAATAGGCTAAGCATTGAATAACCTTGCTCTGCAGAAACCGGTTTCCATCCAGAATGCTATGTATTGTACATTACATGTGACTGGTTTCCCTCTGCACACTAAGTTAACTCTTTCCTTACCATGGGCGACTTTTGTTGACTGCACTCGCTCCCCCTCTTCTCTACCATTGGCGAAATTCAACGCAGAGTTGAGGCAAGCTGATGCTAAAGTGTCAGATTTGTTCTCAACTTTAAAAGTTTTGTTTTTTAATGTTTTTAACAGAGAGGTATTTATGAATGGGAATAAAGAGTGGTGACTCAGTCTTAAAGGATCTGATATGTTTGGTAATGGCTCTGAAAATAAATGGCAATAAAAACTTACTTGGTAAGAAGTACAGCAGCTTTGGATTAAGTATAATGCATTTTGAGAAACTTTTCACTTCGAAATACTGCGGTTATGGAAAAAGATATCACTTTTTATCACCCAAAATTTGAATCTGAGAAGCGTTACTGCAGTTAACGTTTCTCAGATTGTGTATTTCAATTGCAGATTTTTCTTCCTGCGTGGACATAATCGCTCTTATTTCGGCAATATCTCAAAAACGCTACCACCTTTTGAAATGAAATTTTCACCGGTTAGTTTTATGGTATATATCTACAACTATAGGATTGAAACAAACAGTAGGTTTCAATTACCAAATGTATACAATCCCTTTAAACGGCTGTTTAAACCTTGCAGGGTCGATAAAGAACCTCGCCTTCGGCTTGGTCCTTACACACGGCCTACTCTTTTATTCTCTTAATGTAACACTAGGGTCACCCACTGCCCAATCAAAAAAGAGGCAGAGGGTGCAAGATCTACAAAGTGTATCTTTGTGTAACACCTCTTAAACGTATCCTCATTGCTCATGAAAGATGGATTTCATGATATAATACTCTTACAGCACCAGGGATATCAATTGACAGGCGTTTGGCTGGTCAAAAACAATTAATCTATTTCTTTTCTACAGTTTTAACTCCATGGTTAAACTGTGCCTATAATGTGGACAGAGATCCGGTGACAGTCTTTTCGCACTTATATTACAGTCACACTTTATAGCATTGTCGCGTTTCTTACGTCACTTACCATGGTTGTACTGTTCAATGCAGTGCTCATTGTGCATCCGTTTGATACATTAGAAGTGTTAGGTACCAATCATTGTGAGGAGTATTATCAGAGAGTTATTAATATCTAGGTGAATTGGGGAATGTACGCAAGCAGGTTATCTCTTGTGGTTTGGGACTTCCTGAACGACGGACCAGGTTGAATCTGGTTTACGGTTCGGATAAGAAATTTGAACCCGTATTGCCTTTATGATCCATTGAAAGTCCCATCAATTGATTCCTTGAACGTGTGTCTCCCCTTTTTTCCTCACTCCTGTGTGAGGTCCCAGAGAGTATAAATAGATGAGAGTTGTTTTGCTGTAGTACACTTCACCGTATAATAATGTGATATCATGGCATGTGTGAAGCGTGCATTAGCCAGAACCTTGACGTTTGATACACTGCGCTAGTAAACGTTCATTGATAGTAAACCACGTTCATGTGGATCCGTGGTGGAATGATAGAAGACAAACTGCAATAAATTGCCGGCTCGGAAATATGAGTGTGAGTAGAATTTGAACTGTATTATTATTATTAGAAGATCTAGGTTAACATTTTCTGTGCTGTTTGGAATACAATACGTGTATCCAAAAAGTGCAGATACCGTTTCATTTATCGCATCACGCAGCTGCACAATTAGTGTAAATCGCCACATGTTTTATTACAGACAGCAAAAAAACTGTAACGGTATTTTTACAAGGACATCAAACCCATCCATGCTTAGAGAGGTGATTTTTAATTATTTATTTATTTATTTCTTGTTTATCCTGGGGTAATCCATTCAGTAAGAAAAAAAAATCACTGATCTCCCGTGGATCCAAGCTTATACATGTAACAACATACAAAAATGCACTTAAGATAAAAGAATAAAAGGTTACAGGGAAAAACTTTGCACATTCATTTAAAAAAACACTGGACCCTTGCACTCCTAAAATCTACAAAAAAGCAATTAAAATAGGACGAATAAAAGTTAAAGGAAACAAATCCACCCGTGAGGCGAGTACCAACCACATCTCCAGCCGCAGCATTCACAAATGGACATCACAGAAATTTGAATCTCCAAAACTCGCCTTGAGGCGGTTTTAGTTTTGACTACATGTACAATGTACCAGCCCTGCGGTCTTGTGGAATTTTACCCCGCATTGGAGCCATGTAGTGGACATACATACATTTCTAAATTTAAATTGTGTTAGGGTCGTTTAATCTCAGTGTCAGATTCGCAATCTGATGTAGAGACCCTCAATTCTGTGAGTGTTTACTAAGATTTGTGGTAAACCTACATGTATTTGTACTCGATGACAAACCTTTCCCTGTTGTTATGAAGTTCTGTCTTATAAATTCCTGTAATGTATTACCTGTGACATCACATGTTTACAAAACAGCCACAGAGCCTGGACTTCCTACAGGCATGATTTGTACACAGCTCATTGGAAGAAAACGTTAAATCATATATTTTTTATGGAGATTGCATTGTCTGATTTTGATCAACTTTTGATATGAAGAAAGGGGGTACATCTCAAAACTTGTTCAGCTGTTACTTTTATAACTCTTGGATTAATGTGGAAATAATGTAAACATTTCCCATACATGTATGACCAGTGTAGTACATGTATCTTGCCTGCCAGAAAGGCCCTGGATGTATGTATGTACAAGGTCACTCTTTTGTAAACAAAGGTAACTTGATGGTCTACTCTATATAATGTACATGTACCTTGGCGCAGTTTATGCTTGTCATTGTGAAAATCAAAAGTAGAGAAGTTACTCACCAAGGCTCTGTGGTCAGTGTGTGGTCAGTATGGTTGTTGAACTGCATTTCTTTTAAGGCAGTGATGGCAGTGATGTAAATCACAAGTGGAGAAGTACAGAGCGTGCTATCTCCTCAATGTCATTTAGTCACAATTAGGAAGTTGGATGAGATCATTTTGAAAAACTATTCTCTCGTCCAGTTTAGGGGGAGGTGACTCTATTTCTCTGTTGTGGGCACTATGTATATTCTGTGTAATAAACATGTGTCAAAGCAATTTCAATCATGTATGATACATGACAATGTGACTGTTACACGAACAAGGGACAAATTTAACAGCATATTTTATACTAATAAAAAACACATTAATCTCTTAATAGCAAAAACATCTGTGTCAGCCACTCAAAATAACACACAGTTAGTTAACATTGTTCAGGGTTTTTTCCCAAGGTAACTTTTTGCATGTCGAATAAATCTGTCAGTTTTTTTCTTTGGTAAATTCGGCTTCATGGCTCTTGGGCATAGTCTTAGTTTATCAGTGTAGGCCTACTGAGTGAACCCTTTCTTTCAGATTTTACAATGTATTTATTTCTCACGTCATGCCTGTTCAGGCATGCACGAGACATGATGGAATTTTACCTCCATGCATTGTATCGATTGTAACTGTGATCACAAAGGTGAAGACAGAGTTTGCAAAATAAATATCTGGTTGAAGTTAGCCATCATGTACATTTACTGTATCATAGCGAACTTCCAGTAAAACAAATTACACATTTACCATACTGTCACTTTCTTTGAGTCAATATTATGCCATTCTGCCTTTGGGCTTACCTTTCAAATCAGTTTTAGGGAAAAACACAAACTATGAATAAGAAAAGAAACAAATATTATCAATCATTTATATCAATCGTCTCCGTTCTCGGCTTTCTGGCACGGACGTAACTCTATAAACTGCGAGCCTATTTTTGTCATTCATTTTCAACCAGCAACCTGCGGAGTGAAATGTGTTTGAAATGTCAGCTGTGTTTACAGGGCATTGGCTCTGAGATGGCGCTGATGATGAGCTGTGTGGATTCAGACCCGGGAGGAAATCAGAATTAAATTGCTGCGCTCGGACGACAGACGGTGATAGGTTAAACTCTGCAGCGCTCACCAAATGATGCTCATTTTCAGTTAACAATTTAAAGCAAATGTGACATGCACACGTGTATAGGCTCATCTCATTGCTACTAGATTCCGATCCTGAACTTTCAAGGAATACTGTTCAATATAAGTAACCTTGGAAAGTTTCTTCTTCTTCTTCTTCTTCTCGTAAATGTTATATGTTTCTGGTAATGAAATCAAGGATGCCTCATAATTGAACTAAATCACTGTAGCTCTCAAGCCTGAGGAAACCTGTGCTTGCTATGTAAACCAGAAACACTGGGGTTAACCCCTACTCTTTCATGATAAGTGTTCTGGGTTCTTAAACGTGCACTACAAATCCTAGTACACTGGACCTACAGCTTAATGTCCCATCCGAAGGACAAAGCAATTATTGTTGTAGAGTATCTTGCTCAAGGACACAAGTGCCAAGACTGGACTCGAACCCACACTCTGCTAATCAGAAACACCAGAGTCCGTTGCTCGACACGACACGCGGCCACGACACGCGGCCACGACACGCCACTTGAAATAGTAAAAAAAATTACTGTACCGGTGTAAGGTTTGAGGTTTCAGAAGATTACAATTGACACAAGTTCAAGGATTTTCCATTATTTTAAAATGTCATGCCAGTGTGAAAAGTGATGTACATCATGTACAATACAATTTACATCAAAAACCACTCAAATGCAGCATTGAGGTAGAATGTTGTACCTCCATGCACGCAGAGTGATGACTCCCTACCCAAATAAGACACCAACTACATGTAACAAACTTTTCTGATTTTAATTTGAAAAAGAAAAAAGTTACCATCTTGAAGATGGCATCTCTTCATATGGCGTTGTTTTGGGAGGATTGGTACATGAACTACATACGTGTACATTTGACTAAAAAAGTATAAAATACTGTACTTAACTGAATGTTCAACTTTCCTTTGTATTCACATGCAGAGAGAAAACCACATATTTGTATCTATTGTGTTTGAGGCTGTGGTTAAAGTAGGTCAACGGATTTAAATTTGTGAAACCGCAACACACAATTATTCCCCCTCAAAACGGCAAAAACGGCAAGTTTGCTTGTGCATGTACACATAACATGTTCTAAGCTTTAAGACAATTAATTTGACAAGGATCACTTTCCACAAGTAATGTCTGCATGTACACATTTTCTCCAACAGAAAACTAGTCGGCCTGAACACATTTCCCATGGTATTTTGTACGATAATGTATATCTTTCCTTCCCTTAATATTCAAATGAGGTTCTTTGATGGCAATTTGCGGACATTTACCTCTGGTCGTAAACAACGATGAACAATCCTTTGAAACACTAATGATTGCACTTAAAGTGTAAGGGCACTTTATTTAAGTTGCGTACAAGGCACTTTTAGCCCCATCATTCATGGCTTGTCAGCCTCGAAATAAATGCATTACATCAGCACAGAACAAATTACACATTGTAAACTTTTTTTCTTTTTTCTCTCTTTTGTTTTTGTGGAACTTATTTATTGGATGTTTTGGATGTAATGCATTTTAGTTGGTTGGTTGTTGCAGAAGAATGGATGATACAGCAGATGGTGACCCCTCCTTAGTTTTTGCATTTGCCTATAATTGGTTACCCTTAAGACATTTACAACTTAGACAAACTTGAAAGTGTCCATTTTCCTTCTGAAAAAAAAGGACTAACATGTAACCAGTGCAGGAAATTTCTGGATGTTAGTCCCAGGGTTGATGGCTGTTATCAGCTTTCCCCATGTTTGCCCTCACTGGTGTTACATGATGTGGGGGTCTACATTGACCCCTGTTCAAGGTATTACAGAGGATTTGCATATGTAAGGATAAAAACCAACTACTCCAAAAATGAATGACCATAAAAACTTGATTGGTGAGAAGCACTGCAGCTGTTGGTAGTATAAACTTTTTTGAGAAAGGATTCCTTTTGAAGTATTATGGTTTAGATACTTTTTCACCAAAACATTTTTAATATGAGAAACGATTCATGCATGAATTTTTCCGATTTCTGAGGGTTGATGTCCAATGCTGTGGACAGAGATGTGGTTAGTATCCGCTGTCACCTCACTTGGTACCCACTGTCACCTCGCTAAATGGGTTGGGTTCAATGTTTGTGTGAAAGTGCAGTGACAGGTTTTTGTTGTTTTCTCAGCAAGTAGACGCTGTAGTCTGCAGCTGAAACTTTCACATGAGGGTAACTTTTATTGTATCTTTCATTATAATGTTGCCTGTAAATCAGCATTACGTTGACAAAAACCTATCTATGATCCTACCTTTAAGCAGCAGACGGCTTTCTCCAATTTGTCCTGAGTGGTTTCAACCTGCCATTAAGAGCTTGCGGCATATTGTGTTTATTAGTTTGACATTCTTGATATTCCATATTTTTTATTTCATTCATGGGAATAGCCATCAGCAGTGAGACATGATAAATACCAACTTGTATCGTAACGCACACCATGAGATAAACTACATACGTGTACAACTGGGTTCTCCCCAGATGCGCAAGCTACATACGCAAGGGTCTGGCCGATACCGATATGGAAAACAGAAATTCAAAATAAATAAAAATAAAAATAGATGGAAGATCAAATTAACAAAAATTCTATAAAATAAAACCATTTTAAAATGCTCCAGATTATACAAAATTTTATAAAAGCAAACATAAACATCAAATATTTAAAAACACTCTTGAGGACCTCGATTCATTTCAGCGTGCTTCGGCCAAACTAGCAAAAAAGTTGGGTCCGAATTTTCAAAAGTTCTGAAAAATCCTGGTGTGAGGGTGGGGAAAACATTGTACAAAATAATAATTATTATTAATGAACTGTAGGCCTATTGCTTCACAGGCCTGGAATTTCATCTTTGAGAGGGCAAGGCCATTTTCATTTTGCAAAGGGCACTTCCATTGGAAAATCTTGAAGTCTATGGGAAACCTTTGAAGGGGCACCAAGGCCAAGACCAGGGGCAACGTGGCCTCCGTGTAATTCCAGGCTTGGCTTCAGTTGAGTCAGACATGGAGGCAGGAAAATTCAAGGTCAAAATATGAGGCTGACTCCTGCTATCTAGTTTCGGGGGGGGGGGGGGGCGGTCATTTTTTTTATATCTGCCTTAAAATATTGTATGTATTATACATGTACATTGAGTGTGTACATGTACATGTAGTACTACATTATGTAAATCTTGGATGATTGCATTGGCAACATGGGGTACACCAGAGCTGCCAACTCTCCCTGATTCTTCAGAAAGTTCTCTGAAAAAAAAAAAACAACCCAAGCTTTCCATATTCTGATGAACACAATGTGAAAATCTTCCTGAGTGTGGAAACCTTTCCCCTAATTATGTTGAATGTAAATTCTAAATCTCTTCCTGATTGTTGTACATAATCTCCCTGGTTGCAAGATGCAAACGTTGGCAGCTCTGCGTTACACAAGACATACAGTACTTCATTCTGTCTTGAACCTTGAAGGGTATGAGGGAGAGAGGAGGGGGGTACATAACAGGGGACATGTGACCCATTAGTAACCGATGATCAGGGTTCACATGGGTAACCCTTGTCAGGGTTTATTTGTACATCATTTCCGCCACCTTTTATTGGGATATCATTATATCACAGGATGTGATTCATTTGTGAGAGAGTTTTTGCTCAAAGTTTTTTTTTTTTAAAGTGACCTGCTTCAGAAATTGAGAAGTGACTATTCGCTCTTTGCACAGATCCGCCATGTGTGTAGAGCGTCGACTTAATGCTTTGTTTGTATTTTATGTATCTGTTTGGATGAAAGTGTCATTACGTTACCGTGACAATACAGCATTATATAATGCTTCTATCCACTGCTGTCCCCAATTCGAGGCTCTACACGCAAATGGCTGACCGTGCAAGGGGGAATAGTGCTGGAAACATAGCATGGACCGAATTTCTTGAAGCTGCTAAACACACTGATTTGCTGTACCACAAATTAACCCTGTCTCCTTTGAGTGATTTTCAAGGCTCCTTCTTTTGACGGGGATGGTAACTCAGTCAACACCCAATCTGTTGGACTCTGATTATGGTGATTAATCCCGTGTGAAGCGTAATCAGTTCATACTAGGGCAGTCCTCAGCCCAACAGAATCAAACAGTTGGATGTTGAAGGGCTTGGGGGTCACTGTGGTCAGGGATGGCGAGGGTTAATAATGCATCTTCCCAGGATATTTCCAAAACGGGAGCATTGTGGACCCAAATTTTTGAAGTTTGGCCAAAGCATGCTGAATTGAAACAAGGTCCTCGAATGTTTTGTACTTGGTGATTATCTTGGTTTTTAAAAGCCCTACTGTGCAAGCTGGTGCATTCTAAATGGTTTTATCTTGATGATTTTTGTGAATTTGATCTAAAGTAAAAAAGAAAAGAAAAAAAGAAATCTGCATATATTACGCAAATTGGCATGTAATTGCGCAGGTATCGGCCCGATGTGCTAGCTTATGCATGGAGAGAACCCTGAGTACAGAGCATTTAGAATGTATGATTCTGTGCAGTTACGGTTACCTGCTTATTTTGCCTTGCTAAGTAGATTATCTAGGGCCCTACAGGGAAAACATTTCTGTGACAACTGATGGGGCTACCCTGGTAAAACAAGATGGAAATAAATAATATAAATAGACTATGTTCATGTAGTAAGTTATCAATCCATATTAGGCCGAACAAAAGAATACCTGTGTTTCCTATTACACTGTGGCAGGGGAAGATTTTGCTTAAAGTTTTTATGGCTCCGAAAATTAGGGTAGGCTAATGTTCCGATATATTTTTTATTTTGGGCGCTCAATTGAAAGACTGACCATGTCAATTTTGTTGTTGTAAATGTCAATAGTACCTATTCAGCACTGTCTATGCACTGATTTGATGGTTTGTGAATACATGTATCAGGCCTCAAACTTCATCATTTTTAGGGCAAGGCCACTTTGGCCTTGGAGCAAGCCAATTTTTGGAGGGCACCAAGGCAAAGAATGAAATTTTAAAAAAGGCACGAAGGCCATTAATAAACTATGAGTTGTAAATCAAAATAACACCAAAGTGCATTAGTTACCCTGAAAGTTTAAAATGCAAAATTAAAAAAAATATAAATTTGAAAATTGGCCAGAGGTTTCCCTATGGGTGGTTAACCCAATGAAACAATTTGCATGAATAAAATATTGATAAATCATATCTTATTCATAAACAAACCGTAAAACTGTAAGTCACCAGATGTCAACACACTTTCCAGGTTTTTAAGAACACAACACCCACTCCTATGAGTCACAAAACCAAGTCACAAAACCACAAAGACACCGCATGCGCGCTGGCTTGTCTTTTGAGTGAAGCAAGAGTATTACAAACTAAAACAATTGTATAGGCCTAACAAACTGTAGATAGAGGATTAAGATAAGAGTAATTGGGTGTCGATAGGAGTGTCAATCATTCTCCCAGGTGAGGCCTGGATAGTGTCTGGGCTACATTAAATAAAGAAAAGGATCTCCAACTGTCGGCTTCGTGTGTGTAAAAAAGTTTGCTTTTTCAAAATAACTCGGACGACACGGCGTGCCGGTACGTACGATTGAAGTGACCAAGAAACGAAATGGCAAAGGTTCGAAGTGTCTGACAATCATGTTTGAATGAATAAAAAATAGAGGAAAAATCAAAGAAAAAATCCAGGACGATGTGCACAAAAATGAGGTTTAGGGTCGGCACAATAAGATTTTATTTTATATAGTTTTTTGGAATAAAAAGATACAAGGTCGGCGTGATTTTCTAGGGACGGTCGGGTAACCGGAAACACAACTATTCTTTTGTTCGGCCTTAGGGACTATGTAGAAACCCAAAATCTCAGGGAAGTGTCCTTGAAGTATGTGCTATATTTATTAATATAGGCTAATGGACTCCTATATTAAATGTTGGAGCGCCTCGCGTTGCGGCAGTACATGTAAATACATGGCAAAATAAAGTATGACACGTCACACGTGTTCCACCAATCAAATGAGAAGGATCTGTGCGTGCGGTATATAAATGATTTTGTGTTCTCTTCCATTGGGGATCTACAAATCCTGCCTGCAGGAAGTCCAGGCTCTGTGGCTCTTTTGTAAGCGTGATGTTACAGGTTACAAGACCGATACAATGCAAAATGGTTTCACTTTCAATCAGTACGCTTCATGCATCATTAAAAATGTCTGTAAAATTTTCAGCCAATGAGGTAAATACTTATAGATTGCCTTTTTCATCCATGTAATCAAGATCTGTTTTAGATTAATTTCTGTATTTTTTGTTGACACTGTAATTTATAAACTTACTGCGTGTAGAGTGAATGACTGGCAGACAGTGTGAACATACTGTACATAGAAGAAGAACAAATTTGTTGGATTCACTATATAAGCTGAACAAAAGCAGTGATCATTTTGTGGAGATAAACATCAGTATAAAGCGACTTTAAAAAGGGGGCTCCGTGCATAACCTGTCCACATTATTAGGCAGTGGAAGCACACTCATACACCCCCTGCAGTGAGTGAGATCACTACTACCTGTATGATCCATTGGAGGTCACATAGTATGATGGTCATGTATACATAGTAGGACTGCTGAAGAACAGTGCTTAGTGGCCCTGGGTGCTAAGGCATTGCCTGTGTTTTTATATTACGTGTCTCCTCCATACCTACCCTTGATGATGATGTCATCGTGGCCCCCACATGACAGGATCTGACAAAGAGAGGAAATTCACCGACCAAGGCCCCCCCCCTGTAGGATTGCTCTAGCTTCATTTTCAGGATTGCAGACTTTGTGTAGCTAGTACGTGTAGCCACTTTTTTAGTCCCTGACTTTTTTTTATAGAAGAGAGTTTTTTTGGGTGGAATCCAACTAAAATAATGGGAGACACCGGCGAGTATTCTGATGTTGCAATGGACGGGTTTTCCGAAAGCAGAGACGGCGGATCCAACGTTGATGGGGTAGTCACTTTTCAGGGGAAGGACGGTGAGATTTTACCCACGGAGTTTAGTGTGACAAATGATCCCGGCCATGAGGCACAGCAAGCCGAAAATGGAATAGGCGCGGACAGAGCCAACGATAAGAAAAATGGCAAGAAGAAAAGTGTCAAGTGCTCATCGGAACACAAAGAGGTACAGTGTACATGGAGCATAAAGTAGGGCCCCTTTTGATTTTTTTCAAATAGTTGTATTGTATCTAAATTAAGAGAATAGATTTAGCTGTTGCAAACTGCTTACCAACCAAAAGGACCTATGGTATAAATGCAAAAAATAGTTAATGGCCTGAAGTTTTTTACCCTAGCACTAGCAGAGTCTTTCTCGAAGGCTAAAAAAACCTTTGAGAAAGACTCTGCTATAGGGTCGAAACATCAGGCAAGTGACTTTTTTTTTGTATCTAAATTAACTCAATTTATTATAAATAAATTTAGAAAATGCATGGTTAAATAATACATATTGTGTAAATTTGCATGACTGATGCTTTGTTTTGTTTTAAAGGAAGGGTACTAAGGCGTTTTCTCCTTGCTCAAGGGCACCTCTCTATTGAGGAAATTGTAAATTTCTACAGGAACATTTCAAGGGGCACCAATTGAGCTGCCTCTGTATGCTATTTATTATACATTTACACTGCGTCAGATGGTCAGATCTACAATGTGTACAGAAACCACCTATTTCAACTCAAGACAAGCTTCTTTGAAACTTGTGTGTACACTATCGTAGAGTGTCGTGGTCGAGCGGTTAAGAGCATCAAGTTCAAGTTCTGATGGTTAGTCATCAGGTTGTGGGTTTGAATCCCGGTCATGGCACTTGTGTCCTTGAGCAAGACACTTAACTACAATTGCTTGTCTTCACCCAGGGGTATAAATGGGTACCTGCGAGGGTAGAGGTTGATATTGTGTTTGAAAAGCCTTCGGAGCGCTACGGCAGCTCGGGGCTGTATACTCCCCAGGGAGCTGAAAAGGTTTAAGGAATGTTATTGGCCCAATGACTAGGGCACTAATGTAAAGCTCATTGATACGTTTATTGTAAAATGCGCTATTATATAAGAACTTGTTATTTTTTATCAAGTGCTGAATACAAAGGTAGTGCGTTCACATATGACTATTTAAGCACTCTTTACCAAGAGTTCATGCAGATTGCAGGACTTTTGTTCTGCCTCACGTACATATATTTGGGGGGGATACATTTTTTGTGTGGATCTGCACGACTCATACATTTGATACTTTGTAAATGGTAAAATGCTGGACATGTAGGTGTTACATACATGTATGTACACGTTACTTGTACATTCCGAAACGGTTGAAAAAAAAGATTCTTAAAACATAGCCTACCAATACCATTGTGGGGTGAGGAACTAGTACCTACATTGTTGTAAACTGTGTCAGTTCATTTTATAGCAGACACAGTGTATGTGGACATGCGGGTCATACATACATGTACATGTGTATACATACATACAGTATACATGTACATAATAATAGTACATCATGTAGGCGGTGCCTTGAGCAGGACTGTGTGAGTGTGAATTCTGTCTTACTCTACATGTACATGTACATGACTGCATGTAATTGATGAGAGAGAAATAACTAGTGTTGATTATGAAGGTTCTCTACATGGCAATCTTTGTTGCCCCCCCCTTTGGAAGCCTTGAATTTGATGCATGGTGGTTCCATCTTCTCTACTGTCATGGTTGAACAATCTTGGCATCAATGTGGCTGTACTGTACAGTACATGTTATTCCTGTAGACTTTGTTATGAACGTGGTTCAATTTGCCCCGACACTGATGTACATATTTTTCATACAGTTTATGATTTGGGGTTGAACTTTAACGACAAATTGACTAGAGTGGGACTTGAACCTGCCACATGTGGACTGACATGCCAGCGCTCTACCAACTGAGCTGTCTAGCCCGCATGTTGGCGGTCGCCTTACTTTGTCAATATCTTTGTTCGGGGATGCCAATCAGAAGCCATTCAACCTGTTCTGCCATATAGCCTGGGATTCACACCAAGTTTACGATACAACCTAGGAAGCGGCATAAGTTGACATAATGGTAAGACTACATTTAGGGCCTACTTGGTGCTTTCTTAGCATTTCAGGGAAAAAAAACTTTCCAAAATTTGAGGCCATGTCCGAATTAGCGTCCACAGCTGTGGCAGTTGCTTGATTGGCTTGTTAACATGCGTTGAAGGATAAGAAGCCCATAGCTACGCCTGCAGCAATAGTCGCAGCCACCAATTTGGACAAGGCCAAAGGCACACGCCTCTGTTGCCTCATTATACATGTATGATTGAACTAACATGGGACTATGTGAACATGTACACCCTCTCCGCCATCTTGGGAGTCCAAATGTACCAAATGTACCAAAAGGAATTGACTCCCAAAGTGACAGCAGTGGGAGACGCGCATTGTACTGAGGTGCGTTCCGCGTCGTGCAAGGGTCGCTACATTACATGTGTATTAATTATCAGAGACATTACCAGAACCTAAAAGTTGTCTTCTTGAATTGTTAATGTCATTATGTATACTACATACGTACACAGGGCTTTTAAATTCTTGATTACATAGTAGAACAGCGTACATGTACCTACAGTTACATGTACATGATGGTCAGATGTACACATGTATGGCTTCATAAGCCAAAATAGTTGACAAGTTGGAATTGTTTTTGCAGCCTGGTCTTGCTCAGCTGCAGAAAGACATATTTGTTTCAGAAAAAAATTCCATTAGTGTCCACTTTGCCAGTCTGAATGGATCTTGTTGACAGGGAATTTCTCAAAATGCCATAAATTCCCAGCCTTCGGTATGCAGAAAACATCAATCTTAAGTTACGTCAGTGTGTATTTACATTTAAAAGAAAAAATTCTAGAAGTACGAGTTAAGATGAGGAGAAAGTCCTCACTTGAAGTCCTTCCCCCGGCTAGTGCAGGATCAGATTGCTGCATCCGCTCATCGTTGGGAAAGATACGTAGTGTATCCGTACAATGGGTCAAACTTTGTGAAGATGCGGCGATGATGCCTTTAGATGCAGATCTCATCTCGGCGAACATCTTCACATATGTATGCAAAGTGATAAAGAAGACGTTCCTAATCGAGTTGTATCCTAATTATAACTCTGCTGGGGAGATGATCAGATGATCGTGATGTGGCCTGTGGTTCGTGGACTTAGTGAAGTCACTTTTGCTCGTCGTCGATGTTCTACTGAGTCAACATCATAAGTTCCTTCTTGCACAGAGAGCAGAGGGGTTTTTTTGTCAGGAAGAGCAGATTTCTCTTCTCCAAGAGACAGAGAGAAGAGAGTAGGCTTCACATAATTGAGAGTGATCATTCTCCCCAAATCAAGCTACTTTTTCCCCTGAAAGTCTTCGCTCCATCTTAAAAAAAACTGTTCCAATCAGTCAGGGAGGTAGAGTAGTTTTGTAATTGTGGTACACTGATGAAGGGTTGTCATGGCAAAGTCCAAGCCGTTGGATAAGCCACCAGAATGGGCTGTGCCAGTCGCCCTCCACCTGGGATTATTTGGTGTTGGGATCAAGGGCACTGAGCCAGTTCCTCCTACTGTGACAGCGGCCACCAAAGAAGCCTTTGTGGAAAGGGAACAAGCTTCACAATCACAGGTAATGTGTTCGTTCAAATGCAGTATGTTGTGCCCAATGTGCGGAGCTGTGAATTTAGTAGTATAATTAAAAGGTTGTTATTGTTAAGGGTAGAAGTGCACAAAGTTGATATCCTTTTTTTTTAGGGTGGTGGGATGGGCAGGGAACTGTGAGTATCAAGATGTAATCCTGATACAGTCGTTAGAATGAGTTAGTGTCAAAGTACTTCATGTGGTTCGAGTCCCGGTCTTGACACTTGTGTCTTTAAAGCAAAGCACTTCACCATTATTGCTTCGTCCTTCAGATGGGACGTAAAGCTGTTGGCCCCGTGCTTTGTGTTAATGCATGTAAAAGAACCCAGTTACCCTTATCGCTAAGAGAAGGGGGTTTGCACCGAGTTTGCACTCAGTGGCTGCTGAGTGCGCAACAGCACCTTGTACATGTAAACCCTTATAAGGTGCTACTATGAGTCTCATAATTCATCAACTTTAAAACCAGTCTTAAAAAGTGTACAATCTCTTTGTTCAAGCGCCTTGAGCACCTTATTGATGGATACTCGCGCTATATACGACTCCAGTATTATTGTGATATTATTATTATTACATACATGGATACATTAGAGTATGTTAATGTACGTGTCATGGTATTGTTCTACGGTATTGTCAGCAGAGTTGGGACAGCAGAGCAAAGGAAGAGGAAGCAAGCTTTTAGCCAGGATTTGAAAATAGGGTGTCCAAATTTGACTGGTTTGAAAAACAGGGTGTCCAAATTTTTAGCAGCGATTAGCGGGAGTCCAGGGGGTGCAACCCTTCCGGAAAATATGTACATATTTTAAGGGTTCTAGACACTACACAAACTGTTATTTTGGCGTAACGGGCCAGAAAAAAAAGGGTAGTAGGTAGGAATTTAATTTTTTATTTTTTTTTTTATTTTTATTTTTTTTTGGGGGGGGGGGGTTATTAATTAAAACAATACTATCTTTATTGAATAAGTTCAGTTACCCTTAAAAAAAAAAAAAACTAAAACCGATGAAACAATTTGCATGAATAAGATACTGATAAATTATATCTTATTCATTAACAAACCGTAAACTAAGGCAGCACATGTCATTTATACACTTTCCATGTTTAAATATAACAAAATACCCACTCCTAAGGGTCACAAAATCAGGGCATAAAACCACCAAGACACAGCGCAGGCGGCTTAGTTTTTGAGTGAAGCAAAGGACAAACTAAAACAATGTATAACAAACTGCAGATGATTAAGATATGACGTAATTGGATCTAAAAAGGAGTATCGTTGGGCTTGGTTAGAGTGTCTGGGTCTAACATTTAATACAAAAAAGGATCGCCAGATTTTTTTTCCCCCGTTCGACAATGTTAAGTGCTGGTCGTTTTATTTTTAGAACTGGTTTGTGCCGACCAGCCAGAATAGTGTAGTCGTAAACGTGTAACCGTTTCCGAAACGGTCGGTTACACGTGTTACCGTCCGTTTCATAAACAACATTTTCGAGTTTAAAAACATCGTTAACACAACCGCGCATACATGTGGATCCAAAAACGATGCGTCTTCAACAAAGCATTTTGACTTCGCGCAATCACCCCGCAAAATAAACCCCCCAAAACAACAAAACAAAACAAAATCAAGAAGAAAAAATCTTACATTATACAGTAAAATACTCTTTTTGTTCATCCAGGGTATCTTAAATTGGTCATTTTTGTACAATGAAGCCTACACGTTCTGTAGTTTTTCGTAAACAAGCTAAAATTTCCACTGAACTGTGCTCCGTTGACCATGCTGTCGACAGAATGTGCGTGCGTACCAGCGACGACAATGCTGTATAATGGTTTCAGAGCGCACCAGCGATGATGATATTGCAATTTCGGGGGAATAACCGCTTTTCCCGAGCATGCGTAGACACGTCAAGTCTTTGATCAAGGCGTTTGTAACTTGGTTTTGTATGCTATCGTGTCATTTCACCAATAGAGGGCGTTTACTCTCGCGCTATCGAATTGTTTGAAACGCCCTCTAGCGTTCAATGTTTCTTGCATTTATTGTCGCACGCAAAGTAACGAGATACCAAAGACTACAAGCCTGCAAATTGGAAACGATTATGCTTGTGTGTGGCACGGGATCGTGCGTTGTGTACATCGTGATCGTTATGACATGTGTTCATCGTTTCGCGGCACTTTTGAGTGAATTTCTTTACGTAAATCCGAACCGTAAAAAATGTTAACCGATGATCGGTCGGTTAACCGTGTACCGGCACAGCCTTACAACACTGGTATTCGGATGTAATATTACTGTATAGTGTACGAAAAATTTACATGGCCAATTAAACAGGGCGTCTTCAAGGGCGTCCGACAGTTTTTCAGGGTGTCCAAAAATGCAATAGGGCGTCCAAAAGACGCCGGACGCATCGCTGGCTAATACCTTGAGAGGAAGGGAACAATGCTGTTCTCACATTAGAAGTCTGTGTTTTTGTGTCCTCCATTTTTTGTCCACTTAGTCTATGGGAGAGTGTTAAAGGAACAAAGGAAAGTCCTCACATTGATGGCAATAAATTGATATGTAATATGTACATTGTACACATACAGTACAGATTATCTTCTGATAATTACACTGTATGTCTTGGCGTAAGCATTGAATCTTTTACTACATGTATTATTCACAAAATGTTGTTGACAAGATATTTACTGTCTACTGCTAATGGCGGTTCTAAGCATAGCTTCAGGGCTGATGCATGCAAATTCACTTCAGGTACAGTTCACCGGAGTGCACGGAATAGTAACTTTAAATGCACTTCATGTATCGTTGACCTTCCGGGAATACTAATGGAAATATAACATTATGGCAATTTGCACAAGGTTGCTGCAAGGTCGTGTCCTTTCTGTCAAAATGATAAAATATGCTGGGAGCTGATTTGCATGCCTCCTTAAGCACTTAAAATCTTCAAGCCAAAACATCTGCACACCATAGTGTTAGCCACAGGGGTGTCTGGGGGTCTTTTGGACACTCTGTTTTATATTTGGACACCCTGTTTTATCTGTCATTATGTAAATGTATTGTACGTATGTAAGTGAACAATTTGGACACCCAGTTTTTAAATTTCCAGCAAATTTTGACTCATTTTACCAAATCCTGGCTAAAATCTTGCTGCACACCCCCATAATGTACTGCATAGTGTACACATTTGTTTGTGGGGAAATCGTGGACTTTCTCTTTATTTTCCTATTGTTTGGATGACTGTTTTGAACTCGTAGGTTTTGCGCGCAAAATCGAACTGAGGATGTCCTCGGATCTCTTTTGTTAAAACCCTTGGTGTCAACAGCGTTCTCCCTTAACAGTGGTCCGCTGGCCAAATGCCAGTTAAAACACATTAGGATCAGTCAAAAATTCACTCCAAGTGGTCCGGCTGGCTAGTTCAGTGTTGAAAAAGCATCCCTATTTAATATGAACTGTGGACGAGTGCAAAAGCCGACTGTCCAGTGAAATGAGAAGCTAACTGGTCCTTGGCCCAATTTCATAGAGCTGCTTAAGCAGAAAATATTGCTTAACAATTTTCTGCTTAGCAGAAATGAGCAGGATACCAGTCGCACATTGTACACGTGACATAGTATTTTGGCTGGTAACCCATTTCTGGTAAGCATAATTTTGTTGTGCTTAGGACAAACCCTGGTCAATTAGTCTACACACTCACTGTCGTCATTGTCTGCTCACATAGGAGAGTACCTAATCCGCTTTTATTTAGTCAATTCCACATTGATGGAGAATTTCACATTGTACAGGTACTTGTACTGTATTGTGAAACTCATGTGCATTAGGGGTCGGTCACAGTTATCAACATACAGTGTACAACCCGTACACTTTTTCCAATTTTTTAAAACCACCTCCCCCCTCCCCCCCCCAAAAAAAATTGTTTTTAAATGCGTCTTATCTAACGGTTCAAAAAGGGCCATGAAGCTATGTTTTTATAGTTCAATATTTTTTTCAGAAAACGAAAGCGTACGGCGGGCATTAACCGCTCCCTTCCGGCGTACGGTTTGTACGTTTGTGAAAATGTTGATAATTGTGAATGGCCTCTAACTTGTAAATTATGGAAAAGGAAGGAAAAAATCCTGGATCATCAACATTAATCCACAAGGTAATTGTTTTAAAGGCATCGTACACGTTTGGTAATGACTCTGATAATTAATGGCAATAAAGTTACTTGGTAAGAAGTACAGCACCTTTGGATAGTATAATGCATTTTGAGAAACTTTTCACTTCGAAGCACTGCGGTTATGGAAAAATATATCACTTTTTATCCCCCAAACATTTGAATGTTAGAAGCGTTACGCGTAACGCTTCTCAGTCGGCAATATCTCAAAAAGGCTACCACCTTTTGAAATGAAATTTTCACAGGTTAGTTTTACTTTTATGGTATATATCTACAACTATATAGGTTTGAAACAAACAATAGGCTCCAATTACCAAACATGTACGATGCCTTTAACTCATAGTACATACAGTACGTTTCAGTCTGAGACAAAACCCTGTTCAGTCTGAGACAAAACCCTGGATTTGTCTGCAGTTTTGATATCTTAAGAGGATTAGATGGTGGACGCTTCTCCCACACCCCCCCCCCCCCCCCCGGTTTCTCCCTCAACCCCCGCTGTCATTAGACCTGACACAACAAGAGTTTGAGACTGAGATGAGTAGCTTGATATATGGCCGTAATATAGGATTGTTTGTTTTCAGAAGCTTCTATCTGTGTGTCCACAAACTGGGACGGTATTAAGATGTGTACGTTTGGCATTCCTAGATGCTGCCTGGAAGTCTTTAAATCAACGGAGTATGATCGATATGGCCATCAATCTCAACCTCCTTATCATTGATCGGAGGATAGTTTAACTTGTCAGTAGCAGTGAGGCTCTGGTGGTAAAATAGGCCTCAGTTTTGCCGGAGGAACTTTCATAGAAACTGGCAAACCAATCATTGTGAAATCTGACGTCGTACATGTAGGGAGTAAGAAGATAAAAATGTTACTTTATTTGCTACGAATAAGTTTTCTGCCCGAACTTGTTCTCCAAAACAACTCTTCACTTTTGCTTTGGAGTAGTCTGTTCAGCTGCTTATGTTCTTTTCGTGGGTGGCAGGGGGCGTGGGTGGAAAGCGGCGTGCAGTCATGCTAATTTAGATTATGTGTATGACTGGCTGAGCAGTACTGAGTTCTCTGGGCAGTGTGTGTGTGCTTTGAAATCCTTGCTATGACGGTGGTACTTGTGTGTTTGAGCATGGAGTAGATACTCTGTTTGCCTAGAAGTAAAATAGGTGTAAAATGTACCCGGAAGAGTAGACCCAACTGACTAGGCGTAAATGTAATGTAATTTCTGATGATTATAGACACAACACTTGCTTGTGAATTACACCTGTTGAGCAGCAGTTTTGTATGACAACATTTGGCCTTGAATTTCAGCTTTCTGCACTAGACCAGGGGTCGTTGATTTTACCATTTTACAAAACTCTTCCTAAGGACTTAAGTCTTAGTCAATGCTAAGAGATAGGACTAGTCTTAAGTTAAGACCAGTTACAGTACTGGTCCTAACTTCAGATAAGACTAGTCTTGTCTCTTTGTGAAATCGGTCCCAGTTTCCTTTTTGATTTGCAAAAAGAAAAACGCTAAATTGCAAAACCTCCAAAATATTCAGACACAATAGTGTGTTAACATGTTGAAGGGGCCCCCTAGAGACCATTGCTGTCTGTACATTCAGGGCTCGGCCTCAGTGGCTTTGACAGCACAATTCCAGGTCAGCTTCAAGAGTGACACCTGCAAACCTTTTAAAACACAAAATACACACACTTTAGTATGCGTAATTTGTCTCGGGGTGTAAACTGCTCAATTTATTCATGAAAATAATACATGTAAAAGTACATAATGCATGAACCTTTAGAAATACATAATGATAGAGTGGCGGTCTGCTGCATACAACATCCACTTGTCCGAAGGATTTTCTTTAAGGCTCTTCATTAGACGCTCCATCAGTATCTGGGAAAAATTGCATCATGTTGCAATGTAAACGTACACACATCCATCATGGGGTATTGATTTTTAAGCTCACTGTGTCGAATTGACTTGTAACAATGGCAACATTATCTTTTCTGCCCTATTAACCGGACCCAAATTCAATCTATATAATTCAATTATGAAAAGCGTTTACGTACACGTACGCACGTTACATAAATGTATGTATGCCAATTTATGATAACAAGTTTTTTGCAGAACTTTCCACAGACACATTTGTACTAACTAAATCAGGAAACGAATTCGTCCCGCAATTTTGCATCTAGCAAAATATTTAGATTGAACTTGTTTTGTGCACACTGAATGCGTATAATGAGTTAGCAAATGGTGATTTTTTTGAGTAGCAACTGATACAGTTTGTGTATAATTTTGCTCTGCTATACAAGGGAAATTATTCACTGTAAATGTACTATTAAGGTATTTCTTGTATAGTTGTTCTTGTACTCTCGTTTACCTTGTAAACAGATTTAAATACTTTACATACAGTGTAATACTTTACGTATTAGTTTCACTTTGTCTATATTTGCATTTTGTGTAACCAGGCAGTTTTATAATTGGTCATTAAGAATGAAGGTCTGCATAAAATACGCCGTGCGTGCGTGGAGTGCATGTCCTTGCTGATTCATATCTGTAGGTTTGTTCACTGTGTCCTTGCCAAGCAAAACAAAGTGCAAAATGATCTTGTTCACCGACAGAATATCCAATTGCAACAAAATAATTGACTGCCCTCATGCGAGTCAAGATACAGCCAAGGGAAGATGTGCATAAGACTTTATACACTTACACATTTAGGTACAATATAATTATGTACATTATTATTTTTTTTTTAAATTTATTTTATAACACATCCAACAGCACAATTAGCGCCAATAACATGATGAAAAGGAAACGAGAAAAGATGTTCAGTTTCAGATGTGGGAGGAAAACCCCAATGGGGGGGAAACCCACGCAATCGGGTAGGGACTGAAAACCCAATCCACATGCAAGGCTCCGGTCTGAGGTGGGATTCGAACCGGGGTCCACAGAGGTGAAAGGCAGGGAAAGAAACCACTGAGCCAACCTGATCCCCCATTGTACAAGACTGCATGTACAATCAGCTGAAAAACATGAATAGCTACATTGTGCTTAGCCTATTTTTTTTATCAACAATATTTGTAATGGCTACATTTTGCATAGCCTCTTTGTTTAATTAACAATATTTGTAATGGTGATTGATAAGGTATACTGTAACTTAATCTTGTGTGTCGAGCTCATACCACAGCAGCAATTAGCCCCTTCCCATGAAATATGTAAATTGCACATCGTGCATGTGCACGAACGCTATTGGTTGGTTGGCAAAATGAGGACACATCGCACCTTTTTGTATTGGATGGTTACTGATGGTGGTGTGACGTGCACGCGTTTTTGTGCATCTGCATAGTGCACAACTCTATGGCGTTTGCCAACCAAGAGTGTATACAGTACTCGGGATTCTACCCAGGTTTTTCAAAACTGTGGCGCATTCTGTTCCAAAATTTTGGGATGTTTGGCCGAAGCGCGCTTAATTGAAACAAGGTCTTCGGAATGTTTTCTACTTTGTGTTTTTCTGGGTTTACAAAGCCCTACTGTGCAATTTGGAGCATTTTATATGGTTTTCTTTTCATGTTTTTTGTGAAACTACCGTATAAAAAAAAAATTAGCGCGTATCGGCACGCAATAGCTTGTGCATGGGGAGAACCCTAATACGCATGCATAAATATGTAATTAGCATATTTCATGGGGAGGGTCTATTGTCAATGATGCGGAGCTAGACTTCTAAAGAACATTATACACGTAATTAAAATTTACAGGATTAATTTCAGTAATAAGCCTGTAATTTAATGTCTGCTTGTATTTTCGTGTGCACCCTGACTGACTGCAATTCAGCCTGTGGGCTGCATTGCATGTTTTAATTAACAAACCAGTAATAATACAAGCGTTGAACTTCGCTCTTGAAGGGGCATGCGCTTTTAAAGGGGCATGGTAATTTTCCTCTGGTAAGGGCACTTCTGTAAGGAAAATTTAATATTGCGATATTTCAAAGGGCACCACAGCAAAAGTACAGGGCACCACGGCATATTTGCTGTGGGTGTCGTGGGTTAACAAGCCATTTAGCGAGTTTGATTTGAATAACGTCTGGTGCAATGACTTGCTTGAGTTGTAAGTTACCGCTTAATTTTGAATTCTTCAGACTACAAAGACAGTTTGCTACATGTATGTCAACTGGTTCAGGGGCAAGCTTTCTCATAGCAACCTCCAGATGAATAAACCCTACATGTAGTACCATTGTGCCATACACATTCATTCAAAATTGTGTGTGGGTGTTCGGCATCTGTTACGTAACCTACGCAAAAGCTTGCTCAGAACCACGTGACATACATTTAGCAACTGTTTCATCAGTCTGAGGAATTAAAATTGAAGCGGTAACTTGTGACTATGCAAGTTATTGTACCAGACAGTATTAATATTTAACTAGCAAATGGCTTATTCGATAATAACTAATTTGATAACAATTAATTTGATAATTAGTTATGCATAGTAAGATGTTGGCAGTAGTGGACAATTTGCGTCGGTTTCTGTTCCATACATACTCTTTTCAGACGATGGTCTTGATCCGTCCATGATATGGAGTTTATGACCTGTGTCGCAGTTGACCCACTGCCACAAAGAATTTAATCTTTATCTTCATTTCATATTAATCCTGCAGTAGGGTTAAGACCAATCCTAATCCTATCATATGCAAGGCCTCTCATTATAAAGCATGGATTTACATAAAAAAACAAAATGGGTTCAGTTTCACAGAGATGCTAAGCAAATAATATATGACTGCTTGAAACATTGCTAAGCAAAAGTTTGCAGGAAACCAGTCACAGATGACGTTATTCATCACATGCACTTGCACATGTCACCAGTTTCAGCTAAGCAAAAATGGGTTTAGTCTTCAAGAAACTTTAAGCCTGCCATTACTAAATTATTTTGGCATTGAGCAAACGCTGGTGAACGAATTATTTGACCACTATGAAGCACGAAGCAAATTTTCTTACAAAACGTCATACGCATGTGTTCAGAGGCCACTTTTACACACTCTATTATCACCCCAGGCCTGATGCTTAGTTCTTGATGGGCAAGGGCACCAAGGCGTTTGACCATTTCAAAGGGCAGCATGGCAATGGCCAGGGGCATGGTGGCAATTGCCTCCGTTTCGGCCGTGAACTATCAGGCCCAACACCCTGAAGATTTCAATTCAGAGCTAATAAGAGCTAAAAGGTAATAGAAACTTTGGTGATTGTTAAATTGTCTTTCATAACACAAAAACAAAGAGAGCGGTTAATAAACAGCCAGGTTGCACTGCATTTTGAAAAGATTGCATAATAGCAACCTTATTTTCTTTTACCACCATTGGAAAGACCTGGGCCCAATTTCATAAAGCTGTTAAGCAGAAATTACTGCTTAGCAAATAGCTGTGCTAAGCTAAATATGAGTGGAGCACCAGTTGCAACAATGTTAAGTTCATGGAGTTTCGGCTGGTAACCTGTTTCTGCTTAGCAATATTTTTCTGTGCTGAGCAAGTTTTTGTGCTTACAGGCTTTATGAAATTGAATTAAAATAATTTCACGGCTTTGCTTACCGCGGAATTCTGCACTTACGGCCTATAGAAATTACAGTATGTGCTTTACAGAGCGCCACCGTAAGCGTAGAATTCTGCGGTAAGCAGAGCCATGAAATTTAACCCAGATCTTACTCTATTCCACCGTTAAAGTAATTTCGCTATGGAGGGTGAACATAGACAGAGCTAGCTTTATTTTTTTGTAAATGGCCTTTGTTCTCAGGCTTGGGTGCTTTTGTGTGCGATATCTTGGTCCGACTGAAGTCGCCTGTGGGTAGGGAAGAAGGGGTACATGTACATGTACACGTATGAGTGCAGTCATGTCGTCTAAGTGTTAAGTGCTTTGTACAGCTCTGTATGAATGATGGAAGTAGCCAGGTATGGAATCATCAATAAACATTTCTAATTGAATGCAACTTTCTTGAAGGCTCAGTCGTCCTGGGAGTTTTTGTCAACCAGTAATACTGTTCCTTGAGGCAAAGTATCAAAGTAATGTCATTGTTAGGCTGCAGTGCTAACAACAAGCAGAAAGCTTAATGCCCATTTTACAGACATTATAACAGATAATACTATGGAGGTAGTGCATGACAGATTATCAAAAGAATTTTTGTTTTACTTAATTTGTATCACCCAGTTGATGGGGACCTCGAGTGAATGTGTGTACCCCTCTAGACTATGGCTAATGGTTTTATACAGGATTGGTTGAGCTGACAAAATAGTCGCAGACAGTGTTCGTGTATTGTGTGATCAACCATTTACATGAAATAACAAACCTGTGAAAATTTGGGCTTTTTTTTACTGTTGTGTGAGTCAGGAGAAATTAGTGAAAAACCATGCACAATTTTCAGCATGTGTACAGTACATGTAAACACATTGTTCTTAATTTTGGTTGTAATGACCGAAATCAGCTGATTGTTGTTTTTTTGTGTTTTCAGCTACAGTATTCTTGAATATGACTTCATTTCACAGGGAAATATTTCACAGAAAAAATTGTTCTATGATATGAACTTCATAATCAGTAAGCTTTCAGGCTAAAATTAAACAATAACGTTCTTTATCCTAACCAATCCTGTATAATAACTTTAAGCACAGAACTTCAAATTCAGACTACACTGTATGGCTGGATGAAGTCTTTGAATCTACTGCATGCAGGTGGGAATGAATGTGATTTTTTTTCTTTTCGGCTTCTCGGAAAAATAGCCTTCTCCAGCAAATCATTTCCAGGTAATCAATAAATGTAACATTTTCATAAAACTGAACAAAGGACACATTTGATATATAAGCCCCGCCCACCACTAGCGTACAGTATGTATTTTTTGCTTCTAGATGTACATGTACGTTGAACCAATTAACTCTTTGGACCTCTCCGCCTGCAGCCACTTACACATGACCTCAACTAAATATTTACAGACATCGTCAAATTATATCAATTTGCTAATACAATAATCAAGCAACACACACAGTTAACACACACACACAGGTGTACTAAAATTATTTACTTACTGATAAACAACACAAGAAGGGACTTTGTGGAGCATACATAGGTACAAACATACCAGGTGAAGCTAAGTTCACTGGGTGTCTTTGGTTCGATGGATATTGTTGGGCAATATCCAGGACTTGATCTAGTATTATGTAGAAAAACGATCCATCTGTTTTTGTGACCTTAATTTGGCTGTTCTATATTACAACATGTCGTCGGCTCTGTGCTGTAAGGCCGTTAATTGCAATTTGATATCCGTAACGATCAAAAGGTCGTTAAATGAAAAGTGTGTATACATAATAAATTTGAAAAAACAAAATCAAAACCCACAAATTACTTCGAAAATGAATGCCTCTTTTCGCCAATTAACTCTTTTGGAGCCCACTCTTGATCAATACACTCCATTTACCAGGAGCTCAAAAATATGCAAAAGCAATTTGATAAAATCCAAACAAGCTGCACTAACGACCGATAGTACTGAGTAGGCGGACAATGTATACTTGTCTCAGGATGCTTTTTATTATCGAAATTAGTATTATTAATTGCTATTTTTAATAATCAATGTTTATAATATTTAATTTTTCTGAAATTGAGCAAAGCATTAAGGTTAATCTGAAAAATACATGCAGGGCCCAATTTCATAGAGCTGCTTAAGCAGAAGATTTTGCTTAACAATTTCCTGCTTAGCAGAAATGAGCAGGTTACCAGTCACAAATTGTGCATGTGACATGGTGTTTTGGCTGGTAACCTTAATCTGGTAAGCATAATCTTGCTGTGCTTAGCTACTTTTTGTGCTTAAGCAGCTCTATGAAATTGGGCCCAGGCCTGGTACTTCATTGTTTTACTCTACGAGAGAAACTTAGATTTCTACTGGAACATCATGGCTCGAAATTAACACTGGACCGCAGGCCCGAGGCCAGTGATTTTAGCCTCGGGCCAGTAAACTCAAGTCCGGTGGTCTTGTGTTTTTCAACTGACTAAAAGTACCTCACTGTGTGATAATATCTTTAAATATCTTTCCTTTGTGTTGAGTATTGAAGCATGACAAAATTAATGAGATATTTTCTTAGTGCTTGTTCAAATAAAAACAGTGTACAGTGTACATTTTAAAACTGTGTAGGAAGTTTTCTCTCATTACATTCTGGCCTTGTAAAATAAATGCTGGTCCAGTTAATATTGTAACCTACTGTACAAGCCCTATAGTTTTGTGGATTTTCCCCCTAAATTCGAGCCCTGAACATATGAAGGGGCACCAAGGCAATGAGCAGGGACACGGGAGCAATGGCCTCCTTTGCCTAGTAATAGTAGCTGTGAAGTATCAGGCCAGTCCATCTTGTACATCATTGATTTTTCTTTTAAAGAGAAGATTTGTTTCCACCGTGTAGTTTTTCAATCAATTCATTACACAGCCATCCGACCTGTGAAAATGTTATCCAATTCGGTAGCATACATGTAGTTTAGTGAAAAACATGAAACAATGGCAGTGCTCGAATTTAGGGGCGGGGGGGGGGGGGAATTTACAAGACTATAGGGGCTTGTGGCTGAATCCTTTTACTGGACCTGAATTTATTTTACAAGAACAGAATTGAAATGAGAAAAGACTGCACACTGTTTTTATTTGAACGAGAACTAAGAACAAGTTATCTCATTTGTCTTGTTGGTAATATACTTTTTGTCACAGATGACTGGTATCCTGCTTATGTTTGCTTATAAAACAGTTTCTGTTACCAATATTTTATGCCTTAAAAGCAGCTCTGTGAACACAAAGTAGCTAAGCACAAGAACACTATGCTTACCAGATTAAGGTTACCAGTTAAAATACCATGTCACATGTACAATCTGTGACTGGTATCCTGCTCTTTTTTGCTAAATATAAAACAGAAGTTTTTGTAAGCAATATTTTACGCTGTAAAAGCAGTTCTGTGAACACAAAGTAGCTAAGCACAAGAATACTATGCTTACCAGATTAAGGTTGCCAGCTAAAATACCATGTCACATGTACAATCTGTGACTGGCATTCTGCTTATTTTTGCTCAGCAGAAATTTGTTTAAGCAACATGAAATTGGGCCCAGGTCTGACCACACAAAAGTCTTGTACATGTGTAGATTACACCGGTATCCTACTAACTCTGTATTATGCACATATACTTCATGTACATGTACGTTTTAGTACACAAGTCAGCCCTTTAAATTCTAGGAGGCCATTAAGTTGTGAGCAACCCAAGATGAACTTTCACTTGAGTAATTACTCCGCAGTAGCTTCTTAGCCACAGGCAGTTGAGACACCAGCTTCTCCCTGAGTGTGACCGCCGTGGTCAGATCCGTAACACTCTGCACTCCATACGCGTCGGACTCGACAACACGAGATTGAATCCACAGTCAGTTGGGATTCAGGTTGATTTTAGTTATCTTCAAAATCGGACTGTACTGAGAGTGGCTTGTTGCCTGACAGCGTCTAGTCCCCAATGAACGCTGATACCCTCTTGTTAAGTGAATTGACTCCCGGCAAGTGGCAGTCAAAACAGCAAAATAACATATTTTTTCCCCTTTACTTATTTTATTATTTGTTGAGCAATTTCAGAGACGAGTTAGTTAGAGTAGTGGCAAGGTTGGGTTAACTGTTCATATAAATCAGGGTGCATGTGTAATTTCTAAAATTCAAGTCACTAGAAGTGTAATGCGGCTTGCATTGGACACAAACCCCCTTGGGTGCAGTAGAGCAGAGCTCAATTTCATAGAGCTGCTGAAGCACAAAATGAAGCTAATCACAAAACAATTTTGCTTACCCACTATAAAAAGGTTACCAGTGCAAACACTACATGTACATTAGGTTTATGAGGCTATACCTACCATTTGTGACTGGTTTCCTGCAAATTTTTGCTATTATAGCTAAAAAAATAACGTACGTACTATTAATTGGGAAACAGGCAATAAAAGGTAAATGAAAAGTCTGCAACTATTCTTGAATCCAATGGAGAGGGGGTGTGAAATCTTGCTACAACTTTTTTCGACAGAATTTTTCAAGTCTGCCTGTATGAAAATTGCAAAAATGTTTAAACAATTCCCCAAACTTGTTTGCACTTTCCATATTATTTCAAACTTTTTTATATTATTATAAATAAATAAATAAATAAGTGTTGAAAAAGAGGTTCCCAACCTCATTAATCTTTAACATGTGGTTTGAGGCATTTTTGTCTTGATTATTATTATAGATTTTTTTAATACGACTAATTAAGAATTGTTATAATTCAGTGATCATTTGTTCTGCTAATTGCATTAATGTCAGCCCATCCATTTGCTGAGACTTCGATTACTATCCACCCCTCAATAGCTTCATTGTTTTTTGTGTGTGTTTTTTTTATTTTTTTAAATATCAATCAACCACTGCCTCAATAATACAGGCTGATCACAGAGGTAGACTTTCTTCCAACGTGGACGCTCTTCCCTCCTCCGTGGTCTGATGTTGTCGCATTGTAACATTGCCTCGAACATTTGTGAACTTGAATTATCCCATTGCTTGCATTGTAAAGCCATTATGCAAGCAATAAACAAGACGGGCATCCCCTGCATGCTGTGCACAAGGAGCCCGCTGGAAAAACACATACAGCGTAGGAGAGCTTAAGTGTTCTTGTACTGCATTATCAATCCGTCCATTCCAATATTTCTGTCAATGTGGGATTGTTACTGAAGGGTGTCGGCACGGATAGGGTAGAGAGGAGTGTGTGTGTGTGAGAGAGGTACTAGTGGCTGCGTGGGCAGTGCGCATATAATATGATGGTAATTTGCTGGCATGTGTCGGGTAACGTTTACAAGAAAGCTCTGTGAGTACATGGACATTGGTCAGCCCTGTTTGCGTGTGCCATGAGTTATTCCTCGAGCTATCAGCAGGTATGTATGTATACAAGATGTTTTCCCATGTTTCAGTTTTCACTGATGGATTCTGACTATAGTTGTACTTGTTTTGACGTTGTTGGTCACAAATAATTTAGTTACTTCAAACTTTGTTTCTGCGATCACGTTGAAGTACTTCAGAAGTAGTTTCAAGATGTGCACAGAACAATTGTTGGTACATGTACATGTATGTGAAACAACGGCCAAGGTTGTGGCTAGCTGGCTATGGCAAGATGTTTTTGTTTTCCCTGCCCAGATTAGTTGGACTTGTGCATTGCAGTTCAAGCCAGCAGCCACAGCCGTTATCTGATGTTGCACAGATTTCACTGATAATGTCACCATTGAATTATTGAGTTCCATCAGGGAAGATTTGAATGACAATGGGTGACTGTTTGGTGGCTGTAGTTGATGTGTTGTACTGTGTCTCCATTCAGCTGGTGTCTCGTCTAATTTCATTGTTTGATTCCATTGTTGACAATTCCTTTGTGCGGATGATCGTTAAAAGCACTCAGACTACATAATATCCTCTGTGATTTAGAATGATAGATCATAGAGAATGATAGATGCACTATGCCAACCTGCAATATGATATCATGTGGTGACTGCACTACACAGTACACAGTCACCCTCCTACTGTCTGACAATTCAATATCATCCACTGCGGTTTTGAATGACATAAACTATGCCAGACTACAATATGATATCATGTGGTGAATGCATACATGTACACAGTGTACAGTCATCCCTCCTATTGTCTGACTATTCAATATCATCCAGTGTGGTATTGAATAAGAAAATAAAAGAGAAGGCAACGCGCTCTTAAAGAGCCTTTTTATAGCCTGCAGGGTCCTGTGCACTTAAGAAAATAACATTCTTCAACACTGGTGAAGACACTGTGTGGACGTGTGTAAGTCCACATGGTGTTTCAAAACCCTGCCTTGTGTTGACCTCTTTTGTTCTCAAGGTCCACACGTAGTAATGTAATGCTTGCCCACACACACACGTAAGTGTGTAAACACCTGCAATCGGGGACCTCCTATTGTCCCTTTTTTGTTTTTACTTTAACGTGTTGGCAACAGCTCCCGTTAGTTTTGAACACACCTTCCAACTGGGGACCTTCACCCAACCAGGAACCCTGTTCAGTCCTCTTTTGTTATAATTATAGGTCCTCGGTTTGAATGTGTATACTTGCACCCACAGGCACATGGAACTTGAAGGATCTGTAGTACATGTACTGTGTACCATTAGAGGTAGCCCCTGTATTGGGTGTCAAGCACTGAACTGCAGTAGGCCCAATTTCGGAGAGCTGCATATAAGCACAAAAGATAGCTAAGCACAAAACATTTCTGCTTTGCAGAATAGGGTTACTAGCCTAAATCCCATCTCACATACACATTCTGTGACTGGTATTCTGCTTATTTTTGCTTAGCATAAATCTGTTTAGCAATATTTTCTGCATACTTAAGTCAGCTCTATGAAATTGGGCCCTGCATGCAGGCCTTCATTTAGTAATAGACAGACGTTCATTTTCTTTTTTTATTACAAATTTTTCCCTTGATCCCTTGATAAAAGGTTCTTACACACACACAAGACGTAGAAAATACAAAAATTCAAATTGACTGTCTATTTAACATAATTATTGTCTGCTTGTCTGTACTGTAGGAATTCAGGCTCATTAAAATAAAATAAAAAGAGTTTCCCATTTCTTATTCAAGGCAAGCTGGATTGCCAGATTACCTGCAAGAGCACAGAGTTCCTTCCTCAGTGATCATACAAAGTGAACATTAAGCCGTAAACGTTTCTCACAGAAAGCTTGCCTTCCCCCCTGAGATTGATTCCAAGTGAAGAAACTGGAATTGCCTTCTCAGACCATGGAGGAAGACCGAAGAGGACTTTCTTGGCGCTCAATCATGCATCACCCTTGCGGCTGGGCTCTCCCATGCGTCACAGGGGGGGGGGCGGAGAGAGAGTAGAGGCTGTTCATTACACATTGGTAATGAATGATCGCTTTTCCGCGAAACGATGCAGAGCAATAGTTTATGGGGTCGGTGTTCATTGCGGAGAGCAGAGTTGGGCTGTATTACATTTACATCACAGGAGGAGGTACTCTACGTACATTACCTGCCTGCCGGGTTCCCGGTGCTCTAACTTTATTACAAATCTTATACACACACTTGTAATGATGAGATGACGTGTCCCTTCTGTCGTTGCAGAGAAGTCTCATTTTGTGTTGCCTTCTTTTTCGGGGGTCCACTCGTAATTTTTGTATAGAATGCAGGGTTCTCCACAGGATTTTTCAAAACTGGGGGGCATTCTGGACCCAAGTATTTGGATGTTTGGCCGAAGCACGCTGAATTGAAACGAGGTCTTCGGAAGGTTTACTACTTGGTGTTTATCTTGGTTTTAAAAGCCCTACTGTGCAATCTAGAGCATTCTATAGTTTTCTCTTGATGATTTTTGTGAAAAGAAAAAAGCATATTCTAATAATAATATATATATTTTTTGTTGGCGTGTCGGCATGTTTGGCTGAAGCACGCTGAATTGAAATCAGGTCTTCAGAATTGTTTTCTACTTGGTGTTTATCTTGGTTTTAAAAGCCCTACTGTGCAATCTGGAGCATTCTATAGTTTTCTCTTGATTATTTTTTTTGTGAAAAGAAAAAAACGTATTGTAAGAATAATATATATTTTTTGTTGGCGTATCGGCACGCAATTCGCGCGTGTCAGCGCGATACGCTAGCTTTTGCATCATGGGGAGAACCCTGGTAGCCTACATTATGAATTTATGTACTTTGAAATTGTACAAAGTAGTTGGGATGTTTAATTGTCAGTTACATCAGTGTACATCATACATGTACATTACATGTACAGTAAGGCTTTCTTTATTGCAGCATTTCTTTTAGATAATCAATCAAATGAAAGCTTTCTCGATGATAGCGTTAAAATGCAGAATAGTTTCTCAAGATAATTTTGTGGCACCTAAAGCATTAATGAAGTACAGATTTAATTGAATTGCTTAGGGAGCTTTTTATGTCTGTGAAGTTGAACTGTTCCCAGCACTTTTCTTGATCAGCCATTTGCCTATGATCAATGCCGATGTTATTGAAATGATGATCGCGGCGTACATTTTGTAGCCTCGGTTGGGTCGCTAGCTGGAATCAGCTGTTTTGATCGGGGAAAGCATTTCCTGCCATAATAGCAATGTATAGACCCCCTTGCTCCTTGGGCCAAGGAAAAAGCCCTAGTAGGCCACTAGACAACAAGGGGCCGTGCACGTCCGTCCTATTCCATCCTGCTTCCGTGGACAGCTCTCTCTCTCTCTGCAAAATGCACCACAGACTCTGCCCCTGGGGGTCTCCAGCTGTATGCTAAGATTGCTGATTGGGGTTCAGTGCTTTAAAATAACGAGGGAGATTCGTAGAGAGAGGAAAAAGAGCTAATTGGTCGTTGGCATTGACGGGTAATGAGCAAAGTTTTGTTAGTGGTTTACATTTTTTTGTGCTAGGTTGTTGACTGGAAAGCTGACATTTGAAACTCTCACTGTCGTGTGTTGCTCTGATTGGGGGTAAACCTGTGTTTTTCTTTTTAAGGTGTTCAGACTTTAAACAAATAGCCTAAATCATTCACAAATTAGTTATAACTATGTACATTTTTATTTGGTCATATGCTTTATGAAACAGAGAAAATATTAATTGTAAAGTTGAGGAGTTTAAGATTGGTTGTTTGTAGATGAGATTTATTGATTTTACTGTAGATAAAATTAATTGTAGAGCTTGAAATTGAAACACAACCCCCTGAATCAAAATGTGTTTCGAAAAACGTGAGACTGTTGGAGTTGTCCTGCAAGAGGTTCCTGGCCCATAAACACTGGACTAATTTCTGTGGCTTAACATAAAACATGCACGTTTACCTACATTATAGGGTTGTACACATGTGTACATGTACCTGAGTTATGGCTGCACGGCCTGGCGCAATAATGGTCACTAATGCACTGTACACGATACAGACTCACAGAGTTCAAGACTACCTTTCCGGGCAGTGGATTGTCGAAAAAGAAACTGCAGGGTCACCCCTTTAGGGGGGAAACGTCTACAAGCCGGTGTCAAGAAGACAGACTGTTGGATTGTGCAGTCACAGTGGCATGAGTGGTGTCCTTTGTTTGAACTTGGGTCATTCAGCAGAGACCTTGTAGTTTGTTCATAATGTAACAGGGCGCCGTTGTGTAAAAGGGTGTTTCTCTTTGTGTTCATGAGGTCTGCGCACACCTGTCTGCTCTGGTGTATGTGGTTTATATTTCAGCAATTACTACATGTCATTAGTAATCATTAATTTAATAAGGGGGCCATTCCGAATAGCTTCTTTATTTTGAGGCATCACTTTGGATAGCAGCGTTCTTCTCCCTTAACAGTGGTCCGCTAGCAAAATGACAGTTAAATCACCTGAGGACCAGTCAACATTCACTCTAAGTGGTCCAGCTGGCTAGCTCAGTGTTGAAAAACATCCCAATAAGTATATTTATAAAGTATGGACTAATGAAAAAGCTTGGGGACCAGTGAAATGACAAGCTAAGGGGCCATTCATAATTGTCGATGTTTTTTAAATTTCGATCTTTTTTCCAAAGATTTTTGACCCACCCACCCACCCCTAATTTCGATTATAAAAAAATTGATTTGTTATCCAGTATTAAAAAAACAACTACATGTTGTTTGCATTGTACATGTACTTGCATTTGTTTTCATCAATAGCAACTTTCATGGATTCGTAATTTGAGGATCGGTTTTACAGAACTTCTTTTGCAATGAAATCTTCGTGATTTAACGATCGGTCGACGACGCACATTGGTAAAAAAAAATTGCGGCGAGAGCGATGTGTTCATGAGTACGAGCTTATAATTTTGCATAAAAAAACACAGGAACAAGGTTGAAATTAGACTCCACCGCACGTTTTCTGACCCTGGAAATTCGAGTTGCGTGTTTCCCTACTCGCCCAAGTATTCATGGAAGACCGCAAGCCGCATATCGGGCCAGCTGCGGGCCGCAATTTATTGTTAACGTGCCGTTTTTTCATGCACGCCTTGTGGTTCCGCGATATATGATTATACAGGCAAACTTAAAGTGCTTCCCGATGCCAGGTTCCCCCTCTGTGAGAGCTGCTTGATGATTGATGTTGGACGTGGAGGTCTCACATGCCTGCTCGACCACCGCTTGCCAACTCGATTCCGACCAACTCGACCGTTTACCAACTCGATCGTTGTACTAACTCGACAGTTGTGCTTTCAACTTACAAGCTCAACTCGTCTGTTGTCCAACACGTTCGTTTTCCAACTCGACCGCTGCAAGTAAAATAGAAAAGTCAACTCGTCCGTTGTACCGAATCACACGCGGGCCGTCCTCCCAATGGTGTTTCACATAATGGGCCAAGTACATGGTGTTTTTTGCATAGTGGTGAGTCACGCACATGCATGCTGTACAAATTATAATGTACGTGTACACATTGTACCTCGGGTCATCACGTGCGTAGGAACGCTGTACGCAGGCAAGTCAAACGGTCTAGCTTTTTTCCGTTTGGGGGGTTTTTTTTTTAATGAAAAGTGAATTTCGATTTTCAATTATTTACCTTGACCCACCCACCCACTAATTCGAAAAAAAATCGAAATTTAAAAAACATCGACAATTATGAATGGCCCCTAAGTGGTCCTGCTGGCTAGTCACTAAAAAAAAGTAGGGGAAACCCTGGATAGATTGAATAGTCAGTTAGTGTTTTCTGAAATCGAAAATCAGGGGTGGGTTGGTGGATGGGTCAAAATAAAAATAAAAATAAAAAAAATTGTTAAAAATATTTGAAGATTGGTTATTCCAATAGCCTCTATGATTTTAAAGTGGGATGTGACTAGGGATGAGAAATTTAAGGATTCAGACCTTTTTTATGTCAATTATTTTCTTCAGATATAAAGAAATCATGCTCTTTGATTTTCTTTTCTAAGAAGCTCTTTGAAATCTATAACTCCAGGAGTTACCATGGAAATGCCATCAAGCTGGCATACATTTGTGTGTAATTCTACCCAAAAAAATCACCCAGTTCATCGTTCAAAAGCATTTCTTATAATGACAAAAGCATTTAATCCTGAGAAGACCTTGGTCTGTAAAGAACGTGTGTAAAGCCAGGTCCAACTATTTAACTTTTCTTGCCTGAATCATCAAAGAAAAACTAGCTCAATGCAACTCCTACGGGCTTCTGGTAAATCAGTGGAGCCAGTTTGTGTGAAGTGGGCGTGGGCTTACACATCAGCAGTGGAATTATGTCATACTGTACTTAGTACATGTACCCGTTGTAACCCAGGACTTTTGAACAGAAAGGATCCAAGTGGTTTGACGGACCGAGGGCTTGGTTCAATAGCTCCATGGTTCGATTTTGTGTACACAACGAAAGGGAACATCGCTAAAAAAAATAAAACCAGCCCAAACAATGGGAGAACTGAAAGAAGTCCTCGATTTACTTGGTCGACATATGTGTGTGTTTCCAGCTTTTGGGTTGGGGAGTGGGGCAAACAAGCCATCAGACTAATTTCATTTGTGAGTTTACTGAATTCACTGGATTTGCGGTCGTACTGGGCCCCATTTCATAGAGCTGCTTAACGGCCGATTTTGTGCTTACTGCGCGAGTTTCCATTTTGTAGTGCTGCTAACCGTAAGCACACGAAAAGGCATGCTAACCTTCCGGCGCATACCGTATGAAAATGAATGCGAAACAATGCAAGTCCATGGTGAACGTGCAAGCTGGCTGCCTAATTTTCTTGCTAACGTGTGAAATACGCTTACGCTTTAATAAGGTTTTTTCCTGCTCAAGTAAGCACAAAAATTTGCTTACCGATAAGTAGCGCCATGAAATTGGCCCCTGATTCTACATTTTGTTAACGTTGGGTCGTTCTTCCGATTCTTGTAATCAGCAGATCAGCTTCAAGACTTCTGGTCCAACCCAGGGTCGGAGCGGTCGCTTCAAGCGACGGTCGCGGTCTCTGTCTCAGTCCTCAACAGATAGCTACAGTTCCGGCTCCTACAGTGGGAGCTCGTCTGATGAAGATGACATCTCACCCAAAGAAAAAGTTCAGGTAAAAAGTCTTAGATATATACGCATACAAAGGAAGGATCCGCAGGGATTTATCAGGTTTGACGGTTTACGGTTATACTTGAATTCAATGCAAGATTCTTTTACTTTTAGATTAAAATTCAACCTTGGGAGATTCTATAAAACAAAGGAGTCGGGTGCAGGTTTTTTTCTATGTCATTGTTGACTTTGTATTTGCATGTGGTAGCAGATTGATTTAAGTGTTATGAGAGTATCTGCTATTAATTATTTTGATCAAGTTCTCCCTTAAGCGCCTTGCATCCTTTGGTAATTTGGCGCTATATAAATCCAGTTGTTATTATTATTATTATTAAAAGTTTGTTTGCATTTATACCATAGGTCCATTTAGTTGGTAAGCAGTTTGCAATTTTACAATGAGGTTAGAGAATTGTTTCAAGAAAATGAGTTAAGATGTAGCTAAGAATTTCTTGGTTTTGCAGGCCTGGAATTATACGGAAGGCATGGTCTCTGTTGCCCTGGTCTTGGCCTTGGTGCCCCTTAAAAAAAATATCTTAGACTTTCAGATTTTTTTCCACTGAAAGTGCCCATAGCAAAATGAAAATGGCCTTGCCCTCTCGAGGATGGAATTCCAGGCCTAGTTTTGTTACTTTTGAATTGATCAGTGCACTCTCCCTCCCCTCTACAGCACAACTCCAAGAATTTCAAAGACTTCCGTGTTAAAAATATCAAACAGGCCGCCTTTGGAAGAAGGGAGATTGAAATAGCTGAGCAAGGTAAGGTATCACAGAGATAAGTAATTTCAGACTTTTATTTGATTTCAGACTTTTTAAAATCAGCCGTTATTTTTTTGAAATGTAAAGAAATCCTGCTCTTTGATCTACTTCTCTAGTGCTGAGTGTCCCTTAAAGGCACTTAATACGTTTGGAAATTGTCAAAGACCAGTGTTCTCACTTGGTGTATCCCAACATATGCATAAAATAACAAGCCTGTGAAAATTTGGGCTCAATTGGTCATCGAAGTTGCAAGAAAATGATGAAAGAAAAAACACCCTTGTTGTACAAATTTGTGTGCTTTCAGATAGGAATAAAAACTTCTTGCAAGAAGATTTTATTATTTTTGTGAGAAATTACCTCTTTCTCAAAAACTATGTTACTTCAGAGGGAGTCGTTTCTCACAATGTTTTATACTATCAACAGCTCTCTGTTGCTTGTTACCAAGTACGTTTATTATATGCTAATATTTGTTTTGAGTCATTACCAAACGTGTACGATACCTTTATTTAAAAGCTCTGTGTGACATCTAAACCCATGGGGTTTACCAAAAGGTAGAAATGCCACAAAAGGTAGAAATGCCATCATTTCAACATTACCTCCTAAAAATTGGATTCTAGTTTCAGACTTTTTGTTCAGCGTTGACTGTCACCCCTGGGCACAGTAGTCATAAGTATTAATACACAAGGGCTTGAGGTTCAAGAAAGTATCCACAAGACTGCACGTACTTGGTCTTTCAGCTTTTCATTTTTAGGGGTTTTTATTTTTGGATGGAGAGAGTTTGTAAATCTTTCAATTGTACGTTCAAATTCCTCCAGAGTGAGTGCAGATCCAGGTCGTTTCAGGATTTTTAATGAATTTTTCTGAATCAGCACAGAGTATTTTCAACACATGAGGCCAAGTAAAATAAATAACATGTTGCTTGTCCGGACTTTTTTAAAAAGTTGGAGAGGGAGGTCCTTATTATTTGTTATTTTACAATTTTTTATTATTTTTCCAAGGTGGCCACCTTGTCTCAAATGGCCGCCATAACATAATTTGAAGATGGTTTTATGGTTTATGGTTTATGAGCATTTTCTGTTTGTCCCCAAGATAAAGAAAACATAAGCCTAATTTTGGTGAGATCTGGTTTCAAAAAAGAACGATTGCGTTGTGGAAATAGTATTTTTTGTAGGCCGTCGTCCTTGCTCTATGATGCAAGAAAGAATAAGATGATGAAATTGCTCAATAAAAATGAAGGATACACCTGAAAATAGAGTAAGGGCTCCGATATTTTTTGGTTAATTTTTTAGGCTTTTTTATTTTATTTTATTTTTTTAAATAACAAATAATGAAAGAATATATGCGGTGTCCAAAATCGGAGCAGGCGGGGACAAGCAACATGTTATTTATTTTACTTGGCCCTTATGAACTAGAATCTTGCACAAAAGATAAATGACGGTACATGTTGACGAAAGATAATGACATGACTATACCAAACATTTTAAACAAGTTTTAACACTTCACTTTCAGTATGGGAAAATGGATCTAAGTTAATTAGAATTGAAGATAGATCACCTGTCAGCTGGTAAAGCATAACCCATCGAAACTTAAACAATTAATTTTATTTTTAAAGCCCCAACCATGTTTTCAAATTTGTTGTGACAGAAATGCCAGGGTTGATGCTGCTAAGGAAGAGAGCTGAAGCGGAGAAACCATTGAAGGGATCCAAGATTATCGGATGCACTCATATCACTGCACAAGCAGCTGTAAGTATGTCTCTGAAATAAGCTCAGGTCAAAGGTCACAAGCACTGTATTTACACAACGGATTACTAATAAGTTTAGCAGGCCTCGCGTCTGCCGTCAACTTGGAATTGCACATGGGGGGGTTAAAGGCATCGTACACGCTTAGTAATGACTCTGATAATTAGTGGCACTAAAAACTTACTTGGTAAGAAGTACAGCAGCTTTGGATAGTATAATGCATTTTGAGAAACTTTTCACTTCGAAGGACTGCGGTTATGGAAAAAGATATCACTTTTTATCCCCCAAAACATTTGAATGCTTCTCAGAGTGTGTATTCCCATGCATATTATTCTTCCTGCCTTGACATAACCGCTCCAGATTTTTTCGGCAATATCTCAAAAACGCTACCACCTTTTGCAATGAAATTTTCACAGGTTAGTGTATGATGCCTTTAATGACAGGTATGGCATCTCTTAGACTTCCGAGGTCAGCTAGGGCCAAGTCACTGTCCCTTTCGTTATCACTCTCTCTCTCTCACACTCCCTAGTTTGCCGTCTCTTCCAGAAAGAGCAGAAGCATGGCGTATCACTTTGACATTTCTTGCTGCAGCTGGTGTGGCTTTCGTGTTGTAGTACTACACTGTCTAGTGCATTTTATTACATTGCCTATTTCCATCACTGCCCTTTATTGGATTAGTAGCCGTGTGGTTGTTTTGGGATATATGTTCTTGTATCGACGGACCAGCTGTTCTGAACAGACTCCAGGGCACATGCGGGGAACGGTCTCTGGCTGGCTCTCTCTTTCTATCTATCTCTGCTCTGAAGATGTGGCAGAGCTTCAGTGATTATGAGAAACAAATTAATGAATTGCGGAGAGTGTTTATTAAAGTTGATATCGGTTCCAGTCGTCCTGAGAAATGTTTCTAGTCTTGAAACCCTGCCAACTTGATGAAAATTATTGGCGAAGTCCTAATATTCTGACCAGATGAAACTTGCCTCGGGAGACAGGTTGTGTATCCAAGTATCAAAATGATAACAAAACAGTTACATGCGCTAATTTAATCACAGTTTTCTCAAAACCCGAGCAGCTGTTTTTGAACAGGGTAGATGCGTGATATTTTTGGTCTTTCTTTGTAGAAACTGTTTGCATTAATAATGCTGCAGCAAAGCTATTGCTTTTAAAGGGTCCTTAGGCACATCCTGCTTGAGTGAGAGACTGAGGTTATTTACTGCTACTTAAAGCCAATGATCCACTCCGAATAATTGCTGATAAAGTATTCTTTAAATTCACTTGAATAACATTTGTTTAATCATAAACGATATGGTCTCTTAATTAATAGCAGTCAAAAAAATGGGAAAATGGCATCAGAATATAGAAACGAAAACTATTTGAAAAAAAAGAGGTGTTTTTTAAATCGGTTTACAAAAAGTCATCTTAAAAACCAATTGAATAGATACCTGCAGTTCCTGAAAGACGCCGTCTTTACGGGCAACCTTTGTGAAGTTTGTCAAGCTTTCTAATTTGTCTGCTCAGCAAAGAGGTTCACCGACCAATCATGCAGAGAATTTAATCAAAACTTCTGCATTGTCATACATTTGACACATAAAGCTGTGCATTCAAAAAATGGTTGATTTGCCCATGGCCAACTTTACACTTTGTGACATCAAGTGGGAACTATCTACATGTGTTAGTCTTTTGTACAATTGCATATTTATGTAATGGGAATAAAACAGAAAGCTTTAGACAAGCCGAGACTCCCATCACTTTGAATTGTTGGGTGATTTTCTTTTCACCGTTACTGTCCCTATCGAAGGACAAAGCAATTATGGTAAAGTGTCTTGCTCAAGGATACAAGTGTCATGATCGGGACTTGAACCCACACTCTGCTAAACAGAATCACAAGAGCTTGCGATCAAGTGTCATGACCGGGACTCGAACCCACACTCTGCTGATCAGGAACACCAGAGCTTGAGTCTGGTGCTCTTAACCGCTCGGCCACGACATGCCCCTAATATTCTTTGCGTCTTATTGTTTTCTTACACAGGTTCTTATTGAGACCTTGTCTGCTCTTGGGGCCAATGTGAGATGGTCAGCATGCAATATCTACTCCACCCAGAACGAGGTCGCTGCGGCCCTGGCCGAGGCTGGCTTCCCCATCTTTGCCTGGCGTGGAGAGACCGAGGATGACTTCTGGTGGTGCATAGAGAAGTGTATCATCGCTGATGACTGGCAGCCCAACATGGTGAGTCTTGAAAAATGTAATCCGTACAGTGCGCATCCTTCTGATGGCACCGTTCAGGGTTCTCCCCATGCACAAGCTAGCGTATCGGGCCGATACTCGCGATTTGCCTGCCGATACGCGCAAATTTCATCAAGAGAAACTCATATAGAATGCTACAGAACCAAGTAGGACCCAGCGGTCGATTTCACAAAGCACTAAGATTCATCTTATCATGAGTTGTCAGTATTTACCATAGTGATTTGTATTGTGACATCACACTTTGCTTAGCAATTAAGATTGCTCCGCAGTTAAGATCAATATTAGCTCTCTGTGAAATCGAGCCCAGGAGCATTATTTAATAATGGATTTGCCGCTACATGTATATATAAATGTTTGTTATTATTACCATTGGTTTTTTCCTCAACGTGCTAAGCAAGGCAGGTACTTCCTTTTTCTTCTTCGGAAGTGCTGCTTCATAAACGAAGATTACTGCACTGGTTGAGCACACTTGTTGAACCATGAGCAGCAACCCCTACGCAAACTTTCCTTGGTCATAATGAATAAGATCAAAACTGACATAGATAAAAGTTGCGGTGTATTTATCTGCTTCCTCCGCGTCTTCTGTTTAGATTCTGGATGACGGGGGCGACGCCACCCACATGATGCTCAAGAAGTGCCCGGAGACCTTCAAGCTGATCAAGGGCATCGTTGAGGAGTCGGTGACCGGTGTCCACCGTCTCTACCAGCTCTCCAAGTCCAACAAGTTGAGCGTGCCGGCCATGAATGTCAATGACTCTGTAACCAAGGTAACTGGAATGGAAGTGTTTTTGTAAAAAACAAAAAACCGCACTTGCTGTTGGGGGGGCTTCGTGATGAGAACGCAGAGTAAAGTTAGAGAAGGTGGCACCATTTTTTCTGTGAAATATTTCCCTCTGAAATGAAGTCATATTCAAGAAAACTGTATCTGAAAACCTTAAAAAAAACAAAAAAACAACAGCTGATTTCGGTTGTTACAACCAAAATTAAGAACAATGTATAATTACATGTACATGCTGAAAATTGTTCATGGTTTTTTCACTTTTTTCTCCTGACTCACACAACGGATTGAGCCCAAATTTTCACAGGTTTGTTATTTCATGTATATGGTTCATCACACAAAACATGAACACTGTGTGCGACTTTTTTGTCAGCTCTGCCAATCCTGTTTAATACCTTTAAAGGGTTATGGTTAATTTATAAACAGGATTTGCAGTCATTTCTATTAAAATGTTATTAAAAATTACAATTTGAAATCAGAATTTTAGAAATGAGCATAATGTGTGGGTGAAGTCGTTTCCGGACCCATTAAGACGCAAAACTTATAAATATTGGCCCTTTTGCATAAACATGCATCTAGCCGGAAATAAGAAGAGTACAAATTGATTGCCGCGTGCAAGCTAAGTTAATTTTTCTGAATGATTGCTTGACTTATAGAGGACAAATTTCCCTCTTCTACCCCCTCCCCCAACCCCCCCCCCCCAAAAAAAACCCCCCAACAACAACAACATAAAAACTAAAAAGACATGTATGTGAAGGAGAATGGAAGGAAAAGAAAAGAGTGGAAAGACGACCCATGGAGGATTAGATAACATGATAAATAAATTACAGTTCAACAGATTCACGCAGTTGTCGATATCTCTAAATTGGTGATATGTTTATTTGCATGTTTCTTGAGTTGTTGTTTTTTGGGGGGTTAGGGTTGGGGGTACATTAAATACATCAGACCAGCTTGAACGAAAACGGCAACAGGTGATCTTTAATGAAATTCGTTTAAAATATTTTCAATCAATAAGGAAATTTAGTTCACATGAGAGTATATTTTAATTAAAATTAATAAAAACATGATCATTTTAAATACCCTTCTCCTTGGGTGCTTTGCGAAAAGCCCCGTGATGTCATCACTCATGTTACGTCCTATGTGGGAGTCCCATTTAGTAAGCCACTTTGTTGCAATAACAAAGCAACATCCCACTGATGACGTCAAAGTATTCTCATTTTGACGCACACTGCCAACGGCAGAAGTGTGGCTAGTTTTTCAAACCCTTGAGGTTTGGGGCCTAATTTTTGTTTTGATAGATAATTACGAATATTTCAGAATTGTGAAATATCAACATGACAATTAAATGATAAACAAACACATAATAAAAAAAGTTCCTGTTAAAAAAATGTTTACGCTTAAGTATCTGTTTAAAAGCAGAAAATTGTAGAGGTCAGTAGTGACGTTTGTCCTTAAATATCTCGTGCCCGGAATTACGTATGTGTGACGATGATGAAACGTAGTACACGTGTATCTTACTGCCACCCAGCATTTTCTTAGTCTGCTTCCACTTACACTTACACTTTGCATACCTGTTATTCATTTGTGACATTTACAAAACAGATGGGCCGAGAAGTTGATTCTAAAATCAGCTAATTGGAAATTTTAATTAGGTTCACGGTCTTTGGATTTGGAATACATCCATGAGATTAAAAGTTGACCTTTTCAGTGTTGGCAAAGGAGAAAAGTTTTGATTTTTGGCGGTGTCTTGCGGAGGACGGGGCTGAACAGGTCGCTGCGACATGTACTTACGGATACGGATACGTCAACACTTTGTGTGTTCACGTGACGCGTAACTGTGGCTTCCGTGTTTGCATGCACATTGACAACGGATACGGGAGCTCAGATTAACTACATTTTTTCAAATTATTACTGTAAAGGGTGTCATTCACGATATAGATACAAATGTGTAAGACATTTGTTAGCAAAAATTTAAGAAAATGCAATGTAAACAGGATTTCTATTTTGCCATGCTTGCTGGAAACTTTCTTTACAGGCGCTTAACATGTGGGTCTGAAAACGAACGGTTGAACAAAAATACTATTAAATTAAATTATCCAAAGAAACAAGAAAAATACAAAATGTTTTTGGATTTGTTTTGCTCGCAAAACTTATGCCAAAGTGTATTTAGGGGGCCTGTACTTTGTCCTGCGCCTGACGCATGTATCTATGATTGCGAAACAAATTCTGGCGTGCATCAAACGTGAACGGATACGGTTATCATATCTGTATCTGTATCCGTATCCGTATGCTTGCGAAACCTCTCTATTACCTCCGACATCTACCCCGGCACAATGTCATGGGGGTCGTTCACACTGCAACGTTTTCAATGCTTTGAGTTTCAGCATTCTTTGCTCTTATATCTAATGCATCACGCACTAGCCCGCTCAGCAGAACAGGTCGACAGTCAAAGGAGATTTTTTGGGAAGGTCGTGTATATCGTTTACTCTGCTGTGATTCTACTGAATAATTGACTGACCTAGGTCGGCGTCAGTGTTTGTAGTTGGGCAACGCCGCCGGGCAGGTCCACCCAGAACTCAACATTTCAGCCTAGCACTCCGAGCAAAATACACTATGCCGCCCACCACAGATTTTCCTCTAGGAATAAAATCAAAATATTATTTTTTCAACTAAGCATTGACCTCAGACACAGGTGAAGCTGATGATAAGGCTGTGGGAAGTCAAAAGGCAATTCAACCTATTTCATGGCCCCATAACATGAACAGTTTGAAAACCTGGCATCAATGCCTACTACCTGTCTTTATAAGCTTGCACTTCAGCAATGATGGCCCCATAACATGAATAATTTTGGTCAAAGTTGGGCAGTGCACAAGGCAACATATTGAAGTGTTGTTATACATGTACTTTGTATCAAGTTTCAACTAAGTGTATGTAATTTTGTATCTTTTGGATACAAAAGTCCCTATTATCTTGTGGCACATCTTTAAAGGGAACTTTGTCAGTGAAGAAAGTGAGTGGAGACAGTTGGCAAATGGCTTGCGGAGCTGCCAACTCTCCCTGATTCTGCAGAAAGTTCCCTGAAATAAACCAATCATTTCTATGTTCTGATAAACAAATTTGAAAAAATCTCCCTGATTAACCCTTTAGAGACCATTCATTGCTATATATTGTTCATTTCTTTAAATCAAATGTTTTCAGTAAAAACATCAACAGAAATAACATGAAAAAGAAAAAAAATTAGTTTTGTGTATAGAAATTGGGATACTGTGTTTTAAAACATACTACATTGGAAAATTTCATATCCGGACATGACCTTTACATTGACCTGGCGGCCGTTTGCGGCCGCTATGGCATTTTGGTACAAGCCGCTTGTGGCCGCTATGGTCACCAAAGGGTAAAGGAAACTTTTTTTTTCCCCCTGTTATGTTGAATGCAGTTCTTAAATATCTCCCTGATTGTTGTACAAAATCTCCCTGATTGTAAGTTTCAAAAGTTGGTAGCTCTAGGCTTGACACAACCCACTGCTGTTAAGATTGATCTTTTGGAATAGAAGGTCACTGGAAGCAATCTCACTCCAATCATTTCCAATTAAACATGCAAAGTGCAACAAACTTGACACCACAAACAAACAGACGCCGGGATTCTCAGATGGAATGTCTGGGTGGCGTTCTCAAGTCCCCAAATTCATTCGGTCAATTCTTCATAATAGACTGTGCAAGTCTCGCGTGTATCGGAACGAGAAAACACGTCAAATGAAGAACTTTTTTTTTTTTTAATCTAATCTTTGTTTTAAATTATATCTAATGACAAACTCTGAACAACAAAAATACTCATTACATGTTTATACAATCAGTTTTAGTTTTTATAATACATACACAAATAATGTGTTAATTATTATTGAAACAAAATTAAAACTCTGGGACAAGGATGCTTATTTGATCTTAACTTTTCTGAAACCCCTTACGCGGATTCTCGATGGTCACACGGGCGTAAAATTAACGCTTGATAGCTCTATGCGCTTGACGCAGTTGTCACAATCTGTGAGCTTGAAACACAATGGCTGGTTGACAAAGGTTCTTTTCAATATAATTGATTTCTTTTAGAAGAATAAACAAACAAAAATAAAACGTTTGGCCTTATATGTACGTTTCCTGATCTGTCCCAGAGAGTCAACAACTTTTACATTTTCCGACTACAGACTTCCGATACAACAAACATTGTAGAGTTGCTGAAGATGATTGTGTTGAGCGAGTCTTAAATCAAATTCATGTACAGTGTTAATGGACAAATCAAACAAGTTGATTACATTTTGTGGTCGCACTCGCCGTGTAAAAAGCAATACCTCAATTACTTTTGATCAAATTCTTTTCTCCGCTGAGAATGTTGATTAAAATGAGTGGGTGGCTAACGGGTAACTGCGTAGGTATGTTCATAATGCCTAACTTGAGAGCTGTCTGTGTAAGTTCGTTTTAAAGGGTCTGTATACGTTTGGTAATGACTCTGAAAATTTATGGCAACAAAAACGTCCTTGGTAAAGAAGTACAGCAGCTTTGGATAGTATAATGCATTTTGAGAAACTTTTCACTTTTATTTACTGCGGTTGTGGAAAAAGATATCACTTTTTATCCCCCAAAAATTTGAATCTGAGAAGCATTACTGTAGTTTGGGACCTTAAAATGTCTTAAATGAAAGTGAAAATCATTCACCAGCCTCACAACAAAAAACCCAGCTTTGCAAACCATGACAAACTTAACCAATCAGGGACGTGCGGTGGGTGCTGCATGATCACCAGAACTTGTTCACCTTTTCCCCATAATACATTGAGAAAATGCCCCGTATTTCAGAGATTTAATTGGTCTGCTTTTATCTACCATTTTTGCAGTAATTGGGTGAGAGTTCATAATTCCATGTACAGCCACAGGCCTCTTATGATCATGAGGACAGTCCCCCTTAAGTCAGAATTTAAAGGAGTGTTTAATTTTTAAAACAAGAAAATGCCCTGTTGTTGTCTTCAGGTGAAGTTTGACAATCTTTACTGTTGCCGGGAGTCCATCCTGGATGCACTCAAGCGCACTACAGACATCATGTTCGGAGGCAAGCAGGTCGTTGTTTGCGGTTACGGGGAGGTCGGCAAAGGGTGCTGCGCTGCCCTCAAGGGACTGGGTGCCATCGTCTACATCACAGAGATCGACCCTATCTGTGCTCTGCAGGGCTGGTGAGTACAAACAAAACAATCAAAATGCCCCAACAAATACACGTCAGCTACCAAATGAACAAAAACGAGAAAGTTAAAAACCTACATTAACTCCTCTTATATGTAGTTGGTTTTGGAGGACTGAGGCAAACTCATATCAGTTGATTTTGGAGGATTGAGGCAGTGAGGATCGTACATAACTCCTCTTAGTTGGTTTTGGAGGATTGAGGCAGTAGGGATCCTACATAAACTCATATCGGTTGATTTTGGAGGATTGAGGCAGTAGGGATCCTACATAAACTCATATCGGTTGATTTTGGAGGATTGAGGCAGTAGGGATCCTACATAAACTCATATTAGTTGGTTTTGGAGGATTGAGGCTGGTTTCTGCAGAGGGTACACCTAAGTGTTTACGGTCAAGAAGTAGATTTAAGAAAAATAATTACATGCATTGTTGAGGACAGTTTAGTAGGAAAACCAGTTCCACATTCAATCACAAGTCCTTCTGCAACAAAACACACTGGTTCAAGGAAGACACTTTTCCGTAGGCCCTTTTCGAATTCACGGCTTCAGCTTCAGATTCGGTTCAGGCTAGCTAGGCCCCTCGGTTGTTTTGAATATACGCGTGCTCTGCGTTCAGGGATTCAGACGAGAGAGCGGAGCCTGAAGCCGAATCCAAAGCCAAAGCCGTGGATTCGAAAAGGGCCACAGATTGTGGTGATGAACAAAAATGACGACTCTGCCGTCTCTGCTGTACAGTGCAAACACGACCTTCATCTGTTTTGTGTTTTTGTGTGTGTTTTTTTGACAGCATGGATGGATTCCGAGTTGTGAAACTTGAGGAGATGGTACGCCAGGCAGACGTCATCATTACTGCATCTGGTAAGTCAATAAAATCTATTGGACCCAATTTCATAAAGTTGTTGTCTATGCAGAAAATATTGCTTAATCAATCTATTTTATAAGCAAAGATTAGCAGGGAGCCGGGCAATTGCAATGTACAGTACATGGTGTTTTTGGCTGGTAACCCTTTCGGCTAAGCAATATTATGTTTTTGTGCTTAAGCACTTTATAGGACCCTGGTCACTTTTTATGGAGTTCCCAAAATGTGGTGTTTTTACATGTCAAGGGTACAATTTCATGGCGTTGCCATCGCAAAACGTTTCTGAGCACATCAAATATGTACGAGAGTTAACTGGTTGCCTTCCAAAACACTGTGGCTGGTTTCCCGCTAAGGTTGCCTAGCTCCCGGGCCCAATTTCATAGCACTGCTTAACGGTAAGCAAATTTTCGTGCTAACTGTAGTAGAAAAATTTGCTTGTTTATAAGCGTATTTCACAGGTTAGCAAGAAAATTAGGCGGCCATCTCGCGCGTTCACCATGGATTTGCATTGTTACGTCGTTCATTTTTATACAGTAAGCACCGGAAGGTTAGCATGCCTTTTCGTGTGCTTACGGTTAGCAGCACTACGAAATGGAAACTTGCTCAGTAAGCACAAAATCGGTCGTTAAGCAGCTCTATGAAATTGGGCCCTGTTGATGAGAAAGAACTTGGGCCTTTTTCACAAAGAGCTAAGATTGATCTTAACTGTGTATCAATCTTAATTGCTAGGCAAAGTTTGATGTCACAATACAAATCACTATGGTGATGTTGATAACTCATCTTAAACAGGAAGGCCAGTGATTTTGTTGAACAAAGTATAAGTAGTATTTCAACAATCATGTAGCAGTAGAGCTAGCAAGTGCAAATTTTGGCCTCGTGTATGTTGATCAATAATGATTAGAATTTGCTACAAGTTTTTTCTCCCCAATTTAAAACCCAACCTGTGGTTATTTTTTTTAAATGGTGCAAGTGATGTTTGTTATCAATAGATCCTTCTGACATGTACTCATTTTAAACCATGGGGATGTCCAAGTTATGCTGATGCACCAACAACATGTTATCAATCTATTCAATTATAATTTTGTCGTCAAATTTTGCCAGAGGCGCTTTAATTTGATTTTTTGGTATTCACGTCTCTGATGTATTTGTATTGTGCAAATATTGAAAATTTATTTATAACAACTTGCTATGGGTATTTTATTTTCAAGAATTTTGTATAAATTAAATTTAAAAAGAAGGTTTGATTTCATAGAAAAAAAAGAAGACTTTGTTCAAGTTTAGTTCTTGTTTTTGATGTTCGCGAGACTTGCACAGTGTATTAAGGGAGCCCTCGGTACAAGTGGACTGTCTGTTTCAATGCTGGAGTTGTGACCTATTTGGGTGCCCTTACACACGCCAACTTACGGGGTACTTTTAACAATAGAACAATGCTACCCTACAAGGTTTTCTTTGTTCAAGTGGTACCCCACAGAGGATTTCTTCAGAAAAGGGAATAATAGAACAACAATGGAAGTACCCGTAACTGCCATATGTAAGGGTTTGTGTGTGTGTGTTTTTTATTCACCCAGGTAACAAGAACGTGGTAGCACGTCAGCACCTCGACCGCATGAAGAACGGCTGTATCGTGTGCAATATGGGACACTCCAATACCGAGATAGACGTGGTAGGTTGAAAAACAAAAATGACTTTTTGCAGCCCCTGGAACTTCATTTCATGTATGGCAGGTCAATAGTTCACACACACCAACTTAAAAGTGTTGTTTGGGTATTGTTAGTATTTTTTGGGTGAACAAAGACAAATTGCAGGATTTGAAACTTTGCATGGTGGAAATACGATATGGAAAGGTTTGCGGTAACACCATGTAATGACTATCTCTAAATGAGTTAGGGTGGTTCCGAAAAGAACCGTTGGTTTCAACTCGACGTTTCGATCAGTATGCTCTGATCGTCTCTTTACATAAAGACAAATTGACTAGAACAGAATTTGGACCTGTGGCTTAGTGCTTGATATTTGAACTAAAAAGTTGCATAAAGGCGTTCCATGTACTGCTGCTTCCCAGGTTGTATCATAAGTTGGGTGTGATCCCTGGCTATACAGCAGTTACAGTTTGAGTGGATTCTCACTGGCACCCCTGAACAAAGATATTGACAAAATAGGGAGACCGCCAGCATAGGGCTATAAAGCTCAGTTGAGCACCAATAGGTTCAAATCCGGTACTAGTAAATTTATCTTTGTTCACCCTAAAATTGAATTAAAATTCATCTAGTCAGTTTTCCCTTGTGGCTTCTGACTTGACTGTTCAAATACTGTCAGTTTATTTACCCTAATACTTATGTGTGATAGGCACTGCATACTCAGTGCGTTTTAGAGTCCTGTGGAAAAAAAACCCTCTACAGGCATAGTACTCGGATGGGATTCGAACCCACAACCCCCGCCATTCTAGAACAGATAATCTTACCACTTGACCACCGCGCATATCATGCGACAAGAGGTCGGTACGAATCCTGTAATTGACAATAATTTAATAGAGGTAATAATTGCATTGGGGATAAAGAATGTTATTTTGGGTTTTTGTTTTTTTGTCCTCTCTACACCTACTGTTTGTTAAAAGCAGTGTTGCTGTTACCCTGAACACAGCTAGATTCACTAGCATAAGGCAGAATGTACAACCTGGGCCCAATGTCATAAAGCCTCTAAGCTCGCTAAGCACAGAAAACTCTTGCTTAGCAAAAATAGATTACCAGCCAAAATACCATACAGTTACCATTGCCGCGACTGGTACCCCGCTCATTTCTTGGTTAGCAAAGAAATATGCTAAGCAGAATTTTCTGCTTAAACAGCTTTATGAAATTGGGCCCTGACAGTTTAAGGGTTCTGAGTTATGTGTAAGGGGGGCTTAGGAAGGCACTAGTAAAAGTTACAACAGCGGTCTGACAGGTGTGGATTTTCGGCTCGCTCCTGTGGGCGTAGCGTCCAGGCCACGGTCATGCCCAGATGCTTCTAATGTATAAACACTGACCATTACATTATGCAGGTCACCATACTAACACTCTGCATTTTCTGTATCTTTATTGTCGGTGTCTTCAGGATAGTCTACGTACCCCAGACCTGACCTGGGAAAAGGTTCGCTCACAGGTGGATCACATCATCTGGCCCGACGGTAAACGCATCCTACTCCTGGCACAGGTACAAATCAAGTTTTACAAAATAAAAATAAATCAAAACTTGTCAACTTAATTCTGAATGGCCCCTAAAATCAGTAGTCTTCTTCTAGTAACCCCAAATTAGCAATTTTTTTTGCAAATCTGGGGCTGATCTGAAGAAGCTGATTTCAAGTTACCTGTAGAGCCACTACTAATGCATTTTCCCTAATAACCGATAGGTTTAATTCGCTACGAGTTTTTACATTACCTACACAGGCCTGATGCTTTGTTTTTTTGAAAGGGCAAGGGCACCAAGGCGTTTTCTCCTTGGTCACCTCTATGGGGAAATTTCTATTGGAACCTTTCAAGGGCACCTAAGCAATTGCCTCCGTTGCCTCCGTGAAGAAATACGGGTGCACAGAACTGTCTATTGAGAGAGTTGCGACATGCCATTAGAAGCCATTTTGTGTTTAAAAAAAAACGCATGGACGCATGGGCGAACACAGGGTGCCAAACTAGTCTGTCCATTCGGTTGTGCTGCATTTGGACCGAAAATGGCAACCAGCAACCACCTGACCAAAGAAAACTTGCCCCTCTATGTCACAACTCTCTCAATACACAGCGCTGGGGTTGCATACACAACAGCGCCCTCTCTAGTCCTACACATACTGCCCGGCTGCCATGTTATCTTCCAAGTTTTCTCTCAGCGCCGACTCACGTAAATTTGATGTGATGGTTGTTGTTTATTAATCAGGGTCGACTGGTGAACTGGAGTTGTTCTACCGTGCCATCATTCGTGGTGTCCATCACTGCCACCACTCAGGCGCTTGCTCTGATTGAGCTTTTCAACGCTCCTTCTGGACGCTATAAACAGGACGTCTACCTGCTGCCCAAAAAACTTGGTAAGTTTACCCCCCCCTCCTAAAAGCACTCGTCATTTGTTGCTAATTTTCAGAGGTTAGTCCTATGGTATATCTTTACAACTATCAATTACCAAACGTATACAATCGCTTTAAAGGGTTTACACAACATTGGTAAGAGTGAATGTTTAATGTTGGGTCACACAAAGTGATACTGGTCTTTTACGTCGACCAACGTTGTCCTTGTGCTTTAACTTTCTGTTTTTATATTTCTTGTACATTTAATTGTATTTGACCATTCATGTCATTTAATTTTGAACTGTGTTTCTGTTTTCAATCATTAATCCTACCATTGTTATTTTCTCTTCTCATTTATCTATGAAGTAACTTCTTTATAATTCGTTGTGCATTGTAGTGTTTGTCTTGCCCATTCATTTTGTAACTTTGAATGTGAACACTTTGTGCATTTCTCAATGAACGTTTTATTTTTATGCAAGTGTTTTCTTTACGGTTCGTACATTTGAACTTTTTTGTACTTGTTGTCAATGCTCAGATTGAACCAACTTTTTTTGTTTTGGTAATAACCAATTTAAGTCTGTGTCTGAATCAGCGGTTATGGCTACGGCTGGATCATGCGTTGAAGAATAGGGCTTCCTTAGCAACAGTCGTAGCCATAGCTGTAGCTGCCAAATCGGATACGGCCTTACATACAAATTTGTCTTTAACGCTAATTGTCAGGCCTACTTCCTCACTGGAAATCTCAATCCTCCACTCTCTGGAACTCATTGCCCATTGATAATGGCGTGTCGTGGCCGAGCGGATAAGAACACCGAACTCAAGTTCTGGTGTTTCTGATCAGCAGAGTGTGGGTTCGAATCCCAGTCGTGACACTTGTGTCCTTAAGCAAGACACTTAACCACATGCTTCGTCCTTCGGATGGGACGTTAAGCCGTAGGTCCCGTGTGTTGTGTAATGCACGTAAAAGAACCCAGTGCACTTATCGTAAAGAGAAGGGGTTCGCCCCAGTGCTCCTGGTTTGATTGGCTGCATATTGCGCCACAGCACCTTTAAACCATTACATGGTGCTATATGAGACACCCATCGGGAGTATAAAGCGCTATATAAGAACTGCGTATTATTGTTGTTATTATAATTAATTGTTATCCGTTGCTTAACATCTATTTCTCCCTTCATTTAATGCAGCAGTCAATAGGTTTCTCCTTGACACAACCCGTACAACTCAAAATCTTTTCATTGTTTATGTTTTTGTAATTTTCTTGTGTATATTGCCTGTCTGAACTTTTTGTAAATAATTTTATTGGCAGACTGAACCTTTTGGTTTTAGGAAATATGTTCATTTTGCTCGTCAGTCTAGCCTTCGCCATATTTGTCTTACATTTTAGTGTTTCTCTTTTGTGTGTAGATTATTGAATTTATGGAGAGTAATAAAATAAAAATAATTATAATAATAGTACATGTATGCCAGTGATAAACAATTGTTATTTAGACAACATTCTGAAGGAGGGTTTGGGAGGATTAATAGTAATTATAGTAGTATAGAAAATGTTGATTGTCGGAGCGTGTTTTTCTTTTCTTTTCAGGAATAAACTAAATATCTTCAGATTTTGAAGGGACTTTTAAAGACTCATTTGTTTGAATCTATATTTTTGTAAAAAATTGCTTTATATATTTCATTTAATTATTTAATGTTTTGTGTTGCGCATAGAGGCTCCTGCATTATGCGCTTTATAAATGTCTCGTATTATTATTATTACTTTAATTGAGTTCATGTATTAATGTAATTTGCAGATGAATACGTAGCCAGTCTCCATCTGCCAGCATTTGATGCCCACCTGACTGAGCTAACTGACGACCAGGCCAAATACATCGGTCTCAACAAGGCTGGACCCTTCAAGCCAAACTACTACAGGTAAGACAAACCTAAGCATGTCCCCTTAATCCCACCATAAGCCACGTCCACTTCACACAAACTGGCTCCACTGATTTACCAGAGGCCCATAGGAGTTGCATTCAGCTGTTTTTTTTTATTCGAGGAGTAATGCAGGAAACATTTGATAATGTTGGACTTGGCTTTTACATATGTTTTTCAAAGACGATGGTTTTCTCAGAATTGAAAGTTTCTGTCCTAAGAAATGCTTTTGAACGATAAAATGGGTGTTTTTGGTAAAATGAAACACAAACATATGCCAGCTTTGGAGCCGGAAGTAGCAAAAACTTTGGGCGTGCAGCAGAGTTGCTTGCGTGGGACACAATGACTTGCCAACAGGCAAGAGCACTTAATATAACCCACGCCTAAGGTCCAAATCATCAACATTCTCACCGGTTCGAATCCCACCTCAGACCGGAGACTTGCATGTGGATTGGGTTTTCAGTCCCTACCTGATTGCGTGGGTTTTTCCCCATTGAGGTTTTCCTCCCACATCTAAAACTGAGCATTCCTTCTCGTTTCCTATTCATCCTGTTATTGGCGCTAATTGCGCTGTTGGATGTGTAATCAAATAGAATAAATTTGTGAGGGTTTTTTCAATGTTTGTCTTTATTAACCAGTTCGCTTCGGAAGACACAGTTACACATGTTGTGAGACACTGTAGCGGATTGTGTGTACAATAGGCAACTGTTTCACAGAGTCCCTGTGGTCATGGTGCGGTGGCAAAAAGGCACTGCAAGCTATGAACGGATTAACTCTTTGCATGGATTTGTGCCAAATGCCTTTATCAAAGACCCGTTCCTTTCACATATCAGCCAAGATTTTGTAAAGGTGGTTTATACTGCATTGTCATGAGGCCTATCATCTCTTTATGGGATGCTTTCTGTTCGACTGGGCGTGGGTCGATGATCGGCCGTTACATAACGACTTTCCAACGGTCTGATTGTGCTTCCCAAACACCATATAAAAAAACTGAAAAAGAGCCATTAAAATCTGTCAATGTCAATGACGAAGTGTCTTTATATACATAAGGTGTCCAAACTGAGTTTCATTGTCAACAAATTATTAATGGCTTCAAAACACTTTTTGACTGAAACTGAAACTTCCTTCCTTGTCTTCTCTCCGTTGGGTTCTCTAGTACAGTGATTAGGTTCACTTTTCTGAGAGTCCTCGGTTTCACAACCAGAATAAATGAAATGACTGAAATTAGTCCTGCATGGGTAACAGGAAAACATTTTTTTTTTCCCGAAGCAGACTGCTTAAAGGGATTGTATACGTTTGGTAATTGGAACCCACTGTTTTTTTCAATCCTTTATAGTTGTAGATATATACCATAAAACTAACCTGTGTAAATTTCATTTCAAAAGGTGGTAGCGTTTTTGAGATTGCCAGAAATCTGGAGCAGTTATGTCCACGCAGTAAGAATAATCTGCGATTGGATTACACAATCTGAGAAGCGTTACGTTACTGCAGTAACGCTTCTCAGATTTAAATTTCGGGGGATAAAAAGTGATATCTTTTTCCATAACCGCAGTACTTTGAAGTAAAAAGTTTCTCAAAATTCATTACACTATCCAAAGCTGCTGTACTTCTCACCAAGTAAGTTTTGCCATTGCCATTATTTTCAGAGTCATTACCAAACGTATACAGACCCTTTAAGCCGTTTATTCTACCTCGCCTTTGGAGACTGTAACACGAGTCACAGTGGAACCGCCCCTTAAATGTGTTTGCTAAGATATTGTCACGTTGTATTATTTAATCACTGCAGATATTAACCTGAGGTCATCACCAAAGAGGGACAAAGACTGGAAATGGATAAAAAGCCGGAAGAAAAACAACAACATTGCCAACAACACCAGACAGACGATATCCCGGTATCGCCGACGAGTTAAGAACCATGATAAACGGACCTGTTTGTTATTAACTGAAAATAAAAGGAAACAAAAAATGTATTTAAAAAAAGGGAAAAAATAGTAATAAAAAAACCAATGGATAATATTTGTAATGTGAATAATACCAAAATGTGAAGAGAAGATTAAAAGAAGATATATTTACTATAAATTCAGTATTTGTGGAATGGTTTAATGCTACTCCCGGCTCAGCGGGTTAACCCATCGGATTGAAGACCTTTTTGTTTAATATTAATGGTTGTAGTATTTCAAGGTCACTCTGTCGTGTCGCAGTTTAGCCGAAACGCCTGGGCACAAAGATTGAGGAGGTGTTTGTCGCGCGAACAATATCTTAGTTTCCAAGAAGCACTTTATTTTTTGTCTAAACTGCCGGTTGAAACCGGTCAGAAGCCGTTTCCATCACATCGTCTGCTCAGTGCTATATGATCCTTAGTTGCAATTTTGTCTTTGAATCAACTAAGAGAGGCTTAAATATACTAGAATCCCAGCCAAAATGCTTGGGCCACGTGACAATAAACATACCCTCCCCTGTCAACTTGATTACCGGGGCAACAAGTAAGTAGGGAATCGGCTAACGACACTATGCATCACATGTTTATTTTGGGCCGGTATAATCTTCTTTTTTTCCCCTGCTGAGTGGCGCTGTTCTATGCTTAGTGAAACGATTTTCTGGATCGTCGTGAATGTACCTTCACTTTCAGAAGGCATCGTAGGTTCGAATTCCTTCCATAATAAAAGCAAGTCATCATTCCTGTAAAATGAAGTTTAACCAATAGAAATGTATTTAATATATTATTGTTTGAGTTGAGTAAGATTTGGAACGCTGTAAGGCGGGAAATACAATCTAGTGAGGTTTGCGGATACACTGTGTGTGTAAAATCTCTCCACGAGTTGTGGTGGTTCTAAACGTTAGCATACAGCAACAGAGTCCAGCATTCTCTTGAAGACCATCAGAGCATACTGATCGAAACGTTGAGTTGTCAAACCACTGGTTCTTTTCAGAATCACAACAACTCAGAGAGAGATTTATGAACATGGTGTCCCCACAAACCTCACCAGATTATTTGAGTCGTTGACGTACAGCCCTCCCTAATGCATATACAAGTGATACATTTAGAGATGGTGTAGAAACGAAACGGGCAGCTTTCCAATTAGCCACTGAACTTTTTAAAGCCTCAATTTCTAAAGGCTGTCTGAGCAGGAATTCTTGCTTAACAGAATCATTTGCTTAACAGAAATGAGCAGGGAACCAGTCATAAGCCATTTACTTTATCTTGGTTTTGTGGCTGGTAACCTATTTTTGCCAAGCATGACTTCTCTTTGCTTAGCAAATGTTGTGTTCCTACAACAGCTTCTTACAAATTGGGTTCTGGTCATTTACTTAGTAGTTGTATGTAATTTTTTTGTTTTGTTTTATACCTCAAAGAATTTCATCAGGGAAGTAATTGTAATCTAGATTCAAAAAGTTGATCAACAAATTGTAAATGCCAAGAGAGTTATAAATCTTCAAATCCCGACTCAAAACTATTATTTTCTATGATATATTTTTCTGAACTTCTACCTGATTTGTGCTCTGTGCTGTACGTTTATTGTCTAGTAAAAATATTAAGCCCGGTTCATACTTCACGCGAAAGCAAATGTGAAAGAGAAGCAAATTTTCTTGCGTCACAACAGGAGAATTCGGGACGCTAGGTGGCAGCAGACTTACCAGGTAAATTTCCATTGTTTATGTAGTTCTGAGCATGCCCAAATTACCGAGAACAATATTTTTACCTGGTAAGTCTGCTGCCACCTAGCATCCCAAAAGTCTCCCATTGGGAAAAACCGATTATTTTGTCACAAAAATTTGCTTCGCTTTCACGTGAAGTATGAACCAGTGTTTTATTTCTGCTTCAAACCCTTTCAATGTTCGTTTTTCTCCCTGGCTTTGGATGAACAAAAAAGAAGATTTATCATGAATTTATTATGTATAGGATTTTATCAACAGCAATAAAATAAAAAAGTAATCCAATATTTGTACTTGTAGGAGTTAAGGATGCGTACACTCACCAATAAGAAATCAAAATTACCCAGCTTGGTATGAAATGTTGTCGTCAATCTGTTTCATTGCTTCTTATTGTAACTTGTATAATTATTCCCCTTTCTTTGTTTGTCATGAATTTATGTCAAAAAGTAGAACATTTTTGGTGAATATGTTGCTCAGAATCCCCCCCATCTTCTGTGTAATGTTTCAATTTATTAAGAGTATTAAGTAAAACAAACTTGCACTTTTGTTTGTTTGTTTCCTCTGAGGCTCGAACTGTATGATAAACAAGTTGCATTGTACAAATTGATTAATCAAGTATGGGTTTATAACTGAATGAGACGTGACACTGCTCTACCAGGGCCTTTATTTCATAGCTTCTTTTTATACCTCAGAATTCTTTGCTTTGCCATCAATTTCTAGGAACAGGGATTAGCAAGTTAAAGATGTGTGCTTGTTAACATTCTCGTTGAACCCATGAACCCTTCTACTCTCCATGAATTTGCATGTAAGTCGACCAGGGGTTGAAGTTGACATGGGGTTGAAGTTGACCAGGGGTCAAAGTTGACCAGGGGTCAATTTTATAGACCCGCTTAAGCAGAAAAAAGCAGCATAAAAACACTAAACAATTTTGCTTACCAGAATAAGGTTACCAGCCACAATAACATGTATTATGTGTAGTCTCTGACTGGTTTCCTGTTACTTTTTGCTCAGCAGAAAATTGGTAAGCAACGTTTTCTGCTTATAAGCAGCTGCATGAAATAAGGCCGTGGTTACTTTGAAACTATTCAACGGTACAGGGTTGTGTGTGATGGAACAACTGTGAACGGAACTGTCTGTGTACTGTATAGCTTTGGAGGACTTTCACTATGGTAGAAACGCTACAGTATCTGTGTTTGTCACAGCAAGTGAGTTGTATTAGGGCTATGTAATGTATAGATGCATTCATCAGGTGATATTGCAGGTTAGCAGGTTATTATTCCAACCATGTGGTTGACATTGAATGGTCAGATAGTAGGAGGGTTGGGTGCAGGGCCCAATTTGATCAAGCCTGTATGTAGACGTTTTTCTGCTTAAAGGTATCGAAATTAGGCCCTGAAGTTTTGCTGACAGTGACCCAGGGGTCGATTTCACAAAACTCTACCTAACTTAGGACTAGTCCTAGGCAATGCTAAGATATAGGACTAGTCTTAAAGGGACACGTTGCCTTGGATCGGACGAGTTGGTCTAAAAAAAAACGTTTGTAACCGTTTGTTATAAAATGCATATGGTTGCAAAGATTTTTTTAAAGTAGAATACAATGATCCACATAAATATGCCTTGAAATTGCGTGGTTTTCCTTTTACTTTGCGAACTAACACGGTCGGCCATTTTGTGGAGTCAAAAATTTGACTTGACAAAATGGCCGACCGTGTTTCTTCACGATGTAAAAGGAAAACCATGCAATTTTGAGACATATTTGTGTGAATCGTTGTATTCTACTTTTAAAAAATCTTTCTAACCATATGCATTTGATAACAAATGGTTACAAATGCTTTTTGTAGACCAACTCGCCTGATCCAAGGCAACGTGTCCCTTTAAGTTCAGACCAGTTACTGACCAGTTACTGGTCCTAACTTCAGGTAAGACTAGTCTTATCTCTTTGTGAAATCGGCCCAGTCTCTTTGAGGGTTTGCATGGAGTGGATTGTAACACTCGTGGTGGGTGGGAAGGCCTGTATTTAGCATCAAGAAGATATATACTCACAAGTAAATCACACCTGACCAATATATTAATCTATCGATGAAAATTCAAACTGTATACAATTTTCTGTAAAATTATACACGTGTATATGTCATGAAAAGAATACATTTTTACCAGAATTTAATGAGAACTGCACGTACCACCAAAATAAAACCCCTGTAAAATCAAGGGAACTGTTTTTCCCCCTTTGAAGGGATTGTAATTTTTGTCTCGATAAGAAGTTGCTCTGAAATTAGTCGCCCATTGAGGAGGGAGTTTTATAGAAAACTCTGCCCTTTCGTACATTCTTGATTAATTTTAATGAACAAGTCCAAATTTGAGTTCCTTTTTAATATCGATGAGCGGTGGTTGTTGTTTTTTTGTTTTTTTAGGACAACGCGTAGTTAAGGTTAAAAAAAACCTCTATGTCTCTTCTTTATGCAAGAAATGCTTGTGAACGCAGGACCAAATGTTGTAGAGCCGTTGAGCAGAAAATATTGCTTTGAACACAAGAAGCGGGGACCATTCATGAGTGGTACACGTGACAGGCTACCAGGGACCAATTTTATGGCTCTGCATCCCGCAAAATTCTGCATTTAGAGTCACTTTTCTTTACTTTAAGGGTTAGGGCCAAATGTCTGCGTTGGCTGTATAAGCGAAGAATGCTTAGTAATGTGAAATATGGGTCTGTAAGCGGAGAGTTTTCACTTGGGGGGGGGGTGGGTAAGCAGAGCCACCAAATTGGACTTCGGTACCCAACTTTCAAATAAGGAAAACTTTCTAAGCAAATTTTTAGGCTGAACTGCTCTGTGAGTGAATTGGTCTCCCCGCATGGTCTCCATCAACTGGAGAAATTAAGACAGAAATCAACTGAATTTTGAATGCGGTACAAGAAGACAAAAAGTTTCTGAAAATTATGCAATTCAATTTCTAGTAAGATACTGTTCTCTAGAGTGTGTGTGTGGCACCAAGTCTGAATAATTTTACCTCCAGTGTTGGTTGCTTAAATTAAATTATACAAAAATAAAGTAGAGTTAGGTTATATTTAACAACAACAAGGATACAATGAATATTATTATTATGATTATAAAAGGAATGAAATTGTTAAATGGAAATGGTGTTTGTGTTGATCTTTTGTGTTCTGGTTGAAGGAGACGTCCAAACTGAGTTTTGGAAGCTTGTGACTGGCTCTGGCAAAACCCTAAATTTCCTCCCAATTTTTATAAGTGACATTTTGATACTGTTTAGGAAAATTAATTACGATCAGAACAATGTTTTCAGATTTGGCCCTTTACTTGGGGGAAAAAAAATTAGGAACAAGGGCTGACCTATACATGTACCCATGGTAGAAAAATAAGAACTTTTTGGAGAGAAAAACAAATTGCAAATCGGATTAAAGGCACTGGACACGTTAGGTAATTGTCAAAGACCAGTATTCTCACTTGTTGTATCCCAACATATGCATAAAATAACAAACCTGTGAAAATTTGGGCTCAATTGGTCATCGAAGTTGCAAGAAAATAATGAAAGAAAAAACACCCTTGTTACACTAATTTGTGTGCTTTCAGATGCCTGAAAAAGGCTTCAGGCCTGAAGTCTTTTTCAGATTCAAATATTTTGGTGAGAAATTACTTCAGAGGGAGTCGTTTCTCACAATGTTTTATACTATCAACAGCTCTCCGTTGCTCGTTACCAAGTTTTTATGCTAATATATATTTTGAGTAATTACCAAATGTGTCCAGTGAGAAGAATACACTGCCTGCAGAATCTAGAGAAAATACTCGATGTAGTGACATGAAAACCTCAAATTGGCCCATGCGGTCAATTTTTTACCTTTCGTGGCTGTTATGCTTTATGGTAAATGCTGTGGACATTTTTGATACCACGGCTTGGTCTCCGACTGCCTGTTTGAAGCCCCATACCAAAAGTGTATGTTTTCAAAATAACTGATTGAGGCTCCAGCCGGAGCCTCGGCCCAAGACGTGATTTCGAAAAGGACCCTGGGTTCGATTTCACAAAGAGTTAAGATTGATCGTAACTGCAAATGCATCGCAGTTGCTTAGCAAAGAGTGATGTCACAATACAAATCACTATGGTAATACTGATAACTCATCTTAAGATGAATCATAGTGCTTTGTGAAATCGACCCCAGGTCTCGTAATACTCGATCAAATTCTCCCCCCCCCACCACCCCCAGTGTTTCCTCTAAAATTCTGTGTATCATTATGACATGCAAATTAGTAATTACAGAAACTTAAATCCTATGGGAAATCCAAACATCGAGGTGCATTTTCATTTTCCCTGGGCAACTAAAAAAACTGTCTGTAATGTGCCAGAGATATCATCCAAAAGAAATATCACAAAGTTAAATCTTTTGCTGCCCATTAATGGCCCTGTACACTATTGGTAAGATCGAAAAACAAGAATGTTCACAGATTCACACATAACTTACATGATTTAAAGTAAGTAATGGTAAAAAGGGTTCCTTAAAATATTTCTGCCTAAAATGCTATCGTTTCTGAGAAATGAGTAAAACAATAGTTTTTATCACGCGCGATAAAAACTTGATGGTTGAAAAAACAGAAAACACATAAGGTCACTTTTCACTATTTTCTTGTGACCTGGATGACCAATTGAGCTCAAACTTTCACAGGTTTGTTTGTTCACATATCACACAAAATGTGGACACTGATTTTGAGCTGTTGCCAAAAGTGTACAATACCTTTAAGTGCAAGGTTTCAGTTTGCAGTCTAATGACAGTATCAGAAACATTTCTCATTAACCTGGTAGACTTTCTAACACATCAGCAATATACAGTGTACATGTAAATTTCCTTCAAATTTCAAGTTAAATTGACTTTGTTCAACCCAAAATTGCCTTTTGATTATGAGGAAGTTCAATTTATTATTTCACGGAAACTTACTGATCAAGGAAGTTCCTCTCATAATCAGACTTCAAGATTTACGTCTGTTTGAAGACTTGCTTGTTCACACTTGCTTGGTATCCTCAGGGGAAAAAGACAAGTTTTTGTGCAAAATTACAAAGGAACAGTCTCAAGAGTTAATTTTCACACTAAATTATTCATTATCAAAATCCGCAGAGGAAATACATCACAACATGTACCATTATGACTGGTGCTTAGCAAAAAATTGTTAAGCACTATTTCCTGCTTAAGCAGCTCTATGAAATTGGGCCCTGGATTCTGGTTTCAGATCTTCTTGTCAACAATGGCGCGTCGTGGCCGAGTGGCTCAAGTTGTAGTGGCTAAGTCATCATGCTGTGGGTTCGATCCCTGTAATGACACTTTGTGTCCTTGAGTTAGACACTCAACTATAATTGCTTCTCTTCACCCAGGGGTAAATGGGTACCTGTGAGGGCAGAGATGGTTCTTGTGATTGATTTAGCTTAGTGCACTACATACTTGGCAGCACAGGCTGTATACTCCCCAGGGAGCTGAGATGGTTTAAGGAATGAAAATGAATGGCCTAGCAACGAGTAATACATTTTGAAGCGTAATGATCGTTTCTTAAGGTGCGCACTATAAAAGAGCATGACTCTCACCTTGAGTTCAATGAGTTAGTTTAAAGGGATTGTATAAGTTTGGTAATTGGAACCCACTGTTTGTTTTAATCAATCCTATATAGTTGTAGATATATACCATAAAACTAACCTGTGAAAATTTCATTTCAAAAGGTGATAGCGTTTTTGAGATATTGCCGAAAATCTGGAGCGGTTTGTCCACGCAGGAAGAATAATCTGCAATTGGAATACAAAACCTGAGAAACGTTACTGCAGTAACGCTTCTCAGATTCAAATTTTTGGGGATAAAAACTGATATCTTTTCCATAACCACAATGCTTTGAAGTGAAAAGTTTCTCAAAATGCATTATACTATCCAAAGCTGCTGTACTTCTTACCAAGTAAGTTTTTATTGCTATTAATTTTCAGAGTCATTACCAAACGTATACGGACCCTTTAAACAACATTCCTACAAAATAAATCAATCTTCACAGCATAGCTTCCTTTCATTTGTTTTTACTGTCTTCAACAAAACAAAATCCATTTCCTATGTACACAATATTTCTATTCTTGCATTCTAAAACTGTACAAAATAATACACACCCACCATACATGTACATTCATAATTACAGTGCATTTTTCTTTGCTAGAAACAACATTCATGATAGGTCACCCGTGTGTTTGACTAATACTGTTCAACGACAGTGTCGGCAAATTTAGTTTGCTGGATTTCTTTTCAAAAATAAGTTGTGTGCAAAAGAAATAAATTAAAAAATGGAAATAAGTTTAGACTTGGTCACAATCTAATTATTTAACTACAGTGTCGGCAAATTTGGTTTGCTGGATTTCTTTTTAAAAAATGGTTGTGTGCAAAATAAAAAATAACGGAAATAAGTTGAGACTTGGTCACAATCTATTTGACAAAATCATTGCTTTATGAGCATGGATTAAACCAGTATTAAAAAACTTGCACATGTAACTTTTTTTTATATAAATAGAGTACCATTCAGTAGCCTTCATTCCAAGTCTTATACTTAGGCATCATTTCTAACAAGAGGACTTATATTAACTCTTGTTATTCATTTTGACATTAATCATAGATTGAAATCAAACAATGGCCGAGTTGATGGCTGCGGCTACAGCTGTTGCTAAGGATGTTGCTATGGCAACCCTATGCTTTCAACACATGTCAACATGTGGCGTGTCAAGGCCGAGCGGTTAAGAGCACCAGACTCGAACTCTGGTGTTTCTGATCAGCAGAGTGTGAGTTCGAGTCCCGGTCATGACACTTTTATCCTTGAGCAAGATGCTTTACCATAATTGGTTTGTCCTTCGGATGGGACATTAACCCGGAGGTCCCGTGTACTAGGATTGGTAGTACACGTAAAAGAACCCAGAACACTTGTCATGTAAGTAAGGGTTAACCCCGGTGTTTCTGGTTCACATAGCAAGCACCCTTGTTTACAAGTTTCCTCAGGCATGCGAGCTACAGGTTCGCTTATGAGGCATCCTTGGTTTTGTTCAGGAAATATTTAATAATAACAATATGAAAATCAAGCCACAGCCGAAAACTTGGAACACAGCCCAACTGCCCAATTCAAGGGACTAAAACACTACTACCAGTTGACAAAAAGTACTCAACTTTAGCATCAATACAATACAGATTGATGGTAACATCTTGAAACAAGACTAAACTTTATGCAGCAGTGACATGCAGCTACGATGCAGCAATAATTTGGTGACATTGCTAACCAGTCAACCATTAGGGGAGACTGAAACGAATGCTGCCGTTAGGACATTTAATAATACTGGGTTCTTATATAGCAGTTTATCACACCCAAAGAGGCGTATCAAAGCGCTCAGTATTTTTTCCTGCAAGGTATGCGGAGCAACATTTTGAAGTATGAGACCTTTTCCTTTATAGCACCATGTAATGGTTTACAAGGTGCTATGGCACAATATGCTACCGATCAAACCAGGAACACCAGGGACGAACCTCTTCTCTTTACAATAAGTGCACTGGGTTCTTTTACGGCTTTACATCCCATCCGAAGGACGCAGCCATTATGGTTAAGTGTCTTGCTTAAGGACACAAGTGTCCTGACCGGGACTCGAACCCACACTCTGCTGATCAGAAACACCAGAGCTTGAGTCCAGTGTTCATATCAGCTCGGCCACGACACACCATTCGATAAAATAATTCACTACCATCCGTTCAAGCAACTATCCGACTCTCCACTCCCAATTCAAGCACTTCTGCCAAATTGTGAAATGGCATTAAAAGTACAAACAATCGAAAAAGCGGACTTGATGATAAAGCAAGTAAATCTATTTTTGAGTTTGGGCAGGAAAAAGCCGTTTTGGGCATGAATTGACTCATAGTATTCCACAGACCTTATCACAATCTTGTATTGAGCCCTTGCAACCAACGTCACACCTAGCCTTGAAGTCAAGACGGTAATTGTTAAGCGCGGTGCAGTTACAGCGCGGTGTAGCTACGGGGACGGTACACTCATCCCCGATCCCAGTATGTGTGTGTGAGTCAGTCGCAATTAGAGCTGCCACGCGCTACCTACGACTGTTGCATGTGTATAATCGCACTGTGACTGTTGCATGAACGGCAGACAAATAGGCAGCGCCTAACGACTTGTCATCAAGTCTACGTCACACCACGCCGCTACCGTCTGCCACGCTCGCCATTTTGAGACTCAAATTGCACGCTAAAATACGGGGAAGCGTGTAAACACAGCATGGCCTAAAATGAAAAGTAAAATTGTCTATAACCAGGCCTGGAGTTTCATGTTTGAGAAGGGCAAGGCCATTTTCAGTTTGTCAATGGCACTTCCATAGAAAAAATCATTAAGTCTATGGGAAACTTTTGAAGGGGCCACCAAGGCCAAGACCAGGGGCAACAGAGGCCATGGCCTGATATAACACACAGGGACATTGACTCCCAAATGGTGCAATCAAGATTGTGACGATGACGTCAGGTGAGAGAGTCAACAAATTTCAACATAACCAAAACGAGGCTCACAAGACAGTAGTCTAGCCAATTTTTCCATGTAATCCAAATCAGCATTCATTATTGCATTATTCACAAAGGAAACCAGACCACAAATGATGAAAGTCCACATTGTTTTTGTTTTTGTTTTTGTTAACAATAGCAGCAAACAATTCAAGAGGCTGTACAATAAAACTTACGTCTACCCTGAGTATAATTCATGTTTGTAAACAACAACAACAGTAAATACAACACACTACACCATCTCCATTCCAACAAAGATCAAGTCTGTCGGCATGACACTGGCTCCTTACTCTAAGACGGCATACTATAACGAGTAAGCATCATGATTTATTTTTTAAATCATGGCCTAAAAAGTTTTTAAGAATTGATGGTACTCAGAACGCCATAAATCTGGCAAATAAAAGACACCTTAAAATATTGTTAAAATTCACAAAAGAGAGATGATTATGTATGTTGGAAACAATTTGATTGGAAGTTTAAAACAGCTAAACGTAGAGGAAAACACCCTCCTTCCCCTTCTGTTCCTAGAATCCTACTGTAGCAAACGAAACAGTATCATCTTCTGATAAAATGTTTACAAATTGTATAATTTGAAGAGAACAATGCGGTGCTTAAATCTACAGAACCCGGGGCCGATTTCACAAAGCACTAAGATTCATCTTTAGACAAGTCGTCAATATCGCCATAGTGATTTGTATTGCAGCATTCTCCCTTAAAGGCATCGTACACGTTTGGAAATTGTCAAAGACCAGTGTTCTCACTTGGTGTATCCCAACATATGCATAAAATAACAAGCCTGTGAAAATTTGGGCTCAATTGGTCATCGAAGTTGCAAGAAAATGATGAAAAAAAACCACCCTTGTTGTACAAATTTGTGTGATTTCAGATAGGAATAAAAACTTCTTGCAAGAAGTTTTTATTATTTTAGTGAGAAATTACCTCTTTCTCAGAAACTACGATACTTCAGAGGGAGTCGTTTCTCACAATGTTTTATACTATCAACAGCTTTCCGTTGCTTGCTACCAAGTCAGTTTTTATGCTAATATATATTTTGAGTAATTACCAAACGTGTACAGTGCCTTTAAAAGTGGTCCGCTGGCCAAATACCAGTTAAAACACCCGAAGACCAGTCAGAACTTACTCCAAGTGGTCTGGCTGGCTAGTTCAGCGTTGAAAAGCTTCCCCATTTAATTCGGAAAGGTGAAAAAGCTGGTGTGACTAGTGAAGTGACAAGGTAACTGGTCATGCTGGCCAGTCACTAAAAGTGTTAAGGGCAAACCTTGTATATTTGTGACATTACGCAAGATCAATCTTATCTCCTTGTCAAAATTTAGCCCCAACCCCTTGCAAGGACAAAACGGTGATTTTGATTCAAACAATTAACAAGTGCTGTCTGTATATTAAAAGTGAATACGCACACCGCTAATGCGCCCCCCTTAAAAACAAATTCATGGCGCCACAAACATCAAAGTCTGCCAGAGTATCAAACAAAAACCACTTCAAAAGAGACCCCCTGGGGTTTGAGTCAGCCACCTCTTGGTCGAGTAAGAATACCTCCCGTGAATTCCTAGGTTATAACAATGTCAAACGGTGCAAAAATGTGAAACGTTGCACACACAAAATCTCATATAGACGCCTTGCATTGGCAGCCATTGCTGAGGTCAAACAACGGAAACATGCACACAACTCTCAGCCAATGAAATGGTCTTCATTGACCTCAGTGAGGGCGCTGTTTGGGTCTTGTGACGTCAAACGCAAGGGATCTATATCCCCGCTATCAACAAGAAAAAAGTGATGCATTTCTAAAACAAGGTGTTTCGCAGAGGTTCCACATGCTAAAGTCTACTCTTTACGACAAATCTTTCACAATTGAGATTTCTTGAAAACATACATTGAAAAATTGAATGAAGTTCTTTTTTCTTTCCTCCAGCTTTTCAGAGGGGAATGCAATCCATCCGGTCTTTTTAATTCATATGAACAAAATTTGGCATGGAGAGTATCCCACAACCTTTTCCCAACTTCATAAAGCTGTTATAAGCACACTAAATTGCTTAGCACAGGACAATCTTGCTTAGCAGAAACAAGTTACCAGCCCAAATATCTGTAGAGTGTTTGTTTATTGGCTATCTGATAATTTAGGCTTGGCAGAGAAATTGGCTAAGCACAATTTTCTGCCGAAAGCTTTACGGAATTGCACCCTTTTTTTCAAAATTGCTATAATGGGCTTTTCAATTCTAAGGTGGGGGGAGGGGCTTGGAAAGGTGGGCAGGGAGGATGGTTCCCTCGGAGAAAGGCTCAGTTGACAACCCCGTTCTTGTTGATACCGTTTATCTTTTGTAGATGATGAATAGAACCTTTACATAGCCGTTATCACCGAGGTCAAACAACTGAAACATGCAAGAGCATACGCACCACACACATCTCTCAGCCAATGAGAGGTCTTCCTTTTGACCTCAGTGAGGGCGCTCTTCGAGCGTGTTAAGTCATATGCAAGATGTCTATTATTGTGTTAGGATTATCATTTGATGTACTTTTATCATCTGCCTCATCATGCATACAAATTCAAGATGGGTTCTATGGTCAGGGGCAGCTGTTCGGATACAAGAGGGAAGGGGGTGGGAAGGAGGGTGGAGACAAAAACCGGCAGCATTTTAGTGTAGCCTTCCCCCTTCAAGGCTGCTCTATTGTAACCACTTCCACGGCATGTGTTGCCAGCGGCACCGACGAGTTATGATGCTGTTGATGCTGCTGCAGGTGTCCTCCCGCCGCCACGATGCTAGTTGGGACCACCACCTGCTGCAGGTGCTGATTCTGGACCATCGCCGTGGGTTGCGACTGCACTACCGCCACCGTGTGGCACGGTAGGTGGGTGTGGACTTGGACTTGACCGCCGTGCTGCTGCATGCTGTTCACCATGCTCTGATACATAGAGGCTGGTATCACAATGCCTGTTCATAAAACATACAAATAACATCAGAGACGTGAATACGAACAAATAAAAATTAAAGGGCCTCTGGCAAAATTTGACGACAAAATTATAATTTGACAGGTTGATAAAATGTTGTTGGTGCATCAGCATAACTTGGACATCCCCATGGTTTAAAATGAGTACATGTCAGAAGGATCTATTGATAACAAACATCACTTGCACCATTTAAAAAAAATAACCACAGGTTGGGTTTTAAATTGGGGGAGAAAAAAAAACTTGTAGCAAAGTCATTTCTAATAATTATCGGTCAACATACACGAGGCCAAAATTTGCGCTTACTAGATCTACTGCTACATGATTGTAGAAATACTACTTATACTTTGTTCAACAAAATCACTGGCCTGTCAACTTCTGGTCTGCAATTCAAATTTATTTAAATTGAGAAGTTTGACTCCAAGCAAACGGGGATGGCCTACAAAATACTCTCCTGCTGTGATAGCATTTGCAAATGCAACTTATTTGTATGAATGTCAAGTGAAACGTAATTAGCATGGATTTCTGGATGAAGGTTTCTTATGATTTTGTTCATCAGTACGAATCTTCATTTCCAAATCATCGCCTGCTATCCTACCTTGAGTGCTACCATCGTTGACGTTACTGATTGTTCCCATCGTCTCTCCGTTACTGGACAGCATGATGTGGGTGCCCTCCGCCAGCGTGGCCTCCGCTAGGGTCGCCACCCCGTGGGCGGCCGCCTCGCTGTTCATCTCGATGGACACCGGGGTGGCTTGTGGAGCCTGGGGGAGGGTGGTAGTGACCACCGTGCCGGACTGCGACGCGGCTGCGTCGGCAAGCGTCTGCACAGCCTGTGTAGCTTGGTGCTGGTTTTGGATGGGTAGGTGGTGAAGCTGGACGTGCTGGATCTGCCCCATCTGTTGAACCTGTTGGACCTGTTGTACTTGCTATATAATAAAAGGGAACAAGTTATTGATTGAATTACCGTTGATTAGATTGGCATTGACCGTCACTTTGACCTTTGACTGGGTGACCAGATCAAATGTTTACAGCCGCTATGGGCATTCTGGAGCAAGTTCGATCAAGGACTGTACTTAACCATGGTTTTGACTAACTCTGATCAAACGCACGCTAGTCAAGGAAGATTGGACTAGTGTAGTCGATAATCCGCGACCAGTCTATCGAGGTTGGTTGCATCACTGATCGAGGTTGGCTGCATCATTGGTTACCAATAGCTGTTTTTATCAGTACAGTGCAGAGAGGACCAATTATCAGACAAATGATAATGTTGAACCGACTTCTTACAACAACCCCGCAGACATGTTTTTACCAACTCCATTAAATAATTTATTTCAATAAAAAAGGTTGCAATAAATGTTTGAGTACCGTTCGTCAACAATCGCCCGTGGCACAAGTTAACCACTTGTGAGAGCATTTATCGTCCATGTCGCATTTAATCTATGAACTCGTCCAAGTTTAAAAAACAAAATGGCCACCGCCATATTCTCACAGTCACGCTGACATAACATGACATGACTAAAGTTGTTTGCACTTTCTTCTTCACTGCACATGCGCTACGTACATCATAAACCAAACACTCATTAACCACTTGGTCCTTGATCGAAACTTGCTCCTGGTTGAAGTCACTTGCCCTTGTTATAATGAATAATTCCCATGAGATTCTAAAACAAAGGTTTGAGTAATTGGTGCATCAGCATAAACATTACTGTCTCCAATCTTTGATTTGAGTACATGTCAGAAGGATCTATTGATAAAATACATCATCTGCACCATCGGAAACAAAACCTCACCCGGACTTTCTCCACATCCTCAAAAATAGACCCCTTGCATAGGCCGCCATCGCTGAGGATAATCAATAAAAACGTGTGTAAGCCACGCACAACTCTCAACCAATGAGAGGTCTTCGTTTGACCTCAATGAGGGCACTGTTTGGGCTTTTTAAAAGGGGAGAGATACTGTGTTCTCTACTCACATTGACATCAGTTAACGTGGCCACGGTGTTCCCTGTATCCACCTGTATAAGAGATACAGTGCCGTCTGGATTATTAATCGTCTGTACCACAGCATGGGACGGGATGATCGTGGTCTGCGTGCGTTGGTGCTGCATCAGATCTTTGACGTCCTTGTCCTCGGAGAACTCCGGGAGGAGGTCTTCTCTCCCATGATGCTTGTAGCAATTCTTGACGATGGTGCGCAGGGCGTGCGTCCAGGACACCTGTGGTGGAGAGGGGATGGACCATTATCTAAAAGCCATTGAAACCCCGGCTGGACTAGTCTTGGTCCTTCCTAGATTGCTACCATTTCAGAGGGCTCTGTAAAACTCAGTTTTAGAAACAAAGTAGGAGCTACTTCTTGTCCCCTCTTCAACGGCAGAAAAATGTCAATTAAAGACAAACATTCAATTATCAAAAAAATTACCCCATAAATCATAGGCTTCTAATTCTTACAACAAAAAGTCTAAGACGCATTGATTCTTTAAACACAAAATCTAAAACTCATCTATACACCTAGGCATTGACGCCATCAAGCCGCCATCTTAGAGGTAAACCAATGATGAAACAACGGAAACGCACAGATTTGTACGAGTGGCCCACAAGATAGGCCAATGAACAACCTCCTTTTGACCTCGAGGCGAGGGCGCCCAACTCAAGTGACGTCACGTGCATAAGGTCTATAATAACTTTGAAACAGTCAATCTTGCTTCATTTTCCCAGATATCTCATGTTTGAATTTTGTACGGCTCTATGCCTGGCATAGCGTTTAAACCCCACATTGACAATGATTTCAGAGAAAAATCTTCAGAATAAATAAAGAGCTACTAATTGGTGCATCAGCTTAACATAGCTCTCTCCATTTTTTAAATTGAGTACATGTCAGAAGGATCTATTGATAGAAAACATCATCTGCACCAACATGGCCTTTGAAACAGCCACGCTTAAATGTTCGTTGAACCTTTAACATTTTTAGCTCTTCTTGATGGATGGCCATCCACTGGATGAAGCAGTGAACGATTTCCCATTTACAGCTTAGCATGATGCTGCACAAAATGTATCCCTTGCTACTCAAAATTTGCTACTCTGTCTAAATATTTTGCAGAGCAAAAGTGCTGCACACAATCGTTCCCCTTGAGGCTTGGCGCAGTGCCTACATTCATATAGATTTATTTATATATTTCATTTGATTACACATCAGGGATGCCAGTGACTCTTTCCTTCAGAGCCTGAAAAAAATTTGCTGCGAAGGAATGGGGGTCACCGCCCCCCCCCCACCCCCGCCGCTCAGACCAAAAAACAATAAAAAAACATAACAGCGATTTTTTTTATAAAACATAAAGAAAAAGAAAATTTACCCGCGTTGTCGATCTTCCTCATGTAGTCTGATAAAAAATAACCTCCACTGTCTTTCGACTCCAGCCACCGCCAATTAAACCTATTCTTTACCCCTCGATCAATTTGTTTCAAATTAGCTTCTCTTTCAACATCCATAATGACTCAATGTAACGCCAAAAACTCAGTCGGTATGTCTCAATGGTAACGCCAATCGTCCGCGAAACAAAATTCTCAGAGCGATTTCATGTACGGTTCAAAGATCGCGTATGAATGTACACACAAAATACATCGATACATACCATACGGCACCACGCACACATTCGACAGAAAAGTCTAGTCTTCGCTCAACACTTCCGGCATTTATACATGTACGAACGCTTGAGGGCGCTTTCAAAACATATTATCATTAAACACGAGTCGCTCCAAACGAGCGCCGGAAATCTGTTTTCAATAAAAGATATTTTCTCCGGCCTGATGGAACACGGAGCGCCGGAAAAATTTGGGGAAAATTTGAAAAAGCCGGAATTCCGGCAATAGCCGGAAAACTGGCATCCCTGACACATCCAACAGCACAATTAGCGCCAATAACAGAATGAAAAGGGAAACGAGAAGAAATGCTCAGTTTTAGATGTGGGAGGAAAACCCCATTGGGGGAAATCCAAGCAATCAGGTAGGGACTGAAAAACCCAATCCACATGCAAGACTCCGGTCAGAGGTGGGATTCGAACCGGGGTGTCCAGAGAAGTGAAACGAAGGGAAAGAAACCACTGAGCCGACCTGATCCCCCAAGGGGATCAAAGATTAAGGATTCCGAGAGAGTTTACCTTCTTCTTTTCATCTTCAGAACGGACATCACTGCGGACATTCGCCCACGGCAGATCTGATGGCCACCAGACGGGCCGGCAACTCTCCTTCCCCCAGCCGGGTTTGCCCCGCCCCGTGGAGTACTTCAGCATCAGCGGGATGAAAGCGCGCAGCTGGGCCTGCGTCATTTTGTTCACCGGGGTCGGGATGCCGTCCAACACCAGCGGCGGGAGGTCGTACAGGTTGGCATTCTCGGCCTGGGCGGGCGGCGTCTGCTGGGCAAGGGCATTGTCCAGTTCGCTCATGACCACACTTTTACAACTTCGAACCTGGTGGATGAAAAAGAACAAGTGATAAAGCAGAATACCACAATGTTACTATCAGAAGCAACAGCCCCCTTCCCTGTGCTTTTTTGTTATTAAATTCACTAATTACATAATAATCCACAAAACCTGCGTCTTTTGAATAATAAATCCACATAACTGGCAATTCAGAATTAGCAACGAGAAGAGTAAATTACTTTGAAGCTCCGAGGATCGTGATACACAAATAAAGAGAAATCGATTTGCTCTTAACACCACCACCGACACATATTTCAGAGAGTAAAATTACCATGATCTCTCTAGATTTCTGTTCATTAAAAAAACCAGTTTAATGCAATTAAACAAACAACATGTTTGTAATTACTCAGTGCATCAGTGTCAACGTTTAGTCCACATTGCCTTTAACTCGGATGAGTACAACTAGCTATGTCATCATCTGCACTGAGTATAAACCAAACATCTCAGAAACTAAACACGAATCAATTGGCTAAAATGCAAGATACGGAAAGCACAGAACTCAAGACTACAAAGAGGCAATGGTGACAGTTGCCCATGTCAGGGTTCTCTTTAACAGTAGTCCGCTGGTCAAATGCCAGTTAAAACACCTGAGGACCAGTCAAAATTCACTCCAAGTGTTCCTGCTCACTAAACCAGTATTGAAAAGCATCCCTATTTAATATGAAATATGGACAAGTGAAAAAGCTGAGAGACCAGTGAAATGACAAGCTAACTGGTCCTGCTGGCCAGTCACTGAAAAAGTCAAGGGTAAACCCTGAATGTGCTCTTGGTCACTACATTTGTAATTCTAATCCAAGTTGGTATTTCACAGAGACCGCATTAAATGTAATATTTCTTATTTGCTGGAATAAAGGTTTGTTTGTTCTTTACTTACAGAAACAAACGCTTACATGGTATTGTCACATTGAAAAAAGGCGGCATCAGAAAGTTCCAACTCAGCCTCGCTACCATGGGCAGCGCGCCGAATCGATACTTCTCGTCACTAACCCCTGGAAGGGAATGCTGAGACACAATGCTGATTTGGCAACCCAAAGTGACTGCTCTGTGAACACGCTTTAAAAACTGTACGCGCGAGCCATAATGTATATCTTTTGACGCAATCCACATCACATGAATCATGATTTTACACGATCATCCTAAACTGCATGCAGTTAGACATGTCACAAGATCAAAGAAGAATGAGAGGGGACCAGTTGCTCTATGACTTGATGCCTCTTTTGATTGCTTGCTCTGCGTATGTCTCCATCACAGAATGGATCAACCACAGACCTAATTTAAAGTCACACTTCCAGGGGGTAAAGATCCAGCAAGGCATTCTGGTGTAAAAATGGTGCGGCGAATTCGTACACCACTGAGAACGAGGTTGGTTCCAACTACTTCTTATTTTGCGAAACAAGCATGAGGCGCATGGCCTGTATTGTAAAGCGTTAGTGATGGCAACAGAGTCAGGGTATATACTTACCACATGATCCAACGGGGAAGCGCCAAACACTTTGAAGTTGGTCTCCTGCTTCCCTGGTGTGCAGCATATCATGACTGCTTGCTGACCAACCCTGGTCGTGTACTCGTCAATTGTGGCTCGTAGTTTCCTGTGGACAAATAACAAGAAAAGTTCCATGGCTTTCGATTTTTAGAAATAATTTAGCTAAAACTTGGCTGGACAGTATGGTGAATTCTTTCATTTCATTTCATTTATTAAATCTATCATACATCTTATTTCCTAATTCTTGGGTTGTGAAACCAAGGATTCTCAGAAAAGCGAACTTAATCACTGTACTAGCCAAGAATCCCCATGGAGAGAAGACAAGGAAGGAAGTTTCAGTTTAAGATGTGGGAGGGAAAACTCCAGAGAATTATTCCAGGGAAAATCCACGCAATCAGGTAGGGACTGAAAAACCAATCCACACAGTGCCCCCAACAGGATTTGAACCGGGGTCCTAGAGGTGGAAGGCGAGGAAATGACCCACTACGCTAACCCAACCTTGAACATGATAAGACCTATGATAGTGATAAAGCATTGGGAAGAAATTCAAACTATGCTTCTATATTTTGTTTTAACAGGATGTTGAAAAAGTGCTATTAAAACATTAAAAGCAGATGTTTTAAGTTGCTTTAAAAAAAGACAATAACTTTCTCAAGGGTTACAAAATCTTCTCATTTAAATTATGCCACTTCCTTGTAATATTTACCTCAACAATCTCGTCTGTTGTCGTTTGCGTATCGATGGATTCGTCTCAAACGAGTGAGGGCGCTTTCTCTTTTTTCCTGTCGCGATAGCAGCGGCAGCTGCAACACCGATGGGACCTACGAAAGACCACAAGATACAAAAATCAGTATCTGGGTTTTGGGTTTTGGGGGGGAGGAGCCATGTAAACAAAAAAGTTGTATAGTATCCTTCCTTTTTTTCCCCACCCTCTTATCAAATTATTTGGAAAATTAATTTGTAGAAATTAAACTGCCATATTAGGCCTACAGTATATGAGGCAATATTGGAATCTGTGGAGCAGGCCTGGATTTAAACGGTGGCCACGGAGGCCATGGCCTCCGTTGCCCTGGTCTTGGCCTTGGTGCCCCTTCAAAAGTTTCCCATAGACTTTAAGATTTTACAATGGAAGTGCCCTTTGCAAAATGAAAATGGCCTCGCCCTCTCAAAGATGAAATTCCAGGCCATTATTTTGTTTACCTGCTGCAGCTAGTTGTGCTGTGACATCATCGTGCATTGCGGAGTTGAGCAAGTCCGTCTCATCGAAGGCGGACTCCGGCGAGGAAGGCTCGCTGACATCATCCCCTATCATCATCATCTTGAGTCCTTCAAGTGACCCCTAAGGTCACACAGGTCAGCTTGCTAAAAATGGAAAAAGAGTTATTACATTTTACATTAATTTATAGACTGTCCAATGCCATGAACTTTGTAATTTGTAACTAGATACCCAACTTTATGTTTACTAAATACTTTGAAGCACATTTAATGTGGGGTTAATTGTAAAAAAATTCCCAGGACGCAGGAGTCAGCATTTTGTGTTGCTGCTTTAAAAACGTAATGGAAACCAAGACAGCCTGGCAAATTTTAACATTGCTACAGGTATTAAAAAAAACTAGCTATGCAATATGTTTGAAATTTGGCCCAACCTCAACCCTAATTTTGGCCGAGGGAGGGTTACGTTTGTCAGAGCTCCAAATAGACCATACAAGTCTAACGCATATTTGACAGTCTGGTATTTGAACATTGGGATCTGTTTGTTTCCTGCATGCGTTAAAGCAATGTACGTAGGACCAAATTGGTCCCAAAAATGTTTGAATACGTGTGTGACTTGCACAGTCTACAACAATCCTCCCGACTGGTGAGAGACTGGCTAAAACTTGGCAATTATTTTTTACCTTTCCCCACCCACCATAACATTTTATGTACCCAAAGTACTTTCATGGTAAAACGCACCATCTTGTACAAGGCAAGGGGTAGATTTATTTATTTTGAACACTCAATGCCATCTTCGACTGGGTGTTGAATGCGTACGTGAAGTTCTAGCATAAAGTTCAAGACATAAGCAAGATATAAACCATTACTGTCAAAATGCTTTTAACAAGTTTTAAATTAAAAATGATTAACAAAAATTGGCCACAATTTTAAAATGGTCCATCGTAGGTCACAATTATCGCAACTGTGTTCATCGCATTCGCAAGTACCCCAAAACGTCCCCAAACATCAAGACCTCAGATAGGGACATTTTCTCACTTTTTATGAAGCCAATAAACATGATTTGAACTTATTAATATAATTGCATCCACGGAAAAAAGGAATATTGCAACTTTCAACTAAAGTTTGTTATGTTTTTGACAAATTAGAGTGAGCAGAGAGATATTTTACTGATTGGGCAAAATAAATATAACTCGGGGCTTCCCGCTGCTCAGCCGCAGTACGGTGCCCCAGTTACTGGATCTCGTATTTTATATGTATTATGTAAACTAAAATTCCTTTCTTTTTCAGCATATTCTTCCTCGAGCAGACAAACATCTTCTTTTTTTATAGAAAAGAATGTTCGAGAATAAAATAGTTAACAATAACATGGTTAAAATACATCATAATGCAAATTGCAATGCATCATGACTCCCAAAACAATGTCTGTGTGTCCCTTCTTGAATTAATATTTAAGCTCCCTAAAAGTTGTTTTTAAGAAAGTTAAAAAATGTTTGACAAGAACAGAAGGGTTGTCCACATACAGGCCCAGGCCAAGGTCCCCCCAAAACACTATATTTTTGGTGCATGCGTCGTTCCAATTCTTTTCTCCTCGAAAACTTTTTTTGCGACTGCGTGATAGCCTCATCTAATTCGCGCATGTCTGCAAGTAATTCTGGCGACTGCTGCCCACATACGCCAATGTAACCCTCTTTAATCTTACCAATCGTTCGGTTTCATAGTATAAAATGCTGATTCTATTGCAATCTTCTTTTCAAAGAAGGACTTGAGTTTGATTTTGCTGAGAAATTTAAGCCGAGTCAGGTAGATTTATAAATTTAACGTCGAAATATTTTACGGGAAGATGTTTCGTTGACCGTCCCGAGTCGAAAATTGCCATTGCGGCTGCGCATACCAAAAATTATCTGCCTTCAAAAATATGACCAATATACGATACTGAAATCAGATTTAAGAGCGCCTTTTGATTCAACTAGACTTATCTGGCTACATTCTTAATACATCAGGTATATCTTGCAATTTTCACTGTCAAACAATTTGTTCATAAAATGACTGAAATTTTGAAAAGAATTGAGGCTAGCTTATCTTTTCAGCGGAAAGTGCGAAGTGCGACTGCGCAAACGACAAAAGATCGAGTGGTTTACAAAATTTGTACATATCTTTTGCTGAATATTTTAACGTTTTTTTACATAAAATCATTAAAAATACAAAGAAAAATAATAATCAATTCTTTAACTTTATCTTATGAAAACATTGTTTTAAAATACTTACCTTAAATACCCGCAAATTGATGTCAGAAAATGCCCTTCCAACTAAAATTAGATGCGCGGAAACGTACACATTCGAGACGGTTATGAGCACGCCACTCAATTTACCCGAGAGGGTCTACCAATAGGGGTACCAGCAATTGAGTAAGGAGAATTTACGAACGATCAATCGGTTGTCACAGCAACCTCTGGTAGCGTCACGGGGTTCAATGTACTTTGATTTAAAGAGCAATTATAAAGTAACACTGAAATTAATCAAAATTACAAAAACTCTTAACCAAAGTTTCAGAAAACATGAAATTCGTTTTAAAAAATTAAGCCTTCATGTTGACAAACATTTACAAGAAGGCAACTTTCTGCCACGTTATGTATAAACAAACAAAAAATATAAAAAATAATGAAAAATAAATAAATAAATAAAAATTAGTAGATCTCAAGCATCTTCAAATGGAAGCATGTCATATTACTTTAAATTAACATCAAGGAGTGAATCAAATGCTAATAAAATCTTGATCACTTTATTTTGTTCTTGGTTATAAGTTAATAATCTCAGAATACTGGTCTATTTGTGGATTGTTTAATCTTAAAATAACTTTATTTTATAACGTTTATGTGTGTTTAAATGCAGGGCCTATTTCAAAGAGTTGCGCAGAAAATATTGCGAAAATAAATGTAGCTGTTGCCAACTGCTTACCAACCAAAAGGACCTATGGTATAAATGCAAACGCTAGTTAATGGCCTGACGTTTCGACCCTAGCAGAGTCTTTCTCGAAGGCTAAAAAATGTTTAGCCTTTTGGGAAAGACTCTGCTATAGGGTCAAGAGGTCAGGCTATTAACTCTTTTTTGGCAGAAAATATTGAATAACATTTTTCAGCTAGCAAAACTAAGGAGGATACCAGTTACATCTGGTACGTGTCAAATGTATTTTAGCTGGGAACATTATTCTGGTAAGCATAATTTTGTTGTGCTTAGAAACTTGTTTATGCTCATAAGCAGCACTATGAAACTGGGCCCAGATATGGAAAGAAAGAGTATTCCAACATAAATAATATAGATAAGAACACTGGTGATAATAAAAGAAAACGCCATGAATGCTTCCGCTCAAAATTATTTAATCAGAAATACTTTTGGTAAATAAACAAAAATCAAAAGAAAAAGGAACAAACAGTACTGCAATTTAATACAGTAAGTACATATTCACATTATCAGCAATATTATCAGCACTGAGTATAAAAATAATTGCATATTATTATGTAGTTACATTTTTTAAAGAATCATTCTTTATCATTGGTTTTGTCGTTGACACGGGTCACTGCAATTTCAACCTTGCTGGCTGTCTGACAGTTCAAGGGTCACACCCTGAATATACACCACAAACAGTTTGAATAAGGGAATAAAAGAGTAGGCGACGAGTTCTTAAACGGCCGTTTAAAACCGGCCACGACCCTGCAAGGTTTTAAACGGCCGTTTAAGAACGAGTCACTACTCTTTTATTCCCATTCATAAATGCCCTTATGTTAAAAAGCAATATAATATCACAATTATAGACAATGTCACACTGTTTCTTTTGCGAATTTTTCGAAGTTTGCAAATTTCCAAAAACTTTTGTAAAAATGTTTTGTGCGCGTCGGTCAGTGTGTATACGCGCGTGTACACACATATTACGCGCTGTTACTAATAGCTATGCATTGCGTAATTTAAATTGGTGTGCATGAGCTTGCGCGCCCAACACGCGAAGCCAGCCGGTCTTAAACAGCTTCAGCTGTGTCTTTATCAACCGTTTAAACACCCCCACGTGACGCGCTCTCCACCAATAGGAGTAGCGAAACTGTCTGGGTATTTATGAATGTACATTCACAGGCCTAGCTGATGCAACAGAGGCAATTGCCTCTATGCCCAATTTCATAAAGCCTGTAAGCACACAAAATTGATAAGCACAGAACTCTTGCTTAGGAAAAATAGCTTACCAGCCAAAATACCATACAGTTACCAATTGCTTTGACTGGTATCCCACTCATTTCTTGCTGAAAAACAAAGAAATTTGCTCCGCAGAATTTTCTGCTAAACAGCTTTATGAAATTTGGCGCTAGCCATTGAATTGTGATGCCCTTGAAATGTTCCAGTAGAAATTCAAATTTCCTTCATGTGCCCCCTTAAAGGCATCGTACACGTTTGGTAATTGTCAAAGACCAGTGTTCTCACTTAATGTATCCCAACATATGCATAAAATAACAAGCCTGTGAAAATTTGGGCTCAATTGGTCATCAAAGTTGCAAGAAAATGATGGAAGAAAAAACACCCTTGTTGTACAAATTTGTGTGCTTTCAGATAGGAATAAAAACTTCTTGCAAGAAGTTTTTATTATTTTAGTGAGAAATTACCTCTTTCTAAAAAACTATGTTACTTCAGAGGGAGTCGTTTCCTGCAATGTTTTATACTATCAACAGCTATCCGTTGCTCGTTACCAAGTACGTTTTTATGCTCATATTTGTTTTGAGTCATTACCAAACGTGTACGATACCTTTAAGGAATACCTGCCTTGCCCTTACAACAATCAAGTATCAGGCCTGTATTCAAGAACAATTATCAACCATCAGTGACAGGTTTACTGAATTTGTTGTTTACAATTTGTTTATGTGTTTTGTTGTGTCATTTAGCCTTCGAGAAAGACTCTGTTAGGGTGGAAACATCAGGCCATTAACTCTTTTTTTGCATTTATACCAAAGGTCCTTTTGGTTGGTAAGCAGTGTGCAACAGCTCACTCTATTTTCTCTTTTTAAAATGGTTTAAATCATACAAGCTCTAATTTTGTTCTTTTGGTCGTGAACTAGCTCGATTTCACAAAGCACTCAGTTCATCCGAAAATGAATATTACCATAGTCAATTATTCCAAAAGTCAATATTATTATCATAGTGATTGATTTGAATTAAGGGAATAAAAGAGTAGCGACGAGTTCTTAAACGGCCGTTTAAAACCGGCAGGGTCGTGGCCGTGCGATAAAGGCCCAAGCCGAAGGCGAGGGCCTTTATCGCACGGCCACAAGCCTATTACAAGCCTACGGCCACAAGCCTATTATAGACAACCTGTGACAATCTGTTTGAGCGAATTTTCGAAGTTTGTACATTTTCAAAAACTTTTGTAAAATTCTGTTTTGTGCGCGTTGGTTTGTGTGTACACGCGTGTACAAAAAGATTACGCGCGGGTATACTAATAGCTTTGTACTGCGTTCCGCGTAAGTAAATTGGCGTTCATGAGCGTGTGCGCCCATCACGCGAAGCCAGCCGTGTTTAAACACTTCTAGCCGGTGTTATATCATCCGTTTAAACACCCCCACATGACATGCTCTCGACCAATCAGAATAGCGAAACTGGCGGGGTATTTATGAATGTGACATCACACTTTGCTAAGCAGTTAGGATTGATTGGCACTTAAGATCAATCTTAGCTCTTGGTGAAATCGGCCCAGTTGCAATGCAACAGTGTCTTCCCTCCATATACATGTAAAGTGGACACATTCTCCCTATCACTTTTTATTTTTGGTACAAAAACAACTCTGAATGGGGGTCATGTTCCATGGAAAGCAAACCTCCTATAGAAATTGTAAATTTTTACTAGTTTGCGGACGAGTAAACTGCTCGCTTATAGACCATGTAACCCTTGTTCACCTTGTACGATCCAGGGCCTTTCTGGCAGGCAAAATACTACACTGGTCATATGGCCAATTTTACATTTTCTGTCATATTAATTTCCACATAAATTCAAGAGTTATAACAGTAACAGCTGAACGAGCATTGAGATGTGCCCCCTTTCTTCATATCAAAAGTTGATAAAAATCAGACAGCGCAATCTCCATAAAATATAAGATTTAATGTTTTCTTCCATTGAGAGGTGTGCAAATCGTGCCTGCAGGAAGTCCAGGACTCTGTGGCTCTTTTGTAAACGTGATGTCACAGGTTACGTGGTCTATTGAAACACATCTTACAGCTACATGTAACTTCTGAAGTTTTCACTGAAATAACTGAAATTATTTTATTTATTAAATGCTTGGGTCATAAGTACAAATCCCATCTAAGCACTCTGTTGATTTTTTCCACTGGATTCAGAAAGCACACAGAGTAAACAGTGCTTAACCACACATCAGTGTATAAAGGTAAAAACAACGTAATAGATACTGTAAAAGCCGTCTCAGATTTCATGCATGTTAGCATTGCCCTTGCCTCACAACACATCTTCCCCTGAAGACAAGCAGAGTATATTGTTTTGAATTGTCAAGAACGGCTTTCTCTTTTTTGAGCCAACACTCCTCCCTCCTCCCAAAAGAGATTTACACATGGTTGTACCCCCACAAGTTTATAATATAGTTACTTCACATCAAACAAAAAGACTAGCTTTGCACATCATTTTCTTGAAGCTTACAGCCCTTTGGGAGGGGAGGCACAGTTACTCTGGACCATTAGCATCAGTCCCAATTTTCTTTCCAAAAAGCTAAATAGTATTACCTGAAAATTTTTCTTTATCTTATTTGAACCATCATTGATTCTTATACATAGCACTTTCAAAACATTACAGTTAAATAAAACATTTACCAATTCCTGATAGGGCGATCCTTTTTCATAATTCATAGCACATGTCAATGTTTTTGTAAACCTTTGAAATGTTCCAAATTAGACGGTTGAATTTTTCTTATAAAATTACCCCTTTCAAAAAAATATATTTTCCGTTTCCGCTCCTTCGATATAAGAGGTGCATTATCTGAAAAGCTAGGGTCCCATCTGAATATGCTTAAAACAAAATTAACGATTATTTTACTGTCAATTTACCTACTGTGGATTTTAATAAGTGTAACAATGTTATTTTGATTCATTTATTACACAAGTCATTACAAAAATACAAAATTGTAGAAAAATATCACTCAATCTCAGTGTTTTAAAATCAAACACTTTTCTACAAGAGTTTTAATGAATACAAAATAATTGAAACTATTCAGAAATATAATTCTTTCAAACTCTAATGTACAGAATCTGACAGAATCTGCCAGTTGATATACTCGTTGATTTCACACTTTTTTTTATTTGTACTATTATATTTTGTTATTATTAGAACGGGACTTGAACCAGCAACCTCCAGAATTGTGTGTCGGTGCTCTACCAACTTTATCTAGCCATGTTTGCAGTCTCCCTATTATGCCTGTCAGAAATCACACAACCTTATAGCCAGGGGCATGGATCACGTCCAGGTTTACAATACAACCTGTGAAGTGGCAACAAGGGGATCACCATAAGGGGATGCCACTTTTTCTTTTACATATTGTCACTTTTCAACAACCATGATGGCGTAATTCAGGGAACAAATTTCATACTGCAATCTGGCATAGCAAAATGATTAGACTGAACATGTTTTGTGCACACTGAATACTCATTAAAGAGTAGCAATTATGATGATTTTTGAGTAGCAACTGATACATTTTGTGCAACACTTTGCTGAGCTATAGTGCTATACAAAGAAAAATCATTCACTGTAATTCAAACTGCTGACAGTTTTTATGTTGAAACTTCCCGATCTGTATTCCGATATGAATTTTGTTCAAATATATAAAAGTTGTACACACTGATACTTGATCAGATAGAGAGACATATTACAAATTTATAAAATGTCTACGATAAATAAAGACACCTGCTTCAGCTGAACTGAAAATTTGTGTCAGATGTCAAATGCACTCATGTGCACTGATGCATTTCCGATATGAATTTTGTTTGTTCAAATTATATAAAAGTTGTACACACTGACATTTGATCAGATAGAGAAATATTACACTATGTGTTTAACATTTCTACGAAAAGACAACTAGGTGCATTAGCTGCTTTAGATGTCAAATGCACTCATGTGCACTGATGCATTGCACTCGAATACATTTATTAGCAAAGTGATGATATCAAAATGTTTTTTTTTCCATTTCTTGAATCGATCCTTTCAAAAGTAATTTTACAGAAAACCACAGGAAAACGGAAGAATTGGTGAGGTATGACCAACACACTTATCCACTAATTTATATATATTCCTAATTTGGATTTTTTGAGAGCTAGATATTTATTTTCAAGAGCAGTTATTTTTATTTTCAAATGCAGCAGTTTTTTACCTTCTCGAATATAAAAATAACTGCTCTTGTAAACAAAAATAACCGCTCTTGAAAAACTGCTCTTGAAAATACAAAGTAACTGCTCTCGAAAACAAAACAGCGATGGCACTAGCATGATTTTGTAAGAAAATTGAAAATAGAAATACACATAATTGTACCTGGGGAAAAATCCCATCATGAAGATATTTCAGTGCAAGATATAAAATTCAGCCTCCCTTGTCAATCTAACTGAGCAAGAACTTTTGTTCGGTTATATTCAACATTGAAATAAAAGCCTTTGCTTTGGGATCCATGGCATTTCCTTGAAATATATTTTGTAAAAACAGTTCATTGTGAAATATTGTGTTTATATTTTTTTACTAAAAACTTTATAAACTATGGGAAGGATTTGCTGTAAAAAGTGAAACAGATGTAGAGTTCAATGAAAAAATGAATTAAATGGTGTATCCAGCAATCCCATCTGCAGTTACACATTTAAAATATGCACTTTTAAAAATAGGAGGCAGTTAACTGTGGCGGGCCACGCATAACCTGTCAGAAACCATAGCGGCCACAAGCGGGTGCAAGATTTGATCTGACTTCCATTCACAGAAAGAGGTTGCAGTGAAAGTCATGTCCAGAATTGACATCCAATGTTTCTCATGTAAACATACTATTTACATTTGTAAAACAAAACATAATTTCTGTTTCAAATTGTTCTTTTTAGGCATTTTTACTGAAAAACAGAGTACGAAAATCAACAATAGTAGCCATGTTTGGGCGTATTGTGATGAGTTTACAGAAATGAATGGTCTTTCAAAAATGGAATAATGGAGGGTCTCTGTAAATCCTGTCATAGAAAGTCCAAGTCCAGGTAGCACTTTTTGAAGATGGATATAACGTTACTCAGTCATTGTTTTGGCACGTACAGAGGTAGGGATCCACAGCAAATTCCGGGGTTGCATTTTATTATAAATCAACAGTGCGCTACACTCTTTCTCTGTGGCTACACGAATCTCTTATCCTTGTCTCATATGCAATCACCACTCCAAGTTGTAAAGGTAAAAACAAAACCAGAGTCCAAACCTGGTTTAGCTCCCTTCATTTTTTCTTTTTCTTCTTGCCCTTTCCTTTCTTCTTGCCCTTGGGGGCATCTGGCCAGCCAAAACCCCTCATCTCAAGAAACTCCTGGGGACCATGGGCAATGTAGTAAGCGTTTGTCATTGCAGCCGGGCTCATAAGATCCACTGGTTTCTTGGCGGCTTTTGGGGAGGCTGATCTAGCCTTCCGACCCTTCTTTTTCCCGCCGGGACTTTTACTTCTGCTTCGGCTCCTGCGGGGCAGTGTTTTGGCACTGCGGCTGTATCCTTTTTTACCAGCCTGCAAAAAGACGGCAACGTTTATTTTCCTTGTTAAAATGTCTTCAGCTTAATGAAATTAATTCTTGATGTAGAGGATAATTTTTTCTCATTCAGAGCACACATTTCTTGTTGAACCTTTTCTCACCAACAAAGCAAAGACTTGGGCCCAATTTTATAGAGCCGCTTAAGCACAAAACGTAGCTTAGCGCTAACAAAATTGTGCTTACCAGAATAAGGTTACCAACCAAACTACCATGTCATGTGTACAATTTGTGACTGGTATCCTGCTCATTTCTGCTTGGCAGAAAATTGTTAATCAATATTTTCTGCTTAAGCAGCTCTATGAAATTGGGCCCTGGGCTGGATTTCACAAAGAGATCAGATTCATTTTAAGATGAGTTAGCTATTGAATTAATCTTAACTGCTAGCATAATATGATTTACCAATACAAATCACCACGACAATATAAACAACTTTTGTTGAGATGAAACAAGTCTTATGGTGCTTTGTAAATGGAGCCAACAAGTATGCAATTATGTACCTCTGTCATTACTGTGAAGACCATGGACTTATGTTTTAAGAAACTAACGATGGGCCCAGGTAAATAATAGTAATAATTGGTTCTTATACGCTATAGCGAACATATCCTAATAGCTAGATCAAGGTGCTTCACAACATTATTCATAGGTCATACTTTAGGCCATTCCTCCAACTTTCTCAACTCCCTGGGGAGCATACAACCCCAAGCTGCTTAAATTAGCATTGAGGGGTTAATCCAACCCAATATGCGGTCTCAGCCCTTTTAGGTTCCCATTTAAATACCTGGTTTAAGAGAAGCAATTATGGTAAAGGGCCTTGCTCAAGGAAACAAGTGTCGTGACAGGGAATTGAACCCACACTCAGATAATTCAACCATCAGAACTCGTGTCCGATGTAGTTAGACCACTCGGCCACGACACACCACACCAGGTGAAATCTGAATATAAATGACTTGATAACTGCAGCACATGTGCACACAAAGTTGCCTGTGTGAAAATTAGAACTTGGTCTGAGGAAATCCAATCTGTAGTTTTACCTACAGAGCAAGGTTTTACATACCATGTTTAGAAAGTTCCTAGACTTTCTTACGTCCGACGACCAACTGGCAGACTTTGCTCTCGACCACTTTGTCTCATCACAGTTTCATTGTGAGAAATGTAGATAAATCGTCTGCGAAATGAAAAATAAAATACTTTCAGAGGCACAAGAATTTTCTTCTGGTTTAGCAATTCGATCAGACGTGATCATAATCATAAATGAGTGAAGTGATTTCCACATTTATGTCCGTATGTTCTGTGCTTTAACAGTGGAACTAATCGGCATTTTTAAAACATCCCTAAAAGAGATGATCGATCGTGTGTTGGTGTTAGGCCGGGAATTCCATGCTTGAGAGTACAAGGCAATTTTCATCTTGCTAGGGCACTTACATTGGAATCCTTTTTTATAAGTCTATGCATAATTTTGAAGCGGTAACAATGCCAAGACCCAAGGGGCTTTTTCCAAACCTCGGCTTAGGCTCAGTCTCCGAGCTCCGTTTGATGTTGGAAACACTGTACAAAATGTACACTGCTCAAGAATTGATGGCCGAGCCCAAGCCGGAGCCATGAGCCCAAAAGCCAAGGTTTTGGAAAAGGACCGCAGGAACGATGCCATTAGCCTTTTTGAGATATGGAGTACACTGTTTGGTTTTGGGTGACAGATCTACCACAACCAAACAGCACAAATAAATGTGTCCACCATATCTCAAAATAAGGCCTCTGTGCTCGTTATAATTCCAGGCCTGTAGTTTACCTTATTTCCAGTCTTATTTCATCATTTATGCTTTATATCTTTAGCATAGAAAACACATCAGCTACACAATAAATCAAATGAATCCATAATAACTATGTAGGGCCTACAGAGTTTGCTAAGTCATATCACTACAACATTTATGCATGTCATGGGAAAAGGAGAGCAACCAGGAGTTGTTGTGACCTGTACGGATAAAGGTTAACTCTTTTGTTCAAACTGAATTCAAAATTTATGATTTCGTGCCAGCAACAAAAGACTCAATGAAGACAACTGCATGAATTATTGACCAACATTTTTCATTCTTTACACAAGGGATTTCAAAACAACTGTCTTGGAGTCTGGGACTCCAATCTTAGACTTACAGGTAGGTCTCCAAGGCTTGGAAACAAATGCATTGAGAGTTTGGGGGCCAAGAGGTACAATGCTGCTGCTTAAATAACAATGTTATTTAGTAAAGAGCAGGCTCCACTGTGTATAGTGACTGTCTGCAATTTGAATGGAGTCCAGTATGCTACAGGCTACGCCTTTTGTTGTGTGCAACAAATTTCAACATAAATAAAACATCTCACTATGCAAAGTCCAGACTGCCTGGTAAACACATCGTTCCAATTGTCAAGCTCACTCCCCAGGGTTGACAACTGACGACAACTTACAAAACTATACCGACAACTCTGATTATTCATTACACTATAAAAGAGCCCAATTTTATCATAAATTAGTGAAAACACTTTGAAAAACGTAAAGTTTGCAGTTGAATGTAGTCATTGGTTGGTAATTCTTGTAAGTGTAAACTCAAGACTGGACAAGTCCAGCGGTCTTGCATTTTTCAATTGAATAATAAAACTTCACTGTGTGTAATATCTATGAATTTTACACTGGACCTCAGGCCAGAGGCCAGTAATTTTAGTGTCGGGCCTGTAAACTCAAGACTGGACAAGTCCAGCGGTCTTGCATTTTTCAATTGAATAATAAAACCTCACTGTGTGTAATATCTATGAATTTTACACTGGACCTCAGGCCAGTAGCTTTAGTGTCGGGCCTGTAAACTCAAGACTGGACAAGTCTAGCGGTCTTGCATTTTTCAATTGAATAATAAAAACTCACTGTGTGTAATATCTATGAATTTTACACTGGACCTCAGGCCAGAGGCCAGTAATTTTAGTGTCGGGCCTGTAAACTCAAGACTGGACAAGTCCAGCGGTCTTGCGTTTTTCAATTGAATAATAAAACCTTACTGTCCCGTCGTGTGTAATATCTTGAACAAAAACAAATTATGTTCTGCCACATGTGGACAAACTCACTGCCATATTGAGTTCATGTGCCTGATTCAATTCACTCAAACTTTTTGTGACAAACTTTTCCATGGGCAAAGTTTTAATTAAAGGATAGTGTACTGTGAACACTTCACAGTGGCGTAACCAGACATTTTCAATTGGGGGGGGGGTACATAATTGGACCATTCATTTGAGCTTTCGATCTCATTTGGGGGGGTAGGGGGCGCCACTGACATTTGAATTTAACAACACACTGTAAGGATTTTGTCTTTTCACCAGAGCAGTATGATAATTAAAAAAAGTTTGGCATCTTTCTGGTATGCCTAATGAGACAAAAGGATCCTAAACTAAAAAAGTGACTAATACCATGACCTGTAGGCTTGAAGATAGCTGTGTAGAGAAACAAAAATACGAAGAAATCTCAGTTATAGATGAGAGAGGAAGACCCCAAAGGAAAACCTTTGGGCTACAACAAGCCCTGTGGTCTTATGGATTTTCTCATCAAATTTGAGCCCTGATTTTGTTTCATTTTTAGTTAGCATTAGATTTGCTCAGCTCAATCCATGATGAGTGTAAATTTCAGGCATCATGATACAGTGAATAGGTTTGGTGTTGACATGTTGCACAAGCCTTGCAGTCTCATTCAGAAAATAATGAGTGAACTTTACCGAACCCCCCTCAAAAAAAAGGGGGAAGAAGAAGAATATTTTAAAAATTGTAGTTCAAAAGCACTGTGCCTGATCTTATAGAGAATAAGCGTTACAAAATAAATGAAATATTATGCGACTGTTATATTCCGGTTTTCTAGAAATGTGACATTACCAATTTTTCAACAAGTTTCTTCGATGCCATACCTTCCTTTTTTTTTTACAGAAATTACAGAACTGGCCCAACTCTTGCTTCTAATGATGAATGATTAAGGGACGTGACCAAGAGCTATACCGAAGTTACAAAAGAGAATTAAAATGCCTAGCTAGCAAACAAAACTATTTTTTCATAAATAATAACGTTATAATAAGGCCATTAAATAAGTTAATTTGTATAAAAAAGGAAAAAGAGGAAATCAGCTGATTAACTGAGCATTCTGATCATCCCCTATTCATATTATAATATTAGAAAAACAAATGTTGGTGTAGGCCTATTATTACTTAGACTAAGACTAACTAACTTAACTAATTAGACCCAGAAAACTGGAGCGCTGTACATGCTGTACTCCGGAAGTTCCTCTTTTTGAAATGTTGACTTTGGGTAAAAACTTAAAAACATAAGTACAGGAACAGCGCCCAGGCATTTATTGGGGCAACTCTAAGCTATATTATATTTTGTTTGTACATTTCATCTGAACTGAAGAGGTTGCGAGGATCCTCCGACCATGCTCCGACAAACACTAAACAGACGGTGGGCGGCTTGGGTATTGTGAGTCGGTGATGCAAATAAATAGATCAAGGCAAAAACGAAGCTGAGAATTTTCTGTAAGTGTAAGTGGCGTACACAAAGGAGTGTACAACAACAAAACTTCAAAGAAAGGAAAGGGGGAAGAAGTTATTTTGTCACCAAATACAAACACTAGATCTACGTTGACTTACCACGACACAATCATTTGAATCGGTTAACACTGATGTGAAGTCAAATCAGCAGTCACCCTCTTGAAGTTAACCGACTTTTAATTAGGACGATAAGGATAACAACATTTTTAAGACCACATAAAAAAGTACCACCGCTTGCACAAGTTGCAGTAAAACAACAGGGTTTACTTCCGCATTAGCTTTCTACCTCTACACGACGTACGTACGGACGTGTACACGACGGTGGGTAGCAAAAGTATGCAGCAGGCGTTACGCGTTGGCGCTTAGCGTAAACAATGTAAACGTTGTCATGGTTGCAGCCGCAATGTCAGCAAACAGTGCAGAAACACAGGCGGCGAACGATGAAAACACTGGGGGCGAACGATGATGTTGCAGTGATGACCCCCCCCCCCCCGCGAATTTTGAAAACGTTTTGGTACATCTTCAGCTTTCATATAATTATCTTATGCTAAATAATTTGAACTGTTTTCTCTTTCTACCTACCTACTTTTATTTTTATTTTTTTGGAAGAAGAAAATTAGTCAGTCGGCGAAAAATAAAAGGTTTTGCCTATAGGCCTATACCTAGCGTCGCGTGCACCATGCACAAACGCATCTTAGGCCTACAGCACTGCACATAAAGTTTATTCGGGATCATAAGGTGTAAGCATTGCATTAAGTTCAATGGCCATGAATTTCCAAACGTGTTCAGTGCCTTTACGCTTTTTTAAAATCAAGTAAATTGTCAAAGACCAGTGTTCTCACTAATGTGTATCCCAACATATGCATAAAATAACAAGCCTGTGAAAATTTGGGCTCATTGGTCATCGAAGTTGCAAGAAAATGATGAAAGAAAAAACACCCTTGTTGTACAATATTGTGTGCTTTCAGATATGAATAAAAACTTCTTGCAAGAAGTTTTTATTATTTTAGTGAGAAATTACCTCTTTCTCAAAAACTACATTTATACTTCAGAGGGAGTCGGTTGATTGAAAGTTTACAGAAATGTTGAATTTGGACACAACATCTGTTAACACGATTGAATGTTTTGCTATCAATAATCATTCGGCCGTCCATGCCAACCAGCGCGGTTTGTTTATCAACAAAAGAAAGGTCTATAAATACTATTTTAATTTTATTTTCCCAGAAAAGTTTAACTTCTACCACCATCAGGGGAAATTTCGACCACCTTGCTCCCACAAATGCAATACGCAAATGCATTTGACGCGTGCATTAGACGTAAAATGAGACACATTGTCATTATCTAGACCAGCATGCACCTCATATTGTGGTTAACGCGCGCGTAATGCATTTACGCCCTCTGTCTGTGGACGGACCGAGACTATGGGCGCGCGCCCTTTTAGCAAACTTTTTCAACCTCGTGTTCAATTTGCTTGAATAAGCAGATCGACCCCATTTTAAAGTTAAAGCGAAATTGAGGAAACCAAGGTCAAGGAACGAGGTGTACTCGCGCGTGTTTTGGATGGACACCGCGCATGGTGTGGTGAAAGCTATTAGCTAGAGGTACGGTGTGTGTAGAGAAGTGATGCGTATCAAAAAATCGCCACAACCCGCCAACCTATTTTTGCTAGTTTTGTCCTACAACCCTTTTGTCGATTCAGAGAAGCGGTACATTGACCAGAGGTTGGAGTATCACAAGGGAAAATAAGCTTGAATTTCAGCTGCTTAACTTGAAATAATTTTCAAGGTGAGTTTACAGCTCTCTTTCGATTTGTAGTAATATGTGGCAAACATCCGACCTCCAACTATTCTAAATGACCCAACTCAGCTGTAGTGTACTGTTGTGATCATGATGTACTCAACTTAACTTGTATTGTGCTGTACGAAAGAAATTATGTATTCGACCAAACTCAACTGTTATTGTTAATGACAGTGGTACAATTTCGAAACTTTGACTAAACTTACTAATTCATGAACTAAAATTAAGAAGAATAGTATGGGGGGGCAGAATCTCCTGCCAGCATGGCCAGTGCAGTGCCACACCGGCACTGGCAAAATTTTTAGTAAAACTAATCCTCCTCTATCCCTTGTGCAACACATCACAATCTTACTTTCAAGCGTTAATTATATTGTATCGTCCAGTCAGGTATTTTCTTTTCTTATTTATTGCTTTTTAGTGGTTTTTCCTGTAAGTATTTAGCCCTAGAACTGTTTTTAATGTTTCAATGTGTTTACTGTATGCAAGCATTTGAATTACCCTTTTGGGATCTAGTAAAGAGTCATAATATTGAATTGAATTGAATTTAAAAGTAAAACCTCTAAAATATATTTATTACGCAGGCAAATCGTACAGTGCCCTCTTTGACGTGTAGACGTCATGGTAGACAAGTAGCCAACATTAAATTTACCGATATCCACAGCACCAGTGGTCTAGTGGCAGTAGTGGATGCATATTATTAACTTTACTTTGTATTGTAAATTAAAGTTGCTGGATACATCTCTGCATTTTCTATATAAGAAACTGTTATGCCTTTCTTAAAGGGTGTGTACAACATTGGTAAGAATGAACAAATAGATGCTCACAGATTTGCACATAACTCACATGGTATAAAGATGGTCATGGTAGAAAACTTCCCCTGAAATAGTTTTGCTTGAAATGCCATAGTTTTTGCGAAGTGAGTAATAGGCCTAGTATTTATCCTGCAGGATAAATTCCGATGCTTGAAAAAAAGTTAAAACACATTAAGGGGGTTTTTCACTGTTTTCTCATGACTCCGAAGACCGATTTAGCTTAAACTTTCACAGGTTTGTTATTTCATGTATATGTTGGGTCACATCGAGTTTGGATACAGGTCTTTGGCAATTGCCAATGTTGTAATGTACACACCCTTTAAGCATAAAATGTAACCATATTGATGAAGAAATAGTGGAGGTGAAATTTTGCATATGCACCCTTTAAAGTTCTGGCCTTGTTGCAATACAAACAATTGTGCACAATACCAATACTGGTGCACTGGTAATTGACATCAGTATTGCCAATGATATTGTCACAATACATATTCAGCACAGTTCCTGTAAATTAAATTTGATGTAACTTCACTTCCACGGAACATGAGCAAAGGTAGTTTCACAGCTGAATTATCAAATAATTGTTGTTAATAATTATAGATCCTGAAATCCTTCGAAGAAGTTTTTTCCAGTCTGCTCTTTTTTGGTCATGTTTGGAAACATAAACTATGAATTTTTTAATTTCTTCAAAATATAATGTACTTGAAACATCTACATGTATAGCAATTTCATTGACTTCATAGATGTTTAAATTACTGGGGGTTTTTCCGTTTGTTTCAGGTTCTTTGTCCAGAAGACGGTTGTCCTTTTGTGGAGTAAGCATGGCAGGCATCTCTGATCATGTGGCGGAGTACCAGACTGCAAAAACTCAGATGACTTCTGCCAAGAGGAAGGTGGATATGTACAACTCAACCTTGAAGAAGATCCATCGTGAAGGAGTTAAACTTGGAGAGATAGCTGTCATTGAGGAGACCAACAGCTCCACGATCTTCCGTATCGCTGACAGTCTTGGCAAGCTGATCAATCCAAAGCCCTCTGCCTTCTGCTGTGGAGGATGGGTCGAGATGAGCGCATCTGATGCCAAGGCTCGACTGAGGATGAAAGACGACAAAACCAACCAGAATGGGTGGCCCATCAGTGCCATCCCTGCTAATCAACTGTTGAAGTTCTGCACCCCATCCCAATATGGAGATCTTGAACGCCAGGAGACTGTTTACAACCCTGATGTTCGCCTGGCTCATGAATGCATTGCAAGCAAATTCAATTTTGCTAATCCTTCTGAAGGCAAGGCCTTGTACTACTCCATCGCCAGCATAGTACCGCAGTTTCTTAGAGTAATCGCTGAGAAAGTTAAGAGTACCTTGGCCAACGGGAAGGATGTATCTCTGCAATGCTACAAGATGAATGTATATGGCGAAGGTGGATTCTTCAATGCCCATGTTGACACACCTGTCGATGCGGCTCGCATGATTGGAACAGTAGTCGTCTGTCTGCCCAGCAAGCACACTGGAGGAGTACTGAAAGTACAGCATAAAGGGATCGAAGAAGAGTTTAAGTTTGCCGACTTGTCTGGAGATGGTGGGAAAATTCAGTGGGCAGCGTTCTATTCTGACTGCGTCCATGAGATCCTCCCAGTTCAAGATGGCCATCGGATCACCGTCACCTACAACATCCTTCAGGAGCTTTCGTGGCAATACTCTGATCCGGGGAAATGCAAAAGTGACAGCTTTTGTGAAGGGCAGGTGGTAGCAACTACTAAAGCTGGGATTCTGGACAAGATCGTAGCTGACATCTCCAAACTCTCCACTGATAAACAAGTCTCCTTCTATCGTGATGGAGGCTTGGAGCGGTTTGGCATCTTCTTGAGGCACAAGTACACGATGTCAGCCTTGGCACTGGGTCACCTCAAGGGCTGTGACCAGGTCCTCCATGCTGGCTTAACCTCCAGAGGCCTGACGTGCCAACTTCAGACAGTACTTGTCCATGAACTTAATAACAGAATCGAAGCTGGCGAAGAAAACAACTATCGAGACAGTGAAGAGCATGACGTCTTCTCGTTCAGCGGAGAGGACATGCTGTTCGTCAATGACCAAGGACCCGAACCTCCTCATGCTTCCTGGAAGCAGATGCGCTTCATCAAAGAGTGGAGCAAGGAAACCGTATTGATTGAAAGGAGCAACAAGCGGGGCCGAAACTGCGGCAACTACACCGAGCCTGGACAAACTGACCGTCTGTACCTGCAGTCTGTCGTCATCATCAAAGTTCCGACGAGTGACCCAGAAAACCCAAGAGAGTAGTGCCGATAAAACTGTGACTTTCTATCTCAAGGACAGAGTGTTGAACCCTGTTTCGTTTTAAAGTTCTTATTGTTATGACAGTTGTTATTACAAAACATATTAATTAGGTCACAGTGTATTTGTTTTCTATAGTGTTGAATTTTATAGTAGCAAGCACCAGATTTGTTCATGGGGGGGGGAGCAAGCGGGCACAAAGACATAATTTGGGAGGATTTAATGTATTAATTAAAACCCTAACCCCCATCAGGGTCCCTCCACATACCCTGCCAAATACAACAGAATGCAACACAGTTGAAATGAGAACCATGCCAAATGCAACAAAATGCAACAAGGGATTTTGTTGCATTGTGCAGGCATGTTGTTTGTGTTAGGCATGTTAGGACTGAGCAAGGGGGTTTGCCCTGCTAAATGCAACAGTATGCACATAAGTGTAGTGGTGACTACAACAAAATGCAACACCAATATGAAGGCACTTGACTGCTAAATGCAACAAAATCAGTCAAAGAATGACATCTGAGTTGACTGCCAAATGCAACAGACTACAACAACTTTTACCATTTGGTGCATATTGTTGCATTTAGCATGGTTAGGGTTAAAACATTCATATTGTCGATCTCATGGGGGGGGGGGCCAAGGGTTTTGACTTTTGAGTATGGCATTATGCCACTAGGCAAGCAAATAGTTAGTTTTCACTGATGTAGCTGTGTTCTTATAAGGTTCTCAGTTTTTGAATAATTGACGATGATCATAAAACTTTGTATTTCTGTTTTAAAGATTTGATGATATATATACATTCCTTTTTATGTATGTTTTCAGTTTAATTCAGTGTAAGATATCATGGCATAATTTTATTTAGTTTTTATGGAGAAATATATTTTTAAAGCTGATGATTTTTCAAAAAAGAAAATTGTTTATATTTTTATTCTTCAGTTATATGGCCATCAGTCATAAAGCTTCTTAAGCACAAAAAGTTGCTAAGCAGAACAAAATTATGCTTACCAGAATAACTTAGGCTACCAGCCAAAATACCATCTCATTTATACCATCTGCAACTGGTACACTTCTTTTTTTTTGCACAGCAGAAAATTGTTAAGCGTTTATCTTTTTACTTATAGGAGCTCTGTGAAATTGGGCCCAACTGGGCTAATTATTATAAAACAGTTATAAGCAGAAATTACTACATGTACTTGACAAGTTCAGTTGCTAGGTAAAAAACCTAGCAGGAAACATGACACGTGTATTGTACACTTCAAGCTGGTGACCCATTTTTGCTAAGCGATATCTATTAATTGTGCTTGGAAAAAAACTTGTTCTTAAAAGAGTTATGAAAAATAGGCCCAGGCCAGGTGGTTGAGTATCAAGGATTGCATTTTTGTTTTCCTCTGGTGTTCTTGTCATCCACTTTTCTAGTTTATCATTGAACGTCCAATTCCCGCAATTTCCTTCTCCAGTTGTAAAAACCATTTTTTGTTCATGTTACAATTTTAACTGTATGCTAATCACCAATTGTAACTTAACTATTGCTGTTTGCCGATTTTTAATAAAGGTTCTGAATTGGATGATTTATTCATATTATAATGCGCCCGTATCTAGAAGGAATGATGTGACAACAACTGTGGAAAAACACTGCTTTACTTTTAAAAATTAGTGTCCAGTTGACCAAATTAATAGACCAGCCCCCCCCCCTAAAAAAAGCCCCAAACAACAACAAAAGTTCATGGCCATTGAACTTTATTAATTAATACATCCGAGTGGTGTCATTTTGATAAGGTTCCCTGGATCTACAGTGGCAATTCAATTCTCCTATCAAGGGTGCCAGATTATTTCAGCCTCAGTTGGTTTTTGTATTGAAGAGAAATGAGCTACCTCTGCCACGATGATATATGAAGAGATCTGGTTGCATTACAGAAGGCCTGTGAAATAATTTTCTCCACAGCCAGCTCACCCCACCCAACCCACCCAACCCACCCACCCACCCCACCCCACCCCACCCCACCCCACCACACCAACCACACCCACCCCACCCCAACCCAAACACCCACCCACCACACCCACTCTCTGAGCTGAACAAAAAAAACTTCCAGAGCTTAAAATCCTGGACAGGCTCCTCATTATTTGTTTTATTTTATTTTATAAAGTGACACATACAACGGCTCAACTATGATCTTTAGGGTAGAATGATAAACTTCTAGTAATTCTTGAAATTGCTTGGGTACGAAGTGACAAACTTTCATTTCAATATCCATGACTCCTGAACGATCACTCAGTCGGGTTTTACCAAGCTCCACACGGACGGACCGACCGATGAAGGAGCACTCGCTTCACATGTATATACGTGACACACCACTGCCTGGTGGTGGTGGACACAGTGTGTAGTTTTACGCCCTCTCTCGATGGGTTATAAACAGATCAACGCCTTGGATCAAGACTATCGATGGGAGCGCGCCATGAGGAAACTTTCCAACCTCGTTTCCATTTTCGTTTGTACCTGCATCGACCCCATATAAAAGTTGAAGGGAGTAAAATGAGGAAAATAAAGAACAAGGTTTATATTAGTGAATTGCATAAACGCGCGTGTTGGACGGACCACATGGCATGGAACTCGGTCAAAAACTTTCTTCAGACTTCAGTGCGCCTCTTCTGTTGAAAATTCTCCATCTACCTACTTGAAACAGCCCTTTAAATTCGGAGAAGTAGTATATTGAGACTTACACTTGTTGTAAGTTGACACTTACAACAAGGCAATTATACTTGAAATTCAGCTGCTTAAATTTATAGGTGAGTTTACATTATTAATAATAAAGTTAGGCCTAAATCCTACAGCCTTACAGGCCGGTTTTCGGGGTACTATAGCTTTTTCTTTGAATAATAAAAAAAAGGCATATATCAACTAACGCCCTAATTGGCTTCCTTTGTTTATAAGAAGTATGCAAAGATACATTAAAACTTGGTAGACATTGAAACTTTCACACCACGCACCGATCTTCGATGACTTCAATCAATAGCGTCTCATTTGTTTTGAGTTTTACCTGTTTTCAAGGCAAACAAGAAAGTATGGTGTCCCGGTGAAGCCATACGTGGAAGAAACATCTGCAGTGACTACAAGTGTTCTGTGAGACTTTGTGTATGACTCTATAGCCAGCAGTTGTCTTCATTTTATTCAAAATATTTTTTATTTAACTTTAAAAATTACCATGGTAATTAGCAAAAACTAAATAAAAAATAAAAAAGTGTAAATAATTCTTGGTTTTTAAATCTGATTTTAATTTAGTTTTGTGTCGTTTAATGTTTTTTCAATTCAATTCAATTCAATAATACGTTTATTCCATAGGCCTACTCTTGTTGAACAAAAAAAGAACAATTGTGAGAATTAAACAGTACATAGAAATGTAACAAAATCTGAAGCGCATTAAATTAAACAGAAACAATATAATCTAAATGTTTCTTAACATTTATAAAAGCATACAAATAAACAGTGATAATTGAATCAACAAGCCGATGTTTAAATTTTGACAATAATAATATTAATGACAATGAGGGTTACAAAAAAATTCTCCAAACTAGGCCTATTAGAAAATGATATAAGGCACATGGCTTCTTTAAGCCTCTGTGTTTTTCCCCCAGAATGCTCAGCAGAATGTTCAGTCACATGATTTGATCATCGTGAATTGTGAATTGAAAAAGTGTTTGATGAAACTTTTTCGGTGGGTAATTTTTGTTTTATGGCCCTGACAGTATGAGTATAACATATTTTTGTACCTTGTAGAAATGCCTAAAATACCACAACTTTTTGCATTTACAAGTGCAACTAACCAGTGGAGCCTTACATGTTTCTAAGTTTTGGTCGAAGGAGAGGAGACTCTTTGCTTGGCAAGTCAAACCACAAAAATTGTATCTAGGGACTGTTTACATCGTGCGCAGAGAGGTAAAATATTTGCCCCGATTTCAGGGGCACCCCGAATACAGGACCTCCTACGATAAATGGCAGGTTTTAGCCCTTGAAGTATTTGGATCTCCAAGTACAACTAGGGCCTATGACTACAAACTTACCAAGTATGAGTACTTTATAGAAAAATATTGAAAAATGTTGCCAATTTCGAGAAGACAATTTTTTCATGAAACATGAAAACATCAGTTTCTAGAGCTTTTAACTGTTTAAGGAAAGTGGTATTTTGACAACGAGTAGGCCTAATTAAAATTGGAGTTGAGCTCATTTTCAGTCGAGTATCGAGTACATGACTTTGAGTAACGATTATTTTTCAGTCGAGTATTGAGTATGGACCTCGAGTCCTGAGTTTTTTTGCAAGGCGAGTAGGAGTACCGAGTACGAGTACTACAACACTGGAAAATACCTGCAAGAAGTTTGTTTTTTTATAAAAAAACAAAGTTAGTATGAAAGCAGAATTGTCAGATCTATTTGTACACACTTTCCTTACCAATACTAGGTCTGGGTGCATTTGACGTCAGACAAGCTGCTGAGTGAAAATATTGTATGAAACTGAATGTTTCCTACAATAAATAAATTAACAAACTGATACAAATAATGTTGGTGGAAAATGAAACTGTAGACATCATAGTTTTGTTTTCCTGGACCTACAAAATGTTTTGTACAGTTCCCATAAATGTTCTTGCGATAATCATAACCCTAGATCTGATCCCCTCCCTATGGTCAGGAGGATCGAGGGTTACAATTATCGCAAGAACAGTTATGGAAACTGTACAAACAAATGTTGTGGGTCCAGGGGTCAATTTCACAAAACTCTTCCTAACTTAGGACTAGTCCTAGGCAATGCTAAGAGATAGGACTAGTCTCAAGTTAGGACCAGTACTTAAGACTAGTCCTATCTCTTAGCATTGCCTAGGACTAGTCCTAAGTTAGGAAGAGTTTTGTGAAATCGACCCCAGGAAGACAAAACTATATTTGTTTGTTTGTCTTGCTCTTAATTGCATAGGGTAAAGACAGCACACAAATGTTTTATTTGTAAAATGCAAAATGGCATGGTTCTCCCGAGGTTTTTTCAAAACTGTGGGGCATTCTGGACCCAAATTTGTGGGTGTTTTGCCGAAGCATGCTGAATTTGAAACAAGGTCTTGGGAATGTTTTCTACTTGGTGTTTATCTTGGTTTTAAAAGCCCTATTTTTGCAATCTGGAGCATTCTATATGGTTTTCTCTTGATGTTTTTTGTGAAGGAATAAAAAAAAAATTAAAAAAAAATGTCTTGCTTATCAACCGAAGTTTGTGCGTATTGGCACGCAAATTGCGCATATCAGCCCAATACGCTAGCTTGTGCATGGGGAGAACCCTGCAAAAATGGGTCTTTACTAGATCCTGGCTTCCAGAATAGGGATGCCCCAGGCCTGCCCGAGACTATTTCAGGCTAAATGAGTCTGGTCAGGGGAGTCCCTGTTTAAATCAATGAGTTTCTTTATGACACACCTAAAAACAGTGGTTGTTTTGGAGTCTTGTGATTTATTTTAATTTTCCCCCAACATCTTTCCATATCTGTAGAACACCTGCACGCTGCCTGTACAGCTTCAAAACTATGGCAACAAATGTTGACTTGGTGGCAGACTTCCAGTCTGCCAAGAGGAAGGTTGAAAAATACCACAACACCATGAAGAAGATTCCAACTGAGGGAGTTCTACTAGGGGAAATTTTAAATGTCACTGAGGAGAGCAACGAGAATGTCCTGCACCTTGTTGAAAGTCTTGCCAAGCTGGCACAACCAAGATCCTTTTGCTGTGGTGGATGGATTGAGCTGAACACTTTCGACAAGAGAGCCAACTTGAAGATGCTGGAAGATGACACAGAGCAGTACGGATGGCCCATCTGCGACCTCCCTGTGGACAAACTCTTGAAGCATTGCACCCCTGCCCAGTACGGGGACTTGGCCCGCCAGGAAACCGTTTATGATCCAAATGTGCGTTTGGCGCACGAGTGCCTTGGGAGCAAGTTTGAGTTCATGCATATCCCTTAAGACAGTAAGAGACGTGGAATCGTAAATATTCAAAGATGGACCAGTGCAAGAAGTCCAATGTTTCTTGAAGTAATCCGTAACAAGATATTGGCTAAGCTTATTGTGACTGGCAAAGACATAACATTGCAACGCCACAAGCTGAATGTGTACGGCGAAGGTGGATTCTTCAGTGCCCATGTTGACACACCTGTCGATGCGGCTTGCATGATTGGAACAGTAGTCGTCTGTCTGCCCAGCAAGCACACTGGAGGAGTACTGAAAGTACAGCATAAAGGGATCAAAGAAGAGTTTAAGTTTGCCAACTTGTCTGGTGATGCTGAGAAAATTCAGTGGGCAGCATTTTACTCAGACTGCACCCATGAGATTCTGCCGGTTGAGGATGGCCATCGAGTCACACTAACTTTTAACATCATTCAGAAGAGACCAGAGTCTTGTGGTTATGCGGGCTGCAAAAGCGAAAGTTGCTTTGCCGGTCCTGTTGTCCAAGAAGACACAGCTGAGTTGCTGGACAGCATCATTAGCGATGTTGCTAAAATTGCCACAGATGTTGCTCAAGACGAAGACGTAGAGATATCTAAACTTGGCATCTTCTTAAGACACAAGTACACTATGTCTGCTCTCGCAGCGGCAAATCTCAAGGGTTGTGACCAGACCCTGTACGATGGCCTGACTTCAAAAGGCATCATCTGCCGTCTTCAGACGGTCCTTGTCCACGAAATAGAGGTGAATCTTGAGACTGAGGATGTAGATGATTGCATTGAAGATCGAGAGGAGTATGACGTCTTCTCCTTCAGCCAAGAAGACGTGGCATTCGTGAACAAGCTGGGCCCCAAGCCGGAGCATGCCCTCTGGAAGAAGATGAAGTTTATTCGAGAGTGGAGTAAAGAGAAGATCATGATCAACGAGGAGGACCGAGGGAGGGAAAACTACGGCAACTACACCGAACCAGGTGAGACTGAGCGCCTGTACCTGCAGTCTGTTGTCATTATGGACATTCCAGAGAAGAAACCCCCCAAAGAAGAAGCAAAAGAGTGTAGCTGTGCTGCTGATGATAAGCCTGCCACTTAAAACAAAAGTGAACAATTAAAGCAAAGGAAGAGGGTCACACAAACGTTACTGATCCTTAAGCAGGCCTGTTGAAACGTTTTTGTTTTATTTGATGAATGCTAAATTGTTGAATTTGCTGATCTTTTAATTAGCATGTAGGTGATATGGGATTGTGTCTTTGATGATACAGGTATGAAATGTAGCAGAGTATGTCATGAGAGAGATGTTTGGCTAGAGGGCCATAGCAGAAATGTCATTTTTTTAAATATTGGTGGAGTATCAAGCAGTGGCAGCCATTTTGAAAATTTGAAAATTTGCTTGTTGTTCTACATATATTGACTGTGTGCCAAATTCCATGCTTGTACCATCAGAGGCACAATTCCTCCAAAAGTTCCCCATCTTGCCCCACTAAATTGCTGTTGCAAGGAAAGTGGTTTACGATTTACATATTGTCAGTATTGTTTATCAAGTCTAAGTCTTTCATTTTTTACCTTTTCCCAAGTGAGCATTTTCCTCACTTGGTTTTAAAAGTAGTTATGATATAGTTTTATGGACCCCCAAATCATAATCTTTTACTTGCCATTAGATATTATAGAATATTAGGAAGATCATAGGGCCTAAATTCTTAGGGCTGCTTGCACAAAGTTGAGCTAAGCACAAAAAAATGTTTGCTTACCACTTAACGGTTACCAGCCAAACAATATGCCATAAGTCAGGCCTGGAATTGCTCTGGTCTTGGCCTTGGTGCCCCTTCAAAAGTTTACCATAGACTAAAAGATTTCCGAGTTAAAGTGCCCTTTGAAGAATGAAAGTGGCCTTGCCCTCTCAAAGATGTAATTCCAGGTCAGATATGTACCATTTGTGACTGGTTTCCAGCTAAATGTTTAAAGCAACGTTTCTGCTTTTAAGCAGAGCTCTCTATGAAATTGGGCACTGATAGTGAACAGGATCCACTGATGCAAAAAAAAAGCTCCAAAAAGTTTAGGTCTGTATGTTTTAAGTGGCCAAGTTTTGTCCACACACTTGACAAACAATAAGATTTCACTAACTCAGCCATGTAGTGTTTTAAATTAATCAAAAATTGTTGTCAGGCATTACTGGTACTCTCCAAACCTCAGGCATGATATTCTTCCTACTTTAGGCTGATTTCCGATTTTTTTGCTCTTGGAAAAATCTGAAAAAATTGTGATTAAATTGCCTGAAATGTCTATTAAAGCCTACATCATATGTACATGTAGGTCAGCCCTTGTACTTGATAAAATATTCCTACTTTTTTCCAGGGACCAAATATCATGCCTGAAACCTGGATAATTTATTTTTTTTTTCAATCTGTAAAGCTACAGTTAACTTTAACAGTTGTAATGTTCCCTCATTTCACTTGTTTAGAAAAACTGAGGTATGGTTTGAAAGTTTGAATGGCTGTTCTACAAAATTTAAGATTTGAAAAGTTATAAAACCTTTACAAATTGTCTTATTGTTGAAGGTTTACTTAGAAACAATGTAATTCAAACATTGAGAAGTTTCTTGAGGCATTAAGCTTGTAGAAGCAGGTTCAGAACCCAATTAATTAATAAAACTTTTCGTATAAACTTTTCTCTCTAAAGTTTTTGCAATGTCTTAATGGAAGGTTAAACTCTGTAAAGAGAGTACTGCTATCCGCAGGGGACCCCGCCTTCCTTTCTGAATTGCTACTTTGCATTGCTTAAAACCCTCAACAAACGAGGCACCTGTTTTGGACCAACGTAAAAGAAAAAGTGTTTTCTTTAGGTTCAAAGGGTTTGTTTGGAATTTTTTCAAAAAATTCTTTACCTAAGTGTGTTGTTTAAATGTCCAGGTAATGCGAAGGTGATTAAGCTAATTTGTTTGCTTAATTAATACATTTTTATAATTTGGTTCATCTACCATTGACAGTTGGACAGACCGATTTTGTACACAAAGGATGCTGGCAGAGTTTTGTCCTGCCCTTTTTAGCCAAATCACTGTCCTATGTTGATTGACACCCCCCCCCCCTTTTAGGACGTGTGGCATGGTCCAGTGTGTATGATGTGGTTAAGACAATAGAAATATTAAAATATGTCAGTATGTGCTGACAGTGTGCCTCTTTTCAGGGTTTTACAGGTATTATACAAGATTGGTAAGGATAAAAAACAGTATTGCTTAATTTTAGTCTGAAAGCTTACTGATTGTGAAGTTCTTTCTGAACCATTTTCTGTGAAATATTTCGCTCTGAATTGCAGTCATATTCGAGAAAACTGTATCTGAAAATCAAAATAAAAACAAGCTGATTTCGTTTGTTACTACCAATATTACGGAAAATTGTGCATATTTGTTCACTATTTTCTCCTGACTCACACAAGGGATTATGCTCAAATTTTCACAGGTTTGTTGATTCATGTATTGTTGATCACACAAATTGCAAGCATTCGATGTGTGCATGGGATCGTCAAGTGTTATCAATTGAGGTAAAATTTTAATTTGAATATTTTTTTCAAAATTATAACCTTTGTTTAAACGAACGTTACAGAACTGGTAATTAAAAAATTTCTTTAAGATCACAGATTTACATCAAACTTACACGGTCTAATAATGATGATAGTAGAAAACATCCCTGAGAAATGTTTCTGTCCGAAATGCCATATTTGATGAGAAACAAATAAAACTAATTTCTGATTGGAGTTTATCGCTCATGAGCGTTTTATTCATGCATTGTATAACACTTGCAATTGTGTAATTGGTTTTTCACTATTTTTTCGTGACCCAGATGGCCGATCGATCTCAAACTTCTACAGGTTTGTCAGTTTATGTATATGGTGGATTATATAAAGTGCTGAACTGTTTTGTTAGCAAAAAACAATTCTGTAATGTTCCTTTAACATTTTCATTATTTGTAGATGGTTGTCATTATCAAATAACCTTTTATAATGATTCCGAAGTATATAATACAATTTTGTACCTCTTAAAAAACCACTTTGGCTTTCGTTCGTGCACATACAAAATTTCAAAGAGCCCTCCTCATAAAAAAAACAAAACAATAAACAACAAGCTGCACGAACACCTAACAATATTAAGGCACTTTGGTATTAAGAGTTGTCATTATTCAGGACAGTTTGTTAGACTTTGACTTGTTTTAGCTGTTTGACCCAACAAAAAATCAATGTTTCACTTTCATTTGCACACGCGTCCGTTAATGTTCACAACAATATGTAAATGTTTACACAACTTGTTTACTTCGTTAATATTTAAAAAGAAATCACAGCATGTCCACAAAATCTGTTTATCTAAAAATCCATTTAAACAACAGAGGGCGCAGTAGCAAATCTCTGTCCCTCGCGCGTGTGACAGGTCCAGCGGAATGTTTTGTTGCCCGATTGCCCGGCCTTGCGTTCTTCGTCTTGCACCTTCGACAAAAACAACCAATTTTTTTGTCCGCACCACGACTCGGAGATACTCAAGTTCATCTCAGACGGAGCTCATTTATTTAAGATTTAATTTCTGTGGCGTTTCCACCTCGAGAGCATCAGAATGGGTGAGTTGCAGTGGCGTTTCGGGGTTATTTATTTCTTTGTGATTTCAGTTTTTCATCGCGAGGGCTTTGAGCGTGCTGTGAGAATCGGGGGATATGGCGAAGGGGTTAGATGGTTTTTCTTGCGCCGCGCCATCGCCGCGAGAGTTCTGCCCGGATCTTGCTCTAACTGCGGCAAATTCCCACCATTTCTCCCCTCTTCCACACCGCCAGGAACCGTCCTAGGCACTTCTGCTGGCCCTCGGTGGGATTGCGGTAACGATAGGGAAACACGTGGGATGAGTACGATGGATCAAGAACAACATTAGATCGCTGAAAATAAGAAGCGAAATAGGTTTTCTTTGTGTTCCTTTGTTTAGTCACAGGGCGCCATGCCTGCTGCTGTATCGTGAAACGCCATAGTCTCTGTACACAACACTATATGACTCATGACAGCTGCTTGCTGACCAATCAGCGCGCCTCATTTGCGCTGTATACATATAATAATGTACAAAGGGCTTATGCCATATTTCATTATTTCTATATTTTCAAGTGGCTTTTTAGTGCTGGGACTGTGTGCGAGTTTTTAAATATCTCGGTGTGAAACAGCCAAAGGACTTTAAGTATAATCTTTTCATGGAATGAATGCTAGTATTTTTCTGTGCACGATTTAGATTTCATGCAGTGATTTATAATTTTGGTTTGAGCTGTTAAAATGTCAGATTTTTCCTGGAGGGAATCTGTTGGCAGGGTGCTGAGATTTGTCGCTTTTGAAAAGAAGAGAACTTACAAAAATGGACTGAAATCTGTTTGAAAACAATGAAAACTGTTTCCAATATCTGTGTTTTATCATCAATCAATTTTACCAATACTTTACCAATATTGAATCATTCTATATTTTATAACAAAATCCCCCCCAAATTTCCATTTAGAACTAATCAGTCTTATATTTTCTTCAACATTTCTATGAAAATGATTGAATACACAGATCGGTGCACAATTTACAGGTAGTTTTTTTTACCAAACATCAATAATATAAGTTTTTGACAAAAATAATCTATGAATCCTTTTTCAATATTGGATTTAAGTAACTTATTTTTAACTCAAAAAATGAAACAGTATATTTTTTTCAGGAAAAAAAAAATCTGAAGAAATTTTGAACTAAGTATACTTTTAAAATGTCATTTTTTTTATTACCAAGTTATTCTCATTTAAAGTGTTCAATTCCAATTGAACGTGTTTTGTTACTTCTTTGGTGAAATTTTGTTGCAAAAATAATAAGTTAAAGATAAATTCATTTGCAACCCCACAGGTTAGATTCATAAGAAATAAAAATAACAAAAAATAAATTAATAAATTAATTAATAAATTAATTAAAAATTATCAAATAAATAAATAATTGAATAAATAAAAACCCATACTGCAGAATTAAAAAGGAAATTACTAGTGGCTAGTGTTAAGGGTAAGACCTGAAGCAAATGTTTAAAACACCTATTCAGAAATGTAAAACATTGACATAAAGGGAATAATTTACTTAAGTCTCCCCAAAATTCCCGTTACTTAAAGGTAGAGTCATAGATTGGGTTTTTGTCTCTGTAAATGTTGCTTTATAGGCAGAATTATCAAGAAAGATATAATAAAGTTCACCCGTGAAAGTTTCACTTAAATACAGTGTCTACTTGTTGAGAAAACAGCAAAAAAATGTATTTTCATCTTGACTGTCGAATCCATCCATGTTTAGTGAGGTGACAGCGGGCTGCAACATTCACAAACGGACACCAAGGAAATTTGAATCTCTTAAAATCGGCTGTAGGCAATCTTTGGAGATTCAAATTTTTCGACATACTTTTATTTATATATAATCAACGGGGGCACTTTATTTCATACCATTTTTCGCGTTGTACCAAAGTATGACCCCACATATGTGGACTTAGTAGTAATGGAAATTTGAAGAAAAAAAACTGACACTCAAAGACTTGGCTTATATTTAAAAGTTATTAAATTTTGATGTTATAATTTTTTTCCTTACGAATTCAATTACTCACTTGAATTTGAATGTAAACTGATATCTTCTTTGAGTCTGACAAAGTGTCAAATTTGGATGAAATTTGATACGCAATCCATTACCATGCATGCTCCTGTATATCTTAATGCACTCTCCATCTATTGTATAAAATTGTTGTTTACGGAAGAAATTCAAGTATTAATCAGGTGTTCGATCGGTCTATGTGGGGCAAAAAGTGTTCAAGCAAAGAAAATAAAAAGTTCGGTAAAAGTTCGGTGAAATTTTGGATCTTTGGTTCTGCGTTATTTAAAAGGAAATGTATTTGTAGGAATTCCACATCGACGATGAGGTACTTTTATCAGCGAGTTACCTCTCAGGATTTTTTCCTGATTTCAGGATTTTCTTTAAATCTCCTTGAGCCTTCAACATTTTTTTAAAGAATGTGAAGCATTCACCAAAGGGAGAAAGAAACAATCCACATTTTGCCCAAACCTGTAGTTTTGTATTTCTGGTGATGCACAGAGTCTGTAAACCTCCGGAATTGTAAACACGTGGGAGGTTTTGGGTCTAGAATAAGGGGGAACCCAGGCCTGCAAGCCATTCTCAGGAACTTTCTCATTCGTCGAATCTCATCCCTGTTTTATCTTTTCAAAACTTTACCTTTTAAAAAGTTTCATCTTTATTCCAATAATTAGGGAGAAAATAGTACACATTTCAATATATGGAGCATTGGAGTAGCTAGAGTTGTCTCCTATTATTGTTCTCTTGGAAAGACAAAAAGCAGAGGATTGTTAATTAAACCAAAATTTGATCAGTTTTATTTTCAAAGTGATAGCTCACTTATTGAAAAGTTCATAACTGTACCAATCCTCCAGATAAATATTCAGGTTTGGAATTACATGGAGGCCACTGAGGCCATGGCCTCCGCTGACCTGGTCTTGGTCTTGGTGCCCCTTCAAAAGTTTCCTATAGAATTTCCGATGGAGTGCCCTTTGCAAAATGAAAATGGCCTTGCCCTCTCGAAAAAAGAAATTCCAGGCCTGAATAGTTCTGAAGTACTGTCAAAAGACAAGAAAATAGCAATTAAAGACCCCCAAAATCTCCCAAGTGTTGCTATTTAAATTTCAATTATCGCAGTCGAAACAAGCTCAACAAAACCTGTTTTAAACCTGCACAAAAACCAAACTGGGACCACAATAATTTTGATGACATTTCCACTGGTTGATTTGGGGTGTTTAATGAGTTAAATATTCTATCAAATCCAGTTATGCATCTTTGAAAAGTGTAACATTGGTAAGATTGAAAATATTATTTTCAAATGTTCACAGATTTGCACATAACTTCCATGGTTTAAAGATGGTCATGGAGGAAAACTTGAATTTTGTTTGCCTGAAATGCTATAGTTTTTTAGAAATGAGTAAAACAACGAAAACGTTATAATCGGGCTTTTCATTATCTTCTCGTGACTCCTATGACGAATTGAAGGTGTAACTACATGTATTAAAGGTCGTGGGTTCAAATCCCACCCGAGTAATATGCCTTTGGATTGTTTTTCACAGGACTCGGGAAAGTACTGAGTATACAGTGCTGTACACACATCGGTGTATGGGTAAAACCAAATATAATAATCTTTATCCCCAATGCAAATTTAACATTAATAAATATTACAGGTTTGTTATTTCATGTTTATGTTGGGTCACACAAAGTGCGGATACTGGTCGTTGACAATTACCAATGTCCATGTGTGAACACGGCGGTCCCATCTAGACTTACAAAACTACTATGTGGCAAGTTAGTGTGGTTTACTTTTTATGTCCATTGAAAAAATAATATTGGTGAGTTGATAATTTCTGCAGGAATTTTGTTAAAGTGGTGTATTGTTGTTTGAGTTATTTATGTATTGTGACTTATTACTCATTTCTGATATTTGCAAGGAAACTTGGAAGCCAAATGAAGTGCCTGCTAGTGCTAATTGTTTTGAACCAGAAACGGTGCTGAGGGTAAATTGTACAAAAATTAAGATAAATGTCCTTCGTTCTTTTTTGTGCACTTCCTTTCTGAGGACTGTTTTGTTATGGAACAAAAATATATTTATTTAGTTATTATTTATTTTTATTAATTTTTAAAAATTAACAAAAATCATCAAGATAACACCATGTAGAATGCCCCAGATTGCAGGGCTTTTAAAACCAAAGATCACCAAGTAGAAATCATTCCACGAGGACCTTGTTTAAATTCAGCGTGCTTCGACCAAACTTCCAAAATTTTGGTCCAGAATGCCCCACAGTTTAAAAAAAATCCTGGGGCGAACCCTGCCGAGTGTACACACTAAAGTTTGGATTAAGTCATTGCAGCTTATTGAAATCATCATGCATAAATTACATTTATTTCTTTAAATTGATAGAATGCATAATTTTTGGGAATGAAGGTTACAGTGACATTATAAAATTAGACAAAAATTTAAAATGAAGACATACACTGTTCTTGTTCATGCATGTACATCAAATTATGGCATGACTAAAATCTGTTCAGGCGGATTTGACTTGATGAATACATATTTTGTTGACCTTTTGTTTTGTTTACGTTTGATTGATGTAGCGTTTAATGTGTAAACAGCTTCTCCGATTGATTTACGAGAGTTCATTTCATTTGAAAGGTTGAACCAACTTTTTTTAAGAATCTATCGAACCTTGATTGAACAGAAATTCATGCACTCAAATGATTGAGGTATGGTTGACTTAAAAAAGAAATATTTTGATTATATTACATTTTTTCCCCCTTCTTATTCCCCCCCATTATACACTTGTACCAATACCTTTTGACTGTTATTTTGTGTTTTGATGAATCAAAACATTTTGTTTACAAAGAATTTGTATTTAGAAGATAACTGATTTTTAGGTTGGCGCATGTAGTTTGATAATGGGGCAGTTCAGTCTGGGCATACAATTGACACAATCAATGGAACAACAATTCCTAGGGTCGGATTAAATTGGATCGGAGCAAAACTTTGAAGAAACTGTTTGATACGAGTGGGGAGGGATTACTTAGTAGGGATGGTGTTTTGAGAGTTTGTGTAACCTGTTGTTTTGAATTTTGAAGAAATATGAAAAGGAATTTTGAAAGAGAAATTTCTTTATTTAAAAAGGTATTATGGAGAGAGACAAAAAAAAAGAAGAAAACGAAACATCGGTGACACCTGCAAAAAAACAACAACCCAGATTTTAAAATAAATAACAAAAGGTGTTTGCGCTGCTGCACGAACACCTTAAATAGGTATAATTTGTTTGGCACAACATGAGTTCTGGAGTGGCATACAGGTAGTGCCAGTGGTACGATCTTTTTACAAGGTTCTAATGTCCTATCTTACTGTATAGTACATGTGTTATACATGTCTGGTCTTTGTAGCTTGGAAATTACAGACCTTGATGTTCCAACTTTGATCAAAACCAATTCTTTTAAGTTTGTCTACTACAATTGTCTAACAAAAAAAAATTCCCAGAAACTTGAGTTTTTTAACCAGCAACCCCTCTCTTCTCTGCCCCAACTAATTACCGCCACTCTTTGCATGAGATTTGCATGAAACAACATGAATAGTGGTTTTTATGTGTGTGTGACATTCACCAGGACCAGCCCAATGAATATGGGGGTCAAATGTAACAGGCAGTTGGGGCACTGTGGAGGCTTTGTTCTGAATGGCAGAGGGGGGTCGTGACCACAATTCCTGCACAAAGTCTAACAAACAAGAAGGACACAAGGTCCCATTCAGGTTAAATATTTAAAAAAAGAAAGATCTACAGATTATGTCTGAAGGCCCTGGTGTTGTAGTACCAGTAGGGGTCTACATGTACTTGTACATTACGGGGGAATCTTGGTTTGTTTTTTTATTGCGGATGGGGGGGGGGGGGGGGGGGTGGTTTTGGTGGAACACTGTGCGGTTTGTTGGGGTTTTGAGGAGCTGGATAATGTGGTTTGGGGGCAGGGATGGGTGGGAAGATTGGAAGTATTTTGGGTTGTGAGGTTGTGATTTAATTTGTCAAAATCTGGATCGAGTTAAATCATTAAATCATGGAGCAATGTGAAGGAAACGGCCTGGAGAGATGGAACAAAATAGAAGAACAACAATTATACGGCGAAATGTTTGAATCATTTTAAACTGAATACATCATTCTTTGTTGCGCATACAATGGTTTTTCTTTAAACATTCATGCTTATTACATGTGTACTAGCATTTATAAACCACTCGACGATCACTCATGTGGTTTTTATAGAAAATAGAAACGGAACTGGTTACAGGATTCTATTGTTTAAAGCTGTGTTTTATTCACACAAGTGGGAGAAAAATGGGACATGTATGTTATGTAGTTTGCAATCCCTCAATCCAACAAGAGACTGGTGGGTAGTCAATGATTTTAATTTGATTTTTAGTGAAATTGCCCAAAAGTAATAAAATAAAAAAATACATCAAACAAATCTCTTTTATTTGAAATATTTAATCAGCCCTCAAATCCATTTGAGATTTTACATTAAAATGTAATGGTATAGGCCCTACATATTGCTTCAAGGCATCCCATGGATAGGCAGAGGGCCCAGAGCTTTGTATTGAGAAGGTTATTTATTTACTTATTTTATTTATTTTAATTCTTTGGACAATACTACGAGCAGAGGCTGTCCAGGGAAGGGCAAAAGTAAAAAGAAAATCAGCAAAAATGATGTGCCCTCTCATAGAGGGACCAGTTTTTATTCTGTCACATGGTTTGCTGGACGCCATTTATGGTCCAAATGCAGCACAACCCAATGGGCAGACTAGTCTGGCACCTGGCCTGTATTCGCCAATGTGGGTTTTTTTTATATGCAAAATGGCTTCTGATGGCAAGTTGTCGCAACTCTCTCAAACTGCGGCTCTGATAGGCTCTGAGGGCCTACATTTCACAAATTTGAGAAATTTGTTAACTTTTTTACATGTACATGGAATGTATTGAAAAAAAAAGATATAGGCCCTTTAACACTGTTGCAGTATCCACTGCTAAAATATAGGATGGGAACTGCCTCTAGAGCTGCCAGGCAGGCTCATCGGTCCAGTGGTAAGACATCCGCTCTAGAATGGCAAAGGTTGTGGATTCGAATCCCATCCAAGTATGCCTATGGATTCACGGGACTCGGGAAAAGTACTGAGTGTACAGTTGGTTGACCAACATCTGTGTGTCTGGTAAAATTACAAATAATATCCTTATAAACATGTAAATTAAGTAGAGAGATGTGAAGTGATTAAGTCCAATATTTTAGCAAATTGTTTTGTTGTTGAAACAAATTTTAATTTGAATTGCAAAACATTTTTTTTTTTTATGTAAATTTTATGCGTACTTAATTTTATTGATGATTTTGTGCTCTAAACTCGATTTCTTTTTACATTGTACATCAGTTTTTCTTCTTTTTGTTTTGATTTCTGCTCAATACACACATTGATGTGCTCTACATTGTCACATTGAAAACCACTCTCACTTGGTGGGAAAATAATTTGTCCAGTAATAAATTGTTGTCCTTTTTTACATGTCGCTGAATGGTGTAGCTACATGTAGTGAAATACCAGACCCGATAAAGCGATTATAAAGGGGAGACTGATAGGTTTGACACAAGGCGTGATTGGAAAACGCTTATTGAAAGAATCCCAAGATAGTTGTTGGTGGTTGCAGTTTTAACCTGCTTTGCTGTAGGCCTACTGCATTTTTGAGATTTTGCCTTTTCTTGTCGGGTGTAAGTATTTCAATTTGAATTTCTGAGCGTGAACATTTAAAGTCGTTTTAAAGGAAACTCTGACACTCGTGTAAAAGAAATTCTATCCCCATTTGCTTTGGATGGTTTTGAGGATAAAAACTAACAATCTGTGAGTCTTTTACATTGTACAATCTACCATGTATTGACCAAAGTCTGCACAAAGTGCAGCGCACTTACATGCGCCTATCCTGTCCGCCATTTTGGGAGTCAAAATGTACACAAAGAAATTGACTTTCGAAATTGTGGAAATGGTAGACGCGCATTGTGAAAGGGGTCAATATTTTCCAAACACATTATATAATGCCATCAATGTCAAAGCAGTTGATTTTTATATCAAAAAAATCAAACTTTTCTGAATAGGAGATTCTTACCAAGCCTAGTCTTAAACTTACTGAAGAAATGTATCAAGGAATAAGCCACGAGGAAAACTGACGGGGTAAATTTGACATAATTTGGGTTGAATAAAGACAAATTTACTGGAGCCAGGGTCTGAACCATTGACCTCCGGATTACCGTGCCGGTTCTCTACCAACTGAGCTATCTATAGCTCTATGTAGGTGTTGAAATTTACTGACAAAACAAGTGTATTATTTGATATTTATTTACAAATGTTTGTCTTCATTTACTGGATAGTTCTATAACTTGTTTTCGTTACATCTGGAGGGATTTGGCGAAGACGCTACCATAACCCAGTCCTGTCCCATTACAAAAAGTCGCAGACTGTTTTCCCGTTTCAATCCCAGTGAATAGCAAGGCAATCACAATACATAAAGTCATCCATGTACACGACATGATATTTTCGATAAACGGATTTGTACGGCCTAACAATTCCAAACTGGATAACAATCGCCATGCGGATAGACATTGATTTTATCCGGGGAAATGGCTGATGCGGTTAGCGGCAGGAAATACTCCCATTTTGTAAGATGACAAAAAAATAAATAAATTGGGAATTAAGAATCATGGTCAACAGGTTTGAGCTGAGAGCTGAGCTTGGAACAGAAGCTTATAATCACTGGCACTCGTACCGCATACAATTTTTAAAAACTAGGCTAGCACAACACACACCGCACAAGTTAATTTCAACATATTTGCAGGAGTAAACACTCTTGTGTCTTGGTCTTGCATGGCTTTATGATCATGTACAGTTGTTTAATAAAGTAATCACCCTGAAACAAGTTGTTCCCCTCTCGCAATTGGATCATTCCTTGCCGATCCTTATAACAGGAAACATCTATAGGTCATTTCGGGGGTGAGTCACCCTCCCAATAATCCCTACTTGAAAGTGACACTAAATTTTTCCATGTTGCTCACTCACAGACTTTAATCTCCTGAATTAGTGCTGCCTGCGCTGCCAGACAGCTGTTTGCTGCCCCACAGTGCAGTCGCCATAGAACTTTGCACCGGTCCAGGCACGGCGACACGCACGAAACAGCCGCACGGTCCTGCAGAACCAGCAAAAATAATCCAGTGAATTACTTTATAGTATCGTGTTACAGGCGATTCTGCACTATAGTGTTACACCGTTGAAATAGAAATGCACAAAATCGAGCGTGATTGCCTATTCCCATTACTTGAAAACCTTTTTTACGGTGGATATACATGGTCAGAGAATGCAGACGTGCTCTGTTTACTCAGTTGATTCCGCTGTAAACCATATACTGTATGGGCCATTGGACTCTATTGCATTATGACTGAAGTAGCTGTGTTGTGCGGCTCGTGAAGAAAATGAAGACGACGGAGAATAAAGAACTTGGAGAGGAGGGGAAAAAATAATAAAATGAATAAATAACTGCGGCACAATAGACAAAATAAGGAATATGTTATCCTGATGTGTAATTTGTTTTACGTGTAAAGTGTGCTGGCTGAGTGCCTCCCGTTTGAATTTCTAGAGAAAAATAAAGTGGTGGGTATTGTTTGGTGCCAGCCGATGGGTGGGGGGGGGGTCGGACTGGGCTTCTGGAAGGTGATTGGAGGGAAATGGGATAAGAACAAAGCAGAAAGACAAACTGGATGGAGGATGGCTGAAATTAATTAACTTAATTAGGTTGGAAAAGATGTTTCAAGAAAGGATTTTGGCAAAAACAAGAACAATTCTTCAAATATTTACTTAGACTACACTGCGTTTTAGTTTTTTGAAATTGTTTGCAGAAAATGTCAAAACAATTAAAAATATCAAAATTACACAAACCCTCTGTTTTATAGTGATTGTGAAGAATTCTTTATTCTTTATTTCATATTGTCAAAACCCCCCAAAACAAAACAAAAAAACCAAAAACGCCCTCCTACTCCCCCCCCAAAAAAATAAAGGACGATCAACAATTTTTTGTTTATGTGGCCTTACCATCACCATGGAAGCACTCAGTTTTAATTGAAGTGTAATAATAATAATAATATCAGTAATTGTAATAATAATTATAATATGATATATTTTATATTGGCGCATAATGCAGGAGTCCTACAGGCATTAAACACAAACCATAAAATATGGCATAAAATAGTGAAATATGGCGTCCATCTTGGCAGTTTAAAAAACCCCAAAACAGTACTCGGTTTCCCAAGATACATTGCGGTATATTTTAAAAATGAGAAAATAGAATTAACTGTTGCAAACTGCTTACCAACCAAAAGGACATGGTATACGTGGAAAAATAAATGGCCTGACATTTCGACCCTAGCGGAGTCTTTCTCGAAGGCTAAAATGAGAAAGACTGTGCTAAGGTCGAAACGTCAGGCCATTAACTACTATTTTTTGCATATTTTAAAGATGGCTCTTGTGATTATGGACTATTTATAAATCTCAGTCCGTGTTGGGGTAGACTGGTTAAACCTGAAATTTCACTCTAAAGCAAGGGGTTTGGGATGCTTAGTAAGAAGATGCACATTTAGCATAGTCTGTCCGAGCTTGGCTACTCTGCTCTCAGAATACTCCATCAATATTTCCATAAGGCGGAACTCTTTAGCTTTCTGTGGATATGACAACAACGTTTATAGTTACTGACCAGAAGTAACGTGTAGCAGGTAATCAAGCTTGATAAAAAAATGATGGAAAATCTACAGTGAAGATGCAGCAAACACGGCTCTTAACAAACCCGTTCGGAATAGACCCAGACTGTGCTACGCTTGTTTCCAATTGAATTTTAAACCTCAATTTTTTTTTGAAAATTTTATTTTACGTGAATGCAGGGAAGTAATCTTTAATTGTACTCGCAAGCAACTACGATGTGTAGGTGTGGTTTGAAGGTCCCATCGCTGTGGTTGGAAGATGACCTTTAGGAAGGATAAGAATGGACTAGTTAGAATACAAATTGTTTATTTTGGATGTCAGTACGTGTTGAAAGAAATACCATATTTATAGAATTAGCTCAGTGATGGTTTTGATTGAAAATACATGAAAATATGACAGAATAAATTTATTAAACATTTTTAATTTACAACGCGTATATTTTTTAAAATCATTTGAAAAGCTTTTGGATAAATGTCAATTATTTGATTTACTATTTATAGTTTGGAATGAACAAGAAAACAAAATAGGGATTGATACTCGTGAAATACTTTGGCTTTACGCACAAATGGCTAAATTAAAGAAACGTTATCGGCAAATACTTTTGTTAAGAGACATACGTTGCTGCGCCTTAGTGATTTTTTCGCAAAAATGAAAAGGGTGTTTCAATGAGAATTGCCTGTACCGTAAATAAAAAAATGATACATTTCCAATGAAAATAATTTTATGTTTCTGTGTAAACAACTCATGACAGCTACACACACTGGTAGCAAAAAAGGGGGAGATTTCTTCCTGGTGTGGTAGGATACAATCAGTATCTTAATTACACGAAAAATCCATATGACACGCTTGCTTTTTCTCCATGGGTTGAGGGGGGGTCCTGACTGCAGAAATAATCAGGTAATTAAGTGGAGAGGGAATTTTGAATGAGCGGTATTTGGTTTGTCAGTTCTCGTTTCCTGTCAGTCAGGTTGACGTGCTGGTTTTGATGAAACCTCCTGACAAGAACTTTAATACATTGGTTATTTTTTTTCTCTTCTCTTTCTTCCTTTTTTTTCTTTTATTGGTCGGGTCCTTGGCCAGGAGAAAAGTACAAGTAGATTCCTTTCGCCTTGTGGATTTATTCTGTCAATCTTATTTAATTTATTTGTTTGTTCATATACAGTATACCTAGTGTTTTAAAATACTTATCGTTAAAGGTTGCTGAAACGGTGTGCACTAGACCTAAGGCCCAAATTTTCTGAAGTACTGGGGCCAATTTCATGGCTCGGAAATCTTCACTTACATATTCCATCACCATTCACTGCTTACAGGGCTGTTGCAAAATTTCTGTGCTAGCTGGGTATGCGAAGAACGCTTACTTATGTGATGTACGTACACGGCACAATTAAAATGTAAAATATGCTTATGTTAAAGGCACTGTACACGTTTGGTCATTACTCAAAATATATATTAGCATAAAAACTTACTTGGTAACGAGCAACGGAGAGCTGTTGATAGTATAAAACATTGTAGGAAACGACTCCCTCTGAAGTAATGTAGTTTTTGAGAAAGAGGTAATTTCTCACTAAAACAATAACAACTTCTTGCAAGAAGTTTTTATTCCTATCTGAAATCACACAAATTTGTACAACAAGGGTGTTTTTTCTCCATTTTCTTGCAACTTCGATGACCAATTGAGCCCAAATTTTCACAGGCTTGTTATTTTATGCATATGTTGGGATACACCAAGTGAGAACACTGGTCTTTGACAATTTCCAAACGTGTTCAGTACCTTTAAGCAGAGTTTTTTTTCTGCTAACTGCTTAAGCGATGATTTCTCGCTTATTGTATCCAAAGCCATAAAGTTGGTGCTTGGCATCGTGTCTTTATTTGCTTGTTGAAAAGTGGAGAAGTACATGTATAAATGTGCTTTACATGACATTTTGACATGTCACTAAATTTTTCTAAGCAAAACTTCTATGCTAAGCAGATTTGCGTTGGCAGTTTAAGGATTAAGGGACTTTGGGAAGCTACAGGTGTCAGCAGACTTACTTAAGTAATCGTCCGATGGTTGCGTATTTCTGAGCATGCGTCCACTTCCGAGACCTATGGATTTACCTGGTAAGTCTGCTGAAAAGTGTCCCAAAGTCTCCAAATGGACTGACGTATTGAGGTTGTGCAATATTGCGAAGTACCAACACTACAATTTGGTAGTTGAAACAGCCTATTTATGTTGTATCGTTTGGTCTTTTGTTTTTGTTTTCTTTATGTCTTTCTTTAGAGTTTTATCATTCTTTTTTTATTGTGTGAGTTGAAACCAAGGACTTAAAAAAGGGATCCGGGTGTTTTGACAGAACGAGGTCGCTCGCTTTTGTGTACAAAACCACTGAGGCATTGCTAAAAAAAAAGAAAAAAAAGTCCACAGTCCACAGTCCACACCATGGGCGAACAAAGAGAAAGTCCTTGATTTACCAGGTTGTCCTGTGTGTGTGTGTGTGTGTGTGGCATTATAAATGGTTTTATATTCATGATTTTTGTAAATTTGATCTAAAGTTACCCCCCCCCCCCAAAAAAAAAAAAAAATAATAATAAAATAAAATAAAAATCAACTTAAATTAAATTAAATTAAATTAAATTAAAAATAACAATTCTGTATCGGCCGCAATTCGGGCAAGTTGTCCTGCAATTTGTGTGTATCGGCCCGGTATGCCACATATAGCTTTTGCATGGGGAGATCACTGGTGTGTGTGTAATAGGGGGGGGGGGGATTGTTGGCATGTTCAGAAATTTGTTGTCATGCAGAAGTTATATTCGTTGATTGCCAAAGCCTTGATAAGAGCTTGTTTGTACTCAATAAATGGATAGGCCTAGATGTTCTAATGATTCAATCCAGTATGATTTGGGCTGATAGAGAATATGGGGCAAAGTTCAACCAAAAAGTTGTTAACAATAGTTCACGTACATGTACATGTAGTAGAATTTGAGATATCATCTGAAGCATTGGTCCGATTCAAAGTGTATTTTGTTTATGTATCATCGGGCAAGTGAAACTCGGTCAGAACAACCTTTTCTTTGTTCACACTAGTTCATCGATCGCAAATTTTTATCAATATATTTTTTTTGGAATTTTGTATCAGCCAAATTCATCTTTTCTCTGCAGGTCAGCTTTCCCAATGAAAGTTTTAAATGTCAATTAATGTAAACTGTAATTTTTGGCTTGTAGCTTTTTTAAATAAACCATTACATGTTTTTCTTTTCAATAATCACCAAAAGTTAGACCATGTCTTTTAAAGATGTAGGGAAGATGTTTTGCCGGTTTGACCCCAACATTTTGGTTTAAATTATAAATAGCTATTTTTATAGATTAAAGAAAGTTATCAGCTTTCATTTAAAACACACGTGTAACATTGGTAATTGTCAAAGAACAGTATCCACACTTGATGTGACCCAACATTTACATGAAATAACAAACCTGTGAAAGTTTAAGCTCAAAATTCTTTTTTGGGGAAAAAACCTTTAATGTTTTCACTGTTATCAAACATTGAGTTTGTTTTACTCATTTCTCAAAAACTTTTGCATTTCAAGCAAAAATATTTCAAATGATAAGTGGTAGTTAATTAAAAACTATAAATGAATTATTGTTGGGATCCCGACATGAAATAATGTCCGTCATCCGTGTACAAACAATTTTGCATGTTACATAAAATATTTTGTGTATTGAAAGATTTTGTTTGTTTTTCGTAGTTCAGAGAAAAAAAAAACCCTTGTAAACAATTTCTTTCTTGCAAAAATCGGGCCATGCACTTACTTTAAAGAAGAATTCCCCCCCCCCAAAAAAAAAATTAAAATAAAATCATCTTAAAAATTTGAAAGCATTATTTTTTTTGAAAAATTGTGAATATAGCTTAGTATACTCTGTATAGGTGTAAATACAGTTTTCTTTATGAAATCATTCTTAAAAATGGACAATTATTAACAGATTTTGACTCGTTCCCCTCCGTTACAGAAGACCGTAATTTGGATTTATCTAGTCGGAATTTGACAAGCCTAAGGCTGTGCATTGTGGGTGATTAGGCATTTTATATGAAGTCCTGCATGTGTGTGTAAAAGACCGACACTCTGGCCGTTTGGGTAAAAAATAAGCTTGTGAAATTGATAGTGTTTACTCTAGAATACATTAAATGGTGCAGTGTTTTTGAAACTACATGGTGGACAACTTTTTGTCAGCATTGTTGAGTGTACTAGTAGTACTACCTGACTACTGTAACTGTCGTTAACATGTTGGCCCTATGTGTTGAGGTGGTTTTTTTTTTCCCTGACAGACGCATACATGTACTTATGGTATTTTGACCCTTAATTGTTTTGGTTGTATGACATCTATGGTTATTATGTACCAGTGTGTGAGGCCATTATGCACACAACAATCCTACAGCAACACATTCATGTAGTTGTACAAATGTACACAATACATTGCACGTACTGCACATGCTCCCAAATGTAATTGTCATTGACAGGGTAGTTGTAAGGACAAATCTTCACAAATGTGGAAGGGGATTTTCTGTACATCTCCTTCAGCCTTCCAATTTGGTTTGAAAGAATGTCAAGCAGTCACCAAAGAGAAAAAGAAATAGTCCACATTGTGTCCTAAAACGTAGAGTTTTGTATTTCTGGTGATGCATAGAGTCTGTAAACCTCCTGAATTGTAAACATGTGGGAGGTTCTGGGTCTAGAATAAGGGGGAACCCTGCAAGCCATTTTCAGGAATATTCACATTCGATAATCTCATCCATGCTAATCTGATGGAAGTTTTTTACAGGTTGGTTGTATCATATAGGTTAGTTTCAAAATCACAGCTTAAGGCTTCGGCTCCGGTGTGGCAGGAGGTAGGTTCTGTCCCCCAGCGATTCTGCCGGCGAATTGTATAGATATTTCATCTAATAGCGCCCTCTTTTGACTCAACTTCCTTCAGCCCATATCGGGGCACGAAACCCTCTATGACATCGGTTTAGGCACTGTCCATGTGTTCAAATTCCTGTAAAAGTGTAACAATACAGGAAAAACTGTAATTGAACTTCTCTGTTATTTGTTAAGTCTTTGGGTCACAATGCATGGGACGCTCAATAATTGTGTACACATGCGCAAAGGTTTTTATGCGTTTCCTGTACATGTATGCATTGCGCGCCAACATATTAGCACCGAATGGGCGTTAGCCAACTGGTCTTATTAAACAGCTCCAGCTATGTTTTTAGCAGCCTTTTAATTCCAGGTAATTATTGGTCATGTGACCACCTTTCAACCAATAGGACTGCCTAAACTGTCGGAGGTATATTATGAATTATTTATAAAAGCTCTACTGTGCAATCTGGAGCATTTTAAAAGTTTTTTGTTATAATCATTCGAGTGAATAAAATATAAACATAATTTTTTTGTGTGTGTATCGCTTACAATTTGCTTGTATCGACACGGATACGCTAGCTTATGCATTCTGGAGAAAACCCTGATGTTTTATTTTGAATGCTAAATTCATTGAGTTAGAAATTTATGATTTTTTTTTTATAGCAACTGAGACATATTGTGCACTGGCATTTTGCTATGCCATACAAGAGTCATTGTTGACTGTGTATCGTGTACATACTTTGCATAGTAATTGAACCATTGGTTGTTGACCTTAGCTATTAAATGCCAGTAACCTTGACCTATTTACATTGTAGTGTTGGTTTTCGAATTGACAGGGTTAAAGGCACTGTACACTTTTGGTAATTACTCAAAATATATATTAGCATAAAAACTGACTTGGTAACGAGCAACAGAGAGCTGTTGATAGTATAAAACATTGTGTGAAATGACTCCCTCTGAAGTAACGTAGTTTTTAAGAAAGAGGTAATTTCTCACTAAAATAATAAAAACTTCTTGCAAGAAGTTTTTGTTGCCAATCTGAAAGCACACAAATTTGTACAACAAGGGTGTTTTTTCTTTCATCATTTTCTTGCAACTTCGATGACCAATTGAGCCCAAATTTTCACAGGCTTGTTATTTTATGCATATGTTGGGATACACCAAATGAGAACACTGGTCTTTGACAATTACCAAACGTGTACGATGCCTTTAAAAGATAAACATTGATCGGTGTCTAATTTTAATACATTGTAATATTGTAGCCTACTGTGACAAGTGTGATGCAGACAAATAGGGATCACATTTATATAATATACAGGTACATTATCCAGTGGGCAAAATTCACTATAGTACATACGCCACATGTTGGTTAAGTAGTGAAATTGGTACATGTCTAGTATTTGCGTTGGATTGGCTGACGGGAATGTGCACGGAGATTATTTTACTATGTACATTTCCCACACATGCATAATGCTGAGTTTACCTGCATGTAGAGACCTGTCCTGGCTGCTGGTAATGGATTTTTGTAACTGTCAGATTAAAGTTGGCATTGACGGCGGTTTTGGGGCAGGATTGGCAGACGGCCCACCAGCTACTCTTGCGTGTGCGTCTGCACCAAGAATTTGGGTCTAGGCAATTTTACAATGTACAGTGCGGGACTGCGGGTGGTGCACAATTTTTAATAAAGAACTTTTTTTTTAATGTGCTCAGTGTGTACATACCTGATGTATTTGAACTTCATTTTTTATGTTTATGTGATAAAAAAATGTTATAGAAAGTAAAAGTGCCCACAGATTTGTTGACAGTGGGTGGTTTAAGCCTTTTCCATTTTTCCATTGTTTGAGCCTCCATGAATTAAGCATGTTTTCCTGGAGTTTAATCCACTTTGTTTTGGGGTTGTATTAATTTTGGTCGAGGTCTGAAATGCAAGTGTGAATGAAAACATTAATGAAAAAAAATAGAGTCCCTTTATTTTGCAAATGTTTTAAAACATGTTCATTTTGTAGGTGACATTTGCTTCATACTTGCTCTGAAAGCGATGTGCAATGGATGTGTACCGTATGCTTATTCTAAATTAGTATATTCTGAATTGTAGACCCATTTTGAATTTTATACCATTTTGAATTTCATACCGTTCGTAAATCCAAGCATTTTCTCTCACTTCTCGCTCGCCGACAGATATGATGCAGCAGCATCAACAGCTGATGGTGTCACCGGCCAAGCGAGGGCGTAAACCCAAGGAGGGCAAACAGAAGAGAAAGAGACGACCCAAGCCTACAGACCACATCAAGAAGCCCAAGACTGGCTACTTCTACTACCTGGAGGCGTTCAGGAAGAACTTTGGCAAGAACGGAGAGCAGATTCCCCGGGTAAGATGGAGGAACATCTTCCAGGAGGCTTTCTTTGAGCTTAAAGAGATTGTATACGTTTGGTAATTGGAACCCATTGTTTGTTACAATCCTGTTGTAAAACAGGATTGTAAAACTAACCTGTGAAAATTTCATTTCAAAAATCTGGAGCGGGTATGTCCACGCAGGAAGAATAATCTGCAATTGGAATACACAATCTGAGAAGCGTTTCTGACAGAAACGCTTCTCAGATTCAAATTTTTTGGGATAAAAACTAATGTCTTTTTGTATAACCACATCACTTCAAAGTGAAATGTTTCTCAAGATGCTTTATGCTATCAGAAGCTGCTGTACTTCTTACCAAGTAAGTTTTTATTGCCATTAGTTTTATGAGTAATTACCAAACGTATACAGACCCTTCAAGCGTTTCATTGAAAGATGCTAGGTCTGATTTTTTGACAATTTGATCCGAAAACCTAGATTTAAATGTTACAAATAATATTAATGAGCATTGATAATGTGGCTGTTTCCACCTTTGAGATTACTCATGGCGCAGCGACACATCAATAGAGGGTAATGTTTATGCAGTTCTCATTATAGGCGAGTCTTGACATGCTTGAGGGAAGATTTGAACAAAGCCAGTAATTTGAAAAAGTTTAATAAATACATTGATTCAGTAAAATGTTCCACAATGAAGGGGAAGCAGAAGTAAACAACCTTTCACCCCATGGTGTTTTGACCATTTCTTCCCCACTTTTTTACAAGTTAATGCATTTCAGAGTTAAAATGCAATCTTTAAAACCTTTGCTCAAAGAAGTCAGGAGGAAGTGGCCATCAGGAATCACCTCAGAGTGCTTCGCCATGATCACAGAGCATGTACAATCAAAATATGTCCGTGCCCTTAGGCGGGCCACGGACCCCACGTCGTAAAGGCTTTGGGCTTTGGGCTTGGAAGGTGCCCCCCCCCCCCCCGGTGCCAGCCTTTATTTTTTAAAAACGAAGACCTAATGTCTGAACAAAATAATGCACAAAAGAAATTCGGTTTTCGGGGTTCTACCCATGCACAAGCTAGCATATCGGGCAAAAAAAACCAAACCCAAGAAGAAAAACATTTTTAATTCAGATCAATTTCCTCAAAATCATTAAGATAAAACCATTTAGAATGCCCAAGATTGCACAGTAGGGTGTCATGGCCAAGTGGTTTAAAGCATCGAATTCAAGTTCTGGTGGTTAAGTCATCGGGGTGTGGGTTCGAATCCTGGTGATGACATTTGTGTTTTACTATAATTGCCTCTCTTCACCCAGGGGTATAAATGGGTACCTGCGAGGGTAGAGGTTGATATTGTGTTAAAGCCTTCGGAGCGCCACGGCAGCCCGGGGCTGTATACTCCCCAGGGAGCTGAGACAGATTAAAGGAATGTTATTGGCCCAATGATCAGGGCACTAATGAAAACTGCGCTATATAAGAACTAGTTATTATTAATATTATTTAAACCAAAGATAAACACCAAGTAGACAACATTCCAAATACCTTGTTTCAAATCAGCGTGCTTGATGGTCAAACTTCCAAAATTTGGGTCCAGAATGCCCGACAGTTTTGAAAAATCCTGGGGAGAATCTTGGTGTTGTTTTTTGAAAAGTAGATACTGTGTTTACATGGGAAACATTGGAAATTGTCGATTCAGGACAAGATCTTTTACTCTGAAATCATTTTGGTTGACTGGAAAAAGGTCAAATCCACTGCTGTTTGTGGCTGCTATTGGCTTTTGGTAGAATCCACTTGCAGTCGCTATGGTCGCTAATGGATTTATAGTAGCTGTCTTAAGAAAAGATCAATGTTTTAATTATTCAGGGATGTAGCTTTTTTTCCCCAAAGAAATCTAGCGCTTTGTTTTTTCATCAGGCCTGGAAAAAAATTCCTTTTACAGCACAGGCAAAATATTTTCTGGCTCTGGAGCTACGAGCTACTGGTATCCTTCGTTATTCTTTGGTAGTTGACCGAGAACTTGCTGAAAACCAACGACACCGAAATTGAAGCAAACGGAAGAAAAATACCATGTTTACGTTAATCTTGTGAAAATCATCCTTTTAAATTGTTTTCATTATGCAAATAAGTCTTTTAGGAGTTAGATTTGAATAAAGCCTGGTACGACACAATGTAGCTTGCTTAAAATCACAATTTAAAGGCCTAAATTTGAGTTCCTCAGACTATCGACACAGTCGCCATGTCAAATGGTTCGCGGCAAGTTTTTGTATAGCGACCTCCAGATGAGCAAACCCTGGTACCATTGTGCCTTACACATTCATTCGGAGTTGTGTATGGGTGTTCACTGTCTCTTACGTAACTATGCAAAAGCTTGCTCTGAATCATGTGACGTAGCAACTGTCTTCATAGTCTGAGGAATTCAAATTTAAGCGGTAACTTTTGCCTACCAAGTCATTGTACCAGTATCCAAATCGAACTCGCAAAATGGCTTATTGACAAATATTATACTCGGTGTGTTTTTTCATCCCCCCCTAGGCCAGTGAAATAACAAAGGCGTGTGGAGCCAAGTGGACCTCCATGAATGAAACCGAGAGGAAACCGTATGCCGAGCTGGCGTTAACTGACAGAGAGAGGTATCTTGCCCAGGTGAGTTTTGGATTCAATTTAGAGACGATTCTATAACCCCCAACTCCCTAGTGTTACCTGCCTTGATACTTTTCCTCACTCCAACAAAATCCAACATCTTGATGGTAACTCAACACCCAAACTGTTGGACTCTTGATTGTGGTGGTATGCCTGATCCCATGTAATAATAATAATAATTTATTCGATCAATTAAGTGGTGCAGTCCACAGTCCCAACAGAACCAAACGAAACGTGCGGTTGAACTTTGATTGATGGGTTAGGGTTACGTAGTCTGAAGATTGTGTTTGGAGAGTGTTGGTTTGGATGTTTGGGTTAACTAGTCATTACTGCATTGTCAGGAGTTCTTAACAGAAAGCTGGGGAGGCTCTAGTATACACATATTGATTGTTTTTTGTGCCATAGTTCAGACTACGACTCCAGAGGTGATCCTCGGAGTGTTCTATTAACACACCATACAATACATGAACATAGACGTCTAGGTACCAAGAAGTGGTAGCTGTGGGTATATTACATGTACATTGGTTGCGATGGGTATAGTATGTGTCATTGGTTGCTATGGGTACAGCAAATGTCATTGGCTGCTATGAGTATAGCACATGTCATTGGCTGCTATGGGTACAGTACATGTCATTGGTTGCTATGGGTATACAACATGTAGTACATGTACATTGGTTGCTATGGGTGTAGTATAGTACATTTCATTGGTTGCTATGGGTGTAGTACATACATTGTTGCTATGGGTATAGTACATGTCATTGGTTGCTATGGGTATAGTATGTATGCCATTGGTTGCTATGGGTATAGTACATGTCATTGGTTGCTATTGGTGTAATACATGTACATTGTTGCTATGGGTATAGTATGTATGTCATTGGTTGCTATGGGTGTAGTACATACACGTACATTGCTTGCTACGGGTATAGTACATGTACAATAGTTGCTATAGGTATAGTGCGTCACCCTCGCGCAGCTTTCTAGTAAAGTTAGACATAATGTGTCGTGCTCTAAACCATTCACAAGGAATAATCTAAATGTGGGATGTTAGAATGGGACTGGTACCTATTACACAGTGTTTGTAGTACTAAAATACTACATTGTTTTATTGTATCTATTGCAAATTTGTGAAGTTTTTGGAGACACTAGGTGGCAGCAGACTGACCCGGTAAATCCATTGTTGTTTGAGATATTTGCATGCGCAGTAAAATGGAAGGTTACCTGCTTGTGCGCGTGCGTACTCCACGTTACTAGCGTTCTTCACTTATACAGCTAGCGCAGAAATTCATCGCTTGCCCTGTAAGAGAAGAATGGGGATCGCAATTGCAGAATTCGGCGGTAAGCAGAGCCATGAAAGTGACAAGCAGTAGTGTTACACTTGCTCAAAAACATAGTATTAAATGTAAATCTTTCTAAAGCATGCTTTTTGTTGCTGCTACATGTACAACATTCTGTCATTCTTAAAAACATTGCCAGGTGACATAACTGTAATTAATAAACCAATGCCTTGCCTTAATTAAATCCACAGAGAGAAATGTTCACAAAGAAGCGTGACCCCGACAAGCCCAAGAAGCCCGCCACGGCATATTTCCTCTTCCTGGAAGACTTCCGGAAGAAGATGAAGGGTATCCCGCTGGAGCCGGGCAAGCGTCTGACCGTTATCTGCGGAGAGGAGTGGAATAAACTGACTGATCAGCAGAAGAAGCCCTACCAGGACCAGGTCGCCATCAAGTATCAACTCTATGAGGAAGCCATGAGAGAGTGGAGGCTTAAGGTGAGGGGTGGTGGTCACTGTCTCATTTAGGCTTAGCTGTCTTCTTATCTGAGTAAGGGAGACTGAAGGGTGTTAGATGAGGCTTAAGGTGAGGGGTGGTGGTCACTGTCTCATTTGGGCTTAGCTGTCTTCTTATCTGAGTAAGGGAGACTGAAGGGTGTTAGATGAGGCTTAAGGTGAGGGGTGGTGGTCACTGTCTCATTTGGGCTTAGCTGTCTTATCTGAGTGAGGGAGACTGAAGGGTGTTAGATGAGGCTTAAGGTGAGGGGTGGTGGTCACTGTGTCATTTGGGCTTAGCTGTCTTCTTATCTGAGTAAGGGAGACTGGAGGGTGTTAGATGAGGCTTAAGGTGAGGGGTGGTGGTCACTGTCTCATTTGGGCTTAGCTGTCTTCTTATCTGAGTAAGGGAGACTGAAGGGTGTTAGATGAGGCTTAAGGTGAGGGGTGGTGGTCACTGTCTCTTTTGGGCTTAGCTGTCTTCTTATCTGAGTAAGGGAGACCGAAGGGTGTTAGATGAGGCTTAAGGTGAGGGGTGGTGGTCACTGTCTCATTTGGGCTTAGCTGTCTTCTTATCTGAGTAAGGGAGACTGAAGGGTGTTAGATGAGGCTTAAGATGAGGGGTGGTGGTCACTGTCTCATTTGGGCTGAGCTGTCTTCTTATCTGAGTAAGGGAGACTGAAGGGTTTTAGATGAGGCTTAAGGTGAGGGGTGGTGGTCACTGTCTCATTTGGGCTTAGCTGTCTTCTTATCTGAGTAAGGGAGACTGGAGGGTGTTAGATGAGGCTTAAGGTGAGGGGTGGTGGTCACTGTCTCATTTGGGCTTAGCTGTCTTCTTATCTGAGTAAGGGAGACTGAAGGGTGTTAGATGAGGCTTAACTGAGGGGTGGTGGTCACTGTCTCATTTGGGCTGAGCTGTCTTCTTATCTGAGTAAGGGAGACTGAAGGGTTTTAGATGAGGCTTAAGGTGAGGGGTGGTGGTCACTGTCTCATTTGGGCTTAGCTGTCTTCTTATCTGAGTAAGGGAGACTGGAGGGTGTTAGATGAGGCTAAAGGTGAGGGGTGGTGGTCACTGTCTCATTTGGGCTTAGCTGTCTTCTTATCTGAGTAAGGGAGACTGAAGGGTGTTAGATGAGGCTTAAGGTGAGGGGTGGTGGTCACTGTCTCATTTGGGCTTAGCTGTCTTATCTGAGTGAGGGAGACTGAAGGGTGTTAGATGAGGCTTAAGGTGAGGAGTGGTGGTCACTGTCTCATTTGGGCTTAGCTGTCTTCTTATCTGAGTAAGGGAGACTGGAGGGTGTTAGATGAGGCTAAAGGTGAGGGGTGGTGGTCACTGTCTCATTTGGGCTTAGCTGTCTTCTTATCTGAGTAAGGGAGACTGAAGGGTGTTAGATGAGGCTCAAGGTGAGGGGTGGTGGTCACTGTCTCATTTGGGCTTAGCTGTCTTCTTATCTGAGTAAGGGAGACTGAAGGGTGTTAGATGAGGCTTAAGATGAGGGGTGGTGGTCACTGTCTCATTTGGGCTTAGCTGTCTTCTTATCTGAGTAAGGGAGACTGAAGGGTGTTAGATGAGGCTTGATGAGCCATGAGAGAGTGGAGGCTTAAGGTGAGGGGTGGTGGTCACTGTCTCATTTAGGCTTAGCTGTCTTCTTATCTGAGTAAGGGAGACTGAAGGGTGTTAGATGAGGCTTAAGGTGAGGGGTGGTGGTCACTGTCTCATTTGGGCTTAGCTGTCTTCTTATCTGAGTAAGGGAGACTGAAGGGTTTTAGATGAGGCTTAAGGTGAGGGGTGGTGGTCACTGTCTCATTTAGGCTTAGCTGTCTTCTTATCTGAGTAAGGGAGACTGAAGGGTGTTAGATGAGGCTTAAGGTGAGGGGTGGTGGTCACTGTCTCATTTGGGCTTAGCTGTCTTCTTATCTGAGTAAGGGAGACTGAAGGGTGTTAGATGAGGCTTAAGGTGAGGGGTGGTGGTCACTGTCTCATTTGGGCTTAGCTGTCTTATCTGAGTGAGGGAGACTGAAGGGTGTTAGATGAGGCTTAAGGTGAGGGGTGGTGGTCACTGTGTCATTTGGGCTTAGCTGTCTTCTTATCTGAGTAAGGGATACTGTAGGGTGTTAGATGAGTCTTAAGGTGATGGTGTGTGGTGACTGTCTCATTTGGGCTTAGCTGTCTTCTTATCTGAGTAAGGGAGACTGAAGGGTGTTAGATGAGGCTTAAGGTGAGGGGTGGTGGTCACTGTCTCTTTTGGGCTTAGCTGTCTTCTTATCTGAGTAAGGGAGACCGAAGGGTGTTAGATGAGGCTTAAGGTGAGGGGTGGTGGTCACTGTCTCATTTGGGCTTAGCTGTCTTCTTATCTGAGTAAGGGAGACTGAAGGGTGTTAGATGAGGCTTAAGATGAGGGGTGGTGGTCACTGTCTCATTTGGGCTGAGCTGTCTTCTTATCTGAGTAAGGGAGACTGAAGGGTTTTAGATGAGGCTTAAGGTGAGGGGTGGTGGTCACTGTCTCATTTGGGCTTAGCTGTCTTCTTATCTGAGTAAGGGAGACTGGAGGGTGTTAGATGAGGCTTAAGGTGAGGGGTGGTGGTCACTGTCTCATTTGGGCTTAGCTGTCTTCTTATCTGAGTAAGGGAGACTGAAGGGTGTTAGATGAGGCTTAACTGAGGGGTGGTGGTCACTGTCTCATTTGGGCTGAGCTGTCTTCTTATCTGAGTAAGGGAGACTGAAGGGTTTTAGATGAGGCTTAAGGTGAGGGTGGTGGTCACTGTCTCATTTGGGCTTAGCTGTCTTCTTATCTGAGTAAGGGAGACTGGAGGGTGTTAGATGAGGCTAAAGGTGAGGGGTGGTGGTCACTGTCTCATTTGGGCTTAGCTGTCTTCTTATCTGAGTAAGGGAGACTGAAGGGTGTTAGATGAGGCTTAAGGTGAGGGGTGGTGGTCACTGTCTCATTTGGGCTTAGCTGTCTTATCTGAGTGAGGAGACTGAAGGGTGTTAGATGAGGCTTAAGGTGAGGAGTGGTGGTCACTGTCTCATTTGGGCTTAGCTGTCTTCTTATCTGAGTAAGGGAGACTGGAGGGTGTTAGATGAGGCTAAAGGTGAGGGGTGGTGGTCACTGTCTCATTTGGGCTTAGCTGTCTTCTTATCTGAGTAAGGGAGACTGAAGGGTGTTAGATGAGGCTCAAGGTGAGGGGTGGTGGTCACTGTCTCATTTGGGCTTAGCTGTCTTCTTATCTGAGTAAGGGAGACTGAAGGGTGTTAGATGAGGCTTAAGATGAGGGGTGGTGGTCACTGTCTCATTTGGGCTTAGCTGTCTTCTTATCTGAGTAAGGGAGACTGAAGGGTGTTAGATGAGGCTTGATGAGCCATGAGAGAGTGGAGGCTTAAGGTGAGGGGTGGTGGTCACTGTCTCATTTAGGCTTAGCTGTCTTCTTATCTGAGTAAGGGAGACTGAAGGGTGTTAGATGAGGCTTAAGGTGAGGGGTGGTGGTCACTGTCTCATTTGGGCTTAGCTGTCTTCTTATCTGAGTAAGGGAGACTGAAGGGTGTTAGATGAGGCTTAAGGTGAGGGGTGGTGGTCACTGTCTCATTTGGGCTTAGCTGTCTTATCTGAGTGAGGGAGACTGAAGGGTGTTAGATGAGGCTTAAGGTGAGGGGTGGTGGTCACTGTCTCATTTGGGCTTAGGTGTCTTCTTATCTGAGTAAGGGAGACTGGAGGGTGTTAGATGAGGCTTAAGGTGAGGGGTGGTGGTCACTGTCTCATTTGGGCTTAGCTGTCTTCTTATCCGAGTAAGGGAGACTGAAGGGTTTTAGATGAGGCTTAAGGTGAGGGGTGGTGGTCACTGTCTCATTTGGGCTTAGCTGTCTTCTTATCTGAGTGAGGGAGACTGAAGGGTTTTAGATGAGGCTTAAGGTGAGGGGTGGTGGTCACTGTCTCATTTGGGCTTAGCTGTCTTCTTATCTGAGTAAGGGAGACTGGAGGGTGTTAGATGAGGCTCAAGGTGAGGGGTGGTGGTCACTGTCTCATTTGGGCTTAGCTGTCTTCTTATCTGAGTAAGGGAGACTGAAGGGTGTTAGATGAGGCTTAAGGTGAGGGGTGGTGGTCACTGTCTCTTTTGGGCTTAGCTGTCTTCTTATCTGAGTAAGGGAGACCGAAGGGTGTTAGATGAGGCTTAAGGTGAGGGTCGGTGGTCACTGTCTCATTTGGGCTTAGCTGTCTTCTTATCTGAGTAAGGGAGACTGAAGGGTGTTAGATGAGGCTTAAGATGAGGGGTGGTGGTCACTGTCTCATTTGGGCTGAGCTGTCTTCTTATCTGAGTAAGGGAGACTGAAGGGTTTTAGATGAGGCTTAAGGTGAGGGGTGGTGGTCACTGTCTCATTTGGGCTTAGCTGTCTTCTTATCTGAGTAAGGGAGACTGGAGGGTGTTAGATGAGGCTTAAGGTGAGGGGTGGTGGTCACTGTCTCATTTGGGCTTAGCTGTCTTCTTATCTGAGTAAGGGAGACTGAAGGGTGTTAGATGAGGCTTAACTGAGGGGTGGTGGTCACTGTCTCATTTGGGCTGAGCTGTCTTCTTATCTGAGTAAGGGAGACTGAAGGGTTTTAGATGAGGCTTAAGGTGAGGGTGGTGGTCACTGTCTCATTTGGGCTTAGCTGTCTTCTTATCTGAGTAAGGAGACTGAAGGGTGTTAGATGAGGCTAAAGGTGAGGGGTGGTGGTCACTGTCTCATTTGGGCTTAGCTGTCTTCTTATCTGAGTAAGGGAGACTGAAGGGTGTTAGATGAGGCTCAAGGTGAGGGGTGGTGGTCACTGTCTCATTTGGGCTTAGCTATCTTCTTATCTGAGTAAGGGAGACTGGAGGGTGTTAGATGAGGCTAAAGGTGAGGGGTGGTGGTCACTGTCTCATTTGGGCTTAGCTGTCTTCTTATCTGAGTAAGGGAGACTGAAGGGTGTTAGATGAGGCTCAAGGTGAGGGGTGGTGGTCACTGTCTCATTTGGGCTTAGCTGTCTTCTTATCTGAGTAAGGGAGACTGAAGGGTGTTAGATGAGGCTTAAGATGAGGGGTGGTGGTCACTGTCTCATTTGGGCTTAGCTGTCTTCTTATCTGAGTAAGGGAGACTGAAGGGTGTTAGATGAGGCTTAAGGTGAGGGGTTGTGGTCACTGTCTCATTTGGGCTTAGCTGTCTTCCTATCTGAGTAAGGGAGACTGAAGGGTTTTAGATGAGGCTTAAGGTGAGGGGTGGTGGTCACTGTCTCATTTGGGCTTAGCTGTCTTCTTATCTGAGTAAGGGAGACTGAAGGGTTTTAGATGAGGCTTAAGGTGAGGGGTGGTGGTCACTGTCTCATTTGGGCTTAGCTGTCTTCTTATCTGAGTAAGGGAGACTGAAGGGTGTTAGATGAGGCTTAAGGTGAGGGGTGGTGGTCACTGTCTCATTTGGGCTTAGCTGTCTTCTTATCTGAGTAAGGGAGACTGGAGGGTGTTAGATGAGGCTCAAGGTGAGGGGTGGTGGTCACTGTCTCATTTGGGCTTAGCTGTCTTCTTATCTGAGTAAGGGAGACTGAAGGGTGTTAGATGAGGCTCAAGGTGAGGGTCGGTGGTCACTGTCTCATTTGGGCTTAGCTGTCTTCTTATCTGAGTAAGGGAGACTGAAGGGTGTTAGATGAGGCTTAAGGTGAGGGGTGGTGGTCACTGTCTGTTTTGGGCTTAGCTGTCTTCTTATCTGAGTAAGGGAGACCGAAGGGTGTTAGATGAGGCTTAAGGTGAGGGGTGGTGGTCACTGTCTCATTTGGGCTTAGCTGTCTTCTTATCTGAGTAAGGGAGACTGAAGGGTGTTAGATGAGGCTTAAGATGAGGGGTGGTGGTCACTGTCTCATTTGGGCTGAGCTGTCTTCTTATCTGAGTAAGGGAGACTGAAGGGTTTTAGATGAGGCTTAAGGTGAGGGGTGGTGGTCACTGTCTCATTTGGGCTTAGCTGTCTTCTTATCTGAGTAAGGGAGACTGAAGGGTTTTAGATGAGGCTTAAGGTGAGGGGTGGTGGTCACTGTCTCATTTGGGCTTAGCTGTCTTCTTATCTGAGTAAGGGAGACTGGAGGGTGTTAGATGAGGCTCAAGGTGAGGGGTGGTGGTCACTGTCTCATTTGGGCTTAGCTGTCTTCTTATCTGAGTAAGGGAGACTGGAGGGTTTTAGATGAGGCTCAAGGTGAGGGGTGGTGGTCACTGTCTCATTTGGGCTTAGCTGTCTTCTTATCTGAGTAAGGGAGACTGGAGGGTGTTAGATGAGGCTTAAGGTGAGGGGTGGTGGTCACTGTCTCATTTGGGCTTAGCTGTCTTCTTATCTGAGTAAGGGAGACTGAAGGGTTTTAGATGAGGCTTAAGGTGAGGGGTGGTGGTCACTGTCTCATTTGGGCTTAGCTGTCTTCTTATCTGAGTAAGGGAGACTGAAGGGTGTTAGATGAGGCTTAAGGTGAGGGGTGGTGGTCACTGTCTCATTTGGGCTTAGCTGTCTTCTTATCTGAGTAAGGGAGACTGAAGGGTGTTAGATGAGGCTTAAGGTGAGGGGTGGTGGTCACTGTCTCATTTGGGCTGAGATGTCTTATTGGGTCATGCACCAAACTTTTTTGTTAATGGGGGCGGCAATTTTGTGAGGAAATATACAGTTTTAATGAATTTGTTCAATAGCTTTGGGTGCCATGGGCGAAATCAAAGCCAGTTGGGAGATTAGAGAGAAACAGGTCTGGAAAGGGTTTACAGTCACTGTCTTATTTGTTTTGGCTGTGAGGGTAGGTGGTATAAGAGTAACAAAAGAATGAAGCTAATCTGATTTAGTTAAACTTACTTTAATTGAGCTGGCATTCTCGCAGTTTCTCTGCTGGTGACTGAACGTTTCTGTGATTCTTTTCAAAGCAGAAAGGTATTCCTGAACCGCACAAATCGCCAGCACAACCTGCACAGCCGAGCATGAGCCATATGCAGGCAGCTACCATGCAGCAGCAACACCAGCAGCAGCAGCAGCAGCAACAGCAACAACAGCAGCAGCACCGACAGCACCTCAGCCAGGTCGGCCTGGGCATGAGCAGCAGCTACAACGGCAGCACGCAGGCGGCCGCTGTCCACCAGCAGATGCAGATGCAGAGGATGCACATGCAGCAGCAGCAGCAGCAGCACCACCATCACCAAGCACCGCAGCCAGACGAGGAGGACGAGGAGGAGTATGACGACGAGGACGACGATGATCTGGAATATGGGGACGATGAGTAAGGCCATACTCAGACCACACTGCCCCCCCACCCCCCTCTCCTTCCCCCCTAAACTTGTGTCAATACAGACTGTTCCGTAGTGCTTCAGTGATAATAGGTGCAGGTCATTTGTGTCCCATAGAGAGGCAAGGACCAGACTAGCAAAGCAAGAAAGCTACAAGCTTGAGGTTGTAAATGGCCAAGTATCAACTAGGAGCAAGTTCAAAAGCTGTTTTTTTTTTTAAAATTATTTTCAATTCAGCTGCACATCTCTTTTTGTCGTATTCCTTTCTAAACAGTGCAGACATTCTCATCGCAAATTGTGTTTTGTTTGTGTGTCAGAGAGATAGAAAAGAACCTTCTTCAAAAATTGTCAAGTCAGTCACTATGAAAGCTGTTACTGTATTCGGCTGATTTAACTTATTCACATGTATTACAGTTCTTTTTTTTCCAATCGGTTTAAGATGAGTTAGTTGCACTGATGAGCTGGGCTCAGCATTAACAATCTGCTTAATACTGTGGAGTTCTGCGCTTACAGCATATAGAGGGCGCTTTACAGGGTGCCGTAAGCGCAGACTTCCTGCGGTAAGCAGTGATATGAAACTGGGCCCGGGATGGTTAACTGATTCTCTCCACAGTTGGGACATCTCAAAACGTGCAAACACAAATGGAGGTTTGGATAGATTAAAAAAAAAATGGTCTGCTTTGCTTGGAAACAGTTCAGCATCACAGGATACCAAAGAATACCATGGGGTACAAATGGCCGTGTACCGTTGTTGTCATTGTACATTGTGGGGGTATTGTTTATTTTTTAGAAGAGTCAAAAAAAGCTAAAGCCATATTTGAGCGTGCACACCGTAGTGTTGTCATCGTCTGGTTTTTTTTCTTTCTTGTTTTTTAAATTTTATTCCTGTCACTTGCCGTAGGCTGTTTTTAGCAGTTTTTTAATTTTTTAAAGTGTGCTGTCGGAGGTTCTCCCAATCCTTACCCTTGCCTGGATCCTAATGAGTTAATTACGGAATTGATGAATACAGAACTTGATTACTGACCAATGATTGGCAGCGTTTTTTTTATTCTTCAGGTTCTGCTCTTGAACTTCTAATGACTACAACATTAGTAGCGTGTCACAAATTTTGAATTAAGGCCAGTAATTGTTTTGGAAAAGATTTCTCTAAACTGAAATGTGGTGGATAAGAAACGTCACTATTTTTATTATTTTATTTTTTATTATTGTTCATAACTTCAGTGTGGTTTTAGTTGTACATTTATGGGATGTGCTTCTACACATGAGGCAACTGGACACATAGTCGGACAGTTCCAAAGAGAAATATAATTTAAAGATAGCAGTCAAACTGTTTGGTGAGCTGGTGCAAAGTTTTTGTTTACATGGGACAAAATGGTCATGCTGGCTGCATTTTGTGTCCTTTCTCAGATTGCTACGAGCTTAAGATTTTGAGCTTAGGATAAGAGTTGTGTGGCCATTTCCCCCTTCCATCTTCTCACTGTCCCAACAACTCAAAATGTACTTGATGTTAAAGCGATGTGAACTTGAGTTTTAAAAAAAACATAACACCAAAAAAAAAAGCTTTATTATATACTTACTGACACTCCGGTGGAGTTAAACTTTAAAACAAAGCAATAAATCACAAGAAGATAATTGTGGTGCTGACATTGTAAAACATTGTACTTAAAACAAAACAAATAATGACCATTCCTTTGTAAAATGGATCACTAAGCAGCACACAGACTCTGACGGCTAGATGTTTGTACGCACGCCTTCTTTATCAACAACCGTTCAGCATTTTCTCTTAAAAATTTTACTTTGTACCAAAGGTGTATTTAGACATTGAGTTCTTATTTCAGAGGCATGCTGTTTGGAAGAATGTAATGAACGAGAACGAAAACTTGTATACGGCATAAAACCCCCCAAAACCCGGCTTTTTAACTAATTGGTATCAGTTGACGGACAGAATGCTGTAATAAATAAACTTGTGACATTCAAGATTGGGTAAGCCTGGTTTCAAAATGGAACTGATCCATTTCATGCAATAGGCAGTTTACAACTACGGCAGATATCACTTTTTAACAAGCCGAAAAATAGACTTTGTGATTTCCAATTAAACGTGAACCCTTTCCTTGCTCGGAAGAGCAAGGAGGGAAGTTGACTTTTGAAAGGAATAATTCAATGTCATGAAAGAGAACTATGAGTTGCCTGGATCTTTCCTTACATTGTATTACTTTTGTCCGAGTGTCAAATTTGAGACAATGAAGTGATTCAGCTGAAGTGTTGCAAACTGACTATTACAGTGGGCCTACATTGAAGTAGCGAACGCAGCTAAATGTAAACAGTGGATCTATTTTGTGTATACAAGTCAAGTGCCAACATGGTAAACAAAATAGTAAGTTAAAAAAAAAGAAAAAAAAAAAAGAAAAAAAAAAAATTAAATTAAAATCTTTAGTGCTTGAGACATAAAGCTGATAGTAGAAGTAGATATTACGAGGAGAAAGAGACAGATGGAGAAAGTTAAGAAGAAAAGAAATGGCAGAAAATCGGTTCTTTGTTAAAAAAAATACTGTAAGCAAGCATTGTATTTTTAGATTTGTAACTGTGCGTTTAATTGTCTTTGTGTTCCACACGTAAACAGTGTGTTTTAACGCTGTGTATGATTCCCCCCAAGGGGTCGACAAATCACGGTTGAGATCTGACACCCACCGAGCTCCAAACTCAATCTCAAAAGAGAAAAAGATTAGATAATGTGTACAAAATAATTTGCAGAGGGGGTTACTTGACTTGTGCGTAGAAATCTGGTGTGGACAAAGTTGACAGAAGCGAGAGTGGGCATTTGAACCTTGGCATTTTTCCTATTTCTGTGATGATGCTTATATTGTAAAACCAAATAGTATGTCAAGATTGATGTGCTGCAGACAATTTTGTTATATTGGTGGAGGACTGATATAGCAATTGGAAGGTATCGGGTTTGAATGCTGCTTTTGACAAGTTGTCCTTGTTTACAGACAGAAGTATTCACTTTAAGAGGTGGACTGAACTTTTACCACAAATTATTGGGGGAAAAACCTCTTTAAAATAGCATAGAATCTTGCCAAAAGGGAGGTGCAATATTGGTAGATTTCACATTTCTCAAAAATCAGAAGAAGAAAAAAAAATGCTGGATTGATGTGAAAATCTTGCTGTGAAAATCTTGCTAAGTTTTGTCCGAAGAGAATTCAGGTAAAAGAAAATAAACTGCATCTGAAGCGTTTAGGTCTTTAAAATAAAAGACGATAACAAAAACCAAAAACAAAATTTCATTGTAATCTAAAAAACTTTACCACTTAAAATAGGTAAGTGATGTTGATGGTACATCCACAAATTTCTAGTGGTCTGAAAAACTTTCTTTGAAATAAACTTTAAGAAATTGTTACCAATGTTGTACCTACCCTTTTCACAAACACAACAGCAACTTCCAAACATCTCTTGAGAAATATCTGGGTCTCAATTCTTTCTTTTCCACAATTCGTTTTTCTTTTCCGTTTTTTTTTCTTCAGAGGTGTGTATAATACAAATTTATGATTAATTCTTACACGATATGGACATTTTTAAAAAACCAAACGATACAACCGCATTGGGCTTCCAGTTTGATAACTTGGCGAGTATAGTGTGCCGTTAAATGATGAAGCCCTTGGTTTTGCCGGTCTCTCGATTTGTCAACCTATAGGGAACAGACCTGATTTTTAAATGGATAGGTGTTACTAGATGACATGGAAAGGTAAATGATGCCCGCACAAGGGGCAGAAAACAGTGTGCGTAGGATGTTATTTCATGTATAAAACAAAAAAGTGTTTAAAATGATTAGTGGAAGAACACCATGACGAAAAAAACTGTGAAGATGGGAAAATATTGTAGATATCCATGACATGTGTGACTTTCTTTAGGAACCTTTTGAGGAAGTATAAATATTTGTGATCCCCATTCCCACCCCCACCCCCAATGTCTTGAAACTGGTGTGACCTTGAAAATTGTTGCAATGAGGCCATTTTGAAACAATGTTTTGAACAAAGAAACCAAAAGTGACATTTTGTATTTGTTGAACCGAATGACTCTGAAGTGTTTATTGTCAGATTTGACAAAAAAAAAGGAAAAAAGAAAATTGCTATACATAACTGATGATATGAAAAACCATATTTTATTCCCTGTTTTATTGTGTAAAAACAGTATTAAATTATCTTGAATTGTTTTTCCTACAACAAGTGCCCAGTGTATGAAGTGTGTATACATTGGAAGCAATTATGTAAATGCCAAATTTTTGGTGACATTTTTTCGTATTCAGGGATTGGCACGTGTTTAAATTTTTATAAATGCCAGCCACTTCTTAAAGCTAACGTCCTGAAAGAGGCGTTAACCTGCCCTTTTTCAGTAATTAATATTTGATATACTGTCACCCCGTCGTTTTTGAAGTTGTTGTACAAACTAAAAGTGACAAAATCAATCTACCGGATTCAATCACTGCCAAAAAAACACACCATTTACACACACACACAAACAGACAAAAACAAAATCTTTCCCCGTAAAAAAACAAAAACAAACACCCCCTCCCCACCCCCTGTTAATTTTCTAAATAAGTATCAAATAGTTTGGACTATTTTAAGAAGATTTCTGATAGAAAAATTATAAAAGGACCATTCTCAAAATTAAGTATTAGGTGTTTAGGTATTTATGCTGCGTAGCGTTTAGATATTGTTATTCAATAAATGTATATTTAAATCGTTTTGTTTTTTAGAGTAATTAATAATTAATTAATTAATTAAATCCTTTTCTTCAAAGCATATCACATAATTCGGAAGGATAAGACTCCAATCTTGTCTAAATTAATGAACCTAAATGATAATTATGTTCTAAAAGATCTGAAGGATACATGAACAAAACAAAACAATTGTTAATTCAAAACATTGTCTTCCTTTAGTGTCTTAATTAATTAAATTGGATCAATTTGGCATTGAGTTTTCACCCGGGAAGATAACAAGTAAATGTATTTAAACATTATCCCCAAAATGTTCGCCTATCTATCTGTTAAATAATTGTAATAGCTTTGGTACAACCTCCTTTTCAACACTATTCCAGAAGAGAGAGGCCAACCGAATCTGTGAACTGATTGCACCATGTCCCAATGCACTACGCAGCAACCCAAATGGTGGCACATATTGTATTGAGATTTACATTTGCCAGACTTTTCTCAGCCCTTTTGAATTGCGTTGTTATTAATCCTACTGAAACCAGTTTTCAAAAATCTGTTAAAAAATCCCCAAACTTCTTGGCCATTTTGCAACTACATGTAGTGTGAGGTCAAATTCATATGTGATAGTGTATCTGTTGGGAGTGTTGGTTTTATTGAACAATGTAAATGAGGTCATGTGGTTCACAAACAGGGGTCAATTTCCTAAGCAAAGAAAAATCTTGCTTATTATATACAGACAGGGAAATCGGTTACCAGCTAAAATATCACAAAATGTATTCTGTTTGTAACTGGTGCACTGGTAATTTTTTCGCTTAGCAGATACAAATTTCCTAAGCAACTTTTAATCCTGGTCAGGCAGAGAGAGCAATTTACACAAAAAAACCACCTCTGGTGTGAAAACATAGGGTGTATGCAACTCCAAAATTACAAAGTAAAGCAAGGATTACGACTCCTTTCACACCACACAACCAGCTCTGAGAATACTGAATTTGGTATCTGAGATGCTCTTGTTTCAAAATAATGCAAATTATCAGCCATTTGCAAGTTTAATGCGAAGAACGGCTGGTACAATGACTTGCTCAGTCACAAAAGAAAGGTCAATGTTTTAATTCCTCAGACTAAAGATGGTTTTGCGACGTCACACGGTTTGAGGCCAAGCTTTTGCATATAGTTACTTACAGGTGTCGAACACCCATAAACAATTTCTAATGAATGTGCATAGCACAGGGGTACCTGGCGTTGGCTGATGTTGACGTTGCTGTGCAAAGCTTGCACCAAAGCACATGAAGTCATTAAAAATTCATTAAACCAGACATTATTCAAATTTAACGCATAAATGGTTAAATTTAGTGACTATAAAGCTGGGTCTGGGATGATTCCACAATAGAATTTTTATTTATTTATCTTGCTCTCTTTTAAAAAAAATTGAATGCAAATATCCAATTGAGAAACAATTAATTAATCTAACTGTCCACCTTTGAATTTAACTTATATTTAAAATTATGAATATAAATTAAGCCCTTGTAAATCTTGGATTTTCAAGTAAAAGTTTTGTGCACTAGGCCAAAGTATTGTTGAATTTTAAAAATCACCTTTTGATACCCTTCATTTTGTAAGTATCGGAGCTGGGGTGATTTTATAAACTAATTTAAGACCATCCTTGCCATTTTGTTGATAACAAAAGACTATCAAAGATTCCATGTTTTAACTCGGACCATTTATAAACAAAGTATTGTATTTTTCCTGATCTTTTTAGCCTATTTTGTTGTTGTTATCACTGTACATTATTGCAAATCTTGTTGCTTAAAATCAAAATATTTTTATTTCGTAGACTTTGTGAGTACTGTCAGTTAGTGTTCTAAAGCAACTCAAAAAAAATAAATGAAAAAAACAAAACAAACCTTTTTGAAGAAATGACTGTGTTATAACTGTTTGTGCTGCTCCGATAGGGAGTACAATAAATACGCAAGAAATTGGTCCCCCAAACAATTGGTGGTTTTTCTTATTTTGTTCATGTTCTTGAAAAGTAACTGTCATAGACAGGCCCGTAACCAGGAATTACAAGGGGGTAAGTCCAGCATTTTCATCGAATTTGGGCCAATTATTTAAAAAATCACAAGGGGTAAGTCCAGCATTTTTACAAAATTTGGGCAAAATATTGAAAAACATCACAAGAGGTAAGTAAGTCCATCATTTTTACCAAATTTTTGCTAAATATTGAAAAATCACAAGGTGTAATTAAGTCCAGCATTTATACTAAATTTGGCAAAATATTGAAAAAATCAGAAGGGATAAGTCCAGCATTTGTACAAATTTTTGGCAACATATTGAAAAGATCACAAGGGGTAAGTCCTGCATTTTTATCGAATTTGGGCCAAAAATTAAAAAAATCACAAGGGGTAAGTCATGCATTTTTATCGAACTTGGGCCAAATATTGAAAAATCACAAGGGGAAAGTCCAGCATTTTTACTAAATTTTGGCAAAAAATTAAAACAATTCACTAGGGTTAAGTCCAGCATTTTCCAAATTTGGGCCAAATATTGAAAAAATCACAAGAGGTAAGTAAGTCCAGCATTTTCATCAAATTTGAGCCAATTATTGAACAATCACAAGGGGGCAAGTCCAGCGTTTAAATCGAATTGGGGACAAAAATTGAAAAAAAATCACGAGGAGTAAGTCAAGAAACTTTATCAAATTTGGGCCAAAAATCACAAGGCAATAGGTCCAGCATTTTTACAAAATTTGGGCCAAATGTTGAAAAAACTGCAAGGAGTAAGACGACATACGTTTATTGATTACTTCAGACCAAATCATTTCGCAGGATGCTTACTACCATTATCATCTTTATAACAAGGATGAGGGCATTCGGATGAAAATGACACAATTTGTTTTCAAGGTCATTACCGAGGTATGACCCTACCTTTAAAACAGACATGCAAGTCTTACATTTCTCCATGTTTTTGAAAGATAAGGATCAAGTGTCACTGACATGATTGTGGCAAGTTGATATGAATCATGTATGAGAAATGATATCGATCGCAATCGAGGCCAAGATCTGCTGAAAACTGTTGATGAGGCATATAAATGAATGCAGCGTGTGGAAATGGAATTGGTTGAAAAAGCAAGTTGACAAAACTTCTCTTGCTGATGTTGTTCTGACTGGTCTGGTAGAGGTTTGTAAACAATGTGGCAGAAACAAGTACATTTTGTTAAAAAAAGTCGGAAAGAATTGCAGAAATGGCTCACCCGCTGTTATTTGCATATGTATAAAAAAACAGGAGCACTGCGTATATATATGGCATACCTACAGAATACAAAAATTCAACTGTAATCACAATATCACAGACATCAAACACATAAATGTATATCATATGGCGGTTTTTGGAATGGGAAAATACATGACAATAGCACTCTGCACTAATGACGTCACTTTTGCTCAAAATACCTGTTTATGTCAGACCAATATTCCACCACTAGCTCTCACGCAATCACTGCATCGGTGCACCAGACCGCAGTAGTAGAGTCAGTACACGCGAGTAAACATAAAGCTTGGACATGTACGCGAGCGTCTGTTAGTGAATTCTGACATGTTGTCTGAGAACAGGGAGCTGAGCTTTTACTTTTAGCATTAGTGCGGAGTGCTATTCATTTGATAAAACCCCCAAAAGTGGTGGTAGCACTGGAAAGTGGTGGTGCACAACATTGGTAAAATTAAAAAATATAAAAGTTCACAGATTTGCACATAACTTTACATGGTATATAAAGATGGTCATGGTGGGAAACATCCCTTGAAATATCTTTGCTTGAAATTCTACATTTTTTGAGAAATGAGTAAAACAATAAGTTTTGATCTCAAAACAAAATAATGTGCATATTATGTACAACCACTACACGCGTACTGCACATTGACTATGCAGCGTCCTCAATTTACGCGACCAGACTAATATTGTCTTGTTTGCATGTTGCAGTTTCCCTTTCCAAAATAACATCTATTTGGTGAATATAAATGAAAAAGCTGAAGAATGTAGTCCCTGTTTTCAGAAATGAAAAAGTGTTTGTAATTAGAAGACTATCAGTAATTTTCACTGGTGTACAGTAGCATGAGGGAGAGGGATTATACAATATATCATTGTCACCCAGGAGTACAACTGGGTACCTATGATATGACTATGAGGGTAGAGGTTGATATTGTGTTTGAAAAAGCCTTTGGAGCACCACAGCAGCCCAGGGCTGTATACTCCCCAAGGGTGTGAGGTTGGTGCCCCCCCCTCCCCCTGCCATGGCACGTGTGTCCTTTAGCAAGACACATACACCTTAATTGCTTCGTCCTTCAGACGGGACATAAGATCCTAAGTCCAGTGTGATGTGTAATGCACAGAAAAGAATCCAGGACACTTATCATGAAGACAAAGGCTTTGTCCTGGTGTTTCCGGCAAGGGGGGGGGGGGCTACAGATTGCGCTAAATCACATCACCTTGTAAACCTTTACAAGTTGCTCTTTAAATGGGTTGCATAACGCAAACATAACTGCATAATTCAAACATTACTGCATAATTCAAACATAACTGCATACCTGTCGTAAACATAAAGAGTGCTTTAATATATAGTCTTATTGATTTATTTATTGATTTATTTAGACAGGGTAGTCTCATCAGTAATACAACTGCTATCCCTAAGGGCCCTGTGTACAGTAAAACGCAAAACAGTAAAATTGTAAAATACAGAGCAATATAAAAAGCCATGAATCATAAGCAGAAAACTGAGTGTAAAACAAAAACAATAATCATATAGCACTTGATCTACCGATAAGGTACTCAAGGCGCTTGAACCAACAGAAACCTTTTAAGACAGGTTCTTAAACATTTTTTATAATGATGAGACTGATGTATGTAAGCACCTTATAAGGGTTTACAAGGTCCTTTGAGACATCAGTCATCTTATATATCTATCTCAGGCATGCAACTGCCCGATGAAAAAAAAAAAGGAAAATTTTCAAAGGCACAACGCAAGCGTGGAGCGAGGCAGCCAAAACGCCAAGGGATATGAGACCCACAATGGTACCCTAAAAAATGTTGAGGTTTATTATGCTCTTAGGTGCATTTAGCATGTACAGGCCTGTGAACGGACCCTTAAAAAAAGAGCTGAAACACTACATGATGTTAGAATGATCGTGGAACGTCAAGTGAACGCGCATCAAACACTTACGCTGGTCGAATTGGGACACCCCGTTGATCCAGTAACTAGGCTTAGTTCACATTATTGTATTTGTACATTGTTGTTGCCAAGCATATATTAGGCTTTTAAAAAAAAAAAATCGTTTTTTTGTTTGTTTGTTTTTCTTTTTTTTCTTTTACAATTTCTTTTTTTTTAGCGCTGATCATTTTTTTAAAAACGCGGAAATCCACGGAAACGCGGAAGAGTTGCATGCCTGCTATATAGAGGGTGGTGTGGAAGCCCCCACATAAACATTCAAAAGTCTCAATTTTGTTATTCTTTTTATTGCATCTCTATTATATTTCAAATATGATTTTTTTTGTAATCCTTACATTTTATAAAAAATATATATAACCTCGAATATGAAAATGTCATGGTTGTTTACATAAAAAAATATAGACCCCAAAAGGGTGAACGGTAGCTGCAATCTCACTGACCCTATCAAGAAGGATCGATGACAACTGTTGTTGAGGTCAAGCGAGGTCACAGCTACTGGTTACTAGTTAACCCATATCTGCCTGACTAGGTCCACTTTCATAGAGCTGCAAAAACAGAAAATATTTCTTAAACATTTTCTGCCAAGCAAACAAAAAGCAGGATACCAGTCACAGGTTGTATGTGTGACATGGTATTTTGGCTGGTAACCTTTGATAAGCATATCTTTGTTTAGCTACTTTTTGTGCTTAAGCTGCTCTATGAAATTGGGTCCTGGTCACAAAACACCGTCCCTGCCTATGACCATTAAGCGTTTATTGATGCATTACAATAAATATTCATTATTAACTGCCTTGGAAAAATTCCCCAAAACTGTACACTGTTGGAAAGAGTACATATTTCTCGATGTGATATTTTGTGATATTTTTTTCCCATGTTTTCTCATCCAATAGAAAGCAGGGACGAAATTGGACAAATGTGAAAATTCCTGAAAAATGGCTTGTAGGCCTGGGTTCCCACTTATTCTAGACCTTGAACCTCCCAGATGTTACAATCCAGGAGGTTTTACAGACTTTGTGCATCACCAGAAATACAAAACTACAGGTTTGAGCACAATGTGGACTTTTCTGTCTCCCCTTGGTGACTGCTTTTACTTCTTTCAAGAAAACATTAACAACAATTAAAGCAACAATTAAAACAACAATTAAAGGCTGATTGTTGTTTTGTTCAAATCCTGAAATCTGGAAAAATCCTGAGCAATCATGTGCCTGTAAATAAACGTTCACAATTTTGCACAAAACTTGCATGGTATAAAGATGGTCAAGGTAGAAAACTTCCCTCGACATATTTTTGCCTGAAATGCTATGGTTTTTGAGGAAAAAATAAAACAAATAGTTTTGATCACACAACTGCAAAACTGGTTGTTTGAAAACAGTGTTTGAAAACAGTGAAAACATAAAAGGTAGTTTTTCACTATTTTCTTTTGACTCTGATAAATGATTGAGCTTAAACTTTCACAGTTTTGTTATTTCATGTATAGAATGGGTCGCATAAAGTGCGGTTACTGGTCTTTGACAATTACCAATGTGGTCTAGTGGTCAGACATAATGCTCTAGAATGGCAAAGGTCGTGGGTTTGAATCCTACGCAAGTAATATTCCTGTGGATTTTGTTCACATGACTCGGGAAAGTACTGAGTATACAGTGCTTTACGCACATCGGTGTAAGGGTAAAACCAAATAATATTCTCTTCAAGCATGCCTGAATACTCGATTCGATCCATAGCAACAAGGAGTGTGATATAAACTTAAATCACACGGCCCATATCACACCCTGCGTATTGTGTGTTCTAACTGCGCATCAAGTTTGGTTGAAGATAAACACGTTATCACACGCGTGCTCATGGAATACGGAAAAATATAGCACGTCTGCGTCCCATATCCATTGGACGCAGAAGCGCTAAATTTTTCCGTATACCACTCGCGCTTGTGTGATAACTTATATTATCCCCGATGCAAAGTTAACATCTATTAAATTACCAACTTAGTCCGTGTGCTTTAAGACTGGTCTTGGTCCTCAAGGTTGTGAAAGCATTGGAATGTTGGGAAGCTCTCCAGGCTGCATTGAGGGCAGAGGACCCCTACTCCATGGCGCCTGCTGGTTGGGTAAGCCTGATGAGGGAGAGAGGATAGAAAGAAGGAAGAGGAAGTCAAGCACTTTAACGTTATCATCGGTCCACATCCTTTCATTCATTTCGTTTATTTATTCTGGTTGCGAAGCTAAGGATTCTCAGAAGAGCGAACTTAATCACTGTACTAGCCAAAAACCCCATGGAGAGAAGACAAAGAAGGAAGTTTCAGATTTAGATGTGGGAGGAAAACCCCAGAGAATTATTCCAGGGAAAACCCACCGAATCAGGTAGGGACTGAAAACCCAGTCCACATAGTGCCCCTGGTGGGATTCCAACCAGGGTCCTAGAGGTGGAATAGACACCACTACACCAACCTGACCACCCTAGTTTTCAATAAACACACACCATACAACCAACCTGTGAATAATTAATCAAATCAGTTGGTCACGCTATATAGTGAAAAGAATGAAAAATTCTTGTGTTTCAGGCTAATTTTGACCGTTCAATATCATCCACTGTGGTTTTGAATGTCAGCCTGCAATATGATATCATGTGGTGAATGCATCTACACAGAACACAGTCAACCCTCCTACTGTCTTACCATTCAATATCATCCACTGTGGTTTAGAATGATAGATAAACTATGCCAGCCTGCAATGTTACTGTAACGCAGAGATTTAGAGGAGGAATTTATATCTGTCTCTGGTTAACGGGTTCCTGAGCGTGCGAGCGAAGTGGAGTGTATTCTTAGTTGACGACGACTGAAGAAATAGCACTTGGAGCAATTCCTAAGGGTCTGATCTTATTTTATTATAAGGCGACTTGTATCAATACAATTGTTACAGAGGTGCTTGACCTAGCTCGTAGGTATTTGAGAGGCGAGTCTCTTGCACAAAGGCATAAGGGAAAGTCAAAGGAGTAGTCGAGGCCCAGAATGAAAGTTGGGGAGATGTTTTATAGGATTTGGGTGGTGAACTCTTGATTTAGAAATGATGTCACAGAGAAATAACATAAGATTAGTGACATAATTTCCAAGAACAAAGTCAGATGACGTAGTGGTCAACAGTGGTCAGTACTGGTGTCTAATGCATCTACTCATTGAACACATACATGTACACAGTGCTACGCAGAGTTGTGCCACCATAGAAAACCTGTACTAAGGATGATTAGCCTCCCGAATTATTGCGATTGGCAAAAGTCCTGTGCACAGTTGCTTTACCACCCACAACCTGTACAGTCGAAGGGTTTTGAATCCTCCCACAACCTGTACAGTCAAAGGGTTTTGAATCCTCCTAAAACCTGTACAGTCAAAGGGTTTTGAATCCTCCCACAACCTGTACAGTCGAAGGGTTTTGAATCCTCCCACAACATGTACAGTCGAAGAGTTTTGAATCCTCCCAAAACCTGTACTACAGTCGAAGGGTTTTGAATCCACACCTGTACAGTCGAAGGGTTTTGAATCCTCCCAAAACCTGTTCAGTCAAAGGGTTTTGAATCATTGGTTAACTACAGTTATGGAAAGTAGGAGGGTTTTTGAAGCAGAACGTGTCTCCCTAAAGGGGAAACCAGTCAACTCGCCCCCCAGCAAAGTCGCCCACTACAATGTCACCCCCTGGCAAAGTCTCCCCCTCACATACAAACTCGCCCCTCACAAAGTCACCCCCAACAGAGTCAACCCCTGACACAGTTTTCTAAAGGATAGAAAAACAAAAACAAACCCCTGGAGTTTCTCACCAATTGAAAGTCCTTAATCTTGAGGAGCACTACAGCATTTTGCGGGACCGTCTGTTGGCATTCAACGCAGGTTTGGGGCTTTTCGTCCCCTGCTAACTTTGCTGGGACTGGGTACATGAACTTCTCCTGGAGACAAAAAATGGAAAATCAAGTGGTTGAAGATATCCAACAACTTTTGTGTTGACATATTCTGAGCAGGGTTGGTGGGTGGGTTGTTTAGGACTGATTTGGGAAAATTGTATTTGGTTGGAGGGTAGGTATCACATCGTCACCGTTTTCACTAAGTGACGTACATGTCAAAAATCAAAATTTTGCAAATTGTTTTGTTGTTGTTCCAAAACCGATTTGCCAAATAATGGTTTTTTGAACAAATTATTAATACATCCATTGCTGTTAACATTTTCAGCAAGTTCCAGAACCTAGCATGTAATAGTTTTCGAAATTACACTAAATAGCATGACCTTAAACTAGATTTGCCATTTTGTATTTCCACAAAGTACCGTCTCATGATTAGCCACTATCCACTGAAATACACAGCGCTTGTACGGTGCCAAACGCGCGTGGTATGAGTTTAGCAGTGTCACTAAGTGACGTATCCCAATATGCATTATCTTTGTACACAGCATTCTGCAAGCACGTCTCATTTTCACGTTTTCACACAGTTGAAAAAATGTTGAAATAAACTTGAAACGTACCTTTGCAGGCCGTTGACTTAGAAACTCCAGGAAGCTTGAATTCAGGACAAGGCTCTTCTTGGCTCGGGTTAAGGCAACATAGATCATATTGAGCTCATCCGTCTCAATGATGCCTAAGGAATCTGTCGAGTCAAAGTGAGATAGAAGATTTATTGAGGACCTCACGCCGAGCCAACACCGAGGAGCTGAAAGGTTGGGTTACAGATTTGGGGGTCAGGTTGGCTGCCAAATATGGACAAATTGTTACAATAAACATCAGGGTGCCATTTTCGTAAAGTTGGTAACCGCAAAGAGGTTACCAGCGACAATGTCACGTCATAACATTTTTGTACATGTAACGGATGTTTGAAGCTTTGCATGGTGTGGATAATAAGAATTAACTGTTGGCTAGTAAAACTTGCAGGTACAACTATGTATAAATCTCTTTACCACTTCACATTGGATGACGTTTATAATGGTCAAATTTTTTCTGGACTGGCCTATGGTGTACCTTTTTTAACGCCAGGAACAACTTCGAAGCACACTTAATTGTTGCCGTCAGTCAGACAGCTGACGTGAATGTCCACACGGACAATGCCATGTAATTAACATTGTTGTAACTGGACATTCCATTTTGTAGTGTGAACAGGTATTCACCTACCGTGCTATGCTTCATTTCACTCGTACAAAGAGGGACAAAAGGTACTGGAAATCATGCTTCTAACATACCCTTCCCCAGGGGTTATCGTGTAATCCCAGATTCCAGATCTTTTGTTATACAAATGTGGCATACAACAATGGACAGGCTGCCACCATTGTTTATCAGTGTATTTGGCTCAATGGTAGGTAAGTCTGAGCATTCCGAGATTCCAGCATACCATGGCAGATTATCAGCCGTGGCGCACAGCCATTGTTCTGCGACTCACAGTGAGTGCCTACTCATATTTCCTCACAAGACAACAAAATCACGGTGCTTATTAAGAGAACCTTTGTTGTCTTTCCTTCATCAAGTCAGGATTTCATTGTGGCAACGATATTTTCAAAGGAAAACAATCACTCCAGAGCTTCAAAATTTTCGACATGAAGTGGTTATTAAAAGGGAGGAGTGTTGGCTCTGAAAAGAGCCATTGGTTTGGTGCTCCTTTCTCTAGTTAACACTGTCTGAAATGTTGAGACCATATAAACGGCTCTTCTCAAAGCCACAACTACTCAAAAGAGATTTTTAGCACATGGTGTTTCCGCAAGCTTCCCCCGCAGTATCTGTTTCCACCATGCATTAGCTTCAAGTTTTACATTACCAATCCTACATTTACATTCCAACATACTTTGTCTGTTTGTGTTGATAGCAAAATCGTCGGTGGTCTTGACAGTATCAAATTCTAGTCCCTTGCTCTCGTGCACTGTGCTGAGAACAAAAGCTGGGGGGAAAAAGAGAGGACAAAAATGCAGAAGCTCTTATTTTTCAAACCTAGTGGATTATTCCTTTAAAGGCACTGAACACGTTTGGTAGTTGTCAAAGACCAGTTTTCTCGCTTGGTTTATCCCAACATATGCATAAAATAACAAGCCTGTGAAAATTTGGGCTCAATTGGTCATCGAAGTTGCAAGAAAATGATGAAAGAAAAAACACCCTTGTTGTACAAATTTGTGTGCTTTCATATAGGAATAAAAACTTCTTGCAAGAAGTTTTATTATTTTAGTGAGAAATTACCTCTTCCTCAAAAACTACGCTACTTCAGAGGGAGTCGTTTCCTACAATGTTTTATACTATCAACAGCTCTCTGTTGCTTGTTACCAAGTAAGTTTTATGCTAATATTTGTTTTGAGTCATTACCAAACATGTACAGTGCCTTTAAATTTTGTGATGCACTCATTTTCCAATAGATAGAGTCCTTATGAAAATGAAGAAACAAATTACAAGTCTCTTACATCACGTTAAAATGGTGTAAAATGCCACTGTGTTTGATACCCTTCAAGTGCAATTTTTGTCCAAATCCCCAAAAACGTTCAATGATGTCACATTTAAAATATATGGTCTGTACATTTTTGTACCGAGAATTTTCGGTTCATTCCTGAATGTTGATGATATTCAATCAAAACGGCATTGAATTTGACCTTTAGACTCGTGCAGAAATTCCGCTTTGGAATGAACAGACCCATTTGTTTTTGTTGTCCAATGTTTCAAATTTTGCTCTGAAATAAAATATAAATATAAATATAAATAAAATGACATTTTACACCATTTTAAGGGGAGGTTAGGGACTGTTTTCAATTTTTATGAGGACTCCTGGGACCGTTTTCACAAACGTTTTTCCGATCATCGCAAACGCTGAAACCGATCGCTAAATCCAAAATCCATTGCAATTTATTAGCGATGGATTTTGGATACCATTTCACTAAATCTTGGGGCTGATTTACTCATCGCAACAAAATTATTAGCGATGACAATCTTGCAATGACTCGTTAGTGGCCGCAAAGTATAAGTTTATTGCAAATTGATGACAAATTGTGCCATTTTGTGTTTAGATTTTATTAGCAGTGTAGGCCTATACGTCTTGACATAGTTTGTCCGTGAAATAAAGAGTAAATGGCGTTTTATTTACTCTTCGCGTTTTTTACTGTTGGGATACTCGGGATACCCATAATGCAGTTTGCTGATGACACCTTTTAGCGACCCAGCGACTGCTGCCGAGAGAGCTTACAAACAGTAATAAAAGGAGAACTCCATCCATTATAACCAGCATTTGGCCTAAAATTATTATATTTATATTGCATCCAAGCTGTTTCTCCCTTTTGACCTTGAAAGTATATCAGATGGAAATTAATTAGGTACGTAAATATTTTGTATAATGTGCTGGTAAGCTTAGTAAAGTAATGAGAGTATCATTTTATAGAATTTTTTTATGATAAAAATCTTTAGGAATATTTCAAACGATTCGTCATTTTGACAGTGTCAGTCATTCACAGATGTCAGACAGAAAAACTCTCATTCTCATAATGTAATTTTAACCAGAATTTAACTATGTTTTGTCCGATTTTCATAAATCTCATTAACGTAACAACGTATTTACAATTTAAATTTTTTAAAATTATATACAAATGAAACAAGTTGAATTTTGATTTCATATAGACTTTTTTTTTTAAATGAATGCCTATAATTTAATCATTAATATGGTCCTGTTATTTTTTATGCACCAGCATAAAAACTGATTTACATTTAAAGTGAAATTTATGCATTTATTTTGTAATCGAACCGCGGCAACAAAATCTTGACATGTACAACGTCCACCATTCCACGTTTGACAATTTTGCTGGCTGGTTATGTCAAAGGGCACTACATTTAGCCTCAAACAAAACGTTTATTTTCCTTTTTTATATCATCGCAACTGCGATGACTTTAGTGAAACGCAAAGTCAGCCACGTCGCAAGAGCGATGGATTTGCAGTTTTCGATCTCATCGCAAGTGTGACAGCGATTAATCCCAAATGAGGCCTTTAGTTAAATCGGCCCCAGGGCTCGAAATTTACACTGGATCACAGGCCACAGGCCAGTGAATTCAGTGTCGAGCCAGTAAACTCAAGACTGGACAAGTCTGGTGGTCTTGTTTTTTTTCAATTCAACATCTTTGTCTCAAAAAAATTATGTTCAAATGTTGAGTTTGAGTCTCATAAATTTCTTCTAATTCTGCTGAGTATCACCCATAAAACAGAAGAGATAAATCTTCTCTTACTGTTTGTTCAAATAAAACAGTTCAGATGATAAAACTGTATTCTCATTTTGATTCTAGTCTCTTTACTCTCTTCTCATTTTGATTCTGGTCTTGTAAATAAAATTCCGGTCCAGTAAAGATTCTGAGCTACAAGTCCTAGGCCCAATTTCAGAAAGCATGTAAGCACAACAACTTGCTAAGCACAGAAAACTCTTGCTTAAGAAAAATAGGTTACCAGCCAAAATACCATACAGTTACCATTGCTGTGACTGGTACCCCACTCATATCTTGCTTAGCAAAGAAATTTGCTGAGCAGAATTTTCTGCTAAACAGCTTTATGAAATTTGGCCCTGCGGTCTTGTGGATTTCCCCCCCCCCCCAAATTCAGGCCCTGGACTCTATCTGTTGGAAAATGAGTGTATCACAAAACTCAATTTAACCTTGGAGCCCCTATTTAAGACAATTATGGGTGATGAACAAAAATACACAAATACACTTCAATGAAAAGAGTGTGGAGTAGACGTTAGCCAGGTGCAAAACGAAGACAACTGAAGGCCGTTTGTCACCTTCTGGTGCAGTGGCATTACTAGACATTTTCATGGGGGAGGGGCCTTTAGGTTACCAATTAATTACAATGTATATTATACATCCAATGATCTGCCTCCTTTTGGCCTCAGGGATGGCGCTTTTTGAGAGTATGGCGTCATATTATGAGCTGCAAAGGGACTATTTTACTGAAGATCAAAGAAAATCAAAATGAAGACGTCTACTCACCTGCTAGGCTTTCATGTCTGGTCCTGCTCTGAATGAGCTTGACGAGTTCAGGAATCTGGCTGTTATACTGCTCCACGATGCAGATCTTATTGAGCAGCTCAACTTCTTCCGTCTGATTCGCATATGCCTTAAGGGAACTTATCGAACTGAGATTCTTGACGAGTTCACTTTTGATAACACCTCTCGCTGTTAGTAAAGTGTAAGAATTGATTTGGGGTTGAAAAAACCAAACCCCCCCCCACAAAAGAAGACAATTAGGGAGACAATAGGAGGAAGCATGGAGGAAGGAATTAAAGAATTTCCGAGTTTGGCAACCAAAACTAGGAAACTATACATCTTTTTCAGTGAGTAAGTGTTATTACATTGTTTGGTTCATTAAACTTAATGGATGAGCACTTAATCTGCCTCGGGCAGTCAGCGCTACTGGCTTGTTAATGATCCGATTAGAACATTAGGGTCCACTGTTTCGAAAAAGGAATTACATGGAGATAACAGGTGTGAGTTGGTAAAGAGGAAAAGGATGTATTATTCTGGCCTCTTTCTTTAATGGAGCTTTCCCGTAATGATGCACTAAAGCTTATTGAACCATATGTGGCTGTGTTTCAGCCAACCAGAATACAAAACCAACAAGAGGTGTGTTAAAAGGAACGATATTTGGTCCTTGGAAAAATGTAGGAACATTTTATTGAGTACAAGGGCTGACCTACATGTAAATATGGCATAGGCTTTAATAGACTTTTCAGGCTATTTAAAAAACAGTTTTTCGGATTTTTCCAAGGGCAAATGAAATCGGAAATCAGACTTAAGTAGGAAGAACATCATGTCTGGTTTAATAAACTTATATAGGCATGGAATTTTCCCATAAGCGTCAGTCTTTTACTAATAAGTTCATGAAATTTGGCTTGGATGACTTTTGTTTCTATTCTCCACTTACCTGACTGAGGCAGCTGTAGCTGGTAGATATCAAGAATCATATCCATACCATAACCCCCTATGCCCTGAATGTGTGGATTCAAATGTATATCTCAATAACAATCAACAATGTGTGGATCAAAGTATCCACATAAGAATGCACATTGTGTGGATTAAAGTATATCCAAATAAGAATCAACAATGTGTGGATCAAAGTATCCACATAAGAATGCACATTGCGTGGATTAAAGTATATCCAAATAAGAATCAACAATGTGTGGATCAAAGTATCTAAATAAGAATCAACAATGTGTGGATAAAAGGATCAAAATAAGAATCATCAATGTGTGGATCAAACTATCCAAATAAGAATGAACAATGTGTGGATTAAAGTATCCAAATAAGAATCATCAATGTGTGGATCAAAGTATCTAAATAAGAATCAACAATGTGTGGATGATGTCACTTCATGCTCTGATGTGTGGATTAAAGTAAATATCTTTATAAGAATCTACAATGTGTAGATTATTTTGCCCTCAATGTGTAAACCAAAGTATCTCAGTTAGAATCAACAATGTGTGGATAATATCTGTCTATGAACTTAACGTGTGGATCAAAGTATCCAAATTAGTACAATAAGTGGATAATGTTGTCTCTTCAAGCTCTTAAAGTGTGGATTAAAGCATCTCTATGAGAATCTACTATGTGTGGATCATTTTGCACTAAACGCACAGGAGTATGTTTTAGAATCCCTTTATGCTCTGAACGTGTGGATCAAAGTAGTAACATTGGGATCAAACTGTGTGGATGTTATCAATTTATGCCCTGAATGTGTAAATCAAAGTACCTCCACTAGAATCAACAATGTGTGGATAATATTCATGCCATATCCATGTGTGCCCTGATTGTGTGGATCAAAGTATTTCAATAAGAATCAACAATGTGTGGATGTTATCACTTCCTGTCCTCAATGTTTAAATAACCATAGCTAAGCTAGAATCAACAATGTTTGTATAGACTGTGCAAGTCTCACGCATATCAAAACGAGGAAACAACTCGAATGAAGACTACGTTTTTCTATGAAATCAAATCCTCTTTTTAAATTCTATTTGTACAAAATTCTTGAACATAAAAATACCCATGGCAATCTGTTATAAAAACAATTTAAATTTGTATGTAGTACAAATAATTTGTTAAGTTAACATTGAAACAAACTAAAACTTAGAACGAGGCTGCTTATTTTTTAGAAACCCCATTTGCCAATCACTCCCAAATTTGTGCGACCATTACATAGGTTTAATGATACCATGAACCGCAGTTGGGCAAAATTCTCAACTGTTTACAAGTAACCGGAAACGGAGGTCAAGTCTTATTCTTGGGTTTTCTTTGTTGAATTTTTCTTTCATATATTTCATTGCTAATTTTTACTTTCCCAACAATAATATGATACAATTTTTATAGCCATAAACTACGTTAAACAGAAGTATTTGAAGAAACGAAATATGCACATGTTAAAATCAATATGGTTTGGACCAACTTGGTCCCGGAAGTTCAAATACACGCGAGCCTTGCACAATCTACTAAATCGATACTATATCCCCTTCCACTGCATTCTTACCCCAGCGAATGCTATCATGGTGGTAGTGTCTGCTTGTACAATCTTGACAGCTTCCTTGAAGAGAGTCACATTGGTCCGAGTGATGATGGCAACTTGGCCCAGTTCTTCGCCATCTATGTGATCTGTAGCATACAACAAAAACACATGAAGTGTTTCCACATCTATTTTCAACTCATATCTGCCTGACAGGGCCCAATTTCACAGAGCTGCCAACATTTGCATCTTGCAATCAGGGAGATTTTGTACAAAAATCAGTGAGATATTTAGAATTACATTCAACATAACAGGGACAAAGTTTCAATAATCAGGAAGATTTTCAAATTTGTTCATCAGAACATGGAAAGATTGGTTTAGTTTCAGGGAACTTTCTGCAGAATCAGGGAGAGTTGGCAGCTCTGATTTCATAGAGCTGCTTAAGCACAAAAAAAACCAAAGCACAAGAAAAAATATGGCTTACCAGAATATGGTTACCAGCCAAAATATAATTGTTCATGTACAGTCTACGACTGTTATCCTGCTCATTTCTGCTGAGCAGAACATTTTTCAGCAATTTTTTCTGCTTCAGCAGCTCTATGAAATTTGGGCCCGGGGCCAATTTCATAGCGCTGCTTAACGGTAAGTAAATTTTTGTGCTAACTATAGCAGAACAAATTTGCTTAAGCATAAGCATTTTTCACAGGTTAGCAAGAAAATTAGGCAGCCAGCTTGCACGTTGGCTGCCTCTAAGATGCCTGCAAATCGTCACCGTTTTCACGAAGAGGCACTAAAAAAATCATACAAATCGGTGTTTGTACACATTTTGGATGTTATCATTGACATCAACATTTTCCCCAAGTTTCAAGTGATAAAACGTTATAGTTTCGTAATTACACTAATTAACACAAGGACAATTTCACAAAATTTACAGTTTTTAGTTTTCATGAACAGCCACATTTCGATTTGCCATTTTTCACATTGAAGTATATAGCGCTGGTACGGTGCCAAAAACATCTACTCTGTGTTTTTTAGTTTTCCTGAAGAGACACTTTTTATGACCTAGATAAATTTGAGTTTTCACGAACAGACACTTTTGTTTTTAATACAGATTTGATTGTACATGACGCGCTGCACACAGACCTAGTTCGCGCAGTTTTTATGAAGAGACACTGTATTAAACAGTACTCATTAATTAACCTTACTATGATTAAAAGAACAACAGATTTGCATGATTTAAGATCTCTACTTTCATGCTTTGTAAAAGTTTAAAGGACAAAACAGTGTCCGAAACAATGATTTCAAAAAAGGCTTATTTTGAAAACGCGGTTTTCTCCAAACATGAAAGTTTGGCTGCAGGGGCTAAAATGTCTCTTCATGACGAACTGTTAACTCATCTGACCTTAATACAGTATCTAAACACTCCTTCACGGTCTTCAAATAAAATTTAAAAATTGGAACAACTCTTTAAAGGCAAAGTATACCTTTGGTTTTTGGAACCGTTCGATAGTTTTAATCCTTTATAGATGTAGATATATACAGCAAAACTAACCTTTGAAAACTTCATTTCAAAAGGTGGTACCGCGCTTTTGAGATATTGCCGAAAATCTGGAGCATTTATGTCCATTCACGAAGAATAATCCAAAAATAGTTGGAATACACAATCTAAGAAACATTTCATGTATGAAAGGATTCTGAGTTTGAAATGTCTTTTTTTTAAAACCACATTCCTTAAAGGGAATTGTTTCTCAAAAATGTTATACATTATCAACAGCTGCAGTACTTCTTACCAAGTAAGTTTTGATGGTCATTAATTTTTGGACTAATTACCAAAGGTATACACTCCCTTTAAATAAAGCACCCTTGCTTACAGGTTTCCTCAGGCTAGCGAGCTACAGTGATTAAGTTCACTTATGAGGCATCCTTGGTTTCATTACCAGAAATATATAATAATAATAACATTAATAATAAATGTCAACCTTCTGCATACCTTGTTCCATTTTCCCAACCAGAATATGTCTGACTTTCTGTGACGACCTCTCTAGTATGCAGTCTGCTATGTAGGCAACCCCGGGACCAAAACGAAATGACTGAAGACAAATAAAAAAGAGACAAACAAAAATTAAGAACTCACTCCGTGGCAATGAAGTTAAAAACGAGAAGTCCCCTCGATCCACTAAGTGAAAGTGGTAGTCCCGTCCGATTTCCTATCTTCCACACAGGTAGTAGTTAAAGCAGGACATTCTTTTCAGAACTTCATAGTCTCAAAAATTCTGAAATCTACTCCGCGGCAGTAGAATAGTCTCCCAAATTCCGAAATCTACTCCGCGTCAGTAGAATAGTCTCCCAAATTCCGAAATCTACTCCGCGGCAGTAGAATAAATAGCAAGACAAGTTCTAAAAGAACAAAATCTACACAGCAAAGTAGATATACACATGGTGTTACCGCAAAACAAATATACAAAAAAATAAAAGTAAGTTCTGTGCATAATGTGTATATCCCAATGTTGCATGACTCGTGACACAGTGTCAAGTCAAATTTTTGATGAAATCGGACTTGGACTCGGACTAAATATTAGTTCAGCCAAGTGAATCCTTTCACGGACTCAGACTCAACCTTTTGTGACTCAGGACTCAGACTCGGACTTGATGCAAATTACTTAGGACTTGGGACTCAACATTGAGGACTTGGGACTCAACATTGAGGACTAGGTCTCAGCCCTGTTGTAAAACAGGGATTCAAACAGGGATTCGAACCCCAACCTTTCTGCTAATCAAACCTCAGTGTAGGGGAAACCAAATTAGATTCTGGCTTGTCGTGGCTGAGGAGTTAAGAGCACCGGATAAAGCTCTGGTGTTTCTCACCAGCAGAGTGTGGGTTCGAGTCCAAGTCGTGGCACTTGTGTCCTTGAGCAAGATATTTTACCACGATTGCTTTGTCCTTCAGATGGGACATTAAGATGTAGGGAAGGTCCCAAAACTGTTGTTGTTTTGTCAGGGAATTTGTGTATTTCATATGTACTTTTGTTCAAATACATGTATTTCTGGCATGTCGTGACCGAGCGGTTAAGAGCACCGACCTCAAGCTCTGGTGATTCTGTTCAGCAGAGTGTGGTTTCGAGTCCCGATCGTGACACTTGTGTCCTTGAGCAAGACACCATGATTGCTTTGTCCTTCCGAATGGACATTAAGCTGTAGGTCCCGTGTACTAGGATTGGTAGCGCACGTAAAAGAACCCAGAACACTTATCGTGGAAGAGTAGGGATTAACCCCAGTGTTTCTGGTTCACACAGCAAGCACCCTTGTTTACATGTTTCCAAAGGCTTGTGAGCTACAGTAATTAAGTTCACTAATGAGGCATCCTTGGTTTCATTACCAAAAGTAATAATAACTTGGTTTCATCCATGATGCCAATATGACATAATTTTATTCAAAATTTGAAAACAAATAATTATTGTCCTCAAACCTGTGTCAGGTGGAATGTGTGTTGACTGACTACTCTGCTCATCGCATTGGTGGCACCACGGAAGCTGTCAATCTGTTGATGATTATCGCCAACGAGGATCTTAGCGGAGGGTTGATTCATCAGTATATCCTGCTGGGCTGGAACAGTTAAACCAAAGAAAACAAAATATGACACAACCATCCTCGTCGTTACAGTTGTTGCTCATGATCATGGCCAAGCAGTTAAGAGCACCGGACTTAAGCTCTGGTGTTTCTGATCAGCAGAGTGTGGGTTCAATACCCAGTCTGACACTTGTGTCCTTAAGCAAGGCACTCAACCATTATTGCTTTGTCCTTCGGATGGGACGTAAAGTTGTTGGTCCAGTGTGTTGTGTAAAGCACGTAAAGAACCCAGTACAAATATTGTACAAGAGAAAGGGTTTGCCTCGGTGTTTCTGGCTGGTCTGGCAGCAATCTGCGCCACCTCACCTTGTATTACAAGGTATTTGTATTATGGTCTCATAAAATCATTCTCAACAAGCTCCACCTAATTTGAATTTCTCGCAGCGGCGCCAGGAGTGTCATTTATGACAGACATGGCGCATGATAAATGTCCACTTTATTATTATTATTTGTCAGCCATCTTCTTGATGGTGAGTCCAGGGACTCTAGTCCAATTCGGCCCCTTGAGGGAGAGTACAGGGGGCAGTTGTTATTTATGTGTTCGTTCGACTGTGCCTCTCTGCATTCACATGGGGGGAGGGTGCCAACTTCCACAGGTGCGTTCAGGATGCAAATCGGCCAACTCCCGTCATCGGGCGATTCAATTATCCCTTAAGAGACCATAGCAGCCGAATTTTACACTGGACTGCAGGCCCGAGGCCAGTGATTTTAGCTTTGGGCCAGTAAACTTAGGACCGGACAAGTCCAACTGTCTCGTGTTTTTCAATTGAATAATAATACCTCTCTCTGTGTAATTATCTTAAATTAACAACAAATTACGTTCAAATGTTGACTTGCGAGTCTGGTAAATATCTTTCAATTCTGTCGAGTATCAAAGTACACTCACCTATAAGACTAAGATAAATCTTCCCTTAGTGTTTGTTCAAATAGAACAGTTTGTTAAACTTTGTCGAAAGTTCTTTCTCGTTCAGATTCTGGTCTTGTAAAATCAATTCTGGTCCAGCAAAAATTGTCAGCTACAAGCTCTGCGGTCTTGCGGCATTTTACCCAAAATTCAAGCCCTGATTTAATTTTTTTTTAATGAGAGATCACAAGGATAGACGGCCACTTCAAGGTGAGGGCTACACTGAACTGATTATGGCTATCGACCAACAACAACTGCCACCAGGGGCACGTTGCCACCTACTCCTAGGGCTGAAACAGGGTTAAACCCCCTTCACAGTCCGTAAGGATGTAGGCATGGGTATCACCCCCTAGGAGCTGGTAGAGCAGAATGCAATACCTTCCAACTCTCTACGAAGCAATTATGGTAAAGTGTTTGCTCAAGGGCACAAGTTTCATGACCAGGATTCGAACCCACACTCTGCTGCTGACAACACTAGAGCTTGGGTTCGGTGAACTAGACCGCTCGGCATTGACACGCCATCTCCCTGATTGTGAAAATTACAAAAGAATTGTAGGATTTGGGTTATTGAAAAGTCTGACCTGGTGTAAGGTCCTGAGCCTGATCAATCAGCAGACAGTCAAATTTGAGATGCCACGGCTTGCTCAGTTGGTATACCTTCAAGTAAACTGGTCATCAATGGGAGGGAAACAAAATATGAGAATTAGAAGTCATGAACTCGTCTGAAGAATCAGACTTGAAAATCCTTGCGCCCGATTTAAGTGCCAAGATTCATCTATTCACAAAATTCATCTTAAGATGCATCTTAACACTGGAGTAATCGATAGCAAGGAATTTTGGGGAACAGTATTTTAGATAAGACAAAGAAGATGTGTCATATCATTGACATAGCTGTGCCAGGCGATATAAGGGTAGCTTCGAAGGAGGTAGAAAAGATCCAAAAGTACCAAGACCTGGCCAGGGAACTTCGTAAGATTTGGCAGGTAAAGGTAAAAGTAGTCCATGTGGTGGTTGGAGCACTTGGCACCATTCCCAAAGCACTGAGGAAACATCTAGATGAAATAGGGACAAGTGTGAGGGTAGATCTGTTACAGAAGGCGGCGCTCTTGGGAACAGCGAGGATCCTGAGAAAGACCCTTGAGATCTAAGGCTACGGGATGTAGCCCGACTCGAGGAGTTACCGGCACAAAGGAAAATGTGATCTTTCTTTGCATGCTGTGATAAAATGAAATAATAATAATAACCAAACTACGGTGCTCAAAGCACACAAGAGGGAATCCTCACACAGAGAACAATTACAGAAAAGCCATATTGAAAAAGTAAAGTTTTCAAACTAATCTTAAAAGTTTCAACACTAGAAATATTAAGAATTTGTAGCGGCAAGTCATTCCAGAGAGTGGGTCCTGCATGAGAAAATGACCTATCACTCCATGATTTCCTTACTCTTAGGAATATCTAACAAGCCAGTATTAGACGATCAAAGAGATCGTACAGGAGTATAGTTTTACCAAAGAAACAATATGTAGGAGCGGAACTGTGTATGCAATGACAGTAATACTGGCCCTGATATATTTACCGTCATGTGTTATTACAACTTCGTGGTTGCTCGAATTCCTCATCCCTTTCCACACTTTTGTTGCATCAGCTGCAATGTACTACATGGTTGACAAATCAGAACAATATTAAAGTTGTTGAAATTGTTTCCATACGACATGTTCCTGTGTCAATTTTTATCTCTCATTTGTAATTGTATGGTAGGCTAATCAGGGGGTTATTTTTTGTGTTCATCCTTAACATTGGATTTGGAGGTCAAGATAGAAGATAGCTGTCCAGGGTGGTATGGGTGGCTAGTGCATTAAGTGCTCGCCTCTCACCACCGTGGCCCTGGTTCGATTACCGGATAGGGCGTTGGTTCTCTCCTATGCCACGAGCGTTTTTTCTGGCCCCTCTGTTTTTCCTCCATCCAGAAAAATCAAACACTTTCGATCTCTCGCTATGCTCCGTGATCATATATGGGTTGATGTGGCTGGCTGCCAAAGGTGCCCTTGCATGCAGAGCTGCCAACATTTGCATCTTGCAATCAGGGAGATTTTGTCAAATATTATTTAGAATTACATTCAACACAATAGGGACAAAGTTTCCATAATCAGGGAAATTTTTGAATTTGTTCATCTGGGCCCAATTTCAATTTTAAGCGTAAGCGTATTTCACAGGTTAGCAAGAAAATACAGCGGCCATCTTGCACGTTCGCAATGGTTTTGCATTGTTACGTCATTCATTTTCGTGCAGTAAGCACCGGAAGGTTAGCATACCTTCTCGTGTGCTTACGGTTAGCAGCGCTATGAAATGGAAACTCGCTCCGTAAGCACAAAACATGTGCTTAGCAGCTATATGAAATTGGGCCCAGAACATTGTTTGTTTGTTTATTTATAAATTTCCACTCAAGTAAACAACAAGTCATAAATCAACGGCTTTGAAGAAAATAATACATATTGAGCAGAGGGCCATCTAGAAACCAAAAAGGGCTTGTATCGATGACCCTATGTAAGATTGGGAAGATTGGTTGATTTTCAGGAAACTTTCTGCAGAATCAGGGAGAGTGGGCAGCTCTGTTGTATGCCTGTGGCTCTAAGACGCTGTAGCTGCGTCCTTTGCATTTCGGCTTCTCAGCTGTGAGTATTAAGGATGATTAGCCTCTCCAATTTAGAAATTATTATGATGAATTCGTCTGCTCAGAACTATAAGGTCATTATTAGTGCAATTTGTATGGATTTCATCAAATTGCTTTTGCATATTTTGAAGCTCCTAGTAGGAGTTTATTGATCAAGAGTGGTCTTCAAAGCATTTGTTTGGCAAAAAGAAACATTCATTTAAAAGTCAATTATTTAATTGTTGATTCTGATTTATTTTTTTTCAAATTGATACAAATTTTTCATTTAAAGGTATTGTACACTTTTGGTAACAGCACAAAATCAGTGTCCACATTTTATGTGATTCAACATACGCATGAACAAACAAACCTGTGAAAGTTTGAGCTCAATTGGTCATCGAGATCACGAGAAAATAGTGAAAAGAGACCTTATGTGTTTTCTGTTTTTTCAAAATATCGCGCGTGATAAAAACTATTTTGTTTACTCATTTCTCAGAAACGATAGCATTTTAGGCAGAAATATTTTAAGGAACCCTTTCTACCATTACTTACTTTAAATCATGTAAGTTGTGTGTGAATCTGTGAACATTTGTGTTTTTCGATCTTACCAATAGTGTACAGGGCCTTTAATGACCTTTTGATCATTATGAGTATGAAATTGCAATTAATGACCTTATAGCACTGAGCCGACGAATTGACTAGTAATACCCACCATCCTGAGACTGTGAGTGATTTGATGCCTCAATGCAACTATCCCGTGGTCCGACGGTTCATACGTCAGGTACTCCTCCGGCACGTGTCTACTGGTGAGCTCATTGTCCGCGCTGGTGCAGTAACTGTTCAGCGTTTTACACACCATCTTGGAAAAACGCATCCAGTGCATTCCGCCGTAGTGCTGTTTGTCAGTGCTCTTATCCCTTGTGATCAGTTTATGGATCATGACTGGCTTGAAAGCTGGTACGATTCTTTCTTTGTACCTGCAGATTTAATTTTAGGCTGTCAGGTTGGTGTAGTGGTATCTTTCCTCGCCTACCACCTCTGGGACCCCGGTTCGAATCCCACCGGGGGGCACTATGTGGATTGGGTTTTCAGTCCCTACCTGACTGCATGGATTTTCCCTGGAATAATTCTCTGGGGTTTTCCTCCCACATCTGAAACTTCCTTCTTTGTCTTCTCTTCATGGGGTTCTAATTGGCTAGTATAGTGATTAAGTTCGCTTTCTGAGAGTCCTTGGCTTCACAACCAGATTTAATAAATGAAATGAAATGAAATTGAATTGCAATCATGCCATCTGAAATCTGTCACACTACCGGTCTCTTTAAAGATAGGCATAGTACATCTTGGGATTCAAACAATTTTCCTCTAGCTTTCTATCAACATACAATTCAACTAACCTATGAAAATGTCACAAAATTAGGTGGTCACCCTTTTTACAGACCCCCCCCTCCCCCAATAATCAGGGATTTCAATAAGAATAATATATAGTCTAAGATAGCGCACAAATCTACCAATAAGGTACCCAAGGCGCTTGAACAAGCAGAAACATTTTAAGTCATTTTTTTTTTTATGAGACCTACTTTGTCAAGTTCATGTGTGCTCTTAAATAGGTTTCGAAATCCAGGCAAGTAACTAAACCAAGTCCCATGTACTAAACCAAGCCTCATGTACTCACATTGACTAGGTCTTGCAAGCCAGGCTAGTAGCTAAACCAAGCCACATGTACTCTCCTTGACTAGGTTTCGCAAGCCAAGCTATTAACTAAACCAAGCCCCATGTACTCTCCTTGACTAGGTCTTGCAAGCCAGGCTAGTAACTAAACCAAGTCCCATGTACTCTTGACTAGGATTGCAAGCTTGGCTAGTAGCTAAACCAAGCACCATGTTTTCTTGACTAGGTCTTGCAAGCTAGGCAAGTAACTAAACCAAGCCCCATGTACTCTTGACTAGTTTTTGCAAGCTAGGCTAGTAACTTAACCAAGCTAAGATTGATCTTAACTGTGTATCAATCTTAATTGCTAAGCAAAGCGTAATGTCACAATACAAATCACTATGGTGATTAGAATTAGAAAAGTTTTCATAATCAGGGAGATTTTCAAATCTGTTCATCAGAACATGGAAAGATTGGTTTATTTTCAGGAAACTTTCTGCAGAATCAGGGAGAGTTGGCAGCTCTGTTTTAAACCCTTTGTGAAATCGGCTCCTGGCAGAGTATAAGAATGCTATCAAGAAGATTCACTTACCTCCAGCCTATTGCCATGTATGCCAGAGAATGCATCGTGGTACTTGTGACGTTTCTTGAAAATACCTCCTCGGCGTGTTTCTGAACAGACCTGTGACAGAATCGAGGAGCAAATTAAAGTTTTCAAAGTATCCTTGGGAAGTGCACGCATATATACAGATGTAGGTTCCTTTCTCCATTCTCTACGCTTTGTGTATTAAGGGGAGATGAGAAGGGGTTCATTTGTGGATTGTAAATTCCACAATTCCTGAGATTTTTGTACAAAAAGATAACAGTGCAGGCCAGGAATTACATGGAGGCCATGGCCTCTGTTGCCCTGGTCTTGGGCTCGGTGCCCCTTCAAATGTTTTCCAGATTTTCCTAAGGAAGTGCCCTTCGCAAAATGAAAATGGCCTTGCTTTCTCAAAGATGAAATTCCAGGCCTGCAATGTTTCACCTAGGGTTCCTAAATTATAATTGTAACCTAGACAATGTAAGCAGCTTGATAATTACCAAAAAAAAACCAGTCAAATTGATAATTACCAAAAAGAACAGTAATCTGCCAGGAACATAATAAATACTTGTAGATTTTTCAGTTTTCTATGGCACCAAAAAAAGAAAAAGAAAAAACCCAAGAGAAATCAGCTAATCCACTGAATAATTGCAAGCCTGAACAAAACAAACGGGAAAAAAATTATTGTCAACTGAGAGACGGATTTTCAATTAAAAAAACAAATATAATAAACATGATGCAAAGTCACTTACATTCTTCAAGTTAAACCACAGCCTATTTTCATATTAACCATTTGAAGACGGATGACATCTTATGACAAATGATTTTTCCCAAATGGTGGACATTTATAAAAGGGTCGCAACAATTTCGGAACGTTCTCTTTTGAAGTATAATTTTGCCAAAACATTACATTGTGTAGTGTACACAGGCACACACTCACCGTCTTATGCTTCGTTTCCACCAAACAAAGAGGGGAAAGATTACTGAAATTCATGCTTGAAATCTCCCTTTATCTGGGGGTTATTGTGTAATCCCAGATTTAAGACCTTCTTCTTTCTTTTGTACAAACGAGGATTACGAGAGATTGATAGGCTGAAACTATTGTTTATCATTGTATTTGGAATATGGGAGGCAAGTCCGAGATTCCAGCATACCATGGCCGATCATCAGCCGTGGCAACTTCTTGACTCTCGAAGGGCAAACACATTATATCATGATTTTGTAAAAATATTGGGGGTGGTCGGGTTGGCGTAGTGGTATCTTTCCTCGCCTTCCACCTCTAGGACCCCAGTTCGAATCCCACTGGGGCACTAAGTGGATTGGGTTTTCAGTCCCTACCTAACTGCGTGGGTTTTCCCTGGAATAATTCTCTGGGGTTTTCCTCCCACATCTAAAACTGAAACTTCCTTCCTTGTCTTCTCTCCATTGGGTTCTTGGCTAGTTCAGTGATTAAGTTCACTTTTCTGAGAGTCCTTGGCCTCACAACCAGAATCAATGAAATCAAATGAAAATACTCTATGCAAAATAGTTGTATCTCGGCGCGTACTTGTATGTGTGTACATCCGGGCTACTTTAAGCGAGACACAACGTTTTAACAATTTCAAACGCGTGCGTAACATAAGTGCTATTTTAGGAGATACAACGTTTTTGCAACGACACTGAATACTAAATTTAAAAACGCGTTTCTTACTTGTTGAAAGCTACATAGAGAAAGGACATGTTGGGTCGCTGTTTGGCGTACTCCACTAGCATTGTTGTCTTTCCGGTACCTGCATATATTATTGGCAAGGATAAGAAAATCTTTCTAAGAGATGTAAAAAGTGCATCGGGGATAAAGAAGATAATTTTTGTTTTGATCCTACATCAATGTGTGATAAACATTGTATGCTCAGCACCTCCCCCCAACCTCCCGAGTCCTGCAAGAAAATAAACAAATCCACAGGCATCTACTACTCGGGTGGGATCCTTAACTATAATCTCGCCAGTGTGGGTTAGAGTCCCGGTCGTGACACTTGTGTCCTTAAGCAAGACACTTAACCATTATTGCTGCGTCCTTCGGATGGGACGTAAAGCCCTAGGTCCTGTGTGTTGTGTAATGCACGTAAAAGAACTCAGTGCGCTTATCGTAAAGAGAAGGGGTTCGCCCCAGTGTTTCTGGTTTGTTCGGCAGCATATTGTGCCACAGCACCTTGTAAACCATTACATGGTGCTATAAAGGAAAAAGGTCTCATACTTCAAAATGCAGCTCTGCGTACCTTGCAGGGAAAAATACTGAGCGCTTTGATACGCACCAAGGGGTGTGATAAAGCGCTATATAAGAACCCAGTATTATTAGCATTCTAGAGAAGATACCTTGATCAGCAAGCGTGGCCAGTGACGAGAGCCCAGTTCGAATACTATAATTTACAGCATATACAGCAACAATTTTAATAGATGAGCCATTTGCATCAGGGGGGTCATCATTATCATCATCAGCCCAAGTCCATGTCATCCCACTGCTGGGCAAAGGACTCTCCCAATCTTTTTTTTCCCTTTTTTTTGGGGGGGGGGCGGTATTATGTCCCTTGTCTTTATTTGTTTTTACCATATTCTACTTGGTCACTTACTGCAATTTGATGATTTTACAACTTTAGAGTCCGATTTAAATGTGTGTATTGGTTTAGCCTGGATCTTGACGTCTAATTACTGGCTTCTGTTTATTCTATCTTGTTTTAAAGTTATCTTAGCTCTTATATATCTGCCTCTCTTTTAGTTTACTTAACTGCAATCGATGGTGTTATCCTTTGTGCTTGTATATAGTGGTAATTGTTTTGTTCATGTTTTAATTTTCATGCACCCTACTTTTGTAATTGTTTGTCTAACCTTGTAAGATTTTTGGGTTTTTTTTACACTTAGTTTTCTGATTTTGATTCATGGCTTTTCTTATTGCTCTGTACTTTACTATTTTACTTTTTACTGTTTGTACACATGGCCCGTAGGCATAGTAGTTGTAATACTGATAAGGCAACCATGTCGAAATAATTCAATAAATAAATGAACTATGCCGAGTATTTCTGTTCTGTATGTCTTTGCCAGGCTGTTGATCCCACATGGCTGACAATCTCGTCTCTCCATCTTGCTCGAGGTCTGCCATGTTTTCTTTTCCTGGAAAGAGGAGGCAATTCCTACATGATTTTGCTCCATCTTTCGTCTTTTGTTCTGCCAAGTTGTCCACAGCCCATCTCCATTTGATCCTTTTTGCTGTTACTAAATGCATGATTTTTGTTCGATCCATGATCATCGGGGATACAACAAATATTCTTTTGGTTTTTACCCACCAAAAAAATTCATGTCGTGAAGGGTATTTCATGCACCAACAGACACCTATCTTGCTGCCACCCCCTTGGTCACAATCCCTGTATCCAATAACAGTGCTGAATGCTAATATTCACTGCACAAAAAGGAACCAGACTATTTCTCCTTCCAGCCTCGGTTTGGTTACATTGATTTGAAATACGAGAAAATCAAGATGGCAGCATCATTATAAAGGTCTATATCCAGGGGCCTTCTCATGGTAGTAACATAACAAATACCTGCGGCAGTTGGAGGGGGGAGGGAATAAAACATAAAAGTGTCAAAAGGTAAACATTTACCTGCGAAGGCTTGAATCTTGATGACCTGACCTCTCTGGACGTCATGCTTTATGATGCGGCACTGCTCATGAGTGAAAAGTACCCTGAAAGAAAAAATGTGGTGATTTTTGTACCAAAAATGATGAATAGAACACGAAAAAGTGTCCAGTATTTTTTAGCAGGGGGAGGAACTTCTAAAAGGAGCTCACTATTTATTTCTAAATTTGTTAGTGTCAGAGCCTGCGTACAACTTTGTGAATAAAGTATAGATTTTTATACCCCGGATATAATGGAGGAAAAAAAAAATCAAACATTTTTCAATAACCAAAAGCATTTACATGATGATGACCAGAGCAGGCTAGTCGAAACGTTGAACTCACTCCACAGCATATTTAAAACAGAGCGTCCCTATATTCAAAACAGGGTGTCTATATTCAAAACTGGGCGTCTATATTTAAAACTGGGTGTCCATATTAAAAACTGGGTGTCCATATTAAAAACTGGGTGTCCATATTAAAAACTGGGTGTCTATATTAAAAACTGGGTTTCCATTTTCAAAACTGGGTGTCCATATTAAAAACTGGGCGTCTATATTAAAAACTGGGTGTCTATATTAAAAACTGGGTGTCTATATTAAAAACTGGGTTTCCATTTTCAAAACTGGGTGTCTATATTTAAAACTGGGTGTCCATATTAAAAACTGGGTGTCCATATTAAAAACTGGGTTTCCATTTTCAAAACTGGGTGTCTATATTCAAAACTGGGTGTCTATATTAAAAACTGGGTTTCCATTTTCAAAACTGGGAGTCCATATTCAAAACAGAGCGTCCAAATACAAAAAGACACACAGACACCCCTTCGGTTAACACTATGTTAATGTTCATGTTTTCTTTTTATGCATTTCTTAAAGACTACAGCAATGAGAATGTATTCTTCCAAAGTAAAAAACAAAAGTAGAAGATTTTTGTTGATTTCGGTCAGGTTGAAAATGAAGCCAAATGGATAAAAAAAAAGGAGGAACTATAACTAGTACATGTATACTTGTGGGTAACAACCATGTGTAAATCTCTTTTGGGAGGAGTGTTGGCTAACTGGATTATACAAGTAACTATAACTAGTAAACTTGTGGACAACAACTGTGTGTAAATCTCTTTTGGGAGGAGTGTTGGCTAACTGGATTATACATAATAAGTAACTATAACTAGTAAACTTGTGGACAACAACTGTGTGTAAATCTCTTTTGGGAGGAGTGTTGGCTCTGAAAAGAGCCGGTGTGGATTACACATTTACCTTTGATTCTTTATGGAACTTGGGCCCACTCTCCCTTCATCTGTTGATGAGCAGTCTGGTGTGAGATAAATTGGCGACTGACTGTTCTCAAACAGGTACAGGGTGTAATAGACTCGATAATGCCACCTGCAGATGAGAACAAGCATGTTTTCCAGATACAAGTTTTTTAACCTTGTCACCTTGTCTACGAAAAAGGTGACCTTGTGCACTCCAGGGCCCAACTTCATAGAGCTGCCTAAGCAGAAAAAGTAGCTAAGCATAACAAAATCATGCTTGCCAGAATAAGGTTACCAGCCAAAATACTACGTGACATGCACCATTTTTGACTGGTATCCTGCTAGTTTTTTGCTAAGCACACAATTTGTAAGCAAAATTGTCTGCTTAAGCAGCTCTATTGGGCCCAGGGCATTTCCTGGCAGGCATTGTACTACACTGAATTTATTGAAAGTTTAAAAGGGCACATTGCACTAAAACAGTGTGTTGTAATTAGTGAGTAGTGATAGTAAAACATAAATTTGACTCTTGAAAGGCAACCAGCGGAACATATGGTTTGCCATTTTGTGGAGACAAAACTTTTTTTCCCACAAAATAGCGGGCCGTGTTCTGTCATGAAATTAAACAAGAACCACACAATTTCAAGTTCTATGTGACTCATTATATTCTACTTTTGAAATATCTTTCCAACCATATTCATTTCATAACAAATGCTTTTTATAGCCAAAAGCGCTCAATCTGAGGGCACTGTGCCCCTTTAACCTTATTTACTGTAATTTCAACAAAAAACACATTATTGTCAACAAGTTGCCATGATTTATTATTACCAGAAGCAGTTTTTAAAAATAAAAAATAAAAACTTTTGAAGTAGTGCTGTGAAGTTTGACACAAGTCATTGGCCATGTGGTGCTGGGTATGTGGCAAGGTGTACCCCCCCCCCCACCACCCTCCTATTGTATCTTCATTGCGTTCTGGGAATCTCTTTTTTTGGGGGGGGGGGGGTTCTTCTGTACAAGAGGGGAAGAGTGTGTTAAAGTAGCAAACTATTAGGGGACTCTCTGCCATGTAAATGTACGAGGACTGGTATATCATTGGCTTACATCATTGGCTTACATCCTACCCAAAATTGTGTTTAATGGTTCTAAGAGGAAACCGTCCGATAACCCTGATCTCTAATCCAGTGACCATGCACCTCAAATACATGAATGACGAGGAGTAACATATCTGCAGAGCAAGCTCGGTGTCTATAAGAGACAACAGGCCAAATACCTGGCTCATCTGATATTCTTCAGATATGAACGAATCAAAACAAATTGCTCTTCAACACGGACAAGTACACAAAGAGGGGATGGACCGCAACTGACACTACAGACACAAGTCTGTAAGAACCAAACCAAAGTGATTGATGAACTGCTTGAAGACGCGAAAGAACGAAGGTTGTAGTTTGGCTTGAGTGATCCGATATCTGGTCAATTACTGGATGGGTTAAACTCTATGTATGCATGCATTAAAGGGCGGTCAGGTTGGCGTAGCCGTATCTTGCTGTGCCTTCCACCTCTAGGACCCTGGTTCAAATCCCACCGGGGGCACTATCTGGATTGGGTTTTCAGTCCCTACCTAACTGCGTGGGTTTTCCCTGGAAAATTCTCTGGGGTTTTCCTCACACATCTAAAACTGAAACTTCCTTCCTTATCTTCTCTCCATTGGGTTCTTGGCTAGTACAGTAATTAAGTTCGCTTTTCTGAGAGTTCCTGGCTTCACAACCAGAATTAATAAATGAAATGAATGAAATGCAACGAAATTACGTACCCGATGTTGTGGCCAAACAGTCTCTTGTAAATCCACAGATGAGATGCGATACAGTACAGGCATTCCAGTAGTTCCATGGTGGTGCACGTAGCCGTGGGATGCAAGAGACATCTCAGAATGGCAAACACGTCATGTACCGTCTCAGAGAGGATGACCAGAAGTGCAATGGTTGACCAGGGATTGGGTATCTGTCACCAAAAGAAAAAAGAGTCAATGTTGAGAATGGAGACGATTCAAATTGTCAATCCTGCTCTGCCATACATCCTACATTAGCTCTAATAGAAGGGCATTATCAAATAAAATAAAAAACTTTCAAAACGTGGCATTTTAGCAGGTTCACTGACTCTCACCACAAAACAGTGTCGTCTTTCCAGCCAAAGTTGTATCTTCACATCGCCAAGATAACGAAAGATCTTTGAAAAATTTAAAACCCCGGAATCTAAAAAAATCCCAACAAATCAAACATTTGAAACTTTAAACTGTTTTGCAAATCTCTTTCTAGGCGAGGAAATTTGAGTGCTTAGGGAGCATCTAAAAAGCCCGAACAGTAGGAACTTTTACTTGGACTGGTCAAGTATCCCAGCAGGTAGAAACTGACAGCCGGCGTGTTTACAAGGCGCTGTGGCGCAATATGCTGCCGATCAAACCAGGAACACTGTGGCGAACCCCTTGTCTCTACGATAAGTGCACTGGGTTCTTTTACGTGCATAACATAACACGCAGGACCTACCGCTTTATGTCCAATCTGAAGGACGCAGCAAGAATGGTTAAGTGTCTTGCTTAAGGACACAGTAGTGTCACGACCGGGACTTGAACCCACACTCTGCTGATCAGAAACACCAGAGCTTGAGTCTGATCTGATCTTATCTTCTCGGCCACAACCTGAAGTGGTTAAAGCAGCAGGTATATGACAATGTAGAGTGATTTCGCATTACACTTGAACTTACGTCACTTTGTAGAAGCTCAGGGGCTCTGTCTTTCATGATGTCCTTGGCGAGACCATACTTTGGGTGTTTCTGAAGATATCGGTCCATGGAGTTGCCAAAACGAGCCTGGAAGTTAGGCATATTCCTGGGTTTGAATAAAGAAAAGAGACAAGGATTAGGATCAAAGTGTTAGGGTGTGAGGCTTGTCTATCTCAGAATCTTTTGTGTCCGTTTTGTGCTTTCGGAAAAGATTATAGTTTAAAGTTGCATGGCCTGTTTTTTGGCAAAAATGTTTTTAAACATATTTTTTTAAAGAATTTGTTCGACCCATTATGGGTTGAAGAAAGACAAATAGACTAGAGCGGGATTTGAACCTGCGACTTATGGATTAACCAGGGCAATGGAGGCCATTCCAGGCCTGAATATTTCTGTCAACGATCGCCATGTTTGCCACTGTTCGTCTGCTTTCTTCAACTCTGCCAATTTCGTCATAATAATGTTTGGAGATGACAACAGATGGCCTCCAATCTATTACCATGGCTTAACAAAACAATTGTTGCTTCGCTTCGGGTGCCATTTGCCCCCCTTGGGTGTACAAAACACCATAAACCCCAATCAGAGCGTGCAACAATTGCATATTGTATAGCATAGCAAAGTGTTACACGAATGTATCAGTTTCTACACAAAAATCATCATTTGCTACTCAATATTATCTCGCGGCCCAATTGTAAATATGGTTTATGTTTTCAAGGCACCACCATTATTTTCATCATTCACAATTGGGCCGTGGGAATTACATGTAGCATTCAATTTGCACAAAACATGTTCTGTCTAGAGACATTTTCGCTATGCAAAACTCCCGGACCAAACCGTTCCCGGACCAAACTGACCTCACAAGATCTAGCATGCACTCAGATTCTGCTCCTGATGCTTTGCCTCTCTTGGTGAGAAGGTTCACTTGGTCACTGCGGTCAATCTCAACCTTCTGACGTACTCGATGATAAAGCTTCTTCCATGGTAAGAACTGTGGACATAGTCAAACAGACAGTATCAATAGCAATGGTCAAATTCGCACAATGACCAATGGTTAACTAGTGGTTGTTTACTGACATACGTAGGGCATGCGCACTGAAGTTGAAGTACGAACGACTCTAGTCATGTCATGTCAACGCGACCGGCGGCTCAACGTGCGTTATTATTAACTGATCCTCTCTCTGCACTGTGCTATGAAAATGGCTATTGATAACCAGCCATGTGGCCATGCCCGGTAGGCTGGTTCCAAATAGTCGACTAATGTAGTCCAACCATCATCGACTAGACAGAGTTTGGGCTAACGTAGTCAAACTAAGGTCAACGATAGTTCTTGCGCGAACTTGGCCTATAATGACCAAGCATGAATTTCTACCTTGACATCAACTCAGGCAGGCCTGATGATTTGTTTTTGAAAGGGCAAGGGCACCAAGGCGTTTTCTCCTTGGTAGAGGGCACCTCTATCAGGAAATTGTAAATTTCTATTGGAACATTTTAAGGGGCACCTATAGCAATGATCAGGGGCAACGGAGGCAATTGCCTCCAAAGTATTCAGGCCAGCATCTGTGTGCAAACCATCATATGAATCTTTCAGAAAGTTGTCAACTTAAAAATCCACTTGACTGCTTTTGTAACACCAGTATACCTGTTTGTGTGTGTTGTCTTGTCATTTAGCCTTCCAAGAAAGACTCTGCTAGGGTCGAAACGTCAGGCCGCAAACTAATTTTTGCATTTATACCATAGGTCCCTCATAGGTCCTTTTGATTGGTAAGCAGTTTGCAACAGCTAATTCTATTTTCTAACTTAAAAATAAACAAGGTGTTAAAAAACCAAAAAAAAACAACCCCAACAAAACAAAAGTTGGCCGATCAGTTAGTCTATGGAGAAGACCACTCACATACACCATCATCACTCTGAAGACATACATGTACAATGATGGAAATGCACACACCATGAAAACTCTCAGCCATTGAGAGGTCTTCCTTTGACATCAGTGAGGGCGCTGTTTGAGCTCGTAACCCAATATCCAATGGGTCTACAATAATGTACATTATGTGTTTAACATTTCGTCTGGAGCAGTCGCCATTCTAGGTGCTGACTGTTCCACCCAAAACAACTTGAAGTTACTCTGACAATCATTCTTGCTGGCCACGCCTGCCCATATTAGGCCACATAAAAAAATAAAATTGTTGATCGTCCCCGCCCGACCCTACAAAACCCCCCGACCCCAATTTTTTTTTTTTTGTAAATCATAAAAGAACCGGTATTTTTAATGATCATTTCAGTCAAACTTGGCTCCTAGATTTTTGTTTAGCTGATATTTTTTCAAAATCCATAGGTTGGAAATAGATGATTGAAGAAAGATTATTCATGTTCGCAAAACAAGAAAAATTCTTCAAATATTTACTTAGGCTGCGTTTTAGTTTTTTGAAAATGTTTACAGAAAATGTCATCTAGGATTTGAAAGGGTTTAACAAAACAATTGAAAACATCAAAATCACACAAACCCTTTGTTTTATAGTGATTATGATGATATCTTTATTCTTTAGTTCATATTTTGCCATGTCAAAAAAAACACCAAAAAACAAAAACAAAAACGCCCTCCCTCCCCCACTTCCCATCAAAAAAGGACGATCAACAATTGTTTATTTTTATGTGGCCTTATACTCCATTCTTAAAAAAAACCCACAATTTTAAATAACATATGCCATTTATCGTCAACTTCACTCAGGTTTCTTTCATTTATGTCATGCAGAGTGAAAGAAAAAAAAAAGAATTACCAAATAATACACCGCAAGGGAAACTGACTGGGTAAATGTTAAATAATTTGGGGTTGGACAAGGACAAATTGACTTGAGTGGGATTTGAACCAACGACCACCGGATTAACGTGCTAGCGCTCTACCAACTGAGCTATCTAGGCCTATGTTGGCAGTCTCTTTTGTCAATATCTTTGTTCAGTGTGCCAGTCAGAAACCATACATGCACAATCTTTAACTGCCGTATAGCCAGGGATCACACCCAAGTTTACGATACAACCTGGGAAGTGGCAGCAAAGGGATCACCTTAAGGGGATGCAACTTATTATTTCAAATTTCAAGTAGCAATAAACCACACTGGAAACTGACTGGGTAAATTTTAAATATTTCGGGTACCCCCTAAACAAAGATATTGACAAAATAGGGAGACTGCCAAGTGCCAACATAGGATTACACAGCTCAGTTGGCAGAGAGCCAGCGTGTTAGTCCGAAGGTCATTCGTTCAACCCTAAAAAGAACAAAAAATTAACAAAGAAATTTTTTCTTCATTTGATCACTTGCCTCTTCGTTTGAAATGATTTCATTCCAGAGTTTACAAACGTGGCTTAGGTGTTGACACAAATCCATCAACGGCACAAAGCAAAAGATCCTCTGCAAGACCTCGATGGGAAGTCGAGCAAATCCCGAAGCCACCGTCTCATCGTCACTGAATCCCTCTCCCAAGAGGCCAAAGGTGTTCCGTGGATTGTCGTCCATCTGAGAAGAAGGCAAGGAAGGGATAGACTGGCTACTGCCGGAAAGCAAACAATTCCACCGTCACTCACATTACATTTATCCACTGTAAGGCTGCTTTAGCCTCTCACTACTTCATAAGTAATTGATCAATCTGATTTATAACAATCATACAACAACTTGGAGCTAAGAGCCACTCATTTATGAAAAGAAAAATTCTAACTATTGCTTCACTTTTCAGAAACATGCGTTTTATTGGCCGTCACTCACATTACAAAAAAAAGACATGGACAATTTTGTGACATTTTTGCTGGTAAAGTCTCCTCAAACTGTAGGTTTCAACAAAGGAGTAACATTCTTCTAGTATTAATACAAGCCATAGCAACAAGCCAAAACCAATTTTATATCAAACTAAAGCATATTCTTCATGTCAGGGGAATAAAACCAGAGATGGGTACCGTCACTCACATTACGTCACTCACGTTACTTCCTCTTTACACTTTGTAACACAATACAAAACTTACAAATTTTAGAGCAAGCAAGGTTTATAACGACAATAATTTACATTATGATACCAAAGATTTCATTTAAAAGCAACCGTTTGTGTAATTTCATATTACTACATATCCTTTCAGGGGCGGATCCAGTTGGCATGGGGGTGCACGCCCCCCCCCACTTTCATTCGGGATTTTTGTGTGGTACATGTATTTAAAACTTTTAACAAAGTCAACCACAAATGTAATTTCTTTTTATGTGCATGGATATCAAGTACAGGTATAGTTAATATTTTAACAAACTGTTTAAACACTAAACTCTGGAAACATCTGACACTTAAAATTTAACTACAACTCAATAATGTCCATGTTGGCCTACAATACGTGTGTGTCTTACATGTATGAATATTTATTTATTATTAGGCAGCGGTATGTCTGCGAAGTTGAAGTGACCACGGCTATTTTTCAGGACAGGCTTGTTAAGTGTGCAAATAATCTGTGATCTTTTGTAAAAGATGGCATCTCTTGGATTTGGCCACTTCCAGTGATTTCCTGCAGGGATCATGACTGACACTTTGAACTCACTACCCTCTTTTGCAACAACTTCACCTGGATAGCCTACCTGGTCGTAATCTACCAACACCCAGTCTTTCACTTCCACTTTCACACATTTATCTCCATTCACGGCATTTTCTTTTGCTTTGCCACCATTTTCCGCATCATCTCTGTTGTCAGTTACCTGTACATGATTTTCACAATCACTGTTCACTTTGCTATCATTTCCCACATCACCATCATCATCACCACATAGTGATTGTATTTCACTACCATCTTCATCACTTTCCACATCACTATCATTACTGTTACATGTGTTTACACTTTCATCAGAATCCCTTGTGAGAAAGGATGTCTTAGGCTTGCCATCAACAACTTGCACGTGGTGGATTCTGCTGATGCCCAGAACAGGCGGTGCGAGAGAGAAAATCTCTACCAGTCTGAGGTGGTCATTTCTCTCCTCAATATCATCAGATGTCATCTGAAATACTTTCACAGTGGGCATGCTCTGAGCAGCTGCTTCAAACATCTCAGCATTGTCCACAAGACTTTTCCGTTTGCTCACTCTTCCCCAGACATGACGTTTCACTGATCCTCCAATCCCATCAACTGGGCCCTTTCCATGGGAAGTCGCGAAGAAGTTCCAAGTAATGCGTGTTTTGTGATTCTTCTCTAGTGCTGAAAGTGATGCAAGAACAAACCGGTTCTTGAACTGAGAACTTGGGCCGTCAGACCAAATGGAAACAGATTTGACATTTTCTGGTAGATCGTCTAGTAGCCTGTCAACATAAGCGACCAGGGTCTCTTTGGCGTGCACCAGATTATCAGAGACAATAACCTGGGAGTGAATGGTACCGCAATACCAAAAAGCTGCAGTGAACATGCTGACCTGGTTTTGCTTCCAATGAGCACTTTGAATTTCGTCTTGTGCAACACAGGTATAGTTCTCTGAAAAGTCCACTTGGAGCAAAGCTTTGGAAGCATCATTATGATCAGATTCCATGACAATAGAGTCTCTTTCTGTCTTGTATGATGCTGCCTGCTGTCTCTTAATGTAACAGTGCCTCAGGAACTGAGGGAGAGTGGAGATGATGTGATCTATCAGATCATTAGTAGTGCCCTCCTCTAGCACTTTACATAGCTTACTATCACCATTTTTCTTCCACACATACCATGATGCATCACATGTCTCCTGCAGAACATCCTGGTAATTGGAAGTAAAGCCTTGGCCATTTCTGCATGTTTCGCACATATTTAACCAACAGTCCTCTGAGGCAGGGTCACACAGGAAGGTCTCGGGAAGAGACTGGGTGTATAATGGAAACTCATGAGTTGCCTTGTGTAGAGCATTGACTGCTATGATGAAGTTTTCATGATATTGACAAAGACAAACATTGTGTGGAAGTTTGCTGCTCAGAAGAACATGTTTGGGACGCAGTGAGGCAAACTTACTCTTGCCAACCTTGATGTTGGGGTGATCTTTGCAGAAGAGAGCATACGTTTCCATGACTGAAGAGGTCAGATGACGTGTTTGGACTTTTGTTTTTGTTCCATCATCTAACTTTACGGTAGTGGCATCTTTCCTTCCTGGAGCTTGTCGGCTTACATCATCACGTTGATAGAACTCAATTACTACTTGAGTAACTTCATCCAAAATATGCTGCATTCTGGGGATGTTTGACGATGGTGTTGGAGGCACCTCACCACACTCAGCAGCGTATAGCTTACGACAGATCAACTTTCTACGGCGAGGAATAGTTGGTAAAGCCTTCGTCATCATGCGTTTGGCTCTTGCAGTGGCTTTCGCATAGGCAGATGCACTGTTGAAAGGAACAGGATGCTGATTTTTCTCTTGAGCCTCTCTTTTATGGAGACGATGTTTGGCTACACGTTTACGATTGGCTTCTCGTCGCTTTTCCTGAAGCTTTTTCTTTGCAGATCTTGGCAGTAGCTCTTCATTTCTCTGCTTCTTATCACGCCAAGTCTTAACTTGCTGGGCATGATTTGCTTTGTGCAATTTATACTTTCCACTTCTTTTTGTTTTTTCAATGTAGTGCCTCTGCCTTTCAGCACCAGTCAGTGGCATTCTGAAGATCAAGAAAACAACATGTTTTTATTACGTAGCTTACACACTTGAGCACTGCACAGCAGATTGTACCCACACTGAGTACTGAAATACAATAAAGTAAACTATTTAAAAAAAACAAAATAGATTGAAATGAGCTGAAAAAGTGTTGATCAGAAATTATGCATAGTTTATCAGGGTTGTCTCACTTGTTATACACTGTAAGTGTGTAAAGTACACAAATATGTACGTGTGAATACAAAATACATAGATCTAAAATGTCCGTACATGCATGTACATACATACATGTACATCATTTGAAGAGATCTTTAATATTTAATAAGTCAATTGGGAGTGGAACAGGTTGCTGTACATTGCCCTTAATTCCACGTTTAAATTTGTATGCTTGCAGTAAAGCAGTTTTAAGCTGTTATCGCTCTATAAATTTTTCCTTTAAAATTCATATAAACGTACAAGGGTCAATGGCATGGAAAAACACATGTATAAATTGCACAAACATTATTGTTATTTATGTTAGATATTTATTAGATCTAGTGATAAAATGTATCTCAAATTTACCAGAAACAAGTAAAGAATAAAACTAACCTTTCAGGTGAGATGATTTGCTAGTAGAAACCAAGATGACAGTTGATTAAAAGTGCACGCGAACACTGCACATTCTTTGGCAGCAGAAACAATGGAGGATTAATCAAGAGCTAAGCATTGTGGGTAAACTAACGTGAAGGAATTATGGGTAATATTTTCTGGTTGCATGCGTATGCTATATGCTATACAATACTGTACATGTGTACGATATCCGCCCACAAACGTTAAAAATAGCATTCTCAGTGCAATTTCCTATCAAATTAATTTGTCACTCACATTACACACTGTCACTCACATTACTTGTCACTCACATTACCAACTTTAGCTAGTTTTATTTAAAAAACTGAAGCATTTACAGCTCAATTTATTTTCTTACAATGGGGAGCACAACTAGTAGGAGGAAAAATAATAATATTGCATTTAAGCAGTGGTGCATTCGGAAAACAAATTAAAAACAATACGTTTTCGTCACTCACATTACATGCCTTTTAACATTAAAATATCTCTAGCTTTTATGAAAATTTGGTAAAAAGACACATGAAGAAAATTGTTCATGAAAGGTAATCATCTATCTTTTCAATATCATAATGTGAGATAATCATATATGTCAATGTAGGTTTTGAAAAGAGGTATCCCTTTATTGTCATAAAAAATCAGTAAAAAATGGGAAAATAAACTTATCACTCAAAATAATGGTATTACCCCCCAAAAGAGGCAAAATTTATTTGAAACTTAATGATTTCTTACCCTCAATGTGTCGTCTATGCAATAAAAACCTCAAATTATGATATATGGGTGTTTACATTTTTTGGGGTCATGTCCCACTTTCTGTGGAATTGCCCTTAAAAAGAAGGTGTCCTTATCAAAGGCCTCTAGGCCGCAATCGTCTTTTGAACTGTGCCCTTGGCTAGGACCGGGTGTCAACACACCTGCATCAAAATTTAAACCATCGAATGTGGTGTCATTATTAAAATCTTCAATGTCGCTCTCGACTGTGCTTTTCTCAGACTTGGATGGACTCGGACTTTGTTTCGGATTCGAATACATGAACGTCTTTGTTAGGGTTCTTTCTTGAGAACTGGGCAGTAATGGTTGGTTGAAACTATTCGAGGGCAGTCTTGACCAGCTCGTGGGAGATTCTTGGGCACCAGCAGCCTGTCTTGGACTTTGTATGGAAACTGGTTGAGGCAAAGTTACATCAAAGTTTAAACCATCGAATGTGGTGTCATTATTAAAATCTTCAATGTCGCTCTCGACTGTGCTTTTCTCAGACTTGGATGGACTCGGACTTTGTTTCGGATTCGAATACATGAACGTCTTTGTCGGTGTTCTTTCTTGAGAACTGGGCAGTAATGGTTGGTTGAAACTACTTGAGGGCACTCTTGACCAGCTCTTGTGAGATTCTTGGGCACCAGCAGCCTGTCTTGGACTTAGCGTTGGACTACTCACATTTTTTGCAGCGGGGTTTTTACTGGAATGAGTTTGATTAAGGTACAATTTGGTTGGTGTTCCAGGAGGCCAAGATTGACCGTTCCTGTGAGATGGCGATCCACCACTAGAACCAGCCTGTTGACTTCTTCCAGATGCCGAGCTGGACAATCTCTGGGGTGATTTTACAGGGTCCATCGCCGCGAACAAATTCTTCCTCGGGATCGGAGAGTTTCCTGAGGTTCCTTGGAACATCGGAGACTTTAAAGTTTCTGGATGAGAACCTGACTGACGAATATTTTGCTCAGTCTTGCGTGGCGAAGTAGGGAAGTACTGATGAATTATAGATTGGTTTTTCATCTTCTCCGGACTGAGCCTTACTTTACTAGGACTGCACATCCGTTTCATGGCGGTGCTGCCGGAGGTCGGAGATGCAGCCGCAGCCCTTTGCCGAGAGGAGGGCCTGGGTCCGGCAGGTCTTGGGTACAGCCTCTGTTGACATCTTTGCTTGATGTCTTGACAGCTGCTGGATTCTTCAGTGCCATAGAACCTTGCTTGGTCTGCGCATGCTCGGCACAGTCCACTGAATTCAAATGCAGATGTTTACGCTTTACACCGGCTGCATTTGTCGATAATTGTGGAACTTGGGATTGGGAACATATTTGTGTGTACTTTTCCTCTTGATGGGTTGATAGCAGCTGCAGCTTCATCTCATCAGAGTGTCCTGACTGAAGCTTATGGGTAACCGGCAAAGTTTCCGAAGGCCCCGAGATGCCTCTGTTGTCTTCTCCCTGTGTGACTTGGGAGCACTTGAACATGAGAGGATTTGAAATACAATCTTGCTTTTATCAGTCTGGAGCCCAGACTCAATAAGCTGTCCTTGCTGATGATGCCCACTGGAACTTGGCTGTGAGGATTGACAAGAACTTACTGGCAAAGGTTCAGCAGAAACCTTAACTTCAGAACCACCGGGTCTTTCAACTTTATGCTCTGCGATCCCATTGCCTGAAAGAACCGACAAGGTATCTTGAGAACTGGATGCAGAACCAGGACAACACTGGGTTGTATTACTCATGGCACTACTGTCATCTTCATGACATCCGTTACTCTCCTCGGACGAGTGCAAGTATTCCATTTCAGTTGATAGGCGTTCAATTCCAACGATTCATAATGGTGCCGAATTCCTTCAAGGTGACATAAAAATCATCACCTGAAAAGAAACAGATTCCAAGGGCACCTTCGTAAAAAAGGAATAGAACCAATACAAACTATTATTGCTGGGCACCTTTGATAAACAATGTTTCACTGAAAGGTTTCCCCAGGATAAACAAGAGATGGGCCCTAAAAATAAATAATAATAAATATATGACATTATTTAACTTAAAGTCATTAGTGATAAATAGATGAGTACAATATGATGCACAAGTTCCTTTGAAATGAAACTGAAAGACACGTAGGATTTTAAAATTTCAACATTAAAGCTCACTGATTATCTAAAGATCATAAAAATAGTATCAATCCTCCACAGAAATCTTCGTTCTGAAATACTGTCAAAGTTTGAAAAACAGTGTTTCACTGAAAGGTTTTGCCTATAGAATGAGTAAAATATGATGCACAACTTCCTTTGAAATGAAACTGAAAGACATGTAGAAAAATTTCAATGTGAAAGCTCACTGATTATTTTATGATCTGTTAAAGGTATTGTACACTTTTGGTAACAGCTCAAAATCAGTGTCCACATTTTGTGTGATTCAACAGAATCAACATATGCATGAACAAACAAACCTGTGAAAGTTTGAGCTCAATTGGTCATCAAGATCACGAGAAAATAGTGAAAAGAGACCTTATGTGTTTTCTGTTTTTTCAAAATATCGTGCGTAATAAAAACTATTGTTTTATTAGCTGATTAATTTCTCAGAAACGATAGCATTTTAGGCAGAAACATTTTAAGGAACCCTTTCAACCATTACTTACTTTAAATCATGTAAGTTGTGTGTGAATCTGTGAACATTTGTGTTTTTCGATCTTACCAATAGTGTACAGGGCCTTTAAAGATCATAAAAAATAGCATCAATCCTCCACAAGAAATCTTCCTTCTGAAATACTGTCAAAGTCAAGGAAATAGCATTTGAAGAAGACCCTCAGTTTACTGTTGGTTATTTCGCCACAAATGCAAATATTAGTGACAACTGCAGCTCGTTCCAAACACTAGTCCGAGTTTACTGGACCCAACAACGCTTTTTAAAGGGGGTCACAAAGGTCAAACGCAGTTTTACGATTCACACTAACATCAAAAACAGTTTAAAATGCCACAGTGTTTGATTACCCTTATGACGTCCCATTATAAATTTCTATCATCTGTACATTTTTGGTCAAGAGAATTTTTAGTTCAACGTGCCAGAGGTCGCAGGTTTAAATCCCGCTCTAGTAAATTTTTGTTTCTTCCGGTCCTACTACTTGCCGTCAACTCGCCGACTTGCCGTCAACTCGCCGTCAACTCATTTTCGTGCCGTCAACTCATTAAATATACATCAAAAATTTATAAATGGGGCATGGAAGTGTTAAGTCTGGGCTAAACTACATTATTTCCTATGGTCATCGGTAAAATTTCATTTACAAAAACGATTTTGTGTTGGTAAATAAATAGTACCAATCATTGACATCTTGGGCCAAGACTAATCCATATGCAGGAAAAGCGCCCTCAGTTGCCATGTTGTGCAAGCGAGATAATTTTTTCACAAGAAAAAAACTAAATTTTTATTCCGAAATGTAACCTAAAACTTATGATAATTCTCTTTTAGCTAATACTTTACAGTTCTATGCTTCTTTTGTGGATTTTAAATGTATATTGGAGGAGTTGACGGCGAGTTGACGGCACAAGTGAGTTGACGGCGAGTTGACGGCAAGTAGTAGGACCCGTTTCTTCAACCTAAAATGTTTATTTTAAATATTTACCCCGTTTCTCTTGTGGTTTGAAAACGGCACTAAACTTGTATTACTGGTGCGACAATTCCTCTTTGGAATGTACAGACCCATTTGTTTTTGATGTCCGATGACGTCATGTTTCAAATTTCAAACAGAGATGGAAAACTTGTAATTTTACCCCCACTTTCATGAGGACTCTGTGTATCATATTTTTTCAATTATTGGCATTGCTATTTGGAAAATGAGTGCATTACAAAACTGAATTTGACCTTGTTGGACCTTTGGAGCCCTTTTTACAACACAAAATTATAAGGACTTAAAATGTATCAATGTAGGGTGCGGGAACTCCTTTCTCCTGGAACTATGACTATATTTAGACCCAGTAACTGAGGCACTGTACTCCTTTGAAATTTTGACATCATCGACATCGGTCGTACTAGCGCCCCAGATTACGGTCGTATTTTCCCCTCGTTCCCAGGGAGGATTGATCTCGCTGCGCCATTTTTTCCCAGCATGCCTTGCTCCCTCATATCCCCCTGGAATTGGTTCATTAAAATGTGCTAGAATCTAGCACGTTTTAAATTAGGCCTTTAGTCGATCCATTCTACGCGTGCTTTAGTGTGGTAGCCCGCAAACCGCCGGCATCAAGTCACAGAGAAACTGGTACCCTCTCATCATGCTCATTCTTCTTTGATCTTGTGGTATTTCTAATTGCATGTAGTTTAAAACTAAGGTGACCGTGTATAAACAAGATTCATTTGAAATCGAAACGCCTCAAACTTGCATTTTTACACGAGCGTACCATCGCGTACTAAGCGTTCTTCAAGCGCCATGCAAGCGCTCGAACGTTTTCAACACACGTGGACGCAAAGGCAAAGTATTCACTTTAGATACTGCCAATCTGCGTTGTTTTTCTACACATCCCTACGCAGGGGTTAGTGACGAGAGGTAGGTATCAACACGGCGCGCTGCCCATGGTAGCGAGGCTGAATACAACCGTAATCTGTGGCGCTAGTACGACCGATGATGTCCAAATTTCGAAAAAGGAGTACAGCAGCACCCAGACATTCTACCTCCATGGTCTAGTAGACTATATTATGACTCGAGGTTTGTTCACGATTGGCCGCGCCGGCTGCGAGTAGCCCTGACCATAGGCGGCAGGTACTCCTACCTATAGCCCCATTAATAGTGCCAAATTCTCTGGACTTCCTCCGATCCTTGGCCCTACGCCCACGTACCTCCAGGAGGTGACATTTGTTTTCGAAAAGAAAGTCACGTTTTTATGCCGAGATTTTTTCCCCAGTTGTCACTTATTGTAGCTCATTTGTGGACAGCACATTAATTCGAAAAAGAGCTTGCTCGTTTTGGTGTAATTTATGAAGAAAATCGGCGACGTTACTGACACGGTTTGACTGCCCGGCATCCGCGATTTTGCTAATGCGCTATGGTCTTGGTGCAAGACGTTTCTCGTTTACCTTTCACTTACAGCGCGGCCGACAACCCGCTCATTCAACTCGCCAATAGCGCGCGCGGGGAACGGTTCGTGGGCTAAAATCAGGTGTTCGTGGTGCGCGCTATTGGCGAGTTGAATGAGCGGGTCGTCGGCCGCACCAAAACACACCAATTACACCAAAACGAGCAAGCTCTTTTTCAAATTAATGTGCTGTCCACAAATGAGCTACAATAAGTGACAACTGGGGAAAAAATCTCGGCATAAAAACGTGACTTTCTTTTCGAAAACAAATGTCACCTCCTGGAGGTACGTGGGCGTAGGGCCAAGGATCGGAGGAAGTCCAGAGAATTTGGCACCAGCGTTGTCACTACGCCGGTCGGTGCCGGTCGGGCCTGCCGGCACTCGGAGATTCCCGACCGGCACTTTTCCTTGCTAACAGCTTTACCGACCGGCACTATTTCGACCGGCAATACTGAATATTTCATTACTTTGTCATCAGAAGCCAACAATAAATTCCAGTATTTATGACAAAATACATCGCGTTTCGTTTTAATATCCATTCCTGACAGTCCCTGACAATTTCTGACAAATACTCACTGATAACTTCTCATTTTCGTGCGTCTTAATTTATTTTGTCCCGGTCTGGTTGTACCGTATCAACTACCGTGCAAATATGCAGCAATGTGCTGCGTAACGTCTACCTTATTTGCGGGACTGCAACTTTTCACGTGTAGTAGTTCCGCCCCAACTTGACAATCGCCCAACTATAGTTGGGATCGCAGTATCTCATTGCAGTGAGGTTACCGTCAGAGCTCTATGGGCGATCCCAACTATAGTTGCGGCTCCCCAACTGTATCACGCAAGGTGCTATAGTTTGATAGTTTGGGCGATTGCCAAGTTTGGCAGTGACGGATCATTCATAGTGATTTTCCCTTTGCCTGCACGTGCAATTCCATTGGCGCTTGTGTATGATAACTTCTACTGTATTATTGTGGACAGCTGATTGTGGACAAGCCTATTAATTTGTTGTTTATACAATATAAAAGTTTTGAGTTCATCATTTGCTCGTAATCATGCCGCTATCGCAGCGAGAATCTTCAATAAATCGGACAAACTTGGCAGCATGGGGTAAACTTACCTATTGAATAATAGAATAATCCTGTACAATGAATGAACGAAGCTTGGCAGGCTCAACACGCTATCGCCGTGTTGTCTCGATCTTGTTGTCAGCTGCTTGTTGTATTTGCTGTATCTCCATGGTTCGTTCATCCGTGGTTCGTTTGGCGCCTTAAGTTTTAAGGCATAAGGTAGGGGTGGTGGTGGTGCCATTTCGTTAAGTAAATATTTTGTTAAAAATTTGATAGAAATTATAGCAATTGTCATTGTCTGCTATGATGTATTGTTTCATCAAAAGAGATGCTTACTGCAATGGCGTCTATTGCAACGCTCACTTCACATTTTTAGCGTGAATTTTACCATCTTGGAAAAAAAATCCGACCGGCACTAAATTTGGGCTAGTGACAAAACTGTTTGGCACTATAATGGGGCTATCCTACCTATAACTACTATGAGGGTTTAGCGGAACGAACCTCATTCAATAGTTCTTGTACTGAGTAGGCAGCGGGTATTGACGGAAAATAAATAAACATTGCCAAATATTGTTCAGATGCCATGCCATTGCATTGCTATGATTGCCAGTTCAAATTAAGTTTTGACCGACTCCGCCGAGTCTGTCATTATCATTAAACATGCACCTCTTTTGTTATCTAGGGCCTCTCTATTTAGTTCTGCACTACCTTGAGGATCAGTGATGCTTGCAGTCACTGGATGCTTCTTGGATTCCTCCTCAAATAACACAACTTTAGCGTCTTTCAACATCCGGCCAGGGTCGATTTCACGAAACTCTTCGTAACTTACGATGCATCGTAGGGTTTATGATGCGTCGCGGCTCTACGACGCGTCGTAGCTGCGATGTACTACACAAACCATTTCACGAAACACGTCGTAAGGACGACGCATTGGAAATGCCCTTTACATAAAATAAAGTTTTTGAACGAGGACGACCTTTTTTTGACTACGACAACCTTTTTTTGACTACGACTATTTTATGCCTAATAAGTATTGTAATAATGAAACAGCCGTGAAACATCGATAACGAAGAGAAAGACACACGCAGACGCGCAAAGATGTGGGGGGGAAAGGTCGTCTGCTAGATCCTTGTTGCTAAGATTTTGGTAAGTAATTTTGTTCCAGTCCGTGATAAGGAGATTACCGATACATCTTTAGTCACATTAATAAAAAAAACTAGAGATTTAGTGTTTGTTGGAACAAACACTAGGTGTTCGGATTTCATTGGGGTCAGTGTTGTGTCAATGTGTGAACTATTTTATTGAGTCGATGAAAAGATTGTTGAATTTTGAACCGGAATTCCATTTCAAATGGGGTCACACTTTGTGTAGCGTTTGTTGGGTTTTGAAAGACCTGTCCGATGATGTATATATTGTACAAATTCATTGTGTAGTTCTTGAGTTATGAATTTGTCCAAAGTCTGACATTTGATTATTTAGCGAGGTTTGCACGGACGGCTGTTTTAGAGACTAACAATGCGTAATGCCAAATCAGGTTGCGTGAACCTTGAACAAATTTAGGACGAAAAGCAGTCAAAAGCGCCATAAAAATGAAAATCAAAGCATCAAGTCTCCGCTGTAAGAAAACCAGTAAAATTACTCAGACGTTTTGAAAGTAAACGGGATTTAAAAAACGTTCAACATTGAACGCCGTTTTCTCCGATTGTTACTTTTCACTGGGATCTACGTGTGTGTGGCCTCGGTGACGTTTTGATTGTTACAGCTACATTGACAAAATGTGTCTCGAAAGTAAGCATTCGTGACTTGTCGCGTGACTGCTTGCAATGGTTAATTGTCTCATACAATGTTTGCAATACATAAAACTTCAGAGTCTAGACACTATTGTGTACATGCGCTTTGAACACCCAGCAGGGTGGATATGTGCGCATTACAAGTCTTTATGCAAGTCTTATTAGGTGTTCGGGCATTCAGCCCGAACAACTCTTTGTTATTTTCGGTTTTTTTTTTTAGTTCTTCTTTTTCTTCTGTTTGGCGTTTGTCCGCAAAAAAAGCATAGATGCGAACCTTGGATGAACTTGAAACTTTGCATGTAGTTAGACTATAACTAGGAGATGCCAAGTGAGTTGTGACGTAATGATTACGTCACCAGGTGTCGAATTACAGTAAATCAAAGTTTAATATTTCAAAAAATCATAACTCGATAACAATTTAATGGATTTCAACAATCTATGCATCATCGGACAGGTCTATTAAAACTCAACAAACGCTACACAAAGAGTGACCCCGTTTGACCTTGACCTCCGGCTCAAAATGTAAGTTGAACATTTCGTTAGTAATAGCCCTCGGAAGCACGTTCCGCTCCATTGATCACGAGGTCCAAAGCCTACGTGGGCCTTCACTGAAGGCTGGATGTAGTTGCATGATTTCCGTGCAAGTTTTGACGTGTCGCAGTTCAACGCATTTATAACGTTGGCTTATCAATGGCGCAATAACACTGCAGAATTAAATTCCGCTCCACCTGTGCCATGTTCAGCGTCAAGTTGTTCCCCTATTCGCCCTTTTGATGGTTCATGGTGAACATGGAATCGAAGACGAAGTTTTACTGAGATGGCCACCTGCTTCAGTGATTCGTATGGCTTTTAATTATGTGAGAAATAAAGCTATAAAGTTTTCACACTCGTTGTTGTGTTCCATCCTTATTTCCTTGCTGAGTGTATGGTGCACCATAGAGGTAGCTCAACTCATTATGTTATTAATCAAAATTCACGAGAGGCTTAGACTTGCCGTCTTCATGACTTGCCTTTGTCTTTCATAATTATCCAAAACAAGTGTGTTTTCTTTCAATATTCTAAATTTAACCCACCGTTCTGTATGAATGAAAATCTGTCTTAAAAAAAAAATTTAAAAATGCAACCGATAGCTCATACTATGCTTGACTTATTTTAATGACATCATCATCAGTGCATAGTTTTGAACAATCGATGTTTCATACACAGATACTTCATGAGTATTCAACTCACTGTATTTGAAACCCTGTTGAAAACTTCTAATAATTGTAAATTAATAATGTGAACATGATTAGCATAGTTGGATTTATTAATCCATAAAGAATCAATATTAATTGAAAAATAAATTAACTTCAGTAAATGGCTTACATGGCTGTACTTGTGAGTAGTTCAGCGGCTCGTTTGAAGATATGCAACCAAGATGAAAGGGAATTCAAAATTGATGCTCTGTATGAAAAGGACAATTTACCCTAATAATTTATATAATAAATTAAATAATGTACTCTTTTGCTGAAAACACTTTGTAATCGTATCTTTAGAAATGATGTTTTAAGCTTTGCATTTTTTGCGAATGTTTTATGTGTGAAAGTTCTATTTAATTGATAATGACATGATTTGACCTGGCTTCCTGTCCAACCGGAAGTAAAAGAAATACATATTAAGAGTCTCTTTTTGAATTGTCAGTAAAAGTCTTGTTTACAGTACAGTTTATGAATATTTTCATGAAAATTGAAACAGATGTTCAATTAATACACGTTCTAGAGCTCAATGCAGTCTTAAGTAGGAACGTTATCATTTATTTCCCGTGTAAACTGAATGTATACACGTATTTGATTTACACTTTGAAATTTCAAAAGCTATCAACAATCTTTTCATCGACTCAATAAAATAGTTCACACATTGACACAACACTGACCCCAATGAAATCCGAACACCTAGTGTTTGTTCCAACAAACACTAAATCTCTAGTTATTATTATAAGGTGTTCGGAGAGCTTGCTCCGAACACCTCTTGTTATTGTTCGGTTTTTTAGGTGTTTGGAGAGCTTTGCTCCGAACACCTCTTATTTTTGTTCGTTTTTTTTTTTTTTTTACTTCTTCTGCTTCTCTTCGTCCCTTGTCCGGTAACTAAGACACCTTTCCCAACATCACATGAACTTGAAACTTCACATATGATTAGATATTCATTAGGAGATGAAACCGCTTCAGTTACGTCATGGTGACGTCATCAGGTATCAAATTACAAGCCATTTAAGGTGAAAAAGTGACCATATGCCAATGCCCGTATGTCTCTGAATATTACAGCTATGGTATTCATATTTGGGCATATGATAGATCAAGACACGGGCAACATTTAAAAAGTTAACGTCAAAATCGTATGACCTTGGTGTAATTCTTCAAAAAAACACTTTCCCGGCAAAAACATTAACTTCTGTTTATCAGATCAACTTCAAATTTACACCGTGTAAGGAACTTGATAAAACCTCAATCAAGTAGTTGTGACGTCATGATTACGTCATCAAGTGTTGAAATACAGTAAATCAAAGTTTAATCATTTAAAAATTCATAACGCAAGAAGTACATAAGCTATTATAACACTCTATACATCATCGGAGAGGTCTTGACAAATGTAGCAAATACTACACAGAGTCCTTCAAACATGCTTGTAGTCTAGTCTCTTTTCAAGGTTCGCGCAACCTGATTTTGACATTACGCTTTGTTAGTCTCTAAAACAGCCGTCCGTGCAGACCTCGCTAACAATCAAATGTCAGATTTTTAAAAAATTCATAATTCAAGAACTACACAACCGATTTTCAAACTTTTTTCAGTTATAAAATCCTTGGGCATTGGAGATTAGCCTTGGGTAACCGTGACCCCATGTTGATCTTTACTTCCGGGTCAACCGGAAGTAAGACCATATCTCAAGAACTACACAACCGATTTCAAACTTTTTTTCAGTTATAGACTCCTTGGGCATTGGAGATTAGCCTTGGGTAACCGTGATCCCATGTTGACCTTTACTTCCGGGTCAACCGGAAGTGGGACCATATCTCAAGAACTACACAACCGATTTTCAAACTGTTTTTAGTTATAGACTCCTTGGGCATTGGAGATTAGCTTTGGGTAACCGTGACCCCATGTTGACCTTTACTTCCGGGTCAACCGGAAGTAACACCATATCTCAAGAACTACTAAACCGATTTTCAAATTTGTTTCAGTTATAGACTCCTTGGGCATTGGAGGTTAGCCTTGGGTAACCGTGACCCCATGTTGACCTTTACTTCCAGGTCAACCGGAAGTGAGACCATATCTCAAGAACACACAACCGATTTTCAAACTTTTTACAGTTATAGACTCCTTGGGCATTGGAGATTAGCCTTGGGTACCGTGACCCCATGTTGACCTTTACTTCCGGGTCAAACGGAAGTGACACCATATCTCAAGAACTACTCAACAGATTTTCAAACTGTTTTCAGGTATAGACTCCTTGGATATTGGAGATTGGCCTTGGGTAACCGTGACCCCATGTTGACCTTTACTTCCGGATCAACCGGAAGTGACACCATATCTCAAGAGCTACAGTTGGTTTTGTCAAAGCATGGTCATGGGACATGGACTCGGATATGTTGGAGGTTCTGGTACTTTGTATGACTAGTGGTACTTACAGTTGAGATGTGTCGACGTTACGTGAACAGAGACTCATTCACTAACCTTTGATGAAAACTTATCGTCATGTTTACCAAATATTTTTCAATTACATTTGAGCAACTGCTAGTTCGTACAACAAGTATAAGCACAGAACAACTTTAGTAATCAAGCTGAAACTTTGCATGTATCCAAGTTGGGATATGTTACATCCAAAAAAGTGGTTCACACCACGATGACGTCATCAAGAGTAACATGACATCGCCTTGAAGGTGCAAGTTCAAAATTTATAAAATGAGTAGGATACTTGGTCAAGCAAAAATGTAGCATGCCATTTCAAGCAAAACTATTTCAATGGAAGTTTAAACACCTTCCAAACTTCTGAATCCGACCGAACACCTTATTTTGTTATCAACAAAAAGTTAAGTCTAGTTATGATTATTATTATCCATTGCATTCATTTGCACATTATTTTGATATTTTAAAAGTTATAGGTCATTAATTGTCGCATGACTGCTTGCAATGGTTTATTGACTGATACAATTTAAACGCTACATACAATTTTGGAGTCTAGGCACTATTTGTACATTTAACCAGTACATACATTTGTGCATTTGATAGTTTCACAGTACATTGACAAAATGTGTCCTGAAAGTTAAAATCCATGCCTTGTTGAAGAACTGCTTGCAATAGTTTATTGTATGATGAATATAATTAGCAAATATTGAGACCACCATATCTCGAAAAGTATAAGTCCGATTAACTGTTTTCGATTGTGTACTTGTGGGATACTGGATGTGTTTGTTAGGCTAAAACATTGTGTGACGTCATCATGATGTCACCAGTGTCAATAGATTTCGCTCGCCACAATTCCTGTCCTATGGCCTGTGTGGTAAAGAAACATCTCCATAAGACTGTGCGGCACAGTATGCTACTTTATGTGTTCTCTGATGTTATAAAGTAAGGAATTATGAAGTCACCACCTGTAAGAGCACGCTCTATCAATCGTCTATTATTTTTTCAAGATTATCAAAAAAGATAAGTTTAATTTTGAAATGTACAGAATATGCTTGAGTCAGAAGTTGTTCCCTATCCTGGAATACTCTGAGCTACGGTACTAATGTTTCAAGCTCGAAAACATTTTTGAATCAATTTCTGATTTCACGTACTAACACAAAACGTTTAACTTTATTGCTTATTTATTTACTTAGGACGAAAAGCAGTCATAAGCACCATGTAATAAAGTTCAAAGTAACAAGTCTCCACTGTAAGAAAACTAGTGACGTTTGAAAGAAAAGCGGGATTTTTTAAAAGCTTTCAACATTAAATGCCGTTTTCTACAATTGTTACTTTTTACTGTCTACGTGTATGTCAGTTCGTGGAATCGGCGGGTGACGATTTGATAGCTTCACAGTTACCTTGACAAATGTGTCTCGAAAATAAAACATTCATGACTTATCGCATTGCTGCTTGCAATGGTTTATTGTCTGACACAATGTATGTACTAAAATAAACTTCAAAGTCTAGACACTATTTTGTACATTTAACCACTACATTTTTTCATTTGATAGCTTCACAGTTACATTGACAATGTGTCTCGAAAGTAAACATGCATGAATTGTCGCATGAATGCTTGCAGTGGTTTAAATACCATTTTTGTTTTCAAAAAATAACAACGAATTTAGCGTTTTTAGTTTATTAGTTCTGGTTGTTTAACCAAAAACTCAAAATTTGATTAAAATTAATTACATTTAATTACACAATAAATCATTGGATGGCGTCATTATGTTGTCTAAATTTCTGTTTCGTCTATTTGTCAGGTGTAACACTGTTGCCAAGTTTCATAACCGTACGAGATTGGGAAGAATGTCAAAGTCTGCGGACAACGATGCGTGTGTATTTTTGAGATGGAACAAACTCAAAAATCCACTAGAGCTTTAGTGTTTGTTGGAACAAACACTAGGTGTTCGGATTTCATTGGGGTCAGTGTTGTGTCAATGTGTGAAATATTTTATTCAGTCGATGAAAAATTGTTGATAGCTTTTGAAATTTCAAAGTGTAAATCAATTACGTGTATACATTTAGTTTACACGGGAAATAAATGCTAACGTTCCTACTTAAGACTGCATTGAGCTCTAGAACGTGTATTAATTGAACATTCTGTTTCAATGTTCATGTAAATATTCATAAACTGTACTGTATACAAGACTTTTACTGACAATTCAAAAAAGAGCCTCTTAATATATATTTATTTTACTTCCGGTTGGACAGGAAGCCAGGTGAAATCATGTCATTATCAATTATACAGAACTTTAACACATAAAACATTCACAAAAATGCAAAGCTTAAAATCATAATAGATATATTTCTCAAGATATGATTTTTCGAAATAATAAACTTTAAATAGATCAAGTTAAACTGCACCTTTAAGGTGACTTCATAATTATATGACAATTGATGACGTCATTTGAACAGGATCTTAAATTTTGGATGTTACAAATCCCGGCTTGAATACATGCGAGGTTATAGCTTTAATGGCGCATTTTTGCCGTAAAGATACATCTTTGAAAAGTGCACCTAAGCCGACGTCACATAAAGCTTGTTGACGTCATCGGAACGCGACGTCAAATTCTAGATGTAACACATCCCAACTTGAATACATGCAAGGTTTCAGCTAAATTGCACCTTTTTTCTGCATTTATCAACCTTGTATTACTGCACCTTTAAGTTCACGCGATCCACGGCGATATTAATTTTTGATGACGTCAATCTTCCAGTTTCAAAAATGGTTTATTTTTTCCAATAACCCATTAACATACACTTAATGCAATATTATATACATTTAAAAATAAACATTTATATCGAGTTATGAGAACCCAGCGAAAATGAACTAACGTTGAACATATGGTTCTTGACAAGACAGAAGGACAAACGTTTACTGACCCTGAAACTGATTTTAAACCTGACCCTGACCCTGACCCTGAACCCAACTTTTACCTTTATTCTAACTGAACCATGTGCTATAGTACCCTTATTCGTACCCTCACCCCTACCTGGTTCAGAAGTAACAATTGAAATAGGGCCTTCCTTTATCTGAATTCTGTAGGCTTTATATTATAATTATCTATGTTTTATCGGGTGTGCCGAACTTTATTATTCCCACTGTGCTAGCTGCTTCTTGTTAATGAAACGTAGTTGTTGGTATCGAGTTGCAACTGTTTTTACATAATTTCGTCATGAGAAAGGAATGTTTGAACACACAATCTTGCTTTCTCATGCTTTAAAGCCAAGAGAAAAAAATAACTAACCGTGAAAATGTAAACAACCTGAGCAAAATATTCATGAATAGTTTTGTTGTTGTTGGCGAACATTGTTACGAGATTAAGGCTTTGCATGCGATGGTTCACATAGAGGTGAAATGTAAAAACTTTTCCCTCACAAAACACGTAAAATATCCCACACAATAAAGGTCACATAGGTTAGTCGAGAAACTCCCATGTAAAAACGTTAACAAAGGCACATTCACACGTCACGAAAAGCCTTGAACTACTGCGAAAAGGTACCGTACAATAATAATAATAATAAAACAGAATTTATATAGCTCAATATGAATACAACATTCCTCAAAGCGCTTAACAGTAAAATGAAAATCATTAATAAACAAAACACAGAGTATAATTCCCAATTTAAGCCCACCAACAAAATAAATAAAATTAGGCCAGACCAGCTATTACCTAAATGAAACCATACCACAAACAACTAAAAGGAACTGTAAAGTTACTGTAAAACTATTATTAAAAATTACAAATGATTACAATGACAAACAATTTTTTCGCAATAACATCTCAAGGCACATTTAATTTCTTTTCTTTCCTTTTTCCCCCAATGGGGGCTCAGGCAGGGGGAAATTGATAAGCATTACGTGAGGGGAATTAGATATACCCGAGTGGAATGGAAAATGCGATTTAAAATAATTCAACTTGGCTAATTTGTACAATAACAATAACAAATTACAACTGCAGTACAGTCAGTAGACTAAATGTAATAAGTAAAGTTCAGAGTAAAAGTTAAAACAGAAACACTAGAGATTTAGTGTTTGTTGGAACAAACACAAGGTGTTCGGATTTCATTGGAGTCAGTGTTGTGTCAATGTGTGAACTATTTTATTGAGTCCATGAAAAGATTGTTGATAGCTTTTGAAATTTCAAAGTGTAAATCAATTACGTGTTAAATTTAGTTTACACGGGAAAGAAATGATAATGTTCCTACTTAAGACTGCATTGAGCTCTAGAACGTGAATTAATTGATTATCTGTTTCAATTTTCATGTAAATATTCATAAGCTGTACTGTATACAAGAGGTGGGCGAACAAACTCAAAAATCCACTAGAGCTTTAGTGTTTGTTGGAACAAACACTAGGTGTTCGGATTTCATTGGGTCAGTGTTGTGTCAATGTGTTAACTGTTTTATTGAGTCGATGAAAAGATTGTTGATAGCTTTTGAAATTTCAAAGTGTAAATCAATTACGTGTATACATTTAGTTTACACGGGAAATTAAGGCTAACGTTCCTACTTAAGAGCTCTAGAACGTGTATTAATTGAACATCTGTGACAATTTTTATGTAAATATTCATAAACTGCACTGATAAATAGTATACAAGACTTTTACTGACAATTCAAAAAGAGCTTCTTAATATATATTTCTGTTACTTCCGGTTGGACAGGAAGCCAGGTCAAATCATGTCACTATCAATTATACAGAACTTTCATACATAAAACATTCACAAAAAATGCAAAGCTTAAAATCGTAATAGATGTATTTCTCAATATATGGTTTTTCGAAATAATAAACTTTAGATAGATCAAGTTAAACTGCACCTTTAAGGTGATTTCATAATTGTATGACAATGGATGACGTCATTTGAACAGGATCTCAAATTTTGGATGTTACAAATCAGGGCTTGAATACATGCAAGGTTTTAGCTTTAATCACGCATTTTTGGCCGTAAATATAAATCTGCCGTAAATATACAACTATTAAGTATCATGTATTCCATTCAATAAAGTTTATTTATTTTTCGATGGTTATAGATTCTTTGTTGATTAAAAAAAACACACTAAATGCCATTCATTTTGATGTTATTAGGTTACAATTCAGAAAGGTTTTTAACAGGGTTTCAAATCCAGTGAGGTGGATACTCGGTTTAGGAAACATTGATTGTTCAATACAAAAAACACTGATGATGATGTCGCTAAAATAAGTCAAGCAAGGTGCAATTTGGTAGTTGCATTTTTAAAAAGCTTGCTTGATTTTTAGATATTGATTTTCCTACAGAACAGTTTGTTAATTTTTAGACTATTGAAAAAGTCACTTGTTTTAAGTCATAATGCAAAACGAAGGCAAATCATGAAGACGGCAAATCTAAGCCTCTCGTGAATTTTGACTTAACATAATGACTAATTTCGACTAATACCATAAGTTCTATTTCTACCTGTATAGTGCATCATACAGGAAATAAGGAATGCAACAGAAGTGGAAATATGTCACGATGGATCCAAGACCATTCTGGTGGATGTGCTGTGTTCTGTAGAAGAAAAAACAATATTAAAAATGAACAAAGTTATGACTCAAGGAAAGTTAAGTCAAGCTGAAACTGTTAAAATAAACAAAAATCAAGATTTAAAACGTTTCATAATTATACAATAATATTACTAATTTATTGAATTTATGTTGCGCTCTCTCCAGGACCAGCCTAAACTATACAACAAAATCAAACTAAGGAAATTGCACAAGAAACAGTTAGTGGAAGCTTGGTGCCTATATTGTTTTTGAAGTGAATAACTTATAAACAAAACCTACTTAACACAAACTTCAAAAAGTTGTTTTAAAAATAATTATTCATGTCATAATACAAAGTTGCCGAAAAAAATTCATCAGTCGGACCATTTTCTGACTTAGGTGACACGCAGCCAACAATCATCCCCCATTGCCCAATTCTACCTCTTCGACGGTCATACTAAACGTTCCCTAGTTTAAAAAACATCACCAACGCCACCACTTGATGATTAAGGATAAACTTTATAACATAATTGTGCATTAATACTCATTTTGAAAAGCAATGATTTTCACACAAAGCTTACCGTGTTATCACCGTGTAGCATCTATAACCTCTGCCGTAGACGCCGTCCGAAACACCCTTTATGAGCTGATGATGTCAGGTCTGGTCTCGGTGTTTGACCAAAACATAACCAATGTTCGTCTTTTTCTGCTTGCATTTTCTCACATAATTAAAAGCCATAGGAATCACTGAAGCAGGTGGTCATCTCAGTGAAACTTCGTCTTCAATTCCATATTGATCATAAAGCCATGAGAAGGGCGAATAGAGGAACAATTAGACGCTAAATATGAGGAGAATTCAGATCTATAATGTTAGTACGCCATTGAAGATTGCACTACGTTGTAAGTACGATGACCTTTGGCATGTCAAAACATGAATGGAAAATCACGCCAGGCGCACATGGCACCGATTGTAAACAACTACGGTTGCACCACGTTGGTCTGTAACAAGCGCCTTGACTGGCTAGCTACCCACCGTTGCCAGTCGCGCCGGAGTAAGCCATGCTGCGTTAGGCAATGGATTTAAGATTTGAACATTTTTAAAGGCCAATTTCTTTTAGAAATCTATAAAAACCTTCATTTGTTCCAATGTATAAAACGATAAGTATTCAATACCCTTTGTTTTCAGGAAATAACAACGAATTTATCGTTCTAAGTTTGCGAGTTCTGGTTGTTAAACCAAAAACTCAAAATTTGATGAAATTAATTACATTTAATTACCCAATAAATCATTGGGTGACGTCATTGTATTGTCGAAATTTCTGTTTCATCTTTTCATCGGGTGTAATATTGTTGCCAAGTTTCATGACCGTGCGAGTTTGGGAAAGATATCAAAGTCTGCGGACAACGATGCGTGTATTTTTGAGGTGGGCGAACAAACTCAAAAATCCACTAGAGCTTTAGTGTTTGTTGGAACAAACACTAGGTGTTCTGAGACGGGTACAGTGTTGTGTCAATGTGTGAACTATTTTATTGAGTCGATGAAAAGATTGTTGATAGCTTTTGAAATTTCAAAGTGTAAATCAATTACATTTAGTTTACACGGGAAAGAAATGATAATGTTCCTACTTAAGACTGCATTGAGCTATAAGACGTGTATTAATTGATTATCTGTTTCAATTTTCATGTTAATATTCATAAACTGTACTGATAGTTAGTATACAAGACTTTTCCTGACAATTCAAAAAAAGCCTCTTAATTTGTATTTCTTTTACTTCCGGTTGGACAGGAAGCCAGGTCAAATTATGTCATTATCAATTACACAGAACTTTCACACATAAAACGTTCACAAAAAATGCAAAGCTTAAAAAATCATAACAGATGTATTTCTCAAGATACGATTACAAAGTGTTTTCAGCAATTTATTAGAGTAAATTGTCCTTTTCATACAGAGCATCATTTTTTTTGAATTCCCTTTCATCTTGGTTGCATATCTTCAAACGAGCCGCTGAATTACTCACAAGAACAGCCATGTCAGCCATTTACTGAAGTTTATTTATTTTTCAATGAATATTGATTCTTTATGGATTAATAAATCCAACTATGCTTATCATGTTGACATTATTAATTTACAATTATTAGAAGTTTTCATCGGGGTTTCAAATACAGTGAGTTGGATACTCATGAAGTATCGGTGCATGAAACATTGATTGTTCAAAACATATGCACTGATGATGATGTCATGTTAAAATAAGTCAAGCATAGTATGAGCTATCGGTTGCATTTTTTAGACATTGATTTTCATTCATACAGAACGGTGGGTTAAATTTAGAATATTGAAAGAAAATACACTTGTTTTGGATAATTATGAAAGACAAAGGCAAGTCATAAAGACGGCAAGTCTAAGCCTCTCGTGAATTTTGACTAATAACATAATGAGTTGAGTACTATTTCTACCTCTATAGTGCACCATACACTCAGCAAGGAAATAATAATGGAACACAACAACGGGTGTGAAAACTTTATAGCTTTATTTCTCACATAATTAAAAGTCATACGAATCACTGAAGCAGGTGGACATCTCAGTAAAACTTCGTCTTTGATTCCATGGTCACCATGAGCCACCAAAAGGGCGAATATGGGAACAACTTGACGCTGAACATGGCACAGGTTGAGCGGAATTTAGTTCTGCAGTGTTATTGCGCCATTGATAAGCTTGCGTTATAAGTGCGTTGAACTGCGACACGTCAAAACTTGCAAGGAAATCATGCCACTACAGTGCACGTAGGCTTTGGACCTCGTGATCAATGGAGCGGAACGAATTCCCAGGCGATTACTAACGAAATGTTCAACTTACATTTTGAGCCGGAGGTCAAGGTCAAACGGGGTCACTCTTTGTGTAGCGTTTGTTGAGTTTTAAAAGACCTGTCCGATGATGTATAGATTGTTATAATCCATAAAATTGTTATCGAGTTATGATTTTTTGAAATATTAAACTTTGATTTACTGTAATTCGACACCTGATGACGTAATCATTACGTCACAACAACTTGATGGAGGTTTTATCCAGTTTCTAACATGGTGTAAATTTGAAGTTGATCAGATGAACGAAAGTTAAGAATTTTGCCAGGAAATGATTTTTTGTTAAGAATTGCACCAAGGCAAACTTTGACCTTCCGGTACGACCGGAAGTAAAGGTCATGTGAATTTGACGTTAACTTTTCAAATTTTGCCCGTGTCTTGCTCTATCATATGCCTAAATATGAATACCACAGCTGTTATATTCAGAGACCTACAGGCATTGGCATGAGGGCACTTTTTGAACTAAAATGGCTTGTAATTTGACACCCGATGACGTCATCATGACGTCATTGCTCACACACCTTCTGCTTGTTATGTTCTAATGTCACATTAAGTTTCAAGTTGATCAAAGGTTTGCAACTATGCGTTTTTTTTGCGGACAAACGACTATCAGAAGAATAAGCAAAACAAATAAAACTAGAGATTTAGTGTTTGTTGGAACAAATACTAGGTGTTCGGGTTTCATTGAGGTCATGTTGTGTCAATGTGTTAACTATTTTATTGAGTCGATGACAAGTTTGTTGATAGCTTTTGAAATTTCAAAGTGTAAATCAATTACGCGTATACATTTAGTTTACATGGGAAATTATGGCTAACGTTCCTACTTAAGAGCTCTAGAACGTGTATTTATTGAACATCTGTGACAATTTTCATGTAAATATTCATAAACTGCACTGATAGTTAGTATACAAGACTTTTATTGACAGTTCAAAAAGAGCCTCTTAATATATATTTCTTTTACTTCCGGTTGGACAGGAAGCCAGGTCAAATCATGTCATTATCAATTATACAGAACTTTCATACATAAAACATTCACAAAAAATGCAAAGCTTAAAATCATAATAGATTGTTTATTTTTTAAATTTTTTATTTCGAAATAATAAACTTGAGATAGATCAAGTTAAACTGCACCTTTAAGGTGAATTCATAATTATATGACAATTGATGACGTCATTTGAGGAAATTACACAAGAACAAGTTAGTGGAAGGTGCCCATATTGTTTTTGAAGTGAATAACTTATAAACAAAACCTACTTAACACAAGCTTAAACAAGTTTTTTTTTATAATTATGCACGTCATAATACAAAGTTGCCGAAAAACATTCATCAATCGGACCATTTTCTGACTTTAGTGACACAGCCAGCAATCATACCAATCCCCCATTGCCAATTCTACCTCTTCGACGGTCATACTAAACGTTCCTTAGTTTTAAAAACATCACCAACGCCACCACTTGATGATTAAGGATAAACCTTATAACATAATTGTGCATTAATACTCATTTTGAAAAGCAATGATTTTCACACAAAGCTTACCGTTTTATCGCCGTGTAGCACCGATATAGCATCTACAACCTCTGCCGTAGACGCCGTCCGAAACACCCTTCATGAGCTGATGTCTGTCAGGTGTCTGGTCTCGGTGTTTGATCAAAACATAACCAATGTTCGTCTTTTTCTGCTTGCATTTTCTCACATAATTAAAAGCCATAGGAATCACTGAAGCAGGTGGTCATCTCAGTGAAACTTCGTCTTTAATTCCATATTGATCATAAAGCCATGAGAAGGGCGAATAGGGGAACAATTAGACGCTGAATATGAGGAGAATTCAGATCTATAATTTAGACGCCATTGAAGATTGCACTACGTTGTAACACGATGACCTTTGGCATGTCAAAACATGAATGGAAAATCACGCCAGGTGCACATGGCACCGATTGTAAACAACTACGGTTGCAACGCGTTGGTCTGTAACAAGCGCCTTGACTGGCTAGCTACCCACCGTTGCCAGTCGCGCCGGGGTAAGCCATGCTGCGTTAGGCAATGGATCTAAGATTTGAACATTTTTAAAGGCCAATTTCTTTTAGAAATCTTTGAAAAACTGAATTTGTTCCAATGTATAAAACGATAAGTATTCAATACCCTTTGTTTTCAGGAAATAACAACGAATTTATCTTTCTAAGTTTGCGAGTTCTGGACCAAAAACTCAAAATTTGATTAAATTAATTACATTTAATTACCCAATAAATCAATGGGTGACGGCATTATATTGTCGAAATTTCTGTTTCATCTATTCATCAGGTGTAATATTGTTGCCAAGTTTCATGACCGTGCGAGTTTGGGAAAGATGTCAAAGTCTGCGGACAACGATGCGTGTATTTTTGAGGTGGGCGAACAAACTCAAAAATCCATAAGACTTTTTCTGACAAATAAAAAAAACCTCTTAATATATTATTAGGTGTTCGGGCATACAGCCCGGAACACCTCTTGTTTTTGTTCGTTTTTTTTTTTTTTAGGTGTTCGGGCATACAGCCCGGAACACCTCTTGTTTTTGTTCGGGTTTTTTAATTTTTTTTTCTTAATTAGGTGTTCGGAGAGCTTTGCTCTGAACACCTCTTATTATTGTTCGGTTTTTTTTTAGGTGTTCGGAGAGCTTTGCTCCGAACACCTCTTATTATTGTTTGGTTTTTTTTCTTCTTCTGATTCTCTCCGTCCCTTGTCCGGTAACTAAGACACCTTTCCCAACATCACATGAACTTGAAACTTCACATATAGTTAGATATTCATTAGGAGATGAAACCGCTTTAGTTACGTCATGATGACGTCATCAGGTATCAAATTACAAGCCATTTAAGGTAAAAAAGTGACCATATGCGAAAGCCTGTATGTCCCCGAATATTACAGCTACAGTATTTATATTTGGACATATGATAGATCAAGACACGGGCAACATTTAAAAAGTAAACGCCAAATTCACATGACCTTTACTTCTGGTCGTAACGAAAGGTCAAAGTTTGCCTTGGTGTAATTCTTCAAAAAAACACTTTCCCGGCAAAAACATTAACTTCCGTTTATCAGATCAACTTCAAATTTACACCATGTAAGGAACTTGATAAAACCTCAATCAAGTAGTTGTGACGTTATGATGACGTCATCAAGTGTTAAAATACAGTAAATCGAAGTTTAATCATTTAAAAATTCATAACTCAAGAAGTACATAAGCTATTATAACAATCTATACATTATCGGAGAGGTCTTGACAAATGTAGCAAATACTACACAGAGTCTTATACCGTTTGACCTTGTCTTCCTGTTCAAACCGGAAGTTGAAAACTTCCCAATTCATACTTTAAGAAATACTCGTACTTTTTACATACACATTACTCACAATTTTTACATCATGTTGTAGATTTTTAAGCCTTCTCAAACTTTTCCACAGAAATGTTACCTTTTTGACCTTCACTTATGGTTGAAATCGGGTATACATTGACCCGCTGTCAAACCGCGGGAATAAACTGCATTGAAAACACACACAATACGCGATATAAACCAGTTAGACGGTGAGCGGCTGCTTGCTCCATTGAGCCTGTAGTCTAGTCTCTTTTCAAGGTTCAGGCACCTGATTTTGACATTACGCTTTGTTAGTCTCTAAAACAGCCGTCCGTGCAAACCTCGCTAACAATCAAATGTCAGATTTTTTAAAAATGCATAATTCAAGAACTACACAACCGATTTTCAAACTTTTTTCAGTTAAAAAATCCTTGGGCATTGGAGATCAGCCTTGGGTAACCGTGACCCCATGTTGACCTTTACTTCCGGGTCAACCGGAAGTAAGACCATATCTCAAGAACTACACAACCGATTTCAAACTTTTTTTCAGTTATAGACTCCTTGGGCATTGGAGATTAGCCTTGGGTAACCGTGACCCCATGTTGACCCTTACTTCCGGGTCAACCGGAAGTGGGACCATATCTCAAGAACTACACAACCGATTTTCAAACTGTTTTCAGTTATAGACTCCTTGGGCATTGGAGATTGGCTTTGGGTAACCGTGACCCCATGTTGACCTTTACTTCCGGGTCAACCGGAAGTAACACCATATCTCAAGAACTACTAAACCGATTTTCAAACTTGTTTCAGTTATAGACTCCTTGGGCATTGGAGATTAGCCTTGGTAACCGTGACCCCATGTTGACCTTTACTTTCAGGTCAACCGGAAGTGAGACCATATCTCAAGAACTACACAACCGATTTTCAAACTTTTTACAGTTATAGTCTCCTTGGGCATTGGAGATTAGCCTTGGGTACCGTGACCCCATGTTGACCTTTACTTCCGGGTCAAACGAAAGTGACACCATATCTCAAGAACTACTCAACAGATTTTCAAACTGTTTTCAGGTATAGACTCCTTGGGCATTGGAGATTGGCCTTGGGTAACCGTGACCCCTTGTGACCTTTACTTCCGGATCAACCGGAAGTGACACCATATCTCAAGAGCTACAGTTGGTTTTGTCGAAGCATGGTCATGGGACATGGACTCGGACATGTTGGAGGTTCTGGTACTTTGTATGACTAGTGGTACTTACAGTTGAGATGTGTCGACGTTACGTGAACAGAGACTCATTCACTAACTTTTGATGAAAACTTATCGTCATGTTTACGAAATATTTTTCAATTACATTTAAGCAACTGCTAGTTCGTACAACAAGTATAAGCACAGAACAACTTTAGTAATCAAGCTGAAACTTTGCATGTATCCAAGTTGGGATATGTTACATCCAAAAAGTGGTTCACACCACGATGACGTCGTCAAGAGTAACATGACATCACCTTGAAGGTGCAAGTTCAAAATCTATATAATGAGTAGGATACTTGGTCAAGCAAAAATGTAGCATGCCATTTCAAGCAAAACTATTTCAATGGAAGTTTAAACCCCTTCCAAACTTCCGAATCCGACCGAACACCTTATTTTTGTTATCAACAAAAAGTTAAGTCTAGTACTTCTTCTTCTTCTTCTTCTCAGCGTCCCTTGTCCGCTAACAAAAGCACCCTTTCTAAGCTCATATGAACTTGAAACTTCACATACAGTTAGATATACATTAGGAGATGAAACCGCTTTAGTTACGTCATGATGACGTCATCAGGTGTCAAATTACAAGCCAATTAAGGTAAAAAAGTGACCATATGCAAATGCCTGTATGTCCCCGAATATTACAGCTACAGTATTTATATTTGGGCATATGATAGATCAAGACACGGGCAACATTTAAAAAGTTAACGTCAAATTCACATGACCTTTACTTCCGGTCGTAACGAAAGGTCAAAGTTTGCCTTGGTGTAATTCTTCAAAAAAACACTTTCCCGGCAAAAACATTAACTTCTGTTTATCAGATCAACTTCAAATTTACACCATGTAAGGAACCTGATAAAACCTCAATCAAGTAGTTGTGACGTCATGATGACGTCATCAAGTGTTGAAGTACAGTAAATCGAAGTTTAATCATTTAAAAATTCTTAACTCAAGAAGTACATAAGCTATTATAACAATCTATACATCATCGGAGAGGTCTTGACAAATGTAGCAAATACTACACAGAGTCTTATACCGTTTGACTTTGTCTTCCTGTTCAAACCGGAAGTTGAAAACTTCACAATTCAAACTTTAAGGAATACTCGTACTTTTTCATACACATTACTCACAATTTTTACATCATGTTGTAGATTTTTAAGCCTTCTCAAACTTTTCCACAGAAATGTTACCTTTTTGACCTTCACTTATGGTTGAAATCGGGTATACATTGACCCGCTGTCAAACCGCGGGAATAAACTGCATTGAAAACACACACAATACGCGATCTAAACCAGTTAGACGGTGAGCGGCTGCTTGCTCCATTGAAGCAACTGCAAGGTTCAAAGTCCTTCAAACATGCTTGTAGTCTAGTCTCTTTTCAAGGTTCGCGCAACCTGATTTTGACATTACGCTTTGGTAGTCTCTAAAACAGCCGTCCGTGCAAAGCTCGCTAACAATCAAATGTCAGATTTTTGAAAAATTCATAATTCAAGAACTACACTACCGATTTTCAAACTTTTTTCAGTTATAAAATCCTTGGACATTTGAGATTAGCCTTGGGTAACCGTGACCCCATATTGACCTTTACATCCGGGTCAACCGGAAGTGAGACCATATCTCAAGAACTACACAACCGATTTCAAACTTTTTTTTCAGTTATAGACTCCTTGGGCATTGGAGATTAGCCTTGGGTAACCGTGACCCCAAGTTGACCTTTACTTCCGGGTCAACCGGAACAGGGACCATATCTCAAGAACTACACACCGATTTTCAAACTATTTTTCGTTATAGACTCCTTGGGCATTGGAGACTAGCTTTGGGTAACCGTGACCCCATGTTGACCTTTACTTCCGGGCAACCGGAAGTGACACCATATCTCAAGAACTACTCAGCCGATTTTCAAACTGTTTTCAGGTATAGACTCCTTGGGCATTTGAGATTAGCCTTGGGTAACCGTGACCCCATGTTGACCTTTACTTCCGGGTCAACCAGAAGTGACACCATATCTCAAGAACTACTCAACCGATTTTCAAACTTATTTCAGTTATAGACTCATTGGGCATTGGAGATTAGCCTTGGGTACCGTGACCCCATGTTGACCTTTACTTCCGGGTCAACCGGAAGTGACACTATATCTCAAGAACTACACAACCGATTTTTAAACTTTGTTCAGTTATAAAATCCTTGGGTATTGAGTTTTTACAACTTCACAAACGCTACACAGAGTGTAGCCCCATTTGAACAGGACTTCCGGTTCAAACCGAAAGATGAAATTTGACATTTAATTTTGTTTTCTTTTTTTTTAATACTTATTCTTCTTTTTCTCCCCGTCGCTTTTCCGCTAACAAAAGTCAATTCACAAGCACATATAAACTTGAAACTTCACAAACTTCACATATAGGTTTTCGGGATGGTGACGTCATCGATGATGTTATTACATTAAATCAATGTTTAATATTTAGAAAAATCATATCTGGAGAACCATAGCCTAATTGCTAAACACAAGATCTTTGGACCGTGTGAAGGACCCTGGAGTATTTTTAAAATCTTACATACGACCCCCTGTGATATTACTTCCGTTTAATTGTTTTTAATTTATGTTTTTTTTTCATTTTGTTTATAAAACACTAAAAAGTACTGAGTATACAGTGCTTCAAACAGATCGGGAAAGGGTTAAAACCAAATTATAAAAACAAACCGAACACCATTTGTTTGTAATTTACAAACAAGATAAGTCTAGTTTTTTCTTAATACTTCTTCTTCTTCTTCTTCTCAGCGTCCCTTGTCCGCTAACAAAAGCACCCTTTCCAAGCTCATATGAACTTGAAACTTCACATATAGTTAGATATACATTAGGAGATGAAACCGCTTTAGTTACGTCATGATGACCTCATCAGGTGTCAAATTACAAGCCAATTAAGGTAAAAAAGTGACCATATGCGAATGCCTGTATGTCCCCGAATATTACAGCTACAGTATTTATATTTGGGCATATGATAGATCAAGACACGGGCAACATTTAAAAAGTTAACGTGAAATTCACATGACCTTTTCCTCCGGTCGTAACGAAAGGTCAAAGTTTGCCTTGGTGTAATTCTTCAAAAAAACACTTTCCCGGCAAAAACATTAACTTCTGTTTATCAGATCAACTTCAAATTTACACCATGTAAGGAACCTGATAAAACCTCAATCAAGTAGTTGTGACGTCATGATGACGTCATCAAGTGTTGAAGTACAGTAAATCGAAGTTTAATCATTTAAAAATTCTTAACTCAAGAAGTACATAAGCTATTATAACAATCTATACATCATCGGAGAGGTCTTGACAAATGTAGCAAATACTACACAGAGTCTTATACCGTTTGACTTTGTCTTTCTGTTCAAACCGGAAGTTGAAAACTTCACAATTCAAACTTTAAGGAATACTCGTACTTTTTTCATACACATTACTCACAATTTTTACATCATGTTGTAGATTTTTAAGCCTTCTCAAACTTTTCCACAGAAATGTTACCTTTTTGACCTTCACTTATGGTTGAAATCGGGTATACATTGACCCGCTGTCAAACCGCGGGAATAAACTGCATTGAAAACACACACAATACGCGATCTAAACCAGTTAGACGGTGAGCGGCTGCTTGCTCCATTGAAGCAACTGCAAGGTTCAAAGTCCTTCAAACATGCTTGTAGTCTAGTCTCTTTTCAAGGTTCGCGCAACCTGATTTTGACATTACGCTTTGGTAGTCTCTAAAACAGCCGTCCGTGCAAAGCTCGCTAACAATCAAATGTCAGATTTTGAAAAATTCATAATTCAAGAACTACACTACCGATTTTCAAACTTTTTCAGTTATAAAATCCTTGGACATTTGAGATTAGCCTTGGGTAACCGTGACCCCATATTGACCTTTACATCCGGGTCAACCGGAAGTGAGACCATATCTCAAGAACTACACAACCGATTTCAAACTTTTTTCAGTTATAGACTCCTTGGGCATTGGAGATTAGCCTTGGGTAACCGTGACCCCAAGTTGACCTTTACTTCCGGGTCAACCGGAACAGGGACCATATCTCAAGAACTACACACCGATTTTCAAACTATTTTCAGTTATAGACTCCTTGGGCATTGGAGACTAGCTTTGGGTAACCGTGACCCCATGTTGACCTTTACTTCCGGGCAACCGGAAGTGACACCATATCTCAAGAACTACTCAGCCGATTTTCAAACTGTTTTCAGGTATAGACTCCTTGGGCATTTGAGATTAGTCTTGGGTAACCGTGACCCCATGTTGACCTTTACTTCCGGGTCAACCAGAAGTGACACCATATCTCAAGAACTACTCAACCGATTTTCAAACTTATTTCAGTTATAGACTCATTGGGCATTGGAGATTAGCCTTGGGTACCGTGACCCCATGTTGACCTTTACTTCCGGGTCAACCGGAAGTGACACTATATCTCAAGAACTACACAACCGATTTTTAAACTTTGTTCAGTTATAAAATCCTTGGGTATTGAGTTTTTACAACTTCACAAGCGCTACACAGAGTGTAGCCCCATTTGAACAGGACTTCCGGTTCAAACCGAAAGATGAAATTTGACATTTAATTTTGTTTTCTTTTTTTTAAATACTTATTCTTCTTTTTCTCCCCGTCGCTTTTCCGCTAACAAAAGTCAATTCACAAGCACATATAAACTTGAAACTTCACAAACTTCACATATAGGTTTTCGGGATGGTGACGTCATCGATGATGTTATTACATTAAATCAATGTTTAATATTTAGAAAAATCATATCTGGAGAACCATAGCCTAATTGCTAAACACAAGATCTTTGGACCGTGTGAAGGACCCTGGAGTATTTTAAAAATCTTACACACGACCCCCTGTGATATTACTTCCGTTTAATTGTTTTTAATTTATGTTTTGTTTTTCATTTTGTTTATAAAACACTAAAAAGTACTGAGTATACAGTGCTTCAAACAGATCGGGAAAGGGTTAAAACCAAATTATAAAAACAAACCGAACACCGTTTGTTTGTAATTTACAAACAAGATAAGTCTAGTTTCTTTTACTTCCGGTTGGACAATTTATATTGTGCTCTCTCAAGGACCAGCCTGATCTAGGCGCATACAGTACAAAATATCAGCGTAAGGAAATTACGCAAGAAAAAGCTTGTGGAAAGTGCACACAACTTACAAACGAAACCTTCTTAGGAAAACCTTCATCGAAGAGTTTCTAAATATGCAAGTAATAGTACAGAGTTGATGGAAGACATTCATCAATCTGACAAGTGACACAGCAATCATACCCGTCTCCAATTGCCCAATTTTACCTCTTCGTTCGACGATCATACTTAATGTTCCTTAGTTTTAAAAACGTAACCAACGTCACCACTTGATGATTAACGGTAAACTTTATAACAACTGTGCATTAAAGGTATCGTACACGTTTGGTAATGACTCAAAACAAATATTAGCATAAAAACTTACTTGGTAACAAGCAACGGAGAGCTGTTGATAGTAAAACACATTGTAGGAAACGACTCCCTCTGAAGTAGCGTAGTTTTCGAGAAAGAGGTAATTTCTCACTAAAATAATAAAAACTTCTTGCCAGAAGTTTTTATTCCTAATCTGAAAGCATACAAATTTTAACAACAAGGGTGTTTTTTCTTTCATCATTTTCTTGCAACTTCGATGACCAATTGAGCCCAAATTTGCACAGGCTTGTTATGTTATGCATATGTTGGGATACACCGAATGAGAACACTGGTCTTTGACAATTACCAAACGTGTACAGTGCCTTTAATTGAAGAATCATTTTGAAAGGCAATGACGCTTACCGTTTTATTCACCGTGTCGCACTGATAGACACCGCCGTCAAATGACGGTCTGAAACTAGCCTTGATCAAGGCAGTCGCATTTTTCACTCCAAAAAAGACGCCGTAAACACACCCGTATGTGTGTGCGTAAGGTGTGTATCGCATCGCACGACCCACCCGTATACACTGTGTGTGTATCACGTCGTACGACGCCCGTACACACACTGTGCGCAGGTCATCCGCACTCGTACCACTCTCCGCATGCGGAGGCCGTCAGGCCGACAGCCTTGACGGGTCTGTAACTTCCGGGTTTAATGTGTTTCTTGAAATTTTCGTCCAATATTGGACGAAAATGGGGGGGCTCTCGGATATGCTAGTATGCAGCTCATGAATATTTAAATCTTTCGTCAGACCTATTGCAGACAACACAGGATGGGAAGCAAATGAATTATTCATTTTGACGTCCAATCACGAGCTTCTCTCACTATGACCTTTGTACCATATCAATATCATGCTTGCTGTATGTGATGCGATTATGTGAGTAGTTACCGACTTAATGGCGTTTGTGTGTAGCATTGTCTCAGCCATTTTTGACCGGTAATCTGCGAGGCTGGTCAGTCAGCTCACAAGTGCTGAACCCGGGCGCGGCCCCTGGAGCTTTTTGCGCTGCACTCAAGTTCCCTCATTGGACTACCCTGATCACTCGCCATTCTTTTGGTTATTAATTCTGGAGTTGATGTAGTTTCTGCATCTGTCTTTTCCTGACATGTCCTCTCGAAGTCCGACTCTGTGCAGCCACACCGTCTTCATACTTTTGAATTGTTCTCAGACAGGGTCTTATAAGAATTTACTGCCAAACAAAAATTGACAGGATACAGCCACACATGATACATGTGAAATAGATTTTTAGCTACCCTATTCTAGTGAATGTACTTGGGAAATTTGGTTAGGCAGCTCTTTTTTAGTGGGGCGGCCCAAATGATATAAAAAGTGCAATGAGCTATATGCCTTCATGATGAAACAATCAATAATGGTAGTTTATTGAGGTCTTTGTTTTGTATATTCTACCTCCAATGAATGCACCAACAATGATTAAATCACTGTTTAAGGATGCAAGATGGAGACAGTAGATGGTCAATCGGGCCTTACGTCACTACGAAAAATACATCAGAAAGCGTCTTCCTGCTGGAAAATGGTGTATGTAATGTATGTAACAAATCGATCCACGCAACCTCATTTGTTTAATTCCATGCCCTCATTGTCTCGCTCAGCTGAGGAGAATACGCAACATTTTCAGATAGATATTATTATAACAAAGTATTCCCAAATTCAAACCGGCGCGCCAGTGTAGCCACATCTGGATTCTGCATGCATATTCATAAGAATGAGTAAACAAGACTTCCGCCACTGACCAATGGGGTCTCGCCTTTCGCGGGCATTATAGTAATGAGTCATCGGCGGGGAGACAGAAACGTCAAGGCGTTGATCGGTGAGTGTCGCATACAGCTCACACGACCACGCGCGCACCGTATACTGCACACACAGACACCATTCGCACAGCTCGGGCGGGTTGGTAGCTCGGGTTGGTAGCTCGGGTGTGTAGCGCGGCGCAAATAAAATAAAAATGAAAACAATATAATAAAATTGAGAAAAAACTCCAACGCCTTGATCAAGGCTAGTCTGAAACGCCCTTTTACGAGCCGATGTCATGCCCCGTTTCTCGGTGTCTGATCAAAACATAACCAATGTTTGTTTTTGTCTGCTTGCAATTTCTCACATAATTAAAAGTCATACGAATCACTGAAGCAGGTGGCCATCTCAGTAAAACTTCGTCTTCGATTCCATGTTCACCATTGAGTCATCAAAAAGGCGAATAGGGGAACAACTTGACGCTGAACATGGCACAGGTTGAGCGGAATTTAATTCTGCAGTGTTTTTACGCCATTGATAAGCTACCGCTATAAGTGCGTTGAACTGCGACACGTCAAAACTTGCACGGAAATCATGCCACTACATCCAGCCTTCAGTGAAGGCGCACATCCGAGGGCTACTAACGAAATGTTCAACTTACATTTTGAGTCGGAGGTCAAGGTCAAACGGGGTCACTCTTTGTGTAGCGTTTGTTGAGTTTTGAAAGATCTGTCCGATGATGCATAGATTGTTGAAATCCATTACATTGTTGTCGAGTTATGATTTTTTGAAATATTAAACTTTGATTTACTGTAATTCGACACCTGATGACGTAATCATTACATCACAACAACTTGATGGAGGTTTCATCAAGTTTCTAACATGGTGTAAATTTGAAGTTGATCAGATAAACAAAAGTTAAGAATTTTGCCAGGAAATGATTTTTTTGTTAAGAATTGCAGAAAGGCAAACTTTGACCTTCCGGTACGACCGGAAGTAAAGGTCAGGTGAATTTGGCGTTAACTTTTCAAATGTTGCCCATGTCTTGATCTATCATATTTTTTTAAATATGAATACCATAGCTGTAGTATTCAGAGACATACATGCATTGGCCTGAGGGCACTTTTTGAACTAAAATGGCTTGTAATTTGACACCTGATGACGTCATCATGACGTCATTGCTCACACACCTTCTGCTTGTTATGTTCTAACGTCACATTAAGTTTCTAGTTGATCAAAGGTTTGCAAGTATGGTTTTTTTTGCGGACAAACGCCAAACAGAAGAAAAAGAAGAACTAAAAAAAACTAGAGATTTAGTGTTTGTTGGAACAAACACTAGGTGTTCGGCTATCTTTGGGGTCAGTGCTTTGTTTATGTGTGAGCTATATCATTGAATCGATGAACAAATCGTTGATAGCTTTGGGAATATCAAGGAAAGCAAAGGGTTAATCTTCTATGAGTATGCGTTAGTTTCAACAGGGAGTAAATGCAACTCACAATATGAGTTTTCAAAAATAGTAATAATCGTTTGTTAAGCCAAATTAGAAAAACGATGACGTCATTATGACGTTAGGTAAGTTCTTATCGAGACATTGGTATTCAAGTATGTGCTTAAAATGTTAAGTGAAAAACCAAAGTTGAACTATACAAAGTGTTTTCAGCAAAAGAGTACATTATTTAATTAATTAGACATTATTAATTTACAATTATTAGAAGTTTTCAACAGGGTTTCAAATACAGTGAGTTAGATACTCATGAAGTATCGGTGCATGAAACATTGATTGTTCAAAACATATGCACTGATGATGATGTCATTAAAATAAGTCCAGCATAGTATGAGCTATCAGTTGCATTTTTTTTAAATAGCTTGCTTGATTTTTAGACATTGATTTTCATTCATACAGAACGGTGGGTTAAATTTAGAATATTGAAAGAAAACACACTTGTTTTGGATAATTATGAAAGACAAAGGCAAGTCATGAAGACGGCAAGTCTAAGGCTCTCGTGAATTTTGACTAATAACATAATTAGTTGATTACTATTTCTACCTCTATGGTGCACCATACACTCAGCAAGGAAATAATAATGGAACACAACAACGGGTGTGAAAACTTTATAGCTTTATTTCTCACATAATTAAAAGTCATACGAATCACTGAAGCAGGTTGCCATCTCAGTAAAACTTCGTTTTTGATTCCATGTTCACCATGAGCCATCAAAAGGGCGAATAGGGGAACAACTTGACGCTGAACATGGCACAGGTTGAGCGGAATTTAATTCTGCAGTGTTATTGCGCCATTGATAAGCCAACGTTATAAGTGCGTTGAACTGCGTCACGTCAAAATTTACACGGAAATCATGCAACTACATCCAGCCTTCAGTGAAGGCGCACGTAGGCTTTGTACCTAGTGATCAATGGAAGTGACAACGAAAGTAAGCATTCATGACTTGTCGCATGATTGCTTGCAATAATTGGGACCTGTCTCATACAATGCTACGTAGAACTTCGGAGCCAGCCAGACACTTCGGAGCCAGACACTATTGTGTACATCCATTGCATTCATTTGCAAATTTGATATTTTAAAAGTTATAGGTAAGTAATTGTCGCATGACTGGTTGCAATGCAATGGTTTATTTACTTATACAATGTTCACTATACAGCCAATGCACACATGTTCATGTACGTAATAGCCTTTTTCAGGCGATTGTACAGTACTATCCAGATCCAGAAAGCACAGTTTAAACGCTACATAAAACTTTGGAGTCTATAGGCACTATTTGTACATTTAACCAGTACATACATTTGTACATTTGATAGTTTCACAGTACATTGACAAAATGTGTCCTGAAAGTAAAAATCCATGCCTTGTTGAAGAACTGCTTGCATTGGTTTATTGTATGATACATAATGACATGAATATAATTAGCAAATCTTGAGACCACCGTATCTCGAAAAAGTATAAGTCTGATCAACTGTTTTCGTTTGTGTACTCGTGGGATACTGTAGATGTGTTTGTTAGGCTAAAACATTGTGCGACGTCATCATGATGTCACCAGTTCCCAACGTAAAATCAATAAATTTCGCTCGCCACAATTCCTGTCCTATGGCCTGTGTGGTAAAAAAACTCCATAAAACTGTGCGGCGCGGTATGCTACTTTATGTGTTCTCTGATGTTATAATGTAAGGAATTATGAAGTCACCACCTGTAAGAGCACGCTCTATCAATCGTCTAATTTTCAATATTATCAAAAAAAAATAGTTTAATTTTGAAATCTACAGAATATGCTTGATCGAGTCAGAAGTTGTTCCCATCCCATCCTGGTATACTGTGAGCTACGGTACTAATGTTTCAAGCTCAAAAACATTAAGCATCAATTCTTGATTTCACGTACTAACACAAAACGTTTAACTTTATGCTTATTTATTTAGGACGAAAAGCAGTCATAAGCACCATGTATTAAAGTTCAAAGTAACAAGTCTCCACTGTAAGAAAACTAGTGACGTTTTAAAGGAAAGCCGCGGGATTTTATAAAAGCTTTCAACATTAAATGCCGTTTTTACAATTGTTACTTTTACGGTCTATGTGTGTGTCAGTTCGTTGACAAATGTGTCTCGAAAATAAAAACATTAATACTTATCTTATGGTTGCTTGCACTGGTTTATTGTCTGACACAATGTAGGCTATGTACTAAAATAAACTGTCTAGACACTAGTGTGTACATTTAACCAGTATATTGTACATTTGATAGCTTCACGTTTACATTGACAATGTGTCTCGAAAGTAAACATGCATGAATTGTCGCATGACTGCTTGCAGTGGTTTAAATACCATCTGTTTTCAAAAATAACAACGAATTTATAGTTCTTAGTTTCTGAGTTCTGGTTGATAAACCAAAAACTCAAAATTTGATTAACAGTTCTTACATTTAGTTACCCAATAAATCATTGGATGACGTCATTATGTTGTCAAAATTTCTGTTTCATCTATTTGTCGGGTGTAACACTGTTGCAAAGTTTCATGACCGTACGAGCTTGGGAAGGATGTCAAAGTCTGCAGACAACGATTTGTGTGTATTTTTGAGATGGAACAAACTCAAAAATCCACTAGAGATTTAGTGTTTGTTGGAACAAACACTAGGTGTTCGGATTTCATTGGGGTCAGTGTTGTGTCGATGTGTGAACTATTTTATTGAGTCGATGAAAAGATTGTTGATAGCTTTTGAAATTTCAAAGTGTAAATCAAATACGTGTATACATTCAGTTTACACGGGAAATAAATGATAACGTTCCTACTTAAGACTGCATTGAGCTCTAGAACGTGTATTAATTGAACATCTGTTTCAATTTTCATGAAAATATTCATAAACTGTACTGTAAACAAGACTTTTACTGACAATTCAAAAAAGAGACTCTTAATATGTATTTCTTTTACTTCCGGTTGGACAGGAAGCCAGGTCAAATCATGTCATTATCAATTAAATAGAACTTTCACACATAAAACATTCGCAAAAATGCAAAGCTTAAAACATCATTTCTAAAGATACGATTACAAAGTGTTTTCAGCAAAAGAGTACATTATTTAATTTATTATATAAATTATTAGGTAAATTGTCCTTTTCATACAGAGCATCAATTTTTGAATTCCCTTTCATCTTGGTTGCATATCTTCAAACGAGCCGCTGAACTACTCACAAGTACAGCCATGTAAGCCATTTACTGAAGTTAATTTATTTTTCAATTAATATTGATTCTTTATGGATTAATAAATCCAACTATGCTAATCATGTTCACATTATTAATTTACAATTATTAGAAGTTTTCAACAGGGTTTCAAATACAGTGAGTTGAATACTCATGAAGTATCTGTGTATGAAACATCGATTGTTCAAAACTATGCACTGATGATGATGTCATTAAAATAAGTCAAGCATAGTATGAGCTATCAGTTGCATTTTTTTAAATAGCTTTTTTTTAAGACAGATTTTCATTCATACAGAACGGTGGGTTAAATTTAGAATATTGAAAGAAAACACACTTGTTTTGGATAATTATGAAAGACAAAGGCAAGTCATGAAGACGGCAAGTCTAAGCCTCTCGTGAATTTTGATTAATAACATAATGAGTTGAGCTACCTCTATGGTGCACCATACACTCAGCAAGGAAATAAGGATGGAACACAACAACGAGTGTGAAAACTTTATAGCTTTATTTCTCACATAATTAAAAGCCATACGAATCACTGAAGCAGGTGGCCATCTCAGTAAAACTTCGTCTTCGATTCCATGTTCACCATGAACCATCAAAAGGGCGAATAGGGGAACAACTTGACGCTGAACATGGCACAGGTGGAGCGGAATTTAATTCTGCAGTGTTATTGCGCCATTGATAAGCCAACGTTATAAATGCGTTGAACTGCGACACGTCAAAACTTGCACGGAAATCATGCAACTACATCCAGCCTTCAGTGAAGGCCCACGTAGGCTTTGGACCTCGTGATCAATGGAGCGGAACGTGCTTCCGAGGGCTATTACTAACGAAATGTTCAACTTACATTTTGAGCCGGAGGTCAAGGTCAAACGGGGTCACTCTTTGTGTAGCGCTTGTTGAGTTTTAATAGACCTGTCCGATGATGCATAGATTGTTGAAATCCGATAAATTGTTATCGAGTTATGATTTTTTGAAATATTAAACTTTGATTTACTGTAATTCGACACCTGGTGACGTAATCATTACGTCACAACTCACTTGGCATCTCCTAGTTATAGTCTAACTACATGCAAAGTTTCAAGTTCATCCAAGGTTCGCATCTATGCTTTTTTTTGCGGACAAACGCCAAACAGAAGAAAAAGAAGAACTAGAGCTTTAGTGTTTGTTGGAACAAACACTAGGTGTTCGGCTATCTTTGGGGTCAGTGTTTTGTTTATGTGTGAGCTATATCATTGAATCGATGAACAAATTGTTGATAGCTTTGGGAATATCAAGGAAAACAAAGGGTTAATCTTCTTTGATTATATGCGTTAGTTTAAACAGGGAATAAATGCAACTCACAATATGAGTTTTCAAAAATAGTAATAATCGTTTGTTAAGCCAAATTAGAAAAACGATGACGTCATTATGACGTTAGATAAGTTCTTATCGAGACATTGGTATTTAAGTATGTGATTAAAATGTTAAGTGAAAAACTAAACTATTGTTACTATACAAAGTGTTTTCAGCAAAAGAGTACATTATTTAATTTATTAGAATAAATTATTAGGGTAAATTGTCCTTTTCATGCAGAGCATCATTAGTTTGAATTCCCTTTCATCTTGGTTGCATATCTTCAAACGATCCGTTGAATTACTTACAAGTACAGCCATGTAAGCTATTTACTGAAGTTTATTTATTTTTCAATGAATATTCATTTTGATTCTTTATGAATTAATAAATCCAACTATGCTAATCATGTTGACATTATTAATTTACAATTATTAGAAGTTTTCATCAGGGTTTCAAATACAGTGAGTTGGATACTCATGAAGTATCGGTGCATGAAACATTGATTGTTCAAAACATATGCACTGATGATGATGTCATTAAAATAAGTCCAGCATAGTATGAGCTATCGGTTGCATTTTTTTTTTAAATAGCTTGCTTGATTTTTAGACATTGATTTTCATTCATACAGAACGGTAGGTTAAATTTAGAATATTGAGAGACACTTGTTTTGGGAAAGACAAAGGCAAGTCATGAAGACGGCAAGTCTAAGCCTCTCGTGAATTTTGAGTAATAACGCAACGAGTTGAGTATATTCTTCCTCTATGGTGCATCATACACTCAGCAAGGAAATAAGGATGGAACACAACAACGGGTGTGAAAACTTTCACTGCAGACCATTCAGGTACTGGATGTGCTGTACTCTGACGAAGAAAAAACAATTATAAAGAAAGTGTGACTCAAGGTTAATTAAGTTGGGCTGAAACTGTTTAAATAATTTATATTCAATACCTAAAACATTTCATCATAATATTATAAAACTAATAACTTATTTAATTTATATTGTGCTCTCCCAAGGACCAGTCTGATGGAGGGCGCATAAAAATACAAAATATCAGAGTAAGGAAATTACGCAAGAAAAAGCTTGTGGAAGGTGCACAAACTGTTTTTGAAGTGAACCCCTTCCTTCCTTAGTTTTAAAAACGTCACCATTGTCACCAATTGATGATTAACGGTAAACTTTATAACATCACTGTGCATTAAATGAAGAATCATTTGAAAGGCAATTATGCTTACCGTTTTATTCACCGTGTCTCACTGATAGACACCCCCGTCAAATGACGGTCTGAAATGCCCTTCTATTCACGAGCCGATGTTATGCCCCGTTTTACGGTGTGTGATTAAAACATAACCAATGTCTGTCTTTTTCTGCTTGCATTTTCTCACATAATTAAAAGTCATAGGAATCACTGAAGCAGGTGACCATCTCAGTGAAACTTCGTCTTCAATTCCGTTTTCACCATTGAGCCACCAAAAGGGCGAATAGGGGAACAATTTGACGCTGAACATGGCACAGGTTGAGCGGAATTCAATTCTGCAGTGCTATTGAGCTGTTGATAAGCTTGCGTTATAGTGCGTTGAACTGCGACACGTCAAAACTTGCACGGAAATCATGCCACTACAGCGCACGTAGGCTTTGGACCTCGTGATCAATGGAGCGGAACGTGCTTCCGAGGGCTATTACTAACGAAATGTTCAACTTACATTTTGAGCCGTAGGTCAAGGTCAAACGGGGTCACTCTTTGTGTAGCGTTTGTTGAGTTTTAAAAGACCTGTCCGATGATGTATAGATTGTTGTAATCCATGTGGTAGTTATCGAGTTATGATTTTTTGAAATATTAAACTTTGATTTACTGTAATTCGACACCTGATGACGTAATCATTACGTCACAACTTACTCGGCATCTCCTAGTTATACTCTAACTACATGCAAAGTTTCAAGTTCATCAAAGGTTTGCAACTATGCGTTTGCTTGCGGACAAACGACTATCAGAAGAAAAAGAAGAACTAAAAAAACCAAAAAAAACCCGAACAATAACAAAGAGTTGTTCGGGCTTAATGCCCGAACACCTAACTAGAGCTTTAGTGTTTGTTGGAACAAACACTAGGTGTTCGGGTTTCATCGGGTCAGTGTTGTGTCAATGTGTTAACTATTTTATTAAGTCGATGAAAAGTTTGTTGATAGCTTTTGAAATTTCAAAGTGTAAATCAATTACGTGTATACATTTAGTTTACACGGGAAATTAAGGCTAACGTTCCTACTTAAGACTGCATTGAGCTCTAGAACGTGTATTAATTGATTATCTGTTTCAATTTTCATGTTAATATTCATAAACTGTACTGTATACAAGACTTTCACTGACAATTCAAAAAAGAGCATCTTAATATGTATTTCTTTTACTTCCGGTTGGACAGGAAGCCAGGTCAAATCATGTCATTTTAAATTAAATAGAACTTTCACACATAAAACATTCACAAAAAATGCAAAGCTTAAAATCATAATAGATTGTTTATTTTTTTATTTTTTTTATTTCGAAATAATAAACTTTAGATAGATCAAGTTAAACTGCACCTTTAAGGTGACTTCATAACTATATGACAATTGATGACGTCATTTGAACAGGATCTCAAATTTTGGATGTTACAAATCCCGGCTTGAAGACATGCAAGGTTTTAGCTTTAATCACGCATTTTTGCCGTAAATATAAATCTGCCGTAGATATACAACTATTAATATCTTGTATTCAATTCAATAAAGTTTATTTATTTTTCGATGGTTATCGATTCTTTGTTGATTAAAAAAAAACCACACTAAATGCCATTTATGTTGATGTTATTAGGTTACAATTCAGAAAAGTTTTTAACAGGGTTTCAAATCCAGTGAGGTGGATACTCGGTTCAGGAAACATTGATTGTTCAATACAAAAAAACACTGACGATGATGTCGCTAAAATAAGTCAAGCAAGGTGCGATTTGGAAGTTGTATTTTATAAAAAGCTTGCTTGATTTTTAGATACTGATTTTCCTACAGAACAGTTTGTTAATTTTTAGACTATTGAAAAAGTCATTTGTTTTAAGTCATAATGCAAAACGAAGGCAAATCATGAGGACGGCAAATCTAAGTCTATCGTGAATTTTGACTTAGGCCTATAACATAATGACTAATTTCGACTAATAACATAATGATTTAAGTTCTATTTCTACCTGTATGGTGCATCATACAGGAAATAAGGAATGCAGCAGAAGTGGAAAATATGTCACTGGATCCAAGACCGTTCTGGTGGATGTGCTGTATGCTGAAGAAGAAAAAAACAATATTAAAAATGAGCAAAGTTATGACTCAAGGAAAGTTAAGTCAAGCTGAAACTATTGAAATAAACAAAAATCAAGACTTAAAACGTTTCATAATTATACAATAATATTACTAATTTATTGAATTTAAATTGCGCTCTTTCCAGGACCAGCCTGTTCAAAGGGGTGGGGGTCAAAACTATATAACAAAATTCAAATTGAGGAAATTACACAAGAACAAGTTAGTGGAAGGTGCCCATATTGTTTTTGAAGTGAATAACTTATAAACAAAACCTACTTAACACAAGCTTAAACAAGTTTTTTTTTATAATTATGCACGTCATAATACAAAGTTGCCGAAAAACATTCATCAATCGGACCATTTTCTGACTTTAGTGACACAGCCAGCAATCATACCAATCCCCCATTGCCAATTCTACCTCTTCGACGGTCATACTAAACGTTCCTTAGTTTTAAAAACATCACCAACGCCACCACTTGATGATTAAGGATAAACCTTATAACATAATTGTGCATTAATACTCATTTTGAAAAGCAATGATTTTCACACAAAGCTTACCGTTTTATCGCCGTGTAGCACCGATATAGCATCTACAACCTCTGCCGTAGACGCCGTCCGAAACACCCTTCATGAGCTGATGTCTGTCAGGTGTCTGGTCTCGGTGTTTGATCAAAACATAACCAATGTTCGTCTTTTTCTGCTTGCATTTTCTCACATAATTAAAAGCCATAGGAATCACTGAAGCAGGTGGTCATCTCAGTGAAACTTCGTCTTTAATTCCATATTGATCATAAAGCCATGAGAAGGGCGAATAGGGGAACAATTAGACGCTGAATATGAGGAGAATTCAGATCTATAATGTTAGTACGCCATTGAAGATTGCACTACGTTGTAACGCGATGACCTTTGGCATGTCAAAACATGAATGGAAAATCACGCCAGGTGCACATGGCACCGATTGTAAACAACTACGGTTGCAACGCGTTGGTCTGTAACAAGCGCCTTGACTGGCTAGCTACCCACCGTTGCCAGTCACGCCGGGGTAAGCCATGCTGCGTTAGGCAATGGATCTAAGATTTGAACATTTTTAAAGGCCAATTTCTTTTAGAAATCTTTGAAAAACTGAATTTGTTCCAATGTATAAAACGATAAGTATTCAATACCCTTTGTTTTCAGGAAATAACAACGAATTTATCTTTCTAAGTTTGCGAGTTCTGGACCAAAAACTCAAAATTTGATTAAATTAATTACATTTAATTACCCAATAAATCAATGGGTGACGGCATTATATTGTCGAAATTTCTGTTTCATCTATTCATCAGGTGTAATATTGTTGCCAAGTTTCATGACCGTGCGAGTTTGGGAAAGATGTCAAAGTCTGCGGACAACGATGCGTGTATTTTTGAGGTGGGCGAACAAACTCAAAAATCCACTAGAGATTTAGTGTTTGTTGGAACAAACACTAGGTGTTCGGATTTCATCGGGGTCAGTGTTGTGTCAATGTGTGAACTATTTTATTGAGTCGATGAAAAGATTGTTGATAGCTTTTAGAATTTCAAAGTGTAAATCAATAACGTGTCTACATTTAGTTTACACGGGAAAGAAATGATAATGTTCCTACTTAAGACTGCATTGAGCTATAAGACGTGTATTAATTGATTATCTGTTTCAATTTTCATGTAAATATTCATAAACTGTACTGATAGTTAGTATACAAGACTTTTCCTGACAATTCAAAAAGAGCCTCTTAATTTGTATTTCTTTTACTTCCGGTTGGACAGGAAGCCAGGTCAAATCATGTCATTATCAATTACACAGAACTTTCACACATAAAACATTCACAAAAATGCAAAGCTTATAAAAATCATAATAGATGTATTTCTCAAGATACGATTACAAAGTGTTTTCAGCAAATTATTCGAGTAAATTGTCCTTTTCATACAGAGCATCATTTTTTTGAATTCCCTTTCATCTTGGTTGCATATCTTCAAACGAGCCGCTGAATTACTCACAAGAACAGCCATGTCAGCCATTTACTGAAGTTTATTTATTTTTCAATGAATATTGATTATTTATGAATTAATAAATCCAACTATGCTTATCATGTTGACATTATTAATTTACAATTATTAGAAGTTTTCATCGGGGTTTCAAATACAGTGAGTTGGATACTCATGAATTATCGGTGCATGAAACATTGATTGTTCAAAACATATGCACTGATGATGATGTCATTAAAATAAGTCAAGCATAGTATGAGCTATCGGTTGCATTTTTTAGACATTAATTTTCATTCATACAGAACGGTGGGTTAAATTTAGAATATTGAAAGAAAACACACTTGTTTTGGATAATTATGAAAGACAAAGGCAAGTCATAAAGACGGCAAGTCTAAGCCTCTCGTGAATTTTGACTAATAACATAATGAGTTGAGTACTATTTCTACCTCTATGGTGCACCATACACTCAGCAAGGAAATAAGGATGGAACACAACAACGGGTGTGAAAACTTTATAGCTTTATTTCTCACATAATTAAAAGTCATACGAATCACTGAAGCAGGTGGCCATCTCAGTTAAACTTCGTCTTCGATTCCATGGTCACCATGAGCCATCAAAAGGGCGAATAGGGGAACAACTTGACGCTGAACATGGCACAGGTTGAGCGGAATTTAGTTCTGCAGTGTTATTGCGCCATTGATAAGCTTGCGTTATAAGTGCGTTGAACTGCGACACGTCAAAACTTGCACGGAAATCATGCCACTACAGTGCACGTAGGCTTTGGACCTCGTGATCAATAGAGCGGAACGTGCTTCCGAGGGCTATTACTAACGAAATGTTCAACTTACATTTTGAGCCGGAGGTCAAGGTCAAACGGGGTCACTCTTTGTGTAGCGTTTGTTGAGTTTTAAAATACCTGTCCGATGATGCATAGATTGTTGAAATCCATTAAATTATTATCGAGTTATGATTTTTGAAATATTAAACTTTGGTTTACTGTAATTCGACACCTGATGACGTAATCATTACGTCACAACAACTTGATGGAGGTTTCATCAAGTTGCTAACATGGTGTAAATTTGAAGTTGATCAAATGAACAGAAGTTAAAAATTTTGCCAGGAACTGATTTTGTGGTAAGAAGTGCAGAAAGGCAAACTTTGACCTTCCGGTACGACCAGAAGTAAATGTCAAGTGAATTTGGCGTTAACTTTTTAAATGTTGCCCGTATCTTGATCTATCATATGCCCAAATATGAATACCATAGCTATAATATTCAGAGACCTACAGGCATTGGCATGAGGGCATTTTTTGACCTAAAATGGCTTGTAATTTGACACCCGATGACGTCATTATGACGTCATTGCTCACACACCTTCTGTTCGTTATGTTCTAACGTCACAGTAAGTTTCAAGTTGATCAAAGGTTTGCAAGTATGGTTTTTTTTTGCGGACAAACGACTATCAGAAGAATAAGCAAAACAAAGAAAAACTAGATATAAGTTTTTGTTGCAAGCACAAAAACAAGGTGTTCGAGAAGCGTATTTTTCCCCCCAGGACCAAGCATCTACTACTCAGTATATGGATCTTGAACCTGCACCTTTAAGGTGACGTCATATCACACTTGATGGCGTCATCGTCGTGTGAACAATTTTTTTGGATATAACATATCCCAATTTGGATACATGCAAAGTTTTAGTTTGGTGACCAAAGTCTTATAGAGACTAACGAAGCGTATTGTCAAAAGCAGGCTGCGCGAAATTTGAACAGAGACTAGACCACAAGCATGTTTGATGGACTTTGAACCTTGCGGTTGGTTTGCCCACCGTTTAACTGGTTTAGATCGCGTAGTGTGTGTGTGTATCCCGTGGTTTTACATCGGGTCAAAAAATACTCGTAATAATGGGTAAAAATGTATAATATTAAAAAAAAAAGAGAATGACGTCATCATGTTGTTTATTTAGATTTACGTGGTCGATATCATTGTCTATCAACATGCCAATTTTCAACTCAGTCAGACTTGTGGTTTTGTAGATTCACGGCTTCAAAACGTGAACCTTTAAGGCGATACCTCGTGACACATGATGACGTCATCAATCTAAAACTTCACACAATATGTTGTTTTGACAAAAGCTGAATTGTGCATATCTCTGTTGCAAAACATTTTAATATTATATCATATTGAAAAGTTTTTTAACGACAAAGAATGAAAATTCATGAAGTTTCAATAAAAAAATAAAAGAAAATAAAAGAAAATCAGTTTTGTAGTTATTGAGATATGATGTCACTTCCGGTTGACCCCGAAGTAAAGGTCAACATGGGGTCACGGTTACCCAAGGCTAATCTCCAATGCCCAAGGAGTCTATACCTGAAAACAATTTTGAAAATCGGTTAAGTAGTTCTTGAGATATGGTGTCACTTCCGTTTGACCCGGAAGTAAAGGTCAACATGGGGTCACGGTACTCAAGGCCAATCTCCAATGCCAAAAGAGTCTAAAACTGAAAAAAGTTTGAAAATCGGTTGTGTAGTTCTTGAGATATGGTGTCACTTCCGGTTGACCCGGAAGTAAAGGTCAACATGGGGTCACGGTTACCCAAGGCTAACTCCAATGCCCAAGGAGTCTATACCTGAAAACAGTTTGAACATCGGTTGAGTAGTTCTTGAGATATGGTGTCACTTCCGTTTGACCCAGAAGTAAAGGTCAACATGGGGTCACGGTACCCAAGGCTAATCTCCAATGCCCAAGGAGTCTATAACTGTAAAACGTTTGAAAATCGGTTGAGTAGTTCTTGAGATATGGTGTCACTTCCGGTTGACACGGAAGTAAAGGTCAACATGGGGTCACGGTTACCCAAAGCTAATCTCCAATGCCCAAGGAGTCTATAACTGAAAACAGTTTGAAAATCGGTTGTTTAGTTCTTGAGATATGGTCCCACTTCTGGTTGACCCGGAAGCAAAGGTCAACATGGGGTCACGGTTACCCAAGGCTAATCTCCAATGCCCAAGGAGTCTATAACTGAAAACAATTTTTTAAAATCGGTTGATTAGTTCTTGAGATATGGTGTCACTTCCGGTTAACCTTGAAGTAAAGGTCAACATGGGGTCACGGTACTCAAGGCTAATCTCCAATGCCCAAAGAGTCTATAACTGAAAAAACTTGAAAATCGGTTGTTTAATTCTTGAGATATGGTGTCACTTCCGGTTGACCCGGAAGTAAAGGTCAACATGGGGTCACGGTTACCCAAGGCTTATCTCCAATGCCCAAGGAGTCTATACCTGAAAACAGTTTGAAAATCGGTTGAGTAGTTCTTGAGATATGGTGTCACTTCCGGTTAACCCGGAAGTAAAGGTCAACATGGGGTCACGGTACTCAAGGCTAATTTCCAATGCCCAAAGAGTCTATAACTGAAAACAGTTTGAAAATTGGTTGTGTCGTTCTTGAGATATGGTCCCACTTCCGGTTAACCCGGAAGTAAAGGTCAACATGGGGTCACGGTTACCCAAGGCTAATCTCCAATGCCCAATGAGTCTATCACTGAAAAAAAGTTTGAAATCGGTTGTGTAGTTCTTGAGATATGGTCTTACTTCCGGTTGACCCGGAAGTAAAGATCAACATGGGTCACGGTTACCCAAGGCTGATTTTCAATGCCCAAGGATTTTATAACTGAAAAAAGTTTGAAAATCGGTTGTGTAGTTCTTGAATTATGAATTTTTAAAAAATCTGACATTGTTAGCGAGGTTTGCACGGACGGCTGTTTTAGAGACTAACAAAACGTAACGTCAAAATCAGGTTGCGCGAACCTTGAAAAGAGACTAGACTACAAGCATGTTTGAAGGACTTTGAACCTTGCGGTTGCTTCAATGGAGCAAACAGCCGCTCACCATCTAACTGGTTTAGATCGCGTATTGTGTGTGTTTTCAATGCAGTTTATTCCCGCGGTTTGACAGCGGGTCAATGTATACCGATTTCAACCATAACTGAAGGTCAAAAAGGTAACATCTCTGTGGAAAAGTTTGAGAAGGCTTAAAAATCTACAACATGATGTAAAAATTGTGAGTAATGTGTATGTAAAAAGTACGAGTATTCTTTAAAGTTTGAATTGTGAAGTTTTCAACTTCCGGTTTGAACAGGAAGACAAGGTCAAACGGTATACGACTCTGTGTAGTATTTACTACATTTGTCAAGACCTCTCCGATGATGTATAGATTGTTGTAATAGCTTATGTACTTCTTGAGTTATGAATTTTTAAATGATTAAACTTCGATTTACTGTATTTCAACACTTGATGACGTCATCATGACGTCACAACCACTTGATTGAGGTTTTATCAAGTTCCTTACATGGTGTAAATTTGAAGTTGATCTGATAAACAGAAGTTAATGTTTTTGCCGGGAAAGTGTTTTTTGAATAATGACACCAAGGCAAACTTTGACCTTTCGTTACGACCGGAAGTAAAGGTCATGTGAATTTGACCTTAACTTTTCAAATGTTGCCCGTGTCTTGATCTATCTTATGCCCAAATATAAATACTGTAGCTGTAATATTCGGGGACATACATGCATTCGCATATGGTCACTTTTTTACCTTAAATGGCTTGTAATTTGAAACCTGATGACGTCATCATGACGAAACTAAAAATGGTTTCATCTACTAATAAATATCTAACTATGTGTGAAGTTTCAAGTTTATGTGAGCTTCGAAAGTGTGTCTTTGTTAGCGGACAATCGCCGGCGAGAAGAAGAAAAAGAAGAAGTAAAAAAAAAAAAAAAAAAAAAAAAAAAAACCGAACAAAAACAAGAGGTGTTCTGGGCTGTGTGCCCGAACACCTAAAAAAAAAAAAAACCGAACAAAAACAAGGAGTTGTTCGGGCTTAATGCCCGAACACCTAACTAGAGCTTTAGTGTTTGTTGGAACAAACACTAGGTGTTCGGATTTCATTGGGGTCAGTGTTGTGTCAATGTGTGAAATATTTTATTCAGTCGATGAAAAATTGTTGATAGCTTTTGAAATTTCAAAGTGTAAATCAATTACGTGTATACATTTAGTTTACACGGGAAATAAATGCTAACGTTCCTACTTAAGACTGCATTGAGCTCTAGAACGTGTATTAATTGAACATTCTGTTTCAATGTTCATGTAAATATTCATAAACTGTACTGTATACAAGACTTTTACTGACAATTCAAAAAAGAGCCTCTTAATATATATTTATTTTACTTCCGGTTGGACAGGAAGCCAGGTGAAATCATGTCATTATCAATTATACAGAACTTTAACACATAAAACATTCACAAAAATGCAAAGCTTAAAATCATAATAGATGTATTTCTCAAGATATGATTTTTCGAAATAATAAACTTTAAATAGATCAAGTTAAACTGCACCTTTAAGGTGACTTCATAATTATATGACAATTGATGACGTCATTTGAACAGGATCTTAAATTTTGGATGTTACAAATCCCGGCTTGAATACATGCGACGTTATAGCTTTAATGGCGCATTTTTGCCGTAAAGATACATCTTTGAAAAGTGCACCTAAGCCGACGTCACATAAAGCTTGTTGACGTCATCGGAACGCGACGTCAAATTCTAGATGTAACACATCCCAACTTGAATACATGCAAGGTTTCAGCTAAATTGCACCTTTTTTCTGCATTTATCAACCTTGTATTACTGCACCTTTAAGTTCACGCGATCCACGGCGATATTAATTTTTGATGACGTCAATGGTTTATTTTGATGACGTCAATGGTTTATTTTTTCCAATAACCCATTAACATACACTTAATGCAATATTATATACATTTAAAAATAAACATTTATATCGAGTTATGAGAACCCAGCGAAAATGAACTAACGTTGAACATATGGTTCTTGACAAGACAGAAGGACAAACGTTTACTGACCCTGAAACTGATTTTAAACCTGACCCTGACCCTGACCCTGAACCCAACTTTTACCTTTATTCTAACTGAACCATGTGCTATAGTACCCTTATTCGTACCCTCACCCCTACCTGGTTCAGAAGTAACAATTGAAATAGGGCCTTCCTTTATCTGAATTCTGTAGGCTTTATATTATAATTATCTATGTTTTATCGGGTGTGCCGAACTTTATTATTCCCACTGTGCTAGCTGCTTCTTGTTAATGAAACGTAGTTGTTGGTATCGAGTTGCAACTGTTTTTTACATAATTTCGTCATGAGAAAGGAATGTTTGAACACACAATCTTGCTTTCTCATGCTTTAAAGCCAAGAGAAAAAAATAACTAACCGTGAAAATGTAAACAACCTGAGCAAAATATTCATGAATAGAGGTGAAATGTAAAAACTTTTCCCTCACAAAACACGTAAAACATCCCACACAATAAAGGTCACATAGGTTAGTCGAGAAACTCCCATGTAAAAACGTTAACAAAGGCACATTCACACGTCACGAAAAGCCTTGAACTACTGCGAAAAGGTACCGTACAATAATAATAATAATAAAACAGAATTTATATAGCTCAATATGAATACAACATTCCTCAAAGCGCTTAACAGTAAAATGAAAATCATTAATAAACAAAACACAGAGTATAATTCCCAATTTAAGCCCACCAACAAAATAAATAAAATTAGGCCAGACCAGCTATTACCTAAATGAAACCATACCACAAACAACTAAAAGGAACTGTAAAGTTACTGTAAAACTATTATTAAAAATTACAAATGATTACAATGATAAACAATTTTTCGCAATAACATCTCAAGGCACATTTAATTTCTTTTCTTTCCTTTTTCCCCCAATGGGGGCTCAGGCAGGGGGAAATTGATAAGCATTACGTGAGGGGAATTAGATATACCCGAGTGGAATGGAAAATGCGATTTAAAATAATTCAACTTGGCTAATTTGTACAATAACAATAACAAATTATCATTATAAGGCAATGACATATGATATTCAAGTACAATAAAAATACATAATAATCATTTAAAAACCAATTCCACATATTATTTCCAGTTGGAATATGTTAACTTTTTGTTTTCATGTTATTGGTTGTGGACATCATTAACTCAATTATTATATTTTGTTTTCCCACTATAATCATGAAACATCTTTTTGTTTGGTGATATCTATCAAACAATTTGTCGTGTAAATAAACAAATGTTTTTGATTGAATTGAGCATTTTAGTGACAATATCTTTTGCATTTGATGACCCAGTTCACTTGATGTCATCATCCTTGTAACATTCGTGCAAGGGTTCAATAGACAGTTAGCTCTCCCAATGAAATATTATATGCTAATTACAATGACACATGCGTACATACACTACTGTTGGCTGGCAAGCGTCAGCCCCATACAAAAATGCATGATGCTTCCTCAAAGTGTCCACCAGTAGTGTTATCCCACCTGCACAATGTACAATTTACATATTTAATTTTAGGCCTTATGCTTCAAATGAAAGCAATCAGAACACGTGCTAATTTTACTAGTAATGATTGCTAGATATAATTGACAATAAAATTTTACCCCATTCACGACTTATTGTGACATGCATACAAGTAGTTATCCTTCAAAACATTATTTGACTTCTGGTTTGAATGAGTTTCGAACATGATGTAACCAGGACCAAAGAATTTGTTTAGCTATTTCAATATAGATTTAATATTTTCTTTATATTTACGTTCCCTGCTTAATTAAAGTGGCCTAAATAATTTACATGTTAACAAATTTATTCAACAACAGAACTCATGGAAATTGCTTATCAATATCAATTGTATTCAAACCTTTGCTCAATTTCGACTGTTAAATGAGTTTCATAGACAAGGTTGTTACATTTAATAATTAAGTTGTATGCTGTTCCATATTCTTTTACAACCAAATACTAAATAAACAAACATACATGTATGTATATATTATAATATAACAAGCTGTCACGAGTTAGTTACAGTATTATTGCGTCGGTTAACGCTATATATTGCTATTCTTGTGACACTCCAAACGGCACATAAAAATATCTGAATTGGTTGAACCCATCGTAAGAGGGCGCAATTTGTTTGACACTTTCGGCGACAATGGGCGTTTACGAATCCACGGCTTCGGCTTCGGATTCGGCTCAGGCTAGCTAGGCCCCTCAGTTGTTTTGACTATACGCGTGCTATGCGTTCAGGGATTCAGACGACAGAACGGAGCCTGACGTCTATAGCCTGAGCCCAAGCCTCCGTTTCGTAAACGCCCTAGATAGGACTGAACAATTCATTTATGTCGTCCCGATTCATGTATTTGTTTTACTTTGGCTTTGCTTGCGTGCTTGTGAGAATTAGTACTAACGGAATGTTCAACTGATGTTTTGAACCGGAATTCAAATTGGGTCACTGTTTGTGTAGCGTTTGTTGTGTTTTAAAAGACCTGTCCGATGATAGATTGTACAAATCCATTGTGTAGTTCTTGAGTTATGAATTTGTCAAAAGTCTGACATTTGATTGTAAGCGAGGTTTGCATGGACGGCTGTTTTAACATTTAACGAACTTTCCAATGATGTATAGATTTAAAAAATCCAATATGTGGTTCAGGAATTATGAATTTTGAAATATTAAATTTCAACTTCCGCTTTGAACCGGAAGTCAAGGTCAAACGGGGTCACAATTAGTGTAGCGTATGTTAGGTTTTATATGTACCTTTCAGATGATGTATAGATTGTAAAAATCCTATGTGTGGTTCAGGAGTTACGAATTTTTCAAGTTTTAGATGGATTATCTTTATGCCGTGGTGGTGCGCAATAAACAAGGTAACATGCAGCGATGCTAAATGTATTCTTACATGTAGTTGATGTAAACTGAACTACACGTTCAATGTCAAGTATCTGTACACGTGCTATAACACTATCCCGCGTTATCAAAGTGGGTCAACACAAACGTGCGCTTTAATGCCCGTGGTTATAAGACAAGATGTAAATGTCAAAATGTTGTCATTTCTGTGCAAAAGTTTGAGCAGGCTCAATGTTCTACAACCTGATGCAAAATTTATTCTGAAATGATAGGTAATTTTTGAGATACGAATTTTATGGAATTTTAAATTTCCGGGTTGAACCGGAAGTCAAGGTCAAATGGGGTCACTTTCTGTGTAGCGTCTGTTGAACCTTTAACGAACTTTCCGATGATGTATAGATTTTAAAAATCCAACATGTCGTTCATGAGTTATGATTTTATTTCAAATATTAAACTTTGATTTGATGTAATTCAATACCTGATGACGTCATCATGACATCATCAAGTTTGTGTCGTCTTGATATTTAGGTTCAAATGTCTTATGAGTTTCAATGTAAAATTCAATTTGAATCTTGAGTTACGCCGGAAATAAGCCCGAAAATGATGTTTTTCAAGAAAAAAACCAAAGGCAAACTTCGACCTAGGGGCATGACCTCGAAGAAAAGGTCATACGATTTTGACGTTAACTTTTGAAATGTTGCCCGTGTCTTGATCTATCATATGCCCAAATATGAATACTGTAGCTATAATATTCAGAGACATACAAGCATTGGCATATGGTCACTTTTTGGCCTTAAATGGCTTGTAATTTGACACCTGATGACGTAATCGTGACGTCACAACTTACTCAGCTTCTGCTAGTTATGTTCTAACTTCACATGAAGTTTCAAGTTGATCAAAGGTTCGCAAGTATGCGTTTGCTTGCGGACAAATCTTGGGGAAAAGAATAAGAAAAACTAAAAAAAACTAGAGCTTTAGTGTTTGTTGGAACAAACACTAGGTGTTCGGATTTCATTGGGTCAGTGTTGTGTCAATGTGTTAACTGTTTTATTGAGTCGATGAAAAGATTGTTGATAGCTTTTGAAATTTCAAAGTGTAAATCAATTACGTGTATACATTTAGTTTACACGGGAAATTAAAGCTAACGTTCCTACTTAAGAGCTCTAGAACGTGTATTAATTGAACATCTGTGACAATTTTTATGTAAATATTCATAAACTGCACTGATAAATAGTATACAAGACCTTTACTGACAATTCAAAAAGAGCTTCTTAATATATATTTCTGTTACTTCCGGTTGGACAGGAAGCCAGGTCAAATCATGTCACTATCAATTATACAGAACTTTCATACATAAAACATTCACAAAAATGCAAAGCTTAAAATCATAATAGATGTATTTCTCAATATATGGTTTTTCGAAATAATAAACTTTAGATAGATCAAGTTAAACTGCACCTTTAAGGTGATTTCATAATTGTATGACAATGGATGACGTCATTTGAACAGGATCTCAAATTTTGGATGTTACAAATCAGGGCTTGAATACATGCAAGGTTTTAGCTTTAATCACGCATTTTTGGCCGTAAATATAAATCTGCCGTAAATATACAACTATTAAGTATCATGTATTCCATTCAATAAAGTTGATTTATTTTTCGATGGTTATAGATTCTTTGTTGATTAAAAAAAAAAAACACTAAATGCCATTCATTTTGATGTTATTAGGTTACAATTCAGAAAGGTTTTTAACAGGGTTTCAAATCCAGTGAGGTGGATACTCGGTTTAGGAAACATTGATTGTTCAATACAAAAAAACACTGATGATGATGTCGCTAAAATAAGTCAAGCAAGGTGCGATTTGGTAGTTGTATTTTATAAAAAGCTTGCTTGATTTTTAGATATTGATTTTCCTACAGAACAGTTTGTTAATTTTTAGACTATTGAAAAAGTCACTTGTTTTAAGTCATAATGCAAAACGAAGGCAAATCATGAAGACGGCAAATCTAAGCCCCTCGTGAATTTTGACTTAACATAATGACTAATTTCGACTAATACCATAAGTTCTATTTCTACCTGTATAGTGCATCATACAGGAAATAAGGAATGCAACAGAAGTGGAAATATGTCACGATGGATCCAAGACCATTCTGGTGGATGTGCTGTGTTCTGTAGAAGAAAAAAAACAATATTTAAAATGAACAAAGTTATGACTCAAGGAAAGTTAAGTCAAGCTGAAACTGTTAAAATAAACAAAAATCAAGATTTAAAACGTTTCATAATTATACAATAATATTACTAATTTATTGAATTTATGTTGCGCTCTCTCCAGGACCAGCCTAAACTATACAACAAAATCAAACTAAGGAAATTGCACAAGAAACAGTTAGTGGAAGCTTGGTGCCTATATTGTTTTTGAAGTGAATAACTTATAAACAAAACCTACTTAACACAAACTTCAAAAAGTTGTTTTAAAAATAATTATTTATGTCATAATACAAAGTTGCCGAAAAACATTCATCAGTCGGACCATTTTCCCAATCATCCCCCATTGCCCAATTCTACCTCTTCGACGGTCATACTAAACGTTCCCTAGTTTAAAAAACATCACCAACGCCACCACTTGATGATTAAGGATAAACTTTATAACATAATTGTGCATTAATACTCATTTTGAAAAGCAATGATTTTCACACAAAGCTTACCGTGTTATCACCGTGTAGCATCTATAACCTCTGCCGTAGACGCCGTCCGAAACACCCTTTATGAGCTGATGATGTCAGGTCTGGTCTCGGTGTTTGACCAAAACATAACCAATGTTCGTCTTTTTCTGCTTGCATTTTCTCACATAATTAAAAGCCATAGGAATCACTGAAGCAGGTGGTCATCTCAGTGAAACTTCGTCTTCAATTCCATATTGATCATAAAGCCATGAGAAGGGCGAATAGAGGAACAATTAGACGCTAAATATGAGGAGAATTCAGATCTATAATGTTAGTACGCCATTGAAGATTGCACTACGTTGTAAGTACGATGACCTTTGGCATGTCAAAACATGAATGGAAAATCACGCCAGGCGCACATGGCACCGATTGTAAACAACTACGGTTGCACCACGTTGGTCTGTAACAAGCGCCTTGACTGGCTAGCTACCCACCGTTGCCAGTCGCGCCGGAGTAAGCCATGCTGCGTTAGGCAATGGATTTAAGATTTGAACATTTTTAAAGGCCAATTTCTTTTAGAAATCTATAAAAACCTTAATTTGTTCCAATGTATAAAACGATAAGTATTCAATACCCTTTGTTTTCAGGAAATAACAACGAATTTATCGTTCTAAGTTTGCGAGTTCTGGTTGTTAAACCAAAAACTCAAAATTTGATGAAATTAATTACATTTAATTACCCAATAAATCATTGGGTGACGTCATTGTATTGTCGAAATTTCTGTTTCATCTTTTCATCGGGTGTAATATTGTTGCCAAGTTTCATGACCGTGCGAGTTTGGGAAAGATATCAAAGTCTGCGGACAACGATGCGTGTATTTTTGAGGTGGGCGAACAAACTCAAAAATCCACTAGAGCTTTAGTGTTTGTTGGAACAAACACTAGGTGTTCGGATTTCATTGGGTCAGTGTTGTGTCAATGTGTTAACTGTTTTATTGAGTCGATGAAAAGATTGTTGATAGCTTTTGAAATTTCAAAGTGTAAATCAATTACGTGTATACATTTAGTTTACACGGGAAATTAAGGCTAACGTTCCTACTTAAGAGCTCTAGAACGTGTATTAATTGAACATCTGTGACAATTTTTATGTAAATATTCATAAACTGCACTGATAAATAGTACACAAGACTTTTACTGACAATTCAAAAAGAGCTTCTTAATATATATTTCTGTTACTTCCGGTTGGACAGGAAGCCAGGTCAAATCATGTCACTATCAATTATACAGAACTTTCATACATAAAACATTCACAAAAAATGCAAAGCTTAAAATCATAATAGATGTATTTCTCAATATATGGTTTTTCGAAATAATAAACTTTAGATAGATCAAGTTAAACTGCACCTTTAAGGTGATTTCATAATTGTATGACAATGGATGACGTCATTTGAACAGGATCTCAAATTTTGGATGTTACAAATCAGGGCTTGAATACATGCAAGGTTTTAGCTTTGATCACGCATTTTTGGCCGTAAATATAAATCTGCCGTAAATATACAACTATTAAGTATCATGTATTCCATTCAATAAAGTTTATTTATTTTTCGATGGTTATAGATTCTTTGTTGATTAAAAACACACACTAAATGCCATTCATTTTGATGTTATTAGGTTACAATTCAGAAAGGTTTTTAACAGGGTTTCAAATCCAGTGAGGTGGATACTCGGTTTAGGAAACATTGATTGTTCAATACAAAAACACTGATGATGATGTCGCTAAAATAAGTCAAGCAAGGTGCGATTTGGTAGTTGTATTTTATAAAAGCTTGCTTGATTTTTAGATATTGATTTTCCTACAGAACAGTTTGTTAATTTTTAGACTATTGAAAAAGTCACTTGTTTTAAGTCATAATGCAAAACGAAGGCAAATCATGAAGACGGCAAATCTAAGCCTCTCGTGAATTTTGACTTAACATAATGACTAATTTCGACTAATACCATAAGTTCTATTTCTACCTGTATAGTGCATCATACAGGAAATAAGGAATGCAACAGCGTGGAAATATGTCACGATGGATCCAAGACCATTCTGGTGGATGTGCTGTGTTCTGTAGAAGAAAAAAGCAATATTAAAAATGAACAAAGTTATGACTCAAGGAAAGTTAAGTCAAGCTGAAACTGTTAAAATAAACAAAAATCAAGATTTAAAACGTTTCATAATTATACAATAATATTACTAATTTATTGAATTTATGTTGCGCTCTCTCCAGGACCAGCCTAAACTATACAACAAAATCAAACTAAGGAAATTGCACAAGAAACAGTTAGTGGAAGCTTGGTGTCTATATTGTTTTTGAAGTGAATAACTTATAAACAAAACCTACTTAACACAAACTTCAAAAAGTTGTTTTAAAAATAATTATTCATGTCATAATACAAAGTTGCCGAAAAACATTCATCAGTCGGACCATTTTCTGACTTAGGTGACACGCAGCCAACAATCATACCAATCCCCCATTGCCCAATTCTACCTCTTCGACGGTCATACTAAACGTTCCCTAGTTTAAAAAACATCACCAACGCCACCACTTGATGATTAAGGATAAACTTTATAACATAATTGTGCATTAATACTCATTTTGAAAAGCAATGATTTTCACACAAAGCTTACCGTGTTATCACCGTGTAGCATCTATAACCTCTGCCGTAGACGCCGTCCGAAACACCCTTTATGAGCTGATGATGTCAGGTCTGGTCTCGGTGTTTGATCAAAACATAACCAATGTTCCGTCTTTTTCTGCTTGCATTTTCTCACATAATTAAAAGCCATAGGAATCACTGAAGCAGGTGGTCATCTCAGTGAAACTTCGTCTTCAATTCCATATTGATCATAAAGCCATGAGAAGGGCGAATAGAGGAACAATTAGACGCTAAATATGAGGAGAATTCAGATCTATAATGTTAGTACGCCATTGAAGATTGCACTACGTTGTAAGTACGATGACCTTTGGCATGTCAAAACATGAATGGAAAATCACGCCAGGCGCACATGGCACCGATTGTAAACAACTACGGTTGCACCACGTTGGTCTGTAACAAGCGCCTTGACTGGCTAGCTACCCACCGTTGCCAGTCGCGCCGGAGTAAGCCATGCTGCGTTAGGCAATGGATTTAAGATTTGAACATTTTTAAAGGCCAATTTCTTTTAGAAATCTATAAAAACCTTAATTTGTTCCAATGTATAAAACGATAAGTATTCAATACCCTTTGTTTTCAGGAAATAACAACGAATTTATCGTTCTGAGTTTGCGAGTTCTGGTTGTTAAACCAAAAACTCAAAATTTGATGAAATTAATTACATTTAATTACCCAATAAATCATTGGGTGGCGTCATTGTATTGTCGAAATTTCTGTTTCATCTTTTCATCGGGTGTAATATTGTTGCCAAGTTTCATGACCGTGCGAGTTTGGGAAAGATATCAAAGTCTGCGGACAACGATGCGTGTATTTTTGAGGTGGGCGAACAAACTCAAAAATCCACTAGAGATTTAGTGTTTGTTGGAACAAACACTAGGTGTTCGGGTTTCATTGAGGTCATGTTGTGTCAATGTGTTAACTATTTTATTGAGTCGATGAAAAGTTTGTTGATAGCTTTTGAAATTTCAAAGTGTAAATCAATTACGCGTATACATTTAGTTTACATGGGAAATTATGGCTAACGTTCCTACTTAAGAGCTCTAGAACGTGTATTTATTGAACATCTGTGACAATTTTCATGTAAATATTCATAAACTGCACTGATAGTTAGTATACAAGACTTTTATTGACAGTTCAAAAAGAGCCTCTTAATATATATTTCTTTTACTTCCGGTTGGACAGGAAGCCAGGTCAAATCATGTCATTATCAATTATACAGAACTTTCATACATAAAACATTCACAAAAAATGCAAAGCTTAAAATCATAATAGATTGTTTATTTTTTTATTTTTTTATTTCGAAATAATAAACTTGAGATAGATCAAGTTAAACTGCACCTTGAAGGTGAATTCATAATTTTATGACAATTGATGACGTCATTTGAACAGGATCTCAAATTTTGGATGTTACAAATCCCGGCTTGAAGACATGCAAGGTTTTAGCTTTAATCACGCATTTTTGCCGTAAATATAAATCTGCCGTAAATATACAACTATTAACATCTTGTATTCAATTCAATAAAGTTTATTTATTTTTCGATGGTTATCGATTCTTTGTTGATTAAAAAAAACACACACTAAATGCCATTCATGTTGATGTTATTAGGTTACAATTCAGAAAGGTTTTTAACAGGGTTTCAAATCCAGTGAGGTGGATACTCGGTTCAGGAAACATTGATTGTTCAATACAAAAAACACTGATGATGATGTCGCTAAAATAAGTCAAGCAAGGTGCGATTTGGAAGTTGTATTTTATAAAAAGCTTGCTTGATTTTTAGATACTGATTTTCCTACAGAACAGTTTGTTAATTTTTAGACTATTGAAAAAGTCATTTGTTTTAAGTCATAATGCAAAACGAAGGCAAATCATGAGGACGGCAAATCTAAGTCTATCGTGAATTTTGACTTAGGCCTATAACATAATGACTAATTTCGACTAACAACATAATGATTTAAGTTCTATTTCTACCTGTATGGTGCATCATACAGAAAATAAGGAATGCAGCAGAAGTGGAAAATATGTCACTGGATCCAAGACCGTTCTGGTGGATGTGCTGTATGCTGAAGAAGAAAAAAAACAATATTAAAAATGAGCAAAGTTATGACTCAAGGAAAGTTAAGTCAAGCTGAAACTATTGAAATAAACAAAAATCAAGACTTAAAACGTTTCATAATTATACAATAATATTACTAATTTATTGAATTTAAATTGCGCTTTTTCCAGGACCAGCCTGTTCAAAGGGGTGGGGGTCAAAACTATATAACAAAATTCAAATTGAGGAAATTACACAAGAACAAGTTAGTGGAAGGTGCCCATATTGTTTTTGAAGTGAATAACTTATAAACAAAACCTACTTAACACAAGCTTAAACAAGTTTTTTTTTATAATTATGCACGTCATAATACAAAGTTGCCGAAAAACATTCATCAATCGGACCATTTTCTGACTTTAGTGACACAGCCAGCAATCATACCAATCCCCCATTGCCAATTCTACCTCTTCGACGGTCATACTAAACGTTCCTTAGTTTTAAAAACATCACCAACGCCACCACTTGATGATTAAGGATAAACCTTATAACATAATTGTGCATTAATACTCATTTTGAAAAGCAATGATTTTCACACAAAGCTTACCGTTTTATCGCCGTGTAGCACCGATATAGCATCTACAACCTCTGCCGTAGACGCCGTCCGAAACACCCTTCATGAGCTGATGTCTGTCAGGTATCTGGTCTCGGTGTTTGATCAAAACATAACCAATGTTCGTCTTTTTAGGTGTTCGGGCAAATAGCCCGAACAATTCATTGTTTTTGTTCTGTTTTTTTTTTAGGTGTTCGGGCAAATAGCCCGAACAACTCATTGTTTTTGTTCTGTTTTTTTTTTTTTTTTTTTAGTTTTTCTTATTCTTTTCCCCAAGATTTGTCCGCAAGCAAACGCATACTTGCGAACCTTTGATCAACTTGAAACTTCATGTGAAGTTAGAACATAACTAGCAGAAGCTGAGTAAGTTGTGACGTCACGATTACGTCATCAGGTGTCAAATTACAAGCCATTTAAGGCCAAAAAGTGACCATATGCCAATGCCTGTATGTCTCTGAATATTATAGCTACAGTATTCATATTTGGGCATATGATAGATCAAGACACGGGCAACATTTCAAAAGTTAACGTCAAAATCGTATGACCTTTTCTTCGAGGTCATGCCTCTAGGTCGAAGTTTGCCTTTGGTTTTTTTCTTGAAAAACATCATTTTCGGGCTTATTTCCGGCGTAACTCAAGATTGAAATTGAATTTTACATTGAAACTCATAAGACATTTGAACCTAAATATCAAGACGACACAAACTTGATGATGTCATGATGACGTCATCAGGTATTGAATTACATCAAATCAAAGTTTAATATTTGAAATAAAATCATAACTCATGAACGACATGTTGGATTTTTAAAATCTATACATCATCGGAAAGTTCGTTAAAGGTTCAACAGACGCTACACAGAAAGTGACCCCATTTGACCTTGACTTCCGGTTCAACCCGGAAATTTAAAATTCCATAAAATTCGTATCTCAAAAATTACCTATCATTTCAGAATAAATTTTGCATCAGGTTGTAGAACATTGAGCCTGCTCAAACTTTTGCACAGAAATGACAACATTTTGACATTTACATCTTGTCTTATAACCACCGGCATTAAAGCGCACGTTTGTGTTGACCCACTTTGATAACGCGGGATAGTGTTATAGCACGTGTACAGATACTTGACATTGAACGTGTAGTTCAGTTTACATCAACTACATGTAAGAATACATTTAGCATCGCTGCATGTTACCTTGTTTATTGCGCACCACCACGGCATAAAGATAATCCATCTAAAACTTGAAAAATTCGTAACTCCTGAACCACACATTGGATTTTTACAATCTATACATCATCTGAAAGGTACATATAAAACCTAACATACGCTACACTAATTGTGCGGAAGTTGAAATTTAATATTTCAAAATTCATAATTCCTGAACCACATATTGGATTTTTAAAATCTATACATCATTGGAAAGTTCGTTAAATGTTAAAACAGCCGTCCATGCAAACCTCGCTTACAATCAAATGTCAGACTTTTGACAAATTCATAACTCAAGAACTACACAATGGATTTGTACAATCTATCATCGGACAGGTCTTTTAAAACACAACAAACGCTACACAAACAGTGACCCAATTTGAATTCCGGTTCAAAATATCAGTTGAACATTCCGTTAGTACTAATTCTCACAAGCACGCAAGCAAAGCCAAAGTAAAACAAATACATGAATCGGGACGACATAAATGAATTGTTCAGTCCTATCTAGGGCGTTTACGAAACGGAGGCTTGGGCTCAGGCTATAGACGTCAGGCTCCGTTCTGTCGTCTGAATCCCTGAACGCATAGCACGCGTATAGTCAAAACAACTGAGGGGCCTAGCTAGCCTGAGCCGAATCCGAAGCCGAAGCCGTGGATTTGTAAACGCCCATTGTCGCCGAAAGTGTCAAACAAATTGCGCCCTCTTACGATGGGTTCAACCAATTCAGATATTTTTATGTGCCGTTTGGAGTGTCACAAGAATAGCAATATATAGCGTTAACCGACGCAATAATACTGTAACTAACTCGTGACGGCAAAAGTATATTTCAAAAGTGTTATTTGTGTGAGAAAAATTAATGTTCGACATAATTGTTAAAAAACATCGAAGTCTAATTAAAAATAGCCACGCTGCTGCATTAATATTTATTCTTAGATTTAGAAAAAAGAAGGCAGATGAAATCACTCCAACAGCTTGTTATATTATAATATATACATACATGTATGTTTGTTTATTTAGTATTTGGTTGTAAAAGAATATGGAACAGCATACAACTTAATTATTAAATGTAACAACCTTGTCTATGAAACTCATTTAACAGTCGAAATTGAGCAAAGGTTTGAATACAATTGATATTGATAAGCAATTTCCATGAGTTCTGTTGTTGAATAAATTTGTTAACATGTAAATTATTTAGGCCACTTTAATTAAGCAGGGAACGTAAATATAAAGAAAATATTAAATCTATATTGAAATAGCTAAACAAATTCTTTGGTCCTGGTTACATCATGTTCGAAACTCATTCAAACCAGAAGTCAAATAATGTTTTGAAGGATAACTACTTGTATGCATGTCACAATAAGTCGTGAATGGGGTAAAATTTTATTGTCAATTATATCTAGCAATCATTACTAGTAAAATTAGCACGTGTTCTGATTGCTTTCATTTGAAGCATAAGGCCTAAAATTAAATATGTAAATTGTACATTGTGCAGGTGGGATAACACTACTGGTGGACACTTTGAGGAAGCATCATGCATTTTTGTATGGGGCTGACGCTTGCCAGCCAACAGTAGTGTATGTACGCATGTGTCATTGTAATTAGCATAAAATATTTCATTGGGAGAGCTAACTGTCTATTGAACCCTTGCACGAATGTTACAAGGATGATGACATCAAGTGAACTGGGTCATCAAATGCAAAAGATATTGTCACTAAAATGCTCAATTCAATCAAAAACATTTGTTTATTTACACGACAAATTGTTTGATAGATATCACCAAACAAAAAGATGTTTCATGATTATAGTGGGAAAACAAAATATAATAATTGAGTTAATGATGTCCACAACCAATAACATGAAAACAAAAAGTTAACATATTCCAACTGGAAATAATATGTGGAATTGGTTTTTAAATGATTATTATGTATTTTTATTGTACTTGAATATCATATGTCATTGCCTTATAATGATAATATAATATTATGAATAAATCACACTGGAGCCATTTGTCAAAGAGTTGCAGTTTGGTAGTTTCTGTTTTGTATCCCACTGTCCTGAAGTTATCAGATAGACTCTGCAAGTTGTGTGTATTCAAACATTGGGAACCATCATGGTGCATTTCCTTCACTCGTTAAAAAAATGTACATGAGACCAAAGTAGGACCAATTTTGCACTGTCTATTGATAAATAGACGATGAATACTTGCCAATAAATGTTTTTCTGCAAATGAGATCTCATCTTCAACATCGGGGTCACGTGACGTGGCATTAACAGTGCACTTTTGAAGTCGTATATCTCCCGAAGTATTAGTCTGATCATGTTTAAACTTGGTAGGTTGTTACATATTGGTCAGTTCATGTAAATTTCAAATTAACGTAATGATGATGTCATCACACAATTTGTTATGATTTTTTCATTGTTTTCCCCTTTAAGTCAAAAATTACTAATGGAACATGCTTTAATCCAAATTCTTTTTTTAAACGTGTTTGAGACGTCATAACTGCTTCGAAAACAAATTAACGTCATCATGACGACATATTAGCGTCCTGTTCTAGTGATATCATTAGGTATCATATGACGTGGCATTAAAGGTCCAGTTTTGCCAAATCTATAATACACACATAAATGTGCACAATCAAGCTTAACCATTGCATTTATTTAAAACAAGATGTGTTACATCTAAAGTTTAACGTCACATCTTGATGACGCCATCAAGTGTCACATGACGTGACCTTAAAGGTGCAGTTTTAGAACATCTTTATCGATAATTGCTTTCATGGATACCTTTTGTATTGCATGTGATGTTTATACATTACTTTTCATAAGCCTACATTCGTTCCGAACACCTAGAGTTTGTATTACAAACTCTGAATTTCTAGTTTTTTTTATAGTTTTTCTTATTCTTTTCCCCAAGATTTGTCCGCAAGCAAACGCATACTTGCGAACCTTTGATCAACTTGAAACTTCATGTGAAGTTAGAACATAACTAGCAGAAGCTGAGTAAGTTGTGACGTCACGATTACGTCATCAGGTGTCAAATTACAAGCCATTTAAGGCCAAAAAGTGACCATATGCCAATGCCTGTATGTCTCTGAATATTATAGCTACAGTATTCATATTTGGGCATATGATAGATCAAGACACGGGCAACATTTCAAAAGTTAACGTCAAAATCGTATGACCTTTCCTTCGAGGTCATGCCCCTAGGTCGAAGTTTGCCTTTGGTTTTTTTCTTGAAAAACATCATTTTCGGGCTTATTTCCGGCGTAACTCAAGATTGAAATTGAATTTTACATTGAAACTCATAAGACATTTGAACCTAAATATCAAGACGACACAAACTTGATGATGTCATGATGACGTCATCAGGTATTGAATTACATCAAATCAAAGTTTAATATTTGGAATAAGATCATAACTCATGAACGACATGTTGGATTTTTACAATCTATACATCATCGGAAAGTTCGTTAAAGGTTCAACAGACGCTACACAGAAAGTGACCCCATTTGACCTTAACTTCCGGTTCAACCCGGAAATTTAAAATTTCATAAAATTCGTATCTCAAAAATTACTTATCATTTCAGAATAAATTTTGCATCAGGTTGTAGAACATTGAGCCTGCTCAAACTTTTGCACAGAAATGACAACATTTTGACATTTACATCTTGTCTTATAACCACCGGCATTAAAGCGCACGTTTGTGTTGACCCACTTTGATAACGCAGGATAGTGTAATAGCACGTGTACAGATACAAGTATATTGAACGTGTAGTTCAGTTACATCAACTACATGTACGAATACATTTAGCAACGCTGCATGTTACCTTGTTTATTGCGCACCACGGCATAAAGATAATCCATCTAAAACTTGAAAAATTCGTAACTCCTGAACCACATATTGGATTTTTACAATCTATACATCATCTGAAAGGTACATATAACATACGCTACACTAATTGTGACCCCGTTTGACCTTGACTTCCGGTTCAAAGCGGAAGTTGAAATTTAATATTTCAAAATTCATAATTCCTGAACCACATATTGGATTTTTTACAATCTATACATCATCTGAAAGGTACATATAACATACGCTACACTAATTGTGACCCCGTTTGACCTTGACTTCCGGTTCAAAGCGGAAGTTGAAATTTAATATTTCAAAATTCATAATTCCTGAACCACATATTGGATTTTTTAAATCTATACATCATTGGAAAGTTCGTTAAATGTTCAACAAACGCTACACAAAAAGTGACCTCATTTGACCTTGACTTCCGGTTCAAACCGGAAGATGAAATTGTATATTTGAAAAATACAGAACTCCTGAACCACACATTGGATTTTTATCATCTATACATCATCAGAAAGGGCTCCAAAGATTTAAAAAACGCTACACACTGTGACCTCATTTGACCTTTACTTCCGGTTCAAACCGGAATTTGAAAGTTTTTGTTTCAACAAATCTTTTGAGGTTTACAATCCATACATCATCTAAACGTCTTCATAAACTAAACACGCGCTACACAAAATGTAACCCCTATTTGACCTTGACTGTCGGTCCAAACCGGAAGTTGATGTTTCATTTTTTGAAAAATTAATAACTCCCGGACCAGGCATTGGATCGATTAGGTAAAATGTTGTGACCTATTCATTCAATCACTCCCACGAACACCTTGTTTTTGTCACATGATAAAAACTGAATGTCTAGGTTTTTTTAGTTTTGCTTATTCTTCTCCCTCAGCTTTGTCCGCAAGCAAACGCATGCTTGCGAACCTTTGATCAACTTGAAACTTCATGTGAAGTTAGAACATAACTAGCAGAAGCTGAGTAAGTTGTGACGTCACGATTACGTCATCAGGTGTCAAATTACAAGCCATTTAATGTCAAAAAGTGACCATATGCCAATGCCTGTATGTCTCTGAATATTATAGCTACAGTATTCATATTTGGGCATATGATAGATCAAGACACGGGCAACATTTAACAAGTTAACGCAAAATTCACATGACCTTTCCTTCCGGTCGTAACGAAAAGTCAAAATTTGCCTTAGTGTAATTCTTCAAATTCTTCAAATTTACACCATGTAAGGACCTTGATAAAACCTCAATCAAGTAGTTGTGACGTCATGATGATGTCATCAAGTGTTGAAATACAGTAAATCAAAGTTCAATCATTTAATGATGACGTCATCACCTGTCACGTGACGTCATCTTAAAGGTTTCTATTTTAAATATTTGAAAATCTATATCAAATCAGCCACAAGAGACCGTAGGTTTTTGTTTGCGGGATTGGGTAGGGATAAATTAGGTCTTCATTTTATTCAGTGTGCGTGACCTCACATGACCTCTACTTCCGGTCGAAAGCGGAAGTGCCTTGTAATTCAAAAGTGCTAAATGTTATGGAAATGCTTTCAACGATGTTAGTGTCCGGCAAGGGCGTGCAGTTAAAAAAATACCGATGACGTCACAATATACAAGAGCGCCCTCTAGCGGCAGGTTGAAAACTGTTCAAATGGACTTTTTGAAGATGTGTGTGGTGAAGTTTTGTGCAATCACTTCAAAATTTACACATATGTTGATGGTCAGGCAGCCATCATATGTGTGAAGTTTCAGATCAATGACGTCATCGGGGGTCACGTGACGCGGCATTAAAGGTGCACTTTTTGAAGTCATATCTCCCGAAGTATTAGTGCGATCATGTTGAAACTTGGTAGGTTGTTAGATATTGGTAAGTTCCTGTAAATTGCAAAATGACATAATGATGACATCATCACACAATTTGTTATGATTTTTTTAATTGTTTGCCCCTTTAAGTCAGAAATTCCTAATGGAACATGCTTTAATTCAAATTCTTTTTTTTAAACGGGCTTGAAACGTCATAACTGCTTCGAAAACAAATTGACGTCATCATGACGTCATATTAGCGTCCTGTTCTAGTGATGTCATTAGGTGTCATATGACGTGGCATTAAAGGTGCAGTTTTACAAAATCTATAATACACACAAGATGTGCGCGATCAAGTTTAGACACTGCATTTATTTAAACTGGGATGTGTTACATCTAAAATTTGACGTCACATCTCGATGACGTCATCAAGTGTCACATGACGTCACCTTAAAGTTGAAGTTTTAGAAAATCTTTATCGATGGTTGCTTTCGTGGATACCTTTTGTATTGCATGTGATGTTTATACATTACTTTTCATATGCCTACATTCGTTCCGAACACCTAGAGTTTGTATTACAAACTCTAAATTTCTAGTTCTGCTTGCATTTTCTCACATAATTAAAAGCCATAGGAATCACTGAAGCAGGTGGTCATCTCAGTGAAACTTCGTCTTTAATTCCATATTGATCATAAAGCCATGAGAAGGGCGAATAGGGGAACAATTAGACGCTGAATATGAGGAGAATTCAGATCTATAATGTTAGTACGCCATTGAAGATTGCACTACGTTGTAACGCGATGACCTTTGGCATGTCAAAACATGAATGGAAAATCACGCCAGGTGCACATGGCACCGATTGTAAACAACTACGGTTGCAACGCGTTGGTCTGTAACAAGCGCCTTGACTGGCTAGCTACCCACCGTTGCCAGTCGCGCCGGGGTAAGCCATGCTGCGTTAGGCAATGGATCTAAGATTTGAACATTTTTAAAGGCCAATTTCTTTTAGAAATCTTTGAAAAACTGAATTTGTTCCAATGTATAAAACGATAAGTATTCAATACCCTTTGTTTTCAGGAAATAACAACGAATTTATCTTTCTAAGTTTGCGAGTTCTGGACCAAAAACTCAAAATTTGATTAAATTAATTACATTTAATTACCCAATAAATCAATGGGTGACGGCATTATATTGTCGAAATTTCTGTTTCATCTATTCATCAGGTGTAATATTGTTGCCAAGTTTCATGACCGTGCGAGTTTGGAAAAGATGTCAAAGTCTGCGGACAACGATGCGTGTATTTTTGAGGTGGGCGAACAAACTCAAAAATCCACTAGAGCTTTAGTGTTTGTTGGAACAAACACTAGGTGTTCGGCTATCTTTGGGGTCAGTGCTTTGTTTATGTGTGAGCTATATCATTGAATCGATGAACAAATTGTTGATAGCTTTGGGAATATCAAGGAAAACAAAGGGTTAATCTTCTTTGATTATATGCGTTAGTTTAAACAGGGAATAAATGCAACTCACAATATGAGTTTTCAAAAATAGTAATAATCGTTTGTTAAGCCAAATTAGAAAAACGATGACGTCATTATGACGTTAGATAAGTTCTTATCGAGACATTGGTATTTAAGTATGTGATTTATTAGAATAAATTATTAGGGTAAATTGTCCTTTTCATGCAGAGCATCATTAGTTTGAATTCCCTTTCATCTTGGTTGCATATCTTCAAACGATCCGTTGAATTACTTACAAGTACAGCCATGTAAGCTATTTACTGAAGTTTATTTATTTTTCAATGAATATTCATTTTGATTCTTTATGAATTAATAAATCCAACTATGCTAATCATGTTGACATTATTAATTTACAATTATTAGAAGTTTTCATTAGGGTTTCAAATACAGTGAGTTGGATACTCATGAAGTATCGGTGCATGAAACATTGATTGTTCAAAACATATGCACTGATGATGATGTCATTAAAATAAGTCCAGCATAGTATGAGCTATCGGTTGCATTTTTTTTAAAAATAGCTTGCTTGATTTTTAGACATTGATTTTCATTCATACAGAACGGTAGGTTAAATTTAGAATATTGAGAGACACTTGTTTTGGGAAAGACAAAGGCAAGTCATGAAGACGGCAAGTCTAAGCCTCTCGTGAATTTTGAGTAATAACGTAACGAGTTGAGTATATTCTTCCTCTATGGTGCATCATACACTCAGCAAGGAAATAAGGATGGAACACAACAACGGGTGTGAAAACTTTCACTGCAGACCATTCAGGTACTGGATGTGCTGTACTCTGACGAAGAAAAAACAATTATAAAGAAAGTGTGACTCAAGGTTAATTAAGTTGGGCTGAAACTGTTTAAATAATTTATATTCAATACCTAAAACATTTCATCATAATATTATAAAACTAATAACTTATTTAATTTATATTGTGCTCTCCCAAGGACCAGTCTGATGGAGGGCGCATAAAAATACAAAATATCAGAGTAAGGAAATTACGCAAGAAAAAGCTTGTGGAAGGTGCACAAACTGTTTTTGAAGTGAACCCTTCCTTCCTTAGTTTTAAAAACGTCACCATTGTCACCACTTGATGATTAACGGTAAACTTTATAACATAACTGTACATTAAATGAAGAATCATTGAAAGGCAATTATGCTTACCGTTTTATTCACCGTGTCTCACTGATAGGCACCGCCGTCAAATGACGGTCTGAAATGCCCTTCTATTCACGAGCCGATGTTATGCCCCGTTTTACGGTGTGTGATTAAAACATAACCAATGTCTGTCTTTTTCTGCTTGCATTTTCTCACATAATTAAAAGTCATAGGAATCACTGAAGCAGGTGACCATCTCAGTTAAACTTCGTCTTCGATTCCGTTTTCACCATTGAGCCACCAAAAGGGCGAATAGGGGAACAATTTGACGCTGAACATGGCACAGGTTGAGCGGAATTCAATTCTGCAGTGCTATTGCGCCATTGATAAGCTTGCGTTATAAGTGCGTTGAACTGCGACACGTCAAAACTTGCACGGAAATCATGCCACTACAGCGCACGTAGGCTTTGGACCTCGTGATCAATGGAGCGGAACGTGCTTCCGAGGGCTATTACTAACGAAATGTTCAACTTACATTTTGAGCCGTAGGTCAAGGTCAAACGGGGTCTTGCTTGCGGACTTGCTTGCGGACAAACGACTATCAGAAGAAAAAGAAGAACTAAAACTAGAGCTTTAGTGTTTGTTGGAACAAACACTAGGTGTTCGGATTTCATCGGGGTCAGTGTTGTGTCAATGTGTGAACTATTTTATTGAGTCGATGAAAAGATTGTTGATAGCTTTTAGAATTTCAAAGTGTAAATCAATTACGTGTCTACATTTAGTTTACACGGGAAAGAAATGATAATGTTCCTACTTAAGACTGCATTGAGCTATAAGACGTGTATTAATTGATTATCTGTTTCAATTTTCATGTAAATATTCATAAACTGTACTGATAGTTAGTATACAAGACGTTTCCTGACAATTCAAAAAAGAGCCTCTTAATTTGTATTTCTTTTACTTCCGGTTGGACAGGAAGCCAGGTCAAATCATGTCATTATCAATTACACAGAACTTTCACACATAAAACATTCACAAAAAATGCAAAGCTTATAAAAATCATAATAGATGTATTTCTCAAGATACGATTACAAAGTGTTTTCAGCAAATTATTCGAGTAAATTGTCCTTTTCATACAGAGCATCATTTTTTTGAATTCCCTTTCATCTTGGTTGCATATCTTCAAACGAGCCGCTGAATTACTCACAAGAACAGCCATGTCAGCCATTTACTGAAGTTTATTTATTTTTCAATGAATATTGATGCTTTATGGATTAATAAATCCAACCATGCTTATCATGTTGACATTATTAATTTACAATTATTAGAAGTTTTCATCGGGGTTTCAAATACAGTGAGTTGGATACTCATGAATTATCGGTGCATGAAACATTGATTGTTCAAAACATATGCACTGATGATGATGTCATTAAAATAGTCAAGCTTAGTATGAGCTATCGGTTGCATTTTTTAGACATTGATTTTCATTCATACAGAACGGTGGGTTAAATTTAGAATATTGAAAGAAAACACACTTGTTTTGGATAATTATGAAAGACAAAGGCAAGTCATAAAGACGGCAAGTCTAAGCCTCTCGTGAATTTTGACTAATAACATAATAAGTTGAGTACTATTTCTACCTCTATGGTGCACCATACACTCAGCAAGGAAATAAGGATGGAACACAACAACGGGTGTGAAAACTTTATAGCTTTATTTCTCACATAATTAAAAGCCATACGAATCACTGAAGCAGGTGGCCATCTCAGTTAAACTTCGTCTTCGATTCCATGGTCACCAAGAGCCACCAAAAGGGCGAATAGGGGAACAACTTGACGCTGAACATGGCACAGGTTGAGCGGAATTTAGTTCTGCAGTGTTATTGCGCCATTGATAAGATTGCGTTATAAGTGCGTTGAACTGCGACACGTCAAAACTTGCACGGAAACATGCCACTACAGTGCACGTAGGCTTTGGACCTCGTGATCAATGGAGCGGAACGTGCTTCCGAGGGCTATTACTAACGAAATGTTCAACTTACATTTTGAGCCGGAGGTCAAGGTCAAACGGGGTCACTCTTTGTGTAGCGTTTGTTGAGTTTTAAAATACCTGTCCGATGATGCATAGATTGTTGAAATCCATTAAATTATTATCGAGTTATGATTTTTTGAAATATTAAACTTTGATTTACTGTAATTCGACACCTGATGACGTAATCATTACGTCACAACAACTTGATGGAGGTTTCATCAAGTTTCTAACATGGTGTAAATTTGAAGTTGATCAAATGAACAGAAGTTAAGAATTTTGCCAGGAAATGATTTTTTGTTAAGAATTGCAGAAAGGCAAACTTTGACCTTCCGGTACGACCAGAAGTAAAGGTCAAGTGAATTTACCGTTAACTTTTTAAGTGTTGCCCATTTCTTGATCTATCATGTGCCCAAATATGAATACCATAGCTGTAATATTCAGAGACATACATGCATTGGCCTGAGGGCACTTTTTGAACTAAAATGGCTTGTAATTTGACACCCGATGACGTCATTATGACGTCATTGCTCACACACCTTCTGTTTGTTATGTTCTAACGTCACATTAAGTTTCAAGTTGATCAAAGGTTTGCAAGTATGTTTTTTTTTGCGGACAAACGACTATCAGAAGAATAAGCAAAACAAAGAAAAACTAGAGCTTTAGTGTTTGTTGGAACAAACACTAGGTGTTCGGCTATCTTTGGGGTTAGTGCTTTGTTTATGTGTGAGCTATATCATTGAATCGATGAACAAATTGTTGATAGCTTTGGGAATATCAAGAAAAGCAAAGTGTTAATCTTCTATGATTATACGTTAGTTTAAACAGGGAATAAATGCAACTCACAATATGAGTGTTCAAAAATAGTAATAGTCGTTTATTAAGCCAAATTAGAAAACCGATGACGTCATTATGACGTTAGATAAGTTCTTATCGAGACATTGGTATGTTAAATATGTGCTTAAAATGTTAAGTGAAAAAACAAAGTTGAACTTACAAAGTGTTTTCAGCAAAAGAGTACATTATTTAATTTATTAGATAAATTATTAGGGTAAATTGTCCTTTTCATACAGAGCATCATTTGTTGAATTCACTTTCCTCTTGGTTGCATAATCTTTAAACGAGCCGTTGAATTAGTTACAGGTACAGCCATGTACGCCATTTACTGAAGTTTATTTATTTTTCAATGAATATTGATTCTTTATGGATGAATAAATCCAACAATGCTAATCATGTTGACATTATTAATCTACAATTATTAGAAGTTTTCAACGGTGTTTCAAATACAGCGAGTTGGATACTCATGAAGTATCGGTGCATGAAACATTGATTGTTCAAAACATATGCACTGATGATGATGTCATTAAAATAAGTCAAGCATAGTAAGAGCTATCGGTTGCTTATTTTTAAATAGCTTGCTTGATTTTTAGACATTGATTTTCATTCATACAGAACGGTGGGTTAAATTTAGAATATCGAAAGAAAACACACTTGTTTTGGATAATTATGAAAGACAAAGCAAGTCATGAAGACGGCAAGTCTAAGCCTCTCGTGAATTTTGACTAATAACATAAGGAGTTGAGTACTGTTTCTACCTATATGGTGCATCATACACTCAGCAAGGAAATAAGGATGGAACACAACAACGGGTGTGAAAACTTTCACTGTAGACCATTCAGGTACTGGATGTGCTGTACTCTGAAGAAGAACAAACAATTATAAAGAAAGTGTGACTCAAGGTAAATTAAGTCAAGCCGAAACTGTTTAAATAAATAAAATTCAATAACTAAAACATTTCATCATTATATTATAAAACTAATAACTTATTGAATTTATGCTCTCTCAAGGACCAGCCTGATCGTTGGCGCATAAAAATACAAAATATCAGAGTAAGGAAATTACGCAAGAAAGAGCTTGTGGAAGGTGCACAAACGGTTTTTGAAGTGAACAATAATGAAACCTTCTGAGGAAAACCTTCATCGAAGAGTTTCTAAATATGCAAGTCATGATAAAAACATTCATCAATCTGACAAGTGACACACAGCAATCAAACCCGTTTCCAATTCCCCAATTTCAACCCCTTCGTTCGACGATCATACTAAACCTTCCTTAGTTTTAAAAACGTCACCAACGTCACCACTTGATGATTAACGGTAAACTTTATAACATAAGTGTGCATTAAATGAAGAATCATTTGAAAGGCAATTATGCTTACCGTTTTATTCACCGTGTCGCACTGGTAGACACCGCCGTCAAATGACGGTCTGAAACGTCCTGCACGAGCCGATGTCATGCCCCGTTTTACGGTGTGTGATTAAAACATAACCAATGTCTGTCTTTTTCTGCTTGCATTTTCTCACATAAATAAAAGTCATACGAATCACTGAAGCAGGTGACCATCTCAGTGAAACTTCGTCTTCGATTCCGTGTTCACCATTGAGCCACCAAAAGGGCGAATAGGGGAACAATTTGACGCTGAACATGGCACAGGTTGAGCGGAATTCAATTCTGCAGTGCTATTGCGCCATTGATAAGCTTGCGTTATAAGTGCGTTGAACTGCGACACGTCAAAACTTGCACGGAAATCATGCCACTACAGTGCACGTAGGCTTTGGACCTCGTGATCAATGGAGCGGAACGTGCTTCCGAGGGCTATTACTAACGAAATGTTCAACTTACATTTTGAGCCGGAGGTCAAGGTCAAACGGGGTCACTCTTTGTGTAGCGTTTGTTGAGTTTTAAAAGACCTGTCCGATGATGCATAGATTGTTGAAATCCATTACATTGTTATCGAGTTATGATTTTTTGAAATATTAAACTTTGATTTACTGTAATTCGACACCTGATGACGTAATCATTACGTCACAACTCACTTGGCATCTCCCAGTTGTAATCTAACTACATGCAAAGTTTCAAGTTCATCCAAGGTTCGCATCTATGGTTTTTTTGCGGACAAACGACTATCAGAAGAAAAAGAAGAACTAAACTAGATATAAGTTTTTGTTGCAAGCACAAAAACAAGGTGTTCGAGAAGCGTATTTTTCCCCCCAGGACCAAGCATCTACTACTCAGTATATGGATCTTGAACCTGTACCTTTAAGGTGACGTCATATCACACTTGATGGCGTCATCGTCGTGTGAACATTTTTTTTGGATATAACATATCCCAATTTGGATACGTGCAAAGTTTCAGTTTGGTGACCAAAGTCTTATAGAGACTAACGAAGCGTATTGTCAAAAGCAGGCTGCGCGAAATTTGAACAAAGACTAGACCACAAGCATGTTTGATGGACTTTGAACCTTGCGGTTGGTTTGCCCACCGTTTAACTGGTTTAGATCGCGTAGTGTGTGTGTGTATCCCGTGGTTTTACATCGGGTCAAAAAATACTCGTAATAATGGGTAAAAATGTATAATATTAAAAAAAAAAAGAATGACGTCATCATGTTTTTTCTTTAGATTTACGTAGTCGATATCATTGTCTATCAACATGCCAAGTTTCAACCCAGTCAGACTTGTGGTTTAGTAGATTCACGGCTTCAAAACGTGAACCTTTAAGGCGATACCTCGTGACACATGATGACGTCATCAATCTAAAACTTCACACAATATGTTGTTTTGACAAAAGCTGAATTGTGCATATCTCTGTTGCAAAACATTTTAATATTATATCATATTGAAAAGTTTTTAACGACAAAGAATGAAAATTCATGAAGTTTGAATAAAAAATAAAAGAAAATCAATAAAAAATCGGTTTTGTAGTTATTGAGATATGATGTCACTTCCGGTTGACCCCGAAGTAAAGGTCAACATGGGGTCACGGTTTCAAGGCTAATCTCCAATGCCCAAGGAGTCTATACCTGAAAACAATTTTGAAAATCGGTTAAGTAGTTCTTGAGACATGGTGTCACTTCCGTTTGACCCGGAAGTAAAGGTCAACGTGGGGTCACGGTACTCAAGGCCAATCTCCAATGCCCAAAGAGTCTATAACTGAAAAAGTTTGAAAATCGGTTGTTTAATTCTTGAGATATGGTGTCACTTCCGGTTGACCCGGAAGTAAAGGTCAACATGGGGTCACGGTTACCCAAGGCTAATCTCCAATGCCCAAGGAGTCTATACCTGAAAACAGTTTGAAAATCGGTTGAGCAGTTCTTGAGATATGGTGTCACTTCCGGTTAACCCGGAAGTAAAGGTCAACATGGGGTCACGGTACTCAAGGCTAATTTCCAATGCCCAAAGAGTCTATAACTGAAAACAGTTTGAAAATCGGTTGTGTAGTTCTTGAGATATGGTCCCACTTCCGGTTAACCCGGAAGTAAAGGTCAACATGGGGTCACGGTTACCCAAGGCTAATCTCCAATGCCCAATGAGTCTATAACTGAAAAAAAGTTTGAAATCGGTTGTGTAGTTCTTGAGATATGGTCTTACTTCCGGTTGACCCGGAAGTAAAGGTCAACATGGGTCACGGTTACCCAAGGCTGATTTTCAATGCCCAAGGATTTTATAACTGAAAAAAGTTAGAAAATCGGTTGTGTAGTTCTTGAATTATGAATTTTTTAAAAATCTGACATTGTTAGCGAGGTTTGCACGGACGGCTGTTTTAGAGACCAACAAAACGTAATGTCAAAATCAGGTTGCGCGAACCTTGAAAAGAGACTAGACTACAAGCATGTTTGAAGGACTTTGAACCTTGCGGTTTGATTCAATGGAGCAAGCAGCCGCTCACCATCTAACTGGTTTAGATCGCGTATTGTGTGTGTTTTCAACGCAGTTTATTCCCGCGGTTTGACAGCGGGTCAATGTATACCCGATTTCAACCATAACTGAAGGTCAAAAAGGTAACATCTCTGTGGAAAAGTTTGAGAAGGCATAAAAATCTACAACATGATGTAAAAATTGTGAGTAATGTGTATGTAAAAAGTACGAGTATTCTTTAAAGTTTGAATTGTGAAGTTTTCAACTTCCGGTTTGAACAGGAAGACAAGGTCAAACGGTATACGACTCTGTGTAGTATTTACTACATTTGTCAAGACCTCTCCGATGATGTATAGATTGTTATAATAGCTTATGTACTTCTTGAGTTATGAATTTTTAAATGATTAAACTTCGATTTACTGTATTTCAACACTTGATGACGTCATCATGACGTCACAACTACTTGATTGAGCTTTTATCAAATTCCTTACATGGTGTAAATTTGAAGTTGATCTGATAAACAGAAGTTAATGTTTTTGCCGGGAAAGTGTTTTTTGAATAATGACACCAAGGCAAACTTTGACCTTTCGTTACGACCGGAAGTAAAGGTCATGTGAATTTGGCCTTAACTTTTCAAATGTTGCCCGTGTCTTGATCTATCATATGCCCAAATATAAATACTGTAGCTGTAATATTCGGGGACATACATGCATTCGCATATGGTCACTTTTTTACCTTAAATGGCTTGTAATTTGACACCTGATGACGTCATCATGACGAAACTAAAAATGGTTTCATCTACTAATAAATATCTAACTATGTGTGAAGTTTCAAGTTTATGTGAGTCCGAAAGTGTGTCTTTGTTAGCGGACAATCGCCGGCGAGAAGAAGAAGAAGAAGAAGTAAAAAAATAAAAAAAAAAAAACCGAACAAAAACAAGAGGTGTTCCGGGCTGTGTGCCCGAACACCTAAAAAAACCCCCGAACAATAACAAAGAGTTGTTCGGGCTTAATGCCCGAACACCTAAAAAAAAAACAGAACAAAAACAATGAGTTGTTCGGGCTATTTGCCCGAACACCTAACTAGAGCTTTAGTGTTTGTTGGAACAAACACTAGGTGTTCGGATTTCATCGGGGTCAGTGTTGTGTCAATGTGTGAACTATTTTATTGAGTCGATGAAAAGATTGTTGATAGCTTTTGAAATTTCAAAGTGTAAATCAATTACGTGTATACGTTTAGTTTACACGGGAAAGAAATGATAATGTTCCTACTTAAGACTGCATTGAGCTCTAAGACGTGTATTAATTGATTATCTGTTTCAATTTTCATGTAAATATTCATAAACTGTACTGATAGTAAGTATACAAAACTTTTCCTGAAAAATCAAAAAAAGAGCCTCTTAATATGTATTTCGTTTAGTTCCGGTTGGACAGGAAGCCAGGTCAAATCATGTCATTATCAATTAAATAGAACCTTCACACATAAAACATTCACAAAAAATGCAAAGCTTAAAAATCATAATAGATGTATTTCTCAAGATACGATTACAAAGTGTTTTCAGCAAAAGAGTACATAATTTAATTTAAATTGACCTTTTCATACAGAGCATCATTTTTTGAATTCCATTTCATCTTGGTTGCATATCTTCAAACGAGCTGCTAAATTACTCACAAGTACAGCCATGCTAGCCATTTACTGAAGTTTATTTATTTTTCAATGAATATTGATTCTTTATGGATTAATAAATCCAACTATGCTAATCATGTTCACATTATTAATTTACAATTATTAGAGGTTTTCAACAGGGTTTCAAATACAGTGAATTGGATACTCATGAAGTATCTGTGTATGAAACATTGATTGTTCAAAACATATGCACTGATGATGATGTCATTAAAATAAGTCAAGCATAGTATGAGCTATCGGTTGCATTTTTAAGACATTGATTTTCATTCATACAGAACGGTGGGTTAAATTTAGAATATTGAAAGAAAACACACTTGTTTTGAATAATTATGAAAGACAAAGGCAAGTCATGAAGACGGCAAGTCTAAGCCTCTCGTGAATTTGGACTAATAACATAATGAGTGAGTACTATTTCTACCTATATGGTGCATCATACACTCAGCAAGGAAATAAGGATGGAACAACGGGTGTGAAAACTTTATAGCTTTATTTCTCACATAACTAAAAGTCATACGAATCACTGAAGCAGGTGGCCATCTCAGTAAAACTTCGTCTTTGATTCCATGACCACCATGAGCCATCAAAAGGGCGAATAGGGGAACAACTTGACGCTGAACATGGCACAGGTTGAGCGGAATTCAATTCTGCAGTGCTATTGCGCCATTGATAAGCTTGCGTTATAGTGCGTTGAACTGCGACACGTCAAAACTTGCACGGAAATCATGCCACTACAGCGCACGTAGGCTTTGGACCTCGTGATCAATGGAGCGGAACGTGCTTCCGAGGGCTATTACTAACGAAATGTTCAACTTACATTTTGAGCCGGAGGTCAAGGTCAAACGGGGTCACTCTTTGTGTAGCGTTTGTTGAGTTTTAAAAGACCTGTCCGATGATGCATAGATTGTTGAAATCCATTACATTGTTATCGAGTTATGATTTTTTGAAATATTAAACTTTGATTTACTGTAATTCGACACCTGATGACGTAATCATTACGTCACAACTCACTTGGCATCTCCTAGTTATAGTCTAACTACATGCAAAGTTTCAAGTTCATCCAAGGTTCGCATCTATGCTTTTTTTGCGGACAAACGCCAAACAGAAGAAAAAGAAGAACTAAAAAAAACTAGAGCTTTAGTGTTTGTTGGAACAAACACTAGGTGTTCGGATTTCATTGGGTCAGTGTTGTGTCAATGTGTTAACTGTTTTATTGAGTCGATGAAAAGATTGTTGATAGCTTTTGAAATTTCAAAGTGTAAATCAATTACGTGTATACATTTAGTTTACACGGGAAATTAAGGCTAACGTTCCTACTTAAGAGCTCTAGAACGTGTATTAATTGAACATCTGTGACAATTTTTATGTAAATATTCATAAACTGCACTGATAAATAGTATACAAGACTTTTACTGACAATTCAAAAAGAGCTTCTTAATATATATTTCTGTTACTTCCGGTTGGACAGGAAGCCAGGTCAAATCATGTCACTATCAATTATACAGAACTTTCATACATAAAACATTCACAAAAAATGCAAAGCTTAAAATCATAATAGATGTATTTCTCAATATAAGGTTTTTCGAAATAATAAACTTTAGATAGATCAAGTTAAACTGCACCTTTAAGGTGATTTCATAATTGTATGACAATGGATGACGTCATTTGAACAGGATCTCAAATTTTGGATGTTACAAATCAGGGCTTGAATACATGCAAGGTTTTAGCTTTGATCACGCATTTTTGGCCGTAAATATAAATCTGCCGTAAATATACAACTATTAAGTATCATGTATTCCATTCAATAAAGTTTATTTATTTTTCGATGGTTATAGATTCTTTGTTGATTAAAAAAAACACACTAAATGCCATTCATTTTGATGTTATTAGGTTACAATTCAGAAAGGTTTTTAACAGGGTTTCAAATCCAGTGAGGTGGATACTCGGTTTAGGAAACATTGATTGTTCAATACAAAAAACACTGATGATGATGTCGCTAAAATAAGTCAAGCAAGGTGCGATTTGGTAGTTGTATTTTATAAAAAGCTTGCTTGATTTTTAGATATTGATTTTCCTACAGAACAGTTTGTTAATTTTTAGACTATTGAAAAAGTCACTTGTTTTAAGTCATAATGCAAAACGAAGGCAAATCATGAGGACGGCAAATCTAAGCCTCTCGTGAATTTTGACTTAACATAATGACTAATTTCGACTAATACCATAAGTTCTATTTCTACCTGTATAGTGCATCATACAGGAAATAAGGAATGCAACAGAAGTGGAAATATGTCACGATGGATCCAAGACCATTCTGGTGGATGTGCTGTGTTCTGTAGAAGAAAAAACAATATTAAAAATGAACAAAGTTATGACTCAAGGAAAGTTAAGTCAAGCTGAAACTGTTAAAATAAACAAAAATCAAGATTTAAAACGTTTCATAATTATACAATAATATTACTAATTTATTGAATTTATGTTGCGCTCTCTCCAGGACCAGCCTAAACTATACAACAAAATCAAACTAAGGAAATTGCACAAGAAACAGTTAGTGGAAGCTTGGTGCCTATATTGTTTTTGAAGTGAATAACTTATAAACAAAACCTACTTAACACAAACTTCAAAAAGTTGTTTTAAAAATAATTATTCATGTCATAATACAAAGTTGCCGAAAAACATTCATCAGTCGGACCATTTTCTGACTTAGGTGACACGCAGCCAACAATCATACCAATCCCCATTGCCCAATTCTACCTCTTCGACGGTCATACTAAACGTTCCCTAGTTTAAAAAACATCACCAACGCCACCACTTGATGATTAAGGATAAACTTTATAACATAATTGTGCATTAATACTCATTTTGAAAAGCAATGATTTTCACACAAAGCTTACCATGTTATCACCGTGTAGCATCTATAACCTCTGCCGTAGACGCCGTCCGAAACACCCTTTATGAGCTGATGATGTCAGGTCTGGTCTCGGTGTTTGATCAAAACATAACCAATGTTCGTCTTTTTCTGCTTGCATTTTCTCACATAATTAAAAGCCATAGGAATCACTGAAGCAGGTGGTCATCTCAGTGAAACTTCGTCTTCAATTCCATATTGATCATAAAGCCATGAGAAGGGCGAATAGAGGAACAATTAGACGCTAAATATGAGGAGAATTCAGATCTATAATTTTAGTACGCCATTGAAGATTGCACTACGTTGTAAGTACGATGACCTTTGGCATGTCAAAACATGAATGGAAAATCACGCCAGGCGCACATGGCACCGATTGTAAACAACTACGGTTGCACCACGTTGGTCTGTAACAAGCGCCTTGACTGGCTAGCTACCCACCAATGCCAGTCGCGCCGGAGTAAGCCATGCTGCGTTAGGCAATGGATTTAAGATTTGAACATTTTTAAAGGCCAATTTCTTTTAGAAATCTATAAAAACCTTAATTTGTTCCAATGTATAAAACGATAAGTATTCAATACCCTTTGTTTTCAGGAAATAACAACGAATTTATCGTTCTAAGTTTGCGAGTTCTGGTTGTTAAACCAAAAACTCAAAATTTGATGAAATTAATTACATTTAATTACCCAATAAATCATTGGGTGACGTCATTGTATTGTCGAAATTTCTGTTTCATCTTTTCATCGGGTGTAATATTGTTGCCAAGTTTCATGACCGTGCGAGTTTGGGAAAGATATCAAAGTCTGCGGACAACGATGCGTGTATTTTTGAGGTGGGCGAACAAACTCAAAAATCCACTAGACTTAACTTTTTGTTGATAACAAAAATAAGGTGTTCGGTCGGATTCGGAAGTTTGGAAGGGGTTTAAACTTCCATTGAAATAGTTTTGCTTGAAATGGCATGCTACATTTTTGCTTGACCAAGTATCCTACTCATTATATAGATTTTGAACTTGCACCTTCAAGGTGATGTCATGTTACTCTTGACGACGTCATCGTGGTGTGAACCACTTTTTTGGATGTAACATATCCCAACTTGGATACATGCAAAGTTTCAGCTTGATTACTAAAGTTGTTCTGTGCTTATACTTGTTGTACGAACTAGCAGTTGCTTAAATGTAATTGAAAAATATTTCGTAAACATGACGATAAGTTTTCATCAAAAGTTAGTGAATGAGTCTCTGTTCACCTAACGTCGACACATCTCAACTGTAAGTACCACTAGTCATACAAAGTACCAGAACCTCCAACATGTCCGAGTCCATGTCCCATGACCATGCTTCGACAAAACCAACTGTAGCTCTTGAGATATGGTGTCACTTCCGGTTGATCCGGAAGTAAAGGTCACAAGGGGTCACGGTTACCGGTTTGACAGCGGGTCAATGTATACCCGATTTCAACCATAAGTGAAGGTCAAAAAGGTAACATTTCTGTGGAAAAGTTTGAGAAGGCTTAAAAATCTACAACATGATGTAAAAATTGTGAGTAATGTGTATGTAAAAAGTACGAGTATTTCTTAAAGTATGAATTGGGAAGTTTTCAACTTCCGGTTTGAACAGGAAGACAAGGTCAAACGGTATAAGACTCTGTGTAGTATTTGCTACATTTGTCAAGACCTCTCCGATAATGTATAGATTGTTATAATCGCTTATGTACTTCTTGAGTTATGAATTTTTAAATGATTAAACTTCGATTTACTGTATTTTAACACTTGATGACGTCATCATGACGTCACAACTACTTGATTGAGGTTTTATCAAGTTCCTTACATGGTGTAAATTTGAAGTTGATCTGATAAACGGAAGTTAATGTTTTTGCCGGGAAAGTGTTTTTTTGAAGAATTACACCAAGGCAAACTTTGACCTTTCGTTACGACCAGAAGTAAAGGTCATGTGAATTTGGCGTTTACTTTTTAAATGTTGCCCGTGTCTTGATCTATCATATGTCCAAATATAAATACTGTAGCTGTAATATTCGGGGACATACAGGCTTTCGCATATGGTCACTTTTTTACCTTAAATGGCTTGTAATTTGATACCTGATGACGTCATCATGACGTAACTAAAGCGGTTTCATCTCCTAATAAATATCTAACTATATGTGAAGTTTCAAGTTCATGTGATGTTGGGAAAGGTGTCTTAGTTACCGGACAAGGGACGGAGAGAATCAGAAGAAAACTAGAGATGAGTTTTTGTCATGTGACAAAAACAAGGTGTTCGCGGGGAGTGATTGAATGAATAAACATTCTACCTTATCAATCCAATGCCTGGTCCAGGAGTTATGAATTTTTCAAAAAAATTAACATCAACTTCCGGTTTGGACCGGAAGTCAAGGTCAAATAGGGTCACATTTTGTGTAGCGCATTTAGTTTATGAAGATGATTTAGATGATGTATGGATTGTAAACCTCCACCAATTTGTTGAAACATTAACTTTCACTTTCCGGTTTGAACCGGAAGTCAAGGTCAAATGAGGTCACAGTGTGTAGCGTTTCTTAAATCTTTGGAGCCCTTTCTGATGATGTATAGATGATAAAAATCCAATGTGTGGTTCAGGAGTTCTGATTTTTTCAAATATTAAATTTCATCTTCCGGTTTGAACAGGAAGTAAAGGTCAATTGGGGTCACATTCTGTAAATCGTTTGTTAAGTTGTTACATACTTGTCCAATGATGTATAGATTGTAAAAATCCATTGTGTGGTTCAGGAATTATGAATTTTGAAACATTACATTTCAGTTAATTTTTTTAGTTTGAAAATCGGTTGTGTAGTTCGTGAGATATGGTCCCACTTCCGGTTGACCCGGAAGTAAAGGTCAACATGGGGTCACGTTACCCAAGGCTAATCTCCAATGCCCAAGGAGTCCATAACTGAACAAAGTTTGAAAATCGGTTGCGTAGTTCTTGAGATATGGTATCACTTCCGGTTGACCCGGAAGTAAAGGTCAACATGGGGTCACGGCTAGTCAAGGCTAATCTCCAATGCCCAAGGAGTCTATACCTGAAAACAGTCTGAAAATCGGGCGAGTAGTTCTTGAGATATGGTGTCACTTCCGTTTGACCCGGAAGTAAAGGTCAACATGGGGTCACGGTACCCAAGGCTAATCTCCAATGCCCAAGGAGTCTATAACTGTAAAAAGTTTGAAAATCGGTTGAGTAGTACTTGAGAAATGGTGTCACTTCCGGTTGACCCGGAAGTAAAGGGCAACATGGGGTCACGGCTACCCAAAGCTAATCTCTAATGCCCAAGGAGTCTATAACTGAAAACAGTTTGAAAATCGGTTGTGTAGTTCTTGAGATATGGTCTCACTTCCGGTTGACCTGGAAGTAAAGGTCAACATGGGGTCACGGTTACCCAAGGCTATTCTCCAATGCCCAAGGAGTCTATAACTGAAACAAGTTTGAAAATCGGTTTAGTAGTTCTTGAGATATGGTGTTACTTCCGGTTGACCCGGAAGTAAAGGTCAACATGGGGTCACGGTTACCCAAAGCTAATCTCCAATGCCCAAGGAGTCTTTCACTGAAAACAGTTTTAAAATAGGTTGTGTAGTTCTTGAGATATGGTCCCACTTCCGGTTGACCCGGAAGTAAAGGTCAACATGGGATCACGGTTACCCAAGGCTAATCTCCAATGCCCAAGGAGTTTATAACTGAAAAAAGTTTGAAAATCGGGCGAGTAGTTCTTGAGATATGGTGTCACTTCCGGTTGACCCGGAAGTAAAGGGCAACATGGGGTCACGACTACCCAAAGCTAATCTCTAATGCCCAAGGAGTCTATAACTGAAAACAGTTTGAAAATCGGTTGTGTAGTTCTTGAGATATGGTCTCACTTCCGGTTGACCTGGAAGTAAAGGTCAACATGGGGTCACGGTTACCCAAGGCTAATCTCCAATGCCCAAGGAGTCTATAACTGAAACAAGTTTGAAAATCGGTTCAGTAGTTCTTGAGATATGGTGTTACTTCCGGTTGACCCGGTAGTAAAGGTCAACATGGGGTCACGGTTACCCAAAGCTAATCTCCAATGCCCAAGGAGTCTATCACTGAAAACAGTTTGAAAATCGGTTGTGTAGTTCTTGAGATATGGTGCCACTTCCGGTTGACCCGGAAGTAAAGGTCAACATGGGATCACGGTTACCCAAGGCTAATCTCCAATGCCCAAGGAGTTTATAACTGAAAAAAGTTTGAAAATCGCCTGTGTAGTTCTTGAATTATGAATTTTTTAAAAATCTGACATTTGATTGTTAGCGAGGTTTGCACGGACGGCTGTTTTAGAGACTAACAAAGCGTAATGTCAAAATCAGGTTGCGCGAACCTTGAAAAGAGACTAGACTACAAGCATGTTTGAAGGACTTTGAACCTTGCGGTTTGATTCAATGGAGCAAGCAGCCGCTCACCGTCTAACTGGTTTAGATCGCGTATTGTGTGTGTTTTCAATGCAGTTTATTCCCGCGGTTTGACAGCGGGTCAATGTATACCCAATTACAACCATAAGTGAAGGTCAAAAAGGTAACATCTCTGTGGAAAAGTTTGAGAAGGCTTAAAAATCTACAACATGATGTAAAAATTGTGAGTAATGTGTATGTTAACAAGTACAAGTATTCCTTAAAGTTTGAATTGTGAAGTTTTCAACTTCCGGTTTGAACAGGAAGACAAGGTCAAACAGTATAAGACTCTGTTTAGTATTTGCTACATTTGTCAAGACCTCTCCGATGATGTATAGATTGTTATAATAGCATATGTACTTCTTGCGTTATGAATTTTTAAATGATTAAACTTTGATTTACTGTATTTCAACACTTGATGACGTAATCATGACGTCACAACTACTTGATTGAGGTTTTATCAAGTTCCTTACACGGTGTAAATTTGAAGTTGATCTGATACACAGAAGTTAATGTTTTTGCCGGGAAAGTGTTTTTTTGAAGAATTACACCAAGGCAAACTTTGACCTTCCGGTACGACCGGAAGTTAAGGTCATACGATTTTGACGTTAACTTTTTAAATGTTGCCCGTGTCTTGTTCTATCATATGTCCAAATATAAATACTGTATCTGTAATATTCGGGGACATACAGGCTTTCGCATATGGTCACTTTTTTACCTTAAATGGCTTGTAATTTGATACCTGATGACGTCATCATGACGTAACTAAAGCGGTTTCATCTCCTAATAAATATCTAACTATATGTGAAGTTTCAAGTTCATGTGATGTTGGGAAAGGTGTCTTAGTTACCGGACAAGGGACGAAGAGAAGCAGAAGAAGTAAAAAAAAAAAAAAACCGAACAAAAATAAGAGGTGTTCCGGGCTGAATGCCCGAACACCTAAAAAAAAAAAAAAACGAACAATAATAAGAGGTGTTCGGAGCAAAGCTCTCCGAACACCTAACTAGAGATTTAGTGTTTGTTGGAACAAACACTAGGTGTTCGGATTTCATTGGGGTCAGTGTTGTGTCAATGTGTGAACTATTTTATTGAGTCGATGAAAAGATTGTTGATAGCTTTTGAAATTTCAAAGTGTAAATCAAATACGTGTATACATTCAGTTTACACGGGAAATAAATGATAACGTTCCTACTTAAGACTGCATTGAGCTCTAGAACGTGTATTAATTGAACATCTGTTTCAATTTTCATGAAAATATTCATAAACTGTACTGTAAACAAGACTTTTACTGACAATTCAAAAAAGAGACTCTTAATATGTATTTCTTTTACTTCCGGTTGGACAGGAAGCCAGGTCAAATCATGTCATTATAACTTTCACACATAAAACATTCGCAAAAAATGCAAAGCTTAAAACATAATTTCTAAAGATACGATTACAAAGTGTTTTCAGCAAGAGTACATTATTTAATTTATTATATAAATTATTAGGGTAAATTGTCCTTTTCATACAGAGCATCAATTTTTGAATTCCCTTTCATCTTGGTTGCATATCTTCAAACGAGCCGCTGAACTACTCACAAGTACAGCCATGTAAGCCATTTACTGAAGTTAATTTATTTTTCAATTAATATTGATTCTTTATGGATTAATAAATCCAACTATGCTAATCATGTTCACATTATTAATTTACAATTATTAGAAGTTTTCAACAGGGTTTCAAATACAGTGAGTTGAATACTCATGAAGTATCTGTGTATGAAACATCGATTGTTCAAAACTATGCACTGATGATGATGTCATTAAAATAAGTCAAGCATAGTATGAGCTATCGGTTGCATTTTTTTTTTTTTTAAGACAGATTTTCATTCATACAGAACGGTGGGTTAAATTTAGAATATTGAAAGAAAACACACTTGTTTTGGATAATTATGAAAGACAAAGGCAAGTCATGAAGACGGCAAGTCTAAGCCTCTCGTGAATTTTGATTAATAACATAATGAGTTGAGCTACCTCTATGGTGCACCTTACACTCAGCAAGGAAATAAGGATGGAACACAACAACGAGTGTGAAAACTTTATAGCTTTATTTCTCACCTAATTAAAAGCCATACGAATCACTGAAGCAGGTGGCCATCTCAGTAAAACTTCGTCTTCGATTCCATGTTCACCATGAACCATCAAAAGGGCGAATAGGGGAACAACTTGACGCTGAACATGGCACAGGTGGAGCGGAATTTAATTCTGCAGTGTTATTGCGCCATTGATAAGCCAACGTTATAAATGCGTTGAACTGCGACACGTCAAAACTTGCACGGAAATCATGCAACTACATCCAGCCTTCAGTGAAGGCCCACGTAGGCTTTGGACCTCGTGATCAATGGAGCGGAACGTGCTTCCGAGGGCTATTACTAACGAAATGTTCAACTTACATTTTGAGCCGGAGGTCAAGGTCAAACGGGGTCACTCTTTGTGTAGCGTTTGTTGAGTTTTAATAAACCTGTCCGATGATGCATAGATTGTTGAAATCCATTAAATTGTTATCGAGTTATGATTTTTTGAAATATTAAACTTTGATTTACTGTAATTCGACACCTGGTGACGTAATCATTACGTCACAACTCACTTGGCATCTCCTAGTTATAGTCTAACTACATGCAAAGTTTCAAGTTCATCCAAGGTTCGCATCTATGCTTTTTTTTGCGGACAAACGCCAAACAGAAGAAAAAGAAGAACTAAACTAGAGATTTAGTGTTTGTTGGAACAAACACTAGGTGTTCGGATTTCATCGGGGTCAGTGTTGTGTCAATGTGTGAACTATTTTATTGAGTCGATGAAAAGATTGTTGATAGCTTTTGAAATTTCAAAGTGTAAATCAATTACGTGTATACATTTAGTTTACACGGGAAAGAAATAATGTTCCTACTTAAGACTGCATTGAGCTCTAAGACGTGTATTAATTGATTATCTGTTTCAATTTTCATGTAAATATTCATAAACTGTACTGATAGTTAGTATACAAGACTTTTCCTGACCCTTCAACAAAGAGCCTCTTAATATGTATTTCTTTTACTTCAGGTTGGACAGGAAGCCAGGTCAAATCATGTCATTATCAATTACACAGAACTTTCACACATAAAACATTCACACAAAATGCAAAGCTTAAAAATCATAATAGATGTATTTCTCAAGATACGATTACAAAGTGTTTTCAGCAAATTATTAGAGTAAATTGTCCTTTTCATACAAAGCATCATTTTTTGAATTCCCTTTCATCTTGGTTGCATATCTTCAAACGAGCCGCTGAATTACTCACAAGAACAGCCATGTCAGCCATTTACTGAAGTTTATTTATTTTTCAATGAATATTGATTCTTTATGGATTAATAAATCCAACTATGCTAATCATGTTCACATTATTAATTTACAATTATTAGAAGTTTTCAACAGGGTTTCAAATACAGTGAGTTGGATACCCATGAATTATCGGTGCATGAAACAGTGATTGTTCAAAACATATGCACTGATGATGATGTCATTAAAATAAGTCAAGCATAGTATGAGCTATCGGTTGCATTTTTAGACATTGATTTTCATTCATACAGAACGGTGGGTTAAATTTAGAATATTGAAAGAAAACACACTTGTTTTGGATAATTATGAAAGACAAAGGCAAGTCATAAAGACGGCAAGTCTAAGCCTCTCGTGAATTTTGACTAATAACATAATGAGTTGAGTACTATTTCTACCTCTATGGTGCACCATACACTCAGCAAGGAAATAAGGATGGAACACAACAACGGGTGTGAAAACTTTATGTTATAGCTTTATTTCTCACATAATTAAAAGTCATACGAATCACTGAAGCAGGTGGCCATCTCAGTAAAACTTCGTCTTCGATTCCATGGTCACCATGAGCCATCAAAAGGGCGAATAGGGGAACAACTTGACGCTGAACATGGCACAGGTTGAGCGGAATTTAATTCTGCAGTGTTATTGCGCCATTGATAAGCCAACGTTATAAGTGCGTTGAACTGCGACACGTCAAAACTTGCACGGAAATCATGCAACTACATCCAGCCTTCAGTGAAGGCGCACGTAGGCTTTGTACCTTGTGATCAATGGAGCGGAACTGCCAGTCGCGTGCTTACGAGAGCTACTAACGAAATATATTACTTACATTTTGAGCCGGAGGTCAAGGTCAAACGGGTTCACTCTTTGTGTAGCGTTTGTTGAGTTTTAAAATACCTGTCCGATGATGCATAGATTGTTGAAATCCATTAAATTGTTATCGAGTTATGATTTTTGAAATATTAAACTTTGATTTACTGTAATTCGACACCTGATGACGTAATCATTACGTCACAACAATTTTATGGAGGTTACATCAAGTTTCTAACATGGTGTAAATTTGAAGTTGATCAGATGAACAGAAGTTAAGAATTTTGCCAGGAAATGATTTTTTGTTAAGAATTGCAGAAAGGCAAACTTTGACCTTCCGGTACGACCGGAAGTAAAGGTCAGGTGAATTTGGCGTTAACTTTTTAAATGTTGCCCGTGTCTTGATCTATCATATGCCCAAATATGAATACCATAGCTGCAATATTCAGAGACCTACAGGCATTGGCATGAGGGCACTTTTTGAACTAAAATGGCTTGTAATTTGACACCCGATGACGTCATCATGACGTCATTGCTCACACACCTTCTGCTCGTTATGTTCTAACGTCACATTAAGTTTCAAGTTGATCAAAGGTTTGCAAGTATGGTTTTTTTTGCGGACAAACGACTATCAGAAGAATAAGCAAAACAAAGAAAAAAAACAAAAAAAAACGAACAAAAACAAGGAGTTGTTCGGGCTTAATGCCCGAACACCTAAAAAAAAACCCCAAACAATAACAAAGAGTTGTTCGGGCTGAATGCCCGAACACCTAAAAAACCGAACAATAACAAAGAGTTGTTCGGGCTGAATGCCCGAACACCTAACTAAAAAAAAAAAACCGAACAATAACAAAGAGTTGTTCGGGCTGAATGCCCGAACACCTAAAAAACCGAACAATAACAAAGAGTTGTTCGGGCTGAATGCCCGAACACCTAAAAAAAAAAACCGAACAAAAACAAGGAGTTGTTCGGGCTTAATGCCCTAACACCTAATTAAGTGTTTTCATAGGCATCGTTAGAGTATTATTGTGCATCAAATACTCCATACATTCGTCAGAGTTCGTTCATATGAATTACTAGGCCCTATTGCTAGTTGCTGCATATTTAGCACGTATTGTTAGGAGGTAGCCTGCGTAGGCTTTCTGCAGTTTCAAGTATTTTCAAGTAGGCCTATCAATAGTCATGCCCAATCATAGGCCTAGCCAAGAAAGAGCAGCAAACTGGTCATTCGAAGAGGTAAAGATATTGGCCGAGTTTGTGAAGGAAAACACAGCTCAGTTATTCGGCACACGGTGCAAGGCTTCCGTTGAGGTTGATAAAGTGAAAGGAGAGTATTGGAAGAAAGCAACTGAGGTTTTGAAGGAGTGTGGAGGATCGGACAGAAAATGGGACAAAGTAAGGAAAAAATGGCAGGATGTGTCGAGCCATGCCAGGAACTACCACCGGGACATCAACAGAACAGGTAATGAAGTCATTCATTCCGCTAGCTTTTATAATATTTGTTAGAGCTATTTTTTTAAAAGAGTAAAAACTTTCAAATGTTATTTTCTTACAAAAAAATCAAGTTAAATTATAAAATGTTTATACTATTAAATTCAGTGATTAATACTACAGTCTCTCAATTACAGGAGGAGGTCCTAAACCACCAGTGAACAAAACCTATGAGGCTGTTTTGGACGCCTTGGCAGCAGTGGCCAAAGACGGAATCGTTGAAAAAACGCAGGGAGAAACATTCCCAGATGTAGAGACGTTGCTAGGCAACGTTGAAACAGGTACCGTAGATAGTATATGTTAAAGGCGTAGAAAATAAAGTTGATCCTAAATACTGACTTTCCTTTTCATACTTGTACTTTTAGCCCTTTTGGGGTATGTATTTGTACTCCTTCATGTATATACCCTTCTTTTGTAATTAAATCCGAGACAAAGCTCACTTTTGCAAAAAGAAGTTGACATTAAACATGTTAAATATATTTTTGTTTAAATATATTAATAAGACACGTTGGAGACATTTGCATTAAATAACTCTAAGACTAAGACTTTATTGTTTCAAAAAATCAAAGTCAAGAATGGTCATATTGAAATAAAACTGTATATAGTTTTTAAAATCAGACAAGTTGCTTAGATATGTTTTTCCATTCCTTAAAGGCATCACCGACGTTGCCATGGAAGACCTTGCCCAAGAGGAAGAGGTTGACGAGGAAGAGGTTGACGAGGAAGGTGAAGAGAAGGAAGACGATGGACGGACAGCGAGAGCAGCAGCTACTGTACGCAGAAAAAAGTGCTCACAGCAGACGACTATAATCGACATAGAGAGGGAGAAGCTGAACCTAGAAAGGGAGAGGCTGGAAATCTCCAAGGAGAATTTCAAGCTCTCCAGATCGATGGCCGAATCTTTGAAGGAGATCAGCCACACCCTTCAGATGTTCATGGCCTTTACTTTGGAGAAGAATGGGGTGGTAGTTGTGCCAGAGCCTTAATTATTTCATAGGTTTTCTCGGTCAATTTCAGTAAAACATAATTCCATTCCATTAAAATGCTTTCCCACATCTATTCCTATTTTTTTCAAACTTGAGTTTGGAATCACTCATTTGTGCATTTTTTTAAAAAATCTCATGGGGGGGGGGGAGGGGGTTCTGGGGGGGGGTGTACTCATGCCCCCGCTGGTAACGCCACTGACTATTGCAGTCAATAACGTTTTCGTGTACACATTCAGGTTGGTTTCAGTCATTCTATATCATCAACAAGACATTCAGTACTAAATTTGCAAAAGAATTTGGTTTAATTTCTACGACCTTTCTATACAAAATTGATGACGCTGAGTGATTGACCAGCCTCTTGCCGTTAGCTTTTTCGAAATTGAATGATCTTTGCAACCTAATGAATTTGAATGATAAACTGTTTAAATTGAATTACTCCTTTCAACTATCGAATGGTGATGCGATGGAGCATTCATTTTTGAACTAAACTGAATGAGTCGAGTGTTAAATTGAACAATCTTTTGTTGAAATTGGCCAAGACCTATATTTTATTGTAATTGATTTATTTAACTTAATCATTATGATTGTTCTTTGAACAGGCAAACCTTGCATCATCTTAATGTTTAATATTTTGCTTAAAGGCACTGAACACGTTTGGTAATTGTCAAAGACCAGTGTTCTCACTTGGTGTATCCCAACATATGCATAAAATAACAAGGCTATGAAAATTTGGGCTCAATTGGTCGTCGAAACGTCAGGACACTATTTTTTGCAAACATTTTGTATAATAAATCAATTCCAACCCCCCTGTAAACACACAATACATCTTATCTGTAATAAACATTCAGTCACGTTAGTTTATTGTCGACACAAGAATTTGCAAATTGGTTTAGGCTCTGTCTGGGTTTACATTATTATTAGGATTATTTCAATTGCAGCAATCAAAATAATCAATCTAATGCCTAAGATTTTAAATACAAGATGACAATTTTTAATTATTATACAATTTAAGTTTTTGGATGCATTTTTTGACTTCTTGGTTTTGTTCAAAGAAGTGAATAAAATGTTATTGCTGCAAACAATTGTCTATTCATGGTGTTTGTGTTTTTGAATAATTTATGCGATTAATTGGTTTGTACAAAATCTAAACTTAGTTGAAATATTGATTAACTATTCGCCCCCTGTGTGCTCGTCCATCATGGAGTACTCCTACATAGGGCAAAGCCTCTACTTCTTCAACTTCAACATCCTCCTCAATATCTGGCTCACCCAAGATCTTGGCAAAATTAAACAAAACACAGCAGGATTTGATAATTTCGCAGGCTCTTCTGGGAGACACCCTCAGACCGAGTGCGAGGCATGGAAATTTCCTCTTAAGTTGGCCAAGCATCTGCTCCACTTCGACCCTTGTCCTTCGGTGACATCTGTAACAGGAGAAAGTAGGGGGAATTGGCATGACTGTTAATTTATCAAAGTACATACTAACAATGAAAATTAGTAGAAATATAGGTGACCACTCTATGTTAAGACACCCCTATTTCCTGACAAACTGCACACAAGATTGTGTTAGCCAGAGACCAGCCTATTGGCCATATTCAAATTAGTGGTTTCAGCTACGGATATGACTGTTTCTGAGGGTGTTGCTAAAGACGTAGTCTACTTCAACGCATGATGACGCTGAAATCTAGCCATAGCTGTAGCCACCAATTCGGACACGGTATGAGTTCATGTTAATTACCCCTTGTGATCAACACACTACGGTTAGGATTAGGATTAGGATTAGGAACATACATTTGTAGGAGTATTGGAACATAGGGGTGTTGGAACTTGGGGTGTAACCTAAATAAAATATACATGTACCTGTTATAATTTCTTTCAGCATTTGTTGTTGGGTCGTCAATTGGAGTCATCAGCCAAGGCCTGAGGGGATATCCGGAGTCTCCAATCAACATTCCTTGCAACCTAAAAACAAAGTGTTTGGTATGTTATTTTTCTTTATGAAAAATGTTTAAATTCAAGTATATAAGCATACATAATTATGCAATGTGTCAAGTATGTAATGTGTACATGTGTGCTATGTATATTTTTTCAAGTGCATACACATGGCTAAAGTATGATCTTCCATTGACCAGATACATGGATGGCTTAAATGCGAGTGCTCCGTTTTAGGTCGGATTTGATAAACTCTCTTTATTTGATATTAGAAGATTAAGCTTTTATAACATAGGGTTGCTCATTTCCTTTGTCTAATATATAATCTTTTTCCCCCTGTGATCAGATGATAATTTAAATTGACAAACCTGCCATCATTTAACATGTCGCCAATGACACTCCCATGGATGATGGCACTGTCATGGGTATTACCGGGCCACCTGGCTGCAACATTGGTGATGCGATACTGAGCATTACAGATGACTTGGATGTTAATGCTGTGCCAACCCTTTCTGTTAACATATAGATGCTCATCATCTAGTAACGGAGCACCATACAACCGGATGTGACTCCCATCAACAGCTCCGACAACTTGAGGAAACCCTGCGATGGCAAAGAAGTCTCGTTGGGCTTTCGTGACATCTTGTTGTCGCACAGGAAATTTGATGATCGTGTTGGCTATTCTATTGATGACACTGCAAACTCGATGAATGACTCTGCTCACAGATGGTATACTCACATCATGAAGGTCTCCATGAATAGAGTAAAAGGACCCAGTAGCAAAAAATCGTAGTGCTATCAAGAGTTGCATCTGTGCTGAAATTGCGTTGCTACGCTGTGGAAATAAATATAATATTTATTGCATTTAATTGTAATAAATGTTATACTAAATTGTTAAAAAATGTTCCATGTCCCATTCGTATAAGCTACAAAAATCCCCACGCTATTTTATTCCATTTGTCAATTTAAAACATTTACAAAATTGAAATAATCTGTATTTTAGTTTGGGGATGGATATCTTTTCTTGTGTTTAATGTAAACTACGTCTGGGACTCACTGTGCATGTGCATACATTTTGTTTTAGTGTGATTTAGTAATAGAACTTTCCAGTTAATTTAGTGGTTATATAGCACTTCCCCATGTCCACTTTTCATGTGATTTTGTTGGTCATTTAGTAAAATTAAAACTGTTAATACACAAGTTAGTTATTGTTTGTTTATTAAAAAAATATGAATTCATAGAAATTTGTGAAATGCCTTTAGCAACTAATAAGGGGCCTATATCAACATTAAAAACAGAGCTGTATGAAAAAAGGGACCCATCATGATCAATGCATCAACTAATCCAAGTGAAATTCAGTATTTTAAATAACAACCAATTAATTTATTAAAGGTATGTCCTTCCGTCTAGACATGTCATGCATGGAAGGGCCTATATGGTACAATAATTACAAAAGTTACAAATTCATTGAACACCAACACAGTGCATTATTGAATCGTAATCATTTTACTGTTCTTGCTCTAGATTCTAGACGTTCGTTAAGCAAGTTTGGTATAGTCTAAATAAAAACAGTAAGTACCCAACGGTTGGACTGTAACTGTAAGTGTAACTGGTAAAAAATATTTAATAATTTATTGAAATTATATTATTTAAATTTTACTAGGCCTAGCTAAAGTTCAATAAATAATCGTCGAAATATCCGAGTGAAACTTAGCTTTAGTGTTTTAATTATCCACCGTGGTGCTTCTAGTAGCTTGAGCATGGCTTGAATAACTTTTAAAAACGTAACCACTGCTGCTGTGTGTATCCATCAAAACAAACTGTGCGGGCGCCGCCATGTTTGTTTAGATGGTTTTGAGTAAACGAACGGTGGCGCTAGACAGTTTGTTTCTCCGTTTGTTTATCACACCGTAATTATAACGGTAGACGGAAAAGGAGACCCAGTACAGGACCCTACGTCATCACCGTGATATGAATAAAACATTTTGGTCAGGTCATTAATTTGCATATTAAAATCCTTCAGTTGCGTGCGTGGTGACCGGCCGTTCCGTCGTCGTCGTGTGGTGGTGGGTGTTGCGACGTGCATAGTAGTTCACTGTTTGTACATGTACATGTGTGTACATTGTACTGTACAACATGTCGCTGTAATTTGTTTTTTTTCGCATAGCTATTAATATTATTAACCCACCAGTTTTTTATTTAATTTACTGTAAACAATCCGTTCAAAGATGGTAATTACTAATTGATGAAACCGCTAAGAAGACGTTGAAAAATGAATTGCTCACTAGCGGTTCAGTTCTTAAAAAAATCTCATATTTATTGTTCTCAGATCACTTTTTCAATTCAATGGGAAATGCAGTATACGCATCGTTTAATTGAAAATACTAATTACAAACCTGATAACCACATGCAATTTTTAATAATTAAGTGTCTAAGTTTGTTTTGTACTTCAATGTTTCAGCTGTCAGGGCCCAATTTCATGGCTCGATCTGCTTATTAGCAACGGATCGGCGCTACGGAAGCAGGGAATTCTGCGCTTACGTCATGCGTATTTCACGGGTATTTTTGCTTGAACGCTTGCGTAGTCAATAGAGCATTCTACGCTTACACGTACAGGGCCCAATACGTGTAACTGTAGCGCAGAAATTCGGCACTTGCTCGGTAAGCGGAGAATGGTGATCGCAAGCGCAGAATTCGGCGGTAAGCAAAGCCATGAAATTGGGCCCAGTACTAACTTCTGGCAAGTCACATTAGAAAACCACACTTCAAAATAAAGATTATTTGCCACTTGCCAATGCTTCAATATGTCATGGGCTTAATGAATTTAGACAGTCAGAACACCATATAATTCATGATGACCTCATATAAGCATAGAGAAAGGATGATATAAGCATTTTTTTTATGTAAAAAGCCTCACAAGTCAGTTTTGTACCTGAAAATACAGAGCTAGGACAACGGCTAATTTCTTTGAAACCATAACTGGGAGGGCACATATCTTTTTTGACGACAGTTTTTTTACTTTTGCCATTCCCTAGACGGCCTCTGCTATTGTATTGTCCAAAGAATTAAAATAAATAATACAAATAAAAATAAAGCAGTAGATGCTTATGACCGTATATATGTGCTATGTTTTATTTAGCTCATTGTCATCTTTAAAACAATTATTTATGTTTTCCCTCATATTAAAAACATATTTTTAACAAAATTTTCAACTGTTGTTTTGCCAGGCAGACATTTTTAGGTGTTTATTTTTTTTAAAATGAGTTACTTCGATTATTTCTTGAGCCGTTCAAGACTTTAAATAGCTTTAATAACTTTAAGCGGACTGACCCTTAGTCCATGAGTAAATAAGATCTGTGCAAGGAGTGACCACCCTGCAGACGGGGACTCCACTGGGGGTTGGATGCACGTTCACAATATATATATATACAGCACTCACTTGGATGGGGTCCTGCACAGTTCCTCTCAACATGTTTATCACTAAGGCATTATTAAGGTGGTCTATACTAGAGCCAGGAGAGTCATTGAAAGGGGTGAGTACTTGGTTACCTGTTCTTTGATTCATAATTATCATATATATTTAATAAGTTTGTTCACTACTAGCTGTGTACATTGTAAGCTTTAATAGGGGTCACAATATCCATTTTCCAATTACTGAAGAACTTGTCTCTATTGGTTTATGGAACTTCATTCACCTCTCATTAATTAATTGTTTATGCTTTGTTAAAGTCACTTTCTTGTCAGCATGCTGTGGTCAAACTTTTCACATGTATTGTGTACCATCGGTTGCAACTTATTGATGCATCACCATGTGGTGGAATGTTAACCTCCTCTGTAGACTTGCCTAAAAGAGTATATTCTGAGTATGTGATTGGGGACTAATAAGGAAGTGAGCTTAAAAAAAGTCAGTATTACTACACAGCTTAGTTTATCGATATGCAGTATTAGTTTTGTGAATTGTGTTGTATTTGGTGTTGTATAGCAATCGATATGTGACCACTGCTACATTGCTATCACATTTTGCTAGGATCATTGTTTATTAGGGCTTACTAATTTGATAAGAGTGTACAGCAAGAAGTACGATTTCTCTGAAGTGCTGGTATATCTTGTTTCTTTATGTAAGTCTTTGAATTGTGTTGTATTTGGGGTTGACATTTCCTGTGTGAGTGACTGTATTAAGTACCCAGTCTGTATCTTTATACAGACAATGTGCCAACCTTCAGACAATGTGCCAACCTTTTTGTTTTGGGAATAAAGAGAACTACTGTCACACAAAGATATTTAGATCCATAATATAGCCAATTTCTCATAATTTACTCATACTGAGCAATACATATGGGGCAAATAAATTCTGCTTTTGGTTTACGTGTAATTGCTACACATGAAAAGTGTGACCATCTGCCACAAACATCACAGCGAACCCACATTTGTTGCTTGGTGAAAGAAGGACAACCAATCATGTCACATTTGGTTCGCTGCGACGGTGGCTTGACAGATGCATCAATTAGCTCACGAAGTACGAAAGTCCTCATCAGTGCCGGTAAGTCGTTGGTCAATGATGAAAGCTCTCTCTCTATGCCAATAGTCAAAGCTAGTGCATTCTGTTGAGGAAAGGATACAATAAAAAAACATTCCACTAAGCACGAAAGACAACAATAAAAATAACACAAAGGCAGTAAATAATCCCACTACAGGTAATCTACTGGTCAATGCCATCCCCAGTAGAGTGACATCCTCAGTAGAATGTCATCCCCAGCAGAGTGACATCCTCAGTAGAATGTCATCCCCAGTAGAGTGACATCCTCAGTAGAATGACATCCCCAGTAGGGAGACATCCCCAGTAGAATGACATCCCCAGTAGAATGACATCCCCAGTAGAATGACATCCCCAGTAGAATGACATCCCCAGTAGAGTGACATCCCCAGTAGAATGACATCCCCAGTGGAGTGACATCCTCAGTAGAATGTCATCCCCAGTAGAGTGACATCCCCAGTAGAATGTCATCCCCAGTAGAGTGACATCCCCAGTAGAGTGACATCCCCAGTAGAGTGACATCCCCAGTAGAATGACATCCCCAGTAGAATGACATCCCCAGTAGAATGACATCCCCAGTAGAATGACACCCCCAGTAGAGTGACATCCCCAGTAGGGAGACATCCCCAGTAGAATGACATCCCCAGTAGAGTGACATCCCCAGTAGAATGGCATCCCCAGTAGAGTGACATCCCCAGTAGAGTGACATCCCCAGTAGAGTGGCATCCCCAGTAGAGTGACATCCCCAGTAGAGTGACATCCCCAGTAGAGTGACATGCCCAGTAGAGTGACATCCCCAGTAGAGTGACATCCCCAGTAGAGTGACATCCCCAGTAGAGTGACATCCCCAGTAGGGAGACATCCCCAGTAGAGTGACATCCCCAGTAGAATGACATCCCCAGTAGAGTGACATCCCCAGTAGAGTGACATCCCCAGTAGAGAGACATCCCCAGTAGGGAGACATCCCCAGTAGAGTGACATCCCCAGTAGAGTGACATCCCCAGTAGAGTGACATCCCCAGTAGGGAGACATCCCCAGTAGAATGACATCCCCAGTAGAGTGACATCCCCAGTAGAGTGACATTCCTAAAAATGACACCCCCATTAAAATGATGATTACAGCAGACTGACAGCATGTTTGTTTTTACTTACCAACATGACAAATGGTCCACAGCTATGACCATCCTTTTGTTGTGCTGATGAAAATGAATCATCAATAGTCCATTTTCCAAGCTCTCCAACTTGTTTTGCTCGCATTGACATGAACTTCCTAGAATATCAAAATTGTACACTGTATGGTTAAAACTTCCCAACAGAGACACACAATTGTTGTAAGCTGTAATGTTTTGAAGACACCAGGGGGGAATGCCCCTAGGGGGTATACAAAAGCCCTGTAATGGTAATTTTGCACTGACCACATAACAACAATACAAAATAAACTTACTTCCATTTGTCAAGATAAATCTTGCTGCTTGTGAGATTCAGAGAGTCCAGTAATGTTACCGTTTGTTTGCTCACATTACCTGCCAGCAAAATCCAGTGACTTCCATTGACATTGACTGGCATGAACACCCACTTATACATAGACATTTTGACCTGTGTATAAAAATATGTTTACCTTTCAGTTGTAAATCACTCAATCTGCAATGTTCTTAATCTAAATATTTCATTCAATGTAACTTTTCATTAAATTCAACTTTTCATTGACCTTATCATTCAATGAAAAATATGCATTGAAAGTTACCTTCTAAAACAAAAGAATTCTCCAATTTTATCAACATAATTTATTGTGTAAGAAAACCCTTTCTTTTTAAAGGGCATGTACAAACCGTGTTCATATTGTGCACATTTAATTTTCAATAAATACATGACATAACTAAACAAAGATGATGAGTTTGTTTGCAATATAGAAAGGAACTATTCTTTACCTTTTTGTACAGGAAGGTGTCAAACCTCCCATTGTCCCATAGAACAGCAACATATGACGGTAGAACATAAACATGTTCATCATGTTGCTTGTTTACATTTGACTTCAGAAGTGCCAGGTATGCGTTGATTACCTACAAACCAGTTAACAAAATGAAGACGGACAACATTTTAAAAAACACTACTATCCTATTTAATAGTATAAAATCAGCACAATTCTAAGTTTGAAAACCACAAATTTTCTTAGTTTTACACTTACCTTGTCAGTCAACCAGTTGTTACCTTGAAGAGATGTTAAGTCTGCCTTTTCAAGAACCTCTCCACATACATGTACTCTTGACCCATTTGTTACTTTGACCTTTTTTATCTCACTAGCGGGCTGTAATTTCAACACAATGTCTGAAACAGGAAAATAGAAGGCCATCCTGAAATGCACAACCTTGAACTAAAGCTATAGTGAAGGCCAATGACTTCCAAAGGAGCCCTCACATAGAGCAACATTTACATAAATCATTTCAAAAAATGACTACCTGCAGTGATTCAAAGCGTAATACACAAATGAAATGAACTGTTCAATTAGTTCAGGTTACTTAGTTCTTGCAAAATTATGTGATCCAGAGTATTTTGAATATTTTGATGTAACTTAATCAAGAAGCCTACTCCTGGTTTAAACAAAAAAGTACAATTTTTGTTCACCTCTTAAATAAGATTTTCTCATACTTTCATTCTTTCCGAAACATGCATCTCTGGAGAAAGAGTCAGCACTGTTCTTTGTAGCTGTTGAGGATACAAGTTAAATACAAGTTCAAATCATGCTATTAAATTATGGTAGTTGGGTACTACTAAATAACATTTTGTCAGAAAGGCCACTATAGGAATGCTGTATTTTCTAAGGTAATTTTTATCAGGTTTTTTTGATATCGTTAACTTTGGATTTTTCCTGACATATCATTCATCTTGTAACCTAATAGGCTCAAAGGTTCTTATACTGAATGTGTTGAAAGTGAATTGATTTTTTTTATTGTTTTATTTGAGGACTGATTGTGCATATTTCTTTTATTTTGTTTGTTATTGAAGTCTTTCAATTTCAAACTGATTTGTGTTTGAAAATCTGTCAATTCACTTTGCATTCTTGGTTTGCTTTTAATGGAGATAGGTCTAAAATTTTGTATAGATTTGGCAGTATCCAAATACATTTAATTGAGCTGCTGTCTTACTTTACTTTAAATAGAAATCCAGATTTTCAATTGTTTTTATTTATATTATTTAAGATATGTTCAGTGTACATTTACCTTGCTGTTCAAACTTGCTGTTTTGTTCATCCTGTCCTGGACATGTACCATCCCAGAAGGTGACATGCTTTGTAGCTATTTGAGAAAATTATACAAGTGAAGTATGGTTATCGTTTTATACAAAAACAAAACAAAACGTTTTTCAGCATTCCACACTACAAGTTTATAGATCAATTATAGGGAGACTGATTACTTTTGAGAGAAACGTATGAATCCTGAAAATTCACATCAATAATTATTATTACAGGTGTGCCTCTTAAACAAAACAAACAGAAAAGTGTGCATGTAAATGAAATTCACCTTTGACATTACACATTGCTGCAGTTGCCTTCAGGAGATCTTGTATAGCTTGTTCTGCCTCTTTGCTACTTTGCTGTGCATCAAACTTTGTATAGATGTCACCATTTTTCACTTAAAACACAAATGCAAAAACTTAAATCAAATTATTGTTGCCACTTTACATATGTATTTTGATGCATTTTATTGAATTCCATACACATGTACATCATTCGCACCAATAACAAAAAGTTTCTTTCAATGCTGGACAGTTGCTTACCTAATTCAGCTATCAAAAGAGTTGCCACACGGTACTTGGCAGAATTTCCCAGATTTTCTGGTGCAAGAGCACAAAGTGGTATCAGCAGTTGCATCTGTTCATCATCAGACAATTCATCTAAAACGGACATAGCTGTAAGGGAAACAACATCTGCAGTCCAACCTTTTGAAATTTCTGCTTCTCCAACAAATGTAGACCACTGCTTTGGTTCAAGGGAATCCTTGAAAGCTTAAAAAAAGCATAATAAACTAGCAAATTAAATAAAAGAAATACTAATTTTAAAAAAGTGTAAAACTATGATACAAATATTTGTAAAGGAAAATATTTAGTGAGGCGGTTAGTTCAGTTATAACAGGGAACAATTTACTATACAATAACGTGGTTGTGACTATCAAAACATAAAGCTCTTAATCTCAACTTTCTTTCGTACCTCTTGCTTTGTCAAGAACTGTTAACAAGTTTGCAGCTTGTTGACCTGGCACCTCAGCGCACCCATCAACAATAACCTCCTCATCCATGATTGTGTCCTTGCTAGAGGATGTAACATACACCCTTTCTTTGGCGTTGTCCGCTGATGCACCAAACCGCCCACTAGCCCAAAACTTGCTCCCGCGAAGGGGTAATTTTCTTTTGGGTGTTGATTTCAGTGGTTTTCTGGTTGGATGATGGGAGCGGGAGATTTTCTTCTTTTTGGGTATTGTTGCCTCGGGGGTAACAGGCACACCATCTTCACTATTTAAATGAAGATTAATGAACTGATTTGCTTCCTTAAGAAGACTAGATAGATGCTTTAACGCGTCTATATTTTGGCAAAGGTAGGTTGACCTCTCTATTGTTGACAACTGCTCTCTGCACACAACTGCAGTTGATTTGATGGGAGAGATGTGTCTGCGTTTCCTAGGTGGTAAATCTGCAGTACACTGTTGCTGACTTGCAATCACTTCAGCCTCTTCATCTTGAGATCTTTGCCTTTCACCAACCAGAGTAATGTTGCCATCCAGGGTAAAGAGCGGTGACTCTGTATAATCTTTTGGTAGACTATCCCATGAGATGTCATCAAAGTAATGCATCACAGCAAACATATGTTTACATGGTAAATGGGTCCAGGTCCAGGAATGGCAATCACAGCCTGGAAGCCCATTGCCAGCATTAAGACACATTGTATATGTGTCATTGTTGGATTGGCTTTTGATCTGTTTAAGAAGGAAATTAAATGCTTGAAGTGTATAAATGACTATGCACATGACTATAAATATAAACGAGAGAAATAAATTTGACAAAAGTCATTTTTACATTTTCAAATATTGAAGTTTTAGCATGATTTTGATGATAAGCAAAAAATTAAATTTTGGAAAAAAATGTGTTTTTCAAGAAATTGCAGATAATTTTATGTCTAATATCTTGGAATTAACTATGATGTAGGATAACTATTTTAAAATGCATAAATATGCATGAATACCTTGAATGTGTCCGTGGACACTCTTACAATGTCACACAGAGGGATGGCTTCACCAATATCCTTCTTGTTTAGACAGCTTTTGACAAAATCTGGAGGTCTGTTTCTCAAGTATTCCGGAATGTCGTTATTGAACAGTCTGCCCAAACCTTCAGAAAAGTCAGTGTTGTCCTTGATGTACCTACATGTAAGTGGGAGTATTACACACATACAAGTTGTGACAATCTCTGTAATTTATAATGAACTTTTGTTCTACACACAACACAATTACGTGGAAATTAAAATTTTGAGCATCAATGACAATGAAACAGACTGCAAACAACTTTATGCAATAATGGTTCTATCATAGAGTTGAAGCTTTATGAAAAAAAACAGTGAAGTACGGACAGAAATCAATGACTATAAGTGTGAAGTATCTTTTCCAAAGTATTTCATTTGAAAACTTTTTAAAATGTCAAATTGAAAGCTGCATGCCGTTTAAGAACTTGGGGACTCCATATTATGTGCCCTGTATAGATAATAAAGCCAGCTCTTATTAAGGCAGAAAAATCCATGCTTAATGTACAACTAGGCATATTTCACACATAAGCAAGACAATTTCACTCGTGAAGCATTCTCCACATACAAAACAGTTTGCACTACAACCTCGCAAGACTGTTAAAGCAGAGTAAGAAAATCAAACCAAGCCATAGTAGGACACATTTTTAGAATTTTGCTAGGAAACCTGCAAAGTTCATGTAATTCTGCCTTATAAAAAACAAGAAGCAAAGCACATAAAAACAGCACAGAAAGGAATATTCTCTATCTAGATTAAAAAAGTGCAAACATAGACAGAACCTCCACCAAGCATTATACATTTACAATGGAAACACACTATGAAGTTGATGCAAAGCTGCTGTCGAAAGGAAATGGCTTTGGAAGACAAGGACAATTAAGTGCAGTGAGAATGCAGAAAGAAAGATTATGTTGCAAAAGAAAAGCTGGGGTGAACAGAACTTCCACTACCAAAAAGGAAACAAGTGCCGCAACATTTTAGTGTATAGATAATTTGGAGAGTAACTTACCAAACAAATTGGAACTGTGAAATAATGCAGGAATATAAACGATGTGTTAAATACAATACAATTGAAAGTAAATCATATATACAATTAACATATTGTAAATTGGTTTTAGTTATTAGAACCAATATGAAACTCGAAAACCTGTATTAACTTTTAAAATGTGAGAAACTTTTCTTTAATTTTATAAACATGAAGACACCTTATGATAAATCATCTCAATACCATTTGATCAAGAAATTTCAACAAAAAAATGTTATAACTTACTTGAGCATCATACTTGGAAGGTATTCATTCAGAAGCGTATCTATCATACTAGATAGGCTGTTGCTGTTCTTGTTCTCAAGGAAAGAATACTTGAACACCTTATTCTGGCGCTCCAGTCCATTGTTTGTGTTGACTTGAAGACCCTTTCCATGTCTGTATGCCCATACCCAGCGCTGCAGAGAAATATTTTTAAAGATTTATTAAGTTTGTGGGCGCATATGATCTATCAATGAGTTTATGCAAAAACTGACATTACTAAGAAATGTTCCTTTTTAAGTAGTTGGCAACTGCTTATCCACAATTAAAAATAAAATAGATGCTGGCAAAGTTTTGTTTAACAAAAATTGTTGCCCAATGTTGAATGACAACCCTCTAGGACTTGTGGCATGGTCCTGCTTAACATAGAATAGCATATGAGCTGACAAGTATGTACGATGTGGTTAAGACAGTGAAGATATTAAAACATGTTAGCATGAAGTACTGAAAACATACCTCTTTTGAGGGTTAAACAATACTCCAAATCACCAACCCATAACATGTTAACCTTTAACTTACATTTCTTGTAATGAAAAGTGGTGTGTAGTTGTTTATCTTTTGTAATTAATTAATGATGATTTTAAATACTTCACTTCATGTTATGGATCACAGAATTTATGGTCAAGGAGTGTGACAAACCTTGGCTTCTGGAATCCACACTTTTGAAAACCAGTTTCTTAGTCTGGATGATGTTCTCCATTCCATGGAGTTTTTCAACTTCAAATTGGCATTGTTGTATTCAGCAATGGTGTTTGCATGGGCACATCTGCGAAGCATTGCCAAGACATTTTCCTTCATGTTTGCCACTCCGTTGTCGTGTTTACTGACCCACCTTGTCCAGCTTTGCTCCCGATGGAAGTCACACAGATATGTTTCACATTCTAAAATCAATCAATCAAGACAAAGACAGTAAACAGTAGCAATGAAACTCAGCTTGTTTTCATGAGCTGGCTGATTACAAAAAAAGTTAATTTCTATCTGATTGATTACATAAGCAACATATTACCTGGAAACGTCTCCTCTATTGCCTTGATTTCCCTTTCAGAAAAATCGGTCATGAAATATTTTGGCTTCCACGTCCAAGCATTGGGGCTGTTTTCTTCCTCTGGAAGCATCCACTCATGAATAGTCGCCAAACCAAATTTGATTGCTTCGGTGGTTTCCTCTTGTACAATAAATTGTGCAACTACACTAAAACCAACATTGGTTTTTACGGCCAGGAAAAATAGAGGTAGTGAATACTTGGTGGTGCGATAAGTTGCATCCAAGAGACACAAAGTGTTGCCATATCTGTTAATAAAAGCATAAATACTTCTCCTGTTTAGATGATTGTTTAGATGTCACTCTACTGGGGATGTCACTCTACTGGGAATGTCATTCTACTGGGGATGCCATTCTACTGGGGATGTCATTCTACTGGGGATGTCATTCTACTGGGGATGTCATTCTACTGGGGATGTCATTCTACTGGGGATGTCATTCTACTGGGGATGTCATTCTACTGGGGATGTCATTCTACTGGGGATGTCACTCTACTGGGGATGTCATTCTACTGGGGATGTCACTCTACTGGGAATGCCATTCTACTGGGGATGTCTCCCTACTGGGGATGTCATTCTACTGGGGATGTCATTCTACTGGGGATGTCACTCTACTGGGGATGTCATTCTACTGGGGATGTAATTCTACTGGGGATGTCATTCTACTGGGGATGTCACTCTACTGGGGATGTCATTCTACTGGGCATGTCACTCTACTGGGGATGTCACTCTACTGGGGATGTCACTCTACTGGGGATGTCATTCTACTGGGGATGTCTCCCTACTGGGGATGTCATTCTACTGGGGATGTCACTCTACTGGGGATGTCATTCTACTGGGGATGTCATCCTACTGAGGATGTCTCCCTACTGGGGATGTCATTCTACTGGGGATGTCATTCTACTGGGGATGTCATTCTACTGGGGATGTCACTCTACTGGGGATGTCATTCTACTGGGGATGTCACTCTACTGGGGATGTCATTCTACTGGGGATGTCACTCTACTGGGGATGTCATTCTACTGGGGATGTCACTCTACTGGGGATGTCATTCTACTGGGGATGTCACTCTACTGGGGATGTCATTCTACTGGGGATGTCACTCTACTGGGGATGTCATTCTACTGGGGATGTCATTCTACTGGGGATGTCTCCCTACTGGGGATGTTATTCTACTGGGGATGCCATTCTACTGGGGATGTCACTCTACTGGGGATGTCATTCTACTGGGGATGTCATTCTACTGGGGATGTCATTCTACTGGGGATGTCACTCTACTGGGGATGTCATTCTACTGGGGATGTCACTCTACTGGGGATGTCATTCTACTGGGGATGTCATCCTACTGAGGATGTCTCCCTACTGGGGATGTCATTCTACTGGGGATGTCACTCTACTGGGGATGTCACTCTACTGGGGATGTCATTCTACTGGGGATGTCATCCTACTGGGGATGTCACTCTACTGGGGATGTCACTCTACTGGGGATGTCACTCTACTGGGGATGTCATTCTACTGGGGATGTCATTCTACTGGGGATGTCATTCTACTGGGGATGTCATTCTACTGGGGATGTCTCCCTACTGGGGATGTCATTCTACTGGGGATGTCATTCTACTGGGGATGTCTCCCTACTGGGGATGTCATTCTACTGGGGATGTCACTCTACTGGGGATGTCACTCTACTGGGGATGTCATTCTACTGGGGATGTCACTCTACTGGGGATGTCACTCTACTGGGGATGTCACTCTACTGGGGATGTCACTCTACTGGGGATGTCACTCTACTGGGGATGTCACTCTACTGGGGATGTCATTCTACTGGGGATGTCATTCTACTGGGGATGTCATTCTACTGGGGATGTCATTCTACTGGGGATGTCTCCCTACTGGGGATGTCATTCTACTGGGGATGTCATTCTACTGGGGATGTCTCCCTACTGGGGATGTCATTCTACTGGGGATGTCTCCCTACTGAGGATGTCTCCCTACTGGGGATGTCACTCTACTGGGGATGTCATTCTACTGGGGATGTCATTCTACTGGGGATGTCTCCCTACTGGGGATGTCATTCTACTGGGGATGTCACTCTACTGGGGATGTCACTCTACTGGGGATGTCATTCTACTGGGGATGTCACTCTACTGGGGATGTCACTCTACTGGGGATGTCACTCTACTGGGGATGTCACTCTACTGGGGATGTCACTCTACTGGGGATGTCACTCTACTGGGGATGTCATTCTACTGGGGATGTCATTCTACTGGGGATGTCTCCCTACTGGGGATGTCATTCTACTGGGGATGTCATTCTACTGGGGATGTCTCCCTACTGGGGATGTCATTCTACTGGGGATGTCACTCTACTGGGGATGTCACTCTACTGGGGATGTCATTCTACTGGGGATGTCACTCTACTGGGGATGTCACTCTACTGGGGATGTCACTCTACTGGGGATGTCACTCTACTGGGGATGTCACTCTACTGGGGATGTCACTCTACTGGGGATGTCATTCTACTGGGGATGTCATTCTACTGGGGATGTCATTCTACTGGGGATGTCATTCTACTGGGGATGTCTCCCTACTGGGGATGTCATTCTACTGGGGATGTCATTCTACTGGGGATGTCTCCCTACTGGGGATGTCATTCTACTGGGGATGTCACTCTACTGGGGATGTCACTCTACTGGGGATGTCACTCTACTGGGGATGTCATTCTACTGGGGATGTCATTCTACTGGGGATGTCACTCTACTGGGGATGTCATTCTACTGGGGATGTCATTCTACTGGGGATGTCATTCTTTTGGTTAATTCACTCTACTGGAATTTCCTCCATCAGTGGGATGTTTTTCACTGTGGGAATGTAGATCTTTTGTGGATGCAATCTGTATCCTACAGGGTATGTTAGGGTTGTTTAATTGTATAAAATTAGAGGTTGGTATGTTTTAAAGGATCTCAGTCTTGAAGAAAAAGTTTTATTCACTTTATAATGAAAAGAGATTACCTTCGAAGTAGATGTCTCTGGTACTTCGTCTGATGGCAAAAGAAGAATTTAGATTCAGCCTCCTCGTTTTCATTGGAAGAAAGTATCGGGGGAAGAAATCTGAAATTGTCTTCAGGTTTATGGTTGGCCCACTCTTTAATTTGCATGGCAAAGTTGTCAATATCAAGCCTGGAGTACCTGAAAAGATTAAATTCACAACAGTTCTTGGATAATGGAAGCTTTAACACCTGTAAGTTTTAAAACTGCAACCTTAAAATGAAGTTGATGACCATACAACACAGACGGTTTGTTAACATAGAAGACCAAACTTGCATGTGAGTTACACAAACATATTACTGAAGATAACTGATAAAATGGGGACGAAAGTGTTTCCTTTGTTAACTCTGATTAACCCAGATTTCAAGCTAAATTTACCAATTGTATAAATTCAACATAATCTGTGTAATTATATTTTTACGTTACTTGTCTTTGAAGCCCAAAATGTATGCAAAAAATTGAATTTTTATGCGAGGTTGTTTTAAACAGTTCAATTTATAGCTTTGTTCTATTACTTCTGACCACTACTTCTCGTTCAGTTAATGGTGTACTAAAAAAAGCTCAAATGTTGACAGTCACAATATGTATACTGTACTTTGTAGAAATAATGCTTACCTTAGCTTTTGTTGTGCCATGTAAATGTGCTTTCTAATTGTCTCATCTGTGGGGTAGTAGGCAGCATCAGTTGTTGAAGGAGCATTGCCACATTCAGAAAGAGACGTCTCCACAAACATCCGGATGTGGCGTTTCATCTCCTTCACATTGGAAACTCCTTTCCCAACAAGATCTACTATTTTGAACCTAACTTCCTGCTAAGGGGTTCATCAACCCTGTCAACTGAGGAAACAAAATTGATTTAGATTAAAAGTACATGTAAGCTGTCTTTACAATTACATTAAGGAGGTAAATATGTGCACTGTTATTTCACTTTGCTCCAGCATTGATCCGTGAACGACACCACTGTTGTTTTTCTGTTATTTCACTACAAGTTTTGCATTTACATGCATTTAGAAAACAATAATATTTTGGTTTGCAGTAACATGATGTGTGCTGTCATATTGACTCTGAGAGCCACAATCTACACAAAAATTACATCAAATACCGAGATGAAAAGGTACCTCTCCCAAGTAGTGAGTCCCCGTGTGGGCCTCATCAGCAGGCAATGATATGTAGATGCGGGATTCTTTATTGACAAACAGTCCTCTATCTACTGCATGGCGGACGTCTTCACTCCCCTTTCGCTGTAACCTCTTAGTATCAGAGTTGATCTTTGTTGATACAAAACAAAAATGTGTTAAATGTACCTCAAGACTGAAATAATTTTCCATTATTTTGATATAATTATTTGATGATTCACAAATTAGTTCAGAAAATCAGACGGTATGTCAGTTGCAGAGATTAAGTACCCAAAACATACCAGCACAAACTTTAAAAGAAAGAGGGATTTACAACCCTCATGTTGTTTCCAAGAAACTCTCCAAGTGATAGCCTCTGTGTCTTATACTGATGAACACGAACAGAAATCAAAGACCACCTAAAGATTGAAGTCCAAGATCCTTCAATGGTACTTAAACATATTCATCTAGTCATATCCCATCCGAGTAGTGCAGATATTTGGTAGGGCATATGTACATATTGTGGAACTGTCCTTATGCTATAGAATGAATAGGTCAAGAAATTGTCTCACTTTACCTTGAAATCAGGGAAGCGAACAACATGCTTCATCAGGATCCGTGCAGGACAGCCCTTTTTTGTGGTCTGAAGCATCCGTTTGACCTTCTTCCTCTAGGATGGTCTCTCTAAATGTGAACATGCAGTAACATATTTATAACAATTATTAGCTAAATTGGATTTTTAAAATTGTTTTATGTATTAAAAATAATATTGTTAAGCTGGCAAACAACATGAACCATATTATTATTATTATTATTTATTCGGCATTAAAAATCACATACATGTAATACAGTCACAAAAAATGTATTAAAAAAAGAAACCAGAGCCATATGCCCGGAATTAAAAAGTTTACTTAAAACTGTGACCCGAAGGCCTTCAATTCCAATAACTCTGGCTACATACACAAGCAATAAAAATATAAGATTATATCATAAAGACCACAAATGGATTTCCTTCTGTTCTTTTCTGACATTATGTACTATTCTAGTTTTATTCCTCTTGTTATGTATCTATCCTTAATTCCTATACTAAATGATGAGTTTAAGTTTAGATCAGAGTATCTGTTTACTTTTCATCTTACTCACCTTCAACTCACTGTCTCTGGTCGCTTGCTGCTTGTTCTTTTGGGCCTTATGCTGGTCGTTACCAAACATACAGCTCAGCTCATATTTCCCAAGTAAAAAAAATGGCACACCATCGTATGGCACAACAGCATCTTCAATGTCATGGAAGCGGACTCTCAAGTTGTTTGATGTTCCAGATTGTTGCTGTAGGCCTAACATTCAAGAAGGAGTCAGAAATAATTACTAAGTATAGTACTGGATCTGGATGGAGTCACAACACATAGTGGTGTAAGACAATCATTCAGTCACAAATCCTCCATCTTCCCGACAGTTTGTAGACGATGGCACATGGGGAGGATGGAGGAGTACGATTATTGCAACTATCCTATCATATAATGTTAATTAAGGTAGGTAGGATGACAGTCATAAACATAACAATAACAATAACATGACATTCATTGTTACAATTATTTTATTTTATTTTTAATTAATAAAATAATATTCATACTTAATTTTATTTAATACAAAATTAAAAGTACCTTTAATAAAGGCCTTTAAAATGAAACCACAATACAATGGCCTACATCTTCATTCAAAACAAAAAAAGAACTTTATTCCATCAAATTGAAGTGAAAACTTACCACTTTGTCCGAAGTTAGCAGTTTTCCGCCTGCATACAAATGACAGTGCCTGCCCTATTTCAAAAGACTTTCTAACGTGTTCGGCGTCTTCAAAAAGGGTAACCCAGCCTTTGAGACTATTACCTTCTTCCGTGGACGTCCATAATGACGTCCACGCCACAGAATTCTCCATAACTGTGTAGGGAGCCCTGTGTAGTACACGGACCACCCCTAAAAACGCGATAAATTGTTAATGTAAATACGTACTTATTGAAGAGCTGAAGAAGACCAGCATACGGAAGTGATTATTGTGCTACTGTCACTGTAGTGTTGTTATTCTTCACTACTCCCCCTCAAAAGCCGCGCGCTTTGCCTCGATTTAGATTTGACATCTGACCCTACATCAAACATGAATTATGCATACGATGTTTTATTCACGCAAAGTCCATGACGTGTGTCCTGTACTGGGTCTCCTTTTCCGTCTACCAATTATAACACGCTGGGGATAAATCATTCGGGCGTCTACTTTACTTGTGTAAGTTTAGAGAATGAAAAACTATTAAACATTTGAAAATGTGTTGATTATACCATAACATATTGCATATAGGTTTCTTCTATGATACCTTTGTATCGTGTTCTAGATCAACTCTTTCCAATAACTGTACAATTCCGTTTCGTGTAAAGCGATACCGTCTATAAATTTCGTCATCCGTTAAGGAATCAAGGGGGCATCTTCTATCTCTAAATAACCTTTCTCGGCGTAATGCCCGCCCGGCTTCTCTGTCTAGCAGAAGCATCAACGCCATTTTGTGGCTCACATCGTAAGTTAAGACGACCCAAAGGGTCGTCGTAAGTTACGATGCATTATAGCTCGTTGTCATGGATTTTGCGACGTATTGAATGCATCGTAAGTTTCGTGAAATCGATGATGGAGCGCATCGCAAGTTTACGATGCGTATACATCGTAACTTAAGATGCGACGCATCGCAGCGCTTCGTGAAATCGACCCCAGGTGCCACTAGCTGTTCAAATTTTCTAAAAAATATACAAATCAAGACAGGCGAGCGCGATGAGGATGAGAACAATAGAGGGCGCTGCAAAAAATACTGCTCTGCCGCCACTTGGTGGCGCTCGCAATAAGGCGACCCCCTTGGTCTGCAGAATTGGTAGATGTTACTTTCCAAACGCCAGGAGTCGATCGCTACTCGTGTATCAGGATCCGATGCAACTGGTAGTCTAGTCAGCAAGGTACTAATACATAGACTCGCTACACTGCTTTGAGCGTATTCTCCCTAAGAAAGGTTTTTGTTTTTTGATGGGGTAACTATAGTACAACCAATGTACAATAAACGATTAACAAATGTTAATCTGTTGTTAGTGGATTTCTCTTTTTGGTTCAGATAATTATTCATACAGTTTTCTTATGTTTGAAAACTGAAAGTCATGATAGCAAATATCACTTTGCTGCAGTCTTTACGTGTGTACCACACCACCATGCGTGTACATTACACCGAAATCAACGCCAGGAGTCGATTTGTAAAACGGCTTTGTCAACATGTTATCATTCAAACTAAGCCAATCAAAGACTGGCATTCTACACACAAAGGTTTCATGTATTGTTGATGATTTTATAATTTTTTTAGAATGCTTTCTTATATTTATTTCTGATTTTTAACTAATAGAGACCACAGATAACTTTGCTGCAGTCTTTACGTGTGTACCACACTGCCATGCGTGTACATTACACCGAAATCAACGCCAGGAGTTGATTTGTAAAACGGCTTTTTCAACATGTTATCATTCAATTTAAGCCAATCAAAGACTGGCATTCCACACATAAAGGTTTTATGTATTGTTGATGATTTTATCAGATTTTTAAAACGCTTTCTTATATTTATTTTTGATTGTTTAATAATAGAGACCACAGATAACTTTGCTGCAGTCTTTACGTGTGTACCACACCGCCATGCGTGTACATTACACTGAAATCAACGCCAGGGGTCGATTTGTAAAATGGACTTTTTAACATGTTATCATTCAAATTAAGCCAATTAAAGACTGGTATTCCACACATAGAGGTTTTATGTATTGTTGTTGAACTTATTAGAGTTTTAAAACGTTTTATTATATTTATTTGAGATTTTTAAATAACAGAGACCCTAATAACTTTGCTGCAGTCTTTGCGTGTGTACCACACCACCATGCGTGTACATTACACCGAAATCAACGCCAGGAGTTGATTTGTAAAACGGCCTTTTTTACATGTTATTATTCAAACTTAGCCAATCAAAGACTGGCATTCCAAACATAAAGGTTTCATGTATTCTTGATGATTTTTTCAAATTTTTAGAACGCTTTCTTATATTTATTTTTGATTTTTAAATAATAAAGACCCTAATAACTTTGCTGCAGTCTTTGCGTGTGTACCACACCGCCATGCGTGTACATTACACCGAAATCAACGCCAGGAGTCGATTTGTAAAACGGCTTTTTCAACATGTTATCATTCAAATTAAGCCAATCAAAGACTAGCATTCCACACTTACATGTTTCATGTATTGTTGATTATTTTATCCGATTTTTAAAACGCTTTTTATATTTATTTGAGATTATTTAATAATAGAGATCATAGATCACTTTGCTGCAGTCTTTGCGTGTGCACCACACCGCCTTGCGTGTATATTACACCGAAATCAACGCCAGGAGTCGATTTGCAAAACGGCCTTTTCAACATGTTATCATTCAAACTAAGCCAATCAAAGACTGGTATTCCAAACATAAAGGTTTCATGTATTGTTGACGATTTTTTCAAATTTTTGAAAAGCTTTCTTATATTTATTTTTGATTTTTAAATAAAAGAGACCCTAATAACTTTGCTGCGGTCTTTGCGTGTGCACCACACTGCCATGCGTGTACATTACATCGAAATCAACGCCAGGAGTCGATTTGTAAAACGGCTTTTTCAACATGTTATCATTCAAATTAAGCCATAAAGACTAGCATTCCACACATAAAGGTTTCATGTATTGTTGATTATTTTATCCGATTTTTAAAACGCTTTCTTATATTTATTTTCGGTTTTTAAATAACAGAGACCCTAATAACTTTGCTGCAGTCTTTGCGTGTGTACCACACCACCTTGCGTGTACATTACACCGAAATCAACGCCAGGAGTCGATTTGTTAAACGGCCTTTTCAACATGTTATCATTCAAACTAAGCCAATCAAAGACTGGCATTCTACACACAAAGGTTTCATGTATTGTTGATGATTTTATAATTTTTTTAGAATGCTTTCTTATATTTATTTCTGATTTTTAACTAATAGAGACCACAGATAACTTTGCTGCAGTCTTTACGTGTGTACCACACTGCCATGCGTGTACATTACACCGAAATCAACGCCAGGAGTTGATTTGTAAAACGGCTTTTTCAACATGTTATCATTCAATTTAAGCCAATCAAAGACTGGCATTCCACACATAAAGGTTTTATGTATTGTTGATGATTTTATCAGATTTTAAAACGCTTTCTTATATTTATTTTTGATTGTTTAATAATAGAGACCACAGATAACTTTGCTGCAGTCTTTACGTGTGTACCACACCGCCATGCGTGTACATTACACTGAAATCAACGCCAGGGGTCGATTTGTAAAATGGACTTTTTAACATGTTATCATTCAAATTAAGCCAATTAAAGACTGGTATTCCACACATAGAGGTTTTATGTATTGTTGTTGAACTTATTAGAGTTTTAAAACGTTTTATTATATTTATTTGAGATTTTTAAATAACAGAGACCCTAATAACTTTGCTGCAGTCTTTGCGTGTGTACCACACCACCATGCGTGTACATTACACCGAAATCAACGCCAGGAGTTGATTTGTAAAACGGCCTTTTTTACATGTTATTATTCAAACTTAGCCAATCAAAGACTGGCATTCCAAACATAAAGGTTTCATGTATTCTTGATGATTTTTTCAAATTTTTAGAACGCTTTCTTATATTTATTTTTGATTTTTAAATAATAAAGACCCTAATAACTTTGTTGCAGTCTTTGCGTGTGTACCACACCGCCATGCGTGTACATTACACCGAAATCAACGCCAGGAGTCGATTTGTAAAACGGCTTTTTCAACATGTTATCATTCAAATTAAGCCAATCAAAGACTAGCATTCCACACTTACATGTTTCATGTATTGTTGATTATTTTATCCGATTTTTAAAACGCTTTTTATATTTATTTGAGATTATTTAATAATAGAGATCATAGATCACTTTGCTGCAGTCTTTGCGTGTGCACCACACCGCCTTGCGTGTATATTACACCGAAATCAACGCCAGGAGTCGATTTGCAAAACGGCCTTTTCAACATGTTATCATTCAAACTAAGCCAATCAAAGACTGGTATTCCAAACATAAAGGTTTCATGTATTGTTGACGATTTTTTCAAATTTTTGAAAAGCTTTCTTATATTTATTTTTGATTTTTAAATAAAAGAGACCCTAATAACTTTGCTGCGGTCTTTGCGTGTGCACCACACTGCCATGCGTGTACATTACATCGAAATCAACGCCAGGAGTCGATTTGTAAAACGGCTTTTTCAACATGTTATCATTCAAATTAAGCCATAAAGACTAGCATTCCACACATAAAGGTTTCATGTATTGTTGATTATTTTATCCGATTTTTAAAACGCTTTCTTATATTTATTTTCGGTTTTTAAATAACAGAGACCCTAATAACTTTGCTGCAGTCTTTGCGTGTGTACCACACCACCTTGCGTGTACATTACACCGAAATCAACGCCAGGAGTCGATTTGTTAAACGGCCTTTTCAACATGTTATTATTCAAACTTAGCCAATCAAACACTGGCATTCTAAACATAGAGGTGTTATGTATTGTTGATGATTTTATATTTTTTTTAAAACGCTTTCTTATATTTATTTTTGATTTTGTAATATTAAAGACCACAGATCACTTTGCTGCAGTCTTTACGTGTGTACCACACTGCCATGCGTGTACATTACACCGAAATCAACGCTAGGAGTTGATTTGTAAAACGACCTTTTCAACATGTTATCATTCAAACTTAGCCAATTAAAGACTGGTATTCCAAACATAAAGGTTTCATGTATTGTTGACGATTTTTTCAAATTTTTGAAAAGCTTTCTTATATTTATTTTTGATTTTTAAATAAAAGAGACCCTAATAACTTTGCTGCGGTCTTTGCGTGTGCACCACACCGCCATGCGTGTACATTACATCGAAATCAACGCCAGGAGTCGATTTGTAAAACGGCTTTTTCAACATGTTATCATTCAAATTAAGCCAATCAAAGACTAGCATTCCACACATAAAGGTTTCATGTATTGTTGATTATTTTATCCGATTTTTAAAACGCTTTCTTATATTTATTTTCGATTTTTAAATAACAGAGACCCTAATAACTTTGCTGCAGTCTTTGCGTGTGTACCACACCGCCATGCGTGTACATTACACCGAAATCAACGCTAGGTGTCGATTTGTAAAACGGCCTTTTCAACATGTTATCATTCAAACTTAGCCAATTAAAGACTGGTATTCCAAACATAAAGGTTTCATGTATTGTTGACGATTTTTTCAAATTTTTAAAACGCTTTCTTATATTTATTTTTGATTTTTAAATAAAAGAGACCCTAATAACTTTGCTGCAGTCTACGTGTGCACCACACCGCCATGCGTGTACATTACACCGAAATCAACGCCAGGAGTCGATTTGTAAAACGGCCTTTTCAACATGTTATCATTCAAATTAAGCCAATTAAAGACTAGCATTCCACATATAAAAGGTTTAATGTATTGTTGATTATTTTATCAGATTTTTAAAACGCTTTCTTATATTTATGTCTGATTTTTTATTATTAGATAACACATATCGCTTTGCTGCAGTCTTTACGTGTGCACCACACCGCCATGCGTGTACATTACATTGAAATCAACGCCAGGGGTTGATTTGTAAAACGGCTTTTTCAACATGTTGTTATTCAAACTTAGCCAATCAAAGACTGGCATTCCACACATAAAGGTTTCATGTATTGTTGATTATTTTATCAGATTTTTAAAACGCTTTCTTATATTTATTTTTTATTTTTAAATAACAGAGACCCTAATAACTTTGCTGCAGTCTTTGCGTGTGTACCACACCGCCATGCATGTTAATTACACCGAAATCAACGCCAGGAGTCGATTTGTAAAACGGCTTTTTCAACATGTTATCATTCAAGTTAAGCCAATTAAAGACTAGCATTCCACATATAAAGGTTTCATGTATTCTTGATGATTTTATCAGACTTTTAGAAGGCTTTCCTAATTTATTTCTGATTTTATTTAATAATAGATACCACAGATCACTTTGCTGCAGTCTTTACGTACGTGTGTACCACACTGCCGTGCGTGTACATTGCACCGAATTCAACGCCATGGGTCGATTTGTAAAACGGCTTTTTTAACACTTGATCATTCAAATTAAGCCAATTAAATACTACTATTTAACACACAAAGGTTTAATGTATTTTTGTTGGATTTTTCAGATTTTTAGAACTCTTTTTTATATTTCTTTTTGATTTTGTAATATTAAAAACCACATATCACTATGCTACAGTCTCTACGTGTGCACCACACTGCCGTGTGTGTATATACATCGAATTCAACTCCAGGGGTCGATCTGCATAACGGCTAGTTCAACTCTTAATCATTAAAACTAAGCAAATCAACGACTGGCATTCCATACATACAGGCTTCATGTATTGTTGTTGAATTTGTCAGATTTATAGAAAGCTTTCTTATATTTCTTTCTGATTTGATAATATTAAAACAACTTGCCTTATTGCTTTAATCTCTACGTGTGTACCACACTGCCGTGCGTGTACAATACACCGAAATTATTGTTGTTGTTGTTGTTGCCGCCGTCGTCGTCGTCGTGTCGCTTTGTTTTGTCCCTGTTAATTATTTTTATTATTTCACTATTATTCTGAGCAGGTGCAGAAGACACGATTTATTGTTTATTTTTTACAAACAATGGGAAATGTATCAGTGTAGGGCCTAATGAGAGACTAACTTATAGACTTGATCTGAAGTCCGAGATTGCCGTTATTTATCAACATGAGCCACGCAAAACTCACAGACGATGACCAATCAGGATTCCAGAAAAACCCTGTCGGCCGCGTGACAATCACTTCAGCACATTTTCTGTATGAAATCACACTGGTCTTAGTTTATATAGGCAGAGTGGTTGGAACGTATAGTATTAATAATTTATAGCTAAATAAAATAATACAAGACCTTGACGCATTGAAAAATACATAATCAAAAGTTTGTATCTTACTAGATGAGAAAGCGTGTTAACTATAGTTTGAATAGAACCGTCAACGTTTTCCCAACGTTTTCATGTATTTTGAATTTACAAACTAGATTCAATAAAATATTTAATTCGAAAACTGCAAGTTGAATGAAACTGAGCAGCGGCAGAATGTAACTACATGCGCATTACATGTTTTATGTTTGTACTATCCAGTAGTTGAATTAATTTGAGTATTCATTTTATCGAAGGCTTTAGCAATTCTGACCAATCGGACTGTTCCGTCCACTTTTCGAACAATCGTCATAGGGTGTGTGCAAACGGTTACCTGTGCAAACAGCTTTCAGCAGACAGGCAAAATACCAAAAACCACGATAACAGATTATTTCAACCAAGTCTACAAGGGACGAGAGACATTACGTCAAAGTGTTTTATGTATAGTACTTTTTTTCTAAACCATACCAATCTGCCTGAAAATAATTTCCCTCTGAAATGTTGTTTCTGAATCCTAAAATAAACAGGTTTTGATCAACTCCTTTCGAAGCACCGCCTCAATTGACACCTATCATGAACCTATATGTAAATAACTAATTCCAAAAGTGCTATTTCTTTCCTTTCGAAGCACCATCCTCCCCCACCCCAATTGACACTATCATGAACCTAGGCCTATATGTAAATAAGGAATTCCAACAGTGCTATATATTTTTCTTTTTTTCGAAGCATGACCATCCTCCCCCTCGCATCAATGTTGAAAACTTTGGTTGGCGCTCAGGATTCAACATTGAATATTGCCTAATATAAACAAGAGAGGTTTGATTACGCACAATAAACTGGAACAAAATTAATGATAAAACCAAAACTATTATTCTTCAACACCTAATGAGCTGTACAAATTTACACCAGTGGCGTGCCCCCCCCCCCATTTGAAATCTGGATTTTTGTGATTGGAAATTTCCTGAGTAGAATGTTACATTTAGTACACTTTGATGAGATAATTTCGATGTTTTTAAAACAATTTTTCCATTTACATGCAGAAAATATATATGTGAAAAAGGAGCTTGTTCAGGCCCGAAACCAGGATTTTTTAAAAATTTGTTTGGGGGGAGGCGAATATGAAAGAAAATGTACATCAGCGCTTTAGCGCCGCCCGTCACGTAGCGACGCAGGGGGATATCAGAAGTTCGAGAAATTTTGTAAGAAAGAATGCCCAATTCAAGCCATTTGGTGCGCCAATTTGTGCTATGATATTGGTTATTATATCTGAAAACAACTCGATTACAGCTTTGCATCAATATTATTTCTGCATATTTAATGCCCAGACGGCGTATGCCAGCCATTGCGTTCTCTATTTACATCTTTGTATATTATTTTATGTAACGATAATAAGTAACACTTTAAAGATGCAGAATTGTTTAATTAGTAATTTTTTGCAGACTTTTTTATTCTATCTGTTGTAATAGTTTATTTACTTATTTTTTATTTTTGAAGGGGGATGTCCGACCCCCCCCCCACCCCCTCCCCCGATTACGGGCATCGGCTTGTTTTTAAAGAAAAGGGCAAACAACAATACATCAAACCTTTATGTGTAGAATGCTAGTCTTTGATTGGCTTAGTTTGAATAATTAAGAGTTGAAAAGGCCGTTTTACTTATCGACCCCTGGCGTTGATTTCGGTGTATGGCAGTCAGTCTGGTACACACGTAGAGACTGTAGCAATATGGCAAGTGGTTTTATTATTCAAAAATCTGAGGTAAATATAAGCAAGCTTAAAAAAAACCCGATTAATAGTTTAAAAGGCCATTTTACAGATCGACCCCTGGCGTTGATTTCGGTGTAATGTACACGCATGGCGGTGTGGTACACACGTAAAGACTGCAGCAAAGTGATCTGTGGTCTTTAATATTACAAAATCAAAAATAAATATAAGAAAGCGTTTTAAAAATTTTATAAAATCATCAACAATACATAAAATCTGTATGTTTGGAATGCCAGTTTTTGATTGGCTAAGTTTGAATAATAACATGTTGAAAAGGCCGTTTTACAAATCAACCCCTGGCGTTGATTTCAATGTAATGTACACGCATGGCAGTGTGGTGCACACGTAAAGACTGCAGCAAAGTTATCTGTGGTCTCTATTAGTTAAAAATCAGAAATAAATATAAGAAAGCATTCTAAATTTTTTATAAAATCATCAACAATAAATGAAACGTTTGTGTGTAGAATGCTAGTCTTTAATTGGCTTAATTTGAATGATAACATGTTGAAAAAGCTGTTTTACAAATCGACTCCTGGCGTTGATTTCGGTGTAATGTACACGCATGGCGGTGTGGTAAACACGCAAAGACTGCAGCAAAGTTATTAGGGTCTCTATCATTTAAAAATCAAAAACAAAAATAAGAAAGCGTTTTAAAAATCTGATAAAATAAACAAGAATACATGAAACCTTTATGTGTGGAATGCTAGTATTTGATTGGCTTAATTTGAATGATAACATGTTGAAAAAGCCGTTTTAAAAATCGACTCCTGGCGTTGATTTCGGTGTAATGTACACGCATGGCGGTGTGGTGCACACGCAAAGACTGCAGCAAAGTTATTAGGGTCTCTATTATTTAAAAATAAGGAATAAACATAAGGAAGCGTTTTAAAAATCGGATAAAATCATCAATAATACATGAAACCTTTATGTGTGAAATGCTAGTCTTTAATAGGCTTAATTTGAATGATAACGTGTTGAAAAGGCAGTTTTACAAATCGACCCCTGGCGTTGATTTCGGTGTAATGTACACGCAGGGCGGTGTGGTGCACACGCAAAGACTGCAGCAAAGTTATAAGGGTCTTTATTATTTAAAAATCAAAAATAAATATAAGAAAGCGTTCTAAAAGTTTGATAAAATCATCAAGAATACATGAAACCTTTATATGTGGGATGCTAGTCTTTAATTGGCTTAATTTGAATGATAACATGTTGAAAAAGCCGTTTTACAAATCGACTCCTGACGTTGATTTCGGTGTAATGTACACGCATGGCAGTGTGGTGCACACGCAAAGACTGCAGCAAAGTTATTAGGGTCTCTATTATTTAAAAATTAGAAATAAACATAAGAAAGCGTTTTAAAAATCTGATAAAATCATCAATAATACATGAAACCTTTATGTGTGAAATGCTAGTCTTTGATAGGCTTAATTTGAATGATAACGTGTTGAAAAGGCAGTTTTACAAATCGACCCCTGGCGTTGATTTCGGTGTAATGTACACGCAGGGCGGTGTGGTGCACACGCAAAGACTGCAGCAAAGTTATTAGGGTCTCTATTATTTAAAAATTAGAAATAAATATAAGAAAGCATTCTAAAAAAATTATAAAATCATCAAAAATACATGAAACGTTTGTGTGTAGAATGCTAGTCTTTAATTGGCTTAATTTGAATGATAACATGTTGAAAAAGCCGTTTTACAAATCGACTCCTGGCGTTGATTTCGGTGTTATGTACACGCATGGCGGTGTGGTAAACACGCAAAGACTGCAGCAAAGTTATTTGGGTCTCTATATTTAAAAATCAAAAATAAATATAAGAAACCGTTTTTAAAATCTGATAAAATAATCAAGAATACATGAAGCCTTTATGTGTGGAATGCTAGTATTTGATTGGCTTAATTTGAATGCTAACATGTTAAAAAGGCCGTTTTACAAATCGACTCCTGGCGTTGATTTCGGTGTAATGTACACGCATGGCGGTGTGGTGCACACGCAAAGACTGCAGCAAAGTGATATGTGGTCTCTATTGTTTAAAAATCAGAAATAAATATAAAAAAGCGTTCTAAAAATATGAAACAATCGTCAACAATACATGAAACCTTTATGTGTGGAATACTAGTCTTTGATTGGCTTAATTTGAAAGATAACATGTTGATCAGGCCGTATTACAAATCGACCCCTTGCGTGGATTTATTTGTATACTGCAGTATACGCACGGCAGTCTATTGGCGCACAGACTGCAGCAAAGGGACTCGTGGTATTTAATGTAAACAAAATTATATATAAAATATAAAGGGGAACGTTTTAACAAAAAGAAAATTGAAAAAAATATCAAAAAACAAAACAGGTGCTGATCCATAGCCCCCCTCCCCTCCATGATAACACACACGCAAAGTATTTGCACGCAGCTCGATGCGGACAATGACACATGCCTCCGCACGTAGGGATTCCACCCGCGTCAAGCACAGTGCAGTCAACAAAATGCTGGAAGGACTATGTCAAGTTAAAATTCGTTCTTGCTGCTGTGATTAGTTCGGATCCTTATTCACAGTTACGATCGACTCCTGGCGTTTGGAAAGTAACATCTACCTGCAGAATTTCTTTTTAGGTTTTAAGATAGTTAGTATCCTCCAGTCCCCGGTTTTCGGGGTAGCATTTTCTATGAATTGATATTACAAGTACAACTTAACGGTGGAAGGTATCTCTCTCCAAGTTTAGGTCAAGGGAGAGGAGACTCGATGTTTTTGGCAAGTAGAAAATGTTAGGCCTACTTCGTCTTTGAATTTGATCCAAATTTCTCCCACTTAATAAACATACTTGTACTTCACTTTGTTCCTTACATCTGGCGAATTTTTATGACACTGACAGATTCCAGGGCTCACCAAAAATGATGCCTTTGTCCAGATGTGATGATTAGAAAATGGCAAAAATTGTGTACAAAAATGACATTGAAGTTCGTCCTGCAAGGGGGCCCCCATCTTACTTATGATTCACTGCCTGTTGATCGTAAGAAAGTCAAGGCGTTAAAGTTAAAGTTAAAATGTGAAAGTGCCAATTTGTTTTAGACATGTTTCCAGATACCCTCTGGCAATAAACATCGCAATTGAATGAAGGTATTTTAACTTGTTGATGAAGTTGTTGTTGTCACGAGTTGTTGTGGAGTTGTCGAGTTGAGTTGTCGTGAACTCGTCAAGTTGACACTAAAGTGTGATCCTGTGGGGCACCAGCCATGCCAGTTGCATGCAGAAATGTAAGCTTTATGGAATTTTGGCTGGTAACCTGTTTCTTCTAAGCAGGTTTTGTCTGTGCTTAGTAAGTTTTTATATACACATATACTTACTCAAGCTTTATGAAAATTGGGCTCGGGGATAAAAAAAGAAGGTGGGGGCATAATGATATAGGCCTACCTCATTTTAGTTGGGCAGCTAGTTCCTCCATGACTGTGTTCATTCCCAACTAACTTTAGAATCATCCAAACCATAATTGGGATCGGTCCCAATGTTCTGAGTGTTACTAAAAAATAATATATCCATTGCATTAGTCCATGCTCCACCATGCACCTGCGCAACATGCGAGCAGACTAGTTAGTTTGTCCATCCACTAGTCCTTTCATTGGTCCACATCTTTTGCGGTTTTCTTTCAGCACTGTCATTTTGTGTGGTACCTCAGTTTGAAACCAGTGCAGTGAGTCAGTGGTTTACATGTAGCGTTTGGAAGCAATCAACTTGTCAGTTAAACCACTTGGACAGAGTTTTGACTGGTCCTGAGAAGTTCTAACCGGCATTAGGCCAGCAGACCATTGTTAAGGGAGAACGCTGCAGTCTAATACTTGCTATGCTCATTGAGTAGAGACATTGCGCGTTAAGTAGAGACATTCAAGATCAAAATCAAGACTACATCACTTATAATACCAGTTTAATTTTTGTTTATACCAAAATGTAACCCCACCACCTAAAAATACCATTTTCTTTGCAGACCAAAAATACGTTGGACATGATGACGACTGGTCAGCCATAGGCTCGAGCAATGTTTTGAAATGCAAAAACTGGGAGAAAACTTCGCCAGTGCTGCACAAAAAGGAGATCTGAAATCTTTGCAGCATCTGCTATGCAGTAGTAGTGTGCAAAATGAACCCAAGGTCTTGTTGGAGTACAGTCGACCCCGTTCTGGGGACCGTCCGGTTCACTTGGCGGCCAGACATTCTCAGCTTGAGGTCCTGGAATTTTTGATAGCTGCCGGGGTGGACTTGGAGGCCGTGAACTTTGACGGGAAGAGACCACTGCATGAAGTAGCCATATCGGGACATTTGAGCTGCCTGGATTTCTTGTTATCATCGGGTGCGTTAGTGGATCCTCTGAAGAGAGCTGATTGGTTCGTACATCCGCATAGAATTTAAACATTGGCTCGGAGGATTGCGGATTGTTCATGATTTCTTACTCAATTTTATACCAAATTTTCTTTACCCGTTATCGTGGATCTGCTTTAAGCACAAAACGTAGCTAAGCACAACAAAATTGTGCTTACCAGAATAAGGTTAAGTGATGTTTGCATGGTGTGGATCATAAGAAAAACTATAGTGGTAAACTCGCGGGTACAAACATGTATAAAACTCTTTTGGAAAAAGTGTTGGTTTTGAGAAGAACCAGTGTGGAGACCACACCGGTTCTTCGCAGAACCAACACTTTTCCCAAAAGAGTTGTATAATGTTCGTACCCGCAAGTTTACTACTATAGTTTTTAAATATCAAGTAATAAACAACAAGAAAAACTGACTGGGTAAATGAGAATTAATTTAGGGTTGAACAAATTCGTTTAACCCCAAACTACTATGGTTTTTCTCAAAATAAGGTTATTTTCCACAGTACCATGCCATGTGTGTACATCGCATGTACCATCTGTGACTGGTAATGGTATCCTGCTCATTTTTGCTTAGCAGTAAATTTGTACAGAGAGTATTTTTTGAAATAACTTTGTTTTCACCTTCTTAGGAAACACACTCCCTTTTGAGCTTGGTTTTATGAGCAAAGATCTGGAAGTAGGGCCTCCAAATTTGTCGTTAATTAAAAATGATTTAAAAAAAAACCTTCAAAAAAACTAAACCCCAAAACATTATAACAATAGACAAGTTAAAAACAAGTAAAAAATAGTATTTGTGTTTTAACCATACACCGATGTGTGATAAGCACTGTATACTCTGTACTTTCCCGAGTCCTGCGAAAAAAAACCACAGTCACATTACTTGGGTGGGATTCAAATTTGAACCCATGATCTTTGCCATTGTAAAGCAGATGTCTAGATTATCTAGAAGACATCTGCTCTAGAATGGCAAAGACCGTGGGTTCGAATTCCACCTGAGTTACATGCCTGTGGTGTTTTTTGACAGGACTCCAGAAAGTACTGAGTATACAGTTTTTCACCTAAGTGTGTGGGTATAACACAAAATAATATCCTTATCCATGATGCAAATTCAACTTCTATAAAGAGTAAGAAAAAGTCAACATTTATTTACATATCAAATTTTCTGTGTTTTAAAATTGTTCCTGTCTCACTCCCATTCAGGACGCCACTGCATCTAGCATGCACTAAAGCAGATATCAACATCATCCAGCGACTTATCCAGCATGGAGCTAACCCCAAATTAAGGAACAAAGATGGCTGGAATGCTTTTCATATTGCCTCAAGGTTAGCTAGCCTCCTGTCTAAAGGGGTTATTAGGCCTTGGTTGAAACTGACGGCTTCGGCTGTGGCTACGGCCGGATCGCTGAAAAGGCCTATTCTTCAATGTAGTCGCTGCAGCCAATGAGCCAACGACTCATAGTTGTAGCCAAAGTCACGTGATTCGGACACAGCCTAACACTTTGACAGGGTTCTCCCTTAACAGTGGTCTGCTGACCAAATGCCCGAGGACCAGTCAGAATTCTGTCCAACTAGTCCGGCTGGCAAGTTCATTGCTTCCCACTGCTTCATGTAAACCCATGGTTGTTTATAATATTGCTTCAAATTACACAGTCCCATGCTAGTTGTGACAATGTTGAAAGGAAACCCTCAAAAATAGGAACGCTTCTACGTATTGTTGTATTGAACATTTAGGAGAGAGCCAGACTAATATGTGCATGCGTGTTTTAACGTTTGTATACTGCAAATGAACAGTCGCGATTGCGATCGCGATTGCGGCCTTATTAAATCTAGCAAATATCAAAATTTTTGCAAACCATTTTACGAACTTAAAAATAATCTCTCTTTGGGATTTACTACTGTACCCCTGATTGATTGTGAAAAGGAACAATTTTTTGACTCGCTCGGCGGGCAAGTAAAGGAAGGGATTTGACTCACCCGCCGCTGTTTTCACTTGCTTTTGGCGACCGGGCGACCGCTAATTTCAAACCCTGCTTCAACTTTTTGAATGTTACTTTTTTATGATTTCCAGCATTGGACATTTATTTTATCTCTTGTGTAAAAGGGATTAAGGCATCTACTAATCGTAGATGGATTTCTTCTTCTTGATCAGGGAAGGCCATGCGGAAATACTGAGCTATCTTCTGGACCATGCTCCAGATTTATGGGATACGGTCAGCAAGAACGGACGCACCCCTCTACATACTGCTGGTTAGTTGGTAGGGTAACGGAAGCATTGTTGTCCTCTAGTGGTTTCAGTGGCTTTATTATTATTATTTTATTTGGCATTAAAATCAAGCATACAGAGAAAATACATAACAAGTAAACAGATTAAAAGCCAAGGATAGGCTACAAATCTGATTTAACATGGCTTATTTCCATCGGGGTCTTTAAAAAAAAAAAACAATACAGCAAAACAAGAAAAAAAGCACAGGGAAAAAGCGAACAAAGTGAATCAAAAATGTACAAAACAGCCCTGTTATCAAATTAATTTTTCAGAAGATGGTATTTTATGCACCCTGTTTACGAGTCAAATTTCACCTTGTATTGACTGAATATGACTCCTTGCTCCTTGTTCTCTTCCCCCCGACAGCCCTTCACGGCAAGTTTGATGCCGTGCAAGTGCTTCTAACCCGGGCAGAGAACCCAGTGGATCAGACAGACAGCTGTGGATCAACCCCGCTCATGGATGCACTGCGGGATGGGTTCGTTAACGTGGCGCAACTTCTTGTGGATCAAGGGGTAAACGAATTAACCTGAAAGTCTCATTGAACTCTCCCATGTATGAAAAAAGCCAGATGGTGAAAGCATGGGGCGGCCACAGTTCCTGTGGGGCACCCACAGCAATTTCTGTGGGTTAACCGAAGGCCTAACTTTGCACTTGGCTCCAAACTTGGCATTTTTGTGAGCCGTCTTTTTGACGGCATACAGTGATTTTTTATTGCACCTTTCTGGTAGTGGAATAATGGAACTCTGAAAAAATGCCCTGGACTGTAATCCGTATGCCTGAAGATTCCTGTGTAGAAATGTTGTAGATCTTGGTTCTAGATGCAATCTATTACCACGGTATAACAACACAATTAATGCACGCTGTGATTTTGTACACCATTGGGGGCAATTGGCACCCTCGGCTTTGCCTTGGGTGCCAAAGCCGAGGGTTCCATTTGCCCTCTCGGGTGTACAAAAACACCATGGACCCCATCACAGCATGCAACAATTGTATAACGTTGGCTCTTGAACAATTACTTTTAGATGGCACCATATTTGTGTGGATCATTGTATCAACGAATAAAGATGGCGTCTGTGTGCAATGGATTTTTTCATCTCTCCATCGTCATCTGCCTAACTGCAGTTCGTTTAGTACCTGCTACACAGTTGAAGGTGGGGTTTGAAAACCTGGACTTTATAGATCCCGTAGGACATTTGATGGTGCAATCTGATGGATTTTTCAGCTTTAATGGGCTGGATTCTGTGTACTCTTGCTGTAGTTTCAGTGGTCAAGATTTCAACGTATCGGACAGCCATGTAAACACTAGTCGATTACGTGCACAAGGTAACAATAGATTACGTGCAACCCTGCTTTTCATACTATTGACGTGCGGTGACGTGGAACTGAACCCCGGACCAGTGTACAAGTATCCATGTGGTACATGCGAAAAACCCGTGAAGACTAACCAAATGGGGTTACTGTGTAGCTCTTGTTCCAAATGGTTTCATATCAAATGTCAAGATGTTTCACCTGCCGAATATGCTCGCCTGTTTGACTTGCCCGATGAGCTCTGGGTTTGTTTGACATGTGCCCTCCCTCAGCTATCGGACTCATATTTTGACTCTACACTGAGTGTTGGTAGTGTCGTCGATCCTGATTATATTTCTACGTCGTCGTCATTGCCAGATATATTTGATAACACTGCAACTAAAGCGATATTCGGTGCCAATATTAATGCCAGGAGTGTGAAAAATAAAATCCCAGAACTTCAAGCAGTTGTGCATTCTATGAATTTGTCACTGGTAGCTATTACTGAAACATGGCTGGATTCATCTATACCAGACTCGATGCTTTTCGACAGCCATAGTGTCTTTAGAAAAGACAGAAGTCGACGTGGCGGAGGTGTTTTGCTTGCTATATCTGACTCACTAAAACCGACATCTGTTGATGTGAAAGATGTGCCTTCCAACATTGAAATCGTTTTTGCAGAATTCATCCTCAATTCTGAGAGATGGTTATGTGGCGTGTACTACAGGCCTCCGTCTGATGACACCAGTATCGGCTTACTGGAGGATGTTCTGAACAAGCTCAACTTAGACCGTTATTCTGGCTTCATCCTGATGGGTGATTTCAATATTAACTGGTCAGCAGACAGTTCCAGCCAGCTGGCAACAACCCTTCACGATCTAGCTGATGCTTATTGCTTTGAGCAATTAGTTAATGAGACCACAAGATCTTCCAGTGACTTTGCTTCCAATACAACGATTGATTTGATATTTACAACACGTCCAGATCGTGTATGTGATGTAAAAGTGGAGCCTGGGCTTTCTACATCCGATCATAACATGGTTTCCTTCAGAATTCGTGGGTCACCTGGAAAATTACCACGACGTGTTAGGGAAATCTTCCAGTACCACAAAACGGACTTAGTTCATTTCCAGACTTTGCTTGCTGCAGTTCCTTGGGGAGTAATTGACTACAACGACATTAACGATGCTTGGGATACGTTCAGTGATTTCTTCCTCAATTGTGTCAATGAATGTGTTCCTGTCCGTAGAGGTCGCAAGAGAGCTAAGCCCTGGATCACCGAGGAACTTCATCGGCTTGTCCTTGAAAAGCGAAGGTTGTTTCAGCGAGCTCGCGTAAGTGGAACTGAGATAGCATGGAAACAATTTAAACTTGCTAGGAACAAAGTGCGCAATCTCTCCAAAAGGGCGTATAGTGACTTTGTCACTGATTTATTTAAGAAAAGGGATAATCGGAAAACTTTCTGGTCATTTGTGAAGTCAAAACGTAACTCTTCTCAATCAACCGATTCTTACCTCATCAATGGTGAAAACATAAGTAACCCATCTCGGATTGCAAATGAATTTAATGCTCTTTTCGCCAGTTTTTTCTCCGGATCCACCGACCAGGACTGTGTCACTTCTCCTACGTTGGAATTTCCCCCATTAGAGCGTTTTTCCATCACTTCAACTCAGGTTTCATCTGAGATTCGGAATCTCTCCGCCCACAAAGCATATGGACCTGATGGTATTAGCGCCCAAATGTTGAAACTTGCCGCTCCAGCCATTGTTCCTGTTCTCACAGCTTTTTACAATCATACTCTTGCTGCCGGTTGTCTTCCAAGTGCATGGAAACGTGCTAATATAGTGCCCGTCTTCAAAAAGGGAGAAAAGAGCAACTTAATCAATTACAGACCCGTTTCTTTGACTTCAATAGTTTGCAAGCTTTTGGAAAAAGTCTTATGCCGGCAGATTCTTGACCACTGTCAAAACAACGGACTTCTAGCTGACCAGCAACATGGGTTCATTCCTGGGAGGTCTTGTTCTACAGCATTGGTATCAGCAAGTTCTCGTTGGCTTCAATCTTTGGACGCACGAGTACCTGCAGTGGATGTCATCTCCTTAGATTTCAGTTGTGCGTTTGATACTATAAGCCACAATATCCTTGTTAAGAAACTCCAACTTTGCTACAACATAAAGGGTGCTGCTCTTGACTGGATTGAGTCATTTGTAACAAACCGCCTGCAGCGAGTTGTTTACAAAGGCTTTACTTCAAATTGGTTACAGGTTGATTCAGGAGTGCCACAGGGCTCCGTACTTGGCCCCCTGCTTTTTGTTTTGTATGCAAACGATCTTCAACTTCAACTTTCCTCAAGCCTTGTGCAGTACGCAGATGACACTTTTTTGTTCAAAAATGTTGAAACCGACGCGCCGGATTCTCTACTTCAGAAGGACTTAAACACCATAGTTGACTGGGCTAAGTTGAACTGTTTGCGTTTAAATTCCGACAAGTGCAAATCTATAAGGTTAACATGGCGTCGTATGAGCAAACCATTCTACAATCTTGGAAACACCTCCCTGGAATGTGTAAACTCCATCAAGCTTCTAGGCTGTATATTCCAGAGTAACTTGTCTTGGGATCTTCAGGTGCAGGCAGTCACTTCGAAATGTAATAGACTGATTGGTTTGATTCTCCTCATTTCTGGCAACTGTCCTTCTTGCGTGTCGCTTCATTTGTATAAGACACTGGTCCAGCCTATCTTAGACTACTGCTCACCCGTCTGGTGGATTCACCGTACAAAACATATAAACTTAATTGAATCGGTACAGCGCAGAGCCAGTAGGATGATACTGCGGCAAAAGTATATGGAACAGCCATATCAAGAAAGACTGAAGACTCTGGGTCTTATGTTTCTGTCTGACAGAAGAACTTTTTTAAATATTTGCTTTATTATCAAACTGTTGATGTCCACTCGGTATCTTTTTATGGATAATCTAACTAATCTGTCTAAGGTTAACTCCGTCACTCAGAATTACTCACTTTTCATCACCTGAAACCTAGAACGGATGCTTATAAATTTTCAACAATTGTACGCTTTCCTAAAATGTTCTCAGAACTCACAATAGATACCAGGGATGTTTTGATTCTTGGGTTACAAGTCCTTTCGAATGATGCTGAGGGAGGACCTTCTAAAATAGTTTGTTAGTGCTTGTCTTCTTTGGGTTTTTAAATGTTTGTCCCTTCCTCCTGTTTCTATGGTGTTTGGGGTGCTGTTTTTGCAAGGTTTTGGATTTGCTTTTAATGTTTACCGTTGTGTGATTTTTATTGCGTTTGAGTGCAATCTCCTTTTTATAATTATATAATTATATTTTTATCGTTGGCAGGGGTCTGGTTGTACACATCTTAAGATGACAGTTTTTATACTTTTGTATAACCTTGACAGCCCCTGTCCAACTTGTTATCATTGGTTTATGTCTAAAGATTTAAAATAAATAAATAAATAAAATGATCTGAATTTGATGTATCAAATAATTTCATGTTCAGGCAGATGTTCATAAATGTGATGTCCTCGGAAGGAGTGCATTACATCTATCCTCCCAGGCCGGTTGTCGTCCATCGGTCATTTTTCTTGTCGATCAACAACGTGTGAATGTGGAAGTGTCCACTTTAACAGGAGGACATACAGCGCTACATCTAGCATCCAAGGTAGTAAAATCACGAAGTCAGTGTTTTGTATTCCCCCGACAGTGCTCATCAGCAGCTGGAGGTGGCTTGATATCTGAGGGAGTGGAATTAATGGGCCATTTTTACACAGTTCTTTTTTTAGCACCAAACTATGCTTAGCAGAAATAAGTTTGTCAAGCAGAATTGTTGTATCTTTCTGGTGATGAAACCAAGGGACCCTCAGAAGTGCCTGGCACTGTGACCCTAGGCCTGAAGATACATGTGAAGAGAAGATTTTGAATAAATCTCGGGTTATAGATGTGTGATGAAGAAAACCCCAATGGGGAAAACTCACACAATTAGGTAGGGACTGAAAACCCAGTCCACATGCACGGCTTTGGTCCGAAGCAAGATTCGGACCGGGGTCCACAGAGGTGAAAGGCAGGGAAGAATCAGGTTACCATCTAAAATGCTTCATGTAGGTTGTACTGTTTGACAGGTTCCCGGCTTTTTTTTGCTTGAAAAATAAAGTTAGGCAAAGTCTTTTCTTCAATGTGCGCAAATTCTACAGTCCCACTCTTCTTTACTCCCCCTAAAAAAAAAAAAAAGGTTATTGAAAAAGGGATCTTCGTCCTTGTAAATAATATCTCAACCAGAGACTGAGTTTCCCCTCCGCTTGTTTTTCTTCAGGAAGGTCATTTTGAAATGCTTGAAACACTACTCTCACTTGGAGCTGACATCAACGCAATGGACGACAAAGGCAGGACAGGTACTATGGCATTTATCTCATCCAATTCAATTTAAAAGTAATTTTATTGTGGTGAGTCGTGGTCGAGTGGTTGAGCACCTCAGACTGAAGTTCAGATGTTCTCAAGCTTTCGTGTTTCTGATCAGCAGAGTGTGGGTTCAGGTCCTGGTATGGACATCCATGTCCTTAAGCAAGAAACCTAACCTTTGTTGCTCTGTCCTTCAGGTGAGACGTAAAGCCGTTGGTCCTGTGTATTGTGTAGTGTAATGAGATACAGCTTTGCCTTTCTCGACCATGATGACAAGTTCATTTTTAAAAAAAGTTTGAAGCCAAGTTGATCAGTTAAAAAACCTGTAATCCGGAAAAATCACAGGCCTAAATATAGTCTTGGTTCAAGACGTTCCGTGACCCACCGTGTGCTGTCGTCCACAATCCTTTGCCAAAAGAGGGCGCTATCTCAAGACAAACCCCCATCACTCACAAAACACTGTAGTGCCCCCTGTAGTCTGAATTTATTTCTTTAACCAAACAACCTGGTTTTCTTTTTACTTTTCAGCCCTACACATTGCTGGTGGTATTCAACACAAGCTTTGCATTGAGACTTTGTTGAGACTCGGTGCTGTAAACTGTCCAGACAAAAGTGGGCAGACCCCCAGTCAACTCATTATAAAACCGGACATTCTTCAACTGTTTGATGTCTCATGACCCCTGCTACAATCATTGGATGGTCTTATCCAGTCCACTTAGTAGAAGACAGCTTAACCTTTGACATCACATTTACAAAGCTAGCCACAAAACATGGACTTCCTGCAGGCACAAGTTGTACACATTGGAAGAAAACATAAAATCTTAGATATGAAAATTGCACCATTCAACTTTTTATAAGGATGATTTTATTTGGTAATTTTGATTCTGTGCTTTCCGTAGTTCCGCGGACAAAAAAATCCACAGGCATACTATGTGGGTGGGATTCAAACCCACGACCCCCGCTGAGCATACAGTGGTGTAGAAACCTGAGCTGAGGTGTCTCTTTTTGACAAATTTCTCTTTTACAACTAATAATAATGGACACTTATATAGTGCTGGTATTCGCCAACGTTGACGCTCATGGCACATGAACATTATTACCCTGGTAACTGGGCCATTTGTTTTATTCCTTAAATCTTCTCGGCTCCCTGAGGAGGTTACAGCCTGTGCTGCCAAGTATGTAGCGCACCAAGTTAAATCAATCACAATAACCATCTTTGCCCTCAAATATACCCATTTACCCCTTGGTGAAGAGAAGTAATTATAGTCACGTGTCTTGCTTAACCCTTTATCGACCATAGCAGCCACAAGCGGCTTGTAACAAAATGCCGCAAGGTTTGACCTACTTCCATTCACATAAACAGGTCAAAGTAAAGGTCATGTGCAGATATGAAATTTTCCAACGTAGTATGTTAACATAGTATCCCAATTTCTAGACACAAAACTAAATTTTCTGTTTCATGTTATTACTGTTGACATTTTTACTGTCAAAATTAGGTTAAAGAAATGAAAAATATTAGCAATATCTGGGCGTTTTGTGGTGATTAAACAGAAATGAATGGTCTCTAAAGGGTAAAGGACACAAATGTCATGACCGGAATTTGAACCTACTACCTGGTGACCTTGCCACCAGAACTTGAGTAAGACTCTGAATTTGTAATTTCTGAAAATGGAGGAAAATGATGCACCTCAGTAGGTGGGAAACTGCAAATTCAATCCAACAATCTCAAAAAGTAGTCTTCAGTATAGATCATAATTTATTCTTCATATATATAAATACATTTGAGTTTAGTTGAAAGTTTAAATCACTTAAAAAAGCATACATTTAACCTGAATGATCTTCTAAGTTGCATTATATTGCATCCAATTCACACAATATCGTTCATTCCTTTACAAAAGCTTCAAGAATGTTACTAAAAAATAGCAGCATAAATTTGTAAAGAAAACCCCACCCACTTATTTAAAGTATTAGGCCCTATAAAATGTGTGATAGCTCAGATTCTTGCCTAGGGAAAATGCTCAACTCCTTTTACTTTCCTTTTTAGTCAAAGGAACAAAAAGAGGTAAAACACTAATTCTAAGCCAAGAGACCCTGTAAATAACCATAGAGTACCACGGTTACTCTTACAAAACTTGATATCTCATCTTGGTTAGGTCAAATAAAAACCAAAAAAGGCCCTCATTACTATGGAAACTGAGGGGAAAGTAATGACCAACAATTATAAGGAAACAAATACATTTAGATGAAGAGATTTTTTTGTAGAATGACACCATGTTGTGTTTTATAATAAATTATAACCATTTACATATTCTTTTAAAATATATTCCTGATTAAAACGCTTGAAAATGTTGTCTGGCTTTCTGTGCTCATGATCACAATTCTCAGGACCAAATTTTCATAGAGCTGCTTAACGGTAAGCCAAACTGTTCTGCTTACTTTAAAGGAACATTACAGAATTGGTTTTTGCTAACAAAACAGTGTAAGCACTTTATATAATCCACCATATACATAAACTGACAAACCTGTAGAAGTTTGAGATCGATCGGCCATATGGGTCACGCGAAAATAGTGAAAAACCGATTACACATTTCCATGTGTTATACAATGCATGAATAAAACGCTCATGAGCGATAAACTCCAATCGGATATTAGTTTTATTTATTTCTCATCAAATATGGCATTTCAGACAGAAATATTTCTAGGGATGTTTTCTACTATCATCATCATTAAACTGTGTAAGTTTTGCGTAAATCTGTGATCTTAAAGAAAATGTTAATTACCAGTTCTGTAACGTTCCTTTAACAAAAAAAATTGCACAAGTGTAAGTATTAAACAGGTTAGCAAGAAAATTAAAGGGCTAGTTTGTGCATCCACCATGGATTTGCAGTGTTATGTCCTTCATTTCAGTATAGACTGTGCAAGTCTCGCGCATATCGAAAACAAGAAACAAAACTCCAACGAAGACAATATTTTTCTTTGAAATCAAGTCTTCTTTTTAAATTATATATACAAAATTCATGACAATAAAACTACACTTAGCATGTTGTTATAAATAAATTTTTAATTTGTGTATATTACAAATAATTTTTTCAAATTAACATTAAAACAAAATTAAAGCTTGGAGACGAGGATGCTTATTGTTAAAAAAAAACCATTTGCCAATCACGTCCGCATGTAGTCTTAATGACAACATGCCCGTTAGTTGGGCAACATTCTTAATTGTTTACAAGTAACCGGAAACGGAGGTCAAGTCTTATTCTTGGGTTTTCTTCATTATTTTGTTGAATTGGTTTTACTTTCATATTGTTTATCACTTAGTATTACATTCCCAACATGATATATAATTTCATGGCTATAAACTACGTTGAAAAATAATCAACGGAAAAAAATCCCGCCCACGTAAAACTCCATCTGGTTTGGACCGTAATGGTCCGGGAAGTTCAATTATGCGCAAGACTTGCACAGTCTATTATAATGGAAGGGACATCTACTCAGGAAAAAATAACTTGCCCTACTCAGGAATGTTAATCCAAGGTAAAATGCAAAAAATAGTTAATGGTCGGACATTTTGACCCTGGCAGAATCTTTCTCGAAGGCTAAATGTCAATACAACACACATAAACAGGTATACCGGTGTAACAGAAGCAGTCAAGTGGAAAGAAATAAAGAGAGAGAGAGAGGGGCAGAAAGCACACATCGGGGCCATTAACTATTTTTTGCATTTATACAAAGTTTCTATATCGTAGGTCCTTCTGGTTGGTAAGCAGTTTGCAACAGCTAATACTATTTTCTCATTCTCATCCAAGCCAAAATGTTAGCTTTTTTGTATTGGACAGACTTCCTGTTTCTTCCCACCCAGGCGTGTAAATCCATATAAAATGTATTTACATAAATTTATGGTAAGGGTGGAGACTTGTAATTTCCCCACCCCCACTTTCATGAGGACTCTATCTGTTGGAAATTGAGTCCCCCACAAAGCTGAATTTGACCTTGGAGCCCCTCTTTATGGAATTAGACATTGAGTACCTAAATAGTGGTAGATGATCTCGCCCTGTGCAGTGCCTCTGCCTTGGATTTCAGTAATGAAAACTCTCCCTGAATTATATCTGTTAATTTCTTCCTGATCTCCATCTGTAAAAAGATTGAATGAAAATGCAAAAAGACGCTTTTTAGCTCTCCTGCTGCTGTGTTGTATGGTGGCGCAACTCTGCCTAGCACTGTGTACATGTTCACTGAGTAGATGCATTCACCACATGATAATTATCATAATATTACTGGCTGGCATGTATAGTTTAATCTACACGTATCATTCACAAACCATTCTGTATGATTATTGAATGCAAACAGTAGGAGGGTTGACTGTGTATTGTGTAGATGCATTTACCACATTATATTATGTCGTGGGGCAGTTTATCCATTCTGATTGGTCGAGAGCAGATCACATGCGATATGAACACAGTCGCAGTCTGTTAAAACATGACAGATTTGTTCTTACTTTTTAAAGGGTTCTGCATGTTTTTAACGGAAATGTATTTTGTTGGCCATGCGATAAAGGACCTTGCCTTCGACCCTGCCGGTTTTAAATAAGGGAATAAAAGAGTGGTGACGAGTTCTTAAACGGCCGTTTAAAACCTTGCAGGGTCGTGGCCGTGCGATAAAGGCCCGAGCCGAAGCGGCCACGACACTGCAAGGTTTTAAACGGTCGTTTAAGAACGAGTCCCTACTCGTTTATTCCCATTCATGAATGCCCTTTTGTTAAAAAGCGGGGAAAAAATACAAGTAGGCCTATAGACAATCTGTGACACTCTGTTTGTTTAGCGAATTTTCGAAGTTTGCACATATTCAAAAACGTTTGTAAAATTCTGTTTTGTGCGCGTGGGTTGTGTGTACGCGCGTGTACAAAAAACGGGTACTAATAGCTATATATTGCGTTTCGCGTTAGTAAATTGGCCATAAAAATATTAGTGGTGCCACATTATAATAACTTCCTCATATGCAACTTCAAAAAGTGGAGTTGTCAAACCACCGGTTCTTTTCAGAAACAGTATAAGGGTCTGTACACATTTGTTAAGGACTATGAAAATTAATGGCAATAAAAACTTACTTGGTTAAGAAGTACAGCAGCTTTGGATAAAATAATGCATTTTGAGAAACTTTTCACTTCGAAGTACTGCGGTTATGGAAAAATATAACACTTTTTATCCCCAAAATTTGAATCTGAGAAGCGTTACTGCAGTAACATTTCTCAGATTGTGTATTGCAATAAAAAGGTTATTCTTCCTGCGTGGACATAACCGCCCCAGATTTTCGGCAATATCTCAAAAACGCTACCACCTTTTGAAATGAAATTTTCAGAGGTTAGTTTTATGGTATATATCTACAACTCTATAGGATTGAAACAAACAATGGGTTCCAACTACCAAATGTATACAGACCCTTTAAACTGAAATTGTCATTAAAGACTACAAAGACTGAAATTTTCAGAGGTTAGTTTTATGGTATATATCTACAACTCTATAGGATTGAAACAAACAATGGGTTCCAACTACCAAACGTATACAGACCCTTTAAACTGAAATTGTCATTAAAGACTACAATTTATTGTCTAGTTCTTTATAATCTAACTTCTTATCAACTCACCGGTGACTTTCCTTCATCCCTGAGATGTGACAGAGTTTCTTTGAAGTCTAACGGCTTGCCAATCAGCATGGTTATCTTCTTACCAAACTTAGGAATATATGGGGGATAGTTGGCAAGCACCTCATCCATCCCTATATGCCAAAATGGAATGACCAAGGGAAGCACATTGCTCTCAGCTATGGCACGTCCCACTCCTGGATACAGGGAGAAAAAGTTTATTTGGATGGTACATCATTGTTTTGTGGGCTGAAATATATGGGGGATGGTTGGCAAGGACCTCATCCATCCCTATGTGCCAAAATGGAATGACCAAGGGCAGCACTTTGCTCTCAACCATGGCTTGTCCCACTCTTGATAGGGAAAAGAGGAGTTTCATAGGATGGCACAACATTATTTTGTGGGCTGTAATATATGGGGGATGATTGGGAAATACTTTATCCTACCCTATATGCCAAAATGGAACGGCCAAGGGAACACTTAAAACTCAGCTGTGGCTTGTCCCACTCTTGGATATAGGGAGAAGAGGAGTTTAAAGTCACCTGGAAATAGTTTTTTGTTTTTTTTACATAAGAGTATATGTATATTAACAATAAAACAATTTTTTGAGTAATTGTTTGTCACGATTTATAATATAAATAACATATTATGTTAAAAAAATAGATGAAGTTGTTTGGAAAATAGATAAGGTTGTTTGGGGATGAGTCCGCCCATCCCTTTTTGTGACGTCAATCGAGGCAGATTTCGCCGCGATCGAACATCAACCCCCCTCGAACTTGCCTGCATTTACCTTGTATACAGTACACACGTGCAAGTAGTTAGCTTGTACGTTTCGATTGGTTATCCAAAAAAGGGATTTTTCTTGCATTTTTCCGGCAATACCGACCAGGTGAATTGCTGCTGGATGCAGCAAAACGACTAAAGATGGGGTCAGCTAGCATTTGTTTCCTGCAGATCCCCAATATAGGCAGTTACGGGCATCCGAAAGTCAGGCTAACGAGGGCAAAGTGGTCCGGTCCGACGTTGTATTCAGCGCTATGCAGCGAACATGTTTCTGGTGTTCGGATCGACGAGCTGTATGCCACGCGAAAAATAGTTTGGCAAAGTAGGAAAAACAATACATTTTGTCATCACGGGGCCGCTAAAATACCTCGTATTATCCGTGTTCTCGTTATGACCGTGCTCGTATCTTCCGTTTTTTAAGACATTAGGGACAGTTCGGGACCGGTGAAAAACCTTGTATAAACCGGCGTTTCGTATCAGTCGACTGTAAACTGTCCTAGGATCGATTGGGTGACGTCCGAATACGAAAACGCATCACACTGATCAGGTACCCATCTGACGTTATGTACAGGGCCAGACTACACATTTTCTCTTCAAATATCCCGCGCCTCGATTGACGTCACGAACAGCGCCATATAAACGGGGGCCTATTTTTAAGTTTGTAATTAAAATAAAAACACAATTTTTTAACCTTAGTTAATTGTTTATTCAAATTCCACTCATAAAAATGTATATATTAACGACAAAAGCTTTATTTTGACAAAATACCACTGCCAGTGCCAGGTGCCATTAATGGGATGGTACATCATTGTTTTGTAGGCTGGAATATCATGGGGGATGGTTTGCAAAAACCTTGCTTATCCCTACATGACAAATGGAATGACCAAGGTAAGTACATGTTACTCTCAGCTATGGCACGTACCACTTCTGAATACAGGGAAAAGGGGGTTGTATGGGATAGTATTGGTACATTTTTTTGTTGGCTGGATGCATGTTTTGTGTGTTCATTTAAATCATTTACCTTTTACCTTTTACTACATAATGCCATAGCAATGATACAATTATTTTGTGTGTTCATTTAAATCATTTACCTTTTACCTTTTACTACATTTTCCTAAACAGTTAAACAGACCTTGAAACTTCTGTTTAAGTTTAACTGTTTCTACTTTGAGCCAACATGTAAAGGGCACAGATGTCAACACATTTTCAAGGATTAAAAATAGAACACTGTAACCCAGTCTTTAAAGTCACAAAACCACAAACCACAATGGGAAAGCATACAAAGCAAAATGTATAACAAATTGTAGGGGATTAAAAATTATGTATTACATTTGTAGGGGATTAAGATAAGAAACATTCCACCAAAAAAAGGAATGTCAATCATTCTCCCTGGATAGTGTCTAGTGCTACATTTGTAGGGGTCTAAGATAAGAAACATTCCGCCAACAGAAGGGATGTCAATCATTCTCCCTGGATAGTGTCTAGGGCTACATTTGTACGGGATTAAGATAAGAAACATTCCACCAACAAAAGGAATGTCAATCATTCTCCCTGGAAAGTGTCTGGGGCTAACATTTTAATCAAAAGGAAGGTCTAATTTGTTTAACTTAATTTGGAAACGGATTTCAATGTTAGTTTAGGGTTAATGGGTTAAACTCCCAACCCTAATCGAAACATATCTGAATAATAGATTTTCAGTAAATCAACTATTATGTGTCTGATATCTTTAATACACAATTCTAACTTATTCCAACCTCTTGGTAAAAAGTTAAGCTTTAGTAAAATCTTGAACATGGATAAAGAAGGAGATTATCCACCAATAATAATAATAATAATAGTGGCTTCTTATATAGCGCACATATCCGTCACTCAGTGACGCTCAGGGCGCTTTAACGTTAATTATTTTCCTGCAAAATATTGTGGAGCTAGGTTTTTGAAGTATGAGACCAAGTCCTTTACATAGCACCATATGGTTTACAAGGTGCTGTGGCGCAATATGCTGCCGATCAAACCAGGAACACCGGGGCGAACCCCTTCTCTTTTCGATAAGTGCACTGGGTTCTTTTACGTGCATTACACAACACACGGGACCTACGGCTTAACGTCCCATCCGAAGGACGAAGCATGTGGTTAAGTGTCACTAGAAGAATGCCTTCAACCATTTCAACAAATAAGTTATTACAATTTTATTTAAACTTACCCCATTTCAACCTGAGAAACTCATTGGCCATATTGATTTTGCCTGTGGGGAAATAAAATAAAATAAAAGTGTTTTCTGTCATTATAAGCAAAGCAAAAGTTTGTTTTAAAAATTATTGAGTTTATTCTAAACAGTGGTGGGGAAGATCAAGGGTAGCCCAAACATCCGATGTCACACTTCGAGGCGAGTGCATGGTACCAGATGCTGTCCTTAATATATTTCTGGTTTATTCACTATTATCACATTAAAAATTGAAACAGGTGGCCCGGCCCAAAGGCCAAAATCGCTTCAATGTACAAAGTTTAAAGAAAACATTGCATTAGAATATTAAAAAGTTAAAATTACAAATAAAAAATAAACAACAAACACAAGAGTGGCTTTAGCAATACACAGCAACTTGAAAAAAGTTAAGTGAAGAATAGAAAAGAAAAAAAGAAAAAAAAAATCATCAGGGAGTGAGCATGATGGTCATTAGTACAAACCACTATCAGGGCCCAATTTCATGGCTCTGCTTACCGTGGAATTCTGCGCTTACGCCCAGCTGCGTCCCATAGAAATACACACGTTACAGTGCGCGTAAGCGCAGAATTATTTGGTAAGCAGTGCCATAAAATTGGGCCCAGGTCCCACATCGGCATTTAGAAGTTTCGTTAGAGCAGGTATTGTGGAATGTTTTGTATCTGTCTGTATTGCAAAAGCTTGTGCGTTGGATCTGAGAACTCTTGTACAAATAACAAACTTTGTTGGAGTTGAGTGTTTTCTCCCAAAACTGTGCAATAGATTTTGTCTTCTTCTCGGAGAGAAGTTAAGTTGAATTCAGAGAGTGTATTATCATAACCTGTATACCTAGATCCAAAAATAATGCAGAGTGCACGTTTTTTGGCCCTTCCCAATTTGTTCACATTGTTTTTATAATAACTAGTTCCCATATAGTGCATTTTACAATAACGTATCAATGCGCTTTACATTAGTGCCCTGGTCATTGGGCCAATAACATTCCTTTAATCTTTCTCAGCTCCCTGGGGAGTATACAGCCCCGGCTGTCGTGGCGCTCCGAAGGCTTTTCCAAACACAATATCAACCTCTACCCTCGCAGGTACCCATTTATACCCCTGGGTGAAGAGAAGCAATTATAGTAAAGCATCTTGCTCAAGGAAACAAGTGTCATGACCGGGATTCAAACCCAAACCCACACCCCGATGACTTAACCATCGGAACTTGAATTTGATGCTCTAAACCACTCGGCCCCATGTGTGGGGTGTCGTGGCCGAGCGGTTAAGAGCGCCGGATTCAAGCTCTGGTGTTTGATCAGCAGAGTGTGGGTTCGAATCCCGGTCGTGACACTTGTGTCCTTGAGCAAGACACTTAACCATAAGCTTCTCTCCACCCAGGGGTAAATGGGTACCTGTGAGGGCAGAGATGGTTCTTGTGATTGATTTAGCCGAGTAGCGCATTAATGTTGCACAGGCTGTATACTCCCCAGGGAGCTGAGATGGTTTAAGGAATGATTTAAGGCCCAGTGACCAGGGGTAATAATGTGAAGCGCTTTGGGACGCCCTTCGGGCGTGAAAAGCGCTATATAAAAACTAACTATTATTATTATTATTATTACACCCAGTTTTTGAACCTACTGGTGGCATGCACAGATGTACCTTCGACCCACTTCATTTTTGCATGCCATAATGCTGTGTGTACATTACACACACATCCACACAGCTCAGTGTTGCATACATCATCATCATTTAGCGGTCGCAACCGAGATATACCGAGATATTATAACCGAGATGGTGGTGCATACACTCTGTGGACACTCCTTTGTTCAGTGCACTTAAGAAAAAAGCATATTCTCCAAAACTGGTGGAAAACACTGAGTGAGTGGACATGTGTAAGTTATGTCCACATAGTATTTAAAGTCCCTTTTGTGTGGACCTTTTTTTGTTCTCTACTTCGTATGTGACGCTTAAACGCAAGTGTGTTAACACCTACAATCGGGGACCTCCTATTGTCCCTCTTTTGTTTGTACTTTTTGGCAACAGCCCCCCCAATTGATGTCTGTGGGCCCCCCCCCCATTTGAAATCTGGACTTTCAAGATTAAAAATTACCAGAGTAAAATGTTACATTTTATAAGCTTCAATGTGATAATTTTGATGTTTTTAAAAAGATTTTTCCATTTAATTGTAATAATATAATCTATACACCGAAGGACAAAGTAATGCTCAAATGAACCAGATATTTTAGATCAAAGGTATCCAACATCAGTAGTTTTCAATGGCTTTTCCTGGCTTAAACAAACAACTTTGTAGTTTAATCAGGAATGAAACTGATGATCTTGGCTAGCTGGGTATTTTTTCTTCTTCTTTTTCGTTTGTTAATATGTAATTTGTTTAATCAAAATCTGAATTTTGATTTTCCATTATTTCTTTTGACCCACCCACCCACAATATTTTATCATTGATTATTCTGAATGGCCCCTTACACGCAGACAATGTAATTGTTTTTACACTCGCGTCAGATTATCTTATAAAAAAATAGTAAATGGCATAACAAGAGTGCTGAAAAGGGCTTATTTAAGAGAAATGCAAACAAAAACTATACAATTTTAATTGGCCAGAAGTGCCCCCCCTACAAAAAAATGGTGCACCCCCTTGTGCCCCCTCAAATGTTTACCCTAGTTTTGGCACTGCACAGCATGCATACCTTCTGCAAAGATGTGAACCCATTGTCCTTTGTGGAGTTGCTCAATGCACATATCCATACCAGGCTGGTACACACCATCACCTACAAGTAATATAAATGTACATTTGTTTGGTAATCACTCTTAAAATTAATGGCAATCAAAACTTACTGGTAATGGTTAGAAATACATCAGCTTTCGATAGTATCATGCATTTTGAGAATCATTTCACTTTGAAGTATTTATGTGGTTATGGAAAAAGATATCAGTTTTTATCCCCCAAAATTTGAATGTGAGAAACGTTACTGTCAGATACGTTTTTCAGATTGACATGTGTATTCCAATTACGGATTATTCTTTCTGCGTGGACATAATCGCTCCGGATTTTTTAGCGATATCTCAAAAAAATGCTACCACCTTTTGAAATGAAATTTTCACAGGTAAGTTTTTTGTAAATATATCTCCATTTATATAGGATTAAAACAAACGAACGGTTCCAAAAACCAAAGGTATACGTTCCCTTCAACACAGTGCTTATTCTCCCTGTACGGAGGCCATTTCTCAATACTGTTATGGTTTTAACAATTGTTCCATTTGATATCACTGGACTAAGGCAACCTCTTGTAGAGGTAAAAAACAAAGGGTTGGTCACTGGCCCCTCCCATTGATTGGTTGATTGATTGATTGATTTGGTTTATTGCAATCTATATACAAGTATACAATAGAAATTGCCTTGGCAAACAAAATTATCGTTTGAATATCATGAAATGGAAATTTGATTTGTGTAACATTTACCTCGTACAATTGGAACTCCTTTTCCAAGACTAAAAAAGTAAACGTGCCATCTCTTTCGGCCGGTGATATCACTGGCTATCGGACACCTGTTAACACAATTTAAAAGGAATTTATAATGTGGTGAAATGCACAGTTGTGACACCATACCCAACCCAGGGTTCTCCCCGGGACTGTGGGGCATTCTGGACCAAAAATTGGGTAGTTTGGCCAGAGCACGCTTGAATTGAAACGAGGTCCTCGGAATGTTTTCTACTTGGTGTTTATCTTTCGTTTTAAAAGCCCTACTGTGCAATCTGCAGCATTCTAAATGGTTTTATCATTGATTTTTGTGAATTTGATCTGAAGTACAAAAATAAATAAATAAATAATGTTTTAATTTATCACAGCATGTAAAAGAAAGATCACGTTTTCCTTTGTGCCGGTAACTCCGCAAGTCAGGCTTTATGTACGTCCAGTAGCCTTATATCTCAAGGGTCTTTCTTAGGATCCTTGCTGTTCCCAAAAGAGCCGCCTTTTGTAACAGATCTACCCTTACATTTGTCCCTATTTCATCTAGATGTTTCCCCAGTGCTTGTGTAGTCAAGCTATGTCCGTAGATCTCAAGGGTCTTTCGTAGGATCCTTGCTGATCCCAAAAGCGCCGCCTTATGTAACAGATCTACCCTTACATTTGTCCCTATTTCGTCTAGATGTTTCCCCAGTGCTTGTGTAGTCGAGCTATGTCCTGCAGATCTCAAGGGTCTTTCGTAGGATCCTTGCTGATCCCAAAAGCGCCGCCTTCTGTAACAGATCTACCCTCACATTTGTCCCTATTTCATCTAGATGTTTCTCCAGTGCTTTGGGAATGGTGCCAAGTGCTCCAACCACTACAGGGACTACTTTCACCTGCCAAATCTTACGGAGTTCCTTGGCCAGGTCTTGGTACTTTTTGATCTATTATTATTATTATTATTTTGCGCATCTGCCGCAATTCGCTTGTATCTGCACGCAATTGGCACGTATTGGCCCGATAGGCGAGCATGTGCATGAGGAGAGCCCTGCAACTTGTACAGTTGAATGATTACAGAGTGGTCAACCCCCCAGGGAAAAAAACGTCACCAAGAACAGGAGGGTCACTAATAGTTTACAGAAAAAAAGGACAACAAAATGCAATCAAAATGTTCCTGAGATTTCCCATGCTGTGTTAGAGAAGTCCAGAAGCATTTGATAACATAAAACAACATTATCACATCTTTTACAAGTTGGAGGAACATGTTGAACTCACCATCTGCTTTTATGTGGGTTCATTGATGTTCTTAACTTCAGTGTTCCTAGGTAACGAGAAACAAGAAACAAAATGTGAACGATTCTCAAATTTGTCAGCGATGGGAGACTTTGCAACACTAGATGGCAGCAGACAAACCGGGCAACTCTCCATTGTTTACATAGCTCAGAGTGACTCAGACCGTGCCCAATTTTTATTATTTATATTATTATCATATATTTCTGGTAATGAAACCAAGGATGCCTCATAAGTAAACTTAATCACTGTAGCTCGCAAGCCTGAGGAAACCTGTAAACAAGGGTGCTTGCTATGTGAACCAGAAACACCAGGGTTAACCCCTGTCTTCCACAATAAGTGTTCTGGGTTCTTTTACGTGTACTACCAATCCTTGCACACGGGACCATACAAATTAATGTCCCATCCCAAGGACCCACACTCTGTTGATCAGAAACATTAGAGCTTGAGTCCGGTGCTCTTAACAGCTTGGCTACGACATGCCGAGAACAATTAATTTACCTGGCAAATCTGTTGCTACTTTGTGTCACCCAAAAGTCTCCCATTGCAAAAAACAGAAGAAAAGACTTAAAACAAAAAAATGAAAAAAAAATGAAGAAAAGATTACATTATAAAGATGTGCCTGATATCTGGACCCAACTTAATAAAGCTGCTTTTAAAAGCAAAAAAAGTAGCCAAGCACAAAACAATTTGGCTTACAAGAGGAAGGTTACCAGCCTTAAAATGTCATGTCAAATGTACCATTTGTGACTGGTATTCTGCTTCTTTCTGCTAAGCAGAAAATTATAAAGCACTATTGTCTGATTTATCAGCTCAATGAAAGTGGTCCCTGTTCACTGTGTAAGAATAATCTTTCACAACATGTGAACATAACATTGATTAACCTTACCCCATAGTACAGGATCGAAGCAGGAGATGTGGTTTCCAACAGTAATAAGAGGACGGGTCGGCGGCCGTTTCTCCACTGCGTCATAAAGAATGTCTAGGTTGTGACCTTCAAAATGATTCAACCATTCTGTAATCAAGATGTAAAAGGGGGTCATCCAATATCTTCAACCTTCTTTAAAGGGTCTGTAAACGTTTGGTAATGACTCTGAAAATTAATGGCAATAACAACACTTACTTGGTAAGAAGTACAGCAGCTTTGGATAGTAATGCATTTTGAGAAACTTTTCAATTCGAAGTACTGCGGTTATGAAAAAATATATCACTTTTTATCCCCCAAAATTTAAATCTGAGAAGCAATACTGCAGTAACGTTTCTCAGATTGTGTATTCCAATTGCAGATTATTCTTCCTGCGTGGACATAACCACTCAGATTTTCAGCAATCTCAAAAACACTACCACCTTTTGAAATGAAATTTTCACATAATAATTTTATGGTATATTTCTACAACTATATTTGATTGAAACAAACAGTGGGTTCCAAGTACCAAATGTATAGTTTACAATCCCTTTAAAAGAGGGGCTCCAAGGTCAAATTCAGTTTTGTGATCCACTCATTTTCCAAGAGATAGAGTCTCTATGAAAATGGGGAAATTTTACAAGTCTCTAAACCTCACGTTAAAATGGTGCAAAATGCTATTTTATTTGATGTTCTTTCAGAGCAAAATTTTATACACGATGTCATCGGACATCGTTAAATTCTGTAAACATGGTAAAGACATGTAAGAATTTGTATATCATGTATATAGGTAGTTCCTGGAAAAACTGCTGTATCTAATCTCCACTTGTTAAGGTTGCTTGAACATGTTGAATGTACGATCATGACGATTCCTCTCTTTCATGAATGTTGGATTTATTTCCCAATTTTAAAACAGGGGACGTCCTCTGGAGCAACTGCTGGTTAAGACATTAATTATTGCGTTATTTTTCAATGCATCTTCCGGGGACTGCTCTATATTCCGACACCCCTATGTTCCGACACCCCTTTGTTCCGACAACCCCCTCATGATTTACATAAGGTTAGGGTTAGGGTTAGGGTTAGGGTTAGGGTTAGGAATAGGAAAATACACCAGGGTTGTCGGAACATAGGGGTGTCGGAACATAGGGGTGTTGGAACATAGGGGTGTTGGAACATAGGGGTGTCGGAACATAGGGGTGTAACCGGTCTTCCAGTTCTAGTTGCGATAATCGTAACCCTCCTCCCGACGGTCGGAACGACCGGAGGGTTACGAGTTGGATTATGGCAAAAGGGTGCGAAATGTGAAATGTGAATTTTTTTTCGAGACTTGTGACCAGATTTGCCCAATTTTTACCACTTTCAAAAATCATGACCCACATTCCAAGAACACGGATGTGATCTTGAATGTGTAATGAATCCATTCATAACACCCAAAACATCATTGAAAAAATATTTAGAAGAAAAAAAAGACAAAAACTTACCAGAGACCGAGTGAAATGCCAAGCGTAGACCAGACGAATACCAGACTACTCTGGATGATGATTTAAACCATGCACTTTTCGACCAATCAGCGGGGTGGAGCCTTCGGCTGTAGCCGAATCATCATCCAGAGTAGTCTGGTTCGTCTGGTCTACGCTTGGCATTTCACTCGGTCTCTGGTAAGTTTTTGTCTTTTTTTTCTTCTAAATATTTTTTCAATGATGTTTTGAGTGTTATGAATGGATTCATTACACATTCAAGATCAAATCCGTGTTCTTGGAATGTGGGTCATGATTTTTGAAAGTGGTAAAAATTGGGCAAATCTGGTCACAAGTCTCGAAAAAAATTCACATTTCACATTTCGCACCCTTTTGCCATAATCCAACTCGTAACCCTCCGGTCGTTCCGACCGTCGGGAGGAGGGTTACGATTATCGCAACTATTCCAGTTCCAGCTTTTTCACCATATTTCATATAATTTTTTATATTATAATAGGAATGCTTTCCTGCCAACACTGAACAAGCCAGTTGGACCACTCCTCGGGGTCCTCCCCAGGATTTTTCAAAACTGGGGGGCATTCTGGACCAATTTTGATTTTCGTTGGCCGAAGCACGCAGAATTGAAACAAGGTCTTTTGAATGTTTTCTACTTGGTGTTTATCTTGGTTTTAGCTAGCCCCATAAATTGGGCCAATCACTTCGTATCCTTGGCCCCAGCACCATTGCAATTAAATGTTTGTGGATTATTAGATCTACAATCCGCCCCATGAAAACTTACCAATCGTATGCTACTGTACTTGCGGATAACCGGCAAGTTGGTTTTAGTTTAAAAAACATTACCAGTTTTGGGGGAAAATCGAATGATTTCGAGTGTGACCTTTTGCAAAAATCTCAACGATCTTGTTGACCTCTTGCTCTTTGCGAAGGCGTACACACGTTCTCAAAACTACGCTCCCATTTTTTGTTAACGTTATTATAGAACGGGATCGAGCACCAGTACTTACGTTTGGGTTCGATAACTAGGTTTTGTCCAGTTCCCTGACAACAACGACACGATCGATTGCTACATTTGAGCTGTTACCAGACTAGTTTACTCGGAGTGCGCCGAGAGTGCAATTTGAGTTTGTGTAGTCATTTTACTTCCCTGCGCGGCGGCAACACTCATGCGAAACGCGATCCTGCTACCCGCGCCGCATTTAAAGCTATTTAATTAAAGTCCTCTCTTTCAGTTAATTGTTTCCGAGTACTGTGCAATTTTGATTGTAACGATGAATTCAAATTGCACTCTCGGCGCACTCCGAGTAAATCAGTCTGGTAATAGCTCAATTGTAGCAATCGATCGTATCGTTGTTGTCAGGGATCTCAACAAAACCTAGTTATCGAACCCAAACGTTAGTACTGGTGCTCGATCCCGTTCTATAATAACGTTAACAAAAAAAATGGGAGCGTAGTTCTGAGAACGTGTGTACGCCTTCGCAAAGAGCAAGAGGTCAACAAGATCGTTGAGATTTTTGCAAAAGGTCACACTCGAAATCATTCGATTTTCCCCCAAAAGTGGTAATGTTTTTTAATCTAAAACAAACTTGCCGGTTATCCGCAAGTACAGTTGCATCCGATTGGTAAGTTTTCATGGGGCGGATTGTAGATCTAATAATCCACAAACATTTAATTGCAATGGTGCTGGGGCCAAGGATACGAAGTGATTGGCCCAATTTATGGGGCTAGGTTTTAGCCTGTTCATGAGCATGATGAGCATGGTATCATATTAGCCCAGGTTGGACTCCTCCGTTGCATACAACGCGACGGAAGGGTATAAAGGTCCTCAGGCATTGCGACAAAATTTATAACCATTTTTTATTATATTTTTACCTTTTTGAGGAAGCTGAAACGTGACTCACATGTTCCTTGTGTCCTGAACCTTACGCCTGCTCTATTCAGAATTGCCAATTTTATCCTTAAATGACATTATTGTGAAAATAAAATGGAAATTGACGCATTCGTTGCGACAACCTCAACTGACATGGAACCAAGTCCACAAAAGAGGGCGCTGTCTAACCCGTAACACTGAACGCTTTTTCTTCCGGGCGGCAACACGACGGAGTCGCAGCGCCAGTGCACAACTTGGACTTATTTTCGGAAATAATGTCATTCATGGATGTATTTGATAGGTTTTGAACTCAGCAAAAGTGTAATCAAAGGCACCAAGAATAAGTGAATGGAGTTTCAGCCGCTCAAATTAGGTAAAAATATTTTAAAATGTTACTCAAAATTTTGTTCGCATTGTAAAGGATCTTTATACCCAGGACGTCAGTGCAGTGGCACTGACTGACGTCCTACCAGGGCTAGGTATCATATTATATTCGTAATCATTCATCATTCATACATACATACTCACTCAGACAAATTCGACTAAAAATGCCCGTGCCACCGACAATCAACCACGTTCCAAGTCTCCAACATAATCCTGGATTTTGAGGGATTACAAACTGCCATGGTTCTAAAGGCATATCTTACACAGTAAATTAACTACAAACCACTGAAAACTATGATTTATTTACACTGGATGATTTCGACTATTTCTAATTTGGTTCTCCACGAAAGCTGCCTTTGGTGAATGTCGCCCTCTATTGTCACGAAAGAGCGCCACCAAGAAAAAAAAGACGAAGAAGACACCTTTGATTTCTCATCAAATGGGGGTGCACTTCAGACGAAATAATTTGACAGAATGCTACCGTTACCATCTTTAGGCTAGGCTTTCGGATAAAATTACAAAAAAAAATTTTCCGGGGGGGGGGGGGGTGGCGGTCGTTACCAAAGTATGACCCTACATTTAAAGGCACTGTACACATTTAGTAATTACTCAAAATATTAACATAACAACTGACTTGGTAACGAGCAACGGAGAGCTGTTGATAGTATAAACATTGTGAGAAACGACTCCCTCTGAAGTAACGTAGTTTTTGAGAAAGAGGTAATTTCTCACACAAATAATAAAAGACTTCTTGCAAGAAGCCTTTCATTCCTATCTGAAAGCACACAAATTCTGTACAACAAGGTGTTTTTTCTTTCAACATTTTCTTGCAACTTCGATGACCAATTGAGCCCAAATTTTCACAGGCTTGTTAATTTATGCATATTTTGGGATACACCAATTGAGAACACTGGTCTTTGACAATTACCAAACGTGTTCAGTGCCTTTAATAGCCCCAACATTGTACCTAAATGTAGAAAGATCTCAAAAAAGAGGATATAATTGTGCAATGAACACGCCCTCCTCTTGTAGTGCTATCCAGTGACGACGATTTTGTCTCTCCTTCATTTATTGATGGGAATGCTTTAATGCTTTTGTGTTTTTACAAGTGGGATGCAGCTATATGTTTCGAACGGTTGATTTGACACAGACATGTTGTTGCGAGTGCTCTGTTTGATAATACTAGTGTACCTTTTCATTTTCCATGATGAACGCCAGTTTATCCTTACCCTCGTCTCCAATGTCCACAATCATGATGCCGTCATGGATTGAGTGATTCAACAAAAAAATTCACACATGAACTGTACAAAGAGCCACTGTAACAATTCGTGGACACTACCATCGTGAAACAATACGTTTTCATTTATTTTGATACATTCACAGATATTGATGCAATACATGACAAATTTAATTTTATTTATTAATTGTCACAATGTTGGGCATTTCAAAGGTAACAAATATTAATTTCATACTAACTCTCTATATTTCCTCGCTCCATATACACTTCAAAAACAAGTGTGTTAAAATAACACCAATGTTATTGTTTGGCAGAAATTAGTGATATTTTAACACCCTATTGTGTACATTTTTATTCTTTTTCGGTATCTAAATGTGACAACACCCACGGTGTCAATTGTAACACCCCAGTTTTTGCAGTATAGACCTTATGCATTGACGTCATCCAGCCGCCATCTTAGAGGTAAAACGATGACGAAACAATCGAAACGCACAGATTTGTACGCGCGGCGCACAGGATTGGCCAATGAACAACCTCCTTTTGACCTCTAGGCGAGGGCGCCCTACTGAAATGACGTCATGTGCATAAGGTCTATAGCCTACTATTATTGTTCACACTTTAAAATGAAGAGACCTTGAGCTCTTACATAGAACAAACTACCGGGCTGCAGAAGAATCTGTTCACCTCATGCGCTCATAATTTTACGCCCCCCCCCGATAAAAAAGGGGGGAAGTGGTTTTCTATTTCCATAATGATAATTACTGCCTGAACAATGGATCAATTGGGCTTCTGATCCAGTGTTTTGTTCATTGTTTGTATTAATTGAAGATTGTTTCTAAATAGCAAACGACACAGTTAACATAAATAATTGTTCTTTAATTTTGTTTAATGTATTAACAATAATTTAAAGAGTATGTTGTTCAGTGTTAAAGGCCGATTCATACTTGCAGCGACTGCGCACACGCACAATGCGAATGCGAATTCGGATTTAACGTTCATACCGGTACATTATCAAAATAAAAAAATAGATACACAATAAATTTGCGTTCGCGTGCGGAAACGCACACGTCAGTTCGTGTTCATACATTCGTGAGTGCAATGATCTTTTCATGAATTCATTGATTGATCCTTGCATTCCTTCCAATCTTTACCGCAGTTTTTTTTCTTCAAATTTCCTATCTGTACATCTCGGTATTCTTTCAAACTTGTGTTATACAGATTTGGAAATAGGCCCACGGTTTTCATCTTCTCTAATCAGGGGCCGAATTTACAAAGCACTAAGATTCATAAAGGCATCGTACACGTTTGGTAATGACTCTGAAAATTTATGGCAATAAAACCTTATATACTTGTTAATGAAGTACAGCAGCTTTGGATAGTACAATGCATTTTGAGAGACTTTTTACTTCGATGGACTGCGGTTATGGAAAAATATATCACTTTTTATTCCCAAAATATTTTAGATATTGAGAAAGCCCGCGGTTCATACTTCCTGCGAATGCGAATGCGAAGCGAATTTGGACGTCACTTTGACGTCACAGCTCTGTTTTCGCTGCGACTCAACCCCTGCGAGTTGTTCGTTTCAAATTTGTGACGTCAACATTCGTATCGCATTCGCATTCACAGGAAGTATATGAACCGGGCTTTTCGGTAACGCTTCTCAGAGTGTGTATTCCAATGCAGATTATTCTTCCTGCATGGACGTAACCGCTCCAGATTTTCAGCAATATCTCAAAAACGCAACCACCTTTTGAAATGAAATTTTCAGAGGTTAGTTTTATGGTATATATCTACAACCATGGAGGTAGAAATAGAAATAGGATTGAAACAAGCAATAGGCTCCAATTACCAAACGTGTACGATGCCTTTAAGATGAGTTGTCAGTATCGCTATAGTGATTTGTATTGTGACATCACATTTTGCTTAGCAATTAAGAGTGATTTGCATTTAAGATCAATCTTAACTCTTTGTGAAATCGAGCCCAGGTTTCTTGCCACGATTCACTGAAACTGCGTATACGCATCCGACAAATGTTAAAATAATACAATTTGTCCAACTACGCATCCGACTACGCACCCGACTAGTGTGTACGACCTAGTATTCATTTTTTTAAAGAGGAAGGGAAATGACAAATTTAATTTTGTGATTTACTCATAGATAGAGTCCTCATGTGAGTGGGGAAGAAATTACAAGTCTCTAACCTCACGTTAAAATGGTGTAAATTGTCATTGTATTCAATACCCTTCCACAGTGCAAAAATAATAATTGTCAACATCCAAAACATCTAATGACATCATTCTGGGAAAAATGGGCCTCTACATTTTTTACGGGAATGTTTTGGTTCATTCCTGACTTTCGATAACATTCAATTGAAACGGCCTTGAACTTGACATTTTGTCTGACAAAATATTCCTCCTTGAAATGTAAAGACACATTACTAGTTGTTGGAATCCAATGATGTCATGTTTTAAATTTCGCTCTGAAACGTCAGTTTTGAACCAAAACATCCCCGTACCAAAGTGACTTGTGAGGTTGGTGTGACGTCAATACCTGTTTAAAGGGTGTGTACATTGGTAATTGCCAAAGACCTGTATCCAAACTCGATGTGACCCAACAGCATGAAATAACAAACCTGTGAAAGTTTAAGCTAAATCAGTATTCGGAGTCATGAGAAACCAGTGAAAAAAACCTTGTGTTTTAACTTTTTTTCAAACATCAGAATTATTTATCCTGCAGGATAAATACTATTATTTAACTCATTTCGTAAAAACTATGGCATTTCAAGCAAAACTATTTCAAGGGAAGTTTTCTACCATGACCATCTTTATACCATGTGAGTTATGTGCAAATCTGTGAGCATTTATATTTTCATTCCTACCAATGTTGTACACACCGTTTAACCGGGGTTTTAAAATAATGTTTTCATGTGAAAGAATACAGCCAACAAATCAATTAATGAAAAAGACAAAACTCCACCACATTTTCTTGCGCACACGGAATACAAGTTTATAGGGAAAAAATGGAACAGGTGGCGTGCTATACGGTCTATTCCTAGGCTTGATTTCAAGTCTGAGTTCGCTGTTATTTCTCTGCATCAGTCACGCAAAACTCCCCCGCAGATTGGCTATCACACGCTCTGACTTGGTTAATGACGCAGGTAAATACACAAGAGGGCGCCATTTCAGGCAATAATGTAATGGCTATCAGGTAGACTAAAAACTACGATCACAGACTTGGAACCAAGTCTAGTCTCTTCCTTGTGCACGTGCCATGATAAGGATCATAATAGTTGCTGACGGTATGGGCTGAAGGAAGTTGATTCAAAAGAGGGCGATTTCAGACGAAATTTCTACAAAATTCGAAGCTCCTCTTCGGGACCTGCATACAGTCTCAGTATTATTAACACGATTGAAAAGAAATAAGTACATGATTATTTGTCAGTTATCACGAAATGTCATCAAAATGGAATTTTTCTCACCGGTTGTTCTCATAAGGTTGGAGTCCAAAAGGAGCACCAATGGGTGGCACAGAGTGTGAGGGCAGATCTTTTATAGAAGGCGGCACTCTTTTGGAACAGGGATTATCCTGCGAACGACCCTCGAGATTCTGGGCTACGGACCGCGTAGCCCGGCTCAATGAGTTGAAGGCACAAGGGAAATGTGATTTTTCTTTTGCGTGCTGTGATATCATGAACTAAAAAATAAATAAAAAAATTAATAATGATGAGTTCGTCTGGAGTGCACATTATCCTATTAGCTACGGAAAGACGCTTAAAGCAAAACAATGCATGTAAGATTCTACGCTATAATAAACGGCTTCGGTGTATACAAAGGCAGATCAAAGCTATATTCTGGCCATAGTGGCATACAACCTCATTGTCACAGTCTTAAGGTGTTTATATAAACCAAACAATGGATGCATTTTATTCATACATTGTAGCAGAATATATAGTCACTCGTTGAAATCTAGACTGTTCCATTTCACGAGGCGAATGCGTGAAATGGAACTTTCAAGATTCACATCATGGTGATATTTTGCTTTATTGTACTAATCATCCAATATTCGTGTAATATAGATAACATGTTTTTTTTTATCTCCTCCTAGTTTTAGATTGCAATTCACTCCAATCGATTGAAACTAGTGACAATCTGCAAATGAGTTGTTTCAAGAGTTTCAATTGATTAGAGTGAATTTCAGTCTAAAACTTTAAGAGAGATAGGCCTATTAAAGGCACTGAACAAGTTTAGTAATTGTCAAAGACCAGTATTTTCACTTGGTGTATCCCAACATATGCATAAAATAACAAGCCTGTGAAAATTTGGTCTCAATTGGCCATTGAAGCTGCAAGAAAATTATGAAATAAAAAACACCCTTGTTATACAAATTTGTGTGCTTTCAGATAGGAATAAGAGGCTTCTTGCAAGAAGTCTTTTATTATTTTAGTGAGAAATTACCTTTTCTCAAAAACTACGTTACTTCAGAGGGAGTCGTTTCTCACAATGTTTTATACTATCAACAGCTCTCCGTTGCTCGTTACCAAGTCAGTTTTTATGCTAATATATATTGTGAGTAATTACCAAACGTGTATAGTGCCTTTAAGGCCCTTTTCGAAACCTCGGATTGGGCTTGGTATTGAGCTTCGTCCACCAGATTGAAGCCCCGTAAGGAAAACGCACATTTTCTAAAAAAAATGACGGAGCCTATAAGCCAAAGCCCAAGCCCAAACCGAGGTTTCGAAAAGGGCCTATGTACCCCTCAACCTGGAAGGGTCTGGAAAGAATCATTTTGTGATGACTAGATGTTGTAGACAGTAGACTTCTTCCCAGTCTCCGGTGCTTTAGATTGACACAAACAGGCACAGAACACATCGCGGAATGCACGCCTGTACGTTTTATTGGTCAGATTGTAGATCAACGGATTGACGCACGAGTTGACGAAAAGGAGCGTAGTTGAGACCACTGTCAAAACCGGGTGCTCAAACAGTTTCAACCCCATGGCGGCTTGGATGTAGTTGACGATCAGAATAGAGGTTCTCGGTGTGAGGCAGATGAAGAAAACGATGTTGTTAGCTGCAACCATTCTGTTCATCCGGACACGAGTTTGATGTAGGTTATCTGATCTAGTTACAGCAGCCGAATTAACTTGGTTTCGGAATTTGACTTGCTTTCGGAATGACCTGATCATCCGAGTGTACATGACGATGCTGCAGATCAACAGGAGAACCAACGGCAGGGGTTTGAAGATCTCACTGAAGAGGAAGGCTTGGGCTTTGTCCTGTGTGTTTATGGTGTAGCTTTTTTTAGATCCCTGTAGCAGCTGACAGCCCCGTGTTTCTATGGTGCTCTCCAGATAGATGATGCACGTGTAGATGAGACCGAAGCACCACGCCACCGTGACGAGCTTTGCGCTCCGTGCCTTGCAGGCCACCACTCGGTGCCGCAACGGATGACAGACGGCAGAGTACCGATCGGCGACCACCAACGACACGATGGCGACGCTCGCATAGTACGGCATCGTCTGCAGAATGATGTAGAAGCACCCGATGTAGTTGGAGGGCAAATACGACAGGATGTTCGTGTACATCCCAAAGCATCCCATGACCACGACCAAGAGATCAGCCACTGCCAGATTGACCAAATAAACATTCACTATGTTATGCATGGATTTGTGGCGGGCAACAACGATGACGAATGCCAGATTGAAAACGATGCCGGCCGCCGTGATGACCGTTGCGATCTTCCTTAAGAATTCACCCCCATCCATGCCCAGTTGATCACCAGGATAAGTAGTATTGGTTATTGAAATGCTGTACTCATCCATGTCACTAGGATACGGTGTGGATATGAAGTCAGCCATCTTGGATTATGGAAGAAATCTCAAGAAAGGGTCGAATATAGATTTAAAAGATTTATATTTCGAGAGAATTATCCAATGTGACACAAATTCTACCCCACTTTCTGCAGATCTGGCTTACCCATCTAATCACTGGTCACTTATAAAGTGTTCCCGATTTTCTTGGAACCAATCAGAGTTCGTTGCGTCACAACATTTAACAGCTACAAGAAAATATACCAACGCCCCATGACGCCCATCAACCACCTTCTGTGATACATACATAGATCAGTAATGAGATGACATTACGGTGCACTTTTGCGTTGGATATCTCTTGTACTTCCTTAATCACCTTGAAACAGAAAACACGTCGCTCGTAATGAGAATTATTCAATGGTGAACCCCCAAACGTAACGCCCGCTTCAATGGGTGACGTAATGGTGATTTAAGGCAGGGTGTACTTTTGGTAATTACTCCACAAGTTAATGACCATAAAACCTAATTTGTTAAAGAGCACTGGAGAGCTGTTGAAATTATAAAACATTTGTCAGAATTAATTTAGAAACATGTGTGCATGCAATTGCCAAGACATAATATTACGAAATGGATAACCATCGCAAACATTTTTTTCTGTTGACGGATGGGTAATACTAATTTTAGGTAATACTAATTTTGAGAACGCATCACCAGGGCCCAATTTCATAGAGCTGCTTAAGCAGCAAATATTGCTAAGCAAAAATAAGCAGGATACCAGTCACAAATGGTACATGTGAAATGCTATTTTGGCTGGTAAACTTATTCTGGTAAGCATATTTTTATTGTGCTTAGCTACTTTTTGTGCTTAAGCAGCTCTATGAAATTGGGCCCATGGATTGTTGGTTTTATACGTGGAGCTTCGACGTGTCCGCGTCGCGAGAGTCAAATGAGATTATTTTTTTTGAACGTAGGTGGCGCGTTGGTGGCGTTACCCTCAGAGCCGTATATTGAGAGAGTTGCGACAACTTGCGATTAGAAGCCATTTTGTCTCAAAAAATTGCATTGGCGAATACAGGGTGCCAGACTAGTCTGCCCATTGGGTTGTGTTGCATTTGGAACAAAATGGCGTCCAGCAACCACGTGACCGGAGAAAGCTGGTCCCTCCATGTCGCAACTCTCTCAATACACGGCTCTGGTTACCCTTCCACCCCCTACTGACCGATAGGTGACCACTGGCCAAACTGTGTACACTCCAAATTTAGCTCGAGCTAATGAAGCATTGTCCAGGTTTAGGCTGAAATCGGCTAAAGAATGCGGAGAAAAGAAGCATTTTGTAAATATTGATTAAAATTACCAGTCTATAACCACCAGATGACCATTGCCCAAAATGTATAACAATCCGTAGATAGGGCCGGTGTCAAAATGTATCATTTGACAAAATTTGGTTAAAATCATCCGAATAACTTAGGAGTTATGGCCTTTTTCTTTTTGATCACGTGACCATTTGACCAAAGAAAGAGAGAATTCTAGCATTACAAAACATCAGCCTGCTTCGCAGGTCTGATATAATTCAAAGCTGTTAAAATTAATAAAATTGTTCTGGTTTTTAATCTACAAGGTCCAGCTTTCAAATGCGTGAGCTCCCGGGAGTGCCCTTGTTTTTTTTGAAAACTTTTACACAAAGGAGGCCAGTGGAATTCTTGTTCAACCTGGACGCCACAGTGGAATTCTTTAGAAAAGGGAATAATAGAACAAAATTAGCAGGACCCCACAGACCGGATCCGTTGGGTGCGTGTGAGCGTGTCTATCCATTGAAACCGAGGACTTTAACAAAATGAATCCGGGTGTTTGACAGAGCGAGGACGTCCTCGCTTCGTTTTCGTGTACAAACCCAATGGGGACGTCGCTAAAAAAACCTAAGTATACAAACAATGGGAGAACAAAGAGAAGTCCTCGATTTACGGGATTCACAAACATGTGTGTGTGTGTGGGGAGGGGGATGCAGGGCAAAGACGTAAATGCACAGAAACATGTACAAAAACGCACCAATTCTATTGGGTTTTTATTCTGATGACTCTTGTCAATTGGAATAATACTCCCACGGTTACTTGACGCAATGGGAAGTAAATGAACCTTGACAATTACAAAGTTGTATGCGTTTGTTACTCTCCGACTTAAGCTCCTTCATACGGCAGTGTCCGAACCGAGCGAATTCAGCCGTAGCCTAACGGCTATGGCTGTTGGTCGCAGCGACCACGTTGAATACTAAGCCGTTTTAGCGATCGAGCCACAGCCACCGACACGTATAGCCAGGCGTCATGATTGTCGACCTCGTATAATAAATGGAGGAATTCTCTTTGTACCTCAATTGTTTGCGATGTCTCCATTGCTTTTGTACACGAAAGTGAAGCGAGGATGTCCTCGCTCTCTCAAAACTCCCGGACCCCTTTTGTTAAAAAAACCCAACCGGTTTGCATGGGTGAACGACCCCCGCCAATTCGGACCCGGTCATTCCCCGCAATTCACATCTGAAATCTCCCCTCTCGACCCTTTTTTCACAAACTAATGATGTCATTACGGTGTATATACCCACGGCCTGCACTGATTGTACCTCTGGGGGGGAATTCTCTAAGGAAATTTAGTCTTCACTCCTTCCTTTTAATGAGAAGGCCTAACGTGTAATAATTGCCTCTCTCGAGAACTGAGACGTATAACGTGTGATTATTATTGAGATCTGTTTTCAAGAGCAATATTTACGGCTACTCCAGGAGGTGGCTCAGTAAAACATCTACAGTAAACGTTTTAATTAAGTTTGAATTATAGTCAGTGTAAAGATCCAAAATAATAAATAATAATGATAATAATAATAATGATAATAATAACAATGATAATAATAACAATAAAACCTGACGATGACTAGAGCAAGCTAGTCGAAACGTTGAGACCAATCCAAGAACTGACTCCGCGGTAGTACAGTTAATTACGATCCTATAAGCTAAAGTAGTAGTCCCAGCCTAATTCTATACCTTCCGCCCAGGTAATAGTTAATAAACAAGACAGTTCTTTTCAGAACTGAGAAGTCTCCCGAACACCCGAACAATCTACTCCGCGGTAGTAGAATTAAGCAAGACAGTTCTCGAAGAACAAACTCTACCTGGCAAGTAGATACACACATGGTGTTACCGCAAACCAAATAATTTATTAAAACCACATTTGTTGTGCATATTTCACTATCAAAATGTTCAAAAGCGCATTACAACAATCTACAATATCATAACAAGTCAACACAATGGAGTAAAACAGCAAAGAGTAAAAATAACAAAATTACACACACAAAACACAAAATTAGCCAAAACTTGTTTAAAAAGAAAGGTCTTTAGCTTAGTCTGAAAAAACAGAAAGAGACTGTATCGACTGAATAATATTCAGCCAATCCAAAGTGTCGATGCAGCTTGAATAAATGACTTGTCCCCAGTGGATTTTTTCATTTTACCTTTTGGGTAATTTAAGAGTAACCTGTCATTAGAACGCAACATACTGTGGCGGTTTAGTCCTCTATCTGCGGCCAGCAAGATTTGTTTTCTTCCTACGAACTTGTTGTCCCATACGGGAAATTAACATGGGCTGGAGGAGGATGATTCAACAGAGGGCGCTATCAAAAGAAGTTTGTACACAGTTCGCCGTATGGGGGGACAAAACGTTCGTAGGAAAAACAATATCGCGACCCGGTCGCTCTCAGCCAACGTCAGCGAACGGTCTAGCTTGGAAGGCTGGAGATCGATCCGTTTTGGCGGCAGTCTACCGCCAGGCCCGCAGTGCAAAGACAATTGTAAACACACACATACACCCAAATGGCGGGAAAGAGTACATCAAATGACGGGGACGGACACAGTTCAATGTTGAGAGTGACTTTGATTTGTTTAATTACTAATTCCTCAAATCTCTTCTCGCCTACGTCACAAAATCTACTTCATAAAGTTATGCGGCTGATCTTTGATTACATTGATTTTCTCTCATTCATTGAATGATTTCAAGGAGATGATAATACAGATCATGGTAAGTGATTTCGTCGATCTGGACGTAATTACTCAACTCGACATTGACTCACACTAAAGTATGAGGCTCCTTCCCTGTAATTAGCGTAATGCAACACTCACTTCAATTATTACTGGTCAATCACTATTGCTCTGACGGGCTATAGCAACGTGGGAAGAGGGGGGGGGGGCGATCCACGCCCGCTCGGTCCTTTTATTCAACTTCGCTTTAGGCAGGCACCCTCCAACAAACAACGTAAATCATTACATGACGGCTAGGAACTAGCCAGGGTTACGTTGCCAAGCGACCTAAAACTTCCACGTATCACACTACTGCATTGCGTTACAATACCATTGGGGTACTTTGGAGCGAGGTCATACAAATAATGTTGAATTGAGTACGATAGTGAATAGGCAGCCAATGTAACTGACGGAGTAAGGGAGTAACATGGCTCCGTGTACCACATACAAGCCTAGCCGGCCTTTTTGATCTTTTTGCAGTCTAGATAATTGTGAATTTGGTAGACCAGAAATTAAAATAATGCAGTAATCAAGACGGACAGTTATAAAAAGCGTGAATCAAAACTATTAACGCCTCTGTAGACAATATCTCCTAATTCTTCTGATATTATGAATATGATAAAATACAGTGGAACAAGTCTTTCTAATTAGCTTGTTCATGGTATTTTAAGTCAAACTAGCAGCCTAAGTTGCATACTTGTAATGACGTTGATTAATAGCACAATCACCCACTATTAAATCTGATATTGTTAATTTAGATAACTGTAGTATCAATAATGATAAATTCAGTTTTGGAGTCGTTTATCATAAGCTTAATCTTGCAACATCCATTGACGTATATCCCTTATACAATTTTCCATGGCGCCATAGGCTGCTCTTGGTTTAAAGAACTACAAGGTTTAAAAGATATTTACAGTTGTGTGTCGTCAGCATAGCAATGAGTGTTAGGGAGAGGCTGCTCTACTAGTAGTACTTTATCAAACAAGTGTGGATGAGTACGTAGACCCATTGCATATGACGTCACACTCTCAAAAAGGAGGCAGATCATTATGCAAGGGGGGATCTATTGGTTTCTATAGACCCCTTGCATACGCGAAACGCTACAGGGGCGCTGAGCTCACGCGCACGTTTTTACGCACAAAGGACAGCTTTCGTCCAATCATCTGCGCCCAGTGAGGGCGCTTTTTGACCCCAGTGAGGGTGCTTTTTTGAGCGTGTGACGTCACATGCAAGGGGTCATTAAGGGGTCTATAGACCCCTTACACAACGCGGAACGCGCCTCTGAACAATGCGCGTCATTTTGGGTGTCAACCATTGATCTCTATTATATAATAGAGATCAATGGTGTCAACCATAAAGGAACTAGAGGGCGCACTGGCAATGCTGCGTGCTCAAACGCGACGGGACCGCAAGGAGACCCGCGCGCCATTTTACAAAGGGCTACATTGAATACGAAGTACACGGTTTTTTTAGGTTTGTTTTAGGCATTTTGACGATGGATGATGTGATTTTCGCAGACAATAATACAGGAAGGAACTTTCCCCATGGTTTGCATTCCGGTTTATACATATCTCATGCATCGATGTTGTTTTTGCCTACGCACAAAATGGCGCCAGGTCGGGCCGCGTAACTAGGCCAGTGCGCCCTCTAGTTCCTACATATAACTCTATGGTGTCAACCCTCTTTTGTGCATGTTTGGATTTTGACACCTAAAATGAAACCCAGGATAGGCGCATGTGAGTACGCTGCGCGTTGTGCAAGGGGTCTTTAAACAAGTGTGGATGAGTATTTTTTGTATATATGCTAAAAAGCAAGGGTCCCAGACAAGATCCTTGCGGTACTCCCATTGATCTCCATTATACTGAAAATATAATGGAGATCAATGGGTACTCCGCAATAGGTACACTGAGGTCACGCACACGTTTTTACGCACAGAGAACAGCGATCGTCCAATGATCTGCCTCCTTTTTTGAGAGTGTGACGTCATATGCAATGGGTCTATAGACACAATCAGCGACCGGAGTCACGTGACTCATAGTAGGTATACAATGTAAACAAACCAAGCGGCTACGCCCAGTGTGCGTGGAAAAGCGTGGCTTCTTTCCGCACCTACAGCAGAAGCACTCGGAGGAAGCGGCCATGCTTGTCCACGCACAATGATCCGTTGCTTTATTGGTTTGTTAACATTATGCGTTACGTTACTCCGGTCGCCGATTGTATCTATTGACAACAAACTTATCGGAAAGAGCTCCTTTCATTAAAGGGATACGTAGACTTGACCCAAGTCGAACTTTCGTCGAGTCCTTCGTCGTCTGATTAATCCACTGCATGCACTTTAACTCAGAATTGCAGCTTTATTTCACCACTTTGTTGTGCGCCCTCACTCGCCAGGAAAGTGCCAATCAACTGGACTCGCGATCCAAAATTCACTGGATTGGCAAATAAATGACACTAGAGGGCGCGCGTTACAACACTCATGCAGAGCCGTATATTGAGAGAGTTGCGACAACTTGCGATTAGAAGCCATTTTGTCTCCAAAAAATGCATTGGCGAATACAGGGTGCCAGACTAGTCTGCCCATTGGGTTGTACTGCATTTTGGAACAAAATGGCGTCCAGCAACCACGTGACCGGAGAAAGCTGGTCCCTCCATGTCGCAACTCTCTCAATACACAGCTCTGCACTCATGGATTACTGACTCGATTAGCACGAGACCCGACTTGAACCAAGTCTAAGGGATACGTTGCCTTGGATCGGGCGAGTTGTTCTATAAAAAGCATTTGTAACCGTTTGTTATAAAATGCATACGGTTAGAAAGATGTTTTAAAAGTAGAATACAATGATCCACACAAATATGTCTCGAAAATGCGTGGTTTTCCTTTTACATCGTGAACAAACACGGTCGGCCATTTTGTGGAGTCAACATTTTGACTCCACGAAATGGCCGACCGTGTTAGTTCGCAAAGTAAAAGGAAAACCACGCAATTTAGGGGCATATTTGTGCGGATCATTGAATTCTACTTTTAACGTCTTTCTAACCATATGCATTTTGCTACAAACTCTTTCAAACGCTTTTTTTAGACCAACTCGTCCGATCCAAGGCAACGTGTCCCTTTAAAACCCGTTGAGTCCTTCTGGATAAGTAAGAAATAAACCAATTTAAAACTAAACCCGAAATGCCAATCTTAGACTTCAGTTGATTCGGTAACATTTCATGTTCTATAGTCTGAAACAAATTAATGATATCATACTGGCCGATTCACCACTTTCTACAAACTTCCGGGTCAGATTGGTCCCATGGGGCCCAATGACCTGGTTGATATGACCTGGAATCTGTGTCAAAAATGACTCAGAAATGGTCAAACTGACACTGAATCCTATTTAAAATCACACATTTTCAATGTAAACCTGACCCGGAAATGGATTAGGCTCGCTGGGAACCGGAATCCGGGTCAATTCTGACACGTAAGTTTTTAGAGTGCACTCTACGAAACTCTTTGTCCAACTGTTCTAGTTCTAAAACAATGTTTAAACCAGCCGATGACAACTTTCATTTCATTTATTCTGGTGCGAAGCCAAGAACTCTCTGAAAATCGAACTAAATCACCGTACTATAGCCAAGAACCAAAAGGAGAGAAGACAAGGAAGGGAGTTTCAGTTTTAGATGTGGGAGGAAAACCCCAGAGAATTATTCTAGGGAAAACCCACGCAGTCAGTTAAACCCAAAACAATTAGTGCCCCCGCCGTGATTCGAACCGGGGTCCTAGAGGTGGAAGGCGAGGAAAGATATACGCCAACTCCTCCAAAAACATCGATTTATACTTTTCCGTAAAAAGATGCAGATACAAGCGTTTTATCAGGAAGATTGACACGTGACCAAAACTGAAGCAACCTGCTTGTAAACATTATTTCGATATAAACCAAACTTGGGCTAAGGCTCCGGTTCCGGTTCCGGCTTGGGCTCCGGCTCCCCGGGTTCCGTTTGATGTTGAAGCACTCGTTCAAAATTCACACTATACTTCAAAACATGGACTAATTCTACCTTCATGTTCAAAATCAACGGAGCCCGAGCCAATGTTTGGGAAAAGGCCCTATACCACACATCTAATAGCCTTTAGTCAAGGTGCACCGCGGCACCCCAGCCCAGATATCACGCACGAAAAAAGACTAGCGCGAGCGGCGAAGTGCCTTTACCAACTCGTTTTGGGTTCTTTATGTTTTCCTTTACTTTTTGCTACCGACTTGTAGGAGAAATGTAATGCATAATGCATTAGAGTGATGAGTTGTTGGCCAATAAGAAGACACAATTACTTGCAAGACGTCACATGAACGTTTAATGCAAATTTTATGCAAATTATTAGCAAGATGGCGACTAGTAGTACTAGCGGAAGTGTTGATGACAAATTGTTTCAGCAAAGCATAAGATTTGCTGCTCAAAAAATTTAAATTTCAGGTGAACTGACAACATTAACCATCTAAATATTAGAGGAGTACAATATCTATAGTTGACGGTGATTGGTTACAAGAAATTGCATATATAAATATTTCATGATCATGTAACCGCGGCTTCTGCCGCTAGTCTTGGCCCAAGACGTCAGTGATCTATAGCGGATAGTGTACTGCGCTCGGTTACAACTCGTTATAGCGCGCCCTCTTGTGGCTTGAATTACCCAACTTGACTGGCACTTCGCCGCTCGCATATTTTTTTTTTTACACCGCAGCGAGGGGTTTTGTACTAAAATACTGCCAATTCCTGTCTTGAGATGAGACTACAAACAGTTATGCCTATAAAGGGTTAGGTTTGGGGTTAGGGTTAGGGTTAGAGTTAGGGTTAGGGTTAGGGGGAGGGTTAGGGTTAGGGTAAGGGTTAGGGTTAGGGTTAGGGTTAGGGTTAGGGTTAGGGTTTAGGGTTAAACGTAGTCTCCTATCTCAAGACGGAATTGACAGTGTTACAGTACAAAACCCCTCGCTGCGGTTTAAAAAAAATAAATGCTCGCCGCTCGCACTAGTCTTTTTTCGTGCGTGATATCTGGGCTGGGGTGCCGCGGTGCGCCTTGACTAAAGGCTACACATCTAACAGCACAAGCACCATTTACAGAATAGATACATTGTTGATTATAAAAAAAACATTTAGAAATGTAATCATAAAGTATAATATATAATGTTATTGTTTAATAATACAAACTGTAGACCTACCATGTAGATATCTGTCAAAATCAGGCAACATTAACCCTTTATTTTTTAAATATCAGTGTTGTTTATGGTTTGTCTTTTGCTTTTGTCAAGTTTCCCTCCGTAAATGGGACAGCCGCTGCCAAGAATTTCTTTTCCTCTTGCGAGATCAGACGCTGGTATCTTTCCCTCCAGTGCTTTGATGAATTCGTCGGGCTTGTAAAATACCTCCAGCTTGCAGATTTTTAGGTTGTCGTTGACGGTAGCCACTAGAAAGCCATGCATCTCCACGAGTTGCCCCTCGCCGAGGTTTTCCTTGTAGGACCCGTCGAACACTCCCCAGTGGCGCCACGAAAAAGCAACTCTTGGCGGTCCCGAAAAAACGTGTAAAACCTCCCACGGGAAGCCGTCTGGGAAAGCTCCACGGAAAACGTCATGGGAACTTTCAAACGTGTGCTGGTCCGAGTCGTAGAGCTCTTTAGAAGCCCCAGAGAGAAGAGTGTTGTAGTTGCCGATCGTGGACGCTTTCTTCCCGTCGAAGTTTTTACCGTTGGCTTCGACTTGGTAGCGATCTGCATCGATGGTGGACCAAGTCTTGTAGTCAGGTAGATGAGATGATTCCATCTCCCAAGTTTTCACGAGATTTTCGACAATCATTTCGAGTGAGCCGGGTTTGTGGTTCACAGTCTTCCCTTTGAAGTAGGAAAGATCGGCTTTACGGTAGTCAGGCTTGCCGTGTCTCCATGTGGCGGGAGGGGCGTCCAAGTTCCCCCTGTCTGGTCGCACGAACTTGTAGGTGTCTATAATTTCCTGTAATTGCGAGTCAAGTTCTTTTTCAGAGCTCATGGTTGATCTTGACAATTAGATTTAGATATCCAGGAGTTATGTGAAGTGAAAATATTGGCTCAAATTTTCCAGCAGTATTGTTCTAATTCATAGAGCAACAGGCTCATGCGACCCGATCTGCAAGCGCTTCGCGAATTACGCCGTATGATATCGAACTACAAGCAACTAGTAATACCAACTGTTGTGTATACGTTGGGTGCGCTCGTATGATTGATTTCGTTAAAACTGGTTCACAAGTTTGTGTTTACGCTGTGTTATTTTGTACAAATAATTGCATTCCGAGGAGATTATGTTCGCACCTATTAAATTATGCACGTAATTGACAGTCGATAAGTCAAAGTTCCTCGGGGGGTGGACGTGCTCTAGTGACCTCATTGCCGGCACTAATCCTCTGAACAGAACTGGCTCGTCCCCACACATCCAAGCACAAGTGTATAAACACATTTATATAGACTAGCTATACAGACTTTATGTGGACTAGCTAAATGTTTGTTGGGGTGCATGCTCTCACGTGATTGCTGCTCTCGCGATACAGACCGTGCAAGTCTCGCACGTATTCGAACATTTTTGGACCCGATAAAGGGCGCGAGTTTGTTTCCTTGCGGCGTTACAACAATGTACGTGGGACCAAAGTGGTCCAAAGAATGTTCGAATACGAGCGAGACTTGCACGGTCTATCTCTGGCCCTTGACTACAGTGGCGTAACTAGACATTTTCATTTGGGGGGGCAAGTGGGGCAAAGATTAAATTTGGGGGGCCAAAGAAGTGCAAGATTATCATTAAATATGTTAACTGATAGTTGATACACACCAGCTGATACACAACAATGCAGTTCTAAAACAGTCTACATAGTTTGCAGGTAACAAAAGATTGCGAAAACAACCAAATCTTAGAGAACTTGTCATTTTTATAAGATAAAACTTTTCGACTATATACAAGGATTAAATTACCAACACTGATTTCCAAGTATCAATTTAGAGTTGTACACGGCATTCTCAAATTAGGCTCTGTGAGTTCTAATTAAATTGTTGTTTGTATGCTTTATTTCAGTGTAAATACCCAAAACATAATAATTGTGACAAGTGTAAGCCATTAACAAAAATCAAAATCAAAATACAGGATTGAAATTGTGGGTGTAATTATAATAATCACATTTGCGTGCTTGTCAGGGCACTTGTGCTACTAGCGCTCCCAGTATTACTAACGGATACATCTTCTTCGAAATTCTCCTCGGCGGAATCCTCGGACGCAGAGTCCATGCAATACTCTGATGGTACCACATAAGAATCAGAACTTCTGTATTTTCCCGTCTCTGCCTCTTAGGTGTTGGAGCACGAGGCAAAGACGGGCGCTTTGATATGGAGAAGAAATGGTCTAAGCTACCTTTTTCGCTGGCGATTTTGCTGTTTAAATCTCCCTGTTGTGCATCTGAGTTGTGTTTACGGAGCTATTGGTCTGCGTTCAGGGCCCAATTTCATGGCTCTGCTTACCGCGGAATTCTGCGCTTACGCCAGCTGCGTCACATAGAAGCACACGTTACAATGCGCGTCAGCGCAGAATTATTTGGTAAGCAGTGCCATGAAATTGGGCCCAGACCACCACGTATTAAACTGAACTTTGTGACTTCCTGCACTCTCTTTAACCGCAAAACCACAATATACATTTACCGCCAATACGATCGCGCGCGCGTTTCCATGCATTTTGTCGGCATGACTGCGTTATAGTCCACATACTGATATGAAGAAAAGTTTTACTTTTTACGGCAGCATTTTATGCAGCCTTAAACGATTTATATATTAAAATAATATACTTTTCTGTGATTTCATATGGGGGGCAAGGGGGGGCAAGGGTTCTGAGCGGGGGGGCGCAGGCCCCCCAGCCCCCCCCCCCGGTGACGCCACTGACTACTTGAGAGCAGAAGTCTCGCACGGAGAAGCAGTCTCGCGAGAGTATAGTTGCAAGAGAGCCGTATACATACGCTATCACCGCGACAAACATTCAACGATTCAAAGTCATTTTATTATTTGCTCCAACCGATCCTTGCCTGTTACAATATGTAACATTGAGTCCATTTACATACAAAACTCACATCTCTGATAGTTTAAAGGCATCGTACACGTTTGGTAATGACTCTGATAATTAATGGCAATACAAACTTACTTGGTAAGAAGTACAGCAGCTTTGGATAGTATAATGCATTTTATGAAACTTTTCACTTCGAAGTACTGCCGTTATGGAAAAATATATCACTTTTTTATCCCCGAAAACAATTGAATCTGAGAAGCGTTACGTTCTCAGAGTGATTCCAATGCAGATTATTCTTCCTGCGTGGACATAACCGCTCCAGATTGTCGGCAATATCTCAAAAACGCTGCTACCTTTTGAAATGAAATTTGCACAGGTTAGTTTTATGATATGTATCTACAACTATATAGGTTTGAAACAAACAATAGGCTCCAATTACCAAACGAGAACGATGCCTTTAAAAAGCTTTGATTTATGGAGACTTCTGGAGGTTGACAAACTGTAATCTGCCACGGTCCTGTCAGCCGCGTGCAACTAAATCAAGAGAGGGCGCTATAAAATTGTACTTGTGGTGGTTTCGGCACTTACAGAATGGTATGCAAGGGACATAACTTTAGAGGGTGCGTACAATTTGATGTGTGAAGATTGTGCAGGAAAGCATGTCAGTTCATACACAGTGCAGTGGAATGCATTTGTAATACATCAAAAATTGTATCAAAAAGCAAACCTACCAAGTAGGTCTACAATTTGCTGGCAGCCACACAAGGCGGCGCTTGGGGGGGGGGGCAGTTATTTTTTTTGCCACCCCCAATTTGCCCCCACCCCCAATTCCCACCCGTCAACGGGTCTTATAATAATTATTTCAAAAACAGCTCCACACACATTGTAGAAAAAGGCGTATTAAAGCGCTGATGAGAACTGCCTATTATTGGTTTTGTTTGGTTATCTTTCATGCTATCCCAGCATGCAAGAATTATCACATTTTCCGTTCTGCCGGTGTTGCAGGAGATCTTTGGAGATGCTTCTCCAGTGCCTTGTCGGAATTTGTTGCCAACCACAACAGGGAGTCAGGGACTATACTCTCAGTGTCACCTGCCAATCTTATGAAGTTCCCTTGCCAAATATTGGTATACTTCTGGATCTTTTCCACTCTTCGAAGCGGACCAGTGTCATAACTAGGGGGGGGGCACGCCTCCGTGTGCCCCTCCCCTTCCCCATTTGAAATCTGGACTTTTGGAATTGGACATTTTCAGAACAAAATGTTACATTTTATAAGCTTTAATGTGAAAATTTCGATGTTCATAAAACGATTTTTCCATTTACACATAGACAATCTAATTGTGTTTACACTCACGCCAGATTATCTTATAAAGAATTGTAAATTACTTAAAGAAGGCGCTAAAAGAAAAAGGCAGGTGCGGTTCTAGAGCCAATATTTTGGGGGCTAGACCCTTTGCACGTGACGTCACCCTCTAACTTTAGACGAAAAGCAACCTATATACAGCGCATTGTTCATGTATTTGGCACGTTATACATGTACATGTATTAGTAGAAAGTTACAATAACCACACAATACATGATGCAGTTGCGTGCAAACTTTGACTCCAAAACAATGGGCAGAACAAAAGCTTGCAGTGGTGTAACTATTAGTGACTTTGATTGAGAATATTATGGGCTAAGCGTATAATTGCATTGTCTGAAAAAGCTCATGTCTACTTCATTAATGAAATGCAGCGTCCTTTGCGGGCAAACTCATCAACAACTTTGTCGGGACTCGTTAGAGTAGTTCCTGTGTCATGTCCATTCGATTGCGAGGCCACATAGATGTGTCAGTCGGCTGTTGCTCATGGTAGTGCGTAAATATGTATTTACTCTTTTCATCGTTGAGTTGTCATATTTAATGAAGATCCGGTATTTTCCAGCATGTATCTTCTTCTTCTTCATTTTTTCTCTTGCAAGTTTATTTTAAAAAAAAACCACTCTTTTTTTTTCTTTTTTTTTTGGGGGGGGGGCAAGATTAAAAGTTGCAGGGAGTACCTGAAGCACCTCCCCCGTAGAACTGCGCCTAGAACAAGGCAAACGTAAACTTGGCCAGAAGTGCCCTCCCCCCAAAAAACAAAAACACCCCACACAACCCAAAACAAATGGTGCACCCCTTGTGTCCCCCTAAAATGTTACCCCAGTTACGCCGCTGGCTATATAGACGGAAAGTAGGTGCCGGTGGAGCCCGGCGCGGTACCTTTTTGTTGACGCGTTCTGCACCAAGAGTTGAGATGAATAGGAGAGTCTTCTAAATGCTAAAAAGGATCTTTATTTATACACACCTGGCCCATTCATCAAAATACCATTGGCCCATTCATCAAAATAAAATGAAGAATTCAATACAATGTCAACACAGTTCCTGTTGTCGTAATCAGAACATCATTTTGTTAATTCCATTTTAATAAACACCTTCAAACGTTTGATATAGAGTGGGTGAAAACCAAACTTACTACAGTATGTCTAAGTTGATGACTTAAAGACCAGCTTGAACGAAAATGGCAGAAGGTGATCTTTGCTGAAATTCAATGAAGTTGTTTTCAATCAATAAGGAAATCGAGTTCACATGGGATTAATTATTATTTTAATTGTAAGACAAAAAATCATTTTGCCTGTGCTTTTCAGAAGGATTCGCGAAAAGCCCTGTTTTCATCACTCATGTTACGTCATTTGTGGGGCCCCCGTTTTGTATAGCCGCTTTGTCGCAACATGGAGGTATAACAAAGCAACCTCCCACAAATGACCTTAAAGTATTGTCATTTTGACGCACGCCTTCAACGGCAGAAGTGTAGCTAGTTTCTCAAAACCTTGAGTTTGGGGCCTAACTTGTTGATCGATAACGAACAATTGAGACGTGTCAAATTATCAAATTTACAATTAAATGATAAACAAACAAATTTTATACAAGTTTAAAATAGCATTCCCATTAAAAATATTTCTCTCAAGTAGCTTTTAAAGGCCTCTGAAGTGACTCTGAATGAGTTTTTTATTCAGCCTAGTGATTTGTTTCAAATAAACTAAACACAATGTTATTTTTCCTATAGTAGAGTATAATGCCTACCATGAAATTCAGTTCAGAAAGGGAGGTTCACGGTACAAAAAGTAAAGAACCTTCTTTTCCAATCAAACAATCTGGCTATTTACAATTAAGTCCACTTCGTGAATGCAATCTACGAGTTTTAGTTTACAAAAAGATTAACCGCAACTTGCAAAAGGAAGAAAATGTCCTTTGTCACAATTAACACTATTCACACACATAAAATCAAACAATATACAGTTTTCAAAATTATATCACTACCAAAACAAAATAGACTTGATTTCAAGTCTGGGATCGCGGTCATTTTTTTGTTTCTGCATCATCACTCGAAAGTTGTGTGACTGAAGGCAATGAATATCAGGCAGACAAAAAAACCACGATCACAGACTTGGAACCAAGTCTGAGGCAGAAAGTCTATGTGAGGCAACATGGATACTTGCTTTAGAGTAAACCTCATCAACACAACGAAAAGCAGGCCATTGTTGTTTTTGCCTTTTGTCACGGAATTGTTGCAAAATTAAAATCCTGAATAAATTGCTGCGTTCTTAATTATCAACGGTGATTTGTGTGGGTCTTCAAATGTAATTATTTTTTCCTGGAGAAAATGAGAATATTGTCCGATCTCTTGGATGAGGGTTTAGACACTGATACACATTTTCAGTGAGCTTGAACAGTGAGACTGATTATTTTGTTTTCCGATGATTTCCAAGTCTCAAAATGTTGAAACTTTATTCAGATTAGTTTGGCTGAAGTATAGAGCTATTATTTGCTGAACTCAACAGAGAATAGCAAATTTCGAGATGGTGCTGTCAAAATATTAATGTGATGTTTGTTTTATCTTTCTTAAGATAGCCTCGAGGTCTTACCGGGCTGCATCCAGAAGTTGATATCTATCTCCTGTCTTGCTATTGCAATTTGTTAATTTTTCCCTTTTAAACAAGTTGGTATAGCTGATTTTTTTTCCATCTTTGTAATTGTGTATTTTATTGTCTTTTTACATGTTGTATTCTCTGCATATTTTACTGTAATTTGAACCTTGGTTGCAATTTGAATAAAAAAATAAAATAAACCATTAATGAATTAATGAATGGCTATATTTTATAAGTTTTATGCTTTGTCGTAAACGGGAGCCTGCAATGGTGGGGCAGACGACTGGCCGTAAGCAGGCTGGTTCTGCACCATGAGCTGTCCGGGTGATGTGAAGACAGGCTGGCCATATGCTGGTGGGGGCTGGCCATATGCTGGTGGGGGCTGCCCGTACGCGACGGGTTGTTGCATCTGCACTTGTCCGTACTGCTGAACCACTGTGTGTTGTTGCTGTTGCTGACCAGACATAACGAAGACTCCTGCTGGAGGATGGGTCATCACTGGCTGTCCAGTCGTCATGATGACGGTGGTGGTCTGTGTCACAGAGAAAGAATTAAAAGCAATTAAACAATAGTTGCGTCTATACGAGTAATTTGTCACAAAGATGGGTGTGATATCAATAGTCAAAACTGGTTTAGTGTTTCACCTTAACTCCTGGTATGTAAATTGGCATTTTAAAAAGTTTGCTCCTCCCACATTGCCGCTGTTTTCTTTAAATATTGGGTTTAACATTTTCGTTTTAAAAAGCTCCCACCTTCTCATCCGAATGTTTTGATCTCTTTAACGATGGGTGCTCCGGGCTCGACTTCACAAAGCACTAAGACTTATCTTTTAGAGTTGTCAATACCACCTCAGTGATTTGTGACATCACACTTTTGCATATAAATTAATACCGAGTCGCTGTCAAGATTTGAAATTGGCCCATGGGTGCTTTTATACGTGCGTTACACAACCCACTGGACCCAGGACGAAGCTTGGTTAAAGGAACGTTACAGAACTGGTAATTAAAATTTTCTTTAAGATCACAGATTTACATAAAACTTACACGGTCTAATGATGATGATAGTAGAAAACATCCCTAGAAATATTTCTGTCTGAAATGCCATATTTGATGAGAAATAAATAAAACTAATTTCCGATTGGAGTTTATCGCTCATGAGCGTTTTATTCATGCATTGTATAACACATGCAAATGTGTAATCGGTTTTTCACTACTTTCTCGTGACCCAGATGGCCAATCGATCTCAAACTTCCACAGGTTTGTCAGTTTATGTATATGGTGGATTATATAAAGTGCTTACACTGTCAGCAACTGTTTTTTTTAGCAAAAACCAATTCTGTAATGTTCCTTTAAGTGCCGTTGCTCAAGGACACCGTCACAACCGCTGCTGCCGACGAAACCAAAACTAGAACACTCCACAATTTGTATCTGGTACGGTATGTAATAAGAATGGTAAAAGTTCTTACCGTGTTAGCAGCAGCAACATCCCCTATACGGCCACGTCCAGCGCTCAGTTCTTGATACTGCGATATCGCACACAGCAAACAACAGATCTATGGATGTCAACACATTTAATTCATAGATAAGCTAATGATATGGTTAATCATTCAATTAAAAATAAATCAATTTCTGGATGCACTTGAGAATCGACTTTCATGTGCACTGCACCCCACACAATCACCCCACCCTTCCAGGGAATCTAGTTTTGTCCCAAATAATTATCAATTCTTAAAAGAAAACCCACGAATGTCTAACAAGTCATCCATATGATTGGGTGATGTATACACAGATCTTTTATATAGTTGGGTAGAAATGACCGATCGATAAATTGTTCACCTTTCCCTCATCGGTTTATTTGTAACTCTAGTATTTATGAGCTTCTACCACTTTTCTTTCGTTGTTTAATTAGATTAAACAAGGCTATATCTCCGACTTTATCTATAACTTGTAAAGTGTATAGAAATAACAACAGTAAAAGCACTTTAACATTAATAACTGGTAGCCGTGCCACCTCACGGATGATTTTCAATGGGCCATCAATAAGATAAATAATTGTAAAACAAACTGAAAATTGACGGGTAAATTGTCATAAGATCTATGTAAAATAACAATAGTAAAAACCCCAGTACACATCCAAGAAATTCCATCAACCATCTAAAAACTACTCAGACAGAATTGACCCGGATTCAGGGTTGACCTGAAAGGGGTAGGCCTACAGCCCATTTCTGTGTCAGTGTGACCCCGATATGCGTCAAACTGATGTAGAATCTGAGTCAAAATCCAACTTTTAACCAGTTTCCGGGTCAGCCTGACCCAAGAAATGGAATCCGGGTGAATTCTGAGTGTAGCGATACGGGACAAAATTGTTGGGAGTACACCACTCATCTTAGATACCGCCCTCTAGTGACAACTTATAATGTATAATGCCACTCATAAACTAAAGCATTACAAGTACATGTATTCAACATGACCCAAAGAGTTCTCAACAAGTCAAGTACATTGTCTCTTTCCTTTGAGTCTCAGTCATAATGAAACCCATGACAAATATGAGCTCGAAAGTTGCTTACGTTTAGACCTAGAAGGCCCAAGAAGACCAAAAACGGAAGGATGAGAACGATAGCAGCAAAACCCTGCAACATAAATCAAAAGGAAACAACAATTAATTTGTGTCAGGCAGAATAGCGGAGGCAGGGTGGCGCAAGGGGGTCAAGGGACAACGCCAGAGTGTATTTCAGGTAGGGTCATAGATTCGTTTTTGTTAACTTAATGCTGATAAATTTATAGGCACATTGTAATTATCAAGAAAGATACAATAAAAGTCACCTGTGAAAGTTTCAGCTGAATACAGTGTCTACTCGTTGAAAAAACATCAGTCAACACTCAGAAATCTGAGAAACGATTCACGCATAATTGTAAAACAAAATTGAAAATTGACAATTGATGAGCTCAGTTTGTGTGAAGTGGGCTTGACTTACAGAGGAATTACGTCACACGTGTGAACAGGATCCCGATCGTAATTACATGAATTATAAATAGGCTCGCAATAAACCATTACTCACCAGAAGAACTAACCAGGTGATATAACAAGCGCCCTCAACAATCATCATCAACACTAAACATACAATGTAAGGCATCAACAAGCCTGCAACGTCCTGCGATAATACAAAAGAATAAGAATATTGATTTGAAAACTATTATCAATCCTTGATCTGCAAATCATAAAATAATGCAAATAATGTGGCTAGCGAACCCCCCAACTTATACCCCACCCTTCGAGGTTAAAGAAAACAACTTTGGAAAATAACACGTGCAGGTCAACCCGAAGGGTTCACCCCACTTATTGCTAATAGTTCCAATAATGTACCTTGGGGTTTGGACTGTCAACTTTCCTATTTTGGAAATTAGAGCTCTTGTAGTGTAGTGGTTTTTTTGGGGGTGTTTTTTGTGTGTATGTGACGAGCTTAATGTTTTACGTTTCAAGAAGATGCGAGACGTATCAAAGTTGTTTAAGTGGTTTCACCTTTTAGCATGGATTACTATAGCCCTTTTCACACTATAGGTATTTCCCGGGAAATTCCCGGGAACTTTTGGTCGATCTGTTCACACTACAAAAAATCTCCCGGGAATTTCCCGGGAATTAGCTTATTCCCGGGAAATAATTAACCCTGCTCAGGGGTAGGGTTAAGGGAGTTAACCCCGGGGTAAAACGTTTTTCCCGGGAAAAAGCAGCTAGTGAGAACAGAAGCGGGTTTAACCTACCCCACCTTTTGCGTCCACTGTATTGAGACGTCATTAATCTCGAAAGGGCTGACCTGTTTACCACATTTCCTGGAGTTTGATCGCAAGTGTGAAACGACCGTGATATTCCTGGGAAATAGTACTCCCGGGAGTTACCAAATTGGGATAGTGAGAACGGTTCCTGGGGTGGCGGTGGGGTTAAAAACTCCCGCGATTTTCCCGGGATTTTATTTCCCGGGAAATGGCTCTGTAGTGTGAAAAGGGCTTAAGAGTGGGTTGCAACCTGCAGCCGATTTCACGAAAGTAGTGCGTAACTTGCGCCATGTCGTAAAGTTACACCACGTAAATGTTGCACAGCTGCGCCACTTCCTTAAGTTGCATTTCAAGAAACTTGTTTTAGCTGCGCAATATCCAAATTATTGCTTAATAAAAATAAACGTTGCGGAAGAGTGCGAAAGCGACGTGTACTACGACTGATTTATGAAATTACGAATAGAGTGGTGAAAACAGCCGTTTGTTGCACCATCTGCTTATTTGTTTTCGTCGGCCATTTACTTTCTGCCACGCTTGGCGAGCTTACATTATTAATGACAGCGAAAAATATTTTCTTCTTCCGTTTATTTCTAGTTACATTGTCATTTTGAAATGACCGTCAGTTATATAATGCCGTCAATACTGCTGTTAGTAATCTATTTAGAGTATAGGTTTCAGTGTCCCTCTCAAATGAATCTATAGCATCTTCGGACTTCGTTGTCTTCAAGGAAATCGATGGGACTTGTCCGATCGTGGAATATCCTGTTGCGGCGGAATGCTCAGCGGGGCTCGTTCGGTAAGTAACATCAACGCCATTTTTACGACACTTTGTGACGTTGTGTGACTTACGCAACCAAAATCTAGTGCGTAAGTTACGCCATTTTTGTGGCGTAACTTTCAGACTTGCGCCACTTTCAGAGGTCGCGTAACTTTCGGAAATCAATCCTAATTGTGGCGCAACTAACGCCATAATTGTTGCGCAAGTGGACTTACCTCATGGCGTAAGTTTCGTGAAATCGGCTGCAAGTCAATGGACCTTATGCACTGACGTCATCACGCCGGCATCTTGGAGGTAAACCTCTAGCTGAGGGCGCGCTATTCAAATGACGTCATGTGCATAAGGTCTATGGCAACAGTCTGCACCTTGTACAGGTAAATAATAAATAAATAAATCCAAAAAAAAAAAAAAAAAAAAAAAAAAACTGAAATAAAGAGATAAGTAAATAAATAATATAATGTATTACACAACTTCAAACAGTTTTCTTTTGTTTTACCTTGGTCGCACCGACGATCGCAAGAATGGACGTGACAAATACCAGTGCATATGCCACAAACTCGATGTAGAACATTGTCAACACAATAGAAGCTGAGGAAGGACATGAATATTCATTAAACCCTTGCATCGGGCCGCCATAGACTGGCCGTCTTACAAAATGGTTTCATGATTGGGTAGACGAAAATACATGCAATGGCGGATAACTACCGGACTTATTACAGTGATCACACCGTGTACAGATAGACACACAGCACTTTGTAAGGCCTATACAATCTGTGGACATTCCTTGTTCAGTGCACGTCAACACTGGTGAAAACACTGTGTGCACGTGTGTTAAGTCCACATAGTGTTTGCTCACAAGTCGTGACTTTCATCATTAATATTTGCGTTAATATTCACGACCTGGAGCCACTGAGTCGTAATCTTGGTTGTGAATCACAAGTCGTGAATTTTGTCATGAATATTGACGTCAATATTTACGTTTGATGTCCCTCCATGGCCCCCAATGACGTGTGCAGTGTCGGGCCTTTGACGTCATATTATGCGCGGGCCTGGATCATCCACATAGTGTTTGCTCACAAGTCGTGACTTTCATCTTTAATATTTGCGTTAATATTCACGACCTGGAGCCACTGAGTCGTAAACTTGGTTGTGAATCACAAGTCGTGAATTTTGTCATGAATATTGACGTCAATATTTACGTTTGATGCCCCTCCATGGCCCCCAATGACGTGTGCAGTGTCGGGCCTTTGACGTCATTATGCGCGGGCCTGGATCATTTTTGGTAAATCTACAACATTTGATTGTTTATATAGACCTTATGCATATGTCACGGCCCAGGTGTACATGAAGAACACCCCCGTTTAGTTTCGGTATATTCCTACTTTGCATATTCATTTCAAACCTTTTGTTGTTGTAAATATCTCTTTATCATTTAAATTCACGAAGCGCCCCCTATCGTTCAGCTTCTAATTTGTATTTCCCGCCGTTCAATAATCTGGGCGTCATTCTGAAATTGGCCGAACCTTCATCAACATCTTGTTCACCAATTTTACAGGTATGAATCTTGTCTATTTTATATATCTCTTTGCATCATTTCTTAAATCTTTTAACTCTTACCTAAGTATCAAAGGAATGTATGGGAATTCTAGTGTTTTTTTAAGTCAACATATATTTGTATTATTTAGTGTATTTCTAATCAATTTCCTTACGGTTTAAATGAGATATGCGGTTCGCCAAGGTGGCGACCGGGCGTTTTATTGTTACAAAGCTTGATTCATTTTCCATTTATACATTTGTTCTTATTGTTTAACTTAAGTTTACCGTCATTATGAAATTGGCCGAACCTTCAACAACACCTTGTTCACCAATTCAGATTCAATAAAGAACCGGATTCAAGAGAGAACTCCAAAGCAAGTTTCCCCATGCCTATTTAATACAGTGACTTAAACAACATCTCACTGGTCACACATATGATGACATTTCGAGACATTTTGAGTTATTTGGCGACCTCGCGTAGAGGTCAAAGGGAGGTTGTTCATTGGCCAATCCTGTGCGTTTCCATTGTTTCATCAATGTTTTATCGCTAAGCGGTGGGATGACGTAAGTGCATAAGGTCTGTTGTTTAAGACCACTATGGCCAAGTTGGTCGGATCTTATAATTTACGAGCATATTTTCAATTTCAACTCAATGTAACATTTATTTCCATACTCACAAAAATAGACAGAATCATTCAGACACAAAATATAGTAATACAGTACAAGCAAAGAGTATTATAAACATGACCAATGAAAAAGAGAATGGACAATAAAACAATAACAGCTGTGAGTAAGGAGGCTGGTCAAATAAGCCGAGGCCTGTGGGGGAACAGCCCTAGAAAAGAAAAAAAAAATAACAAAACAATAATAACAAATATAAACAGATAAATATGAGAGAATGCAAAGTGAATCGGTAAGGAGCTAGTAAAACAGATAATGCCAGGGCATAATGACCCAAACTAAGAGCAGCTAAAAAGGGAGCTGAAAACGAGCAGTGGAGTCGGGGGAGAAAGCTAAGTTACATAATGAGCGAGTTAGGGCTCTTTTGAATGAGGCTTTAAAGTGACCCACAGAAGGCTGATCTTTGATTAGGTCATCGATGACGTTCCACAGATGAGGACCACGAAAGCGAAGTGTGCGCATATAGTACGAGGTTCGAGTGAAAGGGATATTAAGATTACGGTGGGATCTGGTAGCCATGAACGGCTTCAGTGGAGATGAAATAGGAAGAAAAGGCAGCGGGGAGAAGATTTTGAGACTATTTATACATGAATATGCCAGTATGAAGTTTATTGATATCACATTATATAAAGCCTGACTGTATACATTTAAAATAAAAACTTCATACGGTTTGTAATTGCCTATATTTTGTATGATCAATTGGTAATTAAGAGAGGAAGGGAAACGACCAATTCAATGTTGCGATGTTATCATTTTCCAATAGATATACTGTAGTCCTCAATCCCCGTGAGTGGAGAAAAAATTAGAAGTCTTGTCATTGTATTCGATACCCTTCCAGTGCAATATTTGTCAACATCCAAAACATCCGATGACATCATTCTGAGAAAAATGGGTCCATAAATGGGTCTCTACATTTTGTACGGGGATGTTTTGGAAAATGAGTACATCAACAAATTGAATTGGTCATTTCCTCTCCTATTTAAGTTCTTGTGTCTGGTGTAAGCCAGAAAGTGCATTGAACTTACGGGTCCATGGCCAATTCCACACGGTGAACCCCCATCCTGCTAAAGCCAGAAAAATGATGGTGTACAACTGCAATAAAAGATATATATGCAAAACAAAATCTTCCATTAGGTTATTATGATTATGGTCACACAGTTCATGGGTATTCACTGGTCAACGTCCATGATGGGTAATCACTGGTCAAACAAGTCCATGGGTATTCACTGGTCAAACCAGTCCATGATGGGTATTCACTGGTCAAACCAGTCCATGATGGGTTTTCACTGGTCAAACAAGTCCATGGGTACTCACTGGTCAAACCAGTCCATGGGTATTCACTGGTCAAACCAGTCCATGGGTACTCACTGGTCAAACCAGTCCATGGGTATTCACTGGTCAAACCAGTCCATGGGTACTCAAAACCACTCCATGGGAATTCACTGGTCGAACCAGTCCATGGGAATTCACTGGTCAAACCAGTCCCTGGGTATTTACTGTTGAAACAAGTCCGTAGGTACTCACTGGTCAAACCACCAGTCTATGGGTCAACTCACTGGTCAAACCAGTCCATGGGTAAACTCACTGGTCAAACAAGTCCATGGGTCTACTCACTGGTCAAACCAGTCCATGTGTATACTCACTGGTCAACCAGTCCATGGGAATTCACTGGTCAAACCAGTCCAGACCGGCGCACCCTTTTCCGAAAGTTTGAATCTGACCAGTTAACTCGTTCAGGGTGTTTTCAAACCTTTCGTGCGCAATGTCCTCATTTGAGTACGGATACTGTTTGTCCATGTACCTCCATGGTTTGTCTTACTATAATGTTTCCAATCAGGACAGGAATGTATTTCTTGCACCACGTACTCAAGTGAGGGCACCTGCATCTATTACGCGGGTAGAGGAGGGAGAATCGAATTTTCTTGAATAAACACTGCAGCATATTTATATAATGGTATAACTGCATGTGTACAGTGTATTGTTATTGTTGGTTTGTTGTCATTCAGCGGCGTAGCTAGGAATTTTTCGGTGGGGGGCACAGGGGGGGGCATTGCTTCCAAGTGGGGGGGGGGGGCCCAGGGAGAATGGGTGTGTCAGTGGTGGGGGTCATGTACTCCTAGCCCTAGAACTATGAGGTTTGATCCGCTATCGTCTCCACGAACCTCATAGAGTGCCATGTACAAAATCCTATTAGAAACTTGTTGCCCTTCACATTTAAATGCACCTGGAGTTCTCTTTTGAAACCGGATCTCGCGAAAATTAGGCTCTACGTGTTTTTTGTTCTCACAGTGAGCTCGGCGCGGGTCCAGAAAATCCACTCCTCAAAAAAAGTTAAAATCTCACTGTTTTTCAGAATCCTCGCCTTCCGGTAGCAATATGGCCGCCGCCGTAATCGCTGGTAACGATAACCAACGGTTCATGTACAAAACATTGGTTTATTTGGACCATCGTTGCGCGTGCGCGTAGCATAACTTTTTGGTCTCTCCGGCATGTAGGTAATCAATGGTTTGCAGCGCACAACGCTGGCAATTACCAACGGCTTATGTTTATACACGTGAACCGTTGGTTATCGTTTACCAGCACAGCTGGGCCCAATTTCATAGAGCTGCTAAGCACAACAATTTGCTTAGCATGAAATTTCTTCCTTGATAAAAACAGGATTACCAACCAAATTTCCATGTGTTGCATATTGCTTGTTACTGGTATTCAGCTGTTGTTTGCTTATCCTGAAAATCACGTGGAAATTTTATTGGTAATCCTGTTTTTATCAAGGAAGAAATTTCATGCTAAGCAAATTGTTGTGCTTAGCAGCTCTATGAAATTGGGCCCTGGGCCCAATTTCATGGCACTGCTTACCAAATAATTCGGCGCTTACGCGCATTGTAACGTGTGTATTTCTATAGGACGCAGCTGGGCGTAAGCGCAGAATTCCGCGGTAAGCAGAGCCATAAAATTGGGCCCTGTTCATTCCGCTGCATTGCATTGATCAACACGTGGACGCGCGCGCTTCCGGTGATGATAGCGACAATCCCCACAGCATAAGTTTAAAACAATAATTATTGGCTTTGAATACGACTAAAGTTTTGTTTTACTTTATTGTAAATGAAGGCCTACAAATAGCAGATGTATTTTGTTTTGTAATGTTTTGTTTTCATTCTTTTAACTTTCTTTTTGTGTGGGCACTATTGCAATTTTTTCATGGGGGGCACCTGGGGGGGCACTGGAAATTTGGGGGGGGCCCCGTGCCCCCCAGGCCCCCCCCCCGTGGCTACGCCGCTGTTGTCATTAGACTGCGCAGTGTCCTCAAATGAGGAAAGTCATGTGAATAACTAATTTAACGGATTAATTGTTTTTGTCGTCTGATTTTTGCTACCCAATTTGATCCGAAAACCCAAACCAATTTTTCTAAAGCACTTAGAAAATGATTTGCGCATGAGAGGGTTTAAATTTTAAAGATGAGTAGGGCCTATGTTTAAAAAACAAACTCAACGGCTAACCCACTAAAAATTGAAAAGAAAAATAAATTTTTGGAAATTGAGCATTTAGTATTGGTTGATACAGGGATTTTCTTCCTCCATGATTGTACTGTATGGTGTTAAGCAATGGACGAACGTGATCGACTTCCGCTAAATCTACGAGAGCAGGTCAAGTCAATTGGGTTGCCATAGCTACGAAAGGCCTGTGTAGTTGTTTACTAACCCCGTAACCATGCGTGATTGTGTTTGTGGACGAGAGACTTAACACTCAAAATACAAATCCCAATTCATCAATGGTGTTATCCTTGGATGGCTTTACAAGCGTTCGTCTCATTAAGTGGTCACGTCCTGATCAATATGTCAACACTGCACGGTTGATTTTTTTTTTAATGGTCAGGGCCCAATTTCATGGCTCTGCTTACCGCCGAATTCTGCGCTTACGCCCAGCTGCGTCCTATAGAATTACACACGTTACAATGCGCGTAAGCGCCGAATTATTTGGTAAGCAGTGCCATGAAATTGGGCCCAGGTCTTTTGCTTGGTGACACTAGTTGCACAGAGCACACGCTTCTTGCCTATATAGAATCTAGATGAGCACAAACCATTTTAAATGAAGGGTTTGCACCCGACAAGCTTTGCTTTTATGTTAACCCCCTCCACATCTTTGCTGATCTACTGATCTAAGCATAGCGTTGGTCTATAGTCCTATACTTCAAAACGCATTTAAATCGATGGGTATGTATTATGTGGAAATAAAGTGATAGGTTAATACAAAACGAAAGATCCTCTTATGTTTGGTATTATTGGAACACAATGTTTGTTTCAATCCTATATAGTTGTAGATATATACCATAAACCTAACCTATGAAAATTTCATTTCAAAAGGTGCTAGCGTTTTTGAGATTATTTCCGAAAATCTGGAGAGGTTATGTCCACGCAGGAATAATAATCTGCAACTGGAATACACAATCTGAGAAACGTAACTGTCAGTAACGCTTCTCAGATTCAAAATTGTTGGGGATAAAAAGTGATATCTTTTCCATAACCGCAGGACTTCGTAGTGAAAAGTTTCTCAAAATGCATTGTACTATAATCCAAAGCTGCTGTACTTCTTATACCAAGTAAGTTTTTATTGCCAATAATTTTATGAGTCATTACCAAACGTATACAGACCCTAAGAATTTTCCAACTGTGAATTATCCATTAGAATCTGTGTTTCTTAATTTGCATGGCCCGATTTCCGCAAAAAAAAGTTTATTTATCTATTAATTATTTAGGCCTATGTTTTTCTCTGAACAAATTTTGCCAGATGATGCCACGGCTAATAGACAAATTTGTTTGTACATGACTGATTGTAAATGTCGGGATCCAGGCACAATTAATTTTTTGTTTTTTCATTAAAGGGACACGTTGCCTTAGGATCGGACGAGTTGGTCTAAAAAAAGCGTTTGTGACCGTTTGTTATAAAATGCATATGGTTAGAAAGACGTTATAAAAGTACAATACAATGATCCACACAAATATGCCTCGAAATTGCGTGGTTTTCTCTTTACTTTGCGAACTAACACGGTCGGCCATTTTGTGGAGTCAAAAATTTGACTCCACAGAATGGCCGCGCGTGTTTGTTCACGATGTAAAAGAAATAAAAACACGCAATTTCGAGCAAATTTGTGTGGATCATTGTATTCTACTTACAACATCTTTCTAACATATGCATTTTTTAACAAACGGTACAAATGCTTTTTATAGACCAACTCGCCCGATTCAAGGCAACGTGTCCCTTTAACTACCCCTTATAATGGCGGCTTTTCTCGAATCTATAAAAAACAAGCTATTTAAAATTGAAATCAAAATTTTCGGGTCAACTGTAAAATTAGTAAATTGAACTCAGATCTATGTACTTTTTGTAAAAGTGAAGTGAACAGTGTTCCCGTTTGTTCTGCCGTTTTACTATCGAATGTCCACGTTAACTCCGCTAAGATGGGTCGAGGAGAAAACCGGTATCAAAATTACTTTAAAAACAGGCTCCAAAGTCAAATTCAGATTTTCGATCAACCCATTTTCCAAAAGATAGAGTCCTTCTGAAAATGGAAAACAACAAATTACAAGTCTCTAACCTATAGGTTAAAACGCGGTGTAAGATGCTATACCGTGTTTGATAGCGTGACAAGTGCATTTTTTGTTGGTCAAAATCCAAAAACTTTCGATGACTTTACGTTTTAATTATGATGTTCCGTACATTTCTGTACACTCAGATGACTTTCAGTTCTTTCCGGATTGTTGATAATATTCACTCAAAACGGCATTGAATTTGACCTTCTTGAATGCGCAAAAATTCCTTTTTTGGAATACCCACACCCATTTGTTTTCGATGTCTGATGACGTCATGTTTTAAATTTCGCTCTGAAAAGAGTATCAAATAAAATGGCATATCTAAACCCCACCCCACTTTTATGAGGACTCTATCTGTTGGAAAATGAGTGCATCACAATAGTTTGACCGTGGAGCCCTCTTTAAACAATGACAATTTGCTCTTTTTGAATCAGTTGTGCTACCTGAATCTCCTTGTTTTCATATAATTTTTAATCCATAACCCTCATCTTTTTAAACCTTCCTTGTAGGTCACATAGGGGTTATTGAAACAGGATTGTCTGAACACAGAGCAATCACCGCCAAGTTTAGTTTATTACCCACAACGTCAAAGCATGGTATGTTTTTGGAAGCCAGTCATTTCGCCCCCAAATATAGCAGAAGCTCGCGCCCTCCAACGAAGAACCCCCCAAAACCTATTTCTGAATTCTGAGTCTTGAATTGAGTTGACTTGGCCTGGCTTCTTGAACGTAGGTGCCGCGAGAATTGACTCTCTTATTCATAATATTGACTCGCGTGTTTACAAATTTTCAGTTTGCAAAATGATCGAAATTCATCTGGGGTCAGTTGTTGTATTTGTCTTTCATCGAAACGGGAACGTTTTGTGACAGGCACCTTGTGACTAATGATTACTATCGTATACTATTCGACATGAATCCGGAAGTAGTTCATAAGGCCACCACAGACCGAAAAATATAACGGGAACCGATCGGTTTCAAAGTAGGCCTACGACGTTACACTACACAACCATCAACTGTAAGGTTCCCTTGTGCATGTCTAGTATTATCAGAAGAGAGGGGACAGTAGAACAAAGGAACACAAAAGGGACAATGCTGTCCTCACTTTGGAATCCTTTTTGATTTTATGTCCTCACATTTTTTCGTGCGCTTTAGTCTATGGAGAGTGTTAAGTTACAGGGACAAAGGAAAGTCCTCACATAGATAGCAATAAATTGTACTTAAACATGTATGCTGTCGGTCTTCCACTGCAGAGGGGTTAATTTCATATAGAGCTGCTTAAAGGGACACGTTGCCTTGGATCGGACGAGTTGGTCTATCAAAAGCATTTGTAACCGTTTGTTATAAAATGCATATGGTTAGAAAGACGTTATAAAAGTAGAATACAATGATCCACAAAATATGTCTCGAAATTGCGTGGTTTTCCTTTTACATCGTGAACAAACACGGTCGGCCATTTTGTGGAGTCAACATTTTGACTCCACAAAATGGCCGACCGTGTTAGTTCACAAAATAAAAGGAAGACCGTGTTAGTTCACAAAATAAAAGGAAAACCACGCAATTTCGAGGCATATTGTGTGGATCACTGTATTCTACTTTTATAACGTAAGCGCGAGGTCAAGAGGCTGTACCAGGTGTCTATCTGTTGGAAGTCAACATTATTTCCACTGTACACACTGTGACAACGTAAATAATGACCACTACGAAAGGGTCCTACTACTTGCCGTCAACTCGCCGTCAACTCACTTGTGCCGTCAACTCGCCGTCAACTCCTCCAATATACATTTAAAATCCACAAAAGAAGCATAGAACTGTAAAGTATTAGCTAAAAGAGAATTCATAAGCTTTAGGTTACATTTCGGAATAAAAATTTAGTTTTTTTCCTGTGAAAAAATTATCTCGCTTGCACAACATGGCAACTGAGGGCGCTTTTCCTGCATATGGATTAGTCTTGGCCCAAGATGTCAATGATTGGTACTATTTATTTATCAACACAAAATTGTTTTTGTAAATGAAATTTTACCGAAAACCATAGGAAATATGTAGTTTAGCCCAGACTTAACACTTCCATGCCCCATTTATAAATTTTTGATGTATATTTAATGAGTTGACGGCACGAAAATGAGTTGACGGCGAGTTGACGGCAAGTCGACGAGTTGACGGCAAGTAGTAGGACCGCTACGAAACCATACGTGAATAAAACAGACGGCACGCAATAAAATTGTTACGATTACAATATTAAACTTACTCTCTTCTATCAATCCAGCTACAGAGATGGAATTGTCACCAAATGAGATTATTATTTACTTTAATAAAGGCCAGTATAGGCATATACTTCAATATCCTTTAAAAAACAAAGTTAGTTAGGCCATGGTGAGGCCATTCTACCTCCGGTGAGGCACACCCGGAACACGAGTTCGGGTGAACCATGGAGGTAGAATTAATCCACGACACTCAAGTACTACTTACCAGGGTGTAAATAGCAGCCGCTAAAGTCCCACTCCGTGTGTCATTGAAACAGCAACATCTCCTCATGATCGCCATGATGAAATCAACAAACGCTTGGGTTTAACTTTCACTTTAACTTTCAAAATTGTCAGAAGGCAGGGTCCTGTGCGTTGTTGTGAAGACGTCGTTTATGAATACAGTGAATTCTGTGGCGCCTGCACAGCAACAGTACGGACAAGCATCAATCCACAGCTATTATTTTTGGTATTGATCGGTTGTGCAACATTAACAATGGCGAACAATAGCGGTTCTCCAAATGACGTCACACCATGCATCTGCCCTTTACAACGTGCACAACCCTGTGCTCCACGCGCGGTCTTCTTATTCTTATGTATATTTTTAAAGATTCGGTTTTGGTTAATCTTAATTCACATGCATTACAGTGACGTAAACAGTGGGTAAATTATTTAAGATATACAACTGTATTCAAGTTTGGAGTGAACACAGAAAACATTACCAGAACAGGATGTTAACATGCGAGTTCTGGATTAACGTGGCGGCGCTCTACCAACTGAGCTGCCTAAAGTTGGCAGTATACCTGTTGGCAGTCTACAGTATATTTGTCAATATTTGTTCGTGGTGGCCAGTCAGAAGCCAATCAACATTAAACTGCCAGATATTAACCAGTGCTCACATCCAAGTTTACGATACAACCTGAGAAGCGGCAGTAGAGGGAGCGACGTTTTATTTCAAATATCAAGTAATAGAACTGCGAGGGAAAGGAAAACTAATTAAATAGAGTTGAAGCAAGTTGTGGTTGAAACTGCAGCATAGCAACACTGTATCTCTCATAAAAAAAAATGCCAATAGACCTTATGCACATGACGTCATTTCAGTAGGGCGCCCTCGCCTAGAGGTCAAAAGGAGGTTGTTCATTGGCCAATCCTGTGCGCCGCGCGTACAAATCGGTGCGTTTCGATTGTTTCGTCATCGTTTTACCTCTAAGATGGTGGCTGGATGACGTCAATGCATAAGGTCTATAGCGCCTGTAGGTATGCGTGAATGTAACCCAGTTACTGCACGCGTGCGCAGGGCGGCCGTCACATCACAATAGACCTCTATAGACTCCTTCGCAAATACTCCGTGCGCATGCGTTAGCCGTGGAATGAGGTGCATGCTTTTCGCTCGTCCCCAAAGGCGCTGGGATGGGCAAACGTATCAAGCACGCTCATTGGTATATCCCGAAAAATGCCCAGTCCCATCATGCATCACGCTCACACTGCTATGCACTGCACGCATGACGTACTTTCTGAACAAGAATCTGTGCAAGCTGATTAGCCCATCCCAGCGGTCCTGGATAGACCCTGGCCGGCCTGTAGGTATGCGTGAATGTAACCCAGTTACTGCACGCGTGCGCAGGGCGGCCGTCACATCACAATAGACCTCTATAGACTCCTTCGCAAATACTCCGTGCGCATGCGTTAGCCGTGGAATGAGGCGCATGCTTTTCGCTCGTCCCCAAAGGCACTGGGATGGGCAAACGTATCAAGCACGCTCATTGGTATATCCCGAAAAATGCCCAGTCCCATCATGCATCACGCTCACACTGCTATGCACTGCACGCATGACGTATCTTCCTGAACAAGAATCTGTGCAAGCTGATTAGCCCATCCCAGCGGTCCTGGATAGACCCTGGCCGGCCGCTGGGGCCGAGCGAATGCATGCTTGTCTAGTTAGCGATCAATGTGTCGCTAACTAGACCAGCATGCACCTCATTCCACGGCAAATGAGCGCGTACTGAGTATTTGCGAAAAAGTCTATGCACATGTCGTTATTTGAGAAGGGTGCCCTCGGCGAAGTAAAAAGAAGCTGTGCGTTTTTCATTCGTGATGACGTCAAGAGGCGCTCTTTGTGATGTGACGGCGAGGGCGCGCGCGCGTGTGCAGTTACTGGCACGATCATGACCTGCGAGGCCTATGGGGTAGAGGTTGATAATGTTTAAAAAAGCCTTCGGAGCGCCAGGGGGCCGCAGCCCAGGGCTGTATACTCCCGAGGGAGCTGAGAAAGATCATTATTGGCCCAATGACCAGGGCACTAATGTAAAGCGTATTGGTACGTTATTGTAAAAATAATGCGCTATATTTTTATTACTATGACGACATCAATGTCGAAAAGTCAAAAGTAGAACCGATGCAACAGTCGACCGTATAAGGCCAAGTAAAATAAGAAATGAGTTTCTCGTCCCCGCCCGCCTCCTTTTTGGCCGCCGCCTCCTTTTTTAAAAACTATTTACTATTTGAAAAAAAAAAACCCAGATTTTTTTAAAGATTTAAAGCTGAAATCAAATTTTTGGGATAAAACTGAGTGGCATCTCTGATATTTTGAATCTCCTGAATCCAATTAGTTGGGCCAAAATAGCAGCTTTGCCTCAATATTAATTCCAAACTTTCTCATTACAATATCTCAGGTGTGCAGTCCCTAGCTAGTTGAGGGCTAAAAGGGTGATTCTCCTGACTTAAATATCATCAATGTCTTGGCACCAAACCCAGCTGGGCGTTCTTTTCAGATCGGAGAGCAACTGTCGTCGAAGGTGATGGTGCTGCGATTCTGCATTGAAGGGTCTTACAAATCATTTGTTTTGTCATAAATTGCATCAGTATACTCAAACAGCACAATATCTGTGAATAAATATACCTTGGCCAACCATATTTAGCATGGCGGCCATCTTGGAAAAAATAGCTAAAAATTGAAAAATAGTAAATAGTAGCGCCCTGCCTCCTCCTTTTTTTTTTAAAAGTTCGGACGAGAAACTCGTTTCTTATTTTAGTTGGCCTAAGATTTACCGAATGTAAACAGAATAAAGGCCAATTGAAATCTTAAATAGCTAAAAATTGAAAAATAGTAAATAGTAGCGCCCTGCCTCCTCCTTTTTTTTTTAAAAGTTCGGACGAGAAACTCGTTTCTTATTTTAGTTGGCCTAAGATTTACCGAATGTAAACAGAATAAAGGCCAATTGAAATTTTAAATAGTATTTTATTTAAGTTGACACACGCCGACCAACCGATTTCAATAAGTATGGCTTTCGTATAATCACTGCACAAAAATATATTTTGTGAACTTAATTTTTAAAACCGTCAAAGGTTTGATGGTACGGAAGCCCATTAGTGCCACGTTGCGTTTCTCTTTCACGTGGTAGTGTTTCTCTCTCACCAGGGCCCAATTTCATAAAGCATGTAAGCACAAAAACTTGCTAAACACAGAAAACTCTTACTTAAGAAAAATAGGTTACCAGCCAAAATACAATACAGTTCCAATTCCTGCGACTGGTACCCCACTCATTTCTTGCTTAGCAAAGACATTTGCTGAGCAGAATTTTCTGCTAAACAGCTTTATGAAATTGGGCCCTGGTTGCCGCCACTTAATTAAGTGGCGGCCGCCACTAACTGGCGGCCGCCACTTAATAACTGGCGGCCGCCAGTTAATTAAGTAGCAGCCGCCACTTAAACACGTTTGGAAATTGTCAAAGACCAGTTTTCTCACTTGGTGTATCCCAACATATGCATAAAATAACAAGCCTGTGAACATTTGGGCTCAATGATCATCGAAGTTGCAAGAAAATGATGAAAGAAAAAACACCATCGTTGTACAAATGTGTGTGCTTTCAGATATGAATAAAAACTTCTTGCAAGAAGTTTTTATTATTTTAGTGAGAAATGACCTCTTTCTCAAAAACTACGTTACTTCAGAGGGAGTCGTTTCCTACAATGTTTTATACTATCAACAGCTCTCCGTTGCTTGTTACCAAGTAAGTTTTTATGCTAATATTTGTTTTGAGTCATTACCAAACGTGTACGATACCTTAAATAACTGGCGGCCACCACTAAAAACTGACGGACCATTCCGTCACAACGCAAATCTGGTAGTTAGACTTGTTTTCCTGCTTTGGCAACGTAACTGTGAAAGAGTCATATCCCTCTTGAAATGTGCTTTTCAGTGATACTGCACTGTAGAAACAGCAGTTAAGGTTTAAACACGTGACACAAAAAAACGTTTAAACGCAAACGCGTTTAGAAAAGTGTTTGTAAGCTAAATGGGTATCTATTTTCACCTCGAAAATCTTAACGAGTTAATATTTTTAACCTTGGTTAGAAGTGACGCTTAGCAATTTAACACAATTCAAACGTGTTTACATGTCAACATGTTTAGAAACATGTTTGCAAGCGAAACGGGTGTATATTTCAACAAGTCAAAAGCTAAACGCGTGTTTAGATTTTTAATCTTAATTGTAAGTGACGTTTAGGTTTTAAACACATTCAAACGTCTTTACAATGTCAACATGTTTAGAAAAATGTAAACGTGTTTAGCTTTTTGACACCTGTAAAATGATAATCATGTTCCATCGGTCATTATAGGTTCAATGTAATGTGTTGAACGAGTATCATAGGAGGTCTTGTATTCGGGGTGCCCCTCGTAATCAAGGCAAATCTTTTACCTCGCTACGCGCGATGTAAACAGTCCCTTAAAGATACCATTTTTGTGGTTTGACTTGCCAAGCAAAGAGTCTCCTCTCCTTCGACCAAAACTTAGAAACATGTAAGGCTCCACTGGTTAGTTGCATTTCTACAAGGTACAAAAATATGTCATACTGTCGGGGCCATAAAAAAAATTGCCCAACGAAAAAGTTTCATCAAACACTTTTTCAATTCACAATTCACGATGATCAAATCATGTGACTGAACATTCTGCATTCTGGAGGGGGGGGGGGGGAATACAGAGGCCTAAAGAAGCCATGTATCAAATAATCGACCACAAGGGAAACTGACTGGGTAAATTTTTAAATGATTTTGGGTTGAGCAAAGACAAATTTACTAGAGCGGGATTTGAACCAACGACCTCCGCTCTACCAACTGAGCTATCTAGCCCTATGTTGGCGGTCTCCCTATTTTGTCAATATCTTTGTTCGGGGGTGCCAGTCAGAAGCCTTTCAACCGCAAACTGCCGTGTAGCCAGGGATCACACCCAAGTATACGATACAACCCGGGAAGCGGCAGCCAGGAGATCACCTTAAGGGGATGCGACTTTTTATATCAGATATCAAATAATAAACCACAACTTGAAACTATTATTAATATCAAAATTTAAACATCAGCTTGGTGATTCAATTATCACTGTTTATTTATATGCTTTATTATAAATGTTAAGAAACATAAAAAGACACAAAACTAAATAAAAATCAGATTTGAAAACCAAGAATTATTAACACTTTTTTGTTTTTTGTTTTTTAGAAAATTACCATTGTAATTTTTAAAATTAAATAAAAAATGTTTTGAATAAAATGAAGGCAGCTGCTGGCTATAGAGTATTACACAAAGTCTCACAGAACAAAGTAGTCAATGCAGATGTTTCTTCCACGTATGGCTTCACCGGGACACCATACTTTCTTGTTTGCCTTGAAAACAGGTAAAACTCAAAACAAATGGGACGCTATTGAAGTCATCGAAGATCAGTGGTGGTGTGAAAGTTTCAATGTCCATCAAGTTTTAATATATGTCTTATAAACCAAGAAAGCCAATTAAGGCATCAGTTGATATATGGCATCATTTTTTAATTTTTATTCAAAGAAAAAGCTATGCTACCCCGAAAACCGGCGACTGGAGGATACATATGACGTGTGTCATAATACACCGCGCATAATGATTGCATGTGTCTGGCTGTCGAGATGTCCAACGGACGAGTTGTCTGACGGTTTGATTGCAATATTGTATGATGTACCGACATACGACATCGCCCTGAGATCCGTCTTTTATCCTCTTCCCATGGAATATGATCGACATTAAATTGAATGATTATAATATAATATAATATATGATGTATGTCACATCCCAAGTATGCAAGGTTTTTCCGAAAGGTTTTTTCTTGAAAGTTTGTTTAATATGGCTAACTTAAAAGCATTATTTGTTCCCGCCAAAAACGTTATGCCATTGAGTGAGCTGCCTGTGCACTGATTGACTGAATTATTGCCTTATGATTGGCTGGTCAAAAGAAGCCTTGGATCCAACTGTGTCACAAATCTCCCAATGGAAAAAACCCAACGTCGTGCATAGCCATATAGATGTAATGTACTTGAATCTGTGTAACAATATAAAGAGCCATTTTATTTACAGATTAGAACATACCGTTTATAGTTAAACAATAAATAATTTTGTTATGGTTTAGAAAAACCACCACAAGTGACACTGACACTTAAAATGAGAGTCAAGAAGATATTTTGTACACCATGAAAGAGCTCAAAGAAGAGGCATCTCTTCAGTCTTCAATTCATTAGATTCAGGAAAAGATCAGCAAGCAACATAGAAGCAATCACCAAGGCTAATGATCCAGGTAAAATAATATTTGGGTGAAGTACTTTTCTTCGCCATGCGTGTCACCCTAGGTCTGTTATGAATCCTATTCATATCGAAAACACAATTACGATACAAGGTTTACTGTTATTGCCGTGTAGAAAAATCTCCCATAAAACTGATGTGTAACTGTAAGCACTTTATACTCGGTGCTTTCCAATAGCTGTCGGAAAAATCCAAAGGCATGCCGATGTAGGCGTTGTGGGGTTCAAATCCAACCCGAGTATACCTATACAGGACTTGAACAGTACTGTGTATACAGTGTTTATCACACAACAGGCAATATATTTAATAAAACTGAACTAGCAAAGGTAAATTTAGTTACACCTGCTTGTAATGAAATATTAAATATGGTAACATATTTTAATTTCAGGGAAAAAACTTAACGGCAGCTTCTCAGCAAGGGACACCCCCCATGATAAAGGATGACATGTTAACTGGGCTCTTGGCAGTGATAGAGAAGTCATCGCATGCTTGCCTCGGTATAGTGTTTTGCAATGACCATATACTTATAGTTTGTCCATAATTTTATGTAGGCCTATGGTGAAACTGTCATATCCAAAACATTTCCAAATTATTAGCTTCCATTCCTCGGTATGTTTTCAAGGAAAGTGACAACAAATTCTTAAAGTGTACAAACTGCAAAAATTATGACTTTGTGGTGGCTCAGTAAGAGTAAGTGAATCAAACAGCTCTTAAAGGGACATTGAAGTTCAAAATTAGAAAAAACCCCGTTTTGTTTCATCTAAAGACTACAGCTGCTAAGATTTTATCTCATTCGAAAAAGATAATAAAGTTGTCTTTTATAGATTGCTCTATCTTGTAGGCTACACAGACATGGGTACTGCATGTACATGTATACATGTCACATGAATTTAAAGCTCAGTACAACCATGGAGCTATAGTCGCACCTCTCTTTCTATCGCCAATATTTTTAGGTCAAAGGTCATAAAAGAATGTAAAATAGTTATGATTACTGATCTTTGTAAAAACAAAATACATACAGTGATAAATTACAGAAAACCTCAAATTGGCACTAGGTAGAGGGGTGGATCGACAATAGCTGGGGCTGACACTGGTGTGTAGCTTAGAGGCATGGAATTTCTCTTAAATTAAAACTTTTTAGACATCAAGTTGGTATATGGCCCAAGTGTGCTGAAAAATTCAAGAACATTGGTGTTGCCTTGGAGAAAACCATGCATATCTATTTTTTACTAATGTTTTCTTTAACTGTAAATTTCATCAAAATTAAGATACAAATAATCAAACATTTCTTTTGCCCGTAAAGCCAATTGGGTGAAATATTGCAAACCAGCCTGTTTATATGTAAAAATGTGACGATGGATTCAGAGAAATTAAAAAATAATTACAACTTATAGAGTAATATGGAAGTGTCGTGGCCGAGCGGTTAAGAGCACCGAATTCAAACTCTAGTGTTTCTGATCAGCAGAGTGTGAGTTCGAATCCCCAGCCGTGACACTTGTGTCCTTAAGCAAGACACTTAACCATTGCTTCGTCCTTCGGATAGGACGTTAAGCCGTTGGTCCCCGTGTTGTGTAACGCATGTACAAGAACCCAGTGCACTTATCGAAAAGAGAAGGGGTCCGCCCCAGTGTTCCTGGTTGTGGCTGCTAAATGCGCCGTAACACCTTGTAAGAAACATTATAAGGTGCTACATAATTGGGTCTCATAATTCATAACTTCAATAACCCATCTTTCTGTTTAAAAAGTATATACTAAGCGCCTTGAGTACCTTGTTTGGTAGATACGTGCGCTATATAAGACTTTGATATTATAATTATTTATTTGATAAGAAGTTTCTTAGCTGTGTTTGTACCTAAAAGTGAAACCTTGCTGTTAATATTTCATTTCATTTCTGTAAATTTCTAAATTCAACAGCCCTCTTCTTCAAGCAAACAAAATAATATCATTTAATTTATCATTTTTATTTTACAGAATACGGGATGGGTTCAGAGACAGATGTCAAAGCAATGCACATGTGTACATGTATACTTGGCATTCCAACATTTCCCCTTTTCTTTTATTTGAAAGGAAAGAGATGTTTGAAAACTAAGCGCATTCTCTGGCATTATTTCTAATTACGTCATGCATTCTAAACATGTTTAGTACCCACGATCTAGCAACCCTAAACACTTTCAAGCTAAACATGTCACAGGCTAAACGTGTCTCGAGCTAAAAATGTCACAGAAATTCAGAATCTAAACATGTTGAGGGCTAAACGTGTGAAAAAAGTGGGTCAAGCAATGTGCTTTTAGAAATGTGTTTATGTTCTAAACGCCATTTTTACAGTGTGAGTCTAGGCCTACGCTACACATCAGTGTGCACAACGCGTGACCCGTCTATCCCGCATTCCTGGGATTCGAACCTGGGGTCTTGCAATATGCAATACAATCAGTTATCTAATAGACCGTGCAAGTCTCGCGCGTAATCGAACATTTTTGGGACCACTTTGGTCCCACGTACATCATGCTTTAACGCGTGAGGGGAAACAAACTCGCGCATTTTAACGGGTCACAATGTTCGGATACGCGCGAGAATTGCACAGTCTATTGGGCTAACCATTCTACCCGTAAGAAGTATGCTTTATTGTAGGGGGGGGGGTAAAGAAGGGAGAGGAACATTGTCAAAAGTTCACAAATAACTTCCTACAATCCCTAACCACAATCACCACCCACCGCATGTTGGGGAGAATTTGTAGTTTTTATGATCAAAGGAATATTGTTTAAAGAATCATGTTTAATCGGAAATTTACCCCAGTTTGTCAAAGTGATATAGTTGTACCATGGAGCTATCCTTTTTAAAGCTCAACGGTTGCACTGAGGTGCATTCTTTTTTCTATGGGTTGTGCGGGTGGCGATGTGAGGACAGGCTGGCTATATACTGGTGGGGGCTGCCCGTGCGCGACGGGTTGCCCGTACGCAACGGGTTGTTGCATCTGTACTTGTCCGTACTGCTGAACCACTGTATGTTGTTGCTGTTGCTGACCAGACACAACGAAGACTCCTGCTGGAGGATGGGTCATCACTGGCTGTCCAGTCGTCATGATGACGGTGGTGGTCTGTGTCACAGAGAAAGAATTCAAAGCAATTGAGTAATTTGTCACAAAGATGGGTGTGATATCAATAGTCAAAACTGGTTTAGTGTTTTAGCTTAAAGGTATCGTACACGTTTGGTAATGACCCAAACAAATATTAGCAGACAAACTTACTTGGTAACAAGCAATGGAGAGCCGTTGATAGCATAAAACATTGTAAGAAACGACTCCCTCTGAAGTAACATTGTTTTTGAGAAAGAGGTAATTTCTCACTAAAACAATAAAAACTTCTTGCAAGAAGTTTTTATTCTTATCTGAAAGCACACACATTTGTACAAAAAGGGTGTCTTTTCTTCATCATATTCTTGTAACTTCGATGACCAATTGAGCCCAAAATTTCACAGGCTTGTTATTTTATGCATATGTTGGGATACACCAAGTGAGAACACTGGTCTTTGACATTTTCCACACGTGTTCAGTACCTTTAACTCAAGGTATGTAAATTGGCATTTTAAAAAGTTTGCTCCTCCCACATTGCCACTATTTTCTTTAAATATTGGGTTTAACATTTTCGTTTTAAAATGCTCCCATCTTCTCATCCGAATGTTGTTATCTCTTTAACGATGAGTGCTCCGGGCTCGACCTCACAAAGCACTAAGATTTATCTTTTAGAGTTGTCAATACCACCTCGGTGATTTGTAACATCACACGTTTGCTTATAAATTAATGAGTCGCTGTCAAGATTTGAAATCGGCCCATGGGTGCTGTTAAACAACCCACTTGACCAGCGGCGTAACTAGGGTAAAATTTCAGGGGGGCACAGGGGGTGCACCATTTTTTCTAGGGGGGCACTTCTGGCCAAGTTTCCGTTTGCCCTTTTCTTTAAATCAAGCCGATGCCCGTAATCGGGGGGGGGGGATCGGACGGCCCCCCTTAAAAACAAAACAAAACCACTATTAAAAAAAATACAATAAAAAAGTCTGCAAAAAATAATTAATTAAAAAAGTCTGCATCGTAACTGTGACTTATTATCGTTAAATTATGACATGTATAACATAAAATATTATACAAAGATGTAAATAGAGGACGCAATGGGTGGCATACGCCGTCTGAGCATTAAATATGCAGAAATAATATTGATACAAAGCTGTAATTGAGTTGTTTTCGGATATACAATAACCAATCATAGCGCAAAAATGGTGCACCAAATGGCTTGAATTGGGCATTCTTTTTTACAAAATGTCGAATTTCTGAGGGGGCACATCCTCCTCCAACCCCTCCCCCGTGAGTCGTTACGTGACGGGCGAATAAAATGTAACATTTTACTCTGGGAAATTTCCAATCAAAAAAGTCAAGATTTCAAATGGGAGGGGAGGGGCACGGACATCATTGGGAGGGGGGCACGTGCCACGTTAGTTACGCCACTGCACTTGACCCAGGACGAAGCATGTTTTGTTGTCACTTAACTTCCGTTCCGAAGTCCAGTATGTTGTTTTTTAAGGCATTTCTAAAGACTTTGTCTTTTGAATATGCCTCCATATTTGCCTCCGTTTCATTGTGTTTCATCTAATTATTATTCTAGAAGTTCTTTAGACATATCTGTTCAACACACCTTCGTTATTATTACTTGATACGTACATTTTGCAATTTGGAAATAAATGTTGAGTTGAATGAATGAATGAATGAATGAATGAATGGTTAAGTGCCGTTGCTCAAGGACACGTCACAACCGGGATTTGACCCCACACTCTGCTGCCGACTAAACCAAAACTTGAACACTCCACAATTTGTATCTGGTATACGGTAGGTAAGAAGAATGGTTAAAGTTCTTACCGTGTTAGCAGCAGCAACATCCCCTATACGGCCACGTCCAGCTCTCAGTTCTTGATACTGCGATATTGCACACAGCAAACAACAGATCTATGGATGTCAACACATTTAATTCATTGATTATCTATTATGGTTAATCATTTATCTAATTAAAAATAAATCAATTTCTGGATGTTTTGGAGAATCGACTTTTAAGTGCACCCCACCCAATCACCCCACCCTTCCAGGGAATCTAGTTTTGTCCCAAAGAATTATTAATTCTTAAAAAAAACACAATGTATTTTAAGGCATCCCCATGATTGGGTGATGTATAGATCTTTTATATAGTTGGGTAGAAATGACCGATCAGTTAATTTTTTCACCTTTCCCTCATCGGTTTATTTGTAACTCTAGATAGTATTTATGAGCTACTACCACCTTTCTTTCGTTATTTAATTAGATTAAACACGGCTATATCTCCAACTTTGTCTATAACTTGTAAAGTGTATACAATAACAATACGCACTGTAACATTAATAACTGGTAGCCATGTCACCTCACGGATGATTTTCAATGGGCCACCAATAATATAAATAATTGTAAAACAAAATGAAAATTGACGGGTAAATTTATTGTCATAAGATCTATGTAAAATATAAACAGTAAAAAAAAACCCAGTACACATTCAAGAAATTCCATCAACCATCTAAAAACTACTTATAGTCAGAATTGACCCGGATTCAGGGTTGATCCGAAAGGAGTAGCCTACAGCCCAATAGACTGTGCAAGTCTCGCGCATATTTGAACTTCCGGGACCATTGTGGTCCCAACCATATGGGGATTTACGTGGGCAAGATTTTGTTTTGTCAATTATTTTAGTTTAACGTGGTTTATGACAATGAAAAATATATATGTTGTTGGGAATGTTATACTTAGTGATACAAAATAGGAAAGTAAAATCAATTCAACAATAACGAAGAAAACCCGAGAATTAAACTTGACCTCAGGTTCCGGTTGCTGCAAAAACATTAAGAGTTTTGTGCTCACCTGCGATCACTAAACTTATGTAAACGCTTGTTTTGGAGCGCGATAATAATCGCCAGATGCTGTAATTGCAACGCAAAACCTTTTAAAGAGGGGCTCTAGGATGCTCTCAATATTTGAGTTATTACCTTTTTATGGTCGAATAGACATCGTAGATACCGGTTAATAACCATTTAACACTTAAAATTTGCATTTAGTAATAAATAATTCAAGTCAAAAATGCACCTATCCGCGCGGCTTTTTCAGCCGAAAGTCAAAAACTGTTTATCTATGATAATGATATGCATTGACCCCTTGACGTCGCTTGCGGCTAAAAACTCACGGTTAGCATTATAAACACACACATAAATGTCTCTTTGCTTGGTAAACAAAACAAAATCAAGAAGAAACCAAACTTACATCATACAGTAAAATACTTTTTCTGTCCACCCAGAGTATCCTAAATTGTGTAAATTGTAAAATGAAGCCTACACATTGGGTAGTTTTTCGCTATAAACAAGCTAAAATTTCCACGGAACTTAACTAAAGCAGGCGCGGATCCAGGGGGGGCGTGGGGGCGCACGCCCCCCCTTTTTCATATAAAAAAATTTAAAAAATGAGGGAGAAAAGAAAAAAAGAGGGAGAGAGAGAGAAGGGGGGAGAAATGGGGAAGGGAAGATTTTGCTGCTTGGTATATTTTCACGCCCCCCGTTTGGAAAATCCTGGATCCGCCCCTGTAAAGCTCCGCAGACCATGAGCGTGTGGACCAGTGTTGTATACGGTTTGAACGTGTGCACACCAGCGATGATTATTGCAATGTCATAGGAATCACCGTTTCCCCGAGCATGCGCAGAAACGTTAAGTCTACAAACACGCGACTGCTTGATTGTGCGTTGTGTGTAATAGGGGTCTCCCCCGTGATAATGCCGCGCCGTTGTTGCTGTTTACAGGAATTGCCGTGCCGTGTGTGTATGTTAGGGTTGAATTTGACGTGTAGAGCGATGTACTGAAAATCAAGCCGAGCTGCGGAATCGCCTCGCCTCTCAAAGAACGAAAACCCCCAAATCATACATCCGTTGTAATTTGGCTTGCTGATTTTTGCCTGTTGGATCATCCTATAAAAAGTCATATTTACGGCCGTATTGATTGCAAATGGTGAAGTTTTGCGAAGTATTTGCGTTAGCTCAGTGCATTCATATAGGCAGGTCAAAACTAACTAGACTCCGGTGACGTCATGAGTTCGTCGTCGCGGGGTTTGTTTGACCTCGCGTTTTCAGATTTCGGGCTGGGAGTGTTTCGAGGAAAAGACATTTTTACGCTGTTTTAGCGTGAGGTAAGGGACTCATAATAATTTATTATATTTCTTGGGGACTCCATCTATTAGAAAAATGTAAAAGCCAAATATTTCCAAACATCCTGGAGCCCCTCTTTAATAGCTGTCTATGGTTGTTGAGGCGTCATTATCCTCCATAAACTGCGTCAAGCGTTCATTTTACGCCCGTGTCCATCGCGAATCCGCGTAAGTGGTTTCTGGAACGTTAAGACCAAATAAGCATCATTGTCCCAGAGTTTTAATTTTGCCTCAATAATAATTTACACATAATGTTTGTATTGTTTTTAAAAAACGAAAACTGATTTTATAAAATGTAATGAGTTTTTTTGTTGTTCAGATTTTATCATCGAATATAATTTAAAGGCATCGTACACGTTTGGTAATTGTCAAAGACCAGTGTTCTCACTTGGTGTATCCCAACATATGCATAAAATAACAAGCCTGTGAAAATTTGGGTTCAACTGGTCATCGAAGTTGGAAGAAAATGATGAAAGAAAAACACCCTTGTTGTACAAATTTGTGTGCTTTCAGATAGGAATAAAAACTTCTTGCAAGAAGTTTTTATTATTTTAGTGAGAAATTACCTCTTTCTCAAAAACTATACGCTACTTCAGAGGGAGTCGTTTCTCACAATGTTTTAAACTATCAACAGCTCTCCGTTGCTTGTTACCAAGTACGTTTTTATGCTAATTTTTGTTTTCAGCAAACGTGTACGATGCCTTTAAAACAAAGTTTTGATTTCAGAGAAAAAATGTTCTTCGTTTGACGTGTTTTCTCGTTCCGATACGCGCGAGACTTGCACAGTCTTGTCAAACTGATGCAGAATCTGAGTCAAAATCCAACTTTTAACGAGTTTCCGGGTCAGCCTGACGCAAGAAATGGGTCAGCCCCCTATAGGACCCGGAGTCCGGGTGAATTCTGAGTGTAGCGATCCGAGACAATTGTTGGGAGTATAGACGATGTGACCTCTGTGGACAAAACACTGTCCGAGTCATGTTTCCGCCGGTGTCGCATGCAATTATGTCCTCCATGCAATACTATCCGGCGGACATAATTGCATATGCAATAATGTCCGCCGGACGGATTTGCATATGCAATCGTGTCCGCCCGGAGGCTGCTGCATAATGCAATTGTGTCCGCCCGGACACATTTGCATATGCAATCGTGTCCGCCCCCGTGCAAAACCGTCCTTGCAGTAAATTAAACGCCCTGTTGTCAACCTCGGGCCCCCTGATGGACAATGTACAATAATAATATCTCTCATGATAGCGCGGGGTCGACTCAATTATTGAGTCTTGGATACAAGGTTCCGTTCATCGACTAAAAGTGTAGTCAGGATGCCCTGCGACACAGAGAAAAATGCACGCGAAATGCCGTTACGAAATAGCTGACTTCTGGGTACCAGTCGCTGTACACTATTAATACAAAAAGATCGATCTACTATAGCGCATTGAAACGGTGGTTTGTGTTCGTCGTAAGTATTTTTCGAAATTTTTTGTCCGGGCGACGACGCTACATTTTTTGTCCGGGCGCATTTGGTATTTTGAGAATTTTGGACGTGCGCGCCCGGGCGCATAATTTTGTTTACACCGCAGCGAGGGGTTTTGTACTGTAATACTGCCAATTCCTGTTTTGAGATGAGACTACAAACATTTATGCCTATAAAAGGTTAGGTTTAGGTTAGGGTTAGGGTTAGGGTTAGGGTGAGGGTGAGGGTTAGGACTAGGGTTTAGGGTTAGACGTAGTCTCCTATCTCAAGACGGAATTGACAGTGTTACAGTACAAAACCCCTCGCTGCGGTGTAAAAAAAAATACGCCGCCCGGGCGCAGCGCCCGGACAAAACCTTCGGTCAGCCCACGCTCGCTCACGCACATGTACATGTGTACATGTCCGCCGGACGGTTTTGCATAGCCCCGGACACGATTGCATATGCAAAAGTGTCCGGAGCGGACAGTATTGCATGGCGGACACAATTGCATTTGACACTGGGCAAGAAGACGCGTACTCGTGGTAACATTGCGTGTCCTTTATAGCTGGCTGTCAGTACACAAAGGTTTTGCCCGGCGACATGCGCGCGCATCATGTTATGGTTTTCGAATGACGTCAGAGGTCACATCGTCTTAGATACCGCCCTCTAGTGACAACTTATAATGTATATGCCACTCATAAACTAAAGCATTACATGTATCCAACATGACCCAAAGAGTTCTCAACAAGTCAAGTAGTCATTGTCTCTTAATTTCCTTTGAGTCTCAATCATTACAAATATGAGCTCAAAAATGCTTACGTTTAGACCGAGAAGGCCCAAGAAGACCAAAAACGGTAGAATGAGAACGATAGCAGCAAAACCCTGCAACATAAATCAAAAGGAAACAAAAATTAATTTGTGTTAGGTTTAAGGCAGAATAGCGGAGGCAGGGTGGCGCAAGGGGGTCAAGGGACAACGCCAGTGTATTTCAGGTGGGTCATAGATTGGTTTTTGTTAACTTAAGGCTGATAATATAGGCATATTGAAGGTATCAAGAAAGATACAAAGTCACCTGTGAAAGTTTCAGCTGAATACAGTGTCTACTCGTTGAAAAAACATCATAAAACTATCACGGTATTTAGAATTTTAAAGTTGAGTTTTCAGTCAATACTCAGAAATCTGAGAAACGATTCACGCATAATTGTAAAACAAAATTGAAAATTGACAATTGATGAGCTCAGTTTGTATGAAGTGGGCTTGACTTACAGAGGAATTACGTCACACGTGTGAACAGGATCCCGATCGTAATTACATGAATTATAAATAGGCTCGCAATAAACCATTACTCACCAGAAGAACTAACCAGGTGATATAACAAGCGCCCTCAACAATCATCATCAACGCTAAACATACAATGTAAGGCATCAACAAGCCTGCAACGTCCTGTGATAATACAAAAGAATAAGAATATTGATTTGAAAACTATTATCAATCCTTGATCTGCAAATCATAAAATAATGTGGGTAGCGAACCCCCCAACTTATACCCCACCCTTCGAGGTTAAAGAAAACAACTTTGGAAAATAAAAATAACACGTGCAGGTCAACCCGAAGGGTTCACCCCACTTATTGCTAATAGTTCCAATAATGTACCTTGGGGTTTTGACTGCCAACTTTCCTATTTTGGTAATTAGACCTCTTGTAGTGTAGTGTTTTTTTTTGTGTGACGAGCTTAATGTTTTACGTTTTAGGAAGATGCGAGACGTATCAAAGTTGTTTGAGTGGTTTCACCTTTTAGCATGGATTAATATGAGTGGGTTGCAACCTGCAGCCGATTTCACGAAAGTAGTGCGTAACTTGCGCCTTGTCGTAAAGTTACACCACGTAAATGTTGCACAGCTGCGCCACTTCCTTAAGTTGCATTTCAAGAAACTTGTTTTAGCTCTGCAATATCCAAATTATTGCTTAATAAAAATAAACGTTGCGGAAGAGTGCGAGAGCGACGTTTACTACGACTGATTTATGAAATTACGAATAGAGTGGTGAAAACAGCCGTTGATTGCACCATCTGCTTTTTTGTTTTCGTCGGCCATTTTGTTTCCGCCACGCTTGGCGGGCTTACATTACTAATGACAGGGAACATTATTTTCTTCCTTCCGTTTATTTCTAGTTACATTTCCATTTTGAAATGATCGTCAGTTACATAATGCCGTCAATACTGTTAGTGTTACTGTGTTAGGAATCTATTTAATGTACAGGTTTCAGTGTCATTACTGATAGTATTCCCTCTCAAGTGAAGCAATCGGCTGTTGCAAGTCAATGGACCTTATGCACTGACGTCATCACGCCGCCATCTTGGAGGTAAACCAATGATGAAACAATGCAAGACAGACGGCTAAGTATACACGGCGTTCGGCCATAAGTTAAACGGTACTTTCTTTTGACCTCTAGCTGAGGGCGCGCTATTCAAATGACGTCATGTGCTTAAGGTCTACTGGCGACAGTATGCAACTTGTTCAAGTAAACAATAAATAAATAAATGCTCAAAAAAATAACTAAAAAAACTAATAAAGAGATAAATAAATAAAGAAATGAATATAATGTATTACACAACTTCAAAAAGCTTTCTTTTGTTTTACCTTGGTCGCACCGACGATCGCAAGAATGGACGTGACAAACACCAGTGCATATGCCACAAACTCGATGTAGAACATTGTCAACACAATAGAAGCTGAGGAAGGACAAATATATGAATATTCATTAAACCCTTGCATCGGGCCGCCATAGACTGGCCGTCTTACAAAATGGTTTCGTGATTGGGTAGACGTATAAATACATGCAATGGCGGATAACTTCCGGACTTACAGTGATCACACAGCACTGTGTTAGGCCTACATACACTATGTGGACATTCCTTGTTCAGTGTATGATAACACTGGTGAAAACACTGTGTGGACGTGTGTTAAGTCCGCATAGAGTTTGCACACAAGTTGTGATTTTCATCATTAATAATTGCGTCAATATTAACGACTTGGGGGCACAATTCGTAAATATTGGCGTCAATATTCACGACCATGGAGCCAAGTCGTAAACTTGGTTGTGAATCACAAGTCGTGAATTTTGTCATGAATATTGACGTCAATATTTACGTTTGCAGTGTCGGGCCTTTGACGTCATATTATGCGCGGGTCTGGATCATGTTTGGTAAATCTACAATATTTGATTGTTTATATAGACCTTATGCACATTTGAGTTGTTTGGCGACCTCTCGTAGAGGTCAAAGGGAGGTTGTTCATTGGCCAATCATGTGCGTTTCCATTGTTTCATCAATGTTTTACCGCTAATAAGCGGTGGGATGACGTAAGTGCATAAGGTCTGTTGTTTGACCACTATGGCCAAGTTGGTCGGATCTTATAATTTACGAGCATATACAATATTAGATTATATAAAGCCTGACTGTATACATTTAAAATAAAAACTTCATTCGGTTTGTATTGACTATTTTTTGTATGATCAATTGGTAATTAAGAGAGGAAGGGAAACTACCACTTCAATTTTTGCGATGTTATCATTTTCCAATAGATATAGTCCTCATGTGAGTGTGGCAAAAATTAGAAGTCTCGAACCTCACGTTACAATGGTTTAAATTGAGTTACAATGGTTTAAATTGATTTAAAAATGAGTACGTCAACAAATTGAATTGGTCATTTTCTTTCCACTTTAAGTTATTGTGTCCATACTGGTGTAAGCCAGAAAGTGCATAACTTACGGGTCCATGGCCAATTCCACACGGTGAAACCCCATCCTGCTAAAGCCAGAAAAATGATGGTGTACAACTGCAATAAAAGATATGCAAAACAAAATCTTCCATTAGGTTATTATGATTATGGTCACACAGTTCATGGGTATTCACTGGTCAACGTCCATGATGGGTAATCACTGGTCAAACAAGTCCATGGGTATTCACTGGTCAAACCAGTCCATGGGTATACTCACTGGTCAAACCAGTCCATGTGTATTTACTGGTCAAACCAGTCAATGGGTACTCACTGATCAGACCGGTCCATGGGAATTCTCTGGTCAAACCAGTCCATGATGGGTATTCACTGTCAAACAAGTCCATGGGTATTCACTGGTCAAACCAGTCCATGGGTATTCATTGGTCAAACCAGTCCCTGGGTACCCAATGGTCAAATCAGTCCATGGGTACTCGCTGGTCGAACCAGTCCATGGGTATTCACTGGTCAAACCAGTCCATGGGTATTCACTGGTCAAACCAGTCCATGGGTATTCACTGGTCAAACCAGTCCATGGGTATCCACTGGTCAAACCAGTCCATGGGTATTCACTGGTCAAACCAGTCCATGGGTATTCACTGGTCAAACCAGTCCATGGGTATTCACTGGTCAAACCAGTCCATGGGTATCCACTGGTCAAACCAGTCCATGGGTATTCACTGGTCAAACCAGTCCATGGGTATTCACTGGTCAAACCGGTCCATGAGTATTCACTGGTCAGACCAGTCCATGGGTGTTCACTGGTCAAACCAGTCCCTGGGTACCCAATGGTCAAACCAGTCCATGGGTACTCGCTGGTCGAACCAGTCCATGGGTATTCACTGGTCAAACCAGTCCATGGGTATTCACTGGTCAAACCGGTCCATGAGTATTCACTGGTCAAACCAGTCCATGGGTATACTCACTGGTCAGACCAGTCCATGGGTGTTCACTGGTCAAACCAGTCCCTGGGTACCCAATGGTCAAATCAGTCAATGGGTACTCGCTGGTCGAACCAGTCCATGGGTATTCACTGGTCAAACCAGTCCAAGGGTATTCACTGGTCAAACCAGTCCATGGGTATTCACTGGTCAAACCAGTCCATGGGTATTCACTGGTCAGACCAGTCCATGGGTATTCACTGGTTAAACCAGTCCATGGGTATACACTGGTCAAACCGGTCCATCTGGTCAAACCAATCCATGGGTATACTCACTGGTCAAACCAGTCCATTGGTATTCACTGGACAAACCAGTCCATGGGTATTCACTGGTCAAACCAGTCCATGGGAATTCACTGGTCAAACCAGTCCAGACCGGCGCACCCTTTTCCGAAAGTTGGAATCTGGCCAGTTAACTCGTTCAGGGTGTTTTTAAAATGTTAAAGATGAGTATGTTTTTAAAAAAAACAAACTCAACGGCTAACCCACTAAAAATTGAAAAGAAAAATTAAGTTTAGTTGTCATCCACAGACAATAATTATTATTTTCTTTCTCGAAAGGCAGAGAGACTTCTAAATATATATATATATTTTGTTGAATATTTAGCCTTTAGTATTGGTTAATACAGGGAACATTGTACTGTACATGGTGTTAAGCAATGGGCATAGGCGATCGACTTCCGCCAAATGTACGAGTGCAGGTCAAATCAATTTGGTTGCCATAGCCACGAAAGGCCGGTGTAGTTGTTTACTAACCCCGTTACCATGCGTGATTGTGTTTGTAGACCAGAGACTAACACTCAAAATACAAATCCCAATTCATCAATGGTGTTGTCCTTGGGTGGCTTTACAAGCGTTCGTCTCATCAAGTGGCCTGGTCACGTCCTGATCAAATAGACTATGATATAATTTCAACTGAATAAAGATCTTATAATATGTCAACACTGCACGGTTGAAGTTTGTTTTAATGGTCAGGTCTTTCGCTTGATATACCAGGATGCTATAGTGACACTTGTTGCACAGAGCACACGCTTCTTGCCTATATAGAATCTAGATGAGCACAAACCATTTTAAATGAAGCAGGCGCGGATCCAGGGGGGGGCGTGGGGGGCGCACGCCCCCCCATTTTCATATATAAAAAAAATAAAAAATGAGGGAGAAAAAAAAAAAAGAGGGAGAGAGAGAGAAGGGGGGGGAGAAATGGGGAAGGGAAGATTTTGCTGCTTGGTATATTTTCACGCCCCCCCCCGTTTGGAAAATCCTGGATCCGCCCCTGTGAAGGGTTTGCACCCGACAAGCTTTGCTTTTCTGTTAACCCCCTCCACATCTTTGCTGATCTACTGTTCTAAGCATACCAATGGTCTATATAGTCCTATACTTCAAAACGCATTTAAACCGATTGGTTTGTACGATTATGCACCGATTTGGAAATAAAGTGATTGGTAAATACAAAACGAAAGACCCTCTCACTTAAAAGGATTGTATACTTTTGGTAATTGGAATCCACTCTGTTTCAATCCTATAGTTGTAGATATATACCATGACAATTTAATTTCAAAAGGTGGTAGCGTTTTTGAGATATTGCCGAAAGTCTGGAGCCGTTATGTCCACGCAGGAATAATAATCTGCAACTGGAAAACACAATCTGAGAAACGTAACTGTCAGTAACGCTTCTCAGATTCAAAATTGTTGGAGATAAAAAGTGATATCTTTTTCCATAACCGCAGTACTTCTAAGCATCCAAAGCTGCTGTACTTCTTACCAAGTAAGTTTTTATTGCCAATAATTTCACGAGTCATTAACAAAGTTAGTATACCCTAAGAATTTTCCAACTGTTAATTATCCATTAGAATCTGTGTTTTTAAATTTGCATGGCCCGATTTCCGCCCCCCAAAAAGTTTATTTATCTATTATCTAAAAGCCTTCGGAGCGCCGGTTGCCCAGGGTTGTATACTCCCCAGGGAGCTGAGAAAGGTTAAAGGAATGTTATTGGCCCAATGACCAGGGCACTAATGTAAAGCGCATTGATACGTTTATTGTAATGCGCTATATAAAGAACTTGTGAGTAGTGTTAGTAGTATTATTTAGGCCTATGTTTGTCTCTGAACGAATTTTGCCAGATGATGCCACGGCTAATAGACAAATTTGTTTGTACATGGCTGATTGTAAATGTCGGGATCATGGCACAATTAATTTTTATTTGTTTTTATTAAAAAGGGACACTTTGCCTCAGGATCGGACGAGTTGGTCTAAAAAAAGCGTTTGTGCCGTTTGTTATAAAATGCATATGGTTAGAAAGACGTTATAAAAGTAGAATGCAATGATCCACACAAATATGCCTCGAAATTGCGTGGTTTTCACTTTACTTTGCGAACTAACACGGTCGGTCATTTTTTAATCCACAATATGGCCCAGCGTGTTTGTTCACTCGTCTTGCGGGGCAAGTAGAGTGTGAAATTTCACTGGGAATAAGCGCGAGGTCATGAGGCCAGGTGTCTAGCTAGCTGTTGGAAGTATACACTGTTGCTGTGACAACGTAAATAATGGCCACTACGAAACCATACCGTGAATAAAACAGACGGCACGCAATAAAATTGTTACGATTACAATATTAAACTTAACGCAAAAAATATAGTTAATGGCCTGACGTTTCGACCCTAGCAGAGTTTTTCTCGAAGGCTAAAATAAAATGACAAGACAACACACTTGAACAGGTATATTATAAGTGTAACAAAAGCATTCAAGTGGAAATACATGAATAGAGGCAGAGAGCAAACAGACAAGGCAAGGAGTAAACAATGAATAGGGAGACAGAGGGGGTGGGTGGAAGGAGGGAGCTGGTCTGACCACAAGAAGTTGGAAACACAAAGAGCAGGATCAAAGGTGGGAAGAGGGAGAACAAGTAATTAATTAGTACATGAGGCAGGCTAAAAAGGGGATATCTGTGGGGAAAAGGAGAAGGCAAAGACAAAAGGTTATTAGTCATTTCCTTCTCGGATGTTCAGACCATGGGGTTGAATGGTTTGAACCCGCCTTATCCACAGTTTCTTCCTACTTAGTCAGGCCATTAACTATTTTTTTGCATTTACACCATAGGTCCTTTTGGTTGGTAAGCAGTTTGCAACAGCTAATTCTATTTCATCAATATTAAACTTACTCTCTTCTATCAATCCAGCTACAGAAATGGAATTGTCACCAAAACGAGATTATTGTTTACTTTAAAGGCCAGTATATAGGCATATACTTCAATATCCTTTAAAAAACAAAGTTGGTTAGGCCATGGTGAGGCAAAACCCGGTGAACTCATCCACGACACTCAAATACTACTCACCAGGGTGTAAATAGCAGCCGCTAAAGTCCCACTCCGTGTGTCACTGAAACAGCAACATCTCCTCATGATCGCCATGATGAAATCAAAAAACGCTTGGGTTTAAAAACTTTCACTTTAACTTTCAAAATTGTCAGAAGGCAGGTCCTGTGCGTTGTTGTAAAGGACGTCGTTTATGAATACAGTGAATTTTGTGGCGCCTGCACAGCAACAGTACATAGTGCGGACAAGCATCAATGTAAATCCACAGCTAGCTATTTTGGTATTGATCGGTTGTGCGACATTGACAATGGCGAACAATAGCGGTTCTCCAAATGACGTCACACCATGCATCTACCCTTACAACGTGCACAACCTTGGGTAAGGGTTTCTTTACGAATTGTGCTCCACGCGCGGTCTTCTTATTCGTATGTATATTTTTAAAGGTAACGTATACGTTTGGTAATGACTCAAAACAAATATTAGCATAAAAACTTACTTGGTAACAAGCAACGGAGAGCTGTTAATCGTAAAAAACATTGTAGGAAACGACTCCCTCTGAAGTAACGTAGTTTTTGAGAAAGAGGTAATTTCTCACTAATAATAAAAACTTCTTGCAAGAAGTTTTTATTCCTATCTGAAAGCACACAAATTTGTACAACGTTGGTGTTTTTTCTTTCATCATTTTCTTGCAACTTCGATGACCAATTGAGCCCAAATTTTCACAGGTTTGTTATTTTATGCATATGTTGGGATACACCAAGTGAGAACACTGGTCTTTGACAATTCAATTTCCAAACGTGTACAGTGCCTTTAAAGATTCCGTATTGGTTCATCGAATTAGTTCATAGATTCCTAAATGCATTACAAACAACTAAATTGCAGTAACAGTGACGTAAACAGTGAGTAAATTATTTAAGATATACAACTGTATTCAAGTTTGGAGTGAACACAGAAAACATTACCAGAACAGGATCTTAACATGCGACTTCTGGATTAACGTGCCGGCGCTCTACCAACTGAGCTACCTAAAATTGGCAGTATACCTGTTATTGGTTACCTGTTGGCAGTTTACAATATATTTGTCAAGCTTTGTTCGGGGTGCCAGTCAGAAGCCAATCAGCCTTAAACTGCCAGATAACCAGTGCTCACATCCAAGTTTACGATACAACCTGAGAAGCGGCAGCAGAGGGAGCACCTTAAGGGGGGATGCGACGTTTTATTTCAAATATCAAGGAATAGAACTACGAGGGAAAGGAAAACTAATTAAATAGAGTTGAAGCAAGTTGTGTTTGAAACTGCAGCATAGCAACACTGTATCTCTGTAAATGCCAACAGCGCCTGTACGTATGCGTGAATGTAACCCAGTTTGCACGCGTGCGCGGGGCGGCCGTCACATCACAATAGACCTTTCTTTTGTTGATAAACAAAGTGCGCCGGTTGGCATGGCCAGCCGAATGTTAGCAAAACAATCAATCGTGTTAAAAGAAAATTGTGACCAAATTCAACATTTTCTGTAAAGATTCATGAGCTGAAATACCTCCCATGATTGGTTGATTTGTTTTCAACGAATTCAACATTATTTTTGAATATTTGTGCGACATTGCTGCAAACTATGGCTATCTGTTTTTGCTTGCATTTATGGCTTTCCATAGTTTTCCACCCTCGGTTGGCAAAAACTCGGGCTGTGACGTGTCAAAAGAAAGGTCTATAGACCTTTAGGCACAATGTCGTCATTTGTGTAGGGCGCCCTCGGATAGCATCGGCTGATCCTGTGTGCTCCAGCGGCCGGCCAGGGTCTATCTTTGGTTAAGGCAAGGCGCTAGGGACGAGCGAACGCGCGTACATAGCTGTGCGTTTTCCATTCGGGGTGACGTCAATAGGCGCTCTTTGTGATGTGACGGCCAGCGCGCGTGCGTGTGCAATACTGGGTTAGAATAATAGACCGTGCAAGTCTCGCGCGTATTCGAACATTTTTGGAACCACTTTGGTCCCACGTACGCAGTGGCGTAACTAGACATTTTCATTTTTTTTTTTTTTTTGGGGGGGGGCAAGTGGGGTTAAAGATTAAATTTGGGGGGCCAAAGAAGTGCAAGATTATCATTAAATATGTTAACTGATAGTTGATACACACCAGCTGATACACACCAATGCAGTTCTAAAACAGTCTACAAATTAATGTACATAGTTTGCAGGTAACAAAAGATTGCGAAAACAACCAAATCTCAGAGAACTTGTCATTTTTATAAGATAAAACTTTTCGACTGTATCAGTGCACTTGTGCTACTATACTAGTGCTCCCAGTATTACTGAACAGATACATCTTCTACGAAATTCTCCTCGGCGGAATCCTCGGATGCAATGGACGACATCAGAATCAGAATCTTCTTACAGATTCCCGTCTAAGGTGTTGGAGCACGAGGCAAAGACGGGCGCTTTGATGGTCTAAGCTACCTTTTTCGCTGGCCATTTTGCCGTTTAAATTTCTCTGTTGTGCATCTGACTACGGTGTGTTAACGGAGCTATTGGTCTGCGTTTAGACCACCTCGTAAAAACTGAACTTGGTGACTTCCTGGGCCCAATTTCATGGCACTGCTTACCGTGGAATTCTGCGCTTACGCCCAGCTGCGTCCCATCGAAATACACACGTTACGGTGCGCGTAAGTGCAGAATTATTTGGTAAGCAGTGCCATGAAATTGGGCTGCTGCACTCTCTGTCACCGCAAAACCACAACATACATTTACCGCCAACACGATCGCGCGCGCGTTTCCATGCATTTGTCATGACTGCGTTATAGTCGACATACTGAATAAACGTTTTAATGTTTACGTAAGGCAGCATTTTATACAGCCCGTAAACGATTTATATATTATAAGAATATACTTTTCTGTGATTTCTTATGGGGGGGGGGCAAGAGGGGGGGCAGGGTTTTGAGCGCAGGCCCCCCCCCCGCCCCCCCCCCTCTGGTGACGCCACTGCACGTACGATGCTTTAACGCGTGAAGGAAACAAACTCACGCGCTTTAACGGGTCCCAATGTTCGAATACGCACGAGACTTGCACAGTCTATTCCACGTACAACTAGGCATGATCATGACCTGCGAGGGTAGAGGTAGCCTTTAGTCAAGGCGCTCCGCGGCACCCAAGCCCAGATATCACGCACGAAAAAAGACTAGCGCGAGCGGCGAAGCAGTACGTGCGTGATATCTTGGCTGGGATGCCGCAGTGCGCCTTGACTAAAGGCTAGGGTAGAGGTTGATAATGTTTGAAAAAGCCTTCGGAGCGCCACGGGGCCGTAGCACAGGGCTGTATACTCCCCAGGGAGCTGAGAAAGATAACAGGAATGTTATTGGCCCAATGACCAGGGCACTAATGTAAAGCGCATTGATACGTTATTGTAAAATGCGCTATATTTTTTATTAAAAGTCGAAAGTAGAACCAATGCAACAGTCGACCGTTTAAGATTTACCGAGTAGTAAACAGAATAAAGGCCAATTGAAATCTTAAATAGTATTTTATTTAAGTTAACACGCCGACCAACCGATTTCAATAAGTAAATATATTAATGGCTTTCGTATAATCACTGCACAAAAATATAATTTGTGAACTTAATTTTAAGAAACACCGTCAAAGGTTTGATGGTACGGAAGCCCATTAGTGCCACGTTGCGTTTCTCTTTCACGTGGTAGTGTTTCTCTCTCACCTGGGGTCGATTTCACAAAGAGTTAGGACTCGTCTTATCTCGAGTAAGGACGAGTAACTCGTCCTAACTCGGGACGCGTCCTAGGAACGATTTCACAAAAGATAGCAAGGGTTTAACGTGTCCTAATTACCTTGGAAACGCCCCGATCGGTACGAGGGTCGTCGTAGCGGATGATTGTGCGTTATAATTATTGTACGTTAACGATGTATGTTGCTTGATACAATAATGGCGCTGCTATGGCTGACCACGAAGAGAGACGGGCGCTATGAAGAGAACGCCTCTTCCGTGGCAGACGGAATCCGTTAGATAGTCTGAACTTGACGAGGAAATCGTCCGTAGATACAGATTCAGGAGGCAGGGGATACTGCCAGACAGAGTTGGTGGACAAATACAGCATGAAACACGGGTAGGGCCAATAATTTTTCGCGATCGCGGAAACTTGACAAACACTTCGTTGTTATAAATTGAATGATTATTTTGTTAAATCGAATGACGCAACAGTACATTTGACTAGTCATAAAACGAAATCGAATGACCCTTTTCAGCAGCATTCGATTTCGCGCGAAATAGAATGGCGCAGTGGTTGAATTGGCTGCTCATTTGCCGAAATTGACCGAGAAAACCTATATTAAAGCCAAACCTATTAAAAATTAATTTCAAAATCGAACAGGTAAGCGAATTAAACAAAGTAATATTATTAAGCTTTTTTTTATTTATAAGATCAGGTTCGAATGCGGCTAGCGCACTCTATACTGAGACATAATAAATTTACAAGGGATACGCTGGTATTTGCTTGTAAAAAATGAAGGTTTATTCTTATCCCGGCTACAAAAGAAGCATAAGGGCGATAAAACGCTGTATTATTTACATTAAATGAGAGTATAAAATATTGACTCTCAAATAAAAGGAAATTAATAGCAAACCTGGCAGGTCTCGACCATATAATATAAACGAAACAAAATAGCAAGTAAACTTTAAAATGTGAATATAAAACAAAGGTGAATGGCCTATCTGTTTAGAAGACTATCCAATTATCAGGCAATGCGCCGTGGATCCTGGCAGGGTCGCCAAAAAACTATAAACGAAGAATGATTTAACAAAATAATACAATAATAATATGACAAAAAGTGAATGGCCTATATGTTTAGAAGACTATGGCGCACTTGGAAACAATGAAGAATAACTAGCCGATAACTTGAAGATGATGATAATGATGATACAAGGGGGCGCTGAAGTTGATGATGGGGGACTTGAAGTGGTGCGAAAACAGTTCCTTGTCCTTGATCAGGGGACAGGATTACTGTTTTCGTTACAACCAGATACAATGGTGACGAACAAAGAAGTGATGAGTTGATGTTTTGCTGTCCCGCTGGCTCTCTTGTATTTGAATCCGCTTAGAGCAGGACAGGGGATGAACATATAATTATATTTTGTGAAGACAAATCGGGTTGGCGCAATCCAACGCAGATATCCGACAGAGGCAAAGTGCACAAACTGAAGAAACTTGGAGGGTTAATTCTCAATACTTTCCTCTGGTCGGAGTCCAGTGGCCAAGTCTAAAATTAATCCTATGCCATTAAAAAATATGAAATAAACTTAAATTAAATACTTAATCCTAAAACCTATAATCCTTTGACGAGGGAATACTAATCCTAAAAAATAAAGTAAGTGTGAATAAATGACTGTGGGAATGTTTGTCTCACACTGGTCAGGGCAGTCCCATGGATGTGAAGATGTAACACCTTCTGCCCAGACCAGTTCCCAAGGCTAAATGATGGACAGTCAAGGATTACTCTTGCATAGCATGTGGTTAATCTATATACAAGACATTTCATGGAACAATGACTAATTGATACCATGAAATAAGGATGTCCGAATATTATTAACAACGAAAAACAGGAGAATTGGTTAAACTATTAAGCAACAATTATAAATACAAAATGATTTGAAACTTTCAAGAAGTCTCAAATAAAAGCAGAGTATCAAAAATGCAAACAAGTAAAATCAAAGATATATCAAACCATATAGAACAAAACTATGATCAAAAGGGTTACTGACTAAAAGGTTTAGTTGCAGTGTAAAGTTAAAAGGGATAAATGCATAAAACTAAAATCAATTAAACTTATAATACAAAACTATTCTTTGTCACTTACAACACTCATGAAAGAATCAAAAGTACTAGTAGAAACAAGTTGTTTCTAATAATCAAACATGAACAAATCAACCAATAAAACTCTTAGACTTCAGCAGAAGTCTCTGGTCTTATAAACCAAGGACAAAGTGCAGACAATAATAAATTAAAGAGTTAGCCTTCAGTCTCAAGTAAGTTGAAGGAGATAAAACTATCATGGTGGTCGGCAATCAAAATTATATAAAGCAGTGCATCATAAAAACTGTACAAAGAAAATACTAACTTTGAATAAAGTGTTAAACCATGAAATAAAAGAGTACTGTAATCTTTCTAACAATACAATCTCAAATAATGCAGATATTAATAAAGCAACATTAAAAGAGCACGGAAAACAACAAGTCAATATCAATTCAAAATAAGAGCTTTTAAAAGGAACTTTGTTTTACAACTTCCATAAAATCAAAATCCAAAACATTATCCTCACACAAATAGAAAGTAAGCAGTGATTGTTCAAACTAAATGTACGTTGGCAAAATGATCTTTACTTGTAACTTTTAAGCCTAGGCTCACAAGAAAGATAAAAGTAAAATCAAACTCATCTAGAGCAGGACAGGGGATGAACACATTTAAATGATATTGTGACGACAAGTTGGGTTGGCGCAATCCAAGTTAGATATCCGACAGAGGCAAAGTGCATAAACTGCAGAAACTTGGAGGGTTAATTCTCACAACTTTCCTCTGTCGGAGTCCAGTGGCCAAGTGACCAAACACTTTCTTTGGGTAAAGTCACTGACCAAAGGAAGGTCAATCCAACTGCAAACATAGGCTATATGTAGGAGCTGGAGATGATGCCCAAAACTATCCATTGTTTGCTTGCATGCCATCGAGCGTGTACTCATTGCTACTTGCATGCTCTTACTGACAGTACGTGGCATCACTGAACAGTAGCAAGAGTTTGGCTTTGAATGGCCACGTGTCAAAGTAACATCCAAGCTTCTTAGATGACACACTGTAAAAAATGCTGGGTAAAAAAATATTGGGCAAATTAATTTGTGCATATGTTGTTGTTTTTTTTTGTTTAACTAATGGGCAAATTAAAAAAAAACCTACTGGGCAAATGAATTTGTACATTTGTTGGTCCTTTTTTATTTAATTAATGGGCACTTTTTGATGTTGGGTAAATTTGAAAAATAACCGTGTTGTTGTGACCTGTCGTTTGGTAATCAATGCCCAACTATTAATGGAATTCTTTCAAGTACCATTTCGTTGGGTAGAAAAATCAAGCAAGACCCAATACGTTGTGGATCGATGTTTTGCACAAAATGGGCCAACGGATGAGAAATAGCACTACAACGTGCATGCGCGCTTCCGACCGACCGTGTACAACATGTACATGTACTTCGTATCTTTCGGACGCACACACATGCAAGTATCATGGCGTCCATCGAGTCATTGCTGGATGACTGGGACCTTCCAGACCTTAAGGACATATTCACAGGTAAGAATTTGTTGCACGCAACTAACAGATATAAGGGAGCAGATATAAGTGTACAATATTTGTAACTTATCATGCAGAAGTTCGAGTGACAAATGCTGCGAACAATAACATTAGGTCACCTCCATGGTCATACGACGGCAATACACTTTTGTATTGTATATAGCGTATACGGTGCATACCAACTTGACGGATCGTGCTCCATGTCCACGTTGTATTTAGTCTGTCATTCAATAAATGAGCTCTCAGTAAAATTCATTATTTACACGACCTCTCATAGTCTTACCATATGTGAGTTATTATTTATTTCCTCATTTTATAGATGAGAAGGCATGCTTGGCCATGAACATTGTCCCCCTAATTTTGGAAGGCAACATCAGAAAATCGACTGCTGGAAGACGCACCCACATTGACAAACAAAAGGTTGGTATCAGTGTTAAAGTAACTATCAAAACGCCTTACACCAATGTCCAAGTTGTTCCCATGGAACCAGCCCAAATCCAAAGTAGTATGCAACCCTGGAATAATTCACAATAACAACATCTACCCTGGCAGGTAACCAACTTGAACTTAGTGATGAAGATCACTTGTTCTTGCTGAGGAACACAAGTTTCAGGGATAACGAATCTAAGATTCAAACCCAACATTCTCATGATTCAGTACCCAGAAGTAATTGAGTCAGGGAGACAAAATGCTTGGCCACAGCACACTATAGTAATATTTAAAAGTGTCATACAATACCGAACTCTTTCCCAGGTGATTTTATTATTTAACTTACAAGGGTATAAATTCAATTTAAACATTGTTTTCATGCAGGAGATCATCCACATGCCCAGTTACTTGAAGGAAATTGATGAGGTGAAACGCCCACAGCCATACGTCCTCGTACTTTGCAGTGCTTTAGAAGTTGCAAGTTCATTTGTTATCATAGAGAAGAATACTTTACCACAAGCTTCACTGCTGGAATCCATTGACGTCTGCTACAAGGCACACTATGTACTTTCGATTGTAAGTACGAACAAGTACGGACCTTTCTGGAAAAGTGTGTCTATGAACAGCAAGGTTTTCAAAGTAGGGACAGTCCAACACTAAGAGCTCTTAGAGCATTCCTCTCATTAAAAAAAGTTCTGTAAAATAAGCTAAGGTCATTACCATGAGGCAGTTTACAGACAGCAGAAAAAGACCTTAAACTTTAAGAAATTGTTCAAAAATCAATGCTTGAATTTCAGAAATGTTTGCCAACAAAATCTGGGTGGATGGGAGGGAGGTAGGGGGGGCACTGCCTTGTCCCACCCCTCTTCCTCTTGAGCTATAAACCACTGTCTTTTGTACTAACCAAGCATTTGGCAGGCACTGCATCCACGTTGCTGTTAATTACCTCATGTGTGCCAAGGTCCTCTAAGATGCCAATTATTTTACCAAAAATAAGGCAGTTTTACTTTGTTGTTTGCTTTAGTTTTCCCCTACTTTACTAGAAGATGTAATGTAGCGTTTGATATTTTCTTATGAAACACATGTATGTAATTATTATTATTATTATTATTTTTTTTTTTAAACCACAAAAAAAAAAAAAAAATTCAGTAGACCCCTTGCATTGAATTCTGAAGCTCAAACAGCACTCTGGCTGCATAGAAATGTACACATTTCTCAATGTACTCATCATATGCAATCGGTTTATTGAAAAAGAGCCTTTACCATAATCGACCCACTGGAGCAAAAGTTTGTTTATGTGTTAGAATTGTTTTAGATGCAGACATTGCATTGTTTTTATTGTATGCAAGGAAAACGGTGCTTTGTTTCACACACTTTTACTTCGATGTTCAGTATTATAATGTTTGGGAGTTTGAATAAATGCCTTTTTTAAGGCGAATGCAAAACTACAAAGTGTCATTGCTTATTATTTCATCCCCCAACTGCTGGGAAACCATGGGGTATTGTACCCAACCATTGAGAAAAATGCTCCCAATAACTGGATGAATTAGTGACCAACTGTTGAGTAGAATTAGATGTCAATAGGCGCTGCCCTATATATGGGCAAATATTTCAACAAGAATTGGTTAATTTCATAACCACAAAGTTGGGCAAAAATATGTTCCCAGTTACTGGGTGAATCAGTGACCAACTGTTGAGCAGGTGCTTGTTCCAACAATTAGTTAATAGTGTCTGTCCAATATGTGGGCAAATATTTTCAACAACTGTTGGTAATTGTCATAACCCAAAAGTTGGTAAAAAAAGTATATCGAACTAATGCATAAACCATTGTGCTAAATTATTTGGCAAGGGCATTACCCAATGACCGTTGGGTAATAATTGCCCAAATGTTGTACAGGTTGACTATTGATCCAACGTTGGGTAAAAAGTTGGGCATTTATTTGCCCATTTTTTTACAGTGTGACAGAGCTAAAAAGAGTTGGCTTGTCAGGGGGCTGGACCACTTGCGGGGGCAGATGGAACAGGGACATCTTGGGTTAGGCAGTAGGAGGTGCTGCATCGCAAAATGGTGGCAGATCTTGGAAACTATGATCCAATAATGGCAATGAAGAGAGAGGAGAAATTAAAGGTGATTTGAGCTGAGGCGCAGGCTGCATCGCGCCTAAAATGAATGCTGGTTGTTGAACAGGGAGAAATTGCAGGATGTGGAACTGGGGGATCGGAAACAGGGATGGTTGTAAGAGGAATGGAGGCAGGATAGGAGATGGGTGAGGTGGGATAGGAATTTACATGAGGGATGGTGTCGGGGGAGGAGGATTTGGATAGCTGAAGTTGTCCGAAGGACATCAGAAGGAGAGGGGAGGAGGGAAGCCATTGGACTAGGGTTGGTGCAAGGAGGTGGTGGTTGACGAAGTGCCGGCAGAATCCGTGGGTGGCCATAATGGCTTACCATTCAAACAATGGAAAGAGTGTGCTGCAGTTCCCGAAAATTGATAATGGTAAAAGGAATAGTTGCCATAGCTTCTCGAGAACCGCAGCTCACTCAAATGTTGGACTGCGCCCGCCCCACACAAAAAAATGCTGTTTATACCTGCTCTTTGGTGGCATGAAGAGGTATATTGGTCACTAAGACCGAATAGAACTCAAACCCAGCAGAGGGCATCATAATGTCCACTTGGGGAAATTTATGAAATACAACAGTAACCTTGCAAACATTCATTAATAAACATGACTTACTGACATAAAGATAATCCTGTGCAACAAGTTTGCACAACAAAGCAAGAAACACAAATCAAGTAAAAATTCATAATGGCAAAATAAAACAAGAAAATACAATTAATAAATTTAGAAATATTGGTAGAAATCAATGTCGAGAAATAATAATGTGGGCCCCTTCAGAAGCCGACGAAAGGTGTATTTTTTAACACACAATCAAAAAGGAAAAAGAAACACAGCGTATCCCCACATTGGGCGCCAATTATGTAACAGGTTTGGGTGCAGTTAGCGCACTCTGTGCTGAGACATAATAAATTTACAAGGGATACGCTGGTATTTGCTTGTATAAAAGGTAAAGGTTTATTCTTATCCCGGCTACAATGAAGGGAAGGGCGATAAAACGCTGTATTAATATGTACATTAAATGAGAGTATAAAATATTGACTCTCAAATAAAAGGAAATTAATAGAAAACCTGGCGGGTCTCGACCATATAATATAAACGAAACAAAATAGCAAGTAAACTTTAAAATGTGAATATAAAACAAAAGTTAATGGCCTATCTGGTTAGGGTCGCCAAAAAACTATAAACGAAGAATGATTTAACAAAATAATACAATAATAACATGACAAAGAGTGAATGACCTATCTGGTTAGAAGACTATGGCGCACTTGGAGACAATGAAGAATAACTACCCGACAACTTGAAGATGATGCTATAATACAAGGGGGCGCTGGAGTTGATGATGGGGGACTTGAAGTGGTGCGAAAACAGTTCCTTGTCCTTGGTCAGGGGACAGGATAACTGTTTTCGTTACAACCAGATACAATGGTGACGAACAAAGAAGTGATGAGTTGATTTTTCGCTGTCCCGCTGGCTCTCTTGTATTTCAATCCACCTAGAGCAGGACAGGGGATGAACACACATAAATGATATTGTGACGACAAGTTGGGTTGGCGCAATCCAACGCAGATATCCGACAGAGGCAAAGTGCATAAACTGAAGAAACTTGGAGGGTTAATATTCTCACAACTTTCCTCTGTCTGAGTCCAGTGGCCAAGTGACCAAACATTTTCTTGGGTGAAGTCACTGACCTCGGGACAATACTTCCTCAATGCGCCGTGATTGGTTGCATAGCCTGCTACCAATCACCCAATCATCACACATCTCCAGGCAACCACCCACCCCTAGACTAGCCCTAGTCCGAGCCGGACATAGGTATACTAGGGGTTTACAAAAAGGGGGGCCTACAATTTCATCCCATTACAAAAACATCAGAAATCAGACTGTAAAAAGTCACGAGATCGTCATCGTAGACGTTGTTAATTCGGTCAGCAGACTCAGACCGAGGACAATATCATCACATTCACGGCACCTTCTTTACAGTTTTTTCACCCAAAATTACATTTTCTCCCTCCTTTAATGAACAAATATACACAAAACAGCTTATCTCAGCTCTATATAAACACACACATTGATTGTTCAATCATAAAGGCATAAAATCAACCGTAAAGGTATGTAAATTGGAATTTTAAAAAGTTTGCTCCTCCCACATTGCCACTATTTTCTTTAAATATTGGGTTTAACATTTTCGTTTTAACCCTCCTTTAAGTCACCATGGGGACAGCTGTCCCCAACCAATTGGTTTTTAATCTGCCACCCCTGGAAAAAAAAACAATGGACCTGCAATTTCAGTTTATCCTGTAATGGGGCATCTGTCAACACCTCAAGGTTAAATTGCAGACATTGCCGCCCAATTTAGCCTGGGGTCAGGGAAAAACCAGCTGGTTAGTCCATCAGCACCTGTCTTGGGGATTGCTGTCCCTATACAGTATTTATGGTTAATTAAGTGTGAACAATATTTTCTTCCAAAATTAAATAAATACTATCGACATCTCCTCAGGATAATTATAGCATCCATAGAAAGTTAGAAAAAGCATAAAGAAAGGCATTTATCCACATTCTGAACTCAATTATGATAATGCAAGAACATAATAGGGACTGCAACCCCCAAGCACCGAGTCAACGTGCGCGAAATGTAGGGGGCACTTTCCAGGGAAAGCTCCCATCTTCTCATCCGAATGTTTTTATCTCTTTAACGACGAGTGCAAATAAGCACTAAGATTTATCTTTTAGAGTTGTCAATATCACCTCAGTGATTTGTGACATCACACTTTTGCTTATAAATTAATACCGAGTCCCTGTCAAGATTTGAAATCGGCCCATGGGTGCTTTTATACGTGCGTTACACAACCCACTGGACCCAGGACGAAGCATAGTTATAGTTCCGTTGCTCAAGGACACGTCACAACCTGGATTTGACCCCACACTCTGCTGCCGACGAAACCAAAACTTGAACACTCCACAATTTGTATCTGGTACGGTATGTAATAAGAATGGTAAAAGTTCTTACATTGTTAGAAGGAGCAACATCCCCTACACGACCACGTCCAGCGCTCAGTTCTTGATACTGCGATATCGCACACAGCAAACAACAGACCTATGGATGTCAACACATTTAATTCATTGATAAGCTAATGATATGGTTAATCATTTAATTAAAAATAAATCTATTTCTGGATGTATTGGAGAATCGACTTTCATGCGCACCCCACCCAATCACCCCACCCTTCCGAGGGAATCTCGTTTTGTCCCAAAGAATTATTAATTCTATAAAAAAAAAACACTTACAAGTCATCCCCATGATTGGGTGATGTATACACAGATCTTTTATATAGTTGGGTAGAAATGACCGATCAGTTAATTTTTTCACCTTTCTCTCATCGGTTTATTTGTAACTCAAGTACTTATGAGCTTCTACCACCTTTCTTTTGTTGTTTAATTAGATTAAACAAGGCTATATCTCCAACTTTTTCTATAACTTGTAAAGTGTATAAAAATACAACAATAAGCACTTTAACATTAATAACTGGTAGCCATGTCACCTCACGGATGATTTTCAATGGGCCACCAATAAGATAAATAATAGACCGTGCAAGTCTCGCGCGTATTCAAACATTTTTGGGACCACTTTGGTCCCACGTACGATGCTTTAACGCGTGAAGGAGACAAACTCACGCGCTTTAACGGGTCCCAATGTTCGAATACGCACGAGACTTTCACAGTCTATTGTAAAACAAAATGAAAATTGACGGGTAAATTGTCATAAGATCTATGTAAAACAGGGTTGACCTGAAAGGGGTAGGCCTACAGCCCATTTCTGTGTCAGTGTGACCCCGATATGTGCCAAACTGATGCAGAATCTGAGTCAAAATTCAACTTTTAACCAGTTTCCAGGTCAGCCTGACCCAAGAAATGGAATCCGGGGTGAATTCTAAGTGTAGCGATCCGAGACAATAATTGTTGGGAGTATACCACTCATCTTAGATACCGCCCTCTAGTGACAACTTATAACGTATACGCCACTCATAAACTAAAGCATTATTGTACATGTATTCAACATGACCCAAAGAATTCTCAACAAGTCAAGTAGTCATTGTCTCTTTCCTTTGAGTCTCAGTCATAATGAAACCCATGACAAATATGAGCTCGAAAGTTGCTTACGTTTAGACTTAGAAAGCCCATGAAGACCGAAAACGGAAGGATGAGAACGGTATCATCAAAACCCTGCAACATAAATCAAAAGGAAACGACAATTAATTTGTGTTAGGCAGAATAGCGGAGGCAGGGTGGCGCAAGGGGGTCAAGGGACAACGGCAGTTCATTTCAGTCAGGGTCATGGATTGGTTTTTGTCAACGTAATGCTGATAATAGGCACATTGCAATTATCAAGAAAGATACAATAAAAGTCACCTCTGAAAGTTTCAGCTGAATACAGTGTCTACTCGTATAGAAAACAGCATAAAACTATCACGGTATTTAGAATTTTAAATTTGAATTTTCAGTCAACACTCAGGAATCTGAGAAACGATTCGCACATAGTTTCGCACATAGTTGTAAAACAAAATTAAAAATTGACAATTGATAGGCCCAGTTTGTGTGAAGTGGGCGTGACTTACAGAGGAATTTCGCCACACGGACAGGATCGTAATTACATGAATTATATAATAGGCTCGCAATAAACCATTACTCACCAGAAGAGCTAACCAGGTGAGATAACAAGCGCCCTCAACAATCATCATCAACGTTAAACATATATTGTAAGGCATCAACAAGCCTGCATTGTCCTGTGATAATACAACAGAATAAGAATATTGATTTGAAAACTATTATCGAATCCTTGATCTGCAAATCATAAAATAATGCAAATAATGTGGCTAGCGAACCCCCCAACTTATACCCCACCCTTCGAGGTTAAAGAAAACAACTTTGGAAAATAACACGCGCAGGTCAACCCGAAGGGTTCACCCCACTTATTGCTAATAGTTCCAATAATGTACCTTGGGGTTTTGACTGTCAACTTTCCTATTTTGGAAATTAGAGCTCTTGTAGTGTAGTGGTTTTTTTTGTGTGTGACGAGCTTAATGTTTTACGTTTCAAGAAGATGCGAGACGTATCAAAGTTGTTTGAGTGGTTTCACCTTTTAGCATGGATTACTATGAGTGGGTTGCAACCTGCAGCCGATTTCACGAAAGTAGTGCATAACTTGCGCCATGTCGTAAAGTTACACCACGTAAATGCTGCGCAGCTGCGCCACTTCCTTAAGTTGCAGTTCAAGAAACTTGTCTTAGCTCCGCAATATCCAAATTATTGCTTAATTAAAATAAACGTTGCGGAAGAGGACGAAAGCGACGTGTACTACGACTGATTTATGAAATTACGAATAGAGTGGTGAAAACAGCCGTTGATTGCACCATCTGCTTTCTTGTTTTCGTCGGCCATTTTTTTCCCCGCCACGCTTGGCGAGCAGACATTACTAATGACAGCGAAAAATATTTTCTTCCTTCCGTTTATTTCTAGTTACATTGTCATTTTGAAATGATCGTCAGTTATATAATGCCGTCAATACTGTTACTGTGTTAGGAATCTATTTAATGTATAGGTTTCAGTGTCATTACTGATAGTATTCCCTCTCAAGTGAAGCATATTCGGACTTCGTTGTCTTCAAGGAAATCGATGGGATTCGTCCGATCGTGGAATATCCTGTCGCGGCGGAGTGCTCCGCGGTGCTAGCGTTCGGCTAGTAACATCAACGCCATTTTTACGACACTTTGTGACGTTGTGTGACTGACATAACCAAAATCTAGTGCCATTTGTGTGGCGTAACTTTCAGTCGGACTTGGCGTAAGTTTCGTGAAATCGGCTGCAACGGTCAATGGACCTTATGCACTGACGTCATCACGCCGCCATCTTGGAGGTAAACCAATGATGAAACAATGCAAGACATACTACGGCTAAGTATACACGGCGTTCGGCCATAAGCTAAACGGTACTTTCTTTTCAACCTCCAGCCGAGGGCGCCCTACTCAAATGACGTCATGTGCATAAGGTCTACTGGCAACAGTCTGCACCTTGTACAAGTAAACAATAAATAAATAAATGCACACAAAAATAAATAAACTCCAGATTAATCGCTAAGTTTAATCTGACTTATGGAGCTCGAGTCGGGTTTCGAGCCTGCTAAAAGGTCGTGGCACTGTGAGTTCCCTTAATTAGGTACTTTCACCTACCTGGTAGCTTAACGTGTCTGTTATGTAACATAATACATTCCTCTGGCCGAACCACGAACAATTGGCGGGTTTACAGTCCAATGAGTTTACCAAGCATTTGTAACACCATAAGGTTTAGAGAAACGGGCATTCACTTCCGTTCGAAATCCCTTGGAGAACGGTGATAGCTTTTCCACCTCCATCCCATCCCCACCTACCTCCGTTTTCTCGTAGCGGACCCTCTACATGTACTTGTACTTAGATATACTTCGATATTAATGGTGATTAATGGAAGGCTTTGGGGCAGTGGAATCGTGGGTGTGTGGACTGCTTGGAGGCAGTTGTTCATCATTTACGATAGTAAGAAAACCACCACGTAGTAAACGATTGATAAAGGCAAAGAAAGTGCCATGGGTTATATGCCTATTTGGACACATTAAAAAGTAAAGTATGTCAACTATTAAAGTGAACAACTTAAGGGATTAATATGAGATTAATTTTGTGCCAGACATAAGCCATAATGGCCAGAGATAAAGTACTCTCAGCAAGAAATATTTATTAAGAAACTCTGTCTAAGTTATAGTATTTCTCAAGTGTTAAGTACAGTTAAAACAAACGATAAACAAAACGTTTGTGTGATCCGAAATTAATTTGATCAGTTGGTCTGACATGACCTGGTTTTGATCTTAAAGCAATGCAGACCAACTGATTAAGAAACAAGCAACGTTTTCTGTAAAATAGTAATGTTAGTTAATTATCATTTATTTGTTATTAAATTGGACTCCTTAACCCATAATGCTGGTTGTTCGTACGTCAATTCTTTCCGAGTCTCGTAAATCCATAAATAAATAAATAAATAAAGAGATAAATAAATAAATAATGAATTACTACACAACTACAACAAGTTTTCTTTTGTTTTACCTTGGTCACACCGACGATCGCAAGAATGGACGTGACAAACATAAGTACATATGCCACAAATTCGAAGTAGAACATTGTCAACACAATAGAAGCTGAGGAAGGACAAATATAATGAATATTCATTAAACCCTTGCATCGGGCCGCCATTATTGGGTAGACGTATAATGGCAGATAACCGGACTTACTATAGTGATCACACCGTGTACAGATAAACACACAGCACTGTGTACGGCCTACATACAATCTGTGGACATTCCTTGTTCAGTGCACGTCAACACTGGTGAAAACACTATGTGGACGTGTGTCCACATAGTGTTTGCTCACAAGTCGTGACTTTCATCATTAATATTTGCGTTAATATTCACGACCTGGAGCCACTGAGTCGTAAACTTGGTTGTGAAACACAAGTCGTGAATTTTGTCATGAATATTGACCTCAATATTTACGTTTGATGTCCCTCCATGGCCCCCAATAACGTGTGCAGTGTCGGGCCTTTGACGTCATTATGCGCGGGTTTGGATCATTTTTGGTAAATGTACAATATTTGATTGTTTATTATAGACCTTATGCACATGATGACATTTTGAGACATTTGAGTAATTTGGCGACCTTGCGTAGAGGTCAAAGGGAGGTTGTTCATTGGCCAATCCTGTGCGTTTCAATTGTTTCATCAATGTTTTACCGCTAAGCGGTGGGATGACGTAAGTGCATAAGGTCTGTTGTTTAAGACCACTATGGCCAAGTTGGTCGGATCTTATAATTTACGAGCATATACAATATTAGATTATATAAAGCCTGACTGTATACATTTAAAATAAAAACTTCATTCGGTTTGTAATTCCTTTATTTTTTCATGATCAATTGGTAATTCAAAGAGGAAGGGAACGACCTATTCAATTTTGCAATGTACTCATTTTCCCATAGATATAGTCCTCATATTGTGAGTGGGAACAAAAATTACAAGTCTCTAACCTCACGTTAAAAAAATGGGTCTCTACATACGAGGATGTTTTGGTTCATTCCTACTTTCGATGATTAATCAAAACGGCCTTGAATTTGACCTTTTGACTAACGAAATTCATCCTTGGAATGTAAAGATACAATTGACGTAATTTTATTTCAAAAGTCAGTTATGAACCCAAACATTCCCGTACAAAAGTGTAGAGACCCATTTTTCTCAGAATGATGTCATCAGATGTTTTGGATATTGACAAATTTTGCACTGGAAGGGTATCGAATACAATAGCAATTTACACCATTTTAACGTGATGAGAATTCTAATTTTTTTTCCACTCACATGAGGACTATATCTATTGGAAAATGAGTACATCAACAAATTGAATTGGTCATTTCCTTTCACCTTTAAGTTCTTGTGGCCATACTGGTATAAGCCAGAAAGTGCATTGAACTTACGGGTCCATGGCGAATTCCACCAGGTGAAACTCCATCCTGCTGAAGCCAGAAAAATTATGGCGTACACCTGCAATAAAAGATATGCAAAACAAAATCTTCCATTAGGTTATTATGATTATGGTCACACAGTTCATGGGTACTCACTGGTCAAACCAGTCCATGATGGGTAATCACTGGTCAAACTAGTCGATCCATGGGTATTCACTGGTCAAACCGGTCCATGGGTATTCACTGGTCAAACCGGTCCATGAGTATTCACTGGTCAAACCAGTCCATGGGTACTCACTGGTCAAACCAGTCCATGATGGGTTATCACTGGTCACACAGTTTATGGGTATTCACTGGTCAAACCAGTCCATGATGGGTACTCACTGGTCAAGCAAGTCCATGGGTATTCACTGGTCAAACCGGGGCGTGGTGTTTCCTGAAGGTAGTGGAAGTGGAGCAAGGTTATTACACATTTTCTTTGCCAATAAAGATCTCAGTGTGTTGGGCTTATTATAGGCCTTATGAAAGACGATTGAGAAACAGCTGCATTCCCCTACAATTACCAAGTAAGTGGTGCATGATTGAGACCTCCATTGGTTTATATAGCTGTATACCCTGGGTGTAGTAAGATTTCCAAACCTACTATATACTGTAGTAGTGTTCTTGTCACTGGATAAAGTATTACGTAATTTGGCCCCCAAAAACAAACTCAACGGCTGTTAACCCACTAAAAATTGAAAAGACAAATTAAGTTTAGTTGTCAGACAATAATAATAATTTTAAAAAAATCGTAAGGCTGAGAGCCTTCTTAATATTATTTTTTTTTGTATTTTTGAATATTTAGCCTTTAGTATTGGTTGATACAGGGAACATTGTACTGTACATGGTGTTAAGCAATGACAAACGCGATCGACTTCCGCCAAATGTACGAGTGCAGGTCAAATGAATTGGGTTGCCATAGCCACGAAAGGCCTGTGTAGTTGTTTACCACCTACACAAACCCCGTTACCATGCGTAATTGTGTTTGTGGACGAGAGACTAACACTCAAAATACAAATCCCAATTCATCAATGGTGTTGTCCTTGGGTGGCTTTACAAGCGTTCGTCTCATTAAGTGGTCTGGTCACGTCCTGATCAATAGACTACATGTATATAATCTCAACTGAATGAAAATCTAATAGTATGTTAACACTGCACGGTTGAAGTTTTTTTAAGGGCCCCTGAAGTAAACATTTCTTAGGTATATATTTTGAGCTACTTCCTAATCCCATTATGTGTATGAAAACTAATTGACATCCATATTTGGTTAATTTCATTTTAAAAAGTTTCCTCTCTTATCTGGACAACTGAGGGCGCTGTCGCAGTGATGTCATTTCAGGAAGACACTTGTTTTATTTCCATTGAAAAAAAGAAGTTGTGAACCCCAAAATTTGATTGTTAAAAGAGTTTGAGAGAAAAGTTTGCACTTTGGCATACTGCCATGAACTTACACACTAACAAATCACTAAAGAAAAGGAAGTTTACGACAGCGAAATATCCTAAATTCTGTTGACTTTTTGTACATAAACTAATTGCAACATTGAGTTTTCTGCCCGACATGACATCACAATTTTGCTCATACACATGGAAATTTGCATTAGCATAAAATTCAAAAAGGCACCAAAATACCCTAAAAAATGGCAAAACGAGAATTGAAAATAAGGTGAAATGGGACACAAAGGTGCATCTCCAAGGATTGCATTACAAAAAATTACATTTCATGGACCCTTTAATGGTCAGGGTCTTTCGCTTGGTATAACCAGGATGCTCGTGACACTAGTTGCACAGAGCATACGCCCCTTGCCAATATAGAATTTAGATGGGCACAAATCATTGCACCCGACAAGCTTTGCTTTTCTGTTAACCCCCTCCACATCTTTGCTAATCTACTGTTCTAAGCAAACCGTTGGTCTACTTCAAAACGTATTTAAATTAATGGGTATGTACAATATGCACTGATGTGGAAATAAAGTGATTGATTAATACAAAACGAAAGATCCTCTCACTTAAAGGTATTGTACACTTTTGGTAACAGTTCAAAATCAGTGTCCACATTTTGTGTGATTCAACATATGCATGAACAAACAAACCTGTGAAAGTTTGAGCTCAATTGGTCATCGAAATCACGAGAAAATAGTGAAAAGAGACCTTATGTGTTTTCTGTTTTTTCAAAATATCGCGCGTGATAAAAACTATTGTTTTACTCATTTCTCAGAAACGATAGCATTTTAGGCAGAAATATTTCAAGGAACCCTTTCAACCATTACTTACTTCAAATCATGTAAGTTATGTGTGAATCTGTGAACATTTGTGTTTTTCGATCTTACCAATAGTACAGGGCTTTTAAAGGGATAGTCTACTTTTGGTAATTGTAATCCACTGTTTGTTTCAATCCTACATAGTTGTAGATATAGGCATATACCATGAAAATTTCATTTCAAAAGGTGGTAGCGTTTTTTGAGATATTGCCGAACATCTGGAGTAGTTATTATGTCCAAGCAGGAATAATAATCTACAACTGGAATACACAATCTGAGAAACGTTACTGTCAGTAACGCTTCTTTGTTCATTAACTATACCACTTATATGGCGGCTTTGTTCGTGGAACTTAAATGAAAGCTTATTATTTTCTCGAATCTATCAAAACAAAATAGCTATTTAAAATTAAAATCCAAATTTTCGGGTCAACTCTAAAACTAGTAAATTTAACTCAGATCTATACTTTTTTTGTAAAAGTGAAGTGAAATTGAGACAGTATTCGGTTTATTCTGCCGTTTTACTAATGAGTGCACGTGAACTCCACTAAGATGGGTCGAGGAGAAAACCGGCATCAAAATTACTTGAGAAACAGGCTCCAAAGTCAATTCAGATTTTCGATTCACCCGTTGTCCAAAAGATAGAGTCCTTATGAAAATGGAAAACAACAAATTACAAGTCTCTAACCTATGATTAAAACGGTGTAAGATGCTATACCGTGTTTAATAGCGTGACAAGTGCATTTTTTGTTGGTCAAATTCCAAAAACTTTCGATGACTTCACGTTTTAATTATGATGTTCCGTACATTTCTGTACACTCAGATGACTTTCAGTTGTTTCCGGAATGATGATAATATTCAATCAAAACGGCATTGAATTTGACCTTCTTGAATGCGCAAAAATTACTTTTTTGGAATACACGTACACACCCATTTGTTTTCGATGTCTGATGACGTCATGTTTCAAATCTCGCTCTGAAAGAGTATCAAATTAAATGGCATTCTACACCATAAGGTGATGTTGTTAGACTTTTAAATTCCCCCACCCCACTTTTATGAGGACTCTATCTGTTGGAAATGAGTGCATCACAAAACCGTGGAGTTTGACCGTGGAGCCCTCTTTAAACAATGAAAGTTGTAAGCATACTTTTGTGATAGCTACTTGTACATAAAGGCAGGTCTATGAAATTGGGCCCCGACTTCTGGTGCGCCGGTGTAGAATTACTCGAGTGTGAAATTTCACTGGGATATAAAAGCACGAGTTCTAGCTGTTGGAAGTCAACATATTTCCACTGTATACACTGTTGCTGTGACAACGTAAATAATGGCCACCACGAAGCCATACGTGAATAAAACAGACGGCACGCAATAAAATTGTTACGATTACAATATTAAACTTACTCTCTTCTAATCAATCCAGCTACAGACATGGAATTGTCACCAAATGAGATTATTATTTACTTTAAAGGCACTGAACACGTTTAGAAATATTGTCAAAGACCAGTGTTCTCACTTGGTGTATCCCAACAAATGCATAAAATAACAAGCCTGTGAAAAATTGGGCTCAATTGGTCATCGAAGTTGCAAGAAAATGATGAAAGAAAAAACACCCTTGTTGTACAAATTTGTGTGCTTTCAGATAGAATAAAAGGCTTCTTGCAAGAAGTCTTTTGTTATTTTAGTGAGAAATTACCTCTTTCTCAAAAACTACGTTACTTCAGAGGGAGTCGTTTTCTACAACGTTTTATACTATCAACAGCTCTCCGTTGCTTGTTACCAAGTAAGTTTTTATGCTAATATTTGTTTTGAGTCATTACCAAACGTGTACAGTGCCTTTAAATACAAATCAGTGCAAATGCATAGTATGAAAGGATATTTTGTTGTTGAGCTGCTTTCACGTAAAAACAGAAAAAAACATCAGGGTTTGCCAGGCACTAGCCAGCAGCACCTTGTCCTTTCACTAGGCTGTCGGCCTTTTCTCAAGGCAAGTTTAGGCATGAACTTCAATATCCTTTAAAAAACAAAGTTGGTTAGGCCGTGGTGAGGCACACCCGGAACACGAGTTCGGGTGAACCCATCCACGACACTCAAATACTACTCACCAGGGTGTAAGTAGCAGACGCTAAAGTCCCACTCCGTGTGTCATTGAAACAGCAACATCTCCTCATGAACACCATGATGGAATCAACAAACGCTTGGGTTTAAAAACTTTCACTTTAACTTTCAAAATTGTCAGAAGGCAGGTCCTGTAAGGACGTCGTCTATGAATACAGTGAATGTTTTGGCGCCTACATTGACAATGGCCATGGCGAACAATAGCGGTTCTCCGAAATGACGTCACATCATGCATCTACCCTTACAACGTACACAACCTGGGGGGGGGGGGGGCGAATTGTGCTCCACGCGCGGTCTTCTTATTCTTATGTTTCAAGATCCGGTTTTGGTTCATCTTAGTTCATAGATTACTAAATGCATTACAAACAACTGCATTTGCAGTAACAGTGACGTAAACAGTGGGTAAATAAGATATACAGCTGTATTCAAGTTTGGAGTGAACACAGAAAACATTCAGAACAGGATGTTAACATGCGACTTCCGGATTAACGTGCCGGCGCTCTACCAACTGAGCTACCTAAAGTTGGCAGTATAGCTGTTATTGGTTACCTGTTGGCAGTTTACAAAACATTTGTCAAGCTTTGTTCGTGGTGGCCAGTCAGAAGCCAATCAACCTTAAACTGCCAGATAACCAGTGTTTACATCCAAGTTTACGATACAACCTGAGAAGCGGCAGCAGAGGGAGCACCTTAAGGGGATGCGACGTTTTATTTCAAATATCAAGGAACAGAACTGCGAGGGATCGGAAAGGAAAACTAATTAAATGGAGTTGAAGGAAATTGTGGTTGAAACTGCAGTATAGCAACACTGTATCTCTCATTAAAAGAAATGCCAACAGCGCCTGCCGTATGCGTGAATGTAACCCGTCACATCACAATAAAACTTTATGCGCATGTCCTCATTTGAGTAGGGCGCCCTCGGCGAAGTAAAAAGAAGATAGCATTGGCTGATCCTCTGTGCACCGCGCGCGTATTTTTTTTTTACACCGCAGCGAGGGGTTTTGTACTGTAACACTGTCATTTCCGTCTTGAGATAGGAGACTACGTCTAACCCTGAACCCTAACCCTAACCCTAACCCTAACCCTAACCCTAACCCTCACACTAACTCTAACCCTCACCCTAACCTTAACCTTAACCCTAAACCTAACCCTACCCTAACCCTAAACCTAACCCTTTATAGGCATAAATGTTTGTAGTCTCATCTCAAGACAGGAATTGGCAGTATAACAGTACAAAACCCCTCGCTGCGGTGTAAAAAAAAATAATAATGCGCACCGCGCGTACATAGCTGTGCGTTTTTCCATTCGTGATGACGTCAATAGGCGCTCTTTGTGATGTGACGGCCAGCGCGCGCGCGTATTCCACGTACAGCCTGCTAGGCATAATTATGACCTGCGAGGGTAGAGGTTGATAACGTTTGAAAAAGCCTTCGGAGCGCCACGGGGCCGCAGCCCAGGGCTGTATACTCCCCAGGGAGCTGAGAAAGATCACAGGAATGTTATTGGCCCGAAGACCAGGGTTTTAATATAAAGCGCATTGATACATTATTGTAAAATGCGTTATATTCTTAATATTGACGACATCAATGTCGATTCAACAGTCGACCGTATAAGATTTACCGAATGGTAAACAAAATAAAGGCAAATTGAAATCTTAAATAGTATTTTATTTAAGTTAACACGCCGACCAACCGATTTCAATAAGTAAATATATTAACGGCGATGTCTCAAAACGCTACCCACCTTTTGAAATGAATGAAGGGCCTATATATCTACAATAGGATTAAAACAATCGAATGGTTCCCAAAACGAAAGGTATGTTGCCTATCCTACTGTAGGATATGTATTTTTAAACAAATTCTAGCTTTTTGGAAAAATTACTCGGCTCAATAAAATTACTTCTTCAGAGACACTTTAAGTCATAGTGTCTCTGAAGAAGTAATCTTATTGAGCCGAGTAATTTTTTTCCAAATAAGCTAGAATTTGTTTTAAAATATTACATGTATCCTACAGTAGAATATATATGAAATTGGGTTCATGGACAAAATAATTGGTGTAACCTTTTTGACAATAATTATTATCAAACAGTCTGGCTATAAAAGATGAACCATTATAACTTCCCAAAACGAAACAACTTGCAAAAAGAAGAAAATGTCTTTTGGCACGATTAAAACTATAGCAAAATGCTTCACAAAGCACTATCTGCCCTATGAAATAAGTTTAAAATATAAACGACATTAATTTTTTTCATCAAATGACCATTGCTGACCGATATGTGACCACTGGCCAAAATCAGTGTATTATACATCACCCAAAACGAATAAAATTTGGGAGAATTCAATTTAATTCAATTCACTTCAGTCAAATGGTGCTATTGAGAAGTTCCTTGCATGCAATACACAAATTAATTACACACCAACAAATATTATACTGAATATAGATTGATTTAATTTAACATCAACTAAGCAGAAAGTAATTCACGTCTGGGCTTAAGGAGACGGACAGCGTATGGTATGAAGGAGTTGTTTGTTTTGCACTGAAGTGAATGCCATCTCCTATGCGCTCCTTATTAAATCTGATGAACATTTTGTTTTGTGGATGATCGATGTTACTTTCGATCGCTTCTGCTTTAGATAAAACCCTTTCTTTGCAAGTTTCAGGAGATGAGGTGTGTGTTTATTTTGCACTGAAGTGACTGTCATCTCCTACAACTCTTTAGCCTGAGGAACATTCAGTGGTTTGATGTTGTTTTTGACCACTTCTGCTTTATAGATACAACCATTTTTTTACAAGTTTCATCAAGGTCTACGGCTACATCCTTAGGATTTGTTATGCTTGTTTCACAACCCTTTTCATTTTACCAGTGTCTTGTCTTCTTGCTCCATTGTACCAAACCACACAATCATGAGTAATGGCACTTTCAATAACAGATGAGTAAAATAGAATCATATATAATTTCCTTGTCTACCTAAAAAAAAATTTACACAAAAAATACATTGTGATGAGCTCTGAGCAATGGTAGGCCTATATTCAAATTACCGTCAATTATTGGGCCGAAGTATTTGTAATTTTGCACAATGTTAATGTTTTGTCCAATGAGATTAATGATATTTATAGCAGAGGGGTCGACAGCTCTCTTAATATGCATGAAAGCAAACACAATCTCTTTTGTTTTACGGGGGTGATTTAATTTAACTCTGCATGATGCCATCGCTCACTTATTGAGTGTAAGTTTTTAATTAAATAGTCGGTACTCCACCAAATGGCATGCCAATTGTCTTGTTACCATTGGGGAGGGGGGGTTCAATAAATAAATCCATTAATGACCAGCTCTCCCGGAAATCCCATAAGAATTGTACAGAAATTACTCAGCATTGGTACTAATAAAGTAAAGTGGTATAAACTCTACAAAGAGACACATGTGGGCTCATCTTAAAATAAATTTTGCTTGAATTGATTTTATTTAGTCAAAAGGGTCTATATATAATGCTTTGGGCGATTTAAAAGTGATTTGGTTCTCAACAAAAAATGTATTACACGCTAAAAAATATCTGTTACTCAATAAGTCAATGATGGTGTCCGAGTGTGAATATTATGTTTTTGATGGTGCCATTAAGATAGTTATCATTACACCATTCGCTAAAGTTAAGTATCGCTCGCCTATAATTACCCGTCCTGCTGGGGTCCAAGAAGCACAGTGTCATCGTCATATTTGAATATTTTCACTGAACTGAGATTGGATGTATATTCATCATTTGTGTAAAGGAATATCAAGATATGTGAGGTGACACAACCCTGGGGTGAACCAGTAGTATAATCTATTGGGTCTGATGAGAGAATGTTGTTGACTTTTACTGTTTGGAATCTTGCTGATGAGAGAAAGTCCCCCATCCAAACAATCAAAGATGGAATCATAGAATGAGCATTTTGTAAATATTCATGAAATGACTACTGACCACTGAATGACAGTTGGCCAAATTTTAGGAACATCTCTCGATATGTAAAGCAATTTAAAATGTGAAAAAGCAACATTTTAAAATTATTTTTAAACTAAAACTGAACTAGCTTGATATAACTATACAAATGTACAACAATATATACAGTTTTCAAAATTCCATATCTTTGGCAAAAAACTAAACTGATTTCGAGTCTGAGCCTACGCAAAACGCCATTTGCCTCTACTGGTGTATGAGCAAAGCTTAGTCCACTTGAGGGCGCTATACAATAATCCTTAAAGGGTGCACTACACTAAATAGGCCAAAATTCATGCGCCAAGCTGATTATTATTTTGTAGGCCCTCAAAATCTTTTGAATAATGACGTTTTAGGGGGTCGTGCAGTTAATAGATTGTGTAATTCTAACACAATACCAAAACCTGGGGGTGCTGTGCTTCAACTTCTGAGGAGATTTGATAAATTTAGGTTTTGAAAGTTGGTCATATTTGGCTTGGAAATTGGACGAGTGCTTCATGAAAACTGGCAGCAAGTCGGTTTGGGAAAAAGCACGTTTTCGGGGGTGTTTTTTCTGGGGTAATTAGCAAAAATGGCTGACCTGCCAAAAATTGAAAAGAAATCTGAAGTTAAGTTGTCCGAAAATATGTCTGATTGGTTTTCAAGAGGCTCAGAGACTTCAAAGTATTTTTTGAGTATATTTGTATATTTAGCATTTAGCGTTGTTTGCTATGGGAGTTTATTTAGTGTGGTGCACCCATCAGGCAGACAACAAATTGCTACGATCACAGACTTGGAACCAACTCTAAGGACCAGCCTTGATATTCATCCTACTTAGTCTGATTTCAAATTTTTTGCCCTTGGCCAAATCCGAAAAACTGTGATTAAATAGTCTGAAAAGTATATTAAAGGTTCTGTATACGTTCGGTAATGACTCATAAAATTAATGGCAATAAAAACTGACTTGGTAGGATTTGACGAAGCAGCTTTGGATAGTATAATGCATTTCGAGAAACCTTTTACTTAGAAGTACTGCGGTCATGGAAAAAGATATCATTTTTTATCCCCAAAAATTTGAATATGCAGATTATATATTCCAATTGCAGATTATTCTTCCTGCGTGAAACCGCTCCAGATATCCGGCAATATCTCAAAAACGCTACCACTCCTTTTGAAATGAAATGTTCACAGGTTAGTTTTATGGTATAGGCCCCTACTATCTACAAAACTATATAGGATTGAAACAAACAGGGTTCCAATTACCAAACGTATACAATCCCTTTAAAGCCTACAACATGTGTCTTGTGCTCAAAAATATGTTTTCCAATGGGTCAACTAATCATGCCTGACTCGGACATAAGTCTGTATGAGCATGGAGGAAATAAGGCAACTTCGGATGGCAATACAATATTTCTTTCTTCTAGAGGAGGAGGGTAATAGTTCCATAAAGACAACGAACAACAGGTTATTGTTGTTTTGTTCTTTGTCAGGGAATTGTTGCAAGATCAACATCCTGAGTAAAGGTATTGTACAGGATTGGTAGAGCAGAAAAAAGAGTCGCAGAAAGTGTTCATGTTTTGTGTGATCAACCATGAAATAACAAACCTGCGAGAATTTGGGCTTAATCCGTTGTGTGAGTCAGTGAACTTAAAAAAACGTGGAAAACCATGCACAATTTTCAGCATGTAAACACATTGTCCTTAATTTTGGTTGTAACAACCGAAATCAGCTGTTGCGTTTTCTTTTGTAGGTTTTCAGGTACAGTTTTCTCGTACATGACATCATTCCAGAGGGAACTATTTCACATAAAAAATTGTTCTATAGTATGAGCTTCATATACTCAGTAAGCTTTCAGACTAAAAACGATGATGTTTTTTATCCTTACCAATCCTGTAAAATAATAATACCTTTAATCATCAACGGTGATTTGTGGGGTCTTCAAATGCTATGATATTTGCCTCGACCATCTGTGGAGTCTATGACCGAACTTCCAGCATCACACCTCTCCTATACTTACGACTTGATTTGGATCAACTAACCACCAGAAGACTTCTACACCACCATGTTTTACAAGATTCAATACATCATCGTCAATATTAGTTTTCCACCTTCTGTTCAACTCCACCCAGCGATAGGCAGAACTCGACACCAACTTCATTATCTACCAATCCAGGCATCACGAGACTCATTCAAATTTTCCTTCTTAATCCGCACCATACCAACCTGGAACAGGCTCCCGTTAGAAGCAGTGACAGCATCATCAGTCAAGGTTTTTCAGACAGTGGCCCTTCCGGCGGTGAGAGACAGGCGTCCCACCACCACCATCAGCAGCTGTAAGATGATGTGGATATTTTTACTCGCACCTCAAGTACACTGCACCTATACGACTGCACAACACGAGCACCTATACCACTCCTTGGACAAGCAGTAAGCTTTCTGGGGGGGGGGCGTTCATCAAGCATCAAGTACCGTATGATAGCATTCCAGACGCATGCGTATCTCTTGGATGAGTGACGTGTATAGACACTGATACACACTTCACTGACAAGACGCGACTGTGATTCCTGTTGCAGTACGGATAATCATCAACCTCGTCCCCAAGGTGTGTCGAGCAGTACGAGGTTGACCGCTCTCTCACCCTGGTATTGGATCATTTGCATAGCCAAATTTTTTGGACACGTATGCAAATTAGAATAGTCTGGCTGTGCCGTACATGGTGAATACCGAATGAGTACAACTTAACATGTTAACGTTAGACTTTTGTACATCAGTCGTTGTCCAATCAGGGTCCAAGTAAGGAGTTTCCCCTCCCAGGGTTTACTATTGTAAACATGGTTGGAAATAAAGTAAACCATGGGGACGAGGTTGGGGTAATCATTGGCTCTTCCAGTGTCATGAAGACAGTGGACTGCCACACAGAAAGAATTCAAAGCAAAGCCATACAATATTATTTTTGTCTGCTAGCAATTTGTCACAAGGTGTCCCAAAGATGGGTATGAAATTAATGTGTAAGAAAAATATACTTAATTAGTTGTTTTCCTCCTGCTATTATTTTCTTTAAATATTGGTTTTTAAGACATTTCGTTTTAAAAAGCTCCCATCTTCATATCTGGATGTTTTTATCTCAATCAGCCGGTTATTCAGCAAGTGTACGTCTTCTTACACTGTCGTTTTTCATGTCTTAGTTCAATTGCTGCCAAACCATACCAGAAATACCGGGGCAAGCTCCTTCTCTTTCACAATGAGTGTTCTGTTGTTGTTATTATTGTTGTGAATGTTGTTTTTTACGTGAATTGCACAAAACACTGGACAATTTAAAAAAACAGCTCTTAAACTTACAGTTTATTCATTATATTACCTTTTGTTCGTTTTTAAAGTAATTTTAATGCTGTTACCTTTATTCATTTTAATGTGTGTAATAGCGCTTATGGGTATATTTTAAAGTGTATTTTCTTGTATTTTTTGTATTAATATTTTATTGTTCAGCGCATTTGAACAAAATTATATTGGAATTTGCGCTATATAAATGAATAAATTATTATTATTATTATTATTTTGCTTTATTAAATAAGAAACACAAAAGGACACAAAACAAAAATGGCTGAGAGTTGAAAGCAAAGAAACATTTTGCCCAAATTTTGTTTTTCATTTGAAATTTATTGCATACCACCATAATATAATTTTTATTTAAAGTATAAAAATATATTTATTTTGAAAAATACAAGGACGACTGCCGACTATATACAGCAGAGTCTCACATACCACTTGGAGTCACTGCGGAGATTTGTACAGCAGATGGCTTCACTGGGACACCGTACTCCCTAGTGACACCATGTAAGAAATCTCTTTTTAGTACTGGTGGCTCTGAGATGAGCCTTTTTAGAGGAAGGTAATTGGGACATCAGGTCACACTCCCAACTATTGGGGCGCTCTTGGAGGCATCAAAGTTTGGACCGTGGTGTCACAAAATTATTGAAACGCGATAAAACTTTCACACCACTGTTGTGAAATTTTCATCGAGTATCAATAATTGTTTGCATACTTCCACTAAACCAAGGAAGGTAATTAGGACATCAGTTGATACATTGCATTAGTTTATTTTGTTTTAATTAAAAGAAAAAGCCATGGACCCGTAAAAAGGGGTCACAGGAGGAAACCCAAATGAAAACCTGTAAATACAATCAACCAAACAATAGCTCCAACAGGGTGTGTTTTTGTGTAATTTCATGACAGAACACGGCCCGCTATTTTGTAGAACCAAATTTTTGATTCTACAAAATGGCGGACCGTATGTTCCGCTGGTTGTATTTCCAGAGGCATATTTATGTTTTTAAAATCACTCCTCACTAATTACAACACACCGTATGTGTTTTTGTACATGAACAACTCTAAAAAGGGATAAGAAATAATTCCAAACAGCAAAATATTTGGAAAGATTTGAAGCCAATGTGCCCCTTTAAGGTAATGTTACAATTTGTGTCACTTTCAAGTGATTCTTAATCAAAAACATATTATAAAGACATCTCTTCCCAACCAGTGCAGGGAGGAGCTACCTCTCTCAACAAACACACTCCTACCTAGAATGATTTGGCCCTTCAAGGAGGAAATTGTAGCCCCCCCCCCCAAATAAGAGACGGAGTGGATGCCTGAAACTGAAAGGCCCGTTAAAGAAAGAGGCTGTCAGCGAGAAGCCACCCTTACCTGTAGCTTGACCCGCGATCACTGGGCGATGACTGTGCGATCACCCAAATAAGGGTGGTTCACCCATTTTCACCCAGGAGACCAATGAATTCCCCGCATCGGTTCATAAATACCTATAGTACATGTATCAATAATTAGTTACTTACTTCTGAAATAACTTGAATACAACCGCCACAAAAGAAAGTTATATTAAAATTTTGCCCCATTTACTTATTCACCACCTATTTGAAACCCGTAGTGTGCCCTTGACAACCACATCACCATGTTTTAATCCACAACTTGACTTCTGGCACCAAGACGATACACAGCGCCCCTCGATCTATTCTAACTGCTTTTTGGACCATTATACACCCGGCTTTATATATAAATGACAAGTAAATTTTTGAAATCACCACATTAACTATAAGGACAAACTCATAAAGTTAAACGCGTATTATATTCTGTAGGGGCATACTTTGGTCATGACCGCAAAACAAAATTGTGTGATTTCTATCTGAAAGCTTACTTCTTATAAAGATGGTAATAGTGGTAAGCATCCTGCAAAATTATTTGAAATCCTGCAAAATTGATTAGAAATCAATAAAAGTATGTCGAAAAATGTTAATCTCCGAAACTCGCCTCAAAGCAATTTTGGAGATTCAAATTTCAGATAGCAGTTAAAAAACACAAAAAACAAAATTCCATCAATTGATGGATTGTAATTTTTGTCTTTTTTAAATAACTGTTTATCTAGACTCTACTGCCAAGATGCTTCCTCTTTGGAACATGCTTTAATGCACTGTGCCAGTTACCAGACAATTTGAGCTCACTCAAGATACACATCATCTGGTCCAATGTCAAGTTCTTTGTGCTTTTGTGCCATCTGAGGTGCTCGTCCAATGGAAGTCTAGCATGAGGGATGCCTTTCTCTTCAGCTCTGCCAAGAGAAATGTTGCTTTTCACTCTCCTGTCGACAAATCCACCGATGATGTACACTTTGCTCGGGTCATATTCTGTGAGTATATTTGGCGAGTCGGCCGAGAGATAGACGAGGTCTTCTTTCCAGAGGACATGTTGAGGGCTCTCATTTGAAATGCTGACCATCAAACTGCCGACGTGGTCGCCGTAGACTCGTTTCAACTCCTTCTCTATCTCGCCATCTTCCGGTATGTTTGCGAAGTGGATGTGAAAAGGATCTCGCAGTGTTTTGTTGATTCTGACGATGAGGCCGAGCTGCAAGACGGTGTTGACGACCTCACGGCGATCCATGAAGCCTTCGTAGCTCAGATCAAACATGATGGGCTGACCAAACATCAAACCCCTGACGAGGTTCCACTGACTAGCAGTCGCCTCCGAGACAGATATCCCATGTCGGATGAAACAGTTCCTCACGGTCAACCCCGTCTCAACTGAGGAATTCCCAAGAAGTGCTTTGAGATTGTGTTTTATAAGTTTCTCTTCAGCCTGTTTGTGTTTTAAATTTTCCTTTCTCGCCAAGAAACCCAAACATTTATTTCTGCTGGATTTCGTTTTGAGGGTCAGAAGATGATCAAGATCCATAGAATGAATTCTTTCAGGAACCGGTTTCTTATACTGCTGTCTCCGATGGATTTCACTGGCTAAATTTTTGATATTATTTTGCATATGAGTTTCTGAGTCCTCATTCCTTTCTAACCTTTTCAGTATCTCTTGCTCCAGAGAAAGGAAGCCTGCAGACTGTCCAGGACACTTTTTGGAGACATCTCTGGATTCCCAACTTGGTTCTTGGGACTCTGCATTCTGTCTGTCAAGCTTACATGTATATTGGACCTCTTCAAACCGTACATGTGCATGTGTGCTGAAATTTTTGCTCAGTGGAGAACGTTGACAATTTCTGAACTGCTCATCGAAGATCAAACCTTGAAACAGGTGTCCCAATATCAGCTTTCTTCTGTGCCTCTGACTGGGCCCTCCTTGGCCAGAATCATTGTAGATCTCAATGAAATCTGGGAGTAGTTGGAACAATTCTGATGATGGCTTTACATTCCGTCGGCTACGAATGATGATACCTGCCTGAACCCTTCGAATGGCTTGCATGGGTGTTCTTAAATGCTGCAAGTTTATCATCATTATGATGCGTTACTTTGACCCGAGTGGCAACCTTTCCTACATAAATGAAAGATAGAAATATACCAATCATATAATTATAAGGCAATAGAGAAACATTAAAGAGAAATGGTTGGATTTTTAATTTTCTTTGAGAAGATCTGCAGAAAAAAAGGAAACGCCATTTTGTGTAGCAAAAAATTACTCCTTTTCCTCAAAACATAACTCACATGGAAACCCTCTTCGCTGACAACATTTCCGGCATTTCTCTACGATAGTTTCAACTTTCAAGTTTGTACTGAAAGCCTTGCTTGAGGCACTTTCAATGATTTTGGAACAGTTTTTAACTTTTCATAACTCCATAGTTTCTGATTTTTTTTAAAGGTCAATAATTTGTACAGTACACTTTGAATATATACCAGCAAAATAATTGGCATTCACTTTTGCCCCTACAATCACCAGATGATGACCAAATGTTAAAAAGGTAATGTCGGGTTTAATTTAATTGAACTAACCCCAGGGCCCCATGGTGCAATACAAAAGGGAGCATTATTGAAGGTGACGCCCCATTTTATATCCCATGGATCGGAAGGCTGCCCTCTGTTTAACAATGAACTTGAACCCTTCATCATCAGCCCCAATGGCGACTTTAATCGACTGTGCACTATACTCTTGAAGTGCTTGAGCCCAAATGGCGACTTTTTGACCAATACGCAAAGGCACTCCAGGCTGAGCACATAATAAAGGACATTTGTTAAAAAGCTGTAGTTTTGCCCATCTTCACCCTCCCTATCCAAGTTTACTGAGGAAACACAGACCAAGAACTTGAACATTTATTGGCAAATATTTTGAGTATATGAAAATTGAAAAGTAATTCAATTAGACAGACATTTTTATAACTTTATTTATGCTCTGAAAGAAATGAAATTTTCAAGGAGTTTGTAACATTGACCTTAGAAAACAAGCTCTCTGCTGTGTGAAAATGCTTGGATATGAAGTTGATTGGGCCAATTTATGGCGATATGAAAATGTATGCTTCACGCTATAAGTGGTCAAACAATGTGGGCACTAAAAAAAGAATTGGGAAACGAGAATGCGAGAGGGTTACGTAAAATCATGGTCTAGTGAGTAGTGTATTCAAAGGGACTGTATACGTTTGGTAATGACTCTGAAAATTAATGGCAATAAAAAGTACAGCAGTTTTGGTGTGGATTAATGCATTTTGAGAAACTTTTTAAAAGATACCAGTTTTTATCCCCAACAATTTTAATCTGAGAAGCACTGCAGATTCTGAGATAAGCATAGTGTATTCCATGATCCAATTGCAGATTATTCTTCCTGTGTGTGGACATAAACCGCTCCAGATTTTCGGCAATATCTCAAAAACGATATCACCTTTTGAAATGAAATTTTCACAGGTAAGTTTTATGCAAAAAATAGCTAATGGTCTGACGTTTCGACCCTAGCAGAGTCTTTCTCGAAGGCTAAATGGTCGAAACGTCAGGCCATTAACTATTTTTTGCATTTATACTAGTAATAGCCTTTAACTAAGGTAGGTCCTTTTGTGGTTGCGATAACGTAGCCCTCCTCCCAAGCTCGAACGGCAAATGGCAATCTGGTCCAACACGTACAATTTCGACAGCTAGTCACCAGATTTGCTCCATTTTTACCACTTTTGAAAATCATGACACAAATTCTAGGAACACGAACTTGATCCTCAATGTCTAATGAATCCTTCCATATCACCAAAACACCATTGAGGAAATATTTTGAAGAAAAAGGACAAAAACTTACCAGATCACCGAGCGGCAGCGACCGCGGCTGCGCAGTTGCCGGGATACACAATGCACCACACGCAGCGCTGAGACCGTTGACCCCATTGACCTGCACACACAGCCGAAGCTCCGCGCCCCACTCAGATTCAAATTCTCAACCTGGGACATTTTTTACTCAGATATTCGCTCGGGGATCTGGTAAGTTTTTGTCCTTTTTCTTCAAAATATTTCCTCAAGGTTTATCGCGATTCAGAACCGCAATGCATCATGGGAGGGCGTAGGGGGCAAATGCATACCGCAGTACACGATATTTGCACACATGGTAGGTATGTGAAGAAAAAATTCAAAGTGAACCAATACGAATGCAATTAGTACCACTGGAAAGAGCATGAAAAATCCTACACAGTGATACCAAAATTATTGAGAAGTCTTAATTGATAAAGAAATTACAAGCATTTGAAGCTCGTTAATTAGCGTCATTTTCTAACAGGCAATTGATTGGGATTTTGTGACCGAAAACGCGACTTTTTTCGGCTCGCGTTCATGCCAATTGCCCCGACCCGGTCGCGCGAATCCCGGCAGCCGCGACCGGGTCAGTCATTTTCGCCACCGGGTAAGTCATTTTCGCAACCATAAAAACTGACAAAACTTTCAGATATTAAAGACAGAATAACAATTAATATGTAGGTTTACCTTTTAATAACGTATGGTTCAGTAAAAGAGTGATATTAGTGCCGTCAAAACTTGTATTTTTTTCAACTTCTCCAGCGAAGGTAAAAACATTCGCCAATTCGGAAAAAAAAACATGGCGGATAAAGGGGGATTCTCCACTACGTCATCATCGATTTTCCATGACGTCATCATCGCCGACAGCCAATCAGAATGCGAATTTAAGGGGGTGTGCCCAGCGCGCGCGCAGTAGATGCGGAACACAAATCTGGCAGAAAATAGCGGCCGCGATCGATGCGGATCTTCACATACCTACACATGGCCTACGCCCTGCGCAAACTAAAAAAGTAAACAAGCTTATGATTTGAACGTCGCAACAATTTTATAAACAACACAGTCGGTCGTCGTGCGCCCAGGCTACCGCTTTCCCGGGTTGCCCCCTTTTACTACACCCGACATGCTTGGCAAAACAGCGCCCTCTCTTGGTATTTTGCTAATCGCGATAACCTTATGGAGGAAGAAATTCCTCCATGGTTAAAAAAAAAATTAAAGCCACCAGAAATAGATCTTCATCCGTGAGACATGTCTCCTGATGATACCATTCATATAGTATACTCAAAATAATCGACACCGTAAATCTAACAACAATAATAATGGTTTTACTCACCGTTTTAAGTACATTATCGATCACCATGGCACGAAAGCTGTCCTTCAATTTCCAAAACTCTGGTCACAACTTCCGCAGTTGCAAATAGTCGGGTTTCTTGATTATTTATTATTGTGATTACGTTTAACATACCTCTGGAGACTAGACCAACCAATTATCGCATATTGTGTCCAAATCAAACGACTTTGGCTACATGGACGTCGGCTGCATGCAACGACAACGTTCAAGAATATGACTTTTTAGCGATCCGGCCGTAGCCACTGCCACTGTAACTGCAAGCGGGTCGCGTGGTCGGCAAATGACGAGCGACAGAGGGCGTAATTTTTTTAAACGCTTGTTTACATCTCATTGGTAATTCTGCTGCTGATGATGAGGAGTCCAGCGCTGTGTACTGACGTGACTTCCGCCTAACAACAACTAAAGGCATCATATCATTTTGGTTAGTTAATTAATAAGTAGACAATACAAGACAAACCACATGGTTTACAAAGAGGGTTACCTTGGGTAGTTCAATTTTGTTCTTGCACTGGCAGGCAGAAATAAATAGTTAACCAAATATAGTTCATTCTACCAACCGTCAGTTAGTAAAGTTACCTTCTCCATGCCTTCTCTCCTACGTACTACTGGACTACTAGTACTAGCCCAACTTGTTGAGCTGTATGTAATATATGGCTCTCTTTTAACATCGGTCTCATCGGTGAGTGTTATGAGACCGATGTTAAAAGAGAGCCATTACAACATACAGCTCAACAAGGTGGGCTAACCTTCTCCATGCATAATCATAATTATTTTAGAGCAAGGAACTTGCTGCTCTAATAGAGATGGTTGCATCTTCTTGCGACACCAAGAACTAGACCAAGAAATAGAACCCAAACTAGTGCGATCCAGCAAAAGTTCATTACAATAACTAAAACTGTGCACCTGCCATGTTGTAAAAAAATGTATTGAGTATTTTATATGCCTGTTTATAGATTTGTTTTCCACACAGGACTCTGGGCGGGTGTGGCCCTGGTAGGACGTCAGTCAGTGCCACTGCACTGACGCCCTGGGTATAAAGATCCTTTACAGTGCGAACAAAATTTTGAGTAACATTTTAAAATATTTTTACCTAATTTGAGAAGCTGAAACTCCATTCACTTATTTTTGGTGCCTTTAATTACACTTTTGCTGAGTTCAAAACCTATCAAATACATCCATGAATGACATTATTTCCGAAAATAAGTCCAAGTTGTGCACTGGCGCTGTGACTCCGTCGTGTTGCCGCCCGGAAGAAAAAAGTATTCAGTGTTGTGTTACGGGTTAGACAGCGCCCTCTTTTGTGGACTTGGTTCCATGTCAGTTGAGGTTGTCGTAACGAATGCGTCAATTTCCATTTTATTTTCACAATAATGTCATCCAAGGATAAAATTGGCAATTCTGAATAGAGCAGGCGTAAGGTTCAGGACACAAGGAACATGTGAGTCACGTTTCAGCTTCCTCAAAAAGGTAAAAATATGATAAAAAATGGTTATAAATTTTGTTGCAATGCCTGAGGACCTTTATACCCTGGACTCCGTCGCGTTGTATGCAACGGAGGAGTCCAACCTGGGCTAGGGCGGGTGAAGCACTCGTATTCAACACTACATTCAGGCAGCGTAGCCTGAAAAAATGAAGTAAGGACTACAATTTAATAGTATTCTCATCTGTTGTTGGGGTACTCCTCCTATAACTATGAGGTCCGTTCCGCTATCCTGGAGACGATAGCAGAATGAACCTTTAGTCATAGTTCTAGTAGGAGTATTGGGGGTATGACTAGCCCACCTTGCTGTTGGGCTGTATAGCTCTCTTTTAACATCGGTCTTATTCAAGACCGATGTTAAAAGAGAGCCATAACAGCCCAATAAGGTGGGCTAGGGTATGACTAACTTCAGCATTTTCTTTGTTTCACAGTTCGAAGACTTGGTTTTAAGGATGAGAAAGTGAAGATGAGTTTCCTCCTTCCAAAGCTGCTAAGTAAGAAGGAGATAGATCAAGTCATCAAGACGACTCAAGACTTGGTCCTTGTCCTTCGGTTTGGACGCAATTCCGATCTAACATGCCTTCAGCTTGATGAAATTGTAAGTAAACAACAGGCCTGGGCCCAATTTCAAAGCATGCAAGCACAAAAACTTGCTAAGCACAGACAAATCCTACTTAGCAGAACCAGGTTACCAGTCAAAATGCCTTAAAGTTCACACTATTGCAACTGGTACCCAACTCATTTTTTTCATAGTGAACAAATTTGTTAAGCAGTATTTTCTGCTTAACTAACAGCTTTATGAAATTGGGCCCTGTAGTTATACAGAGTGAATCAGCTTCATCAGTGGGCCTATACTAGTATACAAATTTGATAAACTGACTGGTCTGGAATTTTTCAGTTGGATTGGCCTCCGTGCCCCTCATTAACCCTAATTCCCACGCTGGGTAACATTAATTGGTTTCTTTGGCAGTTTGTTGACAAAGACATCCATTCAAAACCATTCAATTTCACAAAGCCTGTAAGTAAGCATAAAAACTTGCCAAGCACAGAAATATCTTACTTGGCGCAGAAACAGGTTACCAGCCAATATTTCCTAAAGTTTACATTGTTGTGACTGGTGCCCCACTCAATTTTTGCTTGGTAAAGAAATTTGCTAAGCAGTATTTTCTGCTATACAGTTTAATGAAATTGGGACCTAAACTACATGTACTTGTGTATTTTATGCATATTTGCCAAAATGGTATGGTATTGCTGGCTGGTACTGTACATCTATCATTCAAAATTACGTTGCATTTTGCTTTGTCAGACAGTGAGGGGGGGGGTGGCAATTAAGTTAACACTACATGCTTCGAATTACGAATAAGTCGTCTTTGGTCTTAGAGCTGCATGCGAGTTGGGACTGAAATTATAATTATGTGAGGGCCTTAGCGCCCCCCAAAAGTATGAAAATGACCTGATTGTGTGACTGAAATTTAATAACGATTTTTCTTCTAATTGCAAAAAATCTTGAAATTTCAACAGAGGCCATGGCCTCCGTGTAATTCCAGGTCTGGTTTGCCAAAAAACAAGAACACTTCAATGTAAACTTGAATCCAACTTTTAACTCGAACCGAGATAACTTTGTCAATCAAGAATGATCCAACATGATATAATACAAATGTTGACAAACAGAAATTAGATCAAGTCAAATAAATTTTCCCCCGAACAGCTTGACAAGACTGCCCATGATCTATCCAAGATGGCTGCCATCTACTGCGTCGACGCTGACAGTGTGCCAGTCTATTTACAGTACTTCGACATCAGGCTGATACCAGCGACTGTTTTTTTCTTCAATGGACAACACATGAAGGTTGACTATGGGTATGCTTAAAGTTTATCTCCTTTGAAACAAGGCACTTATTAAACCAAAGTTGCTTCGTAAAAAGTTGGTTAGGTATTGCATTCTGCTCTACCAGCCAGGCTCCTAGTGGAGCTCCTAGCTGTGTAACCCTGTTTCAGCCCCAGGAGTAGGTGGCAACACGCCCCTGGTGACAGTTGAGTGTAACCCTCACCTTTAAGTGGACGTCCGGCCCTGTGATGTTAGGCAATCTCTCATAAAAGAAATAATAATATTTTTTTTTAAGTGACCAGGCTTTACACACAAATTAATAATAATGATAAAGAGGGCAATGTACTTTGAACCATGTTATAAATTGCAGTTTATTTCATATGTAAACCTAAAACTCACTGTTCACAGGGTGGTGTTGGAGGTTTTGCCCACCCAAACTGTGACACAACCCTTATCCAAGCAATTTGGTTTACATTCTATTTACATAAAGTCACAGGCCTATCTCAATTACATATTAATTGACAGAAACTAACAAGTAATTTGAAAGTTAATAGTTGAATTTATTGTTGATACTAAAGAATATATATATATATTTGTTTAATATCTAATTTCAGGACTCCTGATCACACAAAGTTTATTGGGAGCTTTAAGACGAAGCAGGACTTCATTGATCTCATCGAGGTCATCTACCGTGGAGCTATGAAGGGGAAGGTCATGGTCACGTCCCCCATTGATCCAAAAAACATAACGCAGTACGAGCTGCTCTACCAGGATATATGATCTACCGAACATGCAACAGGCACATCCAGAAGTCATATAAGCCTTGGCCTACTGAGGACTACAACCAGGTTGACCCTCTGAGCTATGTGTACCTCTTTCATATCACACTTTGGATATGATCAACTGAGGATACAAGTGGCAGACATAGGTTATGCCTTCTAGAGGCATGTTGACCCTCTCTGAGGTACATTGTACCTTATTCATATAACACTGATGACCGAGGTTATAATTAGCAGACATAGGTTATGCCTTCTAGAGGTATGTTGACCCTCTCTGAGGTACATTGTACCTTATTCATATAACACTGATGACCGAGGTTATAATTGGCAGACTGAAGTGCTTAGACTTCTATTGTAATATACCAAGTAAGCATACTAAGGTATACAGATCTAGAGGCATGTTCATCTTCTCGGAGGTACATTGTACCTCGTTCATATAACACTGATTTGATTAACCGAGGATATAATTGTCACAGACTAAAGTCATGTAATACAAACATAATAAGGTCTGTAGATTTAGAGGTATGGTGACCCTGAGGCGTTCATATAACGTGGATTTGATTGACCGAGGATATGATTGTCACAGACTAAAGTCATGTAATACAAGCCTTATAAGGTCTATAGGTTTAGAGTTATGGTGAGTACCTCAGTCATATTACACTGATATGATTGACCGCAGATATAATTGGCAGACTGATTAGCCTATGTTGTAATATAAGTATACTGAAGTCTATAGATATAGAGGCATGTTTGACCCTATCATTCATATTGACCGAGGACATAATTGGCACAGACTGAAGTGCTTTGCCTTGTATTCTAAAATCAGAATAACTGGGTCTCTGAGGTGCCTTTTTTATATAACCCTTTTAGAATACAATTGGCACATACGTCATTTAGCCAAGTCAAGCATATTGAGGTCTATAAAGGCAAGTTATGGGAGAGACGAAAGAAACATACTTGGGTCTAATTTTAGAGGCACAGTTTCTCTGAGGTACAATTTACTGTACCTCTTGTTAGTGTGTTTGTAATAGTGGCAGAATGCTTTGGTTCAAATACTCAGGTTGACTGACAGAGGAACCTTCTTCATATTGCACTTTGATATTATCACCGAGGATACGATTGTCAAAGAGACGTGCTTAACTATGTGTGGTAATATCAGTATGCTGTTGGAGGTCTATAAAAGCACGTTCACTCTGAGGCTCCTCTTCCATATCGACGTCACTGTACGTATGTCCACTTATGAGAGAAATATTCCAAAAAAGCAGGACTCAGTCCCCGTCAATTTCCTCCTCGTCACTGAAGTAGGAACTCTGCTTCAGTTTGAGCTTCTTTGAGGGAGGTCCTGACAATGATGAAGAGGATGTTGAGGCAAACTCATCGTAGGCTCCTCGTGCCACAGTGTCCCTGTAAACATCTTCCTCTTCTTTCGCCCTCTATAAGAAGCAGAGAAAAAATAAATACAAGTTGGAAACTAATTAAAGTATTAAAATGGTTGCAGTACCCACTGCTAAAATATAGGATTCGAACTGCCTCTAGCTACCGGTCAATCTCAATGGTCTAGTGGTAAGACATCTGCTCTAGAATGGCAAAGGTCGTTGGTTCGATTCCCACCCGAGAAACATGCCTGTGGTTTTTTCACAGGACTTGGGGGGGAAAGTACTACAGTGCTTTACACACATCGGTGTATGGGTAAAACCAAACAATATTTTTGTATTCCTGATGCAAATTTAAAATCTAAAAAGGAAATTCATTTTATATCATTAACTCATTTTGAACTGATCATGTGTATTGTGTATACCACACGGTCCTGTTGTATGAAGGATATGACTGTATTTTTTACCAAATGCACATCTACATACATCACTATGAATATCTTTCTCCTGAAGACAAGGGTTATACTGCTCAAAACATCAAGACCACACCGGTTCTTCTCAGGACCAACACTTCTCCCAAAAGAGTTTTATTTATAGTTGTACTGGCAACTTTACTACTATAGTTTTTGTATAAATATTTCAAGTGAATGATCTTAAGCTGAATTTATTAGGAGAAGAAGAAAAAAAAGTCAAGTCGTTTGTGTTTTTATATTTTCCAACAAAAGTAAAAACAGGCTCTGTAAAATATCCACAGCATATTTCTAATGTACAAATGTGTTGATTTTGAAATAAAATAAAAGACTGAATAGTTGAAAGAGCAATTGATCATCCAATTCTTTATTTTACAGACATGAGAGTTTTGTGTTATTCTTCTCCTATCTTCCCCCTAAAAATACCAATCAACAAATGAATACAAATGAAAAACAAAAATGGCAAAAACCATACATTGAAATTTTAACCACAGAAGATGTAGATCCTGACATAAAAAAGAAGAAGATAAAGGCTGCAGATGGCAAATATCACAGGTCTTCTCAAAATTAAAAGTTTCTGTCATAAGGATTGCTTTGAAGGATATGGAATGGTTGATTTCTGGTAAAATTACACTCGGACGTAGGCCAGGTTTGGAGCTGCAAGTAGCGACAAGTTTGGGCGTGCAGCAGATATGTACGCGTGTGACACAATGACTTACCATTGGAATAACCACACAAGGGAAGATGGATAAATGAAAACTTTTCATATTTTGCTTAAGAATGTAACACCCGGTTCAGACAGGTGCTCTAGAGTCGCGCCGAACCAAATTATTGAATTAAGTACATGAAAAGTTCGACGTCTGAAACAGTTGGGAGCGACTGGATGAGCTGGAAGTCGAAAGATCGACTGTTGCAGTTGTTCGGAACGACTATGGCGCGTCTTGGTTTCAGACATCGATCTTGATATGAGCTGAACCTAATGTAAATGTCATCTTAAGTTCACCTGTCTGAAACCGAAAGGTCAAGTTTAGATTTAAAAAAGCGAAAATTCTTCAACCACAATGGGTGAATGCACCGGACTCAAGCTCTGGTGTTTCTGGTCAGCAGAGTGTGGGTTCTAGTCCTGGTCATGACACTTGTGTCCTTAAGCAAGACACTTAACCATTATTGCTTCGTCCTTCGGATGGGTCGTAAAGCCGTTGGTCCCGTGTGTTGTGTTATGCACGTAAAAGAACCCAGTACACTTATCATTAAGAAAAGGGGTTCGCCCCGGTGTTTCTGGCAGTGGCTGCCGAGTGCACTGCAGCACATTGTAAACTCTTTTAAGGTGCTACATGAATCGGTATCATAATTCATAATAACTTCAAAACATGACTAAAAAAGAAGAGTCTCTCTTTGTTCAAGAGCCTTGAGCGCCTTATTGGTGGATACGTGCGCTACATAAGACTACATTATTGATTTACTTTGTACATGTGTTTCTTCTAGTTCCTTTCAATTTCAGGGCAAGTATTACGAGCAGACGGCTGGGACCTCCATGGGATCTCCTATATCCCCGGTCCTAGCTGACATATTCATGGAAGAGTTCGAGTCATCGTCCCTTCTCACCGCTGACCTCCGACCCAGTCTGTGGCTCCGCTATGTTGACGACACCTTCGTCGTGTGGCCCCACGGTGAGGACTCTCTCCATGAATTTCTGCAGTACCTCAACCAACAACACCAAAGTATCAAGTTCACCATGGAGCAGGAACATTCCGGGAAGATACCCTTTCTGGATGTTCTTATTACCAGAAACCCAGACGGCACACTCCACCACAGCATTTACCGGAAACCCACCCACACCGATCGTTACCTGCACCAGCGGTCCTTCCATCACCCAGCCATCAAGTCATCAGTCAACCGTGCGCTAGTTCAGCGTGCTTACACCATGTGTGACACGTAAAGCCCCCAGCACGAGTTACAACACATCACTACTTCTCTACAGCGGAACGGATGCAACGCCAAGCAAGTCAAGACTAGTAAGCCCGTCCCCCCCGACCAAAGGGTCTCCTATACCCAAGGTCAAACTCACACACCCACAGTTAGTTTACCATACCTAGGTCCCCCCTCTCATCGCCTCCAACGCATCTTCAAGCAAGCGGGAATCAAGGTGTATCACTCCGCTCCCAGGAAACTCCACCGCTCTCTCCAATCGCACAAGGACAAGAACGATCCCTCCACCCGTGCAGGAGTCTACCGCATTCCATGTGAATGTGGTAAGGTTTACGTCGGGGAAACCGGACGAAACCTTCCCACCAGACTTAAAGAACACCGAGCACACGGAAGGAGGGGAGACTTCGATAAATCAGCCATCGTCAAACATTCCCACACCACAGACCACCGAGTTGACTGGGAAGCAGCAGAAATCATCGCTCCGATCCAGGCATGGCACCCAAGACGCATCAGAGAGGCCATCGAGATCCACAAACATGACACTGTACCCCAAGACATCGGCTTCCACATCAGTGACATCTGGCGCCCCCTCCTCCCGACCAATGGATCTTCTATATCCACGGTCACTCCCCTAGGCACCAACACTTAGTCTCTAACTGCCCCCCCCCCTCGGTTACCCACCCCCTTTGACTGCTTTGGGTCATCTATACCCTCAGTCCCCTAGGCCCCACTCCATTATTTAGACTTATTTTAGACTGCTTTGGGTCCCCTATACCCTCAGTCCACATAGGCCCCATACCCCCTTCAGACTGCTTTGGGTCTTCTATACCCTCAGTCCCCTAGGCCCCACACCCTCACCATCCCCTGTGCTTGTTCCTACTGACACAGTTCAGTGACCACACACTCCTCACACACCAGTCCAAGGCTCCAGTGCAGGATCCAGTTTTACCACGCATCACCGAGCTCCATTTCCCGCCTCTACTTCCCGCCTTCGTGCATCACCAAGCTAGTCCCCATTCACAGTACTTAAGCAGCATGCAGCATCAGAGTCCAGCTTTCTCCAGAAGACGATCAGAGCATACTGATCGAAACGTCGAGTTGAAACCAACGGTTCTTTTCAGAACCACCCCCAACTCACATAGAGAGATTATTACATGTACATGGTGTCACCGCAAACCTTTCCATATCGTATTCCCACCATGCAAAGTTTCAAATCTTACTTACATTATTATTAGTATTACATTATCATTCATTACTGATAATGTACAGTTTCTTCAAGTTCAAAATGTCTGACCTGGAAGTTGATGGCTGCTCCAAGGCTCTCTAGTGCTGGATCCTCTCCCTCAGATTCCTCGTCCCTGGAGGAGGTCAAAAATTAAATACTCAGGATGAGAGGTGCCCAAAATGCTCATGGAGCAGAGCAAACACAAAGAAATAAAGAAACACAATGTACATGTAAGATGTTAGACGTACTAACCAAAAGGGAAAACAATCAATGAACATAGACAGAACCTCTTAAAGTTAAATAAATAATGTCTTAAAAGATTCTTAAATAGAGACAAATTAGAAACCTAATGTAAAGAAAGAGGGAAAATTTCACACAGAGTGGGGCCTGCATGAGATAGGGTTATAGACAAAGAAGGGAAGGGGAGAGACAGCTATAGCTGAAGAAAGAGGAGGAGATGGAGGAGAAGGATGTAGACAAAGAAGGGAAGAAGAGCGAGAAGGCTCTGAAGATAAGGAAGAGGGGTGGAGGAAACATCTTACTCTGAATCTATGTACTCCTCTATCTCATCTTCCTGTTTCCTCTTCTTCTTCTCTTTCTTCTTGGGTGGTTCCCTGTCTCCGAGGGAGTTCTTAGGGCAGTTGTAACTCAGGTGACCAAACTCCTGCAAGTTTTAAAAAAGGATGAAATAAATACCTTTTAACAGTCTGACATTATGAATTATTTTTATTTACGTTACTATGAGTTTTTTTCAGTTCGTGTGTAGATCCTACTACTGACAATGATTTTAGAGTGATACACAAATCGACCAGACTAGAACAGTAAAAACAGTAAAAATACATTAAAATACAAATAAAACAATGGGGATAAAAAATAAATAGGACAAAAAAACCCCAAAACCCAACAACAACAACACAGGAGAACCTGGAAACAAGACAAACATGAACAAAAAGACAAAACACAGACACACCACTGAAACAGAGATGCAGGCCTGCGGGATTGCCTAAAAAGCTAAGAAGCTTGTCGAGAGAGAGAGGCTTTCCCCCTGCACCTGCTCAATGGAGAAAAAAACAAAACAAAAAACAAGACAAATAGAATGGTCCTATCTAAATGATAGAGACCATACTCGTAGTGTTTCCAAGTGAGACAACTGAGGATATAACACACATGGAACACCTTGACAATAGAATGTTTTTACTCACACCACATTCATAGCATCTCGTTTTGTCTGGATAATTCTTCTTTTTGATGAATTCTGCCGCTCGTCCATTGTCTGCTGCTATGGCTACCTTCCACTTTCTTCCAAACAGCTACAACAAATATAAAATAAAACATCTCAATACTCCACGTAGTGAATAACGGATAATTTGTATGTACCTTTGATTGGAAAATTACTGAATTAAAACCCGTTGACTACATGCAATAGCAAAAACCTATTCTAGTGACCGACAGGTACTTGGTTTTATTAAGTGAATCTTAAAAACTTTGTTAACCCTCCTGCTGTCTGACCATTAAATGTCATCTATTGAATGATAGGCTATGCCAGCCTGCAAGTGCAATATGCAGGCCTGATGCTTCGTTTTTGAAAGGGCACAGGCACCAAGGCATTTTCTCCTTGGTTACGGGCACCTCTATGAGGACATTGTAAATTTCCATAGGAGCATTTCAAGGGGCACCAAGGTAATGACAACCTTGGGCAACGGTGGCTGGCAATTGCCTCCGTTGCCTCTATGAAGTATCAGGCCTGAATATATCATGTGCATGTATGTGGTGAATGCATGTGCATACATAGGTACATTAGTTCTGTGCATAGTTGTTTTACCCTGCACAATGGTGCGGTTGACAAACTTGCCTTTCAATCAGCTCCCTTTCAAGTGAAATCTATCAAACTACGCAAACAAAACAGAACAAAAACATCTCCCGACTAACCATGTTTGGGTCTTAGGGAAAAAAGGTGTAATTTTACAAATCAAAAAATCTTATTTACACATGGCTCAAATTTGGGGAATAACCAACAAAACCAAGGCTTGTAGATCAATTTTGTTTTTTACTGGACCAGAATCAAAATGAGAAACATTTAATTACACAGCTTAACATCTACTCAATAAAGTGATTTTTATTTAAAGACACTGGACACTATTAGTAATTGTCAAAGACCAGTCTTCTCACTTGGTGTATCTCAACATAAGATAACATACCTGTGAAAATTTGAGCTCAATTGGTCGTCGAAGTTGCGAGATAATAATGCAAGAAAAAACACCCTTGTCACACGAAGTTGTGTGCTTTCAGATGCTTGATTTCGAGACTTCAAAATCTAATTCTGAGGTCTCGAAATCAAAATCGTGGAAATTAACTTCTTTCTAGAAAACTACGTTACTTCAGAGGGAGCCGTTTCTCACAATGTTTTATACTATCAACAGCTCCCCATTACTCGTTACCAAGTAAGGTTTTATGCCAATAATTATTTTGAGTAATTACCAATAGTGTCCACTGCCTTTAAACAATTGTGGTAAGATAAATTTATGCTAATTTTTCTTAAGAGTTTGTATACTTCAATACTCAACAGAACTGAGAGACATTTATCTGAACCACAGTAAACATTTGAGCGCACAGATCTTTTTAAACTGTGAGGTATTATTAATTATTCAATTGATAAAAACAAGACCACCCAACTTGTACGTCCTAAGTTTACCGGCCCAATGCCAAAATCACTGGCCTCTGGCTGCGGTCCATTGTATATTTTGAGTCCATATTATATTATACTGACCTCTCTACCATTTAGACCCTTGATTGCCTTGAAACAGGAATCTTTTTGAAGAAATAAAACAAATGCCACGCCTGTACTCCTCCTTGTCTCTTTGTCCTTAGCAATGGTCACCCTGCAGCAGGAGGGAGCAAATCATATCAATTATTTGTAAGTGGAATGCATGCGTATATAATACACAATATAATACATGTAGGTGTTTGTTGTTCTTTTACTTGGGAATACGGATTTTTTACTAAATACCTGCAATAGCTAGTCTGCAACTGTCTGACTGTGCCAGTTATTAGTTTTCATCACACAAGAATGACTTTGAAATTCAAGTGAGCTGTATAAGAAGAACCACAATTCTAGCTTTCATTTTGTAATGAATGAACATTAAAAGCACTACTCTTTAGATGAAGGAAGTAAAGGAATATAAAAAAAACAACAACAGCAGATAACTCAATTCAATAACAACTAAAGTGATTAATTTATATCTACTATGTATTATAAACTATTCACAAATCAGGTAGTTTAAAAAGTAAGCCACACACTAATTTCTATAGTAATATATTGGACCTCTTTACTAGTGATATAGGAAACAGTGCTACTATAAATGTTACAGAAATATAGACAACTGATAATAAAATTAAGTTGACTTTGGGTGTACCAAGAAAAATTGACATTTTTGTTTTTATGTTGGTTGTGCTCTTTCAACTGAGCTTGAAGTCAATGATAATACCTTTGTTAGGGGGGGGGAAGCGAGGGTGTCAGAAGTCAAACAACTGTTTGCTGCCAGGTCCAGAGATCATTTCATTTCATTTTTTCATTTCATTTCATTTATTCTGGTCATGAAGCCAAGGACTCTCAGAAATGTGAACTTAGTCACACAGAAGACAAGGAAGGAAGTTTCAGTTTTAGGTGTGGGAGGAAAACCCCAGAGAATTATTCCAGGGAAAACCCTCGCAGTCAGGTAGGGACTGAAAACCCAATCCACATAGTGCCGCCGGTGTGATTCGAACCAGTGTCCTAGAGGTGGAAGGCGAGGAAAGATACCACTATGCCAACCCGACCGCCCAATTCAGGCTCAGGTTATGATCAAACCTGGGAACTTGGTAATAAGTGGCATTGTAATAAAATACTTTGTAGTGTTACTGATTCCATGCATACAGTGTAAATTGTCATTAGGTACTGTACTTACTTCACTACTTTGCCATATTTTTCAAAGATCTGGAATGAAAAGGAACCAAAGAAAAACTTGTTTACCAACAACCAAAAGGCAAAGGGGAAAAGGTGATTATAGGTACCAAAACAAACAAAACATTGATACAACTTTGGAGCGCCCTCAATTTTTTGCTGGCAGCTGGAAGGCTGTCCGCTGGACATTCCATTGTGTAGCATGCACAGGCAATACCGTGATACTCTTCATTTCACCCGTACAAAGAGAGACACAAGGTACTGGTAATCATACCTTGTAATATTCCGTTTTCTGGGCGACATTCAGCCTAGAGGTAATCCCTGATTCCAGACCTTGGTCCTGTTGCCGTGCAAATATGGCATACTACAAGAATGGACAGGCTGCCAGCATTGTATTTCATTATATTCCGCTAAATGGGAGGCAATGTCTGAGTGTTCCAAGATTCCAGCATACCATGGCAAATTAAATATTGGCCATGGCTTACGTCTTTCAAACAATGTTTCGCAAATCACGGTGAGTGCTAGACCCAGAAACTGGGCCGCTGTTCTCCTTTTTTTGAAATTTTGACATCGTCGGTCCGAAAACTGGGCCGCTGTACTCCTTTTTCGAAATTTTGACATCGTCGGTCGACCAACGATGTCAAAGGAGTACAGCACCCTAGTTACTGGGACCGACGATGTCAAAATTTTGAAAAAGGAGTACAGCGCCCCATAGTTGCGATGATCGTAACCCTCCTCTCCCGACGGTCGCAAGACCGGAGGGTTACGAGACATTGAGCACTAAATTCGACCATACGTGCAATTTCGACCAATGTTGACAGACTAGTCACCAGATTGGCCCAATTTTTACCACTTTCAAAAATCATGAAACAAATTCTAAGAACACGGGCTTGATCTTCAATGTCTAAGGATTCCAACCATAACACTCAAAACATAATTCAGAAAATATTTTGAAGAAAAAAGGACAAAAACTTACAAGAGACGGAGCAAATGCTCATGAAGCGAACACAAACGATGGATGAGGATTTGAACCCCGCACTTTATTATCTCGACCAATCAGCGTAAATTCCCGACCAATCAGCGTAAACCAAGGAAAAACAGACTGGCTGCAGCCCGCGAACTGGCTATGCCCGCTTGCGGACTCACCGCATGGGTGTGCTGGAGATTCGGTGTGCTCGTGTCGGCGCGTTCAGATACATACCAACGTGTACAGTGTGTACATGACTGTGTGTACAATGTATTGGGGTAAAGATTTGAACACGTGCGTGCATAGCCACGCGTGGAAGCTTGTGTACGTGATCGGCTTGTGTTGTTGTTAGGGGGAAGGGGGGTGGGGTGCGCTGATTTCGTAACTTGCTCTGATCATAGAGACCTCTATGCTCTGAGTTGATTGGAGGCGATGAGGCAAACATTTCTGACTTATTAGGCATTAGGGAAGGTATTTGTAATCCTTGGCAATTAAGCCTATGGGGCCAATTCTACCTCCATGATGGGGCGAACTTATTTATTGTTTTACCCTTGGAAATGAGGCTGAGGGGGCCTAATCCAAAAATGTACTGACCATATTGTACATCTGAGGGGGCTTCCTCCATGATTTGAGAAACAACTCCCTTCTCTAAGGAAAGTGATTTTAGAGAGAGCAAATTACGAAATCAACGACCCCCCCCCCCCACAAGCCGATCATTGTACATTGTACATTGTACATTGCTCTATGATTGTATGAGATACAGGCCTCTATGGATATTCCCATGCGTGGCTATGCACGCATGTGTAGGCCTACTTATACATTAAATGTATCATGTACAGCCGATTGCCGAGACAAGCACACCAGTGCCGTGAGTCCACAAGAAAGCGGGAATAGCCGTTTAGCGGGCTGCAGCCAAAGCTCCACCCAGCCATCGTTAGTGTTCGCTTCACAAGCATTTTCTCCATCTCTGGTAAGTTTTTGTCCTTTTTTCTTAGACTTAAAAATATTTTCTGAATTATGTTTTGAGTGTTATGGTTGGATTCCTTAGACATTGTTCTCAGAATTTGTTTCATAATTTTTGAAAGTGGTAAAAGGGCAAATCTGGTGACTAGTCTGTCAACATTGGTCGAAATTGCACGTATGGTCGAATTTAGTGCTCAATGTCTCGTAACCCTCCGGTCTTCGACCATCGGGAGAGGAGGGTTACGATTATCGCAACTAAGCGCCCCAGTTGAGTTACTGCTGGGTCTAGGTGAATGCCTACTCATAATTTTCTCACAAGACAATATAAAATTCCGTTGCTTTATGAGAACCTTTGTTGTCTTTCCTTTGTTAAGGGTTTCATGGTTTTGGCAATGGTATTTTCAAAGGAAAACTATTACTCCAGAAGCTCCGAAAATTTCTGGAAAATAATACCACACGTTGTAATAAAAATTAATTGATAACAATGATAGAGCAAGTTTCTACGATTCCGTACAAATATTTTGAATCCTTTCCCCTTCAGTTGAATACATTAGTATTCTATATTAATTTACGGAAAAATACACACACACAGTAAAGAAACGATACAACATGGCGTAGGGCGATTTTTTTCATGTCGCGCAGGCCGGTTTTGGGCCTTTTTTCACGCCTTTCCAATTTTTCCAACGGCCTATTCATACTTAGGATATTTTTCTCCACTCCTTCCGGACAGGTAAGACCCAAAATTTTCTTAATTCGGGGGGATTAAAGTGGCAGCCGCCTCCGGAATTTTATCCCTTAGTTCTTCCACCATTGCATTATTGCAATTTGCATTCAGAATACAAAAATAGCATTACTGGTAAAGGAAAATAAGTACTGCACGAAAGCAAATGTTTTATCTTCAGTCATCACTTACTTTATGCAGATCGTTGTTTGTCAGTGAAAATGGTAGATTAGAGACATAACACGTTGTCTTACTCGGTGCAAGTCCTCCACTCATTTTAATGGAAATAATTGCAAGGTTAAGTTAGAAAGAAATCAAATTTACGGACACGCAACATCACTGGATGCAAATGATGCGGACGACTTTTTGTTGTTGTGTGGACTTCGTCAAACAATTGAGGGCGCTATCAATGTTTCTTCTTCTTCCTTTTGATTGAACATTTTAATTTTATTATTTTTCAGATCAAACTGAAGAAATTATCGTTAAATGTTGTACATCTTTACACAAATAAACAAAGAACAAATTATTCGGTCATTTATAGAACTGATTATCTTCAGCATTTATTATTCAGTTTTTAAGAAATACATACAAATGATACCGTAACACATGATTGGAGAAAAAATCAAGTGCTTTCCTCAACTATCTCAGTTTTATTTATATGAAATAATTTTGTTAATGAAATTAACAAGAAAAAGATAAAGGGTAGATTCTGATAATAAAACAAAATACCAGCTTGTAATCTGTTTTGACCCCTTCATGAAATTTAAGATGTGATTGAACCAACAATCGCTACCATTTTAGCATAGGCTACATAAGTAGGGCCTACTCTCCCCCTGGTCTGAAAATAAAATAACTTAATTTACATGTTTCATGAGGCAACTATCTTATAATTATCTCATTCAAGAAGAAATTATGGTTCTGAAAAGAAATTAAATGAGGGTAAGGTAATTCTTGACATTTCAAACGGTGTATTGGCTGCCCAGCCTATATGATATATTTTCATTTCAAATATATATGTAATAAAGTTACAGTTTATTGACTTAAAGTCTTTCATCTTCACTCTATAAAGTCACACTCAGTAGCAAGCAATATTATTATATTGTGCTTACATTTTTTGTTTACAACTTAGCTGGATCGTACACCACTGGGAATGAGGTTGCTTCAACTCATGTTTATAGCATGGTGATCCAGCCACTGGATACAATTCTATCAACTGTAATTGTTTGGCTATTTATTAAGTTGTGTAGTCGTAGATGAAGCTACCACACCAGCTCAATCTTTAAGGCATTTATTCAATTTTGAATAATAATAATTTGCAATACCAATTAATCATACATTTCTACCATTTTCTATGGAATATCGAATACTATTGCAGCGTAACCAGAACTTGTGCAGTTTTAAGAAATTTTCATATTTGATGGAGCTCAAAGCAATACAATTTATGTGGCATGTACTTATGTCAAAAAACATGCCATAAACAATTTTTGTTGAAGAAAGTTTCTGAAGGTTGGTTGACTATTAATTTCTTAGCTGTGCACATAGCTTATAAGCATAGAGCAAGGGGTTTAAGATAGCCTTTGGTCAAGGTGCTCGTGGCAACCCGGATGGTTTACATCATGCACAGCCAAACCACTAATGTTCACTGTGATGGCGCTGTGCGTGATGTATTACTGGGTGTATACCATCCGAGTTGAGAGAACACCTTGAATAAAGGCTAGGTTTACTGTAGCTTTAGTCTCTTGTGAATGACTCCTTTTTTAAGATAATGTCAGGTTCAACAAACTTTCCAGTAAAAAGTGCTTTGAAAATAATTACAAGTAGGCTTGTTAGAAACAAAAAACAGAACTCTATTTACAAATATTTAGTACATTAAAAGGATTGTATTTGTTTGGTAGTTGGAACCCACTGTTTGTTTCAATCCTATTTAGTTGTAGATATATACCATAAAACTAACCTGTGAAAATTTCATTTCAAAAGGTGCTAGCGTTTTTGAGATATTGCCAAAAATCTGGAGCGGTTATGTCCACTCAGGAAGAATAATCTACAATTGTAATACACAATCTGAGAAACAGTACTGTCAGTAACGCTTCTCAGACTCAAATTTTTGGGGATAAAAAGTGATATCTCTTTCCATAACCGCAGTACTTCTAAGTGAAAAGTTTCTCTAAATGCATTATACTATCCAAAGCTGCTGTACTTCTTTTTGTTGTCATTAATTGTCAGAGTCATTACCAAACGTAAACAGACCCTTTTATGAGGTATAAACTAAATCAGGGATTTGATGAATGTGAAAGTTCCTAAAAAACGGCTTGCTGGCCTGGGGTTCCCCTTATTCTAGAACCGAAACCTACCAGGGCCCAATTTCATAAAGCATGTAAGCACAAAAACTTGCTAAGTACAGAAAACGCTTGCTTAAGAAAAATAGGTTACCAGCCAAATACCATACAGTAACTATCACTGTGACTGGTACCCCACTCATTTCTTGCTTAGCAAAGAAATTTGCTCAGCAGAATTTTCTGCTAAACAGCTTTATGAAATTGGGCCCAGATGTTATGATTCAGGAGGTTTACAGACTCTGTGGACAAAATGTGAGCTTTTTATATTCTCCCCTTTGGTGACTGCTTTACTTTTTCAAAGAAATTGAAAGGCTCAAGGAGATGAAAGTCATGAAATTGTGAAAAATCCTGGGAAATAGCATGCCTACTAAATAAGATGATTTTTGCATCAGTGGTTTTTCAAAATCTGAAGGGAAAAAACCTGATATGAATAATATTAATAATAGTAAATGAGAACGAAGTCTGAAATGGTGTCTACCAAAGGTGATCATAGTGCTAAAACAGCACTTAATATTGCCTACAAAAACCAAGTAAAAAAAACCCACCCCAAAACAAAACAGTTTCCTTCTTTCTCTATTCCTGAGTTGATTCCAGCATTTGTAATTTTCAGGACTTAATATCTGTACAATAATTTACAAAGAAATGTGTAAGTACAAGGCATTCTCTTGCCTAAAGTAAAACATAACGCATCCGTCTCATTTTTGCCCCATGAAGTAAACCCAATGAATCTGGACAACACTGAGTGAGTTATATAATTTGTTTTTAACCTTACACTGATGTGTATTAAGCACTGTATACTCAGTACTTTCCACAGTTCTGTGAACAAAATCCACAGGCAAATCACTCGAGTGGGATTCGAACCCATGACCTTTGCATTGCTAGAGCAGATGTCTTACCACTAGACCACCGAGCTAGCCCGGTGGCTAGAGGCAGTTCGATGAAAGGGTAAAAAACAAATTATGTTCTGTATCCCCTATGCAAAAAAATAACATCCATTAAACTGAGTGAGTGGTATCCGCGCATCAGTTGTGAGACAACTTTCTGAAAACGTGCGAGCCCAGTTCATTATGTTGTATTTTTGCGCATGTTCAGCGTGACACGTGTTTATGGTAAAAGTTGCTATACAGATACTATGGACCTTTTCGAAACCACGCCTTGGGTTTGGGCTCCAGCTTGGAATCCGTCTGCCCGATTGAAGTTCCGTAAGGAAAGCGAAAGCGCACATCTTCTAAATAACTGATGGAGGCCTAAGCCCAAGCCCAAGCCCAAGCCCAAGCTGTGATTTCGAAAAGGGGTATATAGTCAAGTAGATCAACCAGTAAAAAATCATTACAAATGTCAATTGCGCGTCAATCTGCCATACACGTGTCATGTGGTATCGGTACACTACGTCCACAGCAGGACACTGTAAGTCAAGCTTAGCGTTCACCTTTTATGAACCAAACTGAAATGGAAATAATCTGCCCCCAATTTTGTATATAATAAACATTGTCCTGTTGTTGGTGCACACAGGGAACAAGACCAATATGGAAGCATCATCATAAAAGTCTCCAGTCAAGGTCTATCCTTTGATAACAGCGATGGGTCTGAGCTTGATTGCCCTCTTGCTTATGTTTGCCGCGTGACACGTGTCAACGACATCTGTGACATTTTTGTAGGACTCCGGTGCCTGAGAGTAAGAGAGGCAGAAAATAAAAAAAACAATGATGCGAATTTTGTATTTTTTATATTTTTATCCTCAGAGATAACAGGTGATTATCAACATTTCATAATCATGCATTTAAAGGGTGTGTACAACATTGGTAATTGCCGAAGACCTGTATCCAAACTCGATGTGACCCAACAGATACATGCAATAACAAACCTGTGAAAGTTTAAGCTAAATCGGTCTTCGGAGTCATGAGAAAACAGTAAAAAAAAACTTATGTGTTTTAACTTTTTTTCTAACATCGGAATTTATCCTGCAGGATAAATACTATTATTTTACTCATTTTGTAAAAACTATGGCATTTCAAGCAAAACTATTTCAAGGGAAGTTTTCCACAATGACCATCTTTATACCATGTAAGTTATGTGCAAATCTGTGAGCATTTATATTTTCATTCTTACCAATGTTGTACACACCCTTTAATCAGTTAACGCCGGATAACAAATTAACATGGCAATTTTTCCCCGGAGGCATGCCAGGGGTTGTGACTTTGTATTTTTGTGTCTTGGTTGACCCGGAACAAAGGTCCCTACTTTCCACTATGGAGCGTGTGTTTCACCAACACAATGAGGACATGTGGTGGTAAAAATAAACCTCAAATTCTTCCTTTGTACGGAAATTATTGGGTAATCCCTGATTCCAGGCCTTTGTCCTTTTTTTTGTAACAGGCATGATATTTGCAAGACTATGTCTGTCCTCTGACTCTGTCACAATTCATAGAAGGGAACCAGACAAAGGCAGACATTTTGCCTATCAAGTCTGAATAATTTACCCACATATCCAGTCAATTAGAATCCATAATTATTTGGGATAAAATTAAAAATTAATGCTGGATGACGTAAGACATGCCAATTTTTTTCCCCAGGGGCATGCCGGGGGACTTGACTTTGTATTGTGACTGGTATAAACATGCCCCCGTTAATTTTCATTTTTTATAAACTTCTCAGTCAATACCTTTACCTAATTCTTTTAATATTCAAATTAAATCGAGCACCCTCCACGTCAGGTTTCCAAGTGCTCCATTATTCCATTCCATGAAGACATCTCTAACATGTGGTTCATCAGCGTCTTCATTTCACATAGCATACTGACCCAATATATGAGTTTCACAGTATTTTTGTGGCACTTAGAATCCATAATTATTTGGGATAAAATTAAACATTCCCATACCTCTTCCATGACGAGCTTTGGTGACGCCACCCTAATGGAGATTCCTTGAGACTGAAGTTTGCTCAACACTTGATGGTAGTCAAGATTACGTCGTGATTTAGACCGTGACCAGGCACGTCCCTAGGTTTAACAAGCAGACAAAATGTAGATTAGTTATCATAAACGGATACTTGTTACTTGACCAGTTTTGGCTGAGGGTGTTTGTGCTGATAACCTCTCCCAACATCTAAATTTTGTTTTGTGTATTTTGTTATAAGTGGAGTTTTCTTCATGTTCTATACATGAACTAATTAATTAGGATTGTAGTTATTGGTTTTTGTTTCCCTGTTTCAACTGGCTTGTTTCGAACCTTACATCTTGCTTATTTTTATAGATCTCTGTTTCTAAAGTGCCTTCAGGCTCTTGCAAAAGGCACTATATAAATGTGACCCTTTATAAATGTGAACCATGGTTGGTTTTGGGTCGTATTACTATGGGACCATGACAAAAATACTTTCCTAATGTTATTATTATTACAATAGAAGCATTTTAATCGTATTTTTCATTCTTTTTATGTGATTTTGGTAACATCTCAAATGACTTGATCGGATCCTTAATTTCTTTTCACCGGTACATCAAATTACAAAACTGAAAAAACAAAGCAGGGATGAGATTTGACAATTTGATGAAAATTCCTGAGAATGGCTTGCAGGCCTGGGTTCCTCCTTATTCTAGACACCAGAACGTCCCACACGTTACAATTCAGGAGGTTTACAGACTCTATGCATTACCAGAAATACAAAACTACAGGTTTGGACACAATATTTGCCATTTCTTTTTCCCTTTGGTGACTGCTTTACCTCATCAAAGAAAATTTAAAAGCTCAAGGAGAATTTGAGAAAATCCTGAAATCAGGAAAAATCAATTACCACATAAATTAGACTGCCAACATTGGGGCTAGATAGATCATTTGGTACAGCGCCGGCACATTAATCCGAAGGTCGGAGGTTCAAATCCTGTTCTAGTCAACTTTTCTTTGTTCACCCAAAAATATATCTAATACTCACAGCTCCATGGCACGTTGTCCCAAATGTCTCTTTCATTCCGTTTTCTGTTCCAGTCAGCACATAGCTACAGGTTCCCATGGTACCGCCGATCAGAACGGGTTGGCCAGTCATCTGAGTGAGACAAAAAAGCTTTCTTCAACAATACATTTATTAATTGATTTTGTCTTGTTTTACCAGGGTAAACTTATCATTGGCTATGGATTGATCTCCCGAATCAACTCCGTACACTTGACAGATCTTCAAAAGCCAGCTTAAAGGGATTGTATACGTTTGGTAATTGGAACCCACTGTTTGTTTCAATCCTATATAGCTGTAGATATATACCATAAAACTAGCCTGTGAAAATTTTATTTCAAAAGTTGGTAGTGTTTTTGAGATTTTGCCGAAAATCTGGAGCCGAAAATCAGGTTATATCCATGCAGCAAGAATAATCTGCAATTGGAAACACTACTGCAGTAATGCTTCTCAGATTTAAATTTATGCGGATAAAAAGTGATATCTTTTTTCACAACCACAGTTCTTCAAAGTGAAGAGTTTCTCAAAATGCATTATACTATCCAAAGCTGCATTACTTCTTACCAAGTAAGTTTTTAATGCCATTAATTTTCAGAGTCATCACCAAACGCATACAGACCCTTTAAGACTCATCTCTTGGAATCTGCTAACATTTTAGTCCATTGCACTTGTCATCTCCACATGAAATTTTGTGAACTTTTTGGTTCTTAAACTTGTCTTCACTTTGTTAAGCGCCTCGGAATTGGCAACTGGAATGATGGCACTCTACAAATGCCTGATGATTGATGATCATTCGTCAAAAGGTACATACAATCCACAAATACACAATTAAATAACATTTTCTTTTCTACTGAAGAAAATCAGAGCAATCTGATGGAAACAGCGTCGAGTTGTTACACCACCAGTTCTTTTCAGAACCACTACCCCAACTCATAGGACAGGATTTTCCAAGTACGTGTCAATTGTACATGGTGTTACCGTAAACCTTACTTAATAAATATAAAACAAAATACTACACATCCAACGACAAATAAAACGTTTGGAGGGCACGAGGGATAACACCATTAAACACACTTAATATTGACGTGTCAGTGCAAAAGCGTTGTATCTCCTAAAAGTAGTACTTACATTATGCGCTAGTTTGAAATTGTCAAAACAATGTATTTCACTTAAAATAGCCCGGTGTGCACACAAAACAAGTACGCGCCGAGATACAATGTTTTGTACAGAGCATTTCAATGTGAGATACTACGTTTTTGCAAAATTGTGATACGCTGTTTTTGCACTGACACAACCACATATTTAAAATTCTAAAAAACATGTTACTTAATACTGTGTAAATGTTGCCAAGAAATTAGGTGTAACTGAACTCAAGTGTTCCCCTTCTTTCAGCTAAGTTAGTACCGCCTTGGCTGCAATTTAGGGATCAGCTCAAACTACTGACCTGATAATCCACAGGGATGAGAGGGTGATGTGGAGGGAAGGCTCTTGTTGATCCCTTACGATGGACAAGAAGCGTTCTCTGCTTTCCGTCTAAGATGTGAGAATTAGTCAAGGAATTATCTCGGAAGGAATTTAAGGGTTTTGCACATATTTGATCATTGGAAACCGTTAAAACCTGCCGTGACAGCATCAGAAAAAAACTCACACGCTTACACTATTGGACTGTTTTCAAAAGTCTGTTTCATAATTATCATGTTAATCAGTTTTCGGTAAACAAAATCCTTTCAAATTTTCTGAAACATCAGATAAGAGCCTCTGGACTCAAAAAATAAACTCCAACCCATCAAGCCATCTGGCAAATACATGAATGATTACAGCCAGGGCCCAATTTCATAGAGCTGCTTAAGTAGAAAATATTGCTTAACAATTTTCTGCTAAGCAGAAATAAGCAGATTACCAGTCACAAATTGTACACGTGACATGGTAATTTGGCTGGTAACTTTATTCTGGTAAGCAAAATTTTGTTGCGCTTAGCTACTTTTTATGCTTAAGCAGCTCTATGAAATTGGGCCCAGGTGTGGGCTATTAGCCCCAGGCTAAGCGATAAGTATACACGACCCCTGTGGGAATTCTTAAAGGGGAGGTCATTGATGGGTTTTTTTTAAGTCAGAGGATCAACCCAGGATAACTTCCTTTTTCAATGCTATCTGGCAAGGTCTCAGGAGGGAATGTGGAATTTTTGAAAATTGGTGGACTGCGATTGATTCCCGCCTACTGGGAACACATCGCAGAAGTTGGATTTTTGATTTACAGTTGACTTTTTCAAACAGTGACTGATGCCGAACATTATAGTTATTCTCAGGTCATAAACAATCGGAGACTGATATGTCCCAGACGGTCTTAGCTCAGGCACAGCATCGTCCTGAAATGTCAGTCCCCTGCTCTGTGCTATTGCAGGGTCAACCTGGAGGACGGCTTCAGGGTTTACACCTTAAAGGGTGTGCATAACGTTGGTAAGAGTGAAAATATAAATGTTCACAGATTTGCACACAAGTTACATGGTTTAAAGATGGTCATGGTGGAAAACATCCCTTGAAATATTTTTGCTTGGAATGCTACAGTTTTTCAGAAATGAGTAAGGCCATTAGTTTTGATCTCGCGAGTCCAAAACCAGATGTTTGAAAACAGTGAAAACATGTAATTGAGTTTATCACTATTTTCTTGTGACTCCAATGACTGATTGAGCTTAAACTTTCACCGTTTTTTTATTTCATGTATATTTTGGGTCACATAAAGTGTAAATACTGTTCTTTGACAATTACCAATGTTGTCCTTGTGCTTTAACTGCTAAATCATATTTTTCTCATGAAATAATATAAAACTGAAAACATAATAATGACAAAGGATATGTGCTCCTCCACCTTAGCGATGTTGTGCGAAACGTCATAAATGACATGCATGTCCAGGTCATCCGGTGTTTCTTTGAACTGCTTGGCAAACGCCTAAATGTAAAGAAAAAAAAATAATAATAATAATAATATCAAACTTAATAATTACATATCTTACGATCTTACATAATAGTGAGAGTAATATCTGGTGAGGAACGTCATGGTCTTTAATAACGCCACAAGTATTTTGCTGTAGCACGAGGCCAGTCACCTCACAACCAAACAAGTCAAGTTGGGTAGTGTTTTTTCCCCTACCAATGTACAAACACACAAATATTTCTGATTGTACAACACAAAGTTCAGTGGTTGGGTTTTTCAACCCAAACCTCCTCGGAGAGCTGTTCGGAGAGCTGCAAGCCACGTGGTCTTGTGAACTAACCTGTCTGGTGAGGAACGTCATGGTCTTGTGAACTAACCTGTCTGGTGAGGAACGTCATGGTCATGTGAACTAATCTGTCTGGTGAGGAACGTCATGGTCTTGTGAACTAACCTGTCTGGTGAGGAACGTCATGGTCTTGTGAACTAACCTGTCTGGTGAGGAACGTCATGGTCATGTGAACTAATCTGTCTGGTGAGGGTCTTGTGAACAAACCTGGCTGGTGAGGAACGTGGTCTTGTGAACAAACCTGTCTGGTGAAGAACGTCATGGTCTTGTGAACTAACCTGTCTGGTGAGGAACGTCATGGTCATGTGAACTAACCTGTCTGGTGAAGAACGTGGTCTTGTGAACTAACCTGTCTGATGAGGAACGTGGTCTTGTGAACAAACCTGTCTGGTTAAGAACGTGGTCTTGTGAACAAACCTGTCTGGTGAGGAACGCGGTCTTGTGAACTAACCTGTCTGGTTGAGGAATGTCATGGTCTTGTGAACTAACCTGTCTGGTGAGGAACGTCATGCTCGTCCTGTTCACCCAAGCATAGTTTGCGGCTGCCGCCATTCCCTTCAGGTAGTCCTGACCCTCACTTGAATGAATTCTAGCACATGCTAGCTGACGGTCGTTGACATCAATTTTGTCTCTCTTCATGGCTTTCTCCATGGCAACGAGAGCATCGGTCGCCACCTGGTGACCTAAACCTCGGCTGCCACTGTGAATCATCACGCACACCTGTTTGAAGGAGGAGAATGCGAGTTCTTTTCAACAAAATCGTAGCAGAGACGGTTAGTGGTATTAACCCTATTGCAACCCAAGAAAATTATCATTTGAGAATTGTTCTACTTGCTTAAAGACACAGTTGACAAGAATCACAATAAAGGGTACCCCATTGCATCTGCCACACTAATTGTTTTCAAATGGTTGTAATTTGTTATGTACCTAAAATCGCCCAAAAGCAGTTAAAGATGTGAATGGACATGCAGGCTTGTACTGAAAATAATTTGAGTTGATTCATTCTTTAATAATAAAAAACACTTTTATAAATCACCCTCAAATTTCCATCAAAAATGGATGGAAAGTTCACCTACCTTTTCCGTTTATTTTTTTTAATTGAATTTTGAGAGTAATTAAAAAATTATCTCTCAAATAATCTTAAATTATTGTCAGTATAAGCCGGTATGTCCTAATAAACAGCACTTATAAAGTGCACAGTATCCGACAAAAAATTACATTCAAGGGCGCGGTTTGGAAAGAGGAAGTCCAGGATTTAAAAGGCTCGTTTGAAGAGATGAGTCTTGAGCTGTCATTTGAAGATTTGGGTGGTTTCAGGTACTTAAAGGCATCGTACACGTTTGGTAATTGTCAAAGACCAGTGTTGTCATTCGGTGTATCCCAACATATGCATAAAATAACAAGCCTGTGAAAATTTGAGCTCAATTGGTCATCGAAGTTGCAAGAAAATTATGAAAGAAAAAACACCCTTGTTGTACAAATTTGAGTGCTTTCAGATGTAGGAATAAAAACTTCTTGCAAGTTTTTATTATTTTAGTGAGAAATTACCTCTTTCTCAAAAACTACGTTACTTCAGAGGGAGTCGATTCTCACAATGTTTTATACTATCAACAGCTCTCTGTTGCTCGTTACCAAGTCAGTTTTTATGCTAATATATATTTTAAGTAATTACCAAAAGTGTACGATAAATTTTAAAAAAAGGTTACAACCATTGGAAAAACTGCTAACATGAAAGTAGATAAGTGGTACACTTTTATGTTGGGTTTCTTGTCATTTGTTTTATTTCTGACAAACTATGGAAGAAAGACTAACTAATTACAAAAAAACCATGCATGAGCTTTCGTAGCAACTACTTCATCAGATGCAATGAAGGGGACAAGCCAAGTACATTTTATATAAACAAGAAAGTTATGGGTGAATGAATCCAGTAACAGCGGGTGGAGTAGGTGATTATAGAGCAAACTATGAAATCACTGACCTGTCCTACATGGTCGATTCCCATCTTCTTGGAGGCATGCTCGTTGTATATCTCATCCACCACCTGGATCTCCGCATAATGGTTGCCCGCCCCGAGCGTCCCCAGTTGAGGGAGCCCTCTCTTCTTTGCGCGGGAGCTGACCTTACCAGGGTCTGCTTGGAGCATTCTCCCATACTCCTCACAATGTTCCTTGTCCTCGGCCCAGGCATAACCTGAATAATTAAGGGAAAAGAAACAATTACAGCCGGGGTTAGTCTCTCTAGCTGCTCAAGAATCAACTCTTCCTCAGGTTGTAGCCTTAACCACTTCATGTTGGTATTTTGTGAAAAATGTCCACGCGCAACCGCAGTAGTATTTTTCAGAACTTTTTGAGCTTCTTGAGTAATTATTTTCCTTTGAAAATATCGTTACCACAATGAAATCATGACTTGACAAAGGAAAGACAACAAAGCTTCTCATAATTAGTTTGATGTTGTCATGTGAGAAAATTGAGTAGGCACTCACCAAGATTCGCAGAACCTCAGCTGTAAGCCACGGCTGAAAATCTGCCAAAGTGTGTGCTGGAATCTTGGAATGCTCGGACTTACCTTCCATTGAGCCAAATATAATGGCGAACAATAGTGGCAGCCTGTCCATTCTTGTATGCCACATTTGGACAACAATAGGACAAAAGTCTGGAATCGGGGGTTATTCAATAATCCCCGTAAAGAGATTTTTACAAGGCATGTTTTCCGGGAACCTGTTGTTGCTCTTTGCACGGGTGAAACAAAGCGTATCACGGTAGGTGTCTGCCTGTGCCACTACACAGTGGAAAGTCCAGGTGGATAAAAAGGTCAGCCGTCCAGCTGTCAGCAAAACATTTAAGTAAAATCCGAAGGTGTTCCAGGCGTTAAAAAACGTCCGCCGTTAGTCTGTCCAAAACAAATTGAACATGTCATCCGACGTGAGGTGGTTAACCCATCCCAGCCAGATTGAATGCCCCAGACATGCATCATTAAGGGTCAAAAACAATTCTCTCAAATGGTTGCTTATCTCTAACAAAAGCCTACTTGTCCTAAATTAGCTTAAGACAGACAGTTATCCACCCAAACTCTAACCTTTACTAAAACCCTCCAGTCCTACCAATGTATGTACATGTAACCTAATCCTACAGAAGCCATCATAACAATAATTTGGAAGGCTAATCATCCTAACTTGCAGCTGAGAAGCTGAATTGCGAAGGACGCGGCTACAACGTGTTCGAGCTGCAGGCATACAAGGGGGCCTTTGGCAGCCAGCCACATCGACCCAAATATGTGATTGATTTTTTCCGGAGGAAAACCTGAGGTCCCACAGAAAACCCTCTAGTCATAGCAGAGAACCAACCCACAACAATGTCCTTAGACGGGAATCGAACCAGCACCACAGTGGTGAGAGGCGAGCGCTTTACGGACTAGCCACCCATGCCACCAATGACCTTTACACACGCAAGCGATACAGCAAGAATTCTTGACTACATTTTCACACGAATGTAAATAGATACAAAAATAACTCTTAAAAGGTCTCTGTCCAATGTTGGTCTCTGTCCTTCATTTCCTGCTAAAGTTTGCCGAATGACAGAGGTCAGAACATCTAACATAATGGGCCCATCCCTCTTGTTAGGAGAGAACCTTACCTTCTCTCAGAGACCAGTCCATCCCCATCTCCAAGGCCTCCTCCAAGTCTCTGTCAGGATCAAGAAAAGAAAACGCTAGATACACATCATCTCAAATCACATCAATCACAATAATCCATTATTCAACAGGTGAATTATGGTCACTAAATACTTAAATCATCCTACTGCCTGAAAATTCAATATCATCCGCTGTGGTTTTAAAGATAGATTTATAATATTTTATTTATTTTATAGATTTATTTTTGTTTCTAGTTCACATAGCAAGCACCCTTGTTTACAGGTCTCCTCAGGCTCGCGAGTTACAGTGATTAAGTTCACTTATGAGGCATCCTTGGTTTCATGACCAGAAATATATAATAATAAATCAGTAAGTTAACTGACTTGTCAATAATTGTAAAACAATTGTAAAATAAATCAAATGATATTATCAAACCAAGATGGTACCTGGGTTTTCATGTTTAAAACTTTTCATACAGAAGTATTCACGCTCAAGTTACAGAGTTTATGAAATTCCTAAAACATCAAAATAACTGCAACGCTTTTTGCATATTGCCATTTAATCATACATTGAAACCAACACTGATAAAAGAGACCACTTCAAGATTTATTTTAAAAACCGAGTATAATCAGCACTAGGAAAACCAATTTGGCAGCTTTGAAGCACGCAGCCAACATTGGTAATTGTCAAAAGGCCAGTATCCACGAGATTTGTCCCAACATATACACGTAGTAACAAACCTGTGAAAGTTTGAAAACCATGTAAGTTACGAGCAAATCTGTGAACATTTATATTTTCAACCTTACCAATATTGTGCACACCCTTTACAGTTGCTATTGTTTTAATGTTGTCCAACATACCTGGCTCCCATTGGTATTACACCTTTTGACCCTACCCCCACTGGTATGTGATCAAACATTGCTTGAGCTAGCTGTTCTTTTACCGGTTGAACATCTTTCTCTTCAAGATTTGTTCTCAAGAGTCTCACTCCGCAGTTGATATCAAAGCCTACACCCCCAGGCGAGACAACAGCATTTGGATCCGACATGTCAAATGCAGCCATGTTACCTGAGCATGAGGACAAAAATGAATAAACATTAGCAAATATTATGACCTGCAATCTTGAAAACTTCCTCTTTTTCACTCTAGAAATCCTCCCACTTCGTTGAAGCAAAATTTATCGTTTATTTATTTATTATATATTGTTAACAAATAAGATTAAATAAACCCAGGCATGTAAGGCCAAGTAACAAAAGTAACAAGTTTCTCGTCTGCACTTTAAAAAAGAAGAAGGAGGAGGCAGGTCTTTACTATTTACTATTTTTCCAATTTTTGATATTTTTTTTCCAAGATTGCTGCCATGCTAAATATGACTGGCCAAGGTATATTTATTCACAGATATTGTGCTATTTGAGTATACTGATGCAATGTATGACAAAACAAATGATTTGTATCATTTTAGTCCACTTGCTCGGCAAGTTTCAAAGTTCAGAAACGGCTGTTGTATTGCAAAGGTGAAAAAAGAGTCAAGACAAATTCTTAGGCAAAAATAAACAACGGAACTTCGGGTTTTTTCTTCAAATTTTACCGTTTTTTTTTGTTTCTTTTTTTCTGAATAGTAAATAGTAAAAAAAAAAGAAGGAGGCGGCGGCCAAAAAGGAGGCGGGCGGGGACGAGGAACTCATTACTTTTGTAACTTGGCCTAAACAAATCACTAAGATATTAAAAAAACAATCATTGACAAAAATTCAAAACAAACCCTCTTAACCTATGGAAAAAGCTTGTCAGCATGTGTCGAAAATGAACCACAGGGGCGTTGCAACCAAACAGGTCCCGATCACTGCAGGGTTTTCAAATGCATTTACTTACCTATTGCAAATCCATAGCCAGAATGGAGGTCCGGTAGGCCCACTGAGTAGCCAACTATACCTGGTAGGGCAGCAACGTTGGCGATCTGCTTCACTCCTGGTAAAAAACCACCCATGGCTACAGAAAAAATGAGATAAAGAGATGATCTACAGATTGAATTTCATAACAATAGATTGTAATACTTTATAATGAGTCCAACATTATTAGTTATCACACAAGCGCAAGTGGAATATGGACAAATATAGCGCTTCTTCACCCGATATCCAACGAGGTCGAAGATAGCGCTTCTGCGTCCCATGGATATGGGACGCAGAAGCGCTATGTTTTTCTGTATTGGTACGAGCATGCGTGTGATAATGAATTTCAGGCCAACTTGACACACGGCTTAAAACAGCGCAATACAAAGGGTTAGAAGAGCGCGTTAGAACAGGGTTTGTTATGAGCCATAAAAACAACATTGAAATCTGTCTCCAAACTGCCTTAGCGGTAAAAAAACAACAACCCAGAAGCAGAAGGTAAAAAACCAAACATTGGGACCTTGCTTTTCTTGAAATGTTATCCCCAGAAACTATCCAGGAAAAAGATTGACATCCCTTATTTTGGTGGAATGTTTCTTATTTTAATCCCCAACAAAATGTAATACATTTCTTTCAATCCCCTACAATTTGTTATACACTTTGCTTTGTATGCCAACACACCTGTGGTTTATGGTTTTGCGACTGTGAAGACTGGCTATAGTGTTCTACTGTTATTCCTGATTCTTCCTGCAAAGTCGAAGTGTGTTGACATTTGCTTCTTTTACAGGTCAGTTCATAGTTCGGATTGGATAGGTAGAAACGTTTTAAACAGTTAACCGGAAGTCACAAGTTCTGTTTAACTCTTTAGGAAAATAAACGTAGATGCCGACCCCTTGCATGATTTCAATATATCTGTACCTTTGTTAGCACAAGAGTTCCTAAGCTCCTCAAACATCAACTTCTCCAAATTACTGTTGACGTAGAATCTTCCCTCCACCTGGAGATTCAAGAATCAAGAACTAAATGTAAATAGAACTCAACGTTTGTATGCATCTGAAAATCACACTCTAATATAATAGCACATATAATGTTTATTTCATTAACCCTCCTACACATGTAAGCGCATACTCCTAGGTGCCTCAAAATCCCAATGTGTTAATGCACATAATGGTTGAGTAACCCATGCCACACTTTCCTGTAATTGTATTTGCAAGTATGTATGGTTGATTAGTGCCACAGCTTGCCTCTGTAGAAATTGACCAAGGTTGAGAACCTTATCTTTTCCACAGTGGCCAAATTCCACTGCAATAGACTATGCAAGTCTCGCGATGCCATATTCAAACTTCCGGGACCATTGTAGTCCGGAGTTTTACGTGGGGCGGAATTTTGTTTCAGCAATTATTTTAGTTTAACAGAGTTCATTGCCATGAAAATTCTATACTATGTTGGGAATGTAATACTAAGTACATACAATATATGAAAGTAAAACGAATTCAACAAAATAACAAGGAAAACCTGAGGATAAGACTTGACCTCCATTTCCAGTTACTTGCCACTGTTGTGAAACAGTGAGATATATGTTGGTTTTCTTGAGAAACACGCTGATGTAGGAGGGTTAAATTTTGAGCGCCTTTTCAGCATGTTCAGAAAGTACTATCTTTATAAACAGTACTCACAATCTTAACAAATTTATTTGAACAGTTTCCAGAAGAAGCCACCAGAGGCTAGTCATACTGGAGCAAGCCTGGAATTTCATCTTTGAGAGGGCAAGGCCATTCTCATTTTGCAAAAGGCACTTCCATTAGAAAATCTCAAAGTCTCTAGGGAACTTTTGAAGGGGCACCAAGGCCAAGACCAGAGACCAAGAGGATGATGGTTCAAATCCCGCTCTAGTCAATTTTTCTTTGTTCAACCCCAAATCAGAGAGAAATATACGTTAATCTTATCGTCTGCTAAACAAAATACATTGACTACACTATTTTGACTAGTTGATCGACTAGACGCATTCGAGTGAAAACATCCCACGCATGCGTGATTTCAATTGCAACTTGACGAAAGGTCAACACCCGAACTTGCTCCTGGTTAAAACGTCAAGTACAAATCAGCTCAACTCAGAGCCAGTGCATTCCTCCACAAACAGATCTTGATCACCAAGGAGTCAACAAGTCTTTTTCGCTGCTCGTTTCTGTTCACTTCCGCAATTCAAGAGTAAAACTAACCTTCATGTTTGGAACGAATCCTTTCTTGATCTGCCATAAGTGTGGGGACAGCTGATGAAGATACTCCAACTCCTGTGTGTATGTCCGTACGCCTGCCATCTTATCCTGTTATCACCTCCAGCTGCTTCTTTTGAGTTATTATTCTGAAAAATGTTATCGACCACACAGTCACTTTAAGATCATGTAATATTGTAATGTACTTTACCTGGAGCTGAGAACTTGCACAACAGTATTGCACAACAGCATGAAATACAAAATACATAAAGTAAACAGACCCTGTAAGTGTTACTCTGGTAGCCATTAGCCTTTTTGAGATATGGTGGACACTATAGGAGTGCACTGTAGAATTTGGTGTATACAGACAAATTTACCCAAACCAAACAGTGTTGTAGTAATGTGTCCGCCATATCTCAAAATGGCTCATGGAAGTGGGTGTTGTGATAAGTGTGTCATGCTTATTTGCTTTGTCCGAGTTGCAGGGTATTTGACACTTTCCCCCCATACAAACAAAACTATTCTGCTCTGAAGACTAGTCATATCTAGGCCTAGCCTACATATAGTTTGTAAATAGACCCATAATTAGTGCCAATCCAATTCATAGTGGATTGGCACTAGCCTAATTGGCACTATTTTTATGGGGCTAAGTTTGTAAGTGATGACTTTTTGAGATGTTTGGCTCCAAACAAGGCTGCGATACACTTGGGCGTCTTCTTTCAAGTTAAGTATTAATATTTTCCCAATTCTCTTATTTCACCATTCAAAAGTCAAAGGCCATATCAAAAAATAGATCAGAAAAAGACATTTTCTTGGTCTTTAATTTTGGTGAAACTTAGGATTGACGTCAAAGAAGGAAGAAAAAGTATCAGCTAGAGAATAATTGTAAGTTTGTGTACTAGTTTGATGTCGACTAGTTCTTGGAGGACAATTGAGCTGTGTTTATTGAAATACAATGATAATGTTCTTTGCCCCCCAACAAAAATTTACCAAAAAGAGAAAGTAACGTTATTCTTTAGAAGGACCAGTCCCATAAATAGTGCCAATACGCTGGACACCCTCCGCTTCTTGGCCCTACGCCCAAGTACCTTCAGGAGGTGAGATAATTTTTTGAAAAGATACCCACTTTTTTAAAGCAGAGATCCCCCCCAGTTGCACTCACCGTAGCGCAATTGTGGAGAGCACATTTTAAAAGGAAAATGTGCGCGCTTGTTTTAGTGTAATTTTATGAACGGTACGGTGTAAGTGACAACTGTGGGAAAATTTCGGCACAAAAACGTCAGTTTCTATTCGAAAAATTATCTCACCTCCTTAAGGTACTCTTGGGCGTATCCGTAGGGCCAAGAAGCGGCGAGGGAGTCCAGCGTATTGGCAATGTATTTATATGGGGCCGTAACTTAAGTAGTGTCAATCACTACCGATTGAGGGCGCTGTTCACCGCGCTGCTACTTTTTTTAATGGGAAACTGTGACCACCTTAACGTGTACAACGCTAAAGAGAGATCGGTGGTGCGGAGGGATATAGATTAAACCCATGTTAACCGTTTCATTCATAAAAATAAACGGAACTACTTTCAAGATGGAGTTTTTCTCTTGCGTTTGATATGCAATTTGGCATTCATTTTGTTGGGAGTATTTGTGTAAAACTTGCTGTAAAATCACAAGAAATCTTGTTTTCTGCGCTGAAATTCATTGAGAACTGTAAGTAATTATCCTCTTAGGGCCCCGTAATGAACCGAAAATGACAGTTAGTTGAGTATTTAATTATGTAATTACTTTTGGAATTAAAACTTTTAGTTGTCGCGCTTTTTCGCGCTTGATTGTCAAACACGTTGATACGGCCCTTGGGAAATGTTCAATTACGCGAGGGGAATTGGATGTTGTGTGCAGCGAAAACGTTGCGCTTGTACACGGTCAACAAAATTTGTTATGTAAACAAGGCCAAATATTTGGCGATATTTGGAACTTTGACCTTCCATAAGTCATGTAAGTCCGGTTTTCATGAACCGATCCCCACAAGTAAAGTAGCAAAATGAATGTTCTCAAAGAGCTCTATCTAACTAGACTACTTACAACTCAATCATGCAAATCAGATCAAATCTCAAAATTTTGTAAATTAAACCACAGAGTAAGATTAAACTAACTTAAGTTAAGTTGTAAAAAATGTAAATTAATTTTTCGTACTCACTTGATATTGATTATATTATAAACAAAAACATTCATCACTTTTTATGCCTCCTTTGTTGAGATACAGAGTGCATCAAACCACCACTCAGATGTTTACTAATAATTGTTGATTGTGTTTGGGGTGGGGAGAAATTATTATTTTTTAATGTTGCACCATCATTCTGACACATGCACAAAACATTACATTGTAGTAACAATAGAGGGCGCAAAACATTTCATAATGTGTGTGAAAACATCACTCGTGTGTTTCCATATAACTTTTTCTACTCACCAAATGTATCAATGTTTTACAGTAGAAATCTTCGCAAAATCCTTAATCTGTGGCCCGGGAAGAGGCTAGGGGTGTACAGGTTCCTGCCTCTGTTTTTTGGTTTCGGTGCTTCGTTGGAATGGGTTATGATCAACGCCCGAATTGCACCTGGCAGAGAAACATTTTGTAAGTTTTGGTTCTATCGTTTCTGCATGGCCAATGTAGAGTCTGGGAACCTAACGCTTATAAAGTGTAATCGTTGTATTTTTGGTGGTCAAAAAGTGGTACCATACTGAAGGTTATGATATGGGCGTTGCTTATAATAGCAAAAAAGGGGTGGAATAAAAGTAAAGTTATAAATGTAAAGTTATTTTTGTTTGTTAGTGGTTTGTTTTTGTCCAGAATAGCTTTAAACTGGCTTACACTTACAGCACAAACATGTGAAAATTTAAACCTTATTGTTGATTGAATTTTATTTTCGACAGGGGGTAGTTTTCTTGAAAATAAAAGTTAAAAAGTAAAAAAGTGCTGTGTGGTTTGGTTCTGGCTTTCAAACAGTTCCATTAACATTTAAGGGCCATGTTTACTAATTAAGAAGTGTCACTGTCAGCAAGTGTTAAGTTACAAAAGGTTAACTTGTTGAAATTGGTTTTATAATAAATTTTTATTAAATACTTATTGCTTAGACTTAGTTAGAGAGATCAAGAGTAATGTTAAAACTCCATCGATCCATACTAGTTTTTTGTATCTTTCTTTTAAAATTCTACCTCCTTTTTAGCTCTTTAAAAAGTAGTGCCAACACTTTTTAATTAAGTTTTTCCTATTAAAAGTATTATTTTCCTTGTTATTGTTTCCAGATGATGTTTACCGTAGGAAGCAATCTGAGCGTAACCATGCGGATAAACTAGCACTAGCAGAAAATTCAGAGGAGACTTCAAGTCTGTCGTCAAGCTAGAGAGACTCAATTGTGCAACGCTGAGCTGTTTTTTGAATAACTCAAACGTGTTTCTGAAGGATGACGATGTGTCACATACAACTGGCATTGTAGTGTGCGTTATACCTCGTTTGACAAGAGCTTAAGAATTGTCTTGACCGCAAACAAAAGTTTTTGTGGAGGAAATTCATTCATCAGACTCAAAAAGACAATTGGATTTTCAACCGATTTTAGCCCATTTATGACAAATTGGATCGCTACGAGGATCGAGAGTTAAAAATGCCCGCTGGGACAGACTTGTTTCCGTATTTGAAGTTCCTGACAGCCAGCATGTTGTCCATGATGGCAGGGGCGCAAGTTGTGCACGCCTACTACAAGCCAGATATGGTAATGTCTAGAATGTTGGCAAATTTGTCATGGTCATTTCGTATTATTATTAATTTCACGGGTAAAAACACTAACATTACAGTACAAAAATATATAAAAAATACAAAAAATACAAAAAATACAAAACAACAGATTCAACAATCCGGTGTACATTCCAAAAATAGGACAATGGCATCTGAATGATAACAAGAAAGTAAACTTAATTACTGTCTAGTTGTTTTTCGAATGCCATTACCATTAGATGAAAAAAAAAGTCCAAAAGCCATACCACATAGAAAAGGAGAAAGAAGAAAGAAAAATACTCATCAAATTGAAGTGTTGGTTGGGCACTACCACACACCCCCTTCCTCCTTCAGAAAATTTAAGACAAATAAGACAGAGCTTTTTTTTATGGTGAGGCGGGGGAGGGGGAGGCGGTCATAGCAGTTTGGTTTCTGTAATATTATTTTCGCTCAACCTTTTGAGTCATTATTTATCATTTCTGTGAATTTTATTTCATTGCAGCCCCCTACAGTTTGTGGTGGACATTTGATAATTTTTGAAGAAAAAAACCCCCATGGTGCATAGATATATTAGGCCAACATGTATATCAAATTCCTAGAAAAAATCTGGCACGTTCCAGGGACAAAGGACGTTCTGCTGGACCATGACATTGTGCCGAACTACGGCAACAATCCTTCACAGGGAATAATGCGCAATAGCGTTTTAAGCATTGTAATATTCAGGCGGTGGTCCACAGACCGGTCCATGTCTGCCCGCTGGAATACTTGACCAATTCCTTTAGAATGTTCATAGTTTAAAATTTGAGTTGCTCCCCAATGGCCATGTGTTTCAGTTTGACAAAGTCGCTATTTTATTTTATCTGAATTTTTGATAAAAACTTCAGCCATTGCAAACTTCCACAGTTAAAAGTGCACCTACTCGGTGGAGTTTCTCAGTTCTTAAATTTTGTTTGTTCATGCAGACGATACCAGAGATTCCTCCTGAAAGAGGCGAGCTGGGAAGATCACGAGATGAGGCAAGAAAAGCAGCAGAGAACCAAATCAAGACGAAGGAAGAGAGCTAGCATCAAATGTTGAAATTATGTAGAACTGTTGACAGTGCTCGAGTTTGAGGAAAAAATCCACAAGACCGCAGGGCTTGTAGCTCAAAACAAGACCAGAATCAAAAAGAGAAAAACAAATTATCTACACAGTTTGACATTTGAGCCGTTTTTATTGAAACAAGCTCTAAGAGAAGATTTATCTAATTCTTGTCTTATGGTTAATACTTCAATACTCAACAGAATTGAAAGCTACTTTCTCAGTTTAAATTAGAAATAACAGAGAGGTGTTGTTGATTAAAAAACACAAGACCGCTGGACTTGTACGGTTGATAGTTAACTGGCCAGACGCTAAAATCACTGGCCTTAGGCCTGCAGTCCAGTCAAATTTCGAGGCCTATTTGATGCCTTGTTCATGTTATCAAGGAATGGTACTTGGAAATTTATGTCAAGTTTCTAGATAATTGTTTGAATGTTTGACACGGCCCAGACCTCCACTGTTCCATTGCCTACAAGCTTTGCTTCTTAAAAATGGATCCCTCTGCAGTATCACATTTTGGTTTGCATCAAGATTTCTTAACATCACATGCCTTTTGCATCTATTTCTTCAAATCTATTAAGTTAAATGGTTTTCTTGTATTTGATCTTCTTTGATTGATATCCTCAGAATTGAAAATGTTGTTGCTGTGTGAATTAAATTAACACTGAAGTGAATAGTAGTTGTCAACTCACTGTCTGAATGTAACAAGGCGTTGAAAAGGGGCATACCATGCACAGGCATGATATTTGGCCCTTAGAAAAAAAGTAGGAAAAATTGTATTGAGTACAAGGGCTGACCTACATGTAGATTAGGTATACAATGGTTTTATAGACTTTTCAGGCTATTAATAATATTTTTGCTCATTTTTCTGATGGGAAAAAAACAAAAAATCAGATTAAAGTAGGCAGAATATCATGCCTGCATTCATTGCATAAACAAAAAAATGTAAACACTGCATTGAACTGGCCAGAAGTTCCCCTTGGAAAAAATGGTGCACTACCTTGCTCCTCCCCCTCCCCCACACCCTAAAAATATATTCCTTATCTTTCGCAACTGGTTGTATGTGTTAATTACCTGTTAAAATCAAACCACCAGAGTCCAATTACTACGCACTGTTACGGTGTTGCGTTATTATTTTGGCTAAGGAATTTGTTGACAGCGAGGGAACAGGAAGTTGAGTATTAATGTTCTTGCTGGTATACACTGTAAAATAATGATCACTTCGGAAGAAGTGAAGATTCTTTGATGTACCACCTGCACAAATTTAAATCCAAATTCAAACCCTCTCATATAATGTTATTATTCTTCCAGACTTTTCAAAGCCATAATTCTTACAACTGAATAAATAAAGACCTTTCAAAAACATCTTTAGGCACAGTAGTTCTGTCCAGCAAGTTTTATTATACAATTCACATTATGTACATTGTACAGGGATCACTTTAAAACAAAAGTAAGGACAATGGCTGAAGGACCCTGCTGACCAGACCTTGTTACAATTCTTACAATTGAATTAACGTCTGGCCATTAACTATTGTTTGAATTAATATAATATGTCCTTTTGGTTGGTAAGCAGTTTGTAACAGCTAATTCTATTTTCTCAATTGACTTAAAGGTATCAGACACGTTTGGTAATGACTCAAAACAAATATTAGCATAAAAACTTACTTGGTAACAAGCAACGGAGAGCTGTTGATAGTATAAAACATTGTAGAAAACGACTCCCTCTGAAGTAACATAGTTTTTTCTCACTCAAATAATAAACACTTCTTGCAAGAAGTTTATATTCCTATCTGAAAGCACACAAATTTGTACAACAAGGGTGTTTTTTCTTTCATCATTTTCTTGCAACTTCGATGACCAATTGAGCCCTAATTTTCACAGGCTTGTTATTTTATGCATATGTTGGGATACACCAAGTGAGAACACTGGTCTTTGACAATTACTAAACGTGTTCAGTGCCTTTAATAAAGACCTTTTTAAAACATGTTTAGATGCAGTAGTTCTGTCCAGCAATTTTTGTTTGTTATAATTCACAAAAGAGAGATTAACCTACACGGTCTTACCACAAATTTCTTATGCTATTTTATAATTCACATATATGTACACAGATCACTTTAAAACAAAAATAAAGACAATGGCTGAAGGACCCTGTAAAATTATTCTACATTAAATTTAGGGATGAGATTGCATGAAAATGTAAAATCCTGAAAATTTGATATTTCAGCTCCACTGGATGTACAGGATGTTACACTTTAGAGGTTTACAAGACTCTACATCATTTTAATTTAGATATCTGAAGGTCTGGTCACGACAAGGACAACGGTCTTTCATCTCTGTGATGGCAGTTTTGCCTTCAAGCAAGAGAAAATTTGAAGGTGAAGGGAGAACAATGACAAATCCTGAAAACAGGGAAAAATCTGATCAATCGCATGCCTGCAAATTACTCTACTCTGTCTTCTAATATAATAATGGCTTCTTATTTAGCGCTCATATCCGTCACTCAGTGACGCTCGAGGCGCTTCAACATTCAATATTTTCTTGCAAGGTATTGTGGAGCTACGTTTTTGAAATATGAGACCAATTCCTTTACATAGCACCGTGTAATGGTTTATAAGGTGCTATGGCGCAATATGCTGCTGATCAAACCAGGAGCAGGGGGCGAACCCCTTCTCTTTACGATAAGTACACTGGTTCTTGTACGTGCATTACACAACACACGGGACCAACGGCTTTACGTCCCATCCGAAGGACGCAGCGATAATGGTTAAGTGTCTTGCTCAAGGACACAGGTGTCACAACTGGGACTCGAACCCACACGCTGTTGAACTGAAACACCAGAGCTTGAGTCTGGTGCTCTTATTCGCTTGGCCACGACACGCCATAACAATAATCCTGTTATAAAGAGGTAACTTGGCCAGTCCCAGCGATCTTGTTATAACGAGAGTCAACTGTATCAGTTGATTTCTTGACAATCAATACTATACCCAGATAAGTGTTGTTTGAAGCTGTGCATGGGTGTGGATAAATAATAGTTTTTATTTTTAGGTACTCCTACACAGGGTTTCCCTTTACATTTTTTTTTGCACTCGCCGAGTGGACAAGTGAATCAACATTTGAGTAGTTTACAATTCCTCTTTTATTTGCAAGAATTGTTCAATCAAGTCTCTCCTTTTTCCCAACCAAGCGTCATACAACACCTTGTGATTTCCTAATTTAGAAGATTTTTTAGTGAAATTCAACATTAGTCCAGCAATTCTACACATACATGTATCTACTTCGACTGGTAACACATTTTTTACTGGCCCGGTCGGACTATAAATCGAAATGTTTTGACAAGCCCGCCACTGTTTTTATTGGCATTTGGAGAGCAGGCAACCGCTAAGGTCGAACTCTGTGGCGTGTCGTGGCCGAGCAGTCAAGCGCACTGGACTCAAGCTCTGGTGTTTCTGATCATCAGAGTGTGGATTGAGTCACTTGTGTCCTTAAGCAAGACACTTGACCATTATTGCTTCCTCCTTTGGATGGGGTGTTAAGCCGTAGGTTCCGTGTTTTGTGTAATGCACATAAAAGAACCCAATACACTTATCGTTAAGAGAAAGGGTTCACCCTGGTGTTTCTGACAAGGTTGGCTGCATTAAGTTTGCGTCACAGCACATTGTAAACAGTTACACGTTGCTACATAATAAACAGAAAAAATAATGAACGCATGGAACGGATTCTGCATATTTACATGGATCAATGACCGCCTTTTCTTACTCAGATCAGCTTATATTTGATCAGAGGTAAAATGTGTCCAATCAGATGCATTAACGGTCTACAGCGAGAACCAGAGTGTGTCTCTGAGACAACTTTATGATTATTCATTGAGGTCAGAGGTGAAAGGTAACCATTTGGATGCCTCCATAAATGATGGCCAAAGAGCTCTTTGCTTCCCAGATAACTCGGCTGAAACTTATCAAGTTCTGAGTGCATTGGCAATGCACAACAACAGCAGCTCCCTTCACGGAGCAGTCACATCACTAATCTTTATTCAAAGAGGTCAGAGGTGAAAGGTGACCAAGTGGATGGATGCCATTTCTACATCAGAGCTGAGCGGCTTACTTTCCAGATCACTCAGCTAATTTCCATATAAGGATTTGAGAATGCATTGGCAACATACAAAAGAGCAGCTCACTTCTCTGACCAGTCACACCAGTTATGATTATTCACAGAGGTCAGAGGTGAAAGGTGACCAAGTGGATGCCATTTCTGTACATCAGAGCTGGGCAGCTTGCTTCCCACATCACTCGGCTAATTTTCATTCATGGAGTTCAGAGTTCATTGGCAATCCACTCAAATAGCATCTTGCTTCCCTGACCAGTCACAGCAGTCGATGTTTGTTCATAGAGGTCAGAGGTCACACGTAACCAATTGAATGCCTTGATGAATGATGATCCACATCAGAGAAGAGCGACCTGCTTCCTAGATCACTCGGCTAATCATTATTCATCGAGTTCAGAGTGCTTTGGCAATCCACAGAGAGCATAGGTGAAAGGTCATGTGTCGGATGCCATTTCTAAACTTCCAAGACCACTTAGCTAATACACATTACTTAAAAATGATCTGACCACTCAGTCTCACATCTGTCATGTTTATTCATAAAGGTCAGAGGTGAAAGATGACCGACTGAATGCCTTGTTGATGATCGAAATCCGAGAAGAGCAGCTTGCATCCCAGAGCACTCATAAGTTCATTAACAACTTACAATTTACAATTCTCTGACCACTCACATCTGTAATGTTTATTCATAAAGGTCAGAGGTGAAAGGGGACCAATCGGATGCGTTGGCAGGCCTGCGGGTGGCGTAGTGCAATGCCACATCTTAGAAGAAGCTCAATGTAAGGCGGCCAGAAAGACTCGTCCAGTGTGATGTAGGGATCTGGCTCATCATCTGTGCACTTATTCATCAGTACCTGAAATGTTGACAGTATTAAAAAGTAAAATAAAAATAGTCCCATGATATCCCAAGTTCAGGTGGCCTTCCTTAAAGGGTCTGTACACGTTTGGTAAGAAAATTAATGGCAATAAAAACTTACTCAGTAAGAAGTACAGCAGCTTTGGATAGTATAATGCATTTTGAGAAACTTTTCACTTCGAAGTACTGCGGTTATGGAAACATATTTCAGTTTTTATCCCCCCAAATTTGAATCTGAGAAGCATTACTGCAGTAACGTTTCTCAGATTGTGTATTCCAAGTGCAGATTATTCTTCCTGCGTGGACATAACCGCTCCAGATTTTTCGGCAATATCTCAAAAACGCTACCACCTTTTGAAATGAAATTTTCACAGGTTACTTTTATGGTATATATCTACAACTATATAGGATTGAAACAAACAGTGGGTTCCAATTACCAAACGTATACAATCCCCTTAAAAAGGTATTATAAAGGATTGGTTAGGATAAAAAACATAATTGTTTATTTTTAGTCTGGAAGCTTACTGATTATGAAGTTCACACTAGAACCATTTTTTTCTGTGAAATATTTCCCCTCTGAAATGAAGTCATATTCAAGAAAACTGTATCTGAAAACCTAAAAAAAACGCAACAGCTGATTTCGGTTGTTACAACAAGGACAATGTGTTTACATGATGAAAACTCTGCACGTTTTTTCACGATTTTCTCCTGACCAGTACAACGGATTAAGCCAAAATTTTCACAGGTTTGTTATTTCATGTATAGGGTCGATCACAACAAAACATTAATTCTTTCTGCGACTATTTTGTCAGTTTTAAAGAGATGTTTAACCGAAAATACACGCGGCTTAAGTGGAAAGAGGCTAATACTTAGAAAGACAATTGAACTCTGACCTCTAATATTTCGAGGAGCGATATGTAGCGATGCTGCTCATCATCCGACTCTGCAGAACTTCGTCTCTGTAAAACATAAAATAAATTTGTATTATTATATTGATGCTCTATGGCTTTGTCCGCATTAATGGCTTCCCCAGTGGCTGTGGCTGGAACGCCAAAAAAGACCTCTTCTTCAATGTTGTCACTGCAGCCAACGGCCATAATAATAATACAAATAGTGGCTTCTTATAAAGCGCTCGAATCCTTCACTCAGTGACGCTCATGGCACTCCAACAATATTTCCCCTGGGTCATTTATGTCATTCCTAAAACCATCTAAGCTCCCTTGGGAGTATACAGCCTGTGCTACCAAAAAGGTAGCGCACCAAGCTAAATCACTCGCAAGAACAATTTCTGCCTTCACATGTTCCCATTTACCCCTGGGTGAAGAGAAGCAATCATAGCTAAGTGTGTTGCTCAAGGAAATAAGTGTCATGACCCACACCCTGATGACTTTGCCACCAGAACTTGAGTCTGATGCACTAAACTGCTCGGCCAAAGACACGCGACATCCAATAGTCGTAGCCAAAGTTGCTTGATTCAGACGCTGCCTAACAGTGGCTGCCCACCCTCACAAAATGGTGGCCTTGCTTTGTTGGAAAATTAAAAACCTAGACCCAGATTATGAGCGGGTATCCGTTCACCTACCCTTTTACTTGTTTTGTTGACGTCTGCCAGTGAGGGTAGTGGAAAGTGCTTGGTGGCAAAGTGTGCCAGTCTGCGCATCAAGTCTTGCTGTAGCTCCAAGGCGCGGAGTCTCTTCTTTGATAACTCCTTATTCAGACCGTTATCACTGGAGAACAGAATAGAGAAACTTCACTGAGTGGGAGTAAATATCTAATTATACATAACAATAACGGCTCATACTGTCCCATTGCACAATGCGCAATACACTTACACGCGCCTATCCTGTCCACCATTTTGGGAGTCAAAATGTACGCGTTCCGCGTTGTGCAAGGGGTCAATATAGCACAACTCCAAAAAAAATCATCAGTGCACTTAGGGCACTGGTCACAACGATCTGAATTACAAGGAGTCATAGCTGGGCTGACCTTTTTCTTGTGAGCATAATTTGGTTGTGCTTAGCTGGTTTTTGTGCTTAAGCAGCTCCATGCATGGCCCAATTTCATAAAGCCTGTAAGCACAAAAACTTGCTAAGCACAGAAAAAGTTTGCCTAGCAGAAACATTTACCAGCCCAGATTCTGTCAATTTTAATTTGTTGCGACTGGTGCCCCGCTCATTTGTTGCTTAGCAAAGACATTTTATAAGCAGTATTTTTGCTTAGAAATTAGGCCTAGGTTGCAGGCTTCTGCTGCTAAGCAAGATACTACTGTGGAAACCAGATTTCTGTGGCTCAAATTGGGCTCCTGGATGTTTTGTGAGGCAACTCTTCAGAAATAAACCAAGACTTTCATTACGGGGGGTAACAGTGGGAAGGTGTCTGCAGGGGTCACTACTTTCCCCTGCCTCGTCCTTGTAAAATTGGCCTCATCCCGTTATTCAAGAAATGAAAGCTACAAGAACAAAAAACAGTGCATATACCTGTTATGTTGTTGTAAGGCCGCGCCCTTGGCTTCGTCAAGTTTCTCTTGAAGACTTTGCTGAACCTCCTTGTGTTGTTCCAACAACGGTTTCTCCCTGTTATTTAACAAGAGCAAGCACATTTTAGGGAAACTTGATCTGGATCAAACTTTCCCTGCCTGTTTTATGTGAGAAGTCTCCTTGTCAGTAATAATGATAATAATAATAAACAGCACTTATATAGCGCACAGTATCTGACAAAAAATGCCATTCAAGGGCGCTGGTTTGCAAAGACTTCAGGATTGAAAATGCTCGTTTGAAGAGATGCGTCTTGAGCTGTCGTTTGAAGATTGACGGATTATTCTGTGTTTTTAGGTTAAGTGGCAATGAATTCCATAGACGAGGTGCAATGTTAGAGTCAGCTCTGTCTCCATAGCTAGCGAGGCGGGATACACAGGTACGTAGAGAGTGCGAGCCGAGTACTCTAAAACTAATTTATGATACTCAATGTCAGACCTTGATCTGTGTGTACATAAGATCTTACTTGCTCGAAGGCACGTTTCAAAACAAAGCGCGGAATTCTGGATTGCTCTCTGTTACCTTAGGTATTAATACATCAGTCAGGGTTCTCCAAATGCCACGCTTGCGTATCGGGCCAATACAAGTGAATTGTGTGCCAATCTGCGTGAGTTGCTGCTGATTCGCAAAAAAGAAGAGGTTATTTTTCCTTTTACTTCAGATCAAATTCACAAAAACCATCTAGATAAAAACATTTACAATGCTCTAGTTTGTACAGTAGGGATTTTAAAACCGAGATAAATTACCAAGTAGAAAACATTCCAAGTGCCTTGTTTCAATTCAGTGTGCTTTGGCCAAACTTCAACAAATTTGGGTCCAGAATTCCCCACAATAAAAACAAATATCTGGGGAGAACCCTGACAGATTAGCCTTGTGGATTACCTGAGGATGGCTACCTCATGGAAAACTGCTTTCTTTGTTTGCTCGAGTGAATTAAACATGGTTTAACTAAATAGACTGTGCAAGTCTCGCGCATATCACAAACAAGAAAACAAAACTCAAACGAAGACTATATTTTTCTATGAAATCAAATCTTCTTTTAAAATTATATTTATACAAAATTCTTGAAAATAAAAATACCCAAAGCAACTTGTTATAAATAAATTTTCAATTTTTGTATAATACAAATAATTTTTGCAAATTAACATTGAAACAAAATTAAAACGTGGAATAAGGATGCTTATGGTTAGAAACCCCATTTACCAATCACACCCGAATGTGTGGATCCATCACATAGTAACCGGAAACGGAGGTCAAGTCTTATTTTAAGGTTTTTCTTTGTTAATTTGTTGAATTGATTTTATTTTCATATTGTTAATCACTTAGTATTACGTTCCCAACATCATATATATTTTTCATAGCCATAAACTACATTAAACTAAAATAATTAACAAAACAAAATCCTCTCACTTAAAACTCCATATGGTTGGGACCACAATAGTCCCGGAAGTTCAAGTATGTGCGAGACTTGCACAGTCTATAGCACCAACATCTGCTTGTTTTGGAGGCAAACAAACTGCTATTGTAATTCAGTCGATGGTTGCCCTGTAAAGGTCTGAGAGTTGAGTTACCAATAATGCTGTAGGACTTTAATAATCGCTTCAAGAAAGAATCCATGCCAAATAGGCTGGCCTGGGCCCAATTTCATAGAGCTGCTAAGCACAAAAATCTGCTAAGCATGAAATTTCTTCCTTGATAAAGACAGGATTACAAACCAAATTTCAATGTGATTTTCAGGATAAGCAAACAACAGCTGAACACCAGTAACAAGCAATATGCAACACATGGAAATTTGGTTGATAATCCTGTTTTTATCAAGGAAGAAATTTCATGCTAAGCAAATTTTTGTGCTTAGCAGCTCTATGAAATTGGGCCCTGGGCCCAATTTCATAAAGCTGTTAAGCAGAAAATACTTCTTAACAAATTTCTTTGCTAAGCAAAAAATGAGTGGGGCACCAGTTGCAACAGTGTAAACGTTATGGAATTTTGGCTGGTAACCAGTTTCTGCTAAGCAAGATTTGTCTGTGCTTAGCAAGTTTTTGTGCTCACAGGCTTTATGAAATTGGGCCCTGTTCAGAGTTACAAAGTCACCTGTTCAACTCTTCCTCAAGCTCTTTCCTCTGCGTTTGTACGACACCAAGCGTCTGCTCCAGCTGAACTACTGAAGTCTCCAGCTCTCTCTGTAGAATCGCCCTCAGAGTGGTGGGGTCGTTCGGATAGGCTTTAGTGGAACAACACAGAAGTACAGAAATATTGACTCATGGAAAAATTTACACAAAGGAATGGACTCCCAAACTGGTGTAAATGGTAGATTCGCATTGTGCGGAGGTGCGTTCTGCGCTGTGCAAGGGGTCAATAAAGCGCAACAAAGTCATCATTGCGCTTCGAACATTATTACCCCTGGTCACTGGGCCATTTATTTCATTTCTTCAACCAACTTAGCTCCCTGGGGAGTATACAGCCTGTGCTGTGGTAAAGAATTGTGCCTAGCACAGACTTACACTATTTGTCAGTGAATTGTCGGATAAGACTTAACTTATTGTTCTCTGAGGCAGGGCCCAAATTCTTAAAGCTGTTAACAGTCCTGCAGCCGATTTCAGGATTAATCCTATCTCGAGTTAACCGCCAGAACTTTAATTCAATGTGCTAAACCGCTCAGCCGTGACACGCCACAATGCTTTTTTTTGGAGGGGGGGTACTTCTGTACAAGAGGAAAAGAGTGTGCAAAGGACACCCTCTGCCACATATCGGGCATAGTATAATGTTTTCAATCCTAGATGAGACACTGCTTACTAGGTACCTACCTTCTATTGGTGCATTTTTCAAAACATGAATCTCCCCTGTCAGTTCTTTCTCCTTTGCTTTGCTCACTTCAAGCATCTAAAAGAGGAAAAAAGAAAGCAATGGAAAGATAGTTCACAAAAAGCCACATCCTTTTGTTTTAATTATTTTATTATTATTGATAATCCGGTGTTTACTTAAAGCCCCTGTGGTTCGGGGCCGCACCTGCCTGGCCACTTGGTGGGGAACGGAGCTCCCCCGGCCCCCATGAGGGTGCTACTCCGAACGCCTCCAACTCTGTACTTTGCCGGGCTCTCACGACACCCAGGCGAGGCTAAACCAGGGGCCCACTCAGGTAGACCCTCGTCAGGTATGCCTGCTCGATCCTCCCAGCCACTTGGTGGGGAACAGACACAGCAGGCATGGGTATCATCCACTAGGAGCCTGGCTGGTAGAGCAGAATGCAATACCTTCCCAACTTTTTACGAAGCAATTATGGTTAAGTGCCTTGCTAAAGGGCACAAGTGTCATGACCAGGATTCGAACCCACACTCTGCTGCTGAAAACACCAGAGCTTGGGTCCGGTGAACTAGACTGCTTGGCCACGCAAGCCACAAAATGTGGATGTACTTACCAGGCCTAGAATTACACGGAGGCCATGGAGGCTATGGTCTCTGTTGCCCCTGGTCTTGGCCTTTGTGCCTCTTCAAAAGTTTCCATAGACTTTAAGATTTTTCCCTTTACGAAATAAAAATGGCCTTGCCCTCTCAAAGATGAAATTCCAGGCCTGACTTACTTGATTTTCTGCAGCACCTAGACTTCCCAATGGTTGTTCCTTTGAGAGGTCGACGTGAATCTGTGATGAAATGCAAAACGTCAGCATGAAAAAATGTCCGTGAAATATCTACATGTACATGCCCCAAACCTTTACAAGTCAGGCCCCCATTTTATCAATCTGTTAGGGGCCATTCATAATATTAAAAAAATATTAAAATAAATAAATTGTTTTCTCTCGTCCACTCACCCCATATTTTACATATTGACAGACAGTTCAACTGTAAATTGAAAGGTAGGTCATAGATTGGTAAATTAATTACCATAAAAACTTACTTGGTGAGAAGCACTGCAGCTGTTGATAGTATAAAGTATTTTGACGAAGGATTCCCTTTGAAGTATTATGGCTTGGAAATGTTTCATCCAAAAACATTTGAATAGAAGAAACGATTCACGCATGAATCATTTCTCAGATTTCTGAGGGTTGGTGTCCAATCCCGAATGCTGAGGCCAGAGATGCGGTTAGTACCCGCTGTCACCTCGCTAAACGTGGATGGATTTGACGTTCTTGTGAAAAGACTGTGAGAATTTTTTGCTGTTTGCTCAACAAGTAGAGTAAGACACTGTATTCATCTGAAACTTTTACATGTGACTTTTATTGTATCTTTCTTTATAATTTTGCCTATAAATTAGCATTACGTCTAAAAACAATCTATGAGCCCCCCTTTAAGAACAAAGTACAACTGTACACTTAAGAACAAAATAATGCCTCAAAAGAAGCAGATATTTTGGATCAATGCTCTCCCCACTCAGATCATTTTCAATTGTTTTATTTCTGGTTTCCAGCATGCAGCTTTGTATATCAAACAAGAGGATATTCATGCCATCTCCCCATCTGGGCCCAATTTCATAGAGCTATTGCTTCACAATTTCCTGCTAAGCAAAAATGAGCAGGAAACCAGTTACAGATGGTACACATGAAATGGTATTTTGGTCGGTAACCTTTAATTCTACTCAGCATAATTTTTAGCTACTTTTGTGCTTTTAAAAGCAGCTCCATGAAATTGGGCCCAAACATGGAGGTAAAAAAACACAAAGTTTACTGATAACGATGAAACAGCACAGACAATCTAGAAGAGGCCGCTGGGTATTTTGATTTTTGTCTCCTCTTTTAATCATTTTTTTGGAATATCTTTCTCATACCTGATTGATTTCTGTCCATATTTTCTCACACTGATTGTGAAGATGCTTTTGGGCCGCCAATAGTTCCTTTCCTTGTCCAGGGTTTACTGCCATTGTGTGATGATGATGACGGGACGCTTGTTAGTGATCACTGTCATAACAAAGCATCGTGAATTCAGGAATGGCTCTGAAACTGTGGAGCAAACAAAGAAGGGTCAAGAAGTTCATTAAAATCCTTTACCATCCCATTTGTTTCTATACTCGTGGTTTGTGGCGTGCCATGGCCGAGATTGTTGTTTGTCAGAAATGAGCCAGACTCACACTAATTAAATAATAACGATCTTGCCTTTGTTTACTTTTCTTCTGTATTATTTTCTATTTTGTAATAAATTTTTATTTCACAAATTTTGAAATTGTGCCAATAATTTGACGAAATGAGTACGAAAGCCCAATCGTGCCACTGGTTTATATATTATCAGTGGGAAAGTAATTTGTATGAATTAATAATTTTTTATTAAACAAATTAAGTAATTCGTTATTAAGAATTGAGACCAATCCAAGAACTGACTCCGCGGTAGTACAGTTAATTACGATCCTATAAGCTAAAGTAGTAGTCCCAGCCTAATTCTATACCTTCCGCCGCCCAGGTAATAGTTAATAAACAGGACAGTTCTTTTCAGAACTGAGAAGTCTCCCGAACACCCGAATAATCTACTCCGCGGTAGTAGAATTAAGCAAGACAGTTCTCTAAGAACAAACTCTACCTGGCAAGTAGATACACACATGGTGTTACCGCAAACCAAATAAATATAAGAATTAATAATTTGTTATAACGGAAGTAATACATTATCATGAATTAATATTCCAAAGTAACTTGTTACAACAACGGATTATTAACTTGTATTAACGAACTACTTTCCCGCTGATAACTTCAGTGGCACGACTGGGCATAAACTTATAAAAAGTTCAACTTTTTAATGCTTGGCCATTGGTCTACCTCCATGGTGCGACTGTAAGTACTGCCATGCTAAAGTGCTATTCAGGCACAAGTCTGCCAGTGCCACTGCCGCCCCGCGTGTTGTCTCTCGAGTTCGACAAGCTCACGTTAGGTTGAAAAATCGGGCGCAGTTTCGAGTATTAATTCGTAACAACTTTTTAACAACAAATTAATTAATTAATAATTTGCTTTGAAAAATTATTAAGTCGTTATAACAAATGATTAATTCATAATATAACAAATCATTAATTTGTACAAATAACCCCAAAAATTTAATTCGTCATTTATTAATAATTATTACAAATTCAATGGGCATGATGGTGGACTTTTGACTTGAGATGCTATGTCACATGTGGCAGCAGACATACCAGGTAAATCCATTGTTCTCGGTAATGTGCGCATGCTCAGAACTACGTAAACAATGGAAATTTACCTGGTAAGTCTGCTGCCACCTAGTGTTCCAAAGTCCCCATCCTACCTCCATGATTGAACGAATAGGCCTACGTTTACGAAATGATTTTTTTTTCTTCACATATTTATAAAAACAATTATTACCAATAGTTAATTCGTAATAATTAACAGATTACTTTCCCGCTGACAATATAAACTTTGTGCTTTCGTACGTTAGGTCTACGAACACTACACTATATTGTATTAAAATTATATTGTTGTGCCTTTAGCTTTGTGTACGGTATTTTTCACGAATTAGATTAAATGCGTTTGCAAATGCCATACCTCGCGCACCCTCGATCGGCTCCAGTCCTCAGCCTACCGTTTGAACAATCGTTAATTTGCAATTTATCAAACATCAAACAAAATTTTAATTATTCAATTAACAAACTTACTCTTAACTTGGTCTAAGTTGTTTCCTGTTGTTACTGGTTGTTATTCTTCTGCAAAGCGGAAAGTGCTGCAGTCCTCTCGAACTTGCCGCAAAATCTTGTTGTACAGTTCAACCTTGTATTCATAATTTGTGTTCGCTCGACCCTGCCGCAGTGCACACTCGACTCTCCCGGCTATGGGGCGGGGCACTTCTGACCATTGATAACACTACTTTTTTTTTAAATAAGATAAACCTTGTCAGGAATAACTGCAAACACAAATGTGCGTGTAAATAGAAAAAAATAGTTTGAACAACATTGAAAATACTACATAAAAGCTCATATAACTCTTTAAGGGTAATAATTGATTAATTATTTGGTAATTTTTCAATCTCAAAAGTCTAGATTTCAAATGGGGGCACCGGTTTTGGGGTTTTTTGGGGGGGCGTTTTTTTTTTTGGGGGGGTGCGCGCACGGGACATTGTTATAAAATCAATAATGGTTGGATAGATGTTTAAAATTAGAATATAGGCAAAATGATTCACAAAATTATCCCTCGAAATTCTGTGGTTTTCATTTTACTTCGTGAACTAACACGGTCCGCCATTTTGTAGAACCCCATGACTACAAAATGGCGGACCGTGTTGGTTCACTAAAAGTAAAAGGAAAACCACAACATTTCGAGGGATAGTTGTGATTATAGTCTACTTTTAAAACAACTTGTTATAGCCCAAAGCGCCCAATTAGCGGTCATCTGATAAAACGACTTTGTTGTCAGGTGGTCATTGTTTAAATCAGTCACGAGTTCGTCGACAGTGATGAAGAGACCGGGCTAGTAGGGATAAATGATTTTAGGCCTAATTAGGGCTGGCCTATAGGCCTGAGGCCTATAGCGCCGCCGGGACCCGCGCGTAATAGCGTTGATTTCCCGCACTTAACAGCCAAACCACAACTTCCCCATCTTAATGCTTGGCGTCTTCAGATCAACTACTATAAAGTTGAAGAAAAGAAGAAAAAACTAACTACACACACACTGAAGCTGGAAAATGCATTCCTGAGCTATGAGGCGCCATATTATTATGAATAAACATTACTTTAGAATTGTAAGAGAAACTATAAAAAACGAAACCTCTTGTGTAAATGAGTCTTAAAGGGACACGTTGCATTGGATCGGGCGAGTTGGTCTATAAAAAGCATTTGTAACCGTTTGTTAAAAAATGCATATGGTTGCAAAGATGTTTTAAAAGTAGAATACAATGATCCACACAAATATGTCTTGTGAATTGCGTGGTTTTCCTTTTACATCGTGAACAAACACGGTCGGCCATTTTGTGGAGTCATTTTTGACTCCACAAAATGGCCGACCGTGTTAGCTCTTGCAAGAAGTTTTTATTATTTTAGTGAGAAATTACCTATTTCTCAAAAACTACGTTACTTCAGAGGGAGTCGTTTCTCACAATATTTTATACTATCAACAGCTCTCTGTTGCTCGTTACCAAGTCAGTTTTTATGCTAATATATATTTTGAGTAATTACCAAACGTGTACGATGCCTTTTGTTACGGTTCTGAAGTACCCGGTACGTAGAGAAATACTTCGTTATCAGCCAAACCGGTTGATTTTGTATAACGCCTTCAGTGAAGATGTTACTTTTGGAATCCATAAAAACCTCTGTGTTTCTTAAGTTAGGCCCTATAGCAGTTTGATTTGGTTGGGTAGACTGCGCCTATAGGTATTACGGGCCGTAATATTATGAACAAATGTTGGTAGACTTGTTTGTTATATGCAGCCGCTACACGTAACTCTGAAAATGTATGGCAATAAAAGCTTACTTGGTAAGAAGTACAGCAGCTTTGGATAGTATAATGCATTTTGAGAGACTTTTTACTTCGAAGGACTGCGGTTATGGAAAAATATAACACTTTTTATCCCCAAAATATTTTGAATATTGAGAAGCGTTATGGTAACGCTTCTCAGACTGTGTATAATGCAGATAATTCTTCCTGCGTGGACATAAAACCGCTCCAGATTCTCGGCAATATCTCAAAAACGCTACCACCATTTGAAATGAAATTTTCACAGGTTAGTTTTATATGGTATATAATCTACAACTGTATATGGTTGAAACAAACAATAGGCTCCAATTATACCAAACGTGTACGATGCTTTTAAATAATATTTTCTGTTTCAGCTCATTGAATATGAGCTTTTCTGATTGGCCTATCCTAACAATAACATCACACTTTTGTGCCAGCCACTTATAAATTATTAGTTGCTGGCACAAAAGAATACAGTGTGATGTTATTACATGGGCCATTTCTGTAAGGGGAAGGCCCTAATCAGAAAAACTCATGCTCAATGAGCTGAAACAGAAAATATGATTTAATGTTGTTATGTAAATCATAATTTGTGTAACCCTCCCCATGGTTATGGGGGGGGGTATGGGGGTATGTTCCTGAATCTGGAACAAAACTGTCAGCAGTCAATCTGCTGACATTTCAATTATTGTGTTTTGTTTAATTTAGTTTTAAACAATTATCCTATATACCAGCAGAAAAGTAAAAAAACAACCAACCATCTTCAGAATATTCATGAAGGCAGACATTTTCGTATATTATATCTTGCTGGTAAGTTAGTTAGTGCATGCAAATCACGACCGAAGAGATCTTCCTAAAATACTAAAAATGTCATCAGGGAAATGTGTGCATGCGTGTGCGGGTCAAATCACATCAGATTTTGACGGTGACCTCGGGCGGGGCGGGGCGGCGGTGTCTACTCCGGGTTTGGTTTTATGTACATGTAGGCCTACACTGTACGCGACTACTGTCAACACTTGTAGTTATAGGCCCAAGAAATACACCACAAACAGAAGAATCATGCCGAGGCGCCGCTCGGTCAAGAAGTCTGCAAAGTCCGAGGAGGTTGAGAAGACGAAATCAAGCCCTACACCACCACCAGCAGAGCTTCCCGCTGAAGAAGACGACGTGCATTCCGCTTACCTTCGATGTCAAGGGATTGTAGTTGGTATGTAAACGAACATCTTGTCTGTATCATGGAGGTGTCTGTATCTACTTCAGGCTTTATACAACAATAACAACATCACAATCATATCACATTCTGTTCTTAATAGTCCACGTCTACGACCACGTCTACAGCGACAGTCCTACTGATAGTTAGCTATTTGCAGCAGGCGACCGTCGTGAAAAACGTCTCAAAACATAGGCCTACATCATGAACATAGCGCGATCTTTTGTTTATAATGCCGTTTACAAAAACATGTGATAAAACAATAAGGTCCTACATGTATGTTGTTCAGTCATGTCTTGGCTGTGACCTTTCAACGGAACTCGAGGACACTCATGACAGCGAGTTATACCGTATTTCCTTCTCCATGTACCGGGTAGGCCTACTCGGTACACGTGTCACTGTTTAGTTCTCACGAAATTCCTGACAATTATTGAGGTCACAGCCACAGCGCGGCAGCCTAGCGTCTCATCCAAAAGGCGCTGGGTTATGGGTCGACGTATAATGGGCATTGGACCACCCCGACCTAGTAATAACCCCTGGTCCACGTGCCTCTTCCTGTTTACGAAAGATTCAACCATGGAGGAAGGAAAATATACCTCCATGATTCAACCATACCATGACCATCAATAATCTATTTTGTAAATCTATTGCAAATAATTATTGTTCATCCTTTGCTTTGTACATAGGGCTTGATCGCAATATTCTCCTTATAAGTTATATTAAGTTATAAGTTATGATCTCATTCATGTTCTAAAAATAAAAAAGTCAGAACACTGCCCTCGCAATTGTGAAGATCCTATGAAGTGGTACTTTGGGGGCTTATAATTATGTTTTGTTATTAATAAAACATAATATTTATACTGTTATTAGTTTGTTGTTGTTATCTTTGTAGGCTCTCAATATTATTTTGTTATTTCGATATCGCCTGGTGGTGCGCTTTCGTGACGTAGACCTATACAGGCACCGAGCACACGCAATGTATAAAAATTATAGTGACAACTCCTGACCATTATTTAGCTCTGGTTTCACCGCAGCCTTCCAAAGTCGTCTGTATTTTGGATCTGATGGGATTCTGTGCCGATTTTCACCATCTTTAGTGGTGCTCCAACCAGCAACAATACACCTTGACGGCAACTCCAACAAAAAAACCACAATCAAGAGATGTGTAGGCCTATACAAAGAAACAAATTTAAGCGTGAATTACATAAGTTTGCATTTCGTATCACATCCGCACACGTATTGTGTTCTTATGCCTCACGAATTTGTCCCCTTTGGAGCGCGTGTTTCACCCCTATATAATTTTGTTTTTTTATATTTTATGCAATATTTATACCTACATCAATGTTGACCAAACTTGCGTTTATAGGTTAAGTGCATATCTCATAGGTTAAACTGGGAAAAAATTAATTCATAGTGGCCCGAGGGAAAATACAAACACTCTGTGCATGTACATAAAAAAATTGCCATATTATTATGACGTACCCAACACGTGTTTTTTTTTTTAACCATGCGCAGGCACTATATCGGCCGCTTGTCGACATCGGTCGTCAAGCGAACTCTGCCAAGTCTGTCATCATCCACATATTGCGGAGAAATTAAGCCTTTGTTTTGCATAAAGTTAATCACCGATTCCCTTTATATTAAAAGTGATTAAATGTGTACATTTGTTTTCATGGGATTAGATTTCCTGGCCCCATACCCACACCCCAATAAGTGTGTACACCGTATAGGCCTATATACACGTTTACAGAGCGCCAAAAGGTATTAACACCGACAATAAAATAGTATCAATGATTCCCCCACACACCCCAAATTGTTTCTTGCAACTCAACACAAGAGTGTATACACATTGTATATAAACGTTTACAGAGCGCCAAAAGGTATTAACACCGACAATAAAATGGTATCAATAAAAATGTTGTCAATAAACTGGTATCAATAAATAGGGTATCTACAAATTGGTTTATTCAGCTCTCCTAATACTGCCCCATTTGTTAACACAATCTAGACGCATTTATTTTTGTTATTGTCCGTTCTTTACTCTTGGAAAGAAGTTGAAATACGGTGATGCTCCATGTATAAATTCAATTTTCAAGTTTTTAGAGTATCATAATTGTTTGTGGTTTAGATTGCTGTTGTTGCTTTACATGGGGTTTGTTCTTTCATGTTTTTTCTTTGTTCTGTTGTATTGCTTTTCTACACAGGGCCCCAGGGAGAACAGTGTTTGTACACTGATGGGGCTACCCTGTATAAATAATACTTAATAATATAACATAGGCCTATCTGACACGGTGATGCTCCATGTATAAATTCAATTTTCAAGTTTTCAGAGTATATCATGATTGTTGGTGGTTTAGATTGCTGTTGTTGTTAAACATGGGGTTTGTTCTTTCATGTTTTTTCTTTGTTCTGTTGTATTGCTTTTCTACACAGGGCCCCCAGGGAGAACAGTGTTTGTACACTGATGGGGCTACCCTGTATAAATAATACTTAATAATATAACATAGGCCTATCTGACCCAGATTTACTTGTTATTTTATTAACTTGATTATCAATGGCAAGCAAATACATTTACACGGACGTCGAGGAGGAAAAACCGGCCTTTTTCAGTCATTCAAGAACTTGATGAAAATGATCGAGAGGAAAGAATTTAACAATGCTTTAAACAGGGTTAATACCTGTTGACAAACCTGCGACCTTCATAACAGTCTCTTAATTATCAAGTTATAAACCACCAGGGAAACCGACTGGGTGAATTTGAAATAATTTGAGGTTGACTGGAGCAGGATTTGAACCAACGACTTTCAGTTTAACGTGCCGGGCGCTCTACCAACTGAGCTATCTCGCCCCATGTTGGCGGTCTCCCTATAGATAGGGCTAGAGGGAGACCACCAACACAGGGCTAAATAGCTCAGTTGATTGCACCAGCACTTTAGACCAAAGGTCTCTCGTGCAAATCCCACTCCAGTCAATTTTTCTTTGTTCAATCCAAAATTAGTCTTTTAATTAATCACATTTCTGTGTCCAATCATGCTTCTGGTTTTTCTTATTTATTTATTTATTAATTTAGTTATTTTTGTTGTGCTGTATATAACTTCCATACCCTTTTGTAACTTTTCTATGCTTTAGTCTTTATTTTAATGGACTGTTATTATGAGAAGTGATTTGTTGCTTTATCGCATAAAACAAAATTATAGGAATGAATAAATTACAAGGTATATCGCAGCATGCTTACACTGGTAGTATAACACGAGGATACTTGTAGTATCGGAGCTGGCCAGTGTTAATGAAGGGACACCCCCAACAACACATGGCACAATCTTTTAGGCTAATTTCCAGAGTATCATTGTGAAGAGCAGAGATAGAAGAAACTTGAAGAGAACTGGATAGAGCCACAGTGTGCAAAATGCACTCGGCTAACCAGAAGGTCTGAGCTGAAGATGCAGAAAAAACAGGGAAAGTAAATATGGAAACTGAGCGCTAACGGTCACCAACAGGGTGATCAGAATATTACACCTTGGGATATTGGTACTAGTGTGCGGCTAATGCGGAAGAAAGTTAATGGGGTAGGATTGTAATAAAGAAGAATATGTTAGGTTTGCTTGCATCATGGATGAAGAATATTATTGTTTGCGTTTTACCCATACCCTGATGCGTATAAGCACTGTAACGGCCTACTCACTTATACTTTCCCAGGTCCTATAGTAAGGCCTTGTCCGAAATGCCGGCTACAGCTACGACCGGCTATGGCTAGATTTCTGCGTCATCATGCATTGAAGTATAGGACGTCCTTAGCAACACCCTTAGCAACAGTCGTAGCTGTAGCTGTAGCCGCCAATTCGGATATGGCCTAACCATCCACTGGAATATTTAATCGAATGGGATTCGAACCCACAACTTTTGTCACTCTGAACTAGATTTCTTACACCGGGGCCCAATTTCATAGAGCTGCTTAATGAGCAGAAATGAGCAGGATCCCAGTCACAAATCGTACATGTGACATGGCAGTTTAGCTGGTAACCTTACTCTCATAAACATAAATTTGCTGTGCTTAGCTACATGTACCTTTTGTGCTCAAGCAGATCTATGAAATTGGGCCCAGGGATGAGTCATTCCTACCAAAAAAGTCTGAGACTACGATCTAAATTTTAGGAGGTACATTAAAATGATGGTATCTCTGGAGTTGAATATTTCAAGGAGCTTCTGGGAACAGTGTCCTCATTGCTAGGGAAGTAGATCAAGGAGCAGAATTTATTTATATCTGAAGAAAATAACAGCAATTTTTGTTATCAAGGAGATACAAAAAAGTCTGAATTCAGATAAAAGTCTGAAATACCTCAACCCTGTACATTACTCTAGCCTACCAAGCTTTTCCGGTAACCACACCACATTCCGCCTCTAGCATCACAAGATCTCACATTCATTGAGGTCTGTTTAAAAAAACTGTCATTTATTAGCATTGGGAAGCTGAGAACTAAGGAAGCGTTAAAGGGACATTATTGAGACAGAAAGAAACGAAATTAAAAACTTCTCCAGAACTATGGTTTTAACCAGAATTTCTAAACGGGGGAAAACCCAAATCTCATGTCAATTTAATAACAGGCTATTCAAAGTGCTTACTCGACAATAGTTTCTTATGTATGAATAAATGGTAATACACACACTGGGTGGTCCAAAACTGTCCAAATTATGAACAGGGTGTCCCATAGATAAAAAAACATACTCATAATCAGGTGGAATTGATAAAAGTATATATACATGGTAGACAACAATTTAACCTGGCTTTTGAAAATTCTAACTGCAATATTTTTGTTTTTATCAATCACTTTACAAATAAAAATGAACACCATTTAGTGAATACTAAATGAAGTGTACCTATAAAGAGTCTCTGTATTAATGATGATGAACAAACATCAAGATCTACTCTCCACGGGCATGTCTGATACATCCGCCTCCTTGGCAATTTCATCAGTTTCATGTTTTAAAGATGCCGCGACATCCTGAGGAGTAACTTCTTTATTATCAGACGATGGAGGGGCACTCTCCACTTGAGGATCTTCATCCGATATCGATGAAGATGCCTCGTCATTTGCCAGCTCCGCCTTCTCCTCCTCCTCCTCCTCTTCAGCCATGGCCTTCTCCTTGTCTTCTCCTCCAACAGGGTAAAGATCAGGATAACTGACCATACACTCTTGCATGGTGCGGAAATTGTCTATGCAATCCGACCCTTTGGGGTCTGCCTCGCTGTAGTGAAAACAGGAGAAGGCATCGCGGAACTCTACTCCACACGGCCCGCTGGCCATCCCCCCAAGGCAGGGGCAGTTCCAGTTGATTTCACCATTCTCAAGGATCAGACCTGTTGGGAGAAACGAAAGTTAACTTTTGTCATAAACTCCACCTCTAACTGATCATCTGGCGTGCTGTGGGTCAGCAGTCAAGCACACTGGTGTTTCTGATCAGCAGAGAGGGCTTCGAGTCCCGGTCTTGACACTTGTGTCCTTAAGCAAGACACTTCACCATTATTGCTTTGTCCTTGGATGAGTTGTTAAGCCAAAAGTCCTGTGTGTTGTTTAATGTACGTATAAGAACCCAGTACACTGTCTTTAAGAAAAGGGGTTTGCCCTGTGTTTTTTGGTATGGTTGGCTGCAGATTGTTCCACAGCACCACAATTCCACAGTTAACCGTATTATGTAAATAAACAGGTCTTATATTTCAAACACAGCTCCACATACCTTGTAGAAAAAATGTAAAAATAAATGAGCGCTTTGCGGCTTTGAGATGCCTTTGGGTGTGATAACGATCTATATAAACGAAATAATATTTACTCAAAAACCAGAAGATATTCTTTGTCCCTGATGCAAAAATAACATCTATTAAACCTTTTAGATTAATGCTTCAATAAGCATTGGAAATTTGACACTCAGCCGATGAATTATGAACAGATTGGCACACTGATGTCAAGCATGGTTGTAGTTGGACATTTTATATATCAGTACAACTGTTTTTGTACAGTGTTTTTCAATTTTCTAAGGCACTACAAAACAAAACAGAAAAGGAAATCAACTGAAAAGTTGCATGCCTGACATCATACAATACTGAATCCATCAAAATCAGTCAGTAAAACTAGATACTGTAGGCTGTTTGCCCTGGTATGGAACACAAAACTAATAAGATTGAACTTTGTCTCAATTCTTACAATTAAAAATGATTAAATTCTTAAGAATTAGAGGGATCTTCATATATACAATAGACTGAACAAAAAAGAATTGAGATTACCAATGTGCTGAATATCACTGGACTTTTTTTAAAGGTGGATAACTAGGTGGTTCAGGACATTTCTGCTTAATATGCAAGGGCTGTAAACCACAACATTACTTTAACACTGTGGCCAAAGGAGTGTCGTGGCTGAGCGGTCAAGCGCACCCGGACTCAAGCTCTGGTGTTTTTGATCAGCAGAGTGTGGGTTCAGGTCCTGGTCTTGACACTTGTGTCCTTAAGCATGACACCTGACCATTATTGCTTTGTGATGGGATGTAAAGCTGTTGGTCCCGTGTGTTGTGTAATGCATGTTAAGACCCAGTTACACTTATCGCAAAGAGAAGGAGTTTGCTGCGACGTTTCTTGCAGTGGCTGCTGAATGCGCCACAGCACCTTGGAAACCATTAAAAGGTGCTACATAAATGGGTCTCATAATTCAAAACATAGCTCTGCTTACGCCCCTAGGGTTGTGATAAAGCGAGCATAGAACTAAGTATTATTTTAACACGATACCTTCGCCCTCCTCCCTAGCGTCTTCTGTCCCCAGCTCCTTGACATCTTCCGTCAGGATCGGCTCCTCCTGGTCCTCTTTGGTCACAAAGATAATCCTGTCCTTTCCTGATATCAATGGAAAACAATGGAGAATCGTTCTGATCAATCATTGATAATTAAGTTCGGAACAATAAAGGTGGTAAAGTGATGTTTCCAGCACTGTGTGTGTGGGTTCAAATCCTGGTCATGACACTAGTATCCTTGAGCAAGATACTTCACTATAATTGCTTCTCTTCACCCAGGGGTATAAATGGGTACCTGTGAGGGTAGAGGTTGATATTGTGTTTGAAAAGCCTTTGGAGCACGTCAGCTCGGGGCTGTATACTCCCCAGGGAGCTGAGAAAGATTAAAGGAATGTTATTGGCCCAATGACCAGGGCACTAATGTAAAGCGCATTGATTTGTTATTGTAAAATGTGCTATAAGAACTAGCTACTAATATTATTTGTGGGTGTGTCTACCCATTGAAACCGAGGACTTAAAACAAAAAGGATCCAGGTATTTTGACAGAGCGAGGACACCCTCGCTTCGCTTTCATGCACAAAACCAATAGGGATGTTGCTACAAAAAACCAAGTCCAAACAATGGGAGAACAAAAAGAAGCCGAAGAGATGTTCTGATTCTGGTTTCATGTAGTTGATTAGTATTTCATAAAGATGCTTTCATAAAAATGAGTATAAATCACAAGTCTAAACTGTTTCATGAGTGAAAAAAAAAATCAATATTTGATTTACAAAACATCATTTATAAGTGCTGCACAACATAGTAAAGAGACCAGCAACAATAAATCAAACAAATACAAGGCAGTAACTTGTATGTACACACCAAAAATCAGTTCACCGCAACAGTGCCAATGGGCTAGTTTATTGGTGGTGAATAACTTTGATAGTAATTTGTTACAAGTCGCTCGAAAATAAACTGTTTCATGAGTGATGGTGAAACAAATCAAAGTTTGATTTACAAAACATCATTTGTTGATGCTGCACAATATAGTGAAGAGACCAGCAACAATAAATTAAATAAACACAAGACAGTACACTTACACACGAAAAATCAGTTCACCGCAACAGTGCCAATGGGCTAGTTTATTGGTTGTGAATAACATTGATAGTAATTTTTACAAGTCGCTCAAAAAAAAATCCAGTGAACTCCAATCACAACACAGCATTTATTTATGCGGCATGAGGTGTTAATTCTTGAATCTTGCATCTTAATATTGAATATAGTTGGCACACTGCCACTGGCATTTAGCAGCCAGCCTCAATGTGCAAAACAACTTTTTTCTACCAAAATACATTACGGACTCAAAATTAAGAATTAAATCCATTTCTGAGTCTAGTTTCTAAAAAAAAAAGTCTCTAGTCCAGGCCTGATACTGAAAAGGAGGCAACGGAGGCCATCGCCTCCGTTGCCTCTGGTCCTTGCCTTGGTGCCCCTTGAAATGTTCCAATAGAAATTTACAAATTCCTTATGGAAGTGACATTTACCTTTCAAAAGCCAAGCATCAAGCCTGCTAGCTAAGTCTCTATTAAACACTTTATCCATGACTAGGATAGCGGAGCAACCAGCATATGTAATCAGGTCATCGTCGACTAGTACCTTGGATGAGGCATATCATTATCAACCAACCAAAAGTGCCAGCATAAATAACTTGTTACGTCGCATGACTAAATCAGAAACTGTTTCTTGAAGGGCGTGTACAACATTGGTAAGAATGAAAATATAAATGCTCACAGATTTGCACATAACTCACATGGTATAAAGATTGTCATGGTAGAAAACTTCCCTTGAAATAGTTTTGCTTGAAATGCCATAGTATTAACGAAATGAGTAAAATAATAGTATTTATCCTGCAGGATAAATTCCGATGTTTGAAAAAAAGTTAAAACACATTTTTAACACAGTTTTTTTTCACTGTTTTCTCATGACTCCGAAGACCGATTTAGCTTAAACTTTTATAGGTTTGTTATTCCATGTATATGTAGTACATTATACTATCCAAAGCTACGTACAAGTTGAGGGACATGAAGGTAGTTCTGTGCCTTAATGGTTTTTTTTTTAGAGCACCCTTCTTCATAAAATCATTGTCTTGAGCCATTTTTTTAGTGTCATGAATATGTAATGATGACTTCTTTCAATTGTCTTTAACTCGTTCCATAAGAACACTTTATAAACACACACATGCACTTCCAACCCTAGAGTAGTACTCAGTACTACTAAAACTATGAGGGTCTTTCCGCTATCGTCTCCAAGATAGCGGAGTGAACCTCATAGTTCTAGGAGTAAGTACTCAGAAGTACATGAAACTTTCAGCTTAATGTCATATCCTTAAGAAGGACAAAGCAATTATGGTAAAGTATCGTGCTCAAGGACACAAGTACCATAACCGAGACTTGAATCGAATCCACACTCTGCTGATCAGAAACACCAGAGCTTGAGTCTGGTGCTCACAGCTCCGCCATGACATTCTGACCATAGAGCAAGGAACTCAAGTCATGATATCAATCATACAATTTACAATCATTCATTTTCATACTTCTGTCAGTCCACAAATGGAGGAAGGAATTTACCACATCAAACCATCATAGGGTAGTCTCTAATTCTACCTCTATGGGTATTCCAACCATGGTCTAACCGGTGGATGGAGGTAGAATCTAATTCTACTTCCATGGTCTACCATGGATTGGAGGTACTTACCCATGAGAGTTACTGGATCGGAATATTTTCCGTATATCAATCATCGCACCACTTTCTAAGGGATTTATTTGATTTTTTAGTGGATGTTGGACTTCATTTCCCTTTTTTTAATATTCCTCGTGAGGAATTGGCAGCTAAAACGCTTAATATTGACCTTTAAAAATGAAAATTCAAGCTCACATTTCATTGCGTGGACGGAACTCTTGCGCACTCGTGCCACAAGGAACTAAAACGGAGTGTAAGCAAGCAGCGTTGTGAAGACGTGGTGGCACTGGCAGGCTGCGGAAAATTATCCACTGGATCCAACAACGCTTTTTAACCTCTGTGCAGACATGACTGACACTGACAGATGTCCAAATGAAATGTTAAAAAAAGCGATGTTTGGGTCAAGGTATACCGTATACGGAATACGACCAAACCATTGGCCAATTTGAGATACACTACACTACAGTTTGGTAGACACAAAGGTGTACACTGTTTGCTTTGGCCTTTGGGTGTATACAGACAAATTTACCCAATCATACTTTGTGTCAGCCAGCCATACATGCCATCAGGGCCATAAAATAATCTCAAATTGAAAATGGCTTGGTGTTCCATCCATGCATCATATTCATGTGGATGTGCATGGCATGGTCCATGGTAAAAAACATTCATGAACGGTAATCTATTCATATCATGACGAATCTCCTTCTTCATGAATGTCTACCTCCATGATATGGCTTAGTACTTAGTCCATGTACAGTCAGAACTTGTCCTCCATACACGTAATTATACAAGCGATGCATTCTTACCTTCTTCCTTACAATATGACATCTTGTTTTATATATTATTAATGAACACTACTTCACTCGTACTTCACTCGTACTTAGTGTACATAGATACCGCCACCATCATTCTCCGTGCGCCGGTTCTGTGGTGTGATGTAACACAGTAATATCGAACACACGTGTGTGTACAAAACTAAACTTCATACAGTCCGTTGGATGTTTATTCACGCGAAAGTCCCTGGCTGAAAATTATGTTTGCGTTTTGTAGGATGGTTAAGGAGTGTAGCGGTTCTGTTCCGTCCCAACTTTTAGAATCATCCCAACTGGTCCCAACTTGAGTGTTAATGTTACAGTTGGGACGGCCCATCTATAGCTGGGATCCAGCTAGTTATACCATGGGTTATACTATATGGAGCTTTTGTAAACAGTAGGCCTATCCCAAGCGCTAGAGGAGTAGATCAAAGAGTAGGATTTCTTTATAAACCTGGAGAAAAATAACTGCCCCCTTTTTTTTTACCAGGCAGCCATATATCAAAAAAGGTCTGAACTCTGAATTCAGATAAAAGTCTGAAATTGCTCATCCATGCATGAGAAATACTGTGTATCTATCACTTAATAAATAAGCCACACAAAAACACAATGAAAGCCGATCATAGAAACTTGTTTAGAGGATAACAAAAACACTTTAGAAGTCCAACTTATTGTGTTCATCACTGTCACTGTCAGGCGATCCCAGCTATGGCTGTCCCAACTGTAAGTTACAATGTAACACTCAAGTTGGGGCCTTTCCCAACTACGTTGGAACAATTCTAAAGTTGGGTCGGAACACCTCCGTTCCCCCCCCCCCCCTTTTCATTATATTGAACAGGTTTATTAATAACCTATGGCCGCTCTAAACATTAAACAACTTCCTTATTAAACATACTCGGTTGTCACAGCGGGTAGAAATTAAGGAAACATTTCCGCATCCGGCCACTTTGAGGGATTTATTTGATGTTTCTAATGGATGTTGGACTTTATTAAGTTCCCTTCTAAAAATATTCCTCGTGTGGAATTGGTAGCTGAAACGCTTTAAAAAGGAAAGTTCAAGTCCACATTTTATCACGCAGACGGAACTCTCGGGCACTCGCATGCCTAATTAAAGGAACTAATAATGGAGTGTATGGTGAGTATATATAGCGAGCAGAGTTTGTCAAAGAACAGAAAATGCACTTTTTCATGATTTTGACACTTTGTAATAGTTCAAAGTGCCTGCCTCTGTATACATTCTGTCAACTCTTCTGGACAGGTAAGGATATAATTTGACCTAAATTAAGGGAGATAAAGTGGTGGCCGGATGTGGAATTTCAGCCCTATTGACGTGATGCATGTGTGAGGCATCTCGGCCTAGAGGCCTATGTGCTTGTTTTTTTGTTTGAGTTCCCAGAGCAAATAAGAAAACACGTTGAAATGATCGATCGTTATCTTCAGAACATGTGCAGTCAGCCGTGTCTCAGTGATGATCGAGGATAAACAGCTATGGCTACTGGTCATTTATGTACGCCTTTGTGGTCCATGGAGGGAAATGGTGGTCCCGTTATAAAAATTTTATGTACAGATACCGCTTGTGTACTATAAACATCTTCTATTAATTGTGTAATTATGGACAGAATGCAAGGATAGCTATGGGGTGAAGATGAGTGCTAAACTGCTGTTCTTTCATCGAATGAGTGAGTAGAGCATGGAGGTAGAATGTAAAGGACTCAAATGTTGTCAAAGTGAAACCCGCATGGAGGAAGGAAACACTTGTTAAACCATACAAACAATGATGTGTTGAACCATAGAGAAAGGACCGTGGTCGATTACTCTATGGTTGAACGTACATTATGTATATAGGGGGTCGGGTCCCTTCCCCTACCCCCCAAATTTTAAACCGTTCACATTGAACTCGGAGAGGTCTTTTGTCCAGTTCGACTGCCGGCCGCGGCGGGCCGGCCACATGACTCAGACAATTGAGGTACGAAGTGACTTGGGTACGAAGTGACTTGGGTACGAAATGACCTGGGTATGATATTTTGGGTACGAAGTGACTCGAGTACGAAGTGACTTGGGTACGAAGTGACCGACATCGAAAAAGGACACCGTGTTTTTGGAAGGTCAGTCTTACACTACGGTTGCTTTCTGGTTGCTATGTAAAAATAGTGACAGATGTGGGCCTTAATAAACTTAATAAATAGTAAAACAAAAGTAATTATTGCTGAATGACCCACTCTGCGCCTGTCGTCAAAACACACACACAATTCTTCTCAACAATAGGAAAAGGCAATTTGTTATGCCAATTTGTTTAACTCACATTATCACGGACACCCAATGCAACTGATGATACATAATGCCTGCATGCCTCTCCACATGGTCCATCACCGATTTAAAGTTGCATGTTTTTCGCCGAAATTTGTTTTCAAAAGACTTGTTTCTATAAACTTACTTTTGACAGATCATGCTGTTTCAAAACGAAAAACATACACATAAACTTCCGTAATGCCAAGGACAATTGCACAGTAACATGATGCAGATTATCCCACGTAGATAGAGGGCCGGGCGTGATTTTTTTCCCCCTGAACCTTTCGGGCAGTAGGCCCGACAGTGTATTTGTACGTGGGCCATTGACCAATCAAAAAGCAATCTTAAACTCCACTGACACTGCCTAAAAGGTTTAGGAACAAAAAAATTCGCGGGTCGGACGTGATTTAAAGGAACATTCACAGAATTGGTTTTTGCTAACAAAACAGTTGCTGGCAGTGTAAGCACTTTATACAATCCACCATATACATAAACTGACAAACCTGTAGAAGTTTGAGATCGATCGGCCATCTGGGTCACGAGAAAAATAGTGAAAAACCGATTACACATTTGCATGTTTTATACAATGCATAAATAAAACGCCCATGAGCGATACACTCCAATCGGAAATTAGTTTTATTTATTTCTCATCAAATATATGGCATTTCAGACAGAAATATTTCTAGGGATGTTTTCTACTATCATCATCATTAGACCGTGTAAGTTTTATGTAAATCTGTGATTTTAAAGATAAAGTTTTAATTACCAGTTCTGTAACTTCCTTTAATGTCGGGATCCCCATGACTACCGGTGCTATCGTTGTCGGTTTTTTTTTCGTGCATTATCTAAAAATAAAGCTTATCATTTTTCTCGAGTCTGATTAAAAAAATTTCTCAAGTTTAAATCTAAATCATCATTTCAGGTCAAATGGGCCGAAAATCGGATCATCTCTGTTGTCTGTTCCGAACTTCCATTTATCACTAGTCTTGGTGCAAGACGTTGTTGTTCATTATCACGCAACTATCGCGATCACGCAACTATCGCGTATTTTTTTTTTACTATCGAACAATAGCGGGCGCTGTTGGGAAACTTCCAGATAACCACCACACATCGAGTCAGAACAGTTCTTCCAACCTCGTTCCCATGGTGTACGATCTCGCCGCACCATTTTGTTTTCTTTCCCAGAATGCCTTGTTCGATTATACACCCTGGAAGTGTGAAACGAAAGTAGCCCATATATTTGGCTATTTTAATTAGTCCTGTGGTTGATCCATTCTGTTTTAGAGACTACGCAGAGCGCGCTGTCAAAATACGCATCAAGTCATAGAGCAACTGGCCCCTCCCATTTTTTTCGATCTTGTGATACGTCTAACTGTATGCAGTTTAGGGAGACCATGTAAAAACATGATTTTTTTTAATGGTGTGCGTCGAAATACTTGCATTTTTACACGCGTTCTACGTGCATTTTTACGCGCGTACTAAGAGCCCGACAAGCGCCCTACAAGCGCTCGAATGTTATTAACAAGCGTGCACGCAAATCAGTCACTTTTGGGAGCCAATCAGCGTTGATTTTCAGTGTTTGAGGTATCGATACGGCGCGCTGCCCATGGTAGCGAGGCTGCAGTTCTTCTTGACAGATTCGCGGCTTCCAGAATACGCCCTCTATCGGTGGAATAGTCGCGACGTGTATAGACCATGTGAACTTTGTTTACAATAAGTGTGACCTTGTGCATTCTTTGGGTATTCTGGCAGGCAAGATACTACACAGGTCCTATGGGAAAGTTGACATTTTGTGTCATAATTTCCACATAAATCCAAGAATTATGAAAGTAAAAGCTGGACAAGTTTTGAGATGTGCCCCCTTTCATCATATCAAAAGTTGATAGGAATTAGACAGTGCAATCTCCATAAAATATAAGATTTGATGTTTTATTCCATTAGTCTGTGTACAAATCGTGCCTGCAGACTTTCTCTGTGGCTCTTTTGTAAACATGTGATGTCACAGGTCACATCGTCTATAGTGTGTTGTTAATGGATGGTTTTACTAACTCAACAAGAACGTCTTGCACCAAGACTAATTTATCACTCGCTAGTGAAACCGTAGTATTAATGGTGAAACTCACATCGTCTGGATGGAGTGTTTACACACCGTCTAGACGCGTCTTGTCAAGGCAGCTCCAAACTGGTACTCCTCATACATCTGTTGTTACTATTGTTATTGTTGTTTTTGTTGTGTTTAAACTGTATTTTAGTTTTAGTTTAATTTAAGACCCATGGTTAGGCCTATGACTCTGTTACTACGGTCCAAGTACCGAAGACTGCACTTTATCCTACAAAAAAAGGTTGGTTTACTGCGCGACTTGCAATTACACTAAAAGGACTTGGTTAAGTTTATGGTCAGTTGTCTTTTCCCAAAATATCATTGAAATGTTTAAAAAAACAAAAACAAAAAAAACGTCATAATACGTAAATTAGTATTTATTTCAATGTAATAATAAAAGTATAAAAATAAAAGTATGTATAATATTTTTTCCTGAAAACATGACTAATATTTTACGGAGCCTTTTTTTGAATATCATTGAACGAGGATGTAGGTTAAGTTTCCAACATGGCAGGGGCGAGGGAAAAAGTACGGGATTTTGTCGTGAATGTAAAAAACGGCCATGAAGCTGGAAGCAATCAACCGCCTGTCAGTTTAAACGGTATGGACATAATATTCTATGAATGCATTTTAGAAGAATTTTACTCGGCAATCACCAACTTTACAATGGATAAACACACGTCAATCGTGTCCGTTTTGTTTACATTACTCACACAGTGCCCGGTTACACGTCACTTGGTTCTGTCTTTGGGTTAAAAACGTGTAGCTCATGTCACTCACTCAGGATGCCTTGTTATTTGTTAAACCATAGCTCCATGGAAAACCTACCTAGCCTCCATGGTTAAACTTGAATCTTTTTAATACTAATGAGTATTAAATACAATTTAATTTTAATTTTCCAATCTGAGTTTCCCATTGCTTATGAATTTATACCGATGGCTGTACTTGAAGCTTTTAAAAACCAGTGTCAAAATGTAAATTATGTAAAAAAATCAGCATTTTTTGTCAGACCATGGCATGGAGGTAGAATACTTCCATGGTCAGACTGTAGACGGTAGTCATTATCATGTAGACGTCCCAGGTGCTGTAGTATACTCCGTTTTTCAAAATTTTGAAATCTGCAGCCGTCCGCTGTACTCCGTCTTTAGTACGACCACAGATGTACGACCGCAGATGTCAATTTTTTATGTTTAACCGCATAGGCCTATGTCAAAATCTAGAAAAAACGGATTACAGCGCCCCAGATACTGCTTACTGGGTCTATTCAGATTGCCCTTTCTAAATTCTAGTTTCTTATAAATCTTTTTCTATATAGATCTTTATTTTGTTTTTATTTTGCCCTCCTAAAGGCAAGCTCTATGATGAATGCTTTGTTTTTGTGTGACCACATCCTGATATAGTGATATCACTCATCAGTAGATTTTGTCTTGTTTTTCAAAAACAAGAAAAATTTTCATACTCTCTAGTCTAATATCATAAGGGATTAAGTTTTTGTTATGAATGCTGAACTGTAGCTAAGGCTAAGTAGACATGTTGGTCATCTGGACTTGGTGAGGGAGAACTATTAATATTATTTGTTATTTTCAATTTTTTTGTTATTGTCTTGTCTCCAAGATGGCCGCCATAACATTTTTGAAGACGGTTTTGTGGTGCCGTTTTTAAGGTCAATGTAGATCAACAATTATGATTAATACATCATACTGTACAGTGTACACTTGTCAAGAAAGTTGCCAAAATCACAAGCAGTATTTTGGAGCTTGAATGAAAAGTGAATAGCGAGTGATCAAATTAGGATTGTTTGATTGCACAAACTATAAAATTGTCAGAGAATGCAAATAAGCGACACATACACAATGCTAAGTTATATTCTTCAGGCATGATATTCTTCCTACTTCAGTCTGATTTCCAATTTTTTTGCCCTTGGAAAAAAACAGAATAATTTAAAATAAGGCCTGAAAAGTCTATTAGAGCCTGCACCATGTGTACACGTGTAGGTCAGCCCTTGTGCCTGATTCTTTTGTTTACATTAACCCTAACCCCCTTTAAGCATTTCTACCAGAAAGCTTCCACAACCCATCATACTCCAACAGTTTACTTTTTGGAACAGTACACAACCCATCATACTCCAACAGTTTACTTATTGGAACAGTACACAACCCATTATACTCCAACAGTTTACTTATTGGAACAGTACACAACCCATCATACTCCAACAGTTTACTTTTTGGAACAGTACACAACCCATCATACTCCAACAGTTTATGTACTGGAACAGTACACAACCCATCATACTCCAACAGGTCCTGTGCTTCTGGACTGTGATTTAGTGGGTACTCTTCACAGGACTAAACCATCCAAATTTCAACAAAACCATCTGTTTGATTTTGGCAGGCCTGGGGTGGTTTAATACCAAATACACATACAGTGTATACCCTTATTTTTAATATTAAACAATTTCTTGGCAAAAGCTCACTTGATTCATGAAACCAATTTTTAACAATTATGACAGGCTGCAATGATCCCTGATCAGCCCTTGTGCATACTGGGGTGTCATGTGTCGGAGTGGTTAAGAGCATCGAATTCCAGTTCCGATGGTTAAGCCATCAAGGTGTGGGTTCGAATCCCGGTCATGACACTTGTATCCTTGAGCAAGATACATTACTATAATTGCTTCTCTTCACCCAGGGGTAGAAATGGGTACCTGCGAGGGTAGAGGTTGATATTGTGTTTGAAAAAGCCTTCGGAGCGCCACGGCAGCTCGGGGCTGTATACTCCCCAGGGAGCTGAGAAAGATTAAAGGAATGTTATCGGCCCAATGAACAGGGCACTAATGTAAAGCGCATTGAGGCGTTATTGTGAAATGCGCTATATAAGAACTTAGAGTTATTATTATTATTATTACTGCTCCTACATACTTCTATACACAAATGAGATAGATCTTCACTTAGCGCTTGTTCAACTCATATTTATTCTTCTCTGGTAAAATAACTTTTGGTCCAGTAAAACATTTGAGCTACAAGCCCCGCAGTCTTGTGGATTTTCCTCCCAAATTCGAGCCATGTAAACTGCAAGTCACATGTGTATCGAGAAAATGAGAAAACAATTAAACAAAGACTATATATTTCTGTGTAAAATCAAATCTTTTTAAGTTCAACTTTGTACAAAATTCTTGAAAATTAAAATACCCATAGCAATTTGTTATACAATGTAAATGCAAAAAAATCAGTCTTTTTTTTATATAAATAATTTGTTAAAATTAACATTGGAACAAAATTCAAACTTGCGATGAGACTTCAGGCTTATTTTTTAGAAACCCCTTTTGCCAATTACGCTTGAATCTGTTCCACCATTAAATACTAATTTGAATAGGCCTAACTTGTCTGTTACAGAAAAACTCTGAAGTGCCTGCATAAATCTGGCTCAACAATTTCGGACCGGTAACAATGGGATACAATGTTCAAATAATTCGTCGCCGTTTTTACGAAGCGACGATATAGCCCTGCAGCAAGAAATACGGGTTTTTAGAAAATCGCGTTTGAAGTTGAACTATTTTCAAAACTATTGTTTAGGACACTACTTAATATGTTTTCTTTGAAAGTTTACTATCAAAAAAGAGCTGAATACTTCATTCATTCAGAACTGTTAGCATTTTTCAATTCTGCGACTGTTTTGATGAGTAATTAATTCCTAAACACATTTGTCACTTCGTAAAACCCCCAAAACAGACCTGCCCGCACATCACTGTGTACAAAACAATGCGTATTTAGGTTTGTCACTTCGTAAAAACCGTAATGAAATGTTTTTCACTTCGTAAAAACCCAAACGTTAAACCACGCCTATTTTGGCACCGTGCCCGCGCTATGTAGTTCAATGGACTTCAGTGGCGAATTTTGATGTGTCACTTCGTAAAAACAAAACATGTAAAATACATTATTCGTCGATTATTCTAATTAGTGTAATTACGAAAATATAACGTATTAGGTCCTGAAACTTTGTGAAAATGTTAACAGCATTGAACACATCAATAATTTACAAAAAAACCGATGTGCTAAATTGTATGATTTTTGACACATTTGCCACTTCGTAAAAACAACGACGAATTGTTTGTTTACATAACTTCATCGAAAGAGGACATGTTGCAACAAAAACATTGGCGTGTGACATGAAAACCTTGCCGCGAACTTGGCCAGTAACATTTTCTTTGCAACCAAAACATTGACATGCGACACGAAACCTGGCGGCAAACCAGGCCAACAGCAAACCTGCAGGGGCCTTTTCAAAAAACCTCGGCTTTGGCTCCGGCTCTGGCTTGGGCTCTGGCTTGGGCTCTGTCATCAATTTTTGAACAGTGTACATTTCGTACCGTGTTTCCAACATTAAACGGAGCTCGGAGACTGAGCCTAAGCCGACGTTTGGAAAAAGCCATCCGCAAACCTGGCTGCCCTCCAACCTAGCAGCCCTCCAACCTGGCCACCCTCCAACCTGGCAGCAGCTACCTCGAGGAAGAAGCTCAAAGCCCAACATAGATTTATAAACTAAATATTTGTACTAATTTCCAATGAATACACAAATAATAGTAGTCATGTTTTGTTGCAATTGATTTGTTTGACTTTATAAGTTATACTATAATCAACCACATACAAAAAATCATGTGCTACAATTTGAACAGCTCTGCTTTTACCAGCCTGTAACAAAATGGATAGCCTCTCATGTTCCTACTTGCATTATATGCCAACTGATTGTCAAACTCTTTCAGTGATTAGTACAAAATCAACCAAACAATAATATTTTTTGTTTAATGATCACTTAGGCTAATGATAGTTTGATCATATTTGCTGTCTTGACTGCCTCCCTCTATACCTCTCCATTGAGGAGATCAAATACAAATTTGTGTAATCGGCACTGAATCGGCAATTAAGTTTCTAAACTTACTTAGTGTTCCTTAATATAGTCTTAACAAGTTTAAATTTTACAATAATTCCCATTTTATAGAATTGTGAATTCTTTTACGTCTTCATTTCATGCACTTGTGATTTAAAAACTTACTTTATGAACTGCATGATGAAAATAAAAAATTCTAATGACTGTTTAATCTTTCAAATCTACAAACCTACAACGGTTAAATGAAAATTGATACCCAATCATGTAGGCTTAAATTTCATATTAATTGTTTTGTTAAACTTTCTTTTAAAGGTATTGTACACGTTTGGTAATGACTTAAAACAAATATTAGCATAAAAACTTACTTGGTAACAAGCAACGGAGAGCTGTTGATAGTATAAAACATTGTAGGAAACGACTCCCTCTGAAGTAACGTAGTTTTTGAGAAAGAGGTAATTTCTCACTAAAATAATAAAAACTTCTTGCAAGAACATGAAGAAGTTTTTATTCCTATCTGAAAGCACACAAATTTGTACAACAAGGGTGTTTTTTCGTTATCATTTTCTTGCAACTTCGATGACCAATTGAGCCCAAGTTTTCACAGGCTTGTTATTTTATGCATATGTTGGGATACATCAAGTGAGAACACTGGTCTTTGACAATTTTGAAACGTGTTCAGTGCCTTTAAAAAGTGTTATTCTTCATTTCATGCATCAGTGATTTAAATAACAACTTTATGAACTGCACGACGATAATATAAAATTCTCATGACTATTTCTCTGATTAAAATCTACAAACCTACAACTGTTAAATGAATAATGTACAAAATCATGTGTGTTACATATTAATTTTGTTCTCACTTTATTTTCAAGCACCGGTGTTCAAAATCTCTTGGAACCTCTTTAATAACATGGAACACAATAAAGTCAACCATGCTTACCTCAAAATTCTTAAGACTTTTCCCCCTACCCTTAATCGTTTGTTGGGGGAGCCCTCCACACCTACAAACTTTTTGTGTTTTGCCAGGCTTCAAAAGAATTATTGATGCACGCACTTTGCATTTAGGCCTATTCATACTCATTTCAATACAACAGGCCCTATCATTTCAATATAATTTTTTTAATACAATTTAGCATTCAATAAGGCCTACATAAATTTGTCAGAGTTCACCAACACTTTTTTTACAAGCAAACAAATTGTACTCGACAACAGGTAGCACTATACAGAAATATACTCCTACATGGTCTCTAAAGGGTTAAAATAAAAACAAAGTTCAGTCTTTATCATTTTACCAAAAGAAACTGTCAATAACTTCTGTCGCAAGTGCTGTCATCTGGACAAAAGTGGGTTTGATTTTGGTCTTAGTTCGCAAGCCTGTTACATATTGACAAATGAGTTGTAAACACATTATTGTAAAAAAAACCTCTGTATTGTAGTAAAGCAGTAGTTTTAAGGTGTTTGCAGACCAATAATTTGAAGGGGGACAAAAAATAAGTGAAAGAACTGAAGAACACCAGAATTCATTAAAACTTTTAATTTATTAACCACCCCAGGCCTGCCAAAATCAAACAGATGGTTTTGTTGGAATTTGGGTGGTTTGGTCCTGTGAAGAGTACCCACTAAATCACAGTCCAGAAGCACAGGACCTGTTGGAGTATGATGGGTTGTGTACTGTTCCAGTACATAAACTGTTGGAGTATGATGGGTTGTGTACTGTTCCAAAAAGTAAACTGTTGGAGTATGATGGGTTGTGTACTGTTCCAGTACATAAACTGTTGGAGTATGATGGGTTGTGTACTGTCCCAATAAGTAAACTGTTGGAGTATGATGGGTTGTGTACTGTTCCAGTACATAAACTGTTGGAGTATGATGGGTTGTGTACTGTCCCAATAAGTAAACTGTTGGAGTATGATGGGTTGTGTACTGTTCCAATAAGTAAACTGTTGGAGTATGATGGGTTGTGTACTGTTCCAATAAGTAAACTGTTGGAGTATGATGGGTTGTGTATTGTTCCAAAAAGTAAACTGTTGGAGTATGATGGGTTGTGGAAGCTTTCTGGTAGAAATGCTTAGGGGTTAGGGTTTTAAAGAGTAAATTATACAAGTTGAAAATTATGTTTAAAACAAAGGTAAATTAAATGAGTAAAACAATAGGGCAGTACAAATCGAAATGTGCTTGAATGGGAATGCAGGAATGTACACGTGTTGCTGCTTGCTTGAATGTATCAGCATGTACATTTGCAGCTTATGTTTTCTAATTTTGTGTTGCACATCCATTGTTTTGCTCTGTTAAGTTAATTGATGCTTTCAATTTACATAAATTTACAAAGAAATGAACTGATGTAACATGCAGCATCTGGACAGCATCTGGTCAAACGAAAAGCATTATGTTGGCCTATTGTGCGATGTACATACGTACATGTAGGAACCAAACAAATACTACATTTATATTATGCAGAAAAGCAAATAAAAAATCTTGATGGCCTCAAGTTTCAACCCTAGCAGAGTCTTTCCCATGCAGAAAAGAAACACATCTGGGTCAACAAATGATTTACAAATGTTTCTGTTTCTTATTTAAATGAAAAATAAATATATTCAGTGAGTGGCTTTAAAGAAAAGAGGCCAAGAACATAACCCAATTTATTTCCAAGCAAAGAATATTGCTGCCTACACAATGCGTGTCCGCTGTTCAAATTACATTAAGTTTACATGGGCACTATGTAAATAATCTATTCTTTCATTTCCGCCTCAGATGGAATTTAATTAAAATACAACTGGTGGGATGCCAACATTCAAACAGCTCCATTGGTCCTCTGGGATTGTTCCAATGTTTGCAAACTTTGTTTTAAAAGGAATGTAAGTATTTGATGATGCTAATTGTAATATACCAACTATAAGTGGTGGGGGGCACAGAGGGTAAGGTACAATGTACATGTACAGTGTAGGGGTAACCATTTGTTGGGTGCAGTACCCTTCCTCCATGGGTACAGTAAGACTGAGTAGGGGGTAACCATTTGTTGGGTGCAGTACCCTTGCTCCATGGGTACAGCGAGACTGAGTAGGGGGTAACCATTTGTTAGGTGTAGTACTGAGTAGGGGGTACTTCTTGGGTACAGTGAGACTGAGTAGGGGGTAACCATTTGTTGGGTGTAGTTTCCTTGCTCCATGGGTACAGCGAGACTCAGTAGGGGGTAACCATTTGTTGGGTGTAGTACCCTTGCTCCATTGGTGCAGTGAGACTGAGTAGAGGGTAACCATTTGTTAGGTGTAGTACTGAGTAGGGGGTACTTCATGGGTACAGCGAGACTGAGTAGGGGGTAACCATTTGTTGGGTGCAGTACCCTTGCTTTGTGGGTACAGTGAGACTGAGTAGGGGGTAACCATCTGTGGGTGTAGTACCCTTGCTCCATGGGTACAGTGAGACTGAGTAGGGTACTTCATGGGTACAGTGAGACTGAGTAGGGGGTAACCATTTGTTGGGTGCAGTACCCTTGCTTTGTGGGTACAGTGAGACTGAGTAGGGGGTAACCATCTGTGGGTGTAGTACCCTTGCTCCATGGGTACAGTGAGACTGAGTAGGGTACTTCATGGGTACAGTGAGACTGATTAAGGGGTAACCATTTGTTGGGTGCAGTACCCTTGCTCCATGGGTACAGTGAGACTGAGTATACATGTAGGGGTAACAATTTGTTGGGTGCAGTACCAAGCTTGCTCCATGGGTACAGTGAGACTGAGTAGGGGGGGGGTACATGTACTTCATGGGTACAGTGAGACTGAGTAGGGGGTAACCATTTGTTGGGTGCAGTACCCTTGCTCCATGGGTACAGTGAGACTGAGTAGGGGGTAACCATTTGTTGGGTGCAGTACCCTTGCTCCATGGGTACAGTGAGACTGAGTAGGGGGTAACCATTTGTTAGGTGTAATACTGAGTAGGGGGTACTTCTTGGGTACAGTGAGACTGAGTAGGGGGTAACCATTTGTTGGGTGCAGTACCCTTCCTCCATGGGTACAGTGAGACTGAGTAGGGGGTAACCATTTGTTGGGTGCAGTACCCTTGCTCCATGGGTACAGTGAGACTGAGTAGGGGGTAACCATTTGTTAGGTGTAGTACTGAGTAGGGGGTACTTCTTGGGTACAGTGAGACTGAGTAGGGGGTAACCATTTGTTTGGTGTAGTGCCCTTGCTCCATGGGTACAGTGAGACTGAGTAGGGGGTAACCATTTGTTGGGTGTAGTGCCCTTACCTTGCTCCATGGACTTTGGAGGTTTCATACGGGTCAGAGGATAGGGTAGAGAGGGTTGGGTAATGGGAACTGTGTATGTGAGGGTACAGCTAGTTGGATTGGTACAATTACATAGGTCTACATCATGGTATAAATGTGTTCTTTCATTAGCATTTTATCTTACTTGTCATGCTTGTAGACTTGGGTTGTTATAAAGCCAAGGGTAAGACCTGGCTTGTCAAAGACAAAATAAACTGGTATTAAAATGGGGGTAGTGGCTGCAGATTGTTGCACTATAAATTTGCAATCTAGGTCTTTATAGAACTTGTTCAAACATTTCTTTAAAATGGTTTATAGACAAAGATGAAAGTCTGAAACAGTTGTTCATTTGGCGAGTTGTTCTAATGGTCAATAACCAATTAGGAGAAACTATTATTTTCTAACTTGACATCTGTGGAAGGAGTCTTTGAAAATTTAAAGTTAGCTTTCTCAACACGGTCGGTCGATGTCTTTCCCCGGATCATACTAGATCTGAAATGGGGATATTCATTTTAGTACTAGCAGTGTAGCACGCATAGTTCTGTTTCTTGCTCTATGCATAGAGCTTTATGGTACTAGTAAACTTTCTCTGATAAGATTGATTTTATCCATCAAACATCTGTGAAAAGGTCAAACTGCATGGGGGGGGGAAGTGTGCCCTGAAGTATGAAAGGCTGATAAAAACATTACTCAGTCAACCCTTAAAATAAACATACCACTGTGTACACACATGACATGTGTCTCTGATCTGTATGGGCTGCTAGTGAGTCTTCACAGGTTGTTGGATGCTTCCTCAGCTACTGTGTCCATAAGGTACCGGAGTGTTGTTCAGCATTGCTTGCATTACAACATGGGCATAAAGTTGTACATATATGTATATGTACATGTACATGTACATGTACATGACATGTGTCTGTGTATGTACATGACATGTGTCTGTGTATGGGCTGTTAGTTTTATTCTCTATGGTCAGTCATCTGCACAGATGGTTTGTTGTTTTCCTCTCTAGTCACTGTGTCTATAAAGTACTGAGTGTAGTTCAGTGTTATCTACTACATAGTGTGCACTGTGAGCTTCTGAAGTTGTAGACTTATTTAATACTCAACCGGCCACGTGTACTTCTATTTCTACTTCTAAGCTGATACTCGGCAAAGTCCCACGTTGGGATATCACGCCACATGACCGATGAAACAACTAGGGTAGATTAAGAGTGGATTTGAACTGGGAGAGCGGGGCAGTGACAACAGGCGGAGGAAGATTATTCCAGATAGGGGTTAAATCTTGGAAAAAAGGGAGTTCTTGTAGGTGTTGGTGCGGGTTGAAACCAACTTTTCAGGCTCTTCCTGATCTGGAGACAACTTTTTGCCATCATCATTCCGTCACATTTGGACAAATCCAGCGGTAACATTTATGCATGTTCTTATTGTTATAGCATGGGGGTAGAACTAACCCACAAGGGCAAGTGGAATACAGAAAAATATACAGCACTTTTTGAGTTCCATATGCATTCAATATATGCATGTAGGTTTTGAGGCATTACATGGTCGGGTATCAATGTGTATTCAGTTTGTGGTAACACCATCTACTGTGCTGTGTAGATTTTATTCTTTGAGAACTTGTCTTGCTATTTATTCTACTGCTGCGGATTAGATTTTGGAATTCAGGAGACTACTTAGTTCTGAAAAGAACTGTCCTGGTTATTAACTACTACCTTGGCGGAAGGTAGACAAGTTCTCAAAGAACAAAATCTACACAGCAAAGTAGATATGTGTTACCGCAAACCGAATATACATACAATGCGTTGATAATTATACAAATATTGGATGCATTTGACTGCACGAGTGTCGCAGAATATAATCATGAGGTGAAATCTGGACACTCGCCGAGTGAAATGGAAAAGCTAGATTTCACCGAGTCGCATCTTTTAACGAAAGAGTCACAGAACAAAATTTGTACACAGCTTACAGTCTTATGTATGGAGATTACGCCATATGATTTTGATAAGGAGGGCACATCTCAAACATGTCAAATATTGCTCAACTGTCATTTTGACTCAATCTAGATTTTATCACGTGGTTTACAGCTTTTGTAAAATTTCTCAAATGGCAGTGTGGCATCTTGCCTGTCAGGTCACTGCTTTGAATACTTCACCACCAGTATCCCAGACTCCACTGATAAGTTTCATCAAGGTTTCGTGAAGTCCTTACACATCTGCTGCGCTCAAAACACACAACTAATCCCCATTTCAATCTCTAATCTCTCACTGAGTGTTGCTCCAGTTAAAGCTTATCAATTTTCAAATCAAGATCAAGATCAAGGGATGTTACTCAAGTGACGTGGTCTATAAGAAATCGAGGCCTGGTGATTCATTCCAAAATTTACTTCGAGTCATTTCCTGAAGAAGCCTTTTAAAAGAAGGACAACCTACATAGTGTTTTATGTATGAACCACTTGTATTCGTGTATAGCACATTTATTTTTGAGGGTAGTTGGTTTGGGAACCTGTGATCTTTGGAATATATTAAACATGAACACTAATAACAGTTTGTACCAGAATCAAAAGCTGTGCGCACGTTCACTTCAACCTGTTGGATCAATCATTTTGCAGTACGTTGTTTTTAATTAAATTTATGTTGTTTAATCCTTTTTTGCTTGTTCAGCACCTTGAAGCGGAACCGATCTGCAACTGTTTGCACTTTATAAATCTCTCTTGATTATTATTATTATTACCCATAAATGATTATTCTGTGCTTGAATGATGTTTTGTCGTCTGCTCTTTAATTGGATATAAAATGTTCATAACCACTTACGTTTACCACATTCCAAACAAGTACAATTTAAAATAATTACAACACTTCGCTACAATCAATCTGATTTGTTTGAGGTAATGTTTTAGGTTAGATTAGTATAATTTTCATGGACTTGATACTGCTTTTGTCAGTTTGGCGATTTTTGGTAAAGGTGGCGAACATACAATAGCACCTTGTGTACACCGTTTGCTGAATGTTACAAACGCCTTTTGTACCCGATGCGTTCCCCTTTGAAAATGGCTGCAAGTGCAAGTAAGTTTGCAAACGTTGCATTGTTTGCTTGAGTGGAAGGCACCCCAGTTAAGCAGAACCTTGTAGACTGTTACTTGGTGTTATGTAAATAAATAGGTCTTATAGTTGGAACATAGTTCTGCCATGGAGGTAGAACCTCCATGGTTCTGCATGCACCTTTTAGAAAAAAAATAATGAGTGCTTTTAGATGCCCTCGGGTGTGATAAAGCGCTATGAACTGTGTATTGAAATATTTTTATTTCTATTAGGGCCTAGACTTTTCTTTTTCGCCGTCACTGCTGTTTTTGTTTTATCACAAGCACGGGCGACCTTCAATGCCAAAAAACAAACGAAAACACAATAATTGTATTATTTGCATAATTGCTATCAAATCACTGATTTTAAATCAGTAGTGCTGCCAAAACAAAAAGTACGCATGTTCTTTCATGAGAAAAGATTTAAATGTTTTATTAACTACTTCACTCCAGGATTCCCAAAATTTTCCTGGTCTACCCGGGAGACTAATTTGCGGAACACACGGAGCAAAAATTTATTTTGAGAATATCGTTGTCACAATTAAACCATGACTGAACCAAGTAAAACCGACAAAAGTTTTAAAAAAATGAACCTGCATTTTTTTCCCCCTCTTTCGAGAAAATTTTATTATTGTGAATCGGCCGTAAGCCACAGATAATAATCGCCGTGGCATGATGATGGAATCTTGGACTTACTCCCTTTCTGAGATCAATGGAAACCAATGAGGGCAGCCTATCAAGCTCCCGTAATCCTCGCATACCAGACTCTGAGAAAGAGAGAAACACTAGGGTTGAAACGTCAGGCCACTAACTCATTTTTGCATTTATACCGTAGGTCCTTTTGGTTGGTAATCAGCTAATCAACTATAATTCTATTTTCTCATGTCAGTCAACAGGACGGAGATCTTGAATTGGGAGTTACACAATAATCCTCTGTAAAAGGAAGATTTCAAGCGTGAATTCCAGTACCCTTTGTCCCTCCTTTGTTTGTGGCAAGTTGCACATAGAATGATTGAATGTCAGGGCATGTTTTCAAATCAACTTGTGGTCTCACGGACATTTAACAAAATTTTTTTTTTACTAACCCTGTGCATGATAATTTTGCGTATATACACATCACCCGGCAGTAAATCGTTCAAAAGGGGAAATATATGCTATCCCGGCCAGTTATACATGTTGGGCAACTTGAGGCCGCCCATACAAAATGGCTGTCACTTTTTGTTAACAAAAGAAAGTTCTCTTGTTAACAAAAGTGGTGTCCCAATAGGTCTAGATGCATAATCTCTATGGAGATACTGAAAATCCATTGTAATGTAACATGAGTGGATAATGAAACTCAACAAAGTCTACAAATTTATAGTATCGGTGTAAGTTGGATGTAAAAATAAGAAATGCCTTTTCTCTGTGTGATAACAACAGGTTCTTCATCCCATCTGAACCTGAAGTATTTCAGCCTGGTGTGCCTCGTCCTTCAGAATGCCGCGCTCATCCTCACCATGCGCTACACGCGCAATCTCCCCGGCAACATGTACTTCTCCACGGCCGCGGTGGTCGTCACCGAGTGGGTGAAGCTCGCCACGTGCCTGGTAATTCTACTGTGTCAGAACCGCGGCAATGTGTTTGAGTTGGGCAAGATCCTGTGGGGAAACGTCTTCCTCCAGCCCTTGGATACGCTGAAGGTATCGGTGCCCGCGTTCATCTACACCATACAGAATAACTTGCTCTTTGTGGCCGTCTCCAACCTGAGCGCGGCAACATTTCAGGTATGGACCCTCGGGCAGGGTTTGCCCTTAAAATTTTCAGTGACTTGGAGTGAATTTTGACTGGTCCTCGGGTGTTTTAACTGGCATTTGGCCAGTGGATCGCTGTTAAAGGGTTTTTATACGTTTGGTAATGACTCTGAAAAATTTATGGCAATAAAAACTTACTTGGTAAGAAGTACAGCAGCTTTGGATAGTATAATGCACTTTGAGAAACTTTTCACTTCGAAGTACTGCGGTTATGGAAAAAGAGATCACTTTTTATCCCCCAAAATTTGAATCTGAGAAGCATTACTGCAGTAACATTTCTCAGATAGATTATTCCATTTGCAGGCTATTCTTCCTGCGTGGACATAACTGCTCCAGATTTTCGGCAAATATCTCAAATTCGCTACCACCTTTTGAAATGAAATTTTCACAGGTTAGTTTATCGACAACTTTATAGGATTGAAACAAACAGTGGGTTCCAATTACCCTTTAAGGGAGAACGCTGTCGGGGCCTGCGGGTAACTCAGAGCTGCCAACATTTGCATCTTGCAATCGGGAAGATTTTGTACAATAATCTGGGAGATATTTAGAATTTACATTCAACATAATAGGGGAAAAGTTTCCATAATCAGGGAGACTTTTTAAATTTGTTCATCAGAACATGGAAAGATTGGTTTTACTTTCAGGGAACTTTTTGCAGTGTATTGGTTTCTCTCTCAGCCTTTCGCCTCTTCGGACCACGGTTTGAATCCCATCTTGGACTGCAGCTGTGTACGTAGGTTGGGTTTCCAGTCCCTACCTGATCACGAGGGTTTTTCCCTAGTTGGGATTTTTCCCACACACTTCTAGAACTGACATTGTTTTGTCATCTTCTACGTCAATCATCACAGGACTCTTCAGACCTACTGGTTACAGTGCAAGGCATTTCTGAGGGTCCCTTGGTTTCATCACCAGAAAAATATGTTCTGATTTTCCCTTATTTATTAATAATTTGTTTGGTTTACAACGCCATTTGCATGGTTTCAGGTGACATACCAGCTGAAGATCCTCACAACAGCCCTCTTCACTGTCGTCATGCTGCGCAGGAGTCTCGCCTCCTTCCAGTGGGTGGCCCTCCTCCTCCTGTTTGTGGGCGTGGCCATCGTGCAAATCCAACCCACAGATCCTACCAAGAGAGCTGCCGAAGTGATCCACACAGAACAGAATCCCATGCACGGCCTGATCGCTGTCATCATAGCGTGCAGCTTCTCCGGTTTCGCTGGCGTCTACTTTGAGAAAATTTTAAAAGGATCCAAGACATCGATATGGATTCGCAACATTCAGCTGGGGATGTTTGGGTCGGTCATCGGCTTGATAACCATGGTTCTGAAAGATGGACAGAAGATCGCGGACAAGGGAATGTTCTTTGGTTTTACGCCGTTCGTCCTTGGTGTGATAAGTCTCCAAGCGTTCGGCGGCATCTTGGTTGCGTTGGTGGTCAAGTACGCCGACAACATTCTCAAAGGATTCGCCACATCATTTAGCATTATCATTTCCACGATTGTGGCGGTGTACATTTTCCACTTCAAAATCAACATCCAATTCTGTATCGGTGCTGGCTTAGTCATATTGGCCATCTTCATATATGGACGACCGAAACCGAAAGAAAAACCGGCCAACGCTGATCAGCCCCTCAATGGGATAACCTCAAAGTAAAAATAAATACATGATTAGGAGATTAGTCGTTTGATAAAGACACCCCCCATGCTCTTTTGTGGGGATTGTTTTTTAGTGTAATCAATGGATGGTTCTTGAAGTGTGTGCAGATTGAAACTGGTCATAGTCGTTTGTTTGTTAATTTGTTTTTTGTTTTTCTTTTGTCCGTGGTTCTCTCCACGCTGCATTTGGAGGGAAATTTTTGGGTTGTACAATACAGTGATGATAAAACAAAGTATTTTGCTGTATTCTCTCAAAGGTGCTCCCCACACTAATGTATAGGCCCACATTTGGGGAAAAATTGTGGGGTTGTACAGTGACGCCGATGATAAAATTAAGTGTTTTGCCGTATTCATTTAAAAGGGTTTGCCCTTAAACTCGTTCAGTGACTAAACAAGCATTAATAGTTGATCTGAAAGTTTGAGGGTTCGCGTCTGTAAAATCGCTATTGCTATCAACAAGACTTGACCTACAATTGTACACTATACGAATGAGTACATGACTACATGTACACGTACAACGAGATTGGTCCAACTTACACAGTGAACTGACTTAGAAATACTTACATCGTCATGTCAGTGCAATAGTATTGTATTGTACCCTGATTTTGTAATGTGGTCGTATATCCCACAAGAGAAGAGGCTTTGTGCAAAACATTGTGTCTCACAGCTTGACAACTTCTAAAGTTAGGCATCGGAGATTTTGGCACTTTCAAATTTGGGTGTGATGTAAATTATGCTATTTTAGGAGGTACAACATGTGGTATTTTTGCATTGTTTTTCTCTGCATCAGCCGCACAAAAAAATGCTTTTTGTCTGTTGGCTCTCATACAACAACTCCTGAACTAGTTTTATTGAGCTGCTATAAAGAAAAGTCTGGTTGTACAAGTGTAAAGTTCACACAGCTGGTAATACAGTGGGGGGGTGCGCCCCCCCCCCCCCAATAAAAAATAAAATAAAAATAACAATAATTAAAAAAAATAATAACTTTTTTACTGTAGGCTCTTGATTGTAGACCTCAACTCAAAACAAGGTCCGCGGTGAAGTTATGGCATATATTTTCTTTTGAATGAAATACATGTTTATTCTTTAGGTTACTGTGAAAACTTTCATGTACATGTAAATACAAAGTTGCACTATTTGTGTGTGATATTTCTATTTTTGTGGTACGCAAGGATTAAAGTATATTATATAAACATAGTTAAATGCATTTTAAACTTTTGTCAGAAGCTTTTTTTAGTTAATAGTTTAGGCCTATGTTGTCATATTGTCGTGTTTGATGGTCTGACATTAATTAAGCACTTTTTGGTTGATTGGTTTGATTTATTTGGTACTTTTGTAATTTTGACTTAATGGGGGATAATGTATGTATTAAAACACTGTATAAATGCCTTAATTATATGTATTTTGTGAGTGGCATATCTGTGTCCGTAATACAAGAAACAGTTTGAAACCCAATGATGCAAAAAACGTATAAGCAATGGCATTGATTTCTGTATAATCAGGTTACCATACGCCCAGACATTGCTTATCTTGTTGGTTTTGTGCACCGCTATTTTCAGGAAAAATGTCATAACAATTTATATTAGAAACAAAAATACATGGTTTTGTTTACATGGGAAACATTGGAAAATGTCAGTTCAGTCCCATACCTTTTCTTTGACCCTCTTGTTTGAGCAAAAGGTTGTAAAATAATGCGGCCGTTTGCAGTTGCTCTGGGCATTTTGGTACAAGCTGTTGCGGCCGCTATGGTCTCTAAAGGGTTAAACAACCATATACCGCTTGCTCGCAAATGGCTTATTGGGCCTGTTTGGCCAGTTGGGATACTTCGGCAATGGAGCCGAGTGTAAACCACAGATGAAACCCCAATTCTCAATGATCATGAGATACAAACACATGTCTTGGCAAAGCTATTGAGTTCACAAATTTAGGCTTCAACCTGGCACTTAAATACAAATCAGTGCAATTGCATACATTATGAGAGGACATTTTGTTGTTGAGCTGCTTTCACGTAAAAACAGAAGGTACATCAGGGTTTGCCAGGCACTAGCCAGCAGCACTAGTTACCTTGTCCTTTCACTAGGCTGTCGGCCTTTTCTCAAGTCCATATTTTGATTTTAATTAGGGAAGCTTTCCAACACTGAACTAGCCAGCCGGACCACTTGGAGAGAATTTTGACTGCTCTTGGCCAGCAGACCACTGTTAAAGGTATCGTACCCGTTTGGTAATGACTCAAACAAATTACTAGCATAAAAACTTACATGGTAACAAGCAATGGAGAGCTGTTGATAGTATAAAACATTCTAGGAAACGACTCCCTCTGAAGTAACGTAGTTTTTTAGAAAAAGGTAATTTCTCACTAAAATAATAAAATTCTTGCAAGAAGTTTTTATTCCTATCTGAAAGCACACAAATTTGTACAACAAGGGTGTTTTTTCTTTCATCATTTTCTTGCAACTTCGATGACCAATTGAGCCCAAATTTTCACAGGCTTGTTATTTTATGCATATGTTGGGATTCACCAAGTGAGAACACTGGTCTTTGACAATTAGGCCTACCAAACATGTTCAGTGCCTTTAAGGGAGAACCATGTACAAGTAGCTTGTATTCTGTCCATTGCTGACTTTAGAATGGCATCTTTTTAGGGGCAAGGCCATTTTTCTTTTGCAATGGACACCTTTATAAGAAAACTGTTTATATCTTGATGTAAATTCTGTAAGGGTACCTAGGCTAGGGTAACAAAAGCAACAGCCTTAATACAATACCTGGGCTGCCATGGGGAAAAATATCTCAAGACGCTCGTTCGGATTTTTGGGGTCAAATACCAGTATCCACACTTAATGTGAACAAATGCTGTGAAAGTTTAAACTCAATCAGTCAAAGGACACATAGGAAGGTAGGGGGAAAAAACACACCACACTTTTGTGTTTTCACCGTTTTTAAAAATCAACTTTTGGCCTCGCAATATCAAAATTAGTTGTTAAATTGAATGTAACTCTTTTCAAGCTAATATATTTCAAGGGAGGGTTCCCCCCTGACCATCTTTATAGCATGTAAAGTTGTGTACAAATCTGTGAACATCTATATTTTCACTCTTACCAATGTTGTGTGCAACCTTTTGAAGGTATCGTACACGTTTGGTAATGACTCTAAAAATTAATGGCAATACAAACTTACTTGGGTTAGAAGTACAGCAGCTTTGGATAGTATAATGAATTTTTAGAAACTTTTCACTTCGAAGTACTGAGGTTATGGAAAAAGATATCACTTTTAACCCCAAAAATATGTATCTGAGAAGCGTTAAGCCCGGTTCATACTTCCTACGAATGCGAATGCGATACAAATTCGCAACGAACAATTCGCAGCGAAAACAGAGCTGTGACGTACAAATTTGCTTTGCATTCGCATTCGCAGGAAGTATGAACCGGGCTTTACTCTCAGAGTGTGTATTCCATTGCAGATTATTCTTCCTGCGTGGACATAACCGCTCCAGATTTTCGGCAATATCTCAAATTCGCTACCACCTTTTGAAATGAAATTTTCACAGGTTAGTTTTATGGTATATATCGACAACTTTATAGGATTGAAACAAACAGTGGGTTCCAATTACCCTTTAAGGGAGAACGCTGTCGGGGCCTGCGGGTAACTCAGAGCTGCCAACATTTGCATCTTGCAATCGGGAAGATTTTGTGTAATAATCTGGGAGATATTTAGAATTTACATTCAACATAATAGGGGAAAAGTTTCCATAATCAGGGAGACTTTTTAAATTTGTTCATCAGAACATGGAAAGATTGGTTTTACTTTCAGGGAACTTTTTGCAGTGTATTGGTTTCTCTCTCAGCCTTTCACCTCTTCGGACCACGGTTTTAATTTCCAGTTACCAAACGTGTACCATACCTTTAACAGGGTTGATTTGCTAAGAAAGGCCTACATGGTTCGGAAAAGGTCTTTTCACAAATGTGTGGAAAGGACTGGAAGGAAATCTTTCTGTACGAGTTTGTGTTTTTAATAACCACAGTTCATGCAATGATGCAAGTATCTTTCCCAAAGTCATTTTTGTTGTTGAGGGTGAACAGAAACTTTCCATGTTTTAATGAATCAATGGAAGTGTTAGATACCATAAGAGATGCAGTATTCTTTTTTTGCCAAATGTTTTCTGCTCAGCTAGCTCTATGAAATTTTTCCTTCAGACTTGATGGCTCAATGCTTCAGGATTTTCCAGAAAAATCACAGAATTTCCTTGGTGCATTTGTGCGGCTGTGGTCTGTAAAGTGTTAAGCCCGTATCTCTTATCCACGGGGAATACAGCCCTGGGGAGGCCCAAGGAGTTTTTTTTATCCCACGGTTACCCCGGCGCACTTTCACACTGTCCCCGCCTAGGTCCCTATTCTACGGGGTTCCAGTTGCACATTTCAAGGGTTTTACCGCTTACACCCTACTCCAGAGCAGGGGTGGCTATTCCCGGGGGTATGCCCAATTGCCGGGGTAGATCAGGGGTAAAGCGATCCAAGTGTGAAAGGGCCAGCCGTTATATCCCGGGGTTGCCCCCCCTGGGGAATAGAGTAGGGTTAAAAGGGCTTTAAAGTAGCTTTGCAAACACCACTCTCCGAAACACAAGTAGAGTCTCAATAATTTGAGATTTATCTTACTGTTGGTTCTTCCGTTAAAACTTTGGTATCTTTAAAAAAAATATTATCTTGTCTTTTAGCTGGCATTGGTTTTACACCATGTGCACTATTAAGTACATTTTGGTTATAAACTATAATCCAACTTTGTTCATCTCCTTCTATAGAGGGACGGTTTTGAACTGTAGTGCACCTTGCGTGTAAATGGGTGGCTTTTAAAAATTAATAGTTGCAATGTCAAGACTTATTTATTTTTCCATTTTCTATCTAATAAATTGTTTAAAAAAGGAAAGAATTGTTGTGTGTTGTAGTTTTGTTTATTGGTATTGTTGTTGTTGTTTGTAGCGCATGCTAGAACCCAGAACATTTATCGTGCTAGAGTAGGGGTTAACCCCGGTGTTTCTGGTTCACATACATACAGTGATTAAGCTCACTTATGAGGCATCATTGGCTTCATTACCAGAAATATATATTACAAATTGTAAAACAATAACCAAAAACTAACAATGAAAAGCAAAGAAAAATACAAAATGGAAAGTAAGGGCCACAGGAATGGTACACATATGCCTGCAAAATAAAATGCGAAAGAAAATATGGAAATACAATATGTGGGTAAAGTAGGATTGGTTAGGATAAAAAACACTAGTCTGATAGATAACTGATTATGAAGTTCATACTAGAACTATTTTTTTTCTGTGAAATATTTCCCTCTGAAACGAAGTCATAAACAAAACAACTGTATCAGAAAACCTAAAAAAAAAAACCAAAACAAAAAAACCAGCTGGTTTCGGTTGTTACAACCAACGTCAAGGACAATGTGTTTGCAAGCTGAAAATTAAGTGCATGGGTTTTCTCTGTTTCTCCAGACTCACACAACGGATTAAGCCCAAATCAGTCACAGGTTTGTTATTTCATGTATGAGGTTGACAACACAAAACATGAACACTGTCTGCGACTATTTTTGTCAGCTCTACCAATCCTGTATAATACCTTTAGATGTGTGCTTAGACTTTCACATTTTCTTTCAGGATCTTTGTCTTGGATGAAAATTATGCCCCCCCCCAAAAAAAAAAACTGGTCACCTGGGGATTCTCATGTCAAAAATTTACATTTAAGGTTAGAGAAAATAAGTAATAATTGTTCACCCAAAAATTGAATACAATTTACCCAGTCAACATCTCCCTGTGGATCTTGATGTTTAAAATAAAAAGTTGAATCCCCTTAAGGTGATCCTCAGTTACTGCCACCTGCCAGGTATGGGGCGCCATGGTAAAAACATGTCAAAAATACGCTAAACAATTAATTGACAAACGGCGCCCCATAGCCAGGTTGTATCATAAACATGGTGTGATATCCCTGGTTATATGGCAGTTTAAAGTTGAATGGCTTCTGACTGGCAACCCCACCCCCCTCCCCCTTCGAACAAAGATATGGACAATTGGAGATACTGCCAAAATAGGACTAGATATCTCAATTGCGGGTAGACACTGGCATGTTAATCCAGAGGTAACAGGATCAAATCCCGTTCTTGTAAACTTTTCATTGTTCACCCAACAATGTAATTAAATTTACCCATTCAGTTTATCACTTGATAAGCAATAATTAGTTAATAACTTTCAACCTTTATTTTGCAAGGGGGGGGGTGGGGCTAATGGCACTGACAAAGGACAGAAAAATACTTGTTTTTGTTTATTTACAGAACAAGAAATCTCACAGTATTTACACATATTAATGTACATGATACTCTACAAATATCACATTATATACAGTTGATGTATACACATATAAATAGAAAAAGTAGTTAATGGCCTGAAGTTTCAACCTTAGCTAGCAGAGTATTTCTTGAAGGCTAAATGACAACAAAACAAACACATAGACAGGCCCTGGAGCCCCCCCCCCCCCACACTCCCCTGATCAGAACATTTTTCCCCTCCCTCCCCCTACCCACAAAATGAGACCAAAAAAATGCACAAATGAATAGTTTTGATACATTAAATAGCCCCCAAATTGCGCACCCCCCTCCCCCCAATGAAAATGTCTGGTTACGTCACTGGCCCTCAAGCGTTTCAACCCTTTTAGCAGAGTCCTCAAAGACTACGGAGAAGTAAGACGATCCTATGAGATTGAGAAATAATACTCTGCTAGGATTGAAACTAAAGGCCATTACTACCACATATTGCATTTTAACCAAGGTCATTTTAATTTGTTTGCAGTCATGATACAATAGCAATTCTTTATTAGATGTGTGACATTTGTCATTTCTACATTTTAGTTTACTTTACCCGCCTGCAGACGCAGGTAAATCAATCAGACCCTCTTTTTGTCTTCTAAAGAAAATCCGGAGCAATGAAAAATTATTTACAAAACAGAAAGCTGTCCCCTGATAACTTATAACAGACATTTGTAGAGTACTCTTCACACTGGGTATGACAGCACTTTACATACACTGTAAGAACAAGAAGAAAATAAATGAGAAGTCTCAGAAATCAAAAGTACAGGCAGGCACTAACTTATGTAAATACCAAATAACTTCCATTCAAGACAGTGATAAGAAGTCTACAATACTATTTCCTGCCTCAAAGTACAACAAGTTGCCAGGGCCCAATTTCATAAAGCTGAGCAAATTTCTTTGCTAAGCAAGAAATGAGTGGGGTACCAGTCACAGCAATAGTAACTGTATGGTATTTTGGCTGATGAACTATTTTTCTTACGCAAGAGATTTCTGTGCTTAGCAAGTTTTTGTGCTTACTTACTTTATGAAATTTCATAAAGCTGTTAATCAGAAAATACTTCTTAGCAAAAGCAAAAAATAAGTGGGTCACAGTTGCAACAGTGTAAACGTTATGGAATTTTAGCCGGTAACTAGTTTCTGTTAAGCAAGATTTTTCTGTACTTGGCAAGTTACATCATTTCCTTCCTCAAGTCATACAAACTTGCAACAGATACAGATGCAGATGTAGAGATCTGTCATTTCTACATAACAGTTGGTTTATTGTGTTGGCAGGTACATGTATATCTATCTGTCTATGGTTACTTCCTGTGCCCATCAATACCAAACAGTGCAGCCACTGTGTGAAGTTGTTTACATCGGCCGATAAACAGTAATACAGACATGCAACTACTTAGCTGGGATGTCAGTCACTTCGTACCTTAACCACTTCGTACTCTGGTCACAACTTCAAACCCTCGTCACTTTGTACCTTGGTCACTTCGAACCTTGGTCGCTTCGTACCCTGGTCGCTTCGTACCCTGGTCACTTCGAACCCTGGTCACTTCGAACCTTGGTCACTTTGTACCTTGGTCACTTTGTACCTTGGTCACTTTGTACCTTGGTCACTTTGTACCTTGGTCACTTTGTACCTTGGTCACTTTGTACCTTGGTCACTTTGTACCTTGGTCACTTTGTACCTTGGTCACTTTGTACCTTGGTCACTTTGTACCTTGGTCACTTTGTACCCTGGTCACTTTGTACACAGGTCACTTTGTACACAGGTCACTTTGTACCCTGGTCACTTTGTACCCTGGTCACTTTGTACCCTGGTCACTTCGTACCCTGGTCACTTTGTACCCTGGTCACTTCGACCCTGGTCACTTCGTACCCTGGTCACTTCGTACCCTGGTCACTTCGTACCCTGGTCACTTCGTACCCTGGTCACTTCGTACCCTGGTCACTTCGTACCCTGGTCACTTCAGACCCTGGTCACTTCGAACCCTGGTCACTTCAGACCCTGGTCACTTCGAACCCTGGTCACTTCAGACCCTGGTCACTTCGAACCCTGGTCACTTCGAACCCTGGTCACTTCGAACCCTGGTCACTTCGTACCGTCAGCTGAGTCATTTGTACCGTCAGCCGAGTCACCTCGTACCTTTCGTAGCTGCGGCCCTGTACTGTTGTACTGTTGTCAAAAGAACAACACATTGGTTTTTTTTCTAAGGAAACAAATGACTGTATTTGCAGAAATCAAGAATTGGTATTTAGTGCCTCTTCGTGAGACCCGAAAAACAATTTGACCTACATTTATGCTCTTCTGTTGCAATACATGCATCTTTGGGGGCTTGTGGCTCTTCTTGAAAACTCAAAATGCATTTATTGCGATATAGGCCCCTTCCTGTGTTAATCAATAATTTGTCACTTTAAGATATGTGGCTCTTCGTGAACGACTTCCTGTCAATGTCAAGTCACTGTCAGTGAAGTTAAGTGATTACAGGAACCAGTGACCTTAAAGGGATTATATACGTTCGGTAATTGGAACCCACTGTTTGTTTCAATCCCATAAAGTTGTCGATAAACTAACCTGTAAAAATTTCATTTCAAAAGGTGGTAGCGTTTTTGAGATATTGCCCAAAAATCTGGAGTGGTTATGTCCACGCAGGAAGATAATCTGCAGTTGGAATACACAATCTGAGAAACGTTACTGCAGTACTGATATCTTTTTTCATAACCACATTACTTCAAAGTGAAATGTTTCTCAAAATGCACTATACTATCCAAAGCTGCTGTACTTCTTACCAAGTAAGATTTTATTGGCATTAATTTTATGAGTAATTACCAAGCGTATACAGTCCCTTTAAGAACCCAATTGATTGATAGCAATTAAAATGTCTGCACTTCAGTTTTAGGGGAAAATACAAATTAAAATATTCCTATTACGTTACCTGATTAGTAATTTTCAAATCTATCCTTGATTTCATGAATCTAACTTATGAGAGCGCTTTGTTCTCTCCAGGAAATGATCAAAAAGTAATATGAAAGGCAGACAAATCATAACACCATTTAATTAGGACTGACAAAAAAAATACTTTTGTTTCCTGTAAATCGACCGACCATTTAAAAACCTGTTGGCCATAAACAATTTATCAGACAATTTTCCTGACCATAATTAGAGCCGGCATAAGCTTGCACGCCAATACATGTACAGCTTAACGTCGAACACACTGCAATCACGGGTGACATGAGCATGATTTTGTCAGGGTGATGCTTGTTCCACGACATTCACACGATTTCTCATTTATAGTGACCTGAGCGTTAATTTTCTGCTTGATCCCGACGGTTCCGTCGCAGCGCAAGCAAATCACAGATCGACCCGAGGGCGGCTTTACAAGTATTGTTCAGTTATCATATCAACCAGGAGCAACACCAGGAGCAACATCTCCACATTAATATCCCGTTATCAACAGCAACACAATGGCAACACAAGCGCCTCACTTTATCCTCAGATTTATCCTCAAACCATAGAGAAAGGACTCTGGTCCTTTCTCTATGCTCAAACCGTGCAATAATACATTCTTGCTCCTCCTGGACTTCTTTGTCTGTTCGGTACTGAAGTGCCAAAAATAATTTTTTTAACAAGAGGTACTTATTTACATGTTAAAGTACATCAATGGTTTGTTGAGGAGCGATTGCATTACTCTAGTTTTTAAATGAAAACACCACACAATCAACAGAATCAACAGTTTACAGTTTAGTGAAAACAATGAAAAATGTTCCTCTTTATGTTAGGGATTTTGTGCTCAATCATTATTGGGCTAACTGCAACTGTGGCAATCAAAATAAGAAACGGACATCTACTGTGAGTCTTCAAATGCTGTTTTCTAGACTTTTACAGTATTTCAGATGTTGTTTTGTTTCAGATTGAAATAATAGCTCTATCAGTTAAAAGGTCTGTATACGTTTGGTAATGACTCTAAAAATTAATGGCAATAAAAATTTACTTATTAATAAGTACAGCAGCTTTGGATAGTAAAATGCATTTTGAGAAACTTTTCACTTCGAAGTACAGCGGTTATGGAAAAAGATATCACTTTTTATCCAAACAAATTTGAATCTGAATTTCTCAGATTGTGTATTCCAATTGCAGATTATTCTTCCTGCGTGGACATAATCGCTCAAAATTTTCGGCAATATCTCAAAAACGCTACCACCTTTTGAAATGAAATTTTCACAGGTTAGTTTTATGGTATATATCTACAACTATATAGGCTTGAAACAAACAGTGGGTTCCAATTACCAAACGTATACAATCCCTTTAACTAGGTAACCATAGCTCTTGGCCTCAACGTGTTCTGATCTGTCAGAAAGTTAGCTGGACATTGATTCAGACAAACTGAGCAATGAGGTCTGGGTCCACCAAAGACTGCTCCAAGGGTACATCGATATCATACTCCTTGTGGTGTTGACCACGATGACGTACCTTCTTGCCGTGCTTGGGGATCGGCAACTCTGAGTGATGAGCTAGCAGTGGCTCGGTGAAGAAATAGGGATGAAGGAGGGCCTAGGATAAAAAGAATTAAAAATCACTGCAGGTTTCTAATTGTCGATCACAAATAATACAATCGTTGCGCATGATTGGTCTTTTATACCATGCCTGATATGTGGCGGAGGGTGTCCCCCAAATGTTCTCATACAAAACACACTCTTTTCCTCTTGTACAGAAGTATACCCCCCTTAAAATCCTCTAAAGAATTCCTGAGATTCCCAGAACACAATGAAGACACAATAGGAAGGGAGGGGGGGACACACCATGCCAAATATCGAGCACCAAATGTGGTACTTTGGGGAAACAAGTCCAGGTGATGCAGGTTATTATTCATATTTTTTTCAATCAGTTCTCGATTGTCTTTGATTTATATACTAAATTTGTATCTTTTTGTTTCTTTTTCACAACTATGGAAATAAATGTCAAATAATTGAATTGCATTAAGTGCTCCCAATCCATATCATTATTTTGTTTTTGTTCTTTCAATTAGTTCATGATTTTAGAAATCAGCTGGCAGGTCCAGATTTAACATTTTACCCCTTGTTTTTTTTGTGGTTTTTTTTGTGCTGTTCTTTTTTCTGAGTTGCCGGCTTGGCTTGATGGTGGGTAATGCGTATCCCTCCTGGGGAGAGGGTCGTTTGGTCGTTTTTGTGGTTTTAGAACCAAATGGTCAGCCACCTTGATTGGCTTTCCCTGCCAGGGTTCTTTGTTTTGTTTGTTATCGTTTTTGTGTACCACCCCCAGGGGAGGTTGTTTCCTACATGTATCTGCCCGCCAAGCCGGGTTCCTCAGTTCCCTGCTAGGTATTTTTACATTTTTGTATTCTTCTTAAAACTATAGCTTTGTTTGTTCTTATAGATCATTTGATTTGCAATTTTTTAAAAATGTTTTATTGTTTTATTGTTTGCTGGCAAATAAAATGAAATGAAATGAGATGATTGTCCTTGATTGAAATACTTGTTCTAAATTTGTTTATTTTTCTTTCATTGTCACCAATATGGAAATAAATATTGAATTGATTTGAATTAAATTAGGTGTAAATAAATCCTTACCATGGCAAACAGCAAACTACAAAAAGTGATCTTCAACTCACCTCCGCTGCCGATATTCTCTGCTTTGACGGGTAAACAAGAAACTTCTTCATTAGGTCCAGTGCCTGGAAAACATAAGCAAAATTCTGCTATTTTCCATTGTTCTTCAAATAATTTAATTAAAAATAAACAAATAGGTGTAATATATTAGGCCAGCAATAGCCACTTGTTGCTTAACTTCTGAATAAATTGTAATATTTACTACAGAGTGAATGACTCTATCCCTTAATTGTGTGCGAGTGCTAAAGGGTTGAATTGAAAGATTTTGTTTCTTTCAAACATTTCAGTAATGTATGTGAGATCACATGTATGAACACACATAAGATTTGCATAGAATGCTAATACTACCAAGCCATTTTGAGATATGGTGGCCACAATATCATGACACTATTAGGTTTTGGGTCGATCTGTCTGTGTACACCCAAACCAAACAGTGCACTCCTATAGTGTCCACCATATCTCAAAAAGGCTAATTCAAACCATTCAGCCAGGAGCAAGTATCGAGTGCCTAGCATGGTTAACTTAAGGTTGACTTTTTTTGACTCTAACTCAGGCTGGTCGACCATTGGTTGACTACTGCGGTCAACCATTTGGAACCAGCCTGCCTCAGGACCATGGTTTCTTCCCTGGTCCAGGTAGCCTTGTTTCATGCTAACCCGGCCCATGTGTAAAGTGCAGAAGGGAACCAGTGACACTATAGCAAAATGGCGGATGGCAATGGAAGTGTTGAATACCGTACCGATGGTTGACTAGACTTTCAACAAACGAGTCATTCGAGTGAGTACGTCGCTGCACATGTACGTTGCTAGTCAGTGGTCAACCATGGGTCGACTAAATGTGTGCACTCAAACCTGCTCCATGATTACAGAACAAGCAAAAAGCTCTCAACACTTAAAGGTCTTCTACCTCAGGTGATGCGTCTGGTACCACTTCTTCAAATGGTATGGGAGGATTCTCTGGAAATGTGATCTTGTTATAGTCTGGTAACTCTCCCATTCCCTGAAAACGACAAGAATAAGAATAAAGCATTGTTTAGTTGGAGGCTGGTAAAAAAAAGGAATGAGGCTACCAGTCGGTGCCAGATTGCTCTAATTCTTCAAGCCAAGTTTTTAATGCACCCTCAGTTTTTCGTTGGATTTTGCCAACTTTATGCTCTTCGTTTCTCACTTTTCTCTTTCATCGCACTTTTTGGCTGTGACGCCGCACTGCAACCCCACATCCCAGTATAGCCATTTTAAGTGCTGCATAGGGATTATCCTATTGAAGTTTGAAGATTGAAGCATCACAGATTTAAGCGCTATACAAGAAGCCACTATTATTATTTCTTTAAAATTTGGTCAGAAAACAAATTTAATCAACAATACAAGAAGCATAAATCCCATAAACAAACTGAGGCTTGAAGAGCAAAATATTAGTCTGGCCCCTTTTTGTCTAAGATGACAATCAGCATTAATTGTCATTGCATACACAGGGAACATAACAATTAAAGTTGGTTGCAAGATGACAAGGACCTCTGCCTCGCTACCATGGGCAGCACGCCGCACATCGATACCTCTCGTCAATAACCCCTTGTAGGGATGTACTGAAAATCAATGCTGATTGGCTCCCAAAAGTGACAGCTTTGTGGGCACACTAGTTAAAACCTTTCGAGCGCTTGGTTTGTATGGTCGCTTAGTACGCGCGTGTCAATATGGAAGTATTTTGACGTGATTCCAAAAAAAGAATCGTGTTAACCCTAAACTGCATACAGTTAGACATGTGACAAGATCAAAGACAAAAATGAGAGGGGACCAGTTGCTCTTTGACTTGATGCCTCTTTTGCGGGTTACCATACTTGAGTGGGCACCTACACTGGATTGGCCACAGGCATAATTAAAATGGTCCATATGCTGGCAGATTTGAATTAACCAATTCCAGGGGTTATGAGCGAGCAGTGGTGAGATTGATCACCCCTGGGAACGAGGTTGTAAGGGCCTATACTTACAGGCCACGTCTTCTCTGTAGGGGTACCCAAGACTCTGAGTACGCAGCACAGCTGCTCAATATCATTCTCACCAGGAAACAGCGGAGAATTGTTGAGGAGCTCACCGAAGATGCAACCTACCGCCCTGAAATGATAATAAATGGTTTATTTATTATTTTTCAAAATATAAAAAAGACATCACAATCAGAAGATTGAATTGCGTCAAAATTTACATTAACTCAATTAAAAATTCTTAAGAGAATAACAACAACAAAAACGATACAAAGCAATTGAGGAAATAAACTTTAAAAAGGCACTAGACTGAATACACTTATCAAAAAAGGGAGAAGAGGACATTAATGGTGATCAAAGGGAAAGACAAGACAATAAGGGGAGCAATTAAAAGACCATTCTGAATGTGAAGGCAATTTGTAAGAAACAAGTCATAAAAATTGGCACATGCATATTACCCTATCCTGCCTGATGGACTCATTCTTCATTCAAGCTAGGGCCCTTAAAATCACTTAAATTTCACATTAAGTCAATCTGAAAATTTGAAAGGATTAGCTAGAATTGATTAAATCTATTAGGTAAGGTATTGCACTCTGTTTGAATGACAACCATTAAGGAAATAAAGCAGTGTGAGCTTTGTGTTATGAAACAAAGGGAGGTCGTTTCCAAAAGTGTCATGAACGGGAATTGAACCAACACTCTGAAGACTCAGTCAATCACAATAATAATACGCAGTTCTTATATAGCGCTTTATACAACCGATGGGTGTCTCAAAGCGCTCAGTATTTTTCCTACAAGGTAAGTGGAGTTACGTGTTGAAGTATGAGACCTAATCCTTTGAATAGCACCATGTAATGATTTATTAATCCTAGGAAGGTACTTGATCATGAGACTTCTTTATCCTGATATTATTATTAACATTTATTTCATCATTGTCCTTGCATCTTACAAAATTCAAGTACATAGATTAACATTACATTCAGTTACACAGTGACATATTGATGGTAAAGTAGGCTAATAAAATGAAAACGCAATATCAATGTTTAATTAGTATTCATAAATACCCCAGACAGTTTCTCTATTCCTATTGGTGGAGAGCACGTCACGTGGGGGTGTTTAAACGGACGATATAACACCAGCTAGAAGTGTTTAAACACGGCTGGCTTCGTGTGATGGGCGCGCACGCTCATTTACTAATTTACTTACGCGGAACGCAGTACAAAGCTATTAGTATACCCGCGCGTAATCTTTTTGTACACGCGCGTACACACAAACCAACGCGCACAAAACAGAATTTTACATTTGCTCAAACAGATTGTCACAGATTGTCTATAATAGGCTTACTTGTAATTTTTTTTTTGCTTTTTAACAAAAGGGCATTTATGAATGAGAATAAAAGAGTAGGGACTCTCATTTAACGGCGCGTTAAAAAACAGGTCAGGTCGTCGAGTCAAGTCCCTCGCTCTCCCTCCCTTCGCCGCATGGCCACGACCCTGCTGGTTTTAAACGGCCGTTTAAGAACTCGTCGCTACTCTGTTATTCCCTTAATAATTATACAGTGTGTAATAAGCATTAGGACAACAATTAGGTTTAGGTGAAGCCGTGGCTTTTGTTCCTTAACCTATTGACAGACATACAAAGAATAAATACTCAATAAATACATATTGAACAGACGGTGGACTTGACAGACAAACATGACAAAGGCTAAAATAAGGTATATGGACAAGAACAACTCACACTGTTGGTAAGTCATTGCCTGACATGCGCCGCATCTGCTGCTCGCCTAATGTTTTTCGCTACTTTCGGCTCAAAAGCTGGCATAGGTTTGCATGTAATTTTACAAAAAGTCACCAATTATATCGTTCAAGAGTATTTCTTATGACAGAAACTTTTTGAGAAGACCTTGTAGGATACCAGTCACAGTTTGAAGAATGTATGTAAAAGACAAGTCGAATCGGTAAACTTTTCTTGTACAAGTCATGAAAGAAAAACAAGCTCAATCCAACTCCTATGGTCTTTTGGGCCCAATTTCACAGAGCTGCTTAAAAGGATTGCTTACGTTTGGTAATTAGAACCCACTGTTTGTTTCAATCCTACAAAGTTGTAGATAAATACCATAAAACTAACCTGGAAAATTTCATTTCAAGAGGTGGTAGCATTTTTGAGATATTGCCGAAAATCTGGAGCAGTCATCATGTCCACGCAGGAAGAATAATCTTTAATTGGAATACACAATCTGAGAAACTTAGCTGCAGTAACGCTTCTCAGATTCAAACTTTGGGGATAAAAAGTGACATCTTTTTCCATAACCACAGTACTTCGAAGTGAAAAGTTTCTCAAATGCAATATACTATCCAAAGCTGCTGTATTTCTTACCAAGTAAGTTTTTATTGCCCTTAATTTTCGGAGTCATTACCAAACGTATCAGACCCTTTAAGCACACAAAGTAGCCCATCCAGCACAACAAAAATATGCTTACCACAATAAGGTTACCAACCAAAAATACTATGTAATTTGTACCACTTGTGACTGGTATCCTGCTAACTTTTGCTTGACAAAAAATTGCTTAGGCAGCTCTATGAAATTGAACCCAGGTACTCATCAGTGGAACCAGTTAGTGTGAAGTGGGCGTGGCTTACAATGGAATTACGTCACACTTAAAAACAGAATACAGGACTTACCAGAGATCTACTCCTTCATCGTACTTCCTGGCTCCGTACAAAAGCTCTGGGGCTCGGTACCACCTATCAAGAGTCAAGAATATCTCCACATTGATTTGATTGATATCGGAATCTTTATCAGTATATAAAAACCCATGAACCTTGGGAATTTAAAAACAGTTGCACAATGTGCACACTAGGCTTATTACAAATTTATCAAATGGAAAATCTAATGCAAGTTAGCACTTTATATAAGTAAAACAAATTTAGCAAATCAACAAAGAAAACCAGAGAATAAGACTTGATCTCAGTTTCCGGTTAATTAAGAATTTTGCCCAACTGCATTCATGTTATCATTAAACCTATTGTAATGGTTGCACACATTTGGGCGTAATTGGGGTTTCTAATAAAAATAAGCATCCTCATCCCATGTTTTAATTTTGTTTCATTTAATTTTAACTAACTATTTTGTATTATATAACAATCAAAATTGTTTTTATAACAAATTGCTACGGGTATTTTTCTATTCAAGAATTTCATATAAATATAATTTATAAAGAGTTCTCTCTTGTTTTTGATAAGTGCGAGACTTGCACAGTCTATTAGGAGCCAGTTTGTGTGGAGTGGACGACATCCCTCAGTGAAATTAGTTCACACATACAAACAGGTTAGATGGAATATCAATAACAATAATAATAATAATCTAAGCACTTATATAGCGTTCTTACGCAGAAAGGTACAACAACGCTTTACAACAATAAATATAACAACAATCAACAATTAACAATGCAAAGGAATGAGAATGAAATAAATAGTTTAGTAAGAAAAATAAGTCTTGAAAAGGTGAGTTTTAAGCGATGTTTTGAATTCAGTAAGTGAATTGGCATGACGTATTTGATAAGGAAGATTGTTCCAGAGGTTTGGAGCAGCTGCATAAAAACCTTTGGAAGATGAAGAGTATCTGGTTTGAGGTTTTGTGAGAATCCTTGTATCTGAGCTGGAACGGAGTGTGCGATTAGGCTCGTAAGGAGTGATAAGTTCAGTAAGGTAAGGGGGAGCAGTTTCGTTCCAACATTTATATGTGATGATTAACAACTTGAAGATGATTAACAACTTGAAGATGATACCTTCATGAAAAAAGGGCTGTTCATTTTCTTTCTTTGATTTCATCCTGTTTATGTCATACCTCGTTGCAACCTGGTGGCTGTATTGTCTTCCTTCTTCGTTGCTGAAAACTCTTGCCAAACCAAAGTCGGCAATCTTCAGATGTCCTGTCTCGCTGATCAGAAGATTGGCTGGCTTCAGATCCTACAAAAAAATCAGAAAGCAGCCGTCATGTGCCGTCATTACTTGGTATATAAGAACTATTCCAAACACTATTATGCCAAGCGTTAATTTTGTTTGACACATCAAAGGCTTCTTTGGCCAATGAAGTTGTTGATGCGGTTTTTTGGAGCATCAGCATGACATGAGATAAACCTGAACTTGTGGTGGGAAATATTTCCTTCTTAAATATTTCCAAAGTCCCGAAAATTTCATTTAAATTACAATCCATCTTTAATACAAAATCTTGACTGGTATGTGAAAGGAACAGGTCTTCGAAAAGGCATCAGGCACAAATCAATCCAAAGAGTTAATTGTTTGCAGTGCCTTTTGACAGGGGCCACTGAACCAAGAACCAAGACTCTGTGGAACAGTTTCCTGTGTATGCGCAACCCTCTACAGCGTCTCACCACACGTGGCCTGTTGACACGACAACCGCCAACGCGCACAGAAACTCGAATGCTAGTTTATAAGCCTGCGGCGGCATGTTGCGTACAAGTTTTGCACATTGTCATGTCCTCCGAAGCAAACTGGTTAATAATAATAATTTATTACATTTCTAGTGCGCCCTCTCCATCCGAGGATGTTTGAAAGCGCAAATTACAGTAACATTCCATTAAAAATTACATCAAAATACAAACAATAAAAATTACATCAAAATACATACAGCCTTAAAATACAACAGTGTACCAATGACATACAGATGCAGTGGAAATTTACAAAAACTATTATAAACTGTTATAAACACAGTAAAGTAAAGAATGAAAAGAGACTCAAATCTGGCAATGCACACAGAAATAATCAACAACAAATGTAATTACAGACTATATGCCTCCAAAAACAACAAGTCTTTCATTTAAACTTGAAAGACCCCAGCAAATTAACCCCCCCTAAAAAAAGCAGGTGATTGTCCTGGACTGACGGACATACCCACCCTGTGCATGATGGAGTTTTCATGGCAGTAAGCGATACCCTTCAGCAGCATCATCATGTAACTCTTGATCTGGGACTCAGTCAGAGGCTCCTCGGAGTTCCTGACCACCTCCAGCAGGTCAGACAACATGAACTCAAATACTAAGACAAACCCTGTGCCGTGTGGGAACACCTCTCTCAGCTTGACTACCTGCAGAGCAATGGTTTAAATGTGGAAAGAATAATAATAATAATAATAATAATAATAATAATAATAATAAAAAAGACATTTGTAAAGCGCCTAATGCAAAAGCCATTAAGCACATAAAGAGAACAATAAAATATACAATGAGTGAAAGATACATTACAAGTAAGCAGATTACAAACAAGCATATGGGCGAATGGACTTTTTGGGAGGCTGACAATACAGGGATTTCCCAGAGCCCTGTATTTAAGAGAGTTGTGACATAGAGGGACAAGTTTTCCTTGGTCAGGTGGTTGCTGGACGCCATTTTCGGTCCAAATGCAGCACAACCCAATGGCACCCTGTATTCGTCCATGCATTTTTGTTGACACAAAATGGCTTCTAATCGCAAGTTGTCGCAACTCTCGCAATGGCTCTGGCCTTTCCCAATACAGCACGCCCTCTACAGTCTGCCCAGGAGAGGCCATATTTGCAGTGTATCATGGGAAAAAAAGTTGACTAATTTGCGGTCTTCAAGCAAACTTGAATCCCCTATATTCTGATTGGTTGACGACCCATGGCAAAAACAGTGTTACTGTTATACCACACTGCATGGTCCATATCACACCCTTTGTATTATATTTCATTATACCAACAGCGGGAAAATGGTCAGTTACAGGAAAGGCAATAAAAATATAAAGTTAAAAAGAATAAAATTAAGTTACACTAAAGGGTCTGTATACGTTTGGTAACGACTCTGAAAATTAATGGCAATAAAAACTTACTTGGTAAGAAGTACAGCAGCTTTGAATTAATGCATTTTGAGAATTGTTTCACAACAAAGTACTGCGGTTATGGAAAAAGATATCACTTCTTGTCCCCAAAAATGTGAATCTGAGAAGCATTACTGCAGTAACGTTTCTCGTGTATTCCAATTGCAGATTATTCTTCCAGCGTGGACATAACCGCTCCAGATTTTTGGCAATATCTCAAAAACATTACATTGAAATGAAATTTTCAGTTTAGTTTTATGGTATACAAATATATAGAATTGAAACAAACAGTGGGTTCCAATTACCAAACATATATACAATCCCTTTAAATTTACACTGACTTAAATTTACACCGACTCTGCACATTGTGGTATTTTTTACGCAGCTCGTCAAGTTCGCTTGATGATAAATCTGTTACCACAGGCGCATTGATGTAATACAGACAAATTCAGCAATATCTGCATACCATATCCAACTCGACATTCGGCCTCGTTATAAATATGGGATTTCCATATTCCACACGCACTTGTGTGGTAACTAATACAGCATGCAGTCTGCATCGGGATGCTACAGGAAATTACAGGAGTCACGTTTCCTTCATTAAATATTAGCAAGGTCGTAGTTCTCTGCTGGGTTCACAGCAAACCTTGGTATTCTGTGAGGGCTGGGGAATGTTTTATCCCATGGAGGAATAGAATTCATTATTATGATGATTATTATTATCACTATCATGGTTCTCCCCAGGTTTTTTCCAAACTGTGGGGCATTCTGGACCCAAGTTTTGGAAGTTTGGCTGAAGCACGCTGAATTGAAACAAGGTCTTTGGAATGTTTTCTTCTTGGTGTTTATCTTGGTTTTAAAAGCCCTACTGTGCAATCTGGAGCATTCTATATGGTTTTCTCTTGATGTTTTTGTGAAAAAAAAAAAAAAATTTGTTTATGCCTCTGACGAAGTCCGGTTTGGATCGAAAGCTAAGGCCATCTCCCCTACTAATTTTATATATTTTGTTTGCGTATCGGCCGAAATTTGGGCGTATTGGCCTGATACCCTAGCTTGTGCATGGGGAGAACCCTGACTATTCATGCAAACCTATCAAAAAAATCTTCCATAAAATATCACACTATATTTTAAAAATACAAAAATTAGTTGATGGCCTGACGTTTCGACCCTAGTAGAGTCTTTCTCGAAGGCTAAACAAAACTACTTTGAACATACTTACATACTGATTATCCTCAATCTCCTGCAATGCTTTTATTTCCCTGCAAATTAATATCAAAATAATGACATAATCAATGATAATAATAATAATACGCAGTTCTTATATATAGCGCTTTATACTCCCGATGGGTGTCTTAAAACGCTCAGTATTTTTCCTACAAGGTAAGTAGAGTTACGTGTTGAAGTATGAGACCTACTCCTTTACATAGCACCATGTAATGGTTTACAAGGTGCTGCGGCGCAATATGCAGCCAATCAAACCAGTAACACCGGGGCGAACCCCTTCTCTTTACGATAAGTGCACTGGGTTCTTTTACCTGCATTACACAACACACGGGACCTACGGCTTAACGTCCCATCCGAAGGACGAAGCATGTGGTTAAGTGTCTTGCTTAAGGACACAAGTGTCACGACTGGGATTCGAACCCACACTTTGCTGATCAGAAACACCAGAGCTTGAGTTCGGTGTTCTTATCCGCTCGGCCACGACACGCCACTCTGATCTGTAGCTTAGCTCCGATCAACCCGATCTGTAGCTTAGCAACTAAGTTGATGTGCAAAGGTAGAGCCCCCCCCCAAAAAAAAACAAAAAAACTGAATAAATCTCAAAGTAGATTCTGTTTCTATGTAGTCAACTTTCTTAAAAACCTCAACATTTTAACAGTGCATCTTGAATTTGAAACTAATCTATCCATTCCGTGCCTCACCTTTAACCAATAAAATTATTGCCACACATTTGCCCCTGTTCTTTAAGATTCGAATCTTCCATTCCAGACATTTCTACATTAAAATTTAAAGTTAGGGTCATACTTTAGAAATGACCCCCCCCCCAAAAAAAAATCGTAATTTTTTTTCTAAAAGCCTACTTGTTCTTAAGATGGTATTTATAATGGTAGTAAGTATCGTGCAAAATTGTTTCGTCTGAAGTACCCCTAGGCTTGCCCCATTGGAAATCAATAAATGTATGGCGAAATATTTGAATCTCCAAAGATTGCCTAAAAGATTTTTGGAGATTCAAATTGTTATGGTTTCCGCTTTTATGACTTTATTTCAGGCTGACGATTGGAGGTGGATTTTTTATTTTGTTAAATTTATTTATTTATTCTGGTTGTGAAGCCAAGGTTTCTCAGAAAAGTGAACTTAATCACTGTACTAGCCTAGAACCCCATGGAGAGAAGACAAGGAAGGAAGTTTCAGTTTTAAATGTGGGAGGAAAACCTCGGAGAATTATTCCAGGGAAACCCCACATAGTCAGTAAGGGACTGAAAACCCAATCCATAAAGTGCCCCCGGCGGGATTTGAACCGGGGTCCTAGAGGTGGAAGGCGAGGAAAGATACCACTACGCCAACCCGACCAATTTTAATTTATGAAACATGTGCAAAATTACCTTAGAGCCGTATTAGGGATTCCATCATCCAACCTTCGCAGAGGAACTTTCTTCAGTGCGCATATTTCACCACTCTGAGACCAAAGATTAAAAATAGCAAAAGTGATTCAAGACGAATGGGCGACTGTGGGACACTAGGTGGCAGCAGACATATCAGATAACTTTTCAGTATTTATATAGAGCTGCTTAACGTTAAGCAAATGTTCATGCTACCTATAGCAGAAAAAAATTTGCTTGTCAAAGCATCAGCGTATTTCACTGGTTAGGAAGAAAATTAGTCGGCCAGCTTGCGCGTTCACCATAGATTTGCATTGTTACGCCCAAAGATTGTATAGCGCTGCAGGCGGAAGATGCGCAAACCCGGCTGAAATGTGAAGTAAACTGGACGCCTCTCTCCCTTAAGGGGTGGGACTGGGGTTTGGCATAACAGTTTGTTAATCTTTGTGGTAGGATGGCCTTGTAGAAATGCTGGTCACCTTTCTCCTCGCCACTCACTGGCTTGGTTTTTGTGTATTGTTAAATTTCAGATTTGTATCTAATTCTTCCTATTTCTATATTTCAGGCATGTTATTTGGTCCTTGGAATCAGTAAGAAATATTTTTATCGAGTACAAGGGCTGACCTACATGTGCACATGGTGTACGCTTTAACAGACTTTTCAGGCAATTTAATGACAATTTTCCAGATTTGTCCAAGGGCGAAAAAATTTGAAATCAGACTAAAGTAGGAAGAATATCATGCCTGATATTTCTATTTGCCAGTATAGATGTGTAATAAAAAAAAAATATCAAATTTAAACTTCAATGAAAAACATTAAAAGCCGAACCCAACTCTTAAAAGTAAATAAGAAAAATGAGTTCTTAGTACCTCAATATGCCTAGCTTTGAAGACGATACCATGCGCACCCTCCCCGATCCTCCCCAAGATGGTGTACTGCTCCATTATTAATCGTTGGTCATCTGTACCAAAGATTCAACCACCTGGAAGGAAAATGATATGGGAAAAGAAATATGCAAACAAATGGGTTAAAGTGAGTTGGTAATTACTCCACAAATTAATGACCATAAAAACTTACTTGGTAAGAAGCACTACAGCTGTTGATTAAATGTATAACATTTTGAGAAAAAAAATTCCTTCTAATGAATATGGTTTTAGAGAGAAGGATTCAAAAACATTTCAATCTGAGAAACGTTTCTGCACTGAAACTTTTGCGCATAACCTGTAAACTATTTAAAGTCAGGTTCTTACCTTCAAAATGACCCTGACATGCCTGACAAACAAATTGTGTATTTTTTTTCTAAAGACTACTTGTTGTAAAGATGGTAATGATACTAAGCATCCTGTAAAATTATTTCGTCTGAAAGTGTCTCCGTTGATCTAAATCAATAAATAAAAGTATCGAAAGAATTTCAATCTCCAAGGATCGTCTGCAGGAGACTTTTGGAAATTTCTGTGGTGTCCATTTGAATGCTACCCTCAATATGACCAATATGGGTGTTCGGAAAATCATAGCAAATTTAGGTTTCCATTTGAATGTACGATGGTTCCCTGGGGCGCTAGCTAGTAGCCTAGTACTACAGTAGTACGTAGTACGACCGAAGATGATACAATTTTGAAAAAAGGAGTACAGCGCCCCTAGTTACTGGAACTGGGTCTAATTATAGCCCAACAAGGTGGGCTAGAGTACAATGTAGTCCTAGTCCGAGTAGTCTTGAGTTGTCAGTGATTCATTTCAACTTTCAAGTAATTCAATAATTAAAGGGACACGTTGCCTTGGATCGGGCGAGTTGGTCTATGAAAAGCGTTTGTAGTCAAGTCAACAAAATGTCCCTGAATCCTGATAAATGCAAGGTCATGCGACTGAGTAGAAGAGTTGGTGCTGTACATCGAAAGCCTTTCTACCAAACTCATAATTCTCCGCTGGGTGTAGTAGAAAGTCACAAGTATTTAGGTATATAGTCATTTCCTCTAATCTGAAATGGGGGGACCACGTTAAGCATATCACCTCTAGAACTTCAAGACTCCTTGGTTTTATCAGACGTCTTGTCTGCTGTTCGCTGTAAAGATGCTGACATTTTGGTTAAACTATATAATTCATTGTGTCGCCCCATTCTGGAGTATGGGGCTCCAGCTTGGATTCCGCACCAGTCTGGTCATCTTAAAAATCTTGAAAACATTCAAAAGCGCTTAGCGCGTACTTGTCTACCTGCACCTATGGGCGAGTTGTCTTACAATGAACGCCTTCAAAGGCTTGGGCTTCCCTTTCTCGAGAATATATATATTTACTTTGCCATTGCCTATGTTGCCAAGTGTCTATATGGTGTTTGTGACGTTGATACTTCCAATTATATTAAGGTTAATGTACGCCATTCTGACACTCTTAAATTTCATCATACGTATGCTAGAACGGATGCTTTTAAATTTACTGTTTTTAACAGGTTTCCTGTCTACTTTGACTATTTACCCTCCCATGTTAAGCACCAACTTCTGACTAGCCTCCCTGGTTTTGTTAGAGGAACCAAAAAGCATTTTAAAGAAATCAGCTGGCAGTTTCAGATTTAACTTTTTACCCCTTGTTTTTTTTGTGTTTTTTTTTGTGCTGTTCTTTTTTCTGAGTTGCCGGCTTGGCTTGATGGTGGGTAATGCGTATCCCTCCTGGGGAGAGGGTCGTTTGGTCGTTTTTGTGGTTTTAGAACCAAATGGTCAGCCACCTTGAAAGTGACTTTTTGTCACTATTGGCTTTCCCTGCCAGGGTTCTTTGTTTTGTTTGTTATCGTTTTTGTGTACCACCCCCAGGGGAGGTTGTTTCCTTCATGTATCTGCCCGCCAAGCCGGGTTCCTCAGTTCCTTGCTACAGTCGTTTGACCAGTTCCGGATCATTGACCAGTTCCGGATCACTTCAACTTTGCACTAACCACATAATTACATTACTGCTCACCTGACCAATTTTTGTAGATACATGTGAAGTATAACATCCAATAAACCAACAGACAAAAAATAAAGAACCAAACATCATCGACAAATAAATTATGAACTTTTTTCTAAAGTTTGTCTGCGATAATAATGATCTTTTCTTTTTTTAATCTTGCTTGAAAAACGCTATATAAAACTTCTCACCTTTCAAATTGGAACGCCAGGGCAAGTAACATTTATGTAAAATGCTAAGAATAAGTAAACAATATTTCACTTAAATACTGAGCAGTTGTCTTGTTTTTGTGAGGAAACAAAATTACAGAAAACAGGTTTTTTGGGGCATCATACCCTTGACCAGTTCCGGATCACTCAACGTCTCGCTACGTCAATTGGTGGTGCACTTCTGAAGTTTGTGCTCATGAAACAGTTTTATGAATGGGAGGCTCGAGTATGGGTTTGCAATAGAGGGCGCGCTACTGATCCGGAATATAATCAACCGATCCGGAACTGGTCAAACGGGTGACGTTACTTTTCTCGAAGCCTCTCCAAGAGTATTACTATTTTTTTGCCAATGGATACTTGGTGAGTTTCATGACATGTTTAGGTAAACTGTTTGACTCTTTTTCGTTTAAGATGTCAAAGAGATTGCAACAAAAACAACGTGGATTCAAAAAGTGATCCGGAACTGGTCAAACGACTGTAGGTGTTTTTACATTTTTGTAATTTTCTTAAAACCTATAGTTTTGTTTGTTCTTAATAATAATAACAATTGTTATTTTATAGCCTTTTAGATCCTTTATTAGTTATAGTCTTGTAGATCTTCATGTGCAATTTTTGTATGTTTTATTGTTTAATTGTTTGCTGGCGAAACAAATGAAATGAAAAATGAAATGTAGCCGTTTGTTATAAAATGCATTATGGTTAGAAGGATGTTGTAAAAGTAGAATACAATGATCCACACAAATATGCCTCGAAATTGCGTGGTTTTCCTTTTACATTGTGAACTAACACGGCACGCCATTTTGTAGAGCCAAATATTTGACTCCACAAAATGGCGGACCATGTTAGTTCGCAAAGTAAAAGGAAAACCACGCAATTTTGAGGCTTATCTAATTGTGTGGATCATTGATTCATTGTATTCTACTTTTAAAACATCTTTCTAACCATAATGTATTTTTATAAAAAACGATTACGTAGGAGGTCCTGTATTCGGGGTGCCCCTCCATTATTAAAATCAGGGCATAAGTTTCACATCACTGCGCATGATGATGATGTAAACAACCCCAGGCCCAAAACTAGCTAGAGACGAAGTAACATTTTCTACTTGCCAAACATCGAGTCTCCTCTCCCTTGACCTAAACTTGGAGACAGGTAACCTTCCACCGTTAAGTTGTACTTGTAATATCAATTCAAAGAAAAAGCTATGGTACCCCGAAAACCGGGGACTGGAGGATACAAACGCTTTTCATAGACCAACTCGTCCGATCCAAGGCAACGTGCCCCTTTAATAAGAGTCGAGTTAACCAACACACAATATTTAGGCAGTTACTTGAGAGTGTCGAGTTGACGATAGCTGTGAATGAAGAGTCACCAACTTATGAACAATATTTGATTCATGTTAGATATGCACATGTAAAAAAGAATATCCTTAACCCTGGCAAATATTCTAGTATTTTGGTAAACAGTCTAAACCTTACCAGCACTCACACTGATCACACAGCAGGAATGATGAAGACGAACGAATAAGCCAGCTCAGTCAGTTTTGCCCGGGTGGATGTAAACAATATCACCAGAGGGCGCTATCACCAGTAGTCCAGGAACTAATCCTGGATGTTTTCCAATTTCGGCCGTATGCTTGCTTGCAAGGCAGGTTCGGTTTCATATACATTTCTTGAAGATGACTTTCATTATAGGCCTAGTATACATTGTTTCAATATCACCCAAGCTTGTAAAGACACACCACGCCTTGGCTATAGCCCCGCGAGCCGCATAGTCGATCGATATACATTTTTAAAGAAACAAGATATTTGTTGATGATTGTTTTTTGTCTATAATGGCACTTGGAAAACAACTAGGCAGTCATTTAGTTTACTTCTTTTGTAATCCTTTATGTGTGCCATGTCCTGTCTTTGGGATGTTTTGTGTAATCTGCTGATTATATTTTTTTATATCTCTTGCCTCTTGTATTATGTATATTTTGATTATTTATTTGTGATGTTTTTACCTGTGAAATTAATAAATTAAATGAAATAATATAGCTGTTGCCAAAAAAAGGGGGGGAAAGGAAAACAATGTAACCCAAAATTGTATAATGCTAAAAGTTGTTGAGGGCCTAAGTATTTATATTAATATACTTATAATTATTATTATGATGATTTTATAATTGACGGTGTTTGTGTGTTTGGTTTAACCCTCTGAAAGACTGCTATATCAGATCAAAATTTGAGGCCAGTACCACTTGAAAACATCACAAGATAAAGTTTCTTGTAAAGGTTCGTGTAATTTAATTACCCAAATATTACCATGTCTCATGTCTGTAATGTTAATGCACACTCAATACTATAAATGTACAGTGTAATTTGTTTAATGAACAGCAACCATGAATAACATCTTACTACAACAGTTTTTACTGCAGAAGTTGGATGTACTCGTCCCTCTCAGACGCACTATAGTGTCATACAATTCAGTGGTCACATTTTGGAAAGAGAGAAGAAAACTTGGCATTCAAATAATAAAAATCTTACATATATAGCGCACGTATCCATGGTACTCAAGGCATTGAACATTTTAAGACAGGCCTTTGAATTGTTTTTAATTATCAGACCGATTTATGTGGCATTGAGGTCCTGTCTTTTATCTCTTTTAATAATAATAATAATAATAATGCAGTTCTTATATAGCGCTTTATACTCCCGATGTGTGTCTCAAAGCGCTCAGTATTTTTCCTACAAGTTAAGTGGATTTACGAGTTGAAGTATGAGAGTATTACTATTCACCATAGCACCATGTAATGGTTTTACAAGGGCTGTGGCGCAATAGCAATACAATCAACCCCAGACACCGGGGGCCGACCCCTTCTTTGCGATAAGTGTGCACTGGGTCTTTACGTGCATTACACAACACACGGGACCGCTTAACGTCCCATCCGAAGGACGAGGAGCAAGTGGTTAAGTGTGTTAGTTGTGTCACGAGCGAACACCGACCACGACCTGGATTCGAACCCACTGCTGATCAGAGTTTGGAGCTTTCTTTCGTCTCGGCTCTCGTGCCCTCGAATGCTGGATCAGTGCCTTGCATGTTGCTTGGGTTTTTAGTCCCTACCTAATTGCATGGATTTTCCCACATCTAAAACTGAGATTCCTTTATCATACTTGTCTACACGGGTATCTTCAGGCCTACGGGCCACAGTGCTTGGAGCTTTTGAAAGTCCCTCGATTGCATGGATTTTCCTTTGGATTTTTCTGCCACATCTATAACAGAGATTTATTCATCATTTTCCTTCTCTACACAGGTATCTTCAGGCCTACGAGCCACAGTGCTATAGTTGCTTGTGAGGGTCCCTTGGTTTCATAAAAACAATGAAACATAATTATACCATGCCCGATATGGGGCAGAGGGTGTCCCACAATGATCCCATACTAGTTTTAACACACTATTTTCCTCTTGTACAGAAGTACCCCCTAAAATCCTTTAAAGAATTCCTGGGATTCCAAGCACACAATGAAGCCACAATAGGGGGGGGGGGGGGGTACACCATGCCCCATATCGTGCTACATCTTTCAAGACCACACCCTTCCTATATCCCTGAAAAGGCACGTCGATCAGTGCATCCTGTCCTGTCACAATGGTGCCGAGTGGGACATTATGGACTACCACCAAACGTCTTGAGAAAAAACTAAGGGTGACAGAGAATATACCATTCCCAATCTGGGGCAGAGGGTATCCCCCAATGTTCCTATACTTGAATGCACTATTTTCCTCTTATACAGTACCCCCCCCCCTAAAATCCTCTAAAGAATTCCTAAGATTCCAAGCACACAATGAAGACACAATAGAAGGGGGTATCACCATGCCCCATATCATGCACCAAATGACAGAGAGGGCTATGGAAAAAAATAATGATATGAGTAAAAAAGGACATGGTAAAACATGAGGACCTATAAGAAAGAAATCAAGAGCTCGTGATATTAACAAGCCGTTAGTTCAAAGAAGTGGAGATGGGCAAGTCGCCTATCTAGGAGGACAACAGGTGAACATGCAAAACAACCAAAGGACTCCAAAAGAAACCAAACCAGAAAAAGAGGGAGACAAAAAGAGAAGATGAATTAAGGGATGAACTATCATGGCATCAGTGGCGTAACTAGACATTTTCATTTGGGGGGCAAGTGGGGGCAAAGATTAAATTTTTTTGGGGGGGGGCCAAAGAAGTGCAAGATTATCATTAAATATGTTAACTGATAGTTGATACACACCAGTTGATACACACCAATGCAGTTCTAAAACAGTCTACATAGTTTGCAGGTAACAAAAGATTGCAAAAACAACCAAATCTTAGAGAACTTGTCATTTTTATAAGATAAAACTTTTCGACTGTATACAAGGATTAAATTACCAACAGTGATTACCAAGTATCAATTTAGAGTTGTACACGGTATTCTCAAATTAGGCTCTGTGAGTACTAATTAAATTATTGTTTGTATGCTTTATTTCAGTGTAAATACCCAAAACATAATAATTGTGACAAGTGTAAGCCATTAAACAAAAACAAAATCAAAATCAAAATACAGGCTTGAAATTGTGGGTGTAACTATAATAATCACATTTGTGTGCTTGTCAGGGCACTTGTGCTACTAGCGCTCCCAGTATTACTAACAGATACATCTTCTTCGAAATTCTCGGATGCAGAGTCCATGCAATACTCTCATGGTACCACATAAGAATCAGAATCTTCTGTATTTTCCCGTCTCTGCCTCTTAGGTGTTGGAGCACGAGGCAAAGACGGGCGCTTTGATATGGAGAAGAAATGGTCGAGCTACCTTTTTCGCTGGCGATTTTGCTGTTCAAATCTCCCTGTTGTGCATCTGAGTACAATGTGTTTACGGAGCTATTGGTTTGCGTTCAGGGCCCAATTTCATGGCTCTGCTTACCGTGGAATTCTGCGCTTACGCCCAGCTGCGTCCCATAGAAATACACACGTTACAATGCGCGTCAGCGCAGAATTATTTGGTAAGCAGTGCCATGAAATTGGGCCCAGACCACCACGTATTGAACTGAACTTTGTGACTTCAGCACTCTCTGTGAATAAAAGTTTTACTTTTTACGGCAGCATTTTATGCAGCCATATAAGAATACACTTTTCTGTGATTTCATATGGGGGGGGGGCAAGAGGGGGGGGGGCAAGGGTTCTGAGCGGGGGCGCAGGCCCCTGCCCCTCTGGTGACGCCACTGCATGGCATTGCATGGCAACAGACAGCTCAAAGATAGAACGAAATGGACAAATTGTTGAAGAGCCTTTCCTCCTGCAGTGGAGTGAAATAGGCTAAAGGAATGGCTACTTCTTCGTATTGCAGACATTTTTTTTTGAAGAATTGGTAGGCCTACAGATATGGTTGCAAAGCGAAACTAATAAACCATTTTGAGATATGGTGGACTTATTTACAAGGGCACTATTTTGTTTGGGTAAATCTGTACATGTGTACATGTGTAACCATAATCTCGAAAAGGCCAAGTGTGTTTTCTTTTGCGATAGTCCAATTCAGTATAGCCTACTTTGACTTCAGTAGCCCACACAGTAACTCATCTATAATGACACTATGAATTCAAATTTAATGATAAAGTAAAGACTTCAATAATGGAGGAAAACATCTCCACATGCTTCAATCAATCAAAGCCGAATGGCAATTAAAAGCCCACTGTCATGCCCATGGGGGTGTGTGCTGGTAATAATTGTTAATCAATGTCCCTTGTGCCTTTGAGGCTGGAATGAGATGCATAATGCAGCCATTATATGGAGCCTGCACTTAGGATTTCTGCAAAATTCTGTATTTCGTGGTAGTGAAAAAAACACACACAAAGACTGAAACAAATCTTTATAGGATATTTGCTTCAAAACAGAATCTTTATTATTCTCGCCTTAATTTCGGAAACCAGCTTCGTGTTCAACTGGGAGTGGGGCGGGGGGGGGGGGTCTGACACGCAGGTGGGGTTGATCATTTTAATCAATTCAGAATTTTAAGACAAACCTTGCTTCAGAAGGTTAAAAGTGACAACGGATATATCATTGTGGCGAATTTAATACATGTATAAATAAATGTCAACATGACACACAGTCAAATCACTTAGGCGAAGCTCGTGAAACGTGCCCGTGTAGTTATAGCAACGTGGATTATAATTGTGTTATATACGCGCGCCGTGACGTACAGAGCAAGTTGTCCATTCCCTTGAAAGGAGCAATTATGCATATTATGCGAAAATTACAAAACGGCATTTTTGGCGTGTGATTAATGACTATTCGTGTAAACTGAGCAATGAGTGTTTGGGAGATCAGGAGAGGCAGTCTATACCCACCCACAACCCCGCCCCCCACACAAAAACAAACAAACAAACAAACAAACAAACACCCCAACAAACAAACAAACACACCAACAAACAAACAAAAACACCAACAAACAATCAAACAAAGCAACAACAAAAAACCCAAAACAGTTTAGGGTGCGAATTGGTCCAGTTCTCACCATGCAGGGATTTGTATTGTTTTCGGAAGAGTCTTTTTTCACTCATCACTTTTACCATCCAGTGCCGCGGTACTCTCTGTGGTGGCCCTGAAGGGACATTGCACATCGCTTATATGGTGGCCCTGAAGGGACATTGCATATATCGCGAATATTGCACTGTTAATTTTAAATATTTAAATGTTTTCTGATTAATTGGTTGATGGTGGCCCTAAAGGGACATTGCGTATCGCGAATGTGCGCACATTTTTATACTTGCAGTGTTGTGTTTCATTTTACGTACAGTAGGATTACAAATTCCTCCAGCTGTATACTCTAACTCGTTTACGGGTTTCGTAACCAATTCGTGTTCACGTCGTGAATAATGTGCGTATATTTTGCGATTGTCGTCGAATTGTACATACCGTTTAAAGGTATCGTACACGTTTGGTAACGACTCAAAACAAGTATTAGCATAATTACTTACTTGGTAACAAGCAACGGAGAGCTGTTGATAGTTTAAAACATTGTAGGAAACGACTCCCTCTGAAGTAACGTAGTTTTTTAGAAAGAGGTAATTTCTCACTAAAATAATAAAAAACTTCTTGCAAGAAGTTTTTATTCCTATCTGAAAGCACACAAATTTGTACAACAAGGGTGTTTTTTCTTTCATCATTTTCTTGCAACTTCGATGACCAATTGAGCCCAAATTTTCACAGGCTTGTTATTTTATGCATGTGTTGGGATACACCAAGTGAGAACACTGGTCTTTGACAATTTCCAAACGTGTTCAGTGCCTTTAAGTCTCGCGACGATAAGGTCACAATTGAGCTTCCGGGCACCTCTGAGCCATCAACTATGGGAGATTAACGCGCGTGCATTTTTGTGTGATTTTTTATGTCACATCAGTTTTATCATAATGACTACATTTAAAACTAACAATGTAATAAATAAAATAAAATTAAATCTGGAAAGTTAGGAGAAAATGAAGAAATAGTGCTCGACCTCCAACATCCGGCTCGAAGTGTCAAATTGCGAATTTACGCCGACTGTGTTGCGCGAACCGTGTCGACTAACAAACCGAACTTAGGTTATTAAATCGAGTGCGCGAAAAAACAGACCTTGTGTGGCATGAATTGGACGTGATGTTGCCAGCGGCGTTAATAGGGTAAAATTTTAGGGGGCACAAGGGGGTGCAATTTTGTTTCTAGGGGGTCACTTCTGGCCAAGTTTCTGGTTGCCTTGTTCAAGGCGCGGTTCACCGGGGGGGGGGCGAATTTTGTCTAGCCTCCCACCTCAAGGGAAAAAAAGAAGAAGAAGATACATATTGGAAAATACCGGATCTTCATTAAAAATTAAAATTAATAGATTTGCACGGTCTTGTCATATTATTGTCTTGGCCCAGACTATACATGTACGGTTAAATGTTTTCCGACCCATTTAATATTTCAAGTTAGACCTTGACCATGGCCAAAGCATCCAAGTTAATAATAGAGGCATCGATTTCAACCATCGACAAGATGAGATGTGATGAGATGAACATTTCTTGTTCTTTATGGTCAAACGTATCAGCGGAAATAAAGGTCAGCTCTTTAAACAACTATATTTTTCAAGATTTGCGAAATTGTTTACAATTCACAATTTCTAAATTTAGCGTTTGTTTATCCAAACCATATTCAATTTATAAATACATTACGCAATCCAAAGTTCTTTTAAAAAGCAACTGCCACTATTATACACAATGTAGCTGCTATTCGAGGTGCCCAGACTGAGTGCCCGGAAGTCTAGATTCTCGCGAAAGCTCGTACGTTCTCGAGGTCAACTTACACAGAGTCTATTTTTGAGCAGTGTACATTTTGTACGGTGTTTTCAGCAACAAACGGAGCCCGGAGACGGAGCCTCAGCCGAGGTTTGGAAAAAGCCCAATGTAATCCGAAATAGTAACAATTATCGTGTTAAAGGGTCTGTATACGTTTGGTAATGACTCTGAGAATTAATGGCAATAAAAAGTTACTTGGTAAGAAGTACAGCAGCTTTGGATAGTATAATGCATTTTGAGAAACTTTTCACTTAGTACTGTGGTTATGGAAAAAAATGGCACTTCCCCCTAGAAACTGAATCTGAGAAGCTTTCACTGACAGTATAACGTTTCTCAGATTGTGTATTCCAATTGCAGATTATTCTCCCTGCGTGGACACAACTGCTCCAGATTTCCGGCAATATCTCAAAAACGCTTCCACCTTTTGAAATGAAAATTTCACAGGCATCTCCAACTATATATTGGGTTTCAATTACCAAACGTATACAATAACTTTAAACAAGTGGTAATTATTTGAGTCATGTTGGGTCCGAGTGAATACTCATGACTTTGTTGGTGTGTACAAACATGGCGTGCACGATTCAAAAACCCCAAACAGGGAATGTTTGGTTTTCATTTTACTTCGTGAACCAACACGGTCCGCCATTTTGTGGAGTCAAACATTTGGTTCTACAAAATGGCGGACAGTGTTAGTTCACGAAGTAAAAGGAAAACCACACAATTTCGAGGCATATCTGTGTGGATAATTATATTCTACTTTTAAAACATCTTTCCAACCATTATTCATTTCATAGCAAACGCTGACAAACGCTTTGTATAACCCAAAACGCCCAATCCAAGGCAACGTGTCCCTTTAAGGATGGGTTCATGTGTACTGTATTTTGGTTGAAACACAGTGGATTGATGGTTTATAGCTGGATGCATGTAAATTGGTATATAAACAAAGTCATAAATTATTGTGATGATCGTGTTAAGTATTTGTTTCCAAAATTTGCCTTTTATCCTTAAATTTCTATTAATTTGTTCAAGATTCAAATTGCTATATAAATATTGCATTTTTGGGCTTCCTAGTCACAATATAATGGTGGAAATGGTGGACGCGCATTGTGCAGAGGTGCGTTCCGGGGGTATGACTAGCCAATAGACCTTATGCACATGATGTCATTTCAGTAGGGCGCCCTCGCCTAGAGGTCAAAAGGAGGTCGTTCATTGGCCAATCCTGTGCGCCGCGTATACAAGTATGTGCGTTTCGATTGTTTCGTCATCGTTTTACCTCTAGATGGCGGCTGGATGACGTCAATGCATAAGGTCTATAGACCTTTCTTTTGCAACGTCACAGCCCGAGTTTTTGCCAACCGAGGTTGGAAAACTATGGAAAGCCATAAATGCAAAGCATAAGCAGATAGCCACAGTTTGTAATAATGTTACACAAATATTCAAAAATAGTGTTGAATTTGTTAGAAACAAAGCAACTAATCATGGTATGTATTTTTGGTTGATTGAAAGTTTACAGAAATGTTGAATTTGGACACAACATCTGTTAACACGATTGAATGTTTTGTTAACATTCGGCCGTCTATGCCAACCAGCGCGGTTTGTTTATAAACAAAAGAAAGGTCTATAGACCCCTTGCATAATGACGTCACACGCTCAAAAAACGTGCAAGCTGACCACCTAATAAGCCTTTTTGAGGTATGGCGGACACAATGCTACAACACTGTAAAGTTGTGGTAAATTTGTGCGTATTGACCATAGAAATAGAACGTATGTTATTCAGTGAAGTGCGCATTTTAGGCGACGCGGCGTTTACACGTAAACCTAATGACCACCAACATGGTGAGCGCATAGATATAGAATTAAAGTTATTTTAATTCTATATCTATGGGTGAGCGTGGCATCAGTCGCGGCGTGTGACGCGCGCGTATCACGTCCGCCATACCTCAAAAAGGCTTATGTTCTTCCTAAACCTGTGAAAAACGTTAACGCAGTTTTGTCTGCGTATAGACCCATTGCACAACGCGCAGCGTACTCACTGCGCCTATCCTGGGTGTCATTTTGGGTGTCAAAATCGTATACAAACATGCACAAAATAGAGTTTTGACACCCAAAATTACGCGCATTGTCGGAGGCGCGTTCCGGGTCTATAGAAATCAATAGGTCCCCTTGCATAACGCGAAACGCTACAGATACGCTGAGGTCACGCGAACGTTTTTACGCACAGAGAACAGCTATCGTCCAATGATCTGCCTCCTTTTTGAGAGAGTGACGTCATATGCAATGGGTCTATAGACTGTGCAAGTCTCGTGCGTATTCGAACATTGGGACCCGTTAAAGCGCGTGAGTTTGTTTCCTTCACGCGTTAAAGCATCGTACGTGGCGTGGTCCCAAAAATATTCGAATACGCGCGAGACTTGCACGGTCTATTGGAAAATGAGTACATCACAAAATTGAATTTGACATTTTCCTTGCTCTAAAAGCGTGTGCACGCCCCGTTGTCGACCCTATTCTAGGCGTTAAACGCGAAGATGACCATTGCGTCCAAACGCGCAACGGCGTTCTCAGCCGATATTCGTAAAATTATTCCTTTGCATTGCAACACATTGGCACGCAGAATTAACTTATTAGGCCTACAGTGTTGTGCCATATGTAAGTGTTGATCCAGATCATGGGCTCATTTGCATTAAACAACAAAGCAATCTTAGAGAGTAGCTCACTCAAAAAAAATCAAGAAAATGCAAATCTGTTGTTAAAGTTGGGGAAGTAAAAATCAAAATGTTGGTGACAAAGACCGTCGCTCCTCGTCATGCTCGTGGTCGTTTGGCAGATTTCACAGAGCCGCCGTTAGGGACCAGCGAAGACGGTACGGAACAATCGCTACTTCATGGAGCGGGCCGTGTGGTTGCTACCTCTGGTCCAAAAAGGGTCACGCGGGTAAGATATTAATCTTTCATTCGAAGCTAAAAGTATTAAGCTCCACTTTCTAAAAGCAATCGAGGACCGAGTAGGATCTTCAGTTTGAGTCTTTCTTCCCTAGTTTCACACAATTAGGCAATAATTAGATTCAGAGCACAGCTCCTGGGTTTATGTTGTTGTGTTTCGGCACAATGGGATGTCTGCCTAGACCAGGGGTACCTAGACTAGGCGCCCTCTGAAGGTTAAAGAGGGTCGGGGCTTTGGTGATTTATCTATTGCTGAATAGAACTTAATGTAAAAACTTTAATGTAAACACTTATCTTACACTTGCAAATTAAACTCGAATTGTCGTTGGTTGCCTTCTCTCCGCCACTTGACCTTTGTCGAGTCTTTAAGCTTCTGTGCTATTGAGGAGGTAGTTTTGGAGTGTAGGTCGAGTACCTCCGCTTAGGTGCTGCTTAATTTGAGATCGAAGACGCTGGAAAACTCGACCAGCATGGCCCTGATGTCGTCCTTAGTGGCTGGTTGTTCGTCACCGGGCATGTTGTTGGTTTTTTAAAATTTTAAATAGCGCTGTGGTTTTTGTGCCGTACCAACGTGAAGTGAAGACCTTTGAAACCCCACCCTTGTCTCACAATGCATTGCATTCCATAGCCCGCCCTCATGCGTGCTCATGCACCGTGAAGAAAACAAATACGTTTTTATTCGCATATGGTCGCTCAGCCGAACATATTAAAATTTCTCCTGGTTAATAATGGTCAGCCACTGATCTAGTTTTACCGTCGAAGAAGAGTGCAAAATCTGGCCCTGATTCGCAGTGAATATTATATCAATAATTATTAAGTAGGATTTGAAACTTTGCATGGTGGAAGTACAATCAAGGGAGGTTTGCGGTGACACATTGTACAAAAATCTATTTAAGCTAAGCCCAGCTTAACCTGCTCCAGTTCCTGCCTTCGCGCACCGTTGAGCTAAGCCCACCTGCTTGTTTAATTCTCGGCAGTATACTTAAAGGCACTGTACACGTTTGGTAATTACTCAAAATATATATTAGCATAACAACTGACCCGGTAACGAGCAACAGAGAGCTGTTGATAGTATAAAACATTGTGAGAAACGACTCCTTCTGAAGTAACGTAGTTTTTTGAGAAAGAGGTAATTTCTCACTAAAATAATAAAAGACTTCTTGCAAGAAACCTTTTCTTCCTATCTGAAAGCACACAAATTTGTACAACAAGGGTGTATTTTCTTTCATCATTTTCTTGCAACTTCGATGACCAATAATATTGAGCCCAAATTTTCACAGGCTTGTTATTTTATGCATATGTTGGGATACACCAAGTGAGAAAACTGGTCTTTGACAATTACCAAACGTGTTCAGTGCCTTTAAGCAGCATGCAGCAACAGAGTCCAGCATTCTCCTGAAGACGATCAGAGCATACTGATCGAAACGTCGTCGAGTTGTCAAACCAGCGGTTCTTCTCAGAACCACCACTACTCACAAGAGATGTTTTCACATGGTGTCACCACAAACCTCACTTGACATCAATATTATTATCGATGGTGTCCATCATCAGCAGGAAAGTAGGCATGGATGCAACAAGAACACGACGTTGTTACCAGTGATCGATGATTGCGGCTTCACTGATGAGGAGACTCCAGCTGGGGTGAAAGAGCCGCGGAACTGTCCCACGCCGCTTCATACTCTGCCCCGATCCAAGAAAACTACAAAGGTATACAGCGATAACTGCTATTCTCCTACGGAGCTCCAAATGTGCCATGGCCTTTTTTAATATTCATATAAAAAGTTACCTTGCCTAGTCGACTTATTGAGACTATGAGGTCGACTTACCGCGATATGTCTCATTAAAACGACTTATTGAAACTATGAGGTCGATATATCCCCTTGAAATGCCTTGTTGAAACTATGAGGTCGTGTTTCCGCAACAATTTATCTCGCCAAGATATTTTACTGACCCCAAGTCGACCAACCGTGAGCTTTCACTAAGACGATGGTAAGTTGACCAAATAATTTCTCATGACATCTCGTCATAAACTTTATAAGTCGACTCGGCCGGCGAGATAAACCATTCCGTTATCTGGATAAGTGGTATGGTAATAGGCCTAGACCCCCTTGCATTATTATGACATCACATTCTTAAACAGCGCCGTCACTGATGAGGCAAAATGAGGCAGATTTTTAGACGATAGCTATTCGTTGAGGTCACACAGACGTTTTGCGCACAAACAGCAGCTGCTATCGTCCAATAATCTACCTCCCTTTGCCCCAGGTTAGTTTGTTTTTGATTAATTGATTGTTTGTAATGACTGATTGATTGATTTAGTTTATTGCTATTTATACACAAATATACAATAGAAATTGCCTTGGCTCTCGTGCTTAAAAAGACATTAAAATGCAATAGTAAAATTTAAGAAATACATTAAAGGGAAGTATAGTTAAAAATCTAAATTGACACCCATAATACTTATTAATGATAACGATAAAGACTAAAAGCTTTCCAAAAAGAGAGAAATCTTCAAGAAAATCCGACAGATTGATTACTCAATATCATTCAGTCCCCTGACTGCGGTTGGAGTGTCACGTCATGCAAGGCCAAGGGGTCTAGTATCATGGAGCTCCCCGTTACGTTCAACTGACTCACAGGCCTTGGTGAAACCTCGGCTCCGAGTTCGGGTTACGACCTACACACAAAGCATTGTAAGTTAGAGAGTGGGTGTTTTTTTGCGTACCACCCCCCCCCCCCCCACCACCACCACCACAAAAAGGCAATACGCACTGAATTCGAAGAGAAAAAAATCACTCGATCATAAACATCATTTCATTTTATTTGGATTTATAAAGTTCAACGTGAGCAGTCAGCTCCCAGATCTGCACCACTCTCCATGTCCCGACGAAGGATCTGCCGTCCAGATTGACTTCCTCTTGACGGTAGAGGGCCAGGATTTGCGACTTCCCCCTCCGCGTACCCCGACTGGGTCCAGACGGTTTACTGAGGTTGGTTTTCCCGAGAAGGTCAACAAACTTATTTATTTGTTCTCCGAATGAATGTTTTCATTATATGCTGTTTCAAACCGATAAAACATAATGTTTTCGCATTATGCCACTTTTCTGTTTGTATGTGAATGTCACGCGAGAAAAGGTCGGGTGTACTTAAAGGCACTGAACACGTTTGGTAATTGTCGAAGACCAGTATTCTCACTTAGTGTTAGTGTATCCCGACATATGCATAAAATAACAAGCCTATGTGAAAATTCGGGCTCAATTGGTCATCGAAGTTGCATGAAAATGGCGAAATAAAAAACACCCTTGTTGTACTAACTTGTGTGCTTTCGGATAGGAATAAAAACTTCTTGCAAGAAGTTTTTATTATTTTAGTGAGAAATTACTTCTTTCTCAAAAACTACGTTACTTCAGAGGGAGTCGTTTCTCACGATGTTTTATACTATCAACAGCTCTCTGTTGCTCGTTACCAAGTCAGTTTTTATGCTAATATATTGAGTGTACAGGGCCTTTAACAATCACTCATATCTTTTAAAAGGAAACGTTGCCTTGGATTGGGCGCTTTGGGCTATACAAAGCGTTGCGATGAATTAAATATTGTTGGAAAGATGTTTTTACAAAAAGAATATATCCCTCGAAATTGTGTGGTTTTCCTTTTTTTCGTGAATTAAGATGGTCTGCCATTTTGTGGAACACAATTTTTGAATCCACAAAATGGTAGACCATGGTTCACGAAGTTTTAAAGGAACACCACACAATTTTGAGGGATATTTGTGTGAATCATTATATTCTACTTTTAAAACATCTTTCCAAACATATTGATTTCATAACAAACGCTTTTTATAGCCCAAAGCGCCCAATCCAAAGGCAACGTGTCCCTTTAACGATAACCATATCATTTGCAGGTTTTGTGTTCAGTTGTTCAAATTAAAGGGACACGTTGCCTTGGATCGGGCGAGTTGGTCTATGAAAAGCGTTTGTAACCGTTTGTTATAAAATGCATTATGGTTAGAAAGAATGTTTTTAAAAAAAAAGAATAGAAAATGATCCACACAAAATATGCCTCGAAATTGCGTGGTTTTTCTTTTACATCGTGAACTAACACGGCACGCCATTTTGTAGAGCCAAATTGTTGACTCCACATAACGGCGGACCGTGTTAGTTCGCAAAGTAAAAGGAAAACCACACAATTTCGAGGCATATTTGTGTGGACCATTGTATTCTACTCTTAAAACATCTTTCTAACCATGCATTTTATAACAAACGGTTACAAACGCTTTTCATAGACCAACTCGCCCGATCCAAGGCAACGTGTCCCTTTAAATTTCTTAACTCCCTTGACTACTACAGCAAAATAGCTATGTCATATAATAATACATCATTTTTTTACCATCAATTTTTGCAAAAACCCGGCCGATGCATCTTTAACCATGGACAAAGCAACGTCAACATAAAAATAATATAAAACAAACATTCAAACGCCATCGTATCCATGTACCCGGCTTCTATTCCCTAGGTGCTCAAACAAATAAATAGTTTCAAGAAAATTGCGCAGTAAATAACCAGACTCGTGGATCAAAAGATAGGCCGTGACCGAATTGGTGGCTACAGCTACTACGGTTGTTGCTAAGGGTGTTGCTGAGGACGTCCTATACTTCAACGCATAATGACGCGGAAATCTAGCCGTAGCCGTAGCCGTAGCCGTAGCCGTAGCTGTAGCCGGCCTTTCGGACACGGCCTTTTAATTTTCAGCTAATAGCTGATAATTTTCGTAAAATGTTCGTCCTTTTTGTTACTATCCTTGAGTACAAACAAGCTTTATTGTTCAGATTGAAAAGGGACATGTGCACGTTGCCTTGGATTGGGCGATTTCGGGCTTTAAAAAGCGTTTGAAAGCGTTCGCTATGAATTGAATATGGTATAGGAAATATGTTTTAAAAGTAGAATATAATGATATCCATCGAAATTGTGTGTTTTTTCCATTGATCTCTATTATATTGACTAGATAGGACAGGTTATTATTTATTTATTTATTAAATAAGCGTAAACAACAAGTCACCTCGTTGGTATTAGTAGCCTGTTGCTGGTGTGAAATGTTTCATTGTTATGATTAGCGTCAACAAGTCTACTTCGAATGGAGGGAATTACAATTGAGACATGAGATTAATAAGCGCACCTTTTACATGTCCAACTTGTCACAATGAATTTATTGAGTACTATTAGTATTTTTTCAAACAAAGGGTGTGAGAATTCCCTGCAGCGTTTCCAATTAGGGTGGTCGGAACGGCTCAATGACTATACACGGTTTAATCGCTCTCATCTTTGTGTGTTTTTCAGCATATTATTAGTCTTTTAGGGCCTTTCAATTCGTGCATAATTCTAGCTTATCGGTCCGTTTCCATGCACTGTTTTGTCTTGATCCAACTGTCCGTGTGTTCTTGTTTTGGCCTGGGCTTCTGAAAAATGCATCAGTACCAACATTATTTTCACTTCTTACATCCTGTTGTTAATTCCATTTTACAATTCGATGTATTATTAATTTATTTCCATACTCACACAAAAATAGACAGAATCATTTGGACGAAAAATATAGTAGTACAATACAAGCAAAGAGTGTATATACATGACCAATAATAAAGAGGATGAAAAAATAAAACAAAAGAAGCTTTGAGTAAGGAGGCTGTTCAAATAAGCCGAGGCTTGTCGGGAACAGCCCTAGACAAATAACAAAAACAATAATACAAATAAATAATACAAATGCAAAGTGAACCGGTAGGCCTAAGGAGCTAATTGTTATTTTGGCCAATTACATTACGTTGACAAAAACCAATCTATAACCCCATACCTTTCAACTCATTAATTACAGAAATCAAAACATCGACTGAGTACGGAGAGGGATGTGTTGGACTTTGGACTCCTTCAAAATGACGATGAAATCAAGACTCTTGAGGAGAGTTTGAAGACGTTACTTCTGTGTCAGTCGATGGGGATATGTATTGAGGTAAGACGAACTTGAAACGCATTGAGATTGGGATTTTACGATTGGTGTTGACTCACTATCTTGTTTCTTAAAGGCACTGAACACGTTTGGTAATTGTCAAAGACCAGTGTTCTCACTTGGTGTATCCCAACATATGTATAAAATAACAAGCTGTGAAAATTTGGGCTCAATTGGTCATCGAAGTTGCAAGAAAATGATGACAGAAAAAACACACTTGTTGTACAAATTTGTGTGCTTTCAGATAGGAATACAAACTTCTTGGAAGAAGTTTTTATTATTTTAGTGAGAAATTACCTCTTTCTCAAAAACTACGTTACTTCAGAGGAAGTCGTTTCTCACAATGTTTCATACTATCAACAGCTCTCCGTTGCTCGTTAACAAGTAAGTTTTTATGCTAATAGATATTTTGAGTAATTACCAAACGTGTACAGTACCTTTAATCGTTAATCTTGAATTGACAAAGATTTGTAATGATCTCGAGGGGGTGGTGATTAGTTTCCATCTGAAAGCTCATTTATCTATTTATTTATTTATTTATTTATTTATTTATTTTTAATTCTTTGGACAATACCCTATTACGAGCAGAGGCCGTCCAGGGAAAGGCAAACGTAAAAAAAAACTGTCATCAAAAAAGATGTGCCCTCCCAGACCCTGCTCATTTAAAAGAATAAAAATTGATATTACATAATACACAGAAATCTAAAATTGTAGTGACAAGTAAAACAAAAGATGGCAAGTAAAAGAATTATTAAAATGTATATACAGAAACCACCGTTTCTTTGCCCCCAAATAGTCAAACAAAAGTAGAAACACCAACCAGACGAACTGAACAAAATTACAAAATACGAAGAATATTTTTTATACAATAAATAATTAATTTTTTTAAATATTAGAAAAATGACAACTTTAAGCCCAAATGAAGCACAACACTAAAGACTAAAAACTTATATTAATAAAGAGCCGGAAACAAATGACTTTAACTGCCTAGATCTTCTCTCAAGATGGAACGAAACGTCTGTAATGAACCAAGAACCAACGAGTTTTCTGGTTTCAACACGAAGTTCAGAAAACGCTTTGGGGAAACGAATAGCCGCAGAATATTGAAAAGAGATACGACTAGTCTTATCTGAAGTTAGGACCAGTAACTGGTCTTAACTTAAGACTAGTCCTAGCATTGCCTATAGGACAAGTCCTAAGTTAGGAAGAGTTTTGTGAAATCGACCCCAAGTCTATAGGTTTACCATGATGAAAAATGAGAACATCGGTATGCCTACTGTTAATCTTAAAATTGCTCAGAAAATTACAACTAAAATAAGAAGTGTTAAAAACGATCTGCTTATAGCAATAAAGGATAAGTTAAAAATTCTCTACGTTATAAAGTTCATATACCAGTATATCAGTCCTCGCGAGTTCAGTCTGATATACAAGCAAGGTCGAGTTGACCCCCCACCATCCCATCACCTTCAGTCATGCAGCAGTCTGAATAACCCCTATATGAACGTGCACAAAGTCTTCGATGTTAAAAAAGCGGTAACATTTATTTAAAAAATATTTATTATTTTACAAGTTTTCGTATGGTGTGTTTATTGAAAACTAGAAGATCGAAATGAATTTACTCAGATCTTCAACCAACGATATAATAATAATATAATAATAATAATAGTGGCTTCTTATATAGCGCTCAATTCGTCACCCAGTGATGCTCATGGCGCTCCAACATTCATTATTTTCCCTGCAAGTATTATGTGGAGCTATACGTTTTTGAAGAATGATACTAATAGCACCATGTAATGGTTTACATGGTGCTGTGGCGCAATATGCAGCCAATCAAACCAGGGCTCGATTTCACGAAGAGTTAAGATTGATCTTAAGTGCAGAGCAATCTTAATTGCTAAGCAAAGTGTGATGTCACAAAACAAATCACTATGGTTATACTGATAACTCATCTTAAGATGAATCTTAGTACTTTGTGAAATCGACCCCAGGAACACCGGCGCGAACCCCTTCTCTTTACGATAAGTGCACTGGGTTCTTTACGTGCATTACACAACACACGGAACCTATGGCTTTACGTCCCATCCGAAGGACGCAGCAATGATGGTTAAGTGTCTTGCTTAAGGACACAAAGTGTCATGACCGGGACTCGAACCCACCTCTGCTGATCAAAAACACCAGAGCTGGAGTAAGTTGTTCTTATCCACTCGGCCACGACACGCCTACAGTGGACTCTTTTTTGTAAGAATCGTACGTCTTACCAACGTTTCGGCGAGCCAGCTGAGCTGGTTCCAATTTCACACAACATTAAAATAACACGTTGCCTTGGAGTGGGCGCTTTGGGCTATAAAAAGCGTTTGTTATGAAATTAGTATGGTTGGAAAGAAAAGTAGAATAATATAATGATTCGCACAAATTTGCCTCGAAATTGTGTGGTTTCCCTCTTACTTCGTGAAATACCACGGCCCGCCCTTTTATGGAGTCAAAAATTTGGTTCTACAAAATGATGAACACAAGACTTTCCTACATACCTCTGTTATTGCAGACGAAATCTATGGACTCGTAATACAAAATAAAAAGATAAAAAGAGACATGCCCTTTTCGAAACAACGATTTTAGCTCCGCTTAGGCTCCGATTGTATGCTTGAAGCCCCGTATCGAAAGCGTACGTTTTCAAAATAACCGAGCGGAGCCGAAGCCGGCCGCTGATAAAAAAAAGCCATGTTTTCGAAAAGGGTGATAACATAGATAATGTAAAGAGTAAAACCGGTTATAGGGATATTTAAAACAGTAATTTTAAAATCTTAAATTAGTAACGTCATCCAAATTCTTAATGCTGCTCAGCACAAAACGCTGGCATTGTTTCTGCCAAGTTACCATTAGCAGATGACCAGTCACGCCATAGGCCTCACGGTGTCGTATTTTGACTGGTAACCTGTTCCTACTAAAGCAAACATAAACAAAAGCCAGCGTTTAAAGGGTAAGTATACCTTTGGTTTTTGGAACCGTTCGACTGTTTTAATCCTATAAATGTAGATATACAATAAAACTATAACCTGTGAAAATTTCATTTCAAAAGGTGGTCGCGTTTTTGAGATATCGCCGAAAACCCGGAGCGATTATGTCCACGCAGGAAGAATAATCCGTAATTGGAATAGACAATCTGAGCATAGAGCAAGGACCGAAACGTTACTGACAGTAACGTTTCTCAGATTCAAATTTTGGGGGATAAAAACTGATATCTTTTTCCGTTACCACATTACTTCGAAGTGAAATGATTCTCAAAATGCTTGATACTATATAGAAAGCTGCTGTACTTCTAACCAAGTAGGTTTTTATTGCCATTAATTTTAAGAGTGATTACCAATCTTATACTTTCTCTGGCAAATATGATTCCACAAAAAATCATGCTCAGCAACAATAGGTTAACCGCTGTCATGTACTTTAGGTTACTTGCTACCGGTATCCCGCCTAATTTTACTAAGCAAATTAATTTGGTCAGTAGTTGTTCTGCTTAACAGCTTTCTGACACTGGACCTATACGGTTTGTTTGCTTAGTATAGTAGTTCTATGAGATTGGGCTCTGGCAAGTTTTAAGGCACGTCAGATCTGAACTTCGATCTTGCTTACGTATAACACAGTGACTGCGCAGAGTGAATTTCTACGGACGCTTTTACATTGAGTGGACTTTACGTTTTGTGTACAACTTTCATGACAAGTAGTGATGTATCTGTTGTGCGATAGAACACGGTTCGTGGGTGTATCTTTGCAGAAATGGGCGGTCGAAGGGAGGAGACGAGTTTCCCGAAGCAGCCGTTTGTCACTGCTACTCAGCCAAGTGCCGTCTTATTGTTAGGTTTATGAAGTGTCATGTCAATGATGCAACCTCGTGACCTGAGAAAGTCTAGCCGCGCATTTCTTCCAAATTTTGACAAGACGGTCGTCCACCTTATTGTGCTGATGGTCCGAGATCACCGCCTGACCCTTCATGAGGGCACCCTCTATCGAACTATCAGTTTTCATGTTCACATACACGACATACCCTCGCACGAATGTTGGTACCACTCCCACCCTCTTCATGACCAGGCCTGTGTAGACGTCGTCCCACGGTAGGAACCTGACGTGCACGGACTCTCGAAAGACCCGAGCGGCCACGTCCGCAGACATCACGTAGCACGCACCGGTGAAGAACGGCGCGTAAGTAGGCTCCGGGTACAGGTCCAGCGACGTGTACCACTTCTTGTGCTGGTTATTCGGGTCCCGTACCGGCGTCACTTTGGAACGGAGGTTTCCCTCGGCGTATCCCTTCCGTGGCTTGGCGACCAGTCGACGGACCATGTTGTGTATGCTGACCAACATGTCGGCATCCACGCTGGCAACGTACTCCGCATCTGCACAGAATTGGGCTGCCCACTTGAAGCCCATCAAGGTTTTGAACGTCAAATTAGCGTAGGCTTCAACGAAGTTCTCTCGTACAATGTCATGTCGTTCCATGTTCTCTTCGGCCACCAATCTATCTTGCGTGGCGTTACCACTCTCACCTACTAGGAACATCGTCAACGTTCTCCTGCCGTCCACCTCCTTCACCCCGCCCCATGTCTGACGTATCTGCATACGGTCAAACGTATCACCTGGACTACACTTGACAAGTAACAACAGAAATACCCTTCTGTTGGTCTCATTGTACTTGTCGAGGCAAGCACCTTCGTTCGACAGAGTGAAGTTAAACGGGTGTGGGTTTAGCACCTCATTGGAGTACAGAGGCACGTGCTGAGTAGCTTTCTCTGGGAGCCCATCATATGCTTTGGTTGTCTGTTTTAAGGCCCCAGGAGACGGTGTAGACCGTGGGGGTACCCTCCCTCTGGAGGTAGGCTGAACTAAGCTTGTTGGTGTCGATGCTGTTGATACAACGCGTTGGTGATGAACGGTCAGGTTGGACGGGGTAGAAACTGTTAACATGGGCAGCGTCCGGCTGCTCTGTGGTGTTATGAAGTTTGCGGAGAAACGCAGGATGGTGAAAGAGATCACCCCGAGGCACCACAGACTGGCAATTTTCCCCAACCTGCGTTTCCTCGACCACCTCATAGTTCAGAGTGTCTGTAAAAAAATGTCCAGATGCTGTCACAGATTCAGTCAAATGCTTCCAGGGAGCTCATCTATACAGAGTTAACAGACAGCCCAATCTGTGGAAAAACAAATGTGAATAATAATAATGGGCATACAATGTGCAAATGCATTATTTACAACTTTGGCAAATAATAACCGATTTACATATATTAGCATATTATGCAAATGTGTTGGTAACAATGGGGCTATCTTGAATCCACACCGAAGTAGCGATAGGCTACACGTACTTTGCCTCTCGTCGTTCAACACAAAGGTCGTGGGTTCGAATCCCAGCCGAGTATAAATATGCAATGTGTATATTTTTGTTTACGGGACTCGGGAAAGTGCTGAGTAAAAAGTGCTTGATACAACCCCAATGTTTATTTCGTATACTGTCTTTGGTTGCAGTACGGTTGTAAAATTGCCAGGGAAGAGAGCGGGGAAAATGGCGATTGCAAACTGAGCGCCATTTCCATGAAAACCCCCCCAAAACCAACCATATAGGCACTGAACACGTTTGGAAATTGTCAAAGACCAGTGTTCTCACTTGGTGTATCCCAACATATGCATAAAATAACAAGCCTGTGGAAATTTGGGCTCAATTGGTCATCGAAGTTGCAAGAAAATGATGAAAGAAAAAAACACCCTTGTTTTACAAATTTGTGTGCTTTCAGGTAGGAATAAAAACTTCTTGCAAGAAGTCTTTTATAATTTTAGTGAGAAATTACCGCTTTCTCAAAAACTGCATTACTTCAGAGGGAGTCGTTTCCTACAATGTGTTATACTATCAACAGCTCTCCGTTGCTTGTTACCAAGTAAGTTTTATGCTAATATTTGTTTTGAGCCATTACCAAAAGTGTACGATGCCTTTAACGTTTCTATACAAAGGGTTCTTCGGAGACCTCGTACCGGTATGCGAACTTTTTGCCCCCACATACGGCGAACTGTGTACAAACTTCTTTTGATAGCGCCCTCTTTTGAATCCTCCTCCTCCTGCCCATGTTAATTTCCCGTATGGGGACAAAAAGTTCGTAGGAAAAAAATCTTTCTACCGGTATACCACGCCCGATATGGGGGTAGAGGGTATCCCCCAGCTATGTTCCCATACTTCGACACACTATTCATTTTCAACTTCAAATCGACATATATTTCCTATATAGTTTCCTCTTGTACAGAAGTATACCCCCTCCTAAAATCCTCTAAAGAATTCCTGAGATTCAAAGCACACAGTGAACAAACACTATATAGGGGGCGGGGGTAACCATGCTGATAACTTGATAATGCTGGTAACCTGATGGTATAAACACCCTCACATGGTATATCGTCGTTTAACACAAAACGTGGGCGTGAAAACCGTCGCACTGCTTTAAAACCCTCCGATGGCCTACCGGTCTGCAGCCAGTAGACCGAAAACACATTTTAGTTAATTACTCATTAAGTTTTCAGCAAAAATAGTTGAAACCCTTTAAGTTCTATCCTCAGGCCCGATTGACATAGTCTATGATCTTAGAGGCAGTGTGACTCATGGGCTCGAAATCTCCAGTTAGAAAACACTTTCTACATAGACTTGTGCACAAATAAATACTGCGGTTTTACAGTGAAAACACATACAAATTAACACACAAATATTCAAAAATTAATATTTGTTAATTGTTTCTTTAAACTGTCTCTACAACATCTGGAAAGGTTATTAGCTTTGAAAAAGTATGAAATCACCATTACAAACGAGTTATTTGTACACGTTTCCCGACGGTCTACTGGCTGCAGTACCTAATGGCATTCGTGTAAATCTGACAGGGGTGACTGGGGCATCGCAGGGTTTTAAATTATTCAACTTAGTTTTATTCATATTATATGTATTTAACCCACACACCGATGTGTACCAAGCACTGTATCCTCAATACTTACCCCGAGTCCCGTGAAAATAAAATAAAAAATACACTGGCATATTACTTGGGTGTACACTTGAAAACCTCGACCTTTGCCATTCTATAGCGCAGGTGTTTTTCTCACTAGATCACATAGATTGCCCGGTAGCTTATAGATGCAGTTTCAATCTTAGCAACGATGTTAACATATTTTAAATTTTGCATCGGGAAACAATGGTTAATTAACCCAATTAACACATATTGTTATTCACATATGTTAAAACCCTTAACTGAGGGGAGGGGCCAATGAATCATTCCACACCATCACTAATTAAGTAATTTCTCCAAAGTCTAATGACTGGGGGAGTCAAATTCCTTGATATCCTAGAATGGACCATTCAACATATCTTAGAGGGGGGTCAGGCCCCAGATAGTATATATATTTTTTATAGGATTTTTTCAAGAAATGTTTTGGATGGTGTGGTAGTAAATAAGGGCATTGCCATGCCATTAAGAACTTAGATAATTAAAGAAATATACCAATGTTACTAAATGACTCAAATATTAGACAATATAGGCATGTAAAGAAGACACTCAGATGTAAAAGTGAGAAATGCACATATTTATTAATATTTAGTGATATTGGCCCTTTTGTCTCTCGGGTTAAAGTGGGGGTGTTTCCATGCTCCTAAAAGGTTAGCTAATTAGGGAAAATAAATCAATTACTGAGTAATTAATGAACTCAAATAATTCTGGACAATTGCTGGGCATGTAAAGAAGTCTCTTATATGTAAAATATCATCGGAAATGCACAGAAAACATATAGTCTATGGAGTTCCCGCAGTTAAAGGTTTTAATAATCATCATTGTTTTTCATGGTCATGGCAGGTCGATTTTTTTTTGTCAGATATGAAAAAGTCAACAGCAAAACAGAAACACCGTTCGCGTGACAATTATATAGCCCGTGCATGGTAAAACAATTTCCGATGGCCACCGCTCCGGCAATTATTAAACCTACGCTGGAGAATAAAGGGAATTTGTTGACGTTACTGATCGACGTCATGAAGGCGCAGCAATCAGAACAAAGCCTGAAGTTCATGCATATCATATGCAGTGCAAAGCCACAATGGACTTGCATTTAACATAAAGTGGTCCTGACATACGCATAATCAGGACGAGAAGGGGCGTGGCTACTGACCCCATAAGCGATCTCGTGATTTTCCAACTGGATAAAATAAGGACATGTAAATGGTAAAACATCATTGGTTTTTTAGGACGACTTTAATTCCAGAATCCTCTAGTGTTCATTCACCGGAAAACCAACCTGTGTCAATCTAAACCAATTTAATTTGGGGTTGGACGAAGAAAAAATTGACTATAGCGGAATTTGAACCAATGATCTCCGGATTAACGTGCTGGCGCTCCACCAACTGAGCTATCTATGCCCTATGGTGGCGGTCTCCCTATAACAGGTTCATATTTAACTACAATTTTTAATTTTTCACTTTTTTGTTGTATTATTTGGAAACCTGACAAAAAAGGGAGTTTATTTACGGTTCGAGTAATAGTGAATATATGTTGTTCCTCAAACCCAGCCGAAAAGAGGAGGGGATAAATGTTTGTATCCCTTGTTCTTCAAAAATGGCCGAAAAGAGGAAGGGATAGGTTTTGTTATCCTTATGTTCCCCTAACCAAGCTAAAAAAGAGGAAGGGATAGATTTGTTTACCCTTTGTTCCTAAAATAATCGTCTTCTTGTGAAATGTTGTCAGTGTTTATGTAAAAACGACAAAATGTGCGTTATATTGCTAACAAATAACTGGAGTTTATTCAATTGTAAATTGTTAGCCTAGAAAAATTAGAATGATTCGTACAATCTGGAGCATGTTTTTCACAATTTTGGGGAGCAAAATGGTAGACGAAAAATTTGATGCTTTAAAATCTTGTTTTCGATAGTAATTTTCAGACTATAATGACAAGTTGAAGCCGTAAATTTGAAAAATAACCAAAAATAAAAACATGCAGTTACAAATGAACCTGTTTCCTATTTTGTTCGGGGTTGCCAGTCAGAAGCCATACACCCAAGTTTACTATACAATCTGGGAAGTAGTCGGTGACGTTTTAAGTGAACTTAAAAAACAAGAAAACAAGGATGTGCATGTTGTCAGGGGTTTTGTGACCGTTTATAAAGGGCTTACTTCAATCATAGAGAGTCCTTTCTCTATGCTTCATTTCAGGTGATACATCAAGTTCCTTGATTCACGGGGCATGTCAATAGCTATGTACTGACACACATTGATCATCATTTAATAAATGACTCAATAAAGCGATTGTAAAAACAGTTTAAAGGTATCGTACGTTTGGTAATGACTCAAAACAAATATAAGCATAAAAACTTACTTGGTAACAAGCAATGGAGAGCTGTTGATAGTATAAAACATAGTAGGAAACGACTCCCTCTGAAGTAACGTAGTTTTTGAGAAAGAGGTAATTTCTCACTAAAATAATAAAAACTTCTTGCAAGATATTGTTATTCCTATCTGAAAGCACACAAATTTGTACAACAAGGGTGTTTTTTCTTTCATCATTTTCTTGCAACTTTGATGACCAATTGAGCCCAAGTTTTCACAGGCTTGTTATTTTATGCATGTTGGGATACACCAAGTGAGAACACTGGTCTTTGGCAATTACCAAATGTGTTCAGTGCCTTTAAGCAAAATCAATAATGGATGAAAACTTCAGAAGGATTAACCGCGTGGCACAGATCTTGAGAGTTAAAGGGTCTGTATGTATACGTTTGGTAATGACTCTAAAAATTAATGGCAATGGAAAAAATATCATTTTCCCCCCAAAATTTGAATCTGAGAAAAGCGTTACTGCAACACGTTTCTCAGATAGTGTATTCCAATTGCAAATTACTCTTCCTGTGTGTGGTTAACACTTTTCGATCATCGCAAACGCCGAAACCGATCGCTAAATCCAAAATCCATCGCAACTTAGCGATGGGTTTTCGATAACGATTTCACTAAATCGTTGCGACGAATTTTCTCATCGCAAAAATATTATTAGCGATGACAATCTTGCGGCGACTCGTTAGTGGCCGCAAAGTATACGTTCATCGCAAACTTATGACAAATTGAGCCATTTTGTGTTTAGATTTTATTAGCAGTGTACGACGTCTTGACGTGGTTTGTCCGTTAATTAAAGAGTAAAATGGCGTTTTATTTACTCTTCGCGTTGTTTTGCTGACGGGATACTCACTTGGGATACACTCGCAGTTTGCAGCGACTGCTGCCGATAGAGCTTGCAATCGGTTAAAAAGGAGTCCTCCATCTATTGGGGTCATTTATTTAAACCAGCATTTGACCTTAAATTAATGTATTGATTTTGCATCCACAAATCGTCCAGTTTCCGATTTAATGTTCCACTGTCTTAACATTTTCGGCGGCAATTTGACGAATATTTCGGGCATTTAGAAATTAATTTTTTTTTGCAAATTATGCCCAATTAGGCCTTTTTATGGAGGTAAAAACTGTAACAAGCTGTTTCCCCCCTAAGTTTGACATTGAAAGTATATCAGACGGAAATTAATTACGCCTACGAAAATAATTTGTATTTGTGCTGGTAAGCTTAGAAAAGTAATGAGATTCCATTTTTTATGATGGCAACTCTTATGATGTCATTTTGACAGTGTCAGACTTTTACATATCAGAATGAAAAACTCTCATTCTCATGCATAAATTTAACCTGTTTTATTTAAACTAATATTGTCAACGTTATACAACGTATTTACAAAGTTTTATAAAATTAATAAAATACAAGTTGAATTTGATTTCATGTGGACTTTTTTTTAAATGAATGCCTAGAATTTAAACATTGATATGGTCCTCCTGTTGTTATTTTTGATGCACACCAGCATGAAAGCGATTTATATTTAAAGGCCCTGTACACTATTGGTTAGATCGAAAAACACAATGTTCACAGATTCACACATAACTTACATGATTTAAAGTAAATAATGATAGAAAGAGTTCCTTAAAATATTTCTGCCTAAAATGCTATCGTTTCTGAGAAATGAGTAAAACAATAGTTTTTATCACGCGCGACAATTTGGAAAAACAGAAAACACATAAGGTCTCTTTTCACTATTTTCTCGTGACCTCGATGACCAATTAAGCTCAAACTTTCACAGGTTTGTTTGTTCATGCATATGTTGAATCACAAAAAATGTGGACACTGATTTTGAGCTGTTACCAAAAGTGTACAATACCTTTAAACTGCAATATTTTTTAATCGAACCGCGCGGCAACACAATCTTGACATTTAGGCCTTGGCCTACCACGTCCACCACGCACGCGACGATTTTCCTGTCGGGATATGTCAAAGGTCACTACTTTTAGCCTCGAACAAAACGTTTATTTTCCTTTTTATATCATCGCAACTGCGATGACTTTAGCGAAACGCAAAATCAGCGACGTCGCAAGAGCGATGGATTTGCAGTTTGCGATCTCATCACAAGTGTGATGGCGATGGTCGCAAACGGGGACTTTTGTGAAATCAGCCCCTGATTTTCGGCAATATCTCAAGAACGCTACCACATTTTGAAATGAAATTGTCACAAGTTAGTTTTATGGTATCTACAACTATATAGGATTGAAACAAACAGCGGGTTCCAATTACCGAACGTATTCAATCCATTTAAAGAATGGTTGGATAATAATGATGATGTTTCTATTTTGTGCAGCGTATTGTGATCCAGTCATGAACGACTGTCGTTATTTAAAAGCATACATTATAGTACTATATAAAACTACATGTATATATAGGCCTTTGGTTTTTTCTAGAATGTTGGTGCTGTGTGCACACACAAGGTACTCACACCGCTCAGTGTTGCCATAGCTACTTCTATTGTGGCATCACACTTTGCTTAGCAATTAAGAGTGCTTTGCAGTTAAGATCAATCTTAACTCTTTGTGAAACCGATCCCAGGGTCGATTTCACAAACACTAGGTTTCATCTCAAGATGAGTTGTCATTTACCATGGTGATTTGTATTGTGACATCACACTTTGCTTAGCAATTAGGATTGATCTGAAGTCAAGATCAATCTTAGCTCTTTGTGAACTCGGCCCCTGCTGGGTCCAATTTCATAGAGCTGCTTAAGCACAGCAAGTAGCTAAGCAAAACAAAATTATGCTTACCAGACTGAGGTTACCAGCCAAACTACCATGTCACATGTACAATTTGTGACTGGTATCCTGCTCATTTCTGCTTAGCAGAAAATTGGCAAGCAACGTTTTTTTGCTTAAGCAGCTCTAGGAAATTGGGCCCAGTGCCTATTTCCAAAAGGCCTGCATTTCAGACAAACAGTGCTTGACAAAATTCTGCTAAGCAAAAATAAGTAGGGAAACCAGTGGCAAACGTACGGTAGCCTACCATAAATCGTTCCTCCATGATAATGTAATGGAATTTGTTGGGGCTCATAACCTTTTTCTTGTGCTTAAGCAGCTCTATATTAGCCCTATTGAGGTATGGTGGACACTAGGAATCGATGTTTGGTTTGGATGAATACAGACAAATTTACCAAAACCTTATAGTGCCATAGTATTAAGTGTCCACCATATCTCAAAGTGGCTTATGATATCTGCCGCGTGTTGCCAATCATAAAACTGTTCAATCAAAAAAAAGAAAAAAGAAGAAGAATAAAAATAAAAATAAATGCTAAGCACAGAAAAAACCATTGCTAAACAGAAACGGGTTACAAGTCGAAATAAAATTTAATCAACCCTGCTCGTGACTGGTTACCTGCTGTTATTATTCAACCTTTTCTAAGTAACATCATCTGCTAAACGGCTGTATAAAAACTCTCTATAGAGCAATTTGTGAAGGACATTTTATGTATTTCAGTCAGAATTAACGGGTCGTATAGCCATGTTGAATAGGGTGATTAAGGCATTGAAACACATCCAAACTACAGAATACGAAGGTGGAAGGATGCCAGGGAGATATACAATGCTCATGAGTTTCCCTTTGAATTTTCAGATGATTTGTTTCCAAGGTTCCCAAATGCCTGCAAAGGAAAATTATCTGCTAAACGGCTGTATGAAGTGGGGCTCCCCACAGAGCAGTTTCAGTTTGTGAATGACGTGTGTTTCTTTCATTCAATATTTCTTCAAACTCTAAAGCCGCGTTGAAACCGCGATTCCGGGATTATAAACACAGGGGTGATATGTTTTGTAATAAAGAACTACAGATTCACTATACACTGCCCAAGGAGTTTCATTGTAAGAAGTAACTATAAACAAATAGTAAGCTTGCGGGTACAACCATGTTTTAAAATCTCTTTTGTGGGAGTGTTGGCTCTGTAAAGAGCCGGTGTGGTCTCGACGTTTCGAACAGTATACTCTGCTCGTCTTCTTGAGTCCGAGTCATTTTGGAGTAGGAACTTGACTTGATTTGACTTGACTTAGCTTCTTGTTTCATTCCCAACCTGATTGCGTGTGAATACCACGCCAACTTAAACTGTAATTTCTTCATCATCTTCTCTTGTTTGTCATATAGGCCTACGAGTAACAGTGCAAGACACCTTTGTGGGTTCCCTCCACAGATTCACATACCATCAACTCGTCTTTTTTCACCCGCAATCCACATGTCCTTTTTAAATTACTGATGTAGAATCCGGAGGAGATTTTAAACATTTGTTTTGATTTTCATTATGCTTATTATCGGCCGCAACATCTGGTATAGCCATTACGTCTGTACTATCCGTTTGTTACTTTTGCGGGCTTTGTGTAACGCATGTAATTATTGTTAATTGCTTACATAATTGTGGGCATGTTCACACGAGTAGCTAACTTTACTGCTAACTTCGCTGCTAAATATTCGCAGCGGGGGATCCTCGTAAAAATGGACTTAACTAAAAAATGCCTTGCGTTCACACGAAGTGCTAACTGCCGATAGCCGTCTGCTAAGGTCACAAAACCATTACGTCATCTTCCGGTTAATTTCGCGGGCGCGCGCCCTCGGTGTTTATGTCTCCCCCGCTGGCAAAATGTGTCTCCGCTGTCAATGCGGCGGGCTCGCGATCTTTAATTTGGCCAAGTTCGTACAATTCCCATTTCGTGGAAGCGGACCGATATTGCCTGGTACTCGTGCCGCAAAACACATGCTGGGTACCAGTCCGAATCAGCTGGCGGTCCACAAACGGTCATTGTGCGAAGTTCCCCTTTCTTTTATTTCTGATAATCACAAACATGGCTCCGAACATGCAATTTCATGGCTCTTTACAAGTTTTCGTAGTGATTTTGGCTGCGTTAAGACATAGAGTATGGTTAAGAGTACGTTCTAGGGCTGCTCTAGAGAATGCAGATGAGGTGAAGTTGGGTGAAAAGTTATTTGCATGTTGACAAAGAATCCTTGATGATAAACTGTGAACGAAGGGAACACCTTTTGAACCCTCAACAGCTAGCTGAGATGAAACGGATGAATGGATTAATCAAAATTGAGGAGAAGACAAGCTGGTACACGACTCAACAAAAGAAACAGAAAGCTCTTGCTGCCTACTTCCATAAGACATCTCGCTCAGGTGATCTTTCTCTAGTTGTCCCCAAATCAAAACGATCATGGGGTGATTGAGCATTTGCTTCCGCCGCTCCTCGCTTGTGGAACATGTGAGACTGTTGATAATTTCAGACAAAACTGAAATTACACCTATAATGACACGCCATTTTTCATTATGTGAGCGCCTTGAGTGGATATGTTTTGCGCGTTATAAATATCTTTATTACTATTATTACTTTGCTATCTCGACCTTTCATTCACATCCTTAATGTGCCTGTGCTGCGGATGCATCTGCAAAACCTGGTTTCAAGGAAGAGTGATCATTATTAGGAATCAAATTGTGTCTCATCTTGCCCCGCCTCTTACTAACGAACGCCCGTTCAGTGTCGAACAAATTGGAAGAAGTCGATATTGTGCCTCACACCAACCAGATCGATATTGCAGTAATAGCTGAATCATGGATTTGTCAAAGAACAGCACCCGAGCAGTATACACTGGATGATTACATTGCCTTCTATTCAGTGTATGTAAACAAATGAGAATTGGTGGGGGAGTGTACTTGTTCTATGTTAAGGATCACCTCCAAGCATCTCCCATCGAAGATAATAGTCCCACCTGGGCCCAATTTCATAAAGCTGTTTAGCAGGAAATTCTCCTCAGTAAATTTCTTTGCTAAGCAAGAGATGAGTGGGGTACCAGTCACATCAATGGTAACTGTATGGTATTTTGGCTGGTAACCTATTTTTCCTAAGCAAGAGTTTTCCGTGCTTAGCAAGTTTTTGTGCTTACATGCTTTATGCAATTGGGACCAGAGCTTGAGGGTCAATACATCACCCAAAACTTCACGAGGAGTGTCCCCACAATTGCATTTTTTTGCATGCCCCTGACTCACCTGCATTAGACTTAATTATCACAAGTTTTTCGAGCCAGACAATAAACCTTCTATCTTACCCCCCTTGGGAAAGAGAGACCATAATTGTATATTATGGACCCCTAACTGCTCTGTGAAGTATAATTATTTCAGTCATAGAATTGTTCAGCCTATCAAAGACTCTAGAATACGTTCTTTTGCAAATTTGATACAAGGGCAAACTTGGAACGAAGAAATCAGTTCTAACTCATGACAAGCCAAGACTGATGCCTCATGCGATGGTCAGCCAATCTGTTTACTCCCATTTTCCCACCAAAGTTACAAAAAACGTTGTGGTGATAAAACATGTGACGTAAATCGGCAATCGGCGGAAATATATTTTTTCTTTGCCTCTTAAGAAAAATAATGACTTTAAAAAGGCATTTTATGTGGTGTTTCAGGCTTTTTCAAACAGTAAACAGAAATCAAACTGATTATAAATTTAATTTTTATAAAATATAGACTGTAAACAACTATCGACACGGTTTTCATGGCGTTATCTTCTATGAAATGCTCAGACCAGCAAGTTAAAATACTTGTTAATCTTACGTCACCTGTTTTACGATTTACGTCACATGTTTTACAATTTTGTGACTATACAAGGGTTTAACCCGTATTTTTAAAGTGATTTTGTCATTAATTCTTTGATATAATATGCCTCTGGACCACTGGGAACATTAAAAAATAGGAGTATTGATTTTTGAAATAATCATTATTTGCCTATTTTGGCGCAGTTTGACCTTGAACTGGCCCACTGTGCCACGTTTCAAAACTAACTTTGAGGAGACAAAAAGCTTTCGATTAAGGTGCTAAAGGTACACTGTGTTCCCTTATAAATCAAGTTGCCCGTCAAATAATATCTAATATCTAATAGCTAAGCATTCTTACTATGCCGGATAGGGTTCGTGTATTACACAGTCATCCTGCAGGGTGGCATCTAAATGTCCGTAACCTATAGCCAACCTAAAAGAATAGTGAGTTGACTATCCACGTAGAAGGTATATTGACCCTAGTAATAGTAAATCCAATGCCGATGAGATTAACAATCTCCTCTCCAGGTTTTCACAAACCCAGGGCTGCAAGATTTGCCAGCGTACCTGCCTGCCCACTACGATATTTCTGAAATTCAACATTTGGGAAACTCACTATATGAAAATGGGAAGATCTCTGTGAGTAAAACTGGAGGACCGGATAACTTACTGGCTGTGATACTTAAAAGCACTGAACACGTTTGGAAATTGTCAAAGACCAGTGTTCTCACTTGGTGTATCCCAACATATGCATAAAATAACAAGCCTGTGAAAATTTGGGCTCAATTGGTCATCGAAGTTGCAGAAAATGATGAAAGAAAAAACACCCTGTCGTACAAATTTATGTGCATTCAGACAGGAATAAAAACTTCTTGCAAGAAGTTTTTATTATTTTAGTGAGAAATTACCTCTTTCTCAAAAACTACGTTACTTCAGAGGGAGTCGTTTCATACAATGTTTTATACTATCAACATCTCTCCGTTGCTTGTTACCAAGTAAGTTTTTATGCTAATATTTGTTTTGAATCATTACCAAACGTGTAGGATACCTTTAAGGAATTTGCATACGAATTCAGTATTCCTATAACTAACATAATAATAATACTAGACATTAGCTGTTTGTGAACAAACACAAAGCTGTTCCGTGTTGTTTTAATTTGATTAAATGCTCCAGAGCTTTAAAGTGAGGCTTACTTTAAGATAGACCCTTGACCTCTGATCTAGGCCCTATTTTTGACTTAAAGTATGCCTAAAAACGTACTGTAAGCCTGATCTTCAATCTGATACTGATTAAAAAACCCTTGTTTCAAACCAGAGCCTGAGTCTGACCATAACTTTTACTTTCATTATAACTGAACCATGTGCTATAGGACCCTAATTCGTACCCCAATCCCTCCTCGTTCGGGAGATATGATTTTTTGATTTGAACTTCTTGTTTGGACCAAAAGGAAATGTCAAAGTGGGTCAATTTTTTTAATTAAATGCCAAACGTGCAGAAAGCTACAAGTCGGCACAAAGATTATAACTTGATGACATTTGGTTCAGTAAATATGATTTGTATAATTTGAACATCCTGTTTGGACCGGAAGTAAAGGTCAAAATGAAGTCATCTTTTGAATACATCGTCACAGGTGTTTCTAGCTACAGAACAACACAAACATTACGGCTTTATGACACGTGGTTCAGGAGATACTATTTTTTACATTTTAGAGCTTCCTGTTTGGACCAGAAGAAAAGGTCAAACTGGAGTCATCCTTGTGAATAAAATGTCAAAAGTGTTGAAAGCTACAAGACAGCACAAACATTACGACTTTTCGACATGTGGTTCTGGAGATATGATCTTTTTTAAATAATAAGCTTTGAATTACCGTAACTTGACACCTAATGACGTCACGATGAAAACAAAATAGTTTTTCATACTAAGAAAATAATTTGATAGGGTACAAGATATGTGACTTATCCCCATCCAATTCCTTTTAACAAAACCCCAAACTTACATAGGAATTTCAGCTATTATGGTCATGGACAATTTTCTTAAAATCCATAGGGAGTCAGAAATTAGAAAAAGAAGACAGTTTTTAATATCCATTGAAATACGGTAAGCATTATCAGTAAAATAACAGTATATTTAATTTTTGATATGAGAAAAAGAATTTGTAAATAGTCACGCGCCTCGAACTTGGGCCCCTGTGGTTCCCAGTCGGTGGCACTATACCAGGCCGAAACCCCTAATAATAATAATAATTAAAAAACATCTCGACGAAAACAATAGGCGTTTCGGCTACCAGGCCGAAACCCCTAATAAACATTCTGACGAAAACAATAGCTGTTCCGACCGCTATGTCGGAACAGCTAATAATAATAAAAACAAATAGAAATCCTGACGAGAACAATAGCTTCTCCCACTGCTATGTTGGAACAGCTAATAATAAAAACAAAATACAAATCCTGACGAACAGCTAATAAGCATAAAAATCCAGGTTTGCCAGTCTGAAATAAATTGTTTAATCTAACTGTCACAGATGGAATTGTGAAATATAAAAAGAACGGTTAATAGTCACAGGGCAACACAAGACATAGGACGTAAACAATAAAATGATTCTCAGAAACACGTTTTATAAAGAATAAATAAATTAAGTTTAATCATAACTGCGAAATCAAAGAACTGCAAAGCAGATTATTTACAAAGCAACCAAATGTGCATGATTAATATAATTGAAGTTCAGAAGCAATCAAGCCAGCGTTATAACAAAAGCTTAAAGGGACACGTTGCCTTCGGGTTGGGCGCTGTTGGGCGCTTTTGGGCTATAACAAGCGTTTGATGTATAATGAGCACGGTCGGAAAGATGTTTAAAAAGTAGAATATAATTATCCACACAAACGTGCCTTAGAAATGCTTCGCTTTTGCTCACTTTCGCGAAACAAAACGCTCCGCCATTTATGGGAGTCAAGATTTTGACTCCCATAAATGGCGGACAAATTCTATTAGTCTTATTTCCAGTCGCAGCTGTTGAACTACGACTGAGCAATTATTTTATTAAAAATGTTACGATTACCATCTGTTTATTGTATTCCAATAAATATCCAACACCGAGCTGAACCTAGCACAGTATTGGGCCCGATATAGCCAGCCGGCGATTAGAACACATGCAGTACAGGGAGGTGAACCAAATGTGATAGTTTGTCTCCTCCCTGTACTGCATGTGTTCTAATATTCTGAATATGCGGCTGGCCGTTCCGCAAATACGCGGCTGGATATTTCGGACCCAATACTGAGCAAGCTCTCGGTTTACAAGTTGCGAGCGAGGTAGAAAATGAGATTATTACCCGGTTTTCATCTGACCATAGACCAAGGAGATCTGACTGGTTTACCAGGCCACTGACTACGGCACTAGCGTAGCGACTGTTCGTCGCGCATTTTGCCCATTACATGGACGGTGGTATTTACGGCTGGAAATACGTATACGTTTCGCGGGGCAGATCTCGGGGTCAGATGGCAATGTTTGTTTTTTTTAATCACCATTCACTAATTATAACACATTAAAGGCATGTTATTGCACGAACAACTCTTAATAAGGATATGGAACACTTCCAAACAGCAAAATTTCTTGAGATTTTAAAGCAACGTGTTCCTTTAAGCAGGATTAAATATGGCTAACTTAAAAAGCAACTTAAAGCAAGAAAGCCAACATAACTTGCGAGGACATTTTCATAACTGAATTACTACTACAGTAAACAATTTAAAACAACGATGAGCGTGGTGAATGCCAGTTTCCTTGTTAGGCTGTGCCTCATGCCAAAAACCCTGCGAGTTAAAAGATGCACAAAAGAAACTCGCTTTAATCGAGAGAATTGTAAATTTCGTTACACAGCAAAAAGTGGAAATTTGCAAAAATCACAGTGGAACATTTTGGGTATAGAAACAATGACAATTTTACTTACAGGAGGTCGAGAGTACCGGGCGACGAACCCCCTGGTTTGGCTAAGGAAAGTGGCTCAGGTAGTACGGATGATTATTGAATTGACACGGTGGTAATCTGGAAAAGTAGCGGTCCACGTTGCTGGTCCGTCGCCTTGGCTCCGGCCACACCTTGGAAGTCTTCAGGGTCCGGCGTCCACATCGGGCATCGTCTACTCCCCACCGTGTCAATTGGTACTCTACCGTACTCCCGAAATTCCCCAAATATATACTACTAGGTGTAGACAAAAGAAACACCTGACATACAGTGATAATCACCTTTAATGGCTACCGGTGCTTACAACTTTGCGCTACTGTATTTACGTTGGAATGTTATAAGACTATAACAGGAATTTGACGTGACAAAACTCTTTCAATTGGTGGCCCACTTTTAAAGTATTTGAACACTTCGAACTGTGGTTGGAACTGCGGTTTCCACTCATTCCAAGAATTAGAACATTTTATTATGTTGGCACTTATGACACTAACCCTTTGACGACGTTCAGTGAGGAAACTTACACACCCATTTCACAACAAAGGGGAAACCCCTTTATATTTAATTCATCATTCAAGCATGGTGTTTTACCATCTCAATGGAAGCTGGCAAATGTTTTTCCTGTTCCGAAGACAAAAACCCCACTTTGCAGAAAATACCTTATATCTCTCAGTCCCCTTTTAGCTAAACTTGCTGAAAGTTTCATGTGTAAATGGATAATAAACTCAATTAGCTCTAACTAGACAATTCGGTAATCGTAAAGGTATCTCTACTGCCTATTGTATTATTGACATTTATCATCACCTATACCGGGGCAAACATGCATAATATTATTAGTAACTTAAAGGCACTGGACGCGCTTGGTAATTACTCAAAATATATTTTAGCCTAAAAACTTACTTGGTAACGAGCAACGGCGAGCTGTTGATAATATAAAACATTGTGAGAAACGACTCCCTCTGAAGTAACGTATAGTTTTTGAGAAAGAGATAATATCTCACTAATGCTATATTTGAATCTGAAAAACTCTTCAGGCATGAAGCCTTTTTCAGGCATCTGAAAGTACACAAATTTGTGCAACAAGGGTGTTTTTTCTTTCATCATTTTCTTGCAACTTCGATGACCAATTGAGCCCAAATTTTCACAGGTTTGTTATATTATGCATATTTTGGTATACACCAAGTGAGAATACTGGTCTTTGACAATTACCAAACGTGTCCACTGCCTTTATTACTGATTTTAGTAAGGCATTCTTTCTACAGCATTGATCACCAAGTAGCCGTTAAAAGTCTTCTTGAACTTGGGGTTTCCCTTTTAGTTGTGAAATTGGTTTATAAGTTTCCTCAGCGAACGACAACAAATGGTTAGATTTAAAAACAATCTTTTTCAGACTGGCCAACCTTAACTGGTGCTGTTGATTCTAGTTGCAACAGATGCTGGAAATACGTCGATGATCTGACCAGAGGCTGACCAAAACTGACGTTAGGGGAAAATCGGTTATTTAATCATAAAATTAAAGTAACTTTCAATTTGACCTCATTAATCTATTGGATGAGTGGGCAAAGCATATTGGTTTTTCATTGAATCCTGCGAAATGCCAAACATTGCAGGGTTTTTTGGTCGAAAGAATCTCCCTGTTCCAACATTCAGTTCAGTAAACATGGGTTGCCAGTGTTAAACTTCTAGGGGTCACTTTTCAGAGTAATCTGAAATGGGACGCTCACGTGACTGACTTGTTGAGTAAGGTTAATCGTAAACTATTCATGTTTCGCAAACTGAAGACTGCCGCATTAACCACAAATGACTTGATTATTGTTTACAAGGGTTACTTTGACCAATGGAATATGCCACCCCTGCCTGGCATTTATCGTTGACTCGTGTGGGCCAGTCTAACCAGTTAGAACTATAGTTCAAAAACGCATTGTCGTATTCTGCTTCAGTCATAATTATGACCATGGAGGAAGGAGCTATTTCCTTCCTGCATTAATTGTTATGACCAAGCCTTGAATCTGCGTTGAATCTGGATTTCTTGTTTGAAAGGAGGAAAAAACTTTGCTCTAAATTAGCTTTAAAAACTTTCAGGTCAACAAAATTTGCTGACTGGTTCCCCAAGTCAAGGTTCACGGAATGGAGTTAAGAACCAAACGGCTGATTTACAAAGGTTCCACTGAAATATTTCATAACATCGGCCCTGTCACGTATCTAACTGGATTGTTAAATGCAAAAAAATAGTTAATGGCCAGGGCTTAATTTCATAGAGCTGCTTGAGCAGAAAATATTGCTTAACAGATTAATGCTGAGCAAAAATACGCGGAATACCAGCCACAGATTGCGTATGTGAGATGGGATTTAGGCTGGCAACCCTATTCTGCTAAGCAGAAATGTTTTGTGCTTAGCTACTTTTTGTAGCTCTTTGAAATTGGGCCCTGACGTTTCGACCCTAGCAGAGTCTCTCTCGAAGGCTAAATATCGTAATATTTAATGAATACGCATGAAAAAGTTCACAAGCATTTCAAGTGGAACATTTAACATTGAAACACTGAGGGAATTCTGACATCAGAAACAACAACCTTTAGCCATCGAGGAAGACCCTGCCAGGGTCGAAACGTCAGGCCATTAACTATTTTGTTTTGCATTTATACCATAGGTTCTTTTGGTTGGTAAGCAGTTTGCAACAGCCGTTCTATTTTCTGGATTGTTAAATGACATGCTCAAAGATTGATTTCTCAATCTCTTTTTTTAAAGGTTCCGTTGTATATATTATGGAGATACATCCATGATTGTATGGTGTGTTCGTTAAAAAAAAAGGAGGATGTGCATGCTGGAAACACATCACTCTGAAAGCTCACTGACTACAAAGTTCAGAGCAGTACGGAATGTGTCGACCCTCACGACTAATGGTCTTCACTGCTTGTTCTTGGGATTGCCACAAAGTCGTAGTCAATGCGTTACATACGAACATGCATAAAATTCCGGACAAACCTTTCATTTTCGTTGACTACAATGTGACCCAAAACGGGATTTATTTTAAAGGCTGGTTGTATGGTATCTTTATTGACAGCTAGAATGGACAAGAATTTACTCCTCTAAAATTAAAACGATGTAAGGCGAAGTAAAACAAATGTTTAGCGTCACCACCCGCTTCCTTTTTGAAGGCCACATGGATATTCTTTTAAATTGTTATAGAAATGAGATTTAAAAACCATTAAATGTCAACTGATCCTTCAGAAAATAAAACATTTGCAAGTCAGAACTTAGCCTGTGCCGGTTACACGGTTAAAAACAGATCGTTTATGAATTACACATTTAAGTTTAATCTTTTGAAAGTGAGCTACAGCTGGGTTTTTAATACTGAACAAACTATCAAAAAGCCTTGACTGTAAACATGGTCAATGTCTTGTCTAACATGTTAATTTCCTTGTTGTGTGTTGAACAGTGGAAAAACCAATGGTTGATCGAAATTTTAAAAAGAATGGCGGCCATCTTGAAAATAAAAAGCCCCTCCCGCTTCCTTTTTTCAGGAACCCGGACGCTAAACATGTTTTTTGTTTACTCTGTCTAATATCAAAACAATTATAATGGTTATTTTGAGATGTATAGTTAGTACTAGTAGAAAACAATTAACCTACCTCTCCAACATCACAGAGTCTATGAATGCCAGAGGTGGGAAACACCCAATAGGAAGTGTGTTTGTTCTGTAGATGGTTCGAGAGTCTCGAGTTTTTAGCCACGAGTTCAAGTGTCTCTTCTTAACACCAATTTTGTAACACTCCAACTCCGTCAGCGGTCCATCGGTGGGACTCAGACGCACGACTTTATAGTATTCCCAGAGCAAGACACTGACCGTTGCAGACGGTCTGTTTGGTACGACTGACAAGAAAGTTTTCCTCTAAATCCTTAACGTTTCCTCCAAAGCGTGACCAAAGATCAACACAATCATGTCAGAACCGCAATCCTTCGACGTTGACCGTCGAGCAGGAATCAATGTTCATTAATGCGTGCAAACATAGAGGAAGACAATTTTCTCCCTCCGCAGTGCAATGGAGTCCTGGTGAGAAAGGCGTAAATCCTTCATTGTGCTGTAGTTTTTTTTGTGACACATGTCCAGACTGCATCAGTGCCAGCTAACTCTTTGTGTTAAATCCCACTGAACACGTTCGTCGTCAGCACATGATTTATGCAGCGCGTCTTCGTCCGTCCACATAATCACAACTGCCCCAACAATAGCGTACACGCCCCACTGCAGCATTGAAAAAATTAAGCCAAATGATTGTGCATCGGAACAAAAAGACTGCAGAGCAGAATGTCTTTGGTTCATTCCTGACTTTCAATGATATTCAATCAAGACGGCCCTGATTTTGACATTTTTGTCTCACGAAATATTACTCCTTGGAATGTAAAAATCCGTTAGTTGTTGAAACCAAATGACAATGGATGTTTCAAATTTCGCTCTGAAAAGTCAGGAATGAACCAAAACATCCCTGTATAACAATTAATGTACAGACCCATTTTTCTCAGCATGATATGTCATCGGATGTTTATGATATTAAAAATTGGTTTTCCCGTGAGGGTATCGTATATGCAATGGCAATTTACACCATTTTAACGTGAGGTTAGAGGCTTGTAATGTTTTCCCCATACACTCACATTTGACAATAAGTACATCATAAAATTTAATTTCACATTTCCCTTCCTCTTTAATATGCTGGTTGTGCGGTCCCCCACACATCAACATAACATTGGTGGAAACAATATGCACTGAACACGTTTGGTAATTGTCAAAGACCAGTGTTCTCACTTGGTGTATTCCAACATATGCATAAAATAACAAGCCAGTGACAATTCGGGCTCAATTGGTCATCGAAGTTGCAAGAAAATGTTGAAAGAAAAAACACCCTTGTTGTACAAATTTGTGTGCTTTCAGATAGGAATAAAAGGCTTCTTGCAAGAAGTCTTTTATTATTTTTAGTGAGAAATTACCTGTTTCTCAAAAACTACGTTACTTCAGAGGGAGTCGTTTCTCACAATGTTTTATACTATCAACAGTTCTCCGTTGCTCGTTCCCAAGTCAGTTTTTATGTTACTATATATTTTGAGTAATTACCAAACGTGTACAGTGCCTTTAAGTCCATGGAGGAACAAAATACTCGAGCAACCGATGTCACTTTGACTTCTTTAAGTAATTCCAGAGCCAATTTGTAATGAATTGGAGAAAAAAAGGGGAGGCCTATGTCGTTGTTGTCCAGAAATCTAATTACGCCACTAACTTGACCATTGTCAGGTATAAAGCTAAGAAGATCATCTTTGTTTTTTAATGATTTGGGGTTGCACAAAGAATTGACAAAATAGGAAGACCGCCAACATAATAGGGCTAGATAGCTAAGTTGGTAGAACGCCGGCACGATGATCCGGAGGTCGTTGGTTCAAATCCCGCTCTAGTCAATTTTTCTTTGTTCAACCCCAAATCATTTAAAATTTACCCAGTCAGGTTTCATTGTGGTTTATTATTTGATATCTTTCATTTTAACTAGACATTATTGAATGTATTTAAAACCAGTCGTAATAATGAAGTTGTGAAGCTTTCACGGATTTTTAAATGTCCCGTTACTGATTCCATTATTAAAGATAACAAGACACCGGGAGGAGTCCGAAGAAACTGACGGCGTAGCTCACGCGATGTTCCACTGCCATCGGTGTCTGAAACACTGGACGGACTACGGCCGGCCACCACGGGAGTGTAAAGAGAAAGAAACTCGAGTGAGAGGTCCTGGCTTCACTATCAGCAGCAGAAGTCATGATATTCTAAAGGTATGGGCGGGGCCGTGAGTGTGTCTTTACCCGTTGTACCGAGGACATTGATGTGGGGCACGTTGCCTTTGGAAAGATAATTTAAAAAATAAGAAGAGTATGACTAGAGCAAGCTAGTACGTTGAGACCAATTAAGAACTCACTCCGCGGCCAGTGAAGCTATTAACGAAGCCCCCCGATCCACAAAGCGAAAGTAGTCGTCCCGTACGATTTCCTACCTTCCACCCAAGAATTCATGACAGTTCTTTTCAGAACTTGGTAGTCTCCCGAATTCCGAAATCTACTCTGCGGCAGCGAATAGGCCTAGTATCCCGAATTCCGAAATCTACTCCGCGGCAGTAGAATACATGTAGGCCTATAGCAAGACAAGTTCTCAAAGAATAACATCTACACAGCAAAGTAGATGATGTTACAGCAAACCGAATATACATTGATACATCACCATGCGATGCCTCAAATACTATATAGAGTACAATGATTCACATAAAAATCCCTTGAAATTGTGTGATAACTTCATGGCAGAACACGGTCCACTATTTTGTATACCCCAAATATTTGACTCCACAAAATGACAGACCGAATGTTCCACTGTTTTTTTATTTCAAGAAGCAAATTTCAGGCCTGGAATTTCACGAAGGCCATGGCCTCTGTTGCACTGGTCTTTGCCTTTTATAGTGCCCCTTCAAAAGGCTCTCATAGACTTTAAGATTATTCAGCGGAAGTGCCCTTTACATATTGAAAATGGCCTTGTCCTCTCAAAGATGAAATTCCAGGACTGAAATTGTATGTTTTGTTTAATCACTAGGCCTACTCACTAATTTGTGCATGAACAACTCATTGAAAAGGATAGGGAGCAATTCTAAACAGCAACATTTTGAGAGAACTTGAAGGCAATGTGTCCCTTTTACAAAACAAAATATCCGTGTGGTTGGCAGAACGAGTACGACCTCGGTTCGATTTCGTGTACAAATTAGGACGTCACTACAAAAACAAGCCCAAGACAAAATTTTTCAAATAGAAGTCGTGTATTTACCAAGTCGTCGACAAACGTGTGAGAGTTTGTGTTTTAACGCTACATACGAAGTGTGAACCTGAGAACAAAAGAGGTCCACATAATGTAGGGACTTGAAACACTATGTGGACTTACACATGTCCACACAGTGATTTTTTTTTACAGTGTTGAAAAATAGGATTTTTCATAAAGGGATTGTATACGTTTGGTAATTGGAACCCACTGTTTGTTTCAATCCTATAGTTGTAGATAATGCATAAAACCAACCTGTGCTGTGAACATTTCATTTCAAAAGGTGGTAGCGTTTTTGAGATATTGCCGAAAATCTGGAGCGGTTATGTCCACGCAGAAAGAATAATCTGCAATTGGAATACACAATCTGAGAAACGTTACTGTCAGTAACGCTTCTCAGATTCAAATTTGTTGCGATAAAAAGTGATATCTTTTTCCATAACCGCAGAACTTCTAAGTGAAAAGTTTCTCAAAATGCATTAAACTATCCAAAGCTGCTGTACTTCTTACCAAGTAAGGTTTTATTGCCATTAATTTTCAGAGTCATTACCAAACGTTAACAGACCCTTTAAAGGCACAGTACACGTTTGGTAATTACTCAAAATATATCAGCATAAAAAATGACTTGGTAACGAGCAACAGGGAGCTGTTGATAGTAAAAAAAAACATTGTGAGAAACGACTCCCTCTGAAGTAACGTATAGTTTTTGAGAAAGAGATAATTTCTCACTAATGCTATTTATATTTGAATCTGAAAAACACTTCAGGCCTGAAGCCTTTTTCAGGCATCTGAAAGCACACAAATTTGTGCAACAAGGGTGTTTTTTCTTTCATCATTTTCTTGCAACTTCGATGACCAATTGAGCCCAAATTTTCACAGGCTTGTTATTTTATGCATATGTTGGGATACACCAAATGAGAACACTGGTCTTTGACAATTACCAAACGTGTACGATGCCTTTAAGTGTACAGAACAAAGCAATGTCCACAGAGTGACTGCAACACAGAGCTTTGTGTGTACACTGTAAAGGTTCCATCGCCGAATTAATCTTGCTCCCAATACGCTCCAGTTGTGTAGTCACGAAAACCTTAGCGCCCTCTGGTGGCGAGTGGTTCGTGGGGTGATAGCGGTTTAGATAGCGATGGAGTTTTCGTGACTACACATCTGGAGCGTCTTTGAACCAAGGCTATCGCTTAATTAGAGGAGTATCCCTCCCTCCGCGTGGTTCCACTACACTCTAAAAACTCCCGGGTCAGAATTGACACGGAATCCGGGTCACAAGAACCTGACCAATCTATGGGTCAGGCTGACTCCGTACCCGGAGAGTGGTGCACAACACATTGTGATTTTTACTCGGATTCTGCGTCAGTTTGACCCATCTCTGGGTCAGTTTTACCACACTATTCCGGGTCATACTGACTCCCAAATGGGTCGGGCCCCACGGGACCCGGACCCGGAATTTTTGTTTAGAGGAACCACTTGAACCAAGCGTCCTTACACTGATCACAGTAATAGACTGTGCAAGTCTCGCGCGTATTCGAACATTAGGACCCGTTAAAGCGCGTGAATTTGTTACCTTAACGCGTTAAAGCAATATGTGCGTGGGACCAAAGTGGTCCCCCAAAAAATGGTGGAATACGCGCGAGACTTGCACAGTCTATGGAGATGGGCTGTATTTGAGTACCGTACACTACCAAAATATGTGACTACTGCACTGCTGAGTTTGTTACAAGCAAAAAAGAAAAAAAAGAAAAAGAAAAATAACTGCATAAAGTGCATTTGAGTAAAAAAGAAAAAGAAAGAAAGAGTTAAACTGCCGCAAATGTTCCTCCTTTTAAAAGCACTCTGATGACACTGCTACTTATCAAAGACGGACATCCTCTTACCGTGACCAACATCTACGTGAAATAACAAACCTATGACAGTTTTTCGGTCATTTAAATCACGAGTAAAAAGTGAAGGAAAAAAAACCTTATGCGTGTTCACTGTTTAAAACATTGGGTTTTGGACTCGCGAGATCAAAACTAATTGTTTTACTCAATTCTGAAAAAATAAAGCATTTCAAGCAAAAAATATGTAAAGGGGAGTATCCACCATGACCATCTTAATACAATAAGTTATTAATTTGCACACTTTTTTTATATTCAATCTTAACCAATGTAATGCACACCCTTGAAATCGTGGTATTGTCAATTTTGGTCAGGGTGTGTTCTACCTGCCCGAACAGAGAAAAACCCATTCTGTTCGTGCATGCCTAATAAAGGGGAATGTAAACGTATAGGCGTTTAATCTTCAAAAATAATTTATTGAGCAATCTCACTTTTCTGACTGGTGACTAGAAATTCAGCAACCTTGCTCCAGATGACAAGCTGTGTTTCCTTGAGGCGATCCACGCGAGGGAGCCCTCTGCCGAGAAGTCTCCTCCTGGCCAGTCTCCTCAATTTCACGTCATCTGTCCCCTCGACGAGTCACATGAAAACAACACAGGGGCTGCTGGGGCGGCACACGGTAAGCTCCTGAATGATCCTGAGGTTAATACTTCCAGAGAAAACAGCCGCACTATGGACCTGCTGGCCAACCATAGTGTAGCCACGACGGGGAAATGAAGGGGGAGGTCGGAGGGGGTAAAGAATTGGGCCTTCTCCCTTTCCCGTGTACAAACTGTTAAGAATGAGAACTAAAAATGCAGTCCACACCGAGTTCTGCTTCTCTGTACAGTGTATGAACAATTGTACACAGCAGGCAGAGACAGCAGCTTAAGTTATGAGACACATGAGGACCGACTTTCCTTTTTTGGCCCCGTCACTTTTTCCCGGAAAAACGATAGCTTTAACATGTTTAATAAACTGTACCAAAGCCTGGTTCTTACAAAACCCTACAAATAATTGTGAATTAATTATCTCCTTAAGCTGCTTCTCATTGTACACATTGTGATTGTAGTTCGACATTTCTATCATTTTGTTGTTTAATTAATGCTTGTTCCTCATGTAATCTGGTCTTGGTACAAGACGTTCTTATGTTGAGTTAGTCAGACCATAACACCATACATACACTCAACACTATACACACGTCGCGACTATTTCATCGATAGAGGTACGCGTCTATCTAGTCCAATCTCTGTCTAGTTTTTTTGTTCTCTTTGGCCGTCTGTCTTGTCCTAAAGCTGATTTCTACAAGTTTCGACTAACTTAATCAGCCTCCACACTCCTCTTTCTATTCTACTGCTTACATTGACTTCATTAATCGGTAAGTTTACTTTGTTTTGATTCGTTACATTTATCTTCGCTTGTATGAAAATATTGGTGAACAAAAGTTTATTGAATTGAATTCAAATGCTGTCTTCACTTTCAACTGATTCATACCGGCAGATAGTGTCAGCAGTTCACCGTTTGGTTTGAGATCAAATGCCAATGTAGATTCCGGGTCCGATGTAGAGGATCACACTACTGCAGCACTGGAAGAACAACGTGTTGTAAGAAGGCAGATAGAGGGCGCTGTACTAACAGAAGCTGCCCTCGATCAAGGTGATGTTGCTGGAGGTAGTACCAAGAATGAAGGTTTGTGTGTTGCTATGGTTGCCTTACCACTTTTGTTGTACATTCAAATACTAATTTGGGGTGTTGGTAAAAAATGATGTACAGTCGACTCTCGTTATAACAATATCGTTGGGACCAACAGGAACGTTGTTATAAGAGGACAGACAAACAAAGAAAATCAAAGCAGAAATGAGATTCAGAAAAAAACCTTTATAAGCAGAACACCTTTATAATTGTGCTCTATAACGAGGGTTGACTGTATTACCGGTAGCAGTGCTGGACTATTTTTCCTACAAAGCATTTTTCCCCGTGAGAAACATGTGCTTATTGATCAATAAAGACTGGCTAGACTACAAACGAAATGGAATGTAACTTCTAAAATTGAAACTATTCCAACCACCTGCTTTACACACAAAAAACTCTGTTGTGTCTTCCAGGTCGAGCAAAAACATTCGGTTCCATTACCGCATTACTGCAGGAGTCAAACTCTAGCACAGCTCACGAACAAACAGACCCAACAGATCTCTCAAATACAAAAACGGCTGAGAGTGTCAAAGATCGGCTGATAACTGGTGCAGGAAAACAAGATATAACAACACAGAGCTTTCCGTCAAACAGAGAATCGACATTGAGAAATACCAAGAGGCAGGTGGATGACAACAAAAGGAAAACTAACAAGGTACTTGGACTTGCTGGACCTGCTGAAGCTGTTGATTCGGTGAGCCAGAGTCCTGAAAATGATCATTCTTCCTCTGATATCGACGCTCCTGAAAAGATAAATTCTGATCCACTCTTGGCGGGAAAAAAATTCAGTCAAGAAGATGAAGTTAAGGATATCCAAGTGATTACTTCTGACCAAGTAGTAACGTCTAAAGAATCAAATTCACCATCTGTGACAGAAGGCCCACGATCTAGTGTTACTTCAGATAGAGAAGCCCAGCACTCCGTCACGAAGGTTACCATAACGAGAACCGGCCTTCATTTAAGTCATTCCAACAACAAAGCAGCTTCAACCAGTTCCGACAAAGACTACGACACGGCGTCAAATGAATCTCTTGATGACAACCTAAATGGCACACCTGCTTCTCCGAAACCAGTCAATTTCGAGCAAAATTCCAGTTCTCGATTCCCAACAGGTGAAAGCCGACAAACGATCACGCCCGGCAGCCATTCGAGAACAGACAAACACCGTGCTAAGGAAGAGCCTCCCGGCTCAAAACATACTTTGAGCAGAAAGTCAGGGGTACACCGAGATAGCGTTGCAAGTTACATGGGCGTGATGAATGACGATGATCATAGTCTGAACCATGGTTCCTCTACTGAAAATAGCGCTAGGCCTATGTCAAAAGAAAGTCATGACAAAGTCGCAAAGGGTGGCAGCAAGACATCCTCCCAAATTCAGAAGGGTGTTCCTATCAGAAACCCAGCTGTCCGAAATGTGACGGGAAAACCCGACACAAGACCGGGAACCTTTGAGAAGCACATGTTCGCCACCCCGAAGGCAGACCTCACCCAGACTAATGCTGTTGGAATGATCCCCAAGACATCAGGTGAGCTTCTGGACGTATGCACCGTTCCAAAGTCCAAGATGGAAGACCCCAGTGGCGCAAAGACCAAAGGTTCAGCAACAAATACCCAACTTGTGAAGCCATCAGCACGCAGGGAATCTGTTGTACCTGGAGGAAATGTAGCCAGGCAGCTCCCACCGTTGAGCGGAAACCACAGACAGCTTCCACCATTGAGTGTTCGAGACACGGAACAAAAGTCAAAAGGCAGCGACAGAAGAAGAGCTTTGGGAGTACCAAAAGCAGAAGAACTAGTAGATAGACAGACAGAACAACAACTAGGACTACGGACAGGAGAGCCCCTTCCTGCACTCAATGACATTCAACAACAAAAAGACAGAAAGTTTTCTGAGACTAAGGGCAAACAGAAATCAAAGGACCGCTCTAAACCTGTAAAACGTCCACCTGTTACTCAAGAAAGAGAAGGCAATGCTACCTCAAAAGAGGGTGCAAGCGAGGAGAGCAAACTTAATGTACAGGAGAGCTTATCTAGTCAAAATCTTAATGTTGAAGAGCACATGAATGAAGTTGGGACAAATATTCTGCCAGCAATCGATCAAACAAAAGGTCTAGAGACTGAACAAGAAAACGACAGGTGGGGGACAAAGTCACCCCTGAAAAATCTCTTGAATCAGTTTGAGAACTTTGAGTTGAGCCTGTCGCCACCACCTGCAGGTTCCTTACCACCTGTGTCCAAAGCGGACAAGTCACATCGTATGACTTACTCTACTCTCCCGAAAACCTTTGACTGGGACACCTCCAGACAGCCCCCTGTATTGACTCGTGGAACCCCATCCCCGCAACCCCTTGGGCTTCTGAACGACTTTTTAGAGCAGCCAGTGGATTATCCAAGACCCGTTGATGCCAGAATGAAAGGGACGTCCGCAATACGCAGACAGAGCGGGGATATCTACGACAAATCAGCCCGCACGCCATCCAGGATCTCCGGTAGGAAGACCGACTTCTCGGTGTCTACATCCAGCAGCAAGTCGTCCCAGGTGAGCGCGGCCGAGAGCGTTTGGGAATCCATCAGCGAAATCTGGAGAAGACACACTCATGAACTGCACAAACTCGAACGAATGGTGGCGTTGAACTTCCTGCCCCTTACATCGGCGTTCACGTTTTCCCTGTTTCAGTTGCCACCTCAGTACCTGGCACAGAATCGCGTCCTGAGGGAACAGGCGATGCAAATAAGGACATTGAAAAAACCCAAGAAGATTGTGTTCAAGTTTGCCCCGAAACCCAAGAAAACAGCTCTAATGAGACGACCTGCAAAGCTTGTCAAATGAACACTGCTTAAAAAAGAAGAAGAACCTTTTGTTTTTAGAACGGTTAGGGGATACTATTGGGGGAACAAACCACTCTCACAGTTTCACTACATTTCAGTTAAAAACGAAAATAATTTAATTGTTCAAGACCAGCCATCTCAGGGTGTGACTGTGTAATTGTCTGTGACTTTTTTTCACTGCCAGTGTTTGTTCAGTACATACTAGTCTTCAGAGCCCACTTCGTGGTTCTGCCTCTTTGGAGGCAAATTGCAAGGAACTGTGGCAAGGGCTCAAACTGTAGTTTGAGACATACAGTAATTGTAACAGGGATGAGATTGTCTAAACATGAACAAAATCCTGAAAATTTGATAAAAATTCCCTCTTTGTGTGGAGATAAAGCCAATAGAATTGCAGAATATTAAATTGTAAAGGCTTACAGACTCTCTACATCATTTCAATTAGATATCTGATGGTTTGGTCACAAAAAGGGCCAAGTCTTCCATCTCTGTGATGGCAATTTCGCATCTTTCAAGAAAATCTGAAGGTGCAGGGAGACCGATGAAAAATCCTGAAATCAAGAAAAAATCCTGATAAATCACATGCCTGTTCTAACTATCAAAAATGTTTTGAACATTCAAGTGCTCAAAGAAACAACATGGATAGACAACAAGTATACTGAAGTAAATTCTGTAATGTTATTTTATCATTAAGATAAATGGTTCAGCATCAGTAATGTTGGAAAACCAACTGAACTAAGAAAGGGGTCGTTCACAGTTGTCAACATTTTCACAAGCGTACAAATCGCAGGCCTACACTTTTTCGATACACCCTCCCTCCCCCTAATAAATGTACGAGGAAAAATGCTGTTTTGTTCACACTTTTCTACATTGAGATATATGTACTTGTATGTGAACTACATGCAAACCCTGTTTATTACAAGCACAGATAATAAGTCATATATAAAGAACGTACACATCTTAGACAGATATATATTATCGTAATTTCCTGCATACAAGACGTGGCTTATCCGACTTTCAAAAGGTTTATAAAAACAAAAAATGCCTCTTATCTAACGGTTCAAAAAGGGCCATAAAGCTATGTGTTTTTATAGTTCAACGTTTGTTCAGAAAACGAAAGCGTACGGTTTTGTACGTTTGTAAAAATGATGATAATTGTGAACGGCCCCTAAACAAAAGTTCTTATTTGTGTGCAATTAAGGAAAGGTTAACCCAAGACGATAAGGCTTTTTCTGAACCTTTCCTTATGCACACTGCTCCAAAATTAATTATGGAGCTCAAGCCCAAGCAGGAGCCTTAGCCCTGGGTTTAAAAGGCCAAAATATTTATGTTTCATTTGTTTTAAATGGAAGCATTTCAAACAAAGCCATTTCTTGAAGAATTTAAAAAGCTTAGTTACAATCAAATGGACTAAATCTCAAAGAAACTGCAAATGTTTTTTGGGGTATTAGCCGTAGGGAAAGTGGACTGTTTGTTTTGTCACAACTGGCCAGCACCGAAACTAGGGTAAAATCTTAGGGGAGGGGGGGGGCACAAGGGGGTGCACCATTTTTTTCTGGGGTTACTTCTGGCCAATGAAAACTGTAGTCTCCGTTTGCATTTCTCTTAAACTAGCCCCCTTTTCAGCACTCTTGTTTAAGCCATTTACTCTTTGATTTTACAAGATAATCTGACATGAGTGTAAAAACAAATACACCGTCTGCGTGATAATGGAAAAATAAATTTAAAAACATTGAACTGATCACAATAAAGCTTATAAAATGTAACATTTTACTCTGGTATTTGTTAACCTCAAAAGTCCAGATTTCAAAAGGGGTGGGGGAGGACTGGGGTGGCATGGACATCCATACGCCCCCCCCCCAAGTTGCACCATTGCAACTGGCAGATTCCTACAACATCTGCAGATGATACTGTGTAATTCTTACAAAATGAAACTGAAGAGTAAAGCAAACTTGAATCTAATCCATTGATGGAATTACATCTGCGTTAGAGGTTCGATGTTGAGTAGTGCGAATCCATTCTTGAGGACCTGATGGACACTTCTCAGGAGATAAAGACGAGCGAACATGACAGCGATAAGATGAGGTCTGGGTTCCTGTAGGAAGAAAGAATGGGGAGAGGATCAGCATTAAAAAAAGATCTTCAATGTCACAACATCAGAGGTGTGATAATGTTAGGGGCCATTTACAATTATTGAACATTTTCCGAGCGTACTGTATGCTGGAGGAGGGGGTTTGTGGCCTGCATACTGATTCTAAAACAAAATAAAATGTTAATTTTGTTGATTTGTCTCATGCCAGTATTCAATGGCTTACCTCACAGTAAGATCGTTGATTATGTACGAATCTTTGCGGATTAGAATCGAGTGCCAGCTATACCTTGACTCCCAGATGATCACATCACACATCATCTAGCTTCCAATGCATGAATTGACAGCGGAACTAGGCTTGAAACCAAGTCAGTTTATGGGCTGTAAAGCCGTCATTTCCCTCCCACACCCAATTATAGGCTCTGCTTTCCTCGGCATTGTGCGCTTATGAACACAAAATAGCGTGAAAGAATTTAACAAGTCAATAATTGTGAACTAGTTTCTAAAATATTGAAGAGGTTAAGCTACATGTTTTCTTGTAACTTGTGTGCGTAATGCCACTGTTGCTTCATGGATGCTCGCGTGCATCGTCATAAAAGTGCATGTTGGCTACACGCATTACGCATAGATATACATTCGCAATGTCAAAACGACACCCTAGAGGTTTTCTAGAACAAGGGAATCTTCTGCAAGGAATGGTTGGGTTGGTGTAGTGGTATCTTTCCTCGCCTTCCACCTCTAGGACCCCGGTTCGAATCATGCATGGGGCACTATGTGGATTGGGTTTTCAGTCCCTATTCAATTGAGTGGTTTTACCCTGGAATAACTCTCTGGGGTTTTCCTCCCACATCTAAAACTGAAACTTCCCCCTTCCTTGTCTCCTCTCTATGGGGTTCTTGGCTAGCATAGGTTCGTTTTCTGAGAGTCCTTGTTTTCTTTTAACCAGATAAAAAATGAAACAGAGTAGAATAATAGCAAGTCAAGTTGGCATGCTCACGGCTATCTTACCCCTAATATGTGGGTATGACTGTAGTACGAACTGAGGTCTCTACACAGACTGGCAAGAAAACTGCACACCTGAAAAACAAACAAATTTCAGTGACAAAAAAACTGTTGACAGCTGAGTATTTTCATGGAAACTTAAAGGTATCGTACACGTTTGGTAATGACTCAAAACAACAAGCAACGGAGAGCTGTTGACGGAGAGCTGTTGATAGTATAAAACATTGTAGGAAACGACTCCCTCTGAAGTAACGTAGAAAGAGGTAATTTCTCACTAAAATAATAAAAACTTCTTGCAAGAAGTTTTTATTATTCTATCTGAAAGCACACAAATTTGCACAACAAGGGTGTTTTTTCTTCCATCATTTTCTTGCAACTTCGATGACAAATTGAGCCCAAATTTTCACAGGCTTGTTATTTTATGCATATGTTGGGATACACCAAGTGAGAACACTGGTCTTTGACAATTTCCAAACGTTTTGTTTCTCAGTAAGTTTGAAGTATGCTCTCTAAGGCCTTCTCCGAATTTGCGGCTGCCGTCAAATTATCATGCGTTAAAGAATAATGTCATGTGAAAATACGAAAGGTCGCCTTTGGAGATTGCATGGAATTGGTTGCCCTTAAAATATATAGGTAATGGTTTTTAGTGAAGCTTTGCATGAAATGGAAATAACTACTACTAGTAAACTCGCGGGTACAAAACTAACTTGAAAACACACTTGTTCAGTTTAGGCTTTAAGTACCATCATTAGCAGAGTTCTTTTTTCTATGCGCCAGGAGTGTCTTTCTTACAGACATGGCGCACTAGAAATGTCCATTATTACTATTATTGTCATTGATTTGGTGTTGAACAAAGACAAATTGACTAGAGCAGGATTTGAAACAACAACTTCCGGAATAACGTGCCGGCGCTCTACCAACTGAGCTATCTAACCCTATGTTGGTGGTCTCCTTATTTTGTCAATATCTTTGTTCGGGGGTGCCAGTCAAAAGCCAATTTGCAGCTGCTGTCAAATTATCATGCTTCTAACATGGTTTCTGACTGGCACACCCGAACAAAGATATTGACAAAATAGGGAGACTGCCAACCTAGGGCTAGATGGCTCGGTTGGTTAATCCGGAGGTCGTTGGGATCAAGTCCCCTCTCTAGTTAATTCTTCTTTGTTCAACCCCAAATCATTTAACATTTACCAAGTCAGTTTCCCTTGTAGTTTATTATTTTATATTATTATTATGATGTATAAAATAATGTCTTTTGGGGGGAGTGTTGGCTCTGAAATGGCGGTTGGTGTGGTCTCGATGTTTAGAACGGTATCCTCTGCTCGTCTTTAGGAGAATGGTAAATCCACTGTTCTCATGAAGACGAGCAGAATATACTGTTTGAAGTGTCAAGAACACATCGGCTCTTTTCAGGGCTCTTTTCAGAGCCAACACTGCTCCCAAAAGAAAATATTTATTCATGATTACTTTTACGCAAGTTTTCCAGTAATAATAGTTACTTCCTCTAAACTACCTGGGCTCAATTTCATAAAGCATGTAAGCACAAAAACTTGCTATGCACAGAAAACTCTTGCTTAAGAAAAATAGGTTACCAGCCAAAATACGGTACAGCATTGCTGTGACTGGTACCCCACTCATTTCTTGCTTAGCAAAGAAATTTGCTGAGCAGAATTTTCTGCTAAACAGCTTTATAAAATTGGGGCCCTGTTGTGAAAAGGCTATTTTACCTAAAAGAAAAAAACCCAGAAACAAAAACCCCCCCAACTCTAAACATTTTGTGTAGCTCACCCTATGTGTCTGAATGTTGAGATGTGGCCCTTTTCCATCGTGTAAATCACTGACGCATTCAGACAGCATGACTGGATATTGCAGCACGTAGTTGAAGGCGAGGCCCCATTCCTGGTCTTCCCTTAGAAGACTGAAGTCAATGGTTGAGATACTAGGCAGCGGAGGGTAAGTCGCTGATCAAGGAAGAGGTGACAATCTTGTGTTGAGTGATTATTTAAGAGTGTAGAGTGTCGACAAGGCCCGAGGCGGCTGTTTAAAACCAGCAGGGCTGTGGCGGTGTAATCGCTTGGTCTTGACCCTGCAAGGTTTTAATCGGCCATTAAGACCGAGTCAGTATTCTTTGATTACCGCTCATCAATGCCCTTTTTGTTAAAAAGCGTTTCATCAGAGAATTTGTAAAACTTTCCTGTTTCTGACTAAATGTTCAATTCATGTTTTGTTATCAGTTTCCATTTCCAGAAGAGTAAAATTGCATGCCACGCTCAACTGTTGTGTGTACCTGTGCGTGCTAATAGATTTTACATTGAGTACCGCAGTGTATTGATTTCGTTACACGTATAATAGTACCCGCGTAAGCTAGCGCACCAACAAGTGCATGGCTATGAGCGCCGAACGCGCATTCACAGCTCCAGTTATGTCTAAATCAGTCGTTTAAAACGGTATGAAAAAATTGCCTTACGAAAAAAGAGAAAAACAAAACATACAAAAAAAAGATACACCGCAAAGCATTTTGAAGGCCTGTTCAAACAGAAACCAATTGCACCAGACATCATCTTAAACGCAGCCCGGTAATATCAAGGCACAAGTACATTCCATACAGACGCACATGTACCTGGAGAAGTTTGCTGCATTGGGCAGTATGTACCGTACAAACACAAAACAATATCACTGATAAAACTGTTTTAATCTAATTAAAATCAGTGTGAAATAATATAACTAATCTTTTGGTTGAACAAAGACAAATTTACTAGTGCAGGATTTGAACCAACGACCTCTGGTTTAACGTGCCGTTGCTCTACCAACTGAGCTAACTAACCCTATGTTGGCGGTCTCCCTTCAAGAGATTATCTGCAAACATCACTATAAATTTACAGCCATGGGTATGCCTTAACCAAATTCAACATTTGGTGATTGATATGTGATGTACCCCCCTCCTATTGAATCTCCATTGTGTTCTGGAATTCTTCAGAGAATTTTAGGGGGGGGGGTACTTCTGTACAAAAGGAAAAGAGTGTGTTAAAGTATGGGAACATATGAGGGGAACACCCTCTGCCAGATATCGGGCATGGTATAAAATTCAAACCGCCCCGCGACGAAAATAAATAAGTCAATCAAAATTAGCATTACCTTTTTTAACTTCCTGCTCAAAACGATTAAACAGCGTACACAGTCGGGCGTAGTTATACATCACAAAGACACCATCCCTGCTATCTGGCCATGTGCTATTGTTGTGGCTGTTAGAAAGGTCCAGTTTTAGCTGTGGAAGAAATCAAAATGTCCAAATTAAAATCAGTTCACTGGCTATGTCGTCTTAAAAGCTATGCCACAACAGGTAATTTACAGGCAACCAGTTCCAGGCAAGAATTTTTTAAATTTACATTTCAGTTTTCTTCAAGCAGTGCAGTTGTTCATCCGAGTTGCCTGAAAAAAATTGCCCGTGTGACAAGGCCTTAAGATATATTATTATTTTATCTTTCTGGTAACTAAAGCAAAGGACCCTCAAAAGTGACTAGCACTGTGACCTGTAGGTCTGAAGGTACCTGTGCAGAGAAGATGATGGAGAAATCTCAGTTGTAGGAGGAAAACCCTAACAAGGGAAACCCACGCAATCAGGTAGGGACTGCACTAACCCAATCCACATGAAAGGTGCAAGCCAGGATTCGAACCATGTTTCACAGAGGTGAAAGACACTAAGCCAACCCGAATCTTACCTACAAACTTTGCTTCTTAAATGGATCCCTCTGCAGAGGTCACATTTGTTTTGCATCTAGTTCTTCAAACCTATGTTGTGAAACAATTATTTTGCATTTTGTAATGATTTCTTTTGATTGATTGATATTGCCTTTTTGCTTTTGATACTGTGGAAATATAATGAACCTTGAACCTTGAACCTTGAACCTTTGTGTGGAAAAGACCCCTTGCATAATGCGAAACGCTACAGGGACGCTGAGGTCACACGCACGTTTCTACGCACAAAGAACAGCTATCGTCCAATGATTTGCCTCCTTTGGCCTCAGTGAGGGCACTTTTTGGTCCCAGCGAGGACACTTTTTGAGTGACGTCATATCCAAGGGGTCTTTGGCATTGGGCCCAAGCAACAAAGTAAAAAAAAAAAAATGACAAACATCTGAACAACTTAAATTGCCTTATTTTTTTAAAAATTTGCAGAGAACATGCTCCACCAAGTAGATTCCTCACCATGTGCCGGTACTGCTTGCCTAGTATTTCAAACTTCAATCCAGCGATGGTCAGTCTATGAATTAGATTCTCCCAACCTTCACCTTCAATTTGTGAAATAAAACAACATGGGATACTTGTTATAAATAAACTGCACTCAATAATATTAAATATCAATAATAATAACTAGTCTTTATATAGTGCTTTATCTACGGGTGTCTCAAAGCACTAATCATTATTTATTTCCAGACAGGTTTTTGAAGTTTTTGAATTATGAGACCCATTTATGTACAAAGTGCTGAGGCACATTCAGCAGCCACTGCCAAAAAACACCAGGGCAAACCCCTTCTCTATAGTAATAGCGATAAGTGTAACTGGGTTCTTTTACATGCATTACACAACACATGGGACCAACGGCTTTACATCCTGCAATAATGGTTAAGTTTCTTGCTGAAGAACACAGGTGTCAAGACCGGGACTCAAACCCACACTCTACTGATCAGAAACATCAGAGCTTGAGTCTGGTGCGCTTGGCCGCTCGGCAATGACACCCCATGAAACACAATGGTGTTTGTGCAAAGACAAGAAAAATCACGGAAAACAAAAGCGGTTTCCTCTTGGTCTACAGATAAAAAACCTGAGCTTCAAGATGAGAAATGATACATGCTCGCTACATTTAAAACAAATCTACAACTAGAGGTTTGGGCACAACATGTGCTATTTCTTCCATTTTCACTTGATTTATTCAAGTATTTCAAGGAAGTTTTAACCTTGAACCCTAAAGGAAGATCAACTACTCCTCCCGCTGTCTGTCCATTCAATATCATCCACTGTGGTTTTGAATGATAGATATGCTATGCCAGCCTGCAATAATGGTATCAAGTGGTGAATGTATCTACACAGTATACAGTAAACCCTCCTACTGTCTGACAATTCAATATCATCCACAGTGGTTTTGAATGATAGATGTCAGCCTGCAATAATGACATCATGTGGTGAATGTTTCTACACAGTACCCAGTCAACCCTCCTACTGTCTGACCATTCAATATCAACCACTGTGGTTTCGAATGATAGATACACTATGCCAGCCTGCAGTGCGGCGAATGCATGTACTCAGTTAGCTCTTTGCACAGTTGTGCCATCATTCACAACCCATGCAGTTGAATGCTCTGAAATTGTTGGTCAACTCACTGGAAAGTGTTGCCAAGTGTAGTGAAGGATCAATAACTTAGATAACATCCTTTCTTTTACCTTGAACTTCTTCCCCATATTTCAAGATGGATGCTTCCCTGGTTTGAGATTCTCTTAACCTCAAGAGCTCAGAAGCGTCTATGGTTCCTGTTGACCCATCAGCTCCACACACTGTAACAGGTCCATGGGTTACATGGTGTTGATTGATGCTAGGTGGTGAAGCATGCCTGGAGCACAACCGCCACGCCAGGTCAACTTGCTGTTGCCGAAAACCCATATCTTGGCTTGATACGTGGATGAGGTGAGAAGGCTACAAGAGAAGATTGGTAAGAGTTCAATGGTCGCATACCAGAATAGAATGACCTCGACTTGGGTGCATATGCAATGTTTCATTTCATTTCATTTCATTTCATTTATTAATTCTGGTTGTGAAGCAAAGGACTCTCAGAAAAGCGAACTAAATCACTATACTAGCCTAGAACCCCATGGAGAGAACACAGTGAAGGAAGTTTCAGTTTTAGATATGGAAGGAAAACTCAAGAGAATTATTCCAGGGAAAACCCAACAATCAGGCAGGGACTGAAAACCAAATCCACAAAGTGCCCCCGGTGGGATTTGAACTGGGGTCCCAGAGGTGGAAGACCAGGCAAGTTACCGCTATGCCAACCTGACCGCCAAAATATAATAAGAATATGTTAAGAATATATCTTGGGGTGAATACGACAAATCAGCCATCATACAACACTCTCAAGACATGGACCACATCATCCAGTTGGAAGATGCACAACTCATCACCCAGATCAACGGATGGCACCAGAGAAGCATTAGAGATCAACAGACACAACACAGTACAACAAGACATCGGCATAAAACATCAGTAACATCTGGCAACCTCTCCTCACATCCAAGAACTGCCCAAACCATCCAGGCTCCAGCAAACCCATTCAACACTGAAACCCAGCCAACCCTACATGAGCTCACACACACACACACACAGCAGAGTCCAGCGTTCTCCAGAAGACGGTCAGAGTATACTAATCGAAACGCCGAGCAGAAACCGGCTCTTCTCAGAGCCACCACTACTCAAAAAAGAGATCTCTTGCATGGTGTCACTGCAAACCTATCTCACTTAATATATCTTGAGTTATCTAGTCATAGCTGCAGCCAAATTATGTAAAGCGGTGTCCGAATCAATGACTTCAGCAGTGGCTATGGCTACATCGCCATAAAATCCTATTCTTCAGCACTGTCGCTTAAGCCAATGGCCATATATAGCCGTAGCCAAAGTTGCATGATTCGGACGCGACCTCAGGGCTCGAATTTGAGGAAAAATCCACAAGACCACAGGGCTTGTAGCTCAAAACTTTTATTGGACCAGAAAATTTGTTACAAGACCAGAACCAAAATGAGAAACAAGCTCTAAGAGAAGTTTTATCTCATTCTTGTCTCATGGTTAATACTTCAGTTTAAATTAGAAATAACAGAGGTATTGTTATTCAAAAAAACCAGACCGCCGGAATTGTACAGTTGATAGATAACTGGCCCAGTACTAAAATCACTGGCCTTGGGCCTGTGGGTCCAGTGTAAATTTTGAGCCCTGGACCTAATTACAGCACAGACTAACATTCTGGGGACTCAAATTATAATCATAATAATAACAGCCGCTTTTAAACATTGTATCGAAGTGCCTTACACTGTTACTACCCTTGGCATTGGGCCTTAAGCATTCCTGAAACCATCTCAACTCCTTTGGAGTATGCAGCACCGGCAAGCAAACTGGCGCATAGATGATAATCATTCACATCAATAGTTCCTACCCTCACAGGTAACCGTTCACTCCTGGGTGATGAGAAACAATTAAAGGTAAGTAACTTGCCCAAGGATACAAGTATCAGACCGACATTCGAACCCACACTCCGATGGATGACTCAGCCATCAGAACTTGAGTTTGATGACCACTTGGCCATGACTCATGCAGAAAAATAGAGAAGAAAACCTGATCGTTTTACCGGTGGCTGCAGCTGAGCAAGACCTTGTTCAATGGTACAACACTGCATCAACACTGGAGAAGGTGTTCCATCTACAGAGAGGACTAGACGAAAAAACAAAAAAAAGTTAATAATAAAATCTGTACTATTAACCCTGACGTCATCTTCCATGATAAATCTTGGTTGTGCCATTTTGGCAGTCAGATTTCCCGCCTGTTACTGTGCAGTGCGCTTGTGCCATTTTGGCAGTCAGATTTCCCACGTGTTATTGTGCAGTACACTTGTGCCATTTTAGCAGTCAGATTTCCAACGTGTTATTGTGCAGTGCGCTTGTTCCATTTTGGCATTCAGAATTCCCACGTGTTATTGTGCAGTACGCTTGTGCCATTTTGGCAGTCAGATTTCCAATGTGTTACTGTGCAGTGCGCTTGTGCCATTTTGGCAGTCAGATTTCCCACAAGTTATTGTGCAGTGCGCTTGTGCCATTTTGGCAGTCAGATTTCCCAGTGTTACTGTGCAGTGCGCTTGTTCCATTTTGGCAGTCAGAATTCCCGAGTGTTATTGTGCAGTGCGCTTGTGCCATTTTGGCAGCCAGATTTCCACTGTGTTATTGTGCAGTGTGCTTGTGCCATTTTGGCAGTCAGATTTCCCACAAGTTACTGTGCAGTGCGCTTGTGCCATTTTGGCAGTCAGATTTCCCATGTGTTATTGTGCAGTGCGCTTGTTCCATTTTGGCATTCAGAATTCCCACGTGTTATTGTGCAGTGCGCTTGTGCCATTTTGGCAGTCAGATTTCCAATGTGTTACTGTGCAGTGCGCTTGTGCCTTTTTGGCAGTCAGATTTCCCACGTGTTACTGTGCAGTGCGCTTATGCCATTTTGGCAGTCAGATTTTCCATGTGTTACTGTGCAGTGCGCATCTGAGGCGATGTGCGCTGTCTGGTATACATACATGCAATTTGACTCCCAAAATGACGGACCATAGGGAGACAGAAAACACGTGTGACATCAAATCAAGGGGTCTACAACAGCCTCGCTACCATGGGCAGCGTGCCAGATCGTTACCTCTCCTCACTAACCTGGCTCCCAAAAGTGAGTGCTTTGTGCGCACGCTTGTTTAAAACCTTCGAGCGCTTGTAGGACGCTTTGTACGCGCATGTCAAAATGCAAGTATTTCAACGAGAAAAAAACCACACAAAAAACCCCATGTTTTTATCTGGTCACCCTAAACTGCACACAGTTAGACGTGTCACTAGATAAAAAAAAGAATGAGAGAGGACCAGTTGCTCTTCGACTTTAATGCCTCTTTCGCGGACTATACTTGAGCACGTAGGTAGAGTATATCGGCCATAGGCCTAATTAAATTGTGCCATTTAGGCCTACTGGCACATTTTAATTAACCAGTCCAATACCAGGGGTTATGAGCGAGAGACAAAAATGGCGCGGCAAGATCGATCATCGCCTGGGTATGAGGTTGGGACTACAGAGCTTCTAAACAAGTTGGCTAAAGCATTTTAAGGGTCAAAGGCCAAATGGCAGCTCTCACCTGTTACTCTCTGTAGGTTCTTGTCATATCCAGATTTTCCAAGTGGGAGTTTTTCCTCCGAGATGAACTGTTGCAAGTCTAGCTGGACCTCACTTGATGAATCCAACACCTCTTGCTCAACTCTCCTATGACCATGACCTTTGACATCATTCCCAACTAACCTCTGACCAGAGCCTATATTGTCCTGACGGCCCGACTCTGAAAGTGTTCTGAACTTAGAGCCAGTTGCAGCTTGGATTAAACGTTGCTGTGTTTCACAACTTGAGTGCTCTACTGATGAAATGTCTGCTGTGTGATTATAAACTGACCCAAGTCCAAATTGGTTGAGTACCATGGAAAATGCTGGTGTAGTTGGCATCAAAGGATGAACTTGTAACCTGCCGAAGAACAGTTCACATAAAGGTTTAATTTTCATTTAATTTCATTTATTCTGGTTGTGAAGCCAAGGACTCTCAGAAAAGTAAAAATAAATCACTGTACTAGCCAAGCACCCCATGGAGAAAAGACAAAGAAGGAAGTTTCAGTTTTAGATGTGGGAAGAAAACCCCAGAGAATTATTCCAGGGAAAACCCACGCAATCAGGTAGGGACTGAAAACCCAATCCACAGTGTCCCTGCGTGATTCCAACCGGGGTCCTAGAGGTGTAAGGCGAGGAAAGATATCACTACGCCAACCCGACCACCTGATCACATTATACAGATCATACACTTGGTTTAAGGGTCCATGTGATAACAGATTTGTTTATCTACTTTGCTGTGTAGATTGTTCTTATAAAAACTTGTCCTGCTATATTTACCTACTGCCGTGGAGTACATTCATCTGTTTATTTATTTATTTCCTTTATTTACCCATGGTGAGCCAAAATAGTATGAACTGGTTTCCATTTGGGCACTGCGTCATTAAAAAATAACACAAATAGCATTTACTAGGTACCTTAATTTGATGCAAAAAATAAAACACAGATGGGCAGGGAAAAATACAAAAAGGCTAACAAAAAATATTAAAAAGCGGAAAAATCAAAAATTACAGTATATTACGGTCGTGACACTAGTGTCCTTAAGCAAGACACTTAACCATTAGTGCTTCTCTTCACCCAGGAGTACAAATGGGTACTGGCAAGAGCTGGGGAGTAACATGCGATGGACTGGCATCCTGTCCAGGGGGAATAGAAATATTCTCAGTTGTTTAATGCCAAGGAAACCAAATATAAACACCGGCCTGATGAAACATATGGCTCGGGACAGACTTTACTTTACTTTACAAGTTATACAAATTTTGTGACAGACCCTGCTCCTCCGATTAATCCAGAAAGATGCTCTGTCAGCAGAAGACCCCTCAACTGATTCAGTGTCACCTTAGCGTTTTCTTCCGATCGGCTTCTTTCCTTCTCTGCCTTAAAGAGACTGTTATTTACAATGACCACTCGAGGAGGAGCTTTGGCTGGGTCTTGGATGGGTGCCTCGGACTTCCCGTACAGATCGCCTAATTGTGAAACCGAACTCAAGACATGTTTTAAGATGCTTGGACGGTGCAGATTGATGCTTAGTGATCCTTTTGCTGTGATGCTGCAGGATTTGATCGGAAGCGGCCAGTGACTTGATTCCTTTAAAAGTTCCTCTGAGAGCGCAGTGATGTCGGCGTCCTGAAAGTTAATTACAGTTGTGCGACATTAAAGAGACAGTTTTTGTGTGTGATTTGCTACAGACTATTGCGCCAAGAAATACTCCTAGAACAAAAGAGGTTGTTATGCTATCAACTCCACTAAAGATACATTAGCTTAACAACCGCATACTTTTTCAGTCATTGTTCCTGGAGTAGCTAAGACTAAGAAGAGGGTTTAGTTCTCATTTGAACAAATCCAAATGCTATTAAGCCGACAAACCTTAAGGAAAAATTGAGGAAAATCCGATGTTGTTCGGGGTGTTAAAAAACTAAGTCTGTTCCCCAAAATGCTTTGCAGATAAACACGTCATTCGACGTGAGGTGGTTAAACGCGTACACGAGTATCCAACATTATATAAAATAATAAATTTCAGGGATCTTCAAACCACTGTTGCATGGCTGTGTCTACTGAGCATTCAAAAATGCCTCCTGCTTATCAACCGACACGCTCTGCGTTCAAATCCATGCTTACTCAGTAAGTGTACCTCCGCTTTTTTTTCTTTTCATGCCAACAAAAATTTAGAGTATTTTTCTTTTATTTTTAAAAGTTTACTCCGACATTTAAATGGGTAGCTAGTACCAGTAGTATTTATAACCTTTTCTTTTTATGATTTGTTTTGTGGCTCCCAAAGAAAAGAAAAAAAGAAGGGAAATATAGCCTGAAATTCATATATGGTTCAAGTCTAGTAAATAGTAGTAGTAGGCCTAGTCCCCCAAAACATTCACTGAGCATTTTCAGTGCTGCCAAATATACACTAATTAAAATATAATTTTTTTTGAAGCAGAACATGAATCAAATATTGGCAGTAGGCCTACTGAGGCTCCTATGAGTTTATCTAGACTGGGCAGTACTCCCTTTTTTCATCTGCAATCGCAGATGTCAAAAATTTCGAAAAAAGGAGTACAGCGCTCCAGGAACTGGGTCTAGAGTTTATCATAAAAATCATGGATTTAGACCAGTAACTGGAAACTGTACTCCTTTTTCGAAATGTTGACATCATTATGTCAAAAAAGGAGTACAGCGCCCCAGTTGCTGGGTCTAGGATGGATCATGATGATAGATCTAGTCTATCTATACACACGTAGCTACGCTAGCACTTCTGTGGCCAAGACAAGGATTCAGATCCTGGCCACAGAATTAAGTGGGGCTAATCTATAGCTAGCCCACCTTGTTGAGCTGTAATGGCTCTCTTTTAACATCGGTCTTATAACACTCACCATTACAGCCCACCATCCATACATGTCTTAAACGCGTAGTTTAAAAGTACGAGCAAGTCGTACCTCTTTGATCGCAAATTTCTCCCACTTATAAACATCACATACTACTCCAACCTCCCTCACTTTGTTCCTTACATCCTTACAATTTTTTTGACATATTCCAGGGCTCACCAAATGATGCCTTAGTCCAGATATGATGATTTGAAAATGGCAAAAAAAATTGTGTACAAAAATTACATTGAAGTTCGTCTCGTAACGGGGCCGCCATTTAACTTCTGCTTCACTGCCTGTTGATCGTGAGAAAGTCAGGGCGCCCGGCTGTTCATGAATATGCACGAGCGAGGAAGCCTACAGGAAGCGCCGCGCGACGTCACCTTATGCATATTCATGACTTGCCATGCAAGCGCGCACACATCGAGCTCCGAAGTATAGTACTACAGCTTCCCGTGACGTCATCTGATGCATATTCATAATACGCCATACACGCGCGGACAGATCAGCCGGGTGCCCTGACTTCTCACGATCAGCAGGCAGTGAATCATACGTAAGATGGCGGCCCCGTTGCGAGACGAACTTCAATGTAATTTTTGTACACAATTTTTTTTTGCCATTTTCAAATCATCATATCTGGACTAAGGCATCATTTGGTGAGCCCTGGAATATGTCAAAAAAATTGTAAGGATGTAAGGAACAAAGTGAGGGAGGTTGGAGTAGTATGTGATGTTTATAAGTGGGAGAAATTTGCGATCAAAGAGGTACGACTTGCTCATACTTTTAAACTACGCGTTTAAGACATGTATGGATGGTGGGCTGTAATGGTGAGTGTTACAGTTATAAGACCGATGTTAAAAGAGAGCCATTACAGCTCAACAAGGTGGGCTAATCTATAGCCAGGTCTACACTGTAGGACCCTTCCTCCATTAGGTCAGAAGGATTACACTATAGCATAGGACTTAGGAGGAGTAACCATGGAGTAACTAAAGCTTTTGCAAATCATCCCCCCCCCCTAAAACTTAAAGACCCACTTCCCCAGCTTTACCTTAATTTTCAATCTCTCCATCATCGCCGCAGCCACACTGAAATCACAAACGCTAGGTTTGTTACATCGTCGCAAGAGCGTCGAATTCAATCCCGTTTTAACTACACTCGCTTTCTTACCATATGATAAGATAAACGTCTCGAGTTGCTCTGTAAACACAGTGAAATCTTTCAAAATTTCCCCCATTTTCATCCTCCGAGCGTGCGTCAAGTTGACATTTCACCGCCAACCACATGAATAGTGTAACCGAGACGTCTTTATCTCTTTCGTAACGTGCTGATGTGCATGATCTCGGTGCCAGTCCAAACTTTTGCTGTCTGCTAATGTTGATTGCGCCCTCAATAGCCTAACACTGGTAAGTCATTCTTTCAAACTTCAATTCCATTGGCGGAAAGTTTTCCACTTTTAAATGTCTGGGTGGGCTACCCTTGTTTGACCAAAGGCGGACACAATTTGTCTTGAAAATAATGTTTGTAAAGTTAATACAAAGGCACCCAATCCCTCCTCATGTTTGCAATTTTAGCAAAAAACACCAAGCTATGAACGCCAAGCTTACAGGTTTTTATGAAAAAAAAGAAGAGTTGTGTTTTTCTTTTGTATTTTCATGTATTTTTTAAGCACGAGAGCAAAGGCAATTTCTACTGTATACTTGTATATAGATAGCAATAAACCAAATCAATCAATCAATCAATCAATCAATCAATTACTCAATCAATCAATTAATCAATCAATCAATCAATTAGCGGCAAAAAATAGTTTTGCGCGGGACCAATTTTGTAACGCAGTATTGCGTCACAATTATTTAATGATGATTAATTGCCCAAGTAAAGAGGAGGGATCCAGTTATGAGCAATGTACGGAACTGTTGTATTTTGGCTGGTAACCGTGCTGCAAAGCAAGATTTTTATGGGCTAAGCTAACTTTGTGTTTATTAAAAAGAGATGTAGGCCCCCTATGAACTGGATGGAACCACGGCCAATTTTATAGTGCTGCCTTATGCACAAACAGTAGCTAAGCACAAGAAAATTATGCTTAAGGTTACCAGCCAAAATACTATGTTACATTTGTGACCCTGCTCATTTCTGATAAGCAGAAAATTATTAAGCTATTATTTTCTATGAAATTTGGCCCAGATCTAAACTTATAACTGGCCCCTTACAAACCATGGATTCCATAGTGGCTCATTTCGAGTCCGATGTCCTTGGGAAATCTGTCCCCCGGAGATTCTGTCCCCGTGAGGATTTCACCTGGGCTGAGAAGGAGGTTGATTCAAAAGAGGGCGCTATCCAAAGAAATGTGTAAATAATGTGCTCGGATGTTTGGAAATTTACACAGAGGGTAGGAATGTTTTTATTTGGAGGGAGAATACCTCGACGAATAACGCCCTCTTTTGAATCATCCTCCTTCAGCCCATTTCCCATTATTATGCATGGGGGACAGAATCTCCGGGGGACAGATTTCCCTATATGAGACCGGCAGTGTCATGGGAAACGTTTCCCCCGGTAAGTGGAGTGTCATAGAGGGCGCTTTCAGAGAAAATGCTACACATTCACCGTGTGGGGGACAAAGTCAGGGGGGAGGGGTGACAAAACTCCTGTGACACTGGCAAAAGGTTGAGCCGATACTCGCCTTTATTTGTTCATAATGCCACAATTTCGGGGTTTTGCTTTCTTTGTGCAACTGAGCAATCATGAATGCTGAATACAACTTTTGATAAGGGGGGAGAGACTATTTTGGCGTTCTGACAACGATTTACATTTTAAAGCTATCTGAATGCGACAAAGTCAAGATCACAGGTCTGGAGTAGCCTTGCAGAGGAGCTAAAGCCAAATACTTAAGGTTTCGCAAAGGATGTTACGAACATGAACTGTGAACTGGCCCGCGTAAAAACACATTCATATTAATTTTGTTCGTGCAGAAGGTTGAAATGCATTAATAATCTCACACAAAAAAGAAAGATCTAATGACACGTTCATTACTATTATTATATTCCTGTGAAAGTACATGGAACCCACAAAAGCTCCTGGCACTAGCTGTAACCCGTAGGCCTGAAGACACTTAGGCCCAATTGCATAGAGCACAAAAAGTAGCTAAGCCACAACAAAATTATGCTTACCAGAATTAGGTTACCAGCCAAACTATGTCACATGTATTTGAGACTGGTATCCTGCTCATTTCTGCTTAGCAGACAATTGTTAAGCAATATTTTCTGCTCAGGCAGCTCTATAAAATTGGGCCCTATATAGTGGCTAGAGACGGCATTGACAAAATGTCAGTTTTACATTCGGGAGGAAAATCACTTCTGGGGACAATCCATGCAGTCAGGTAGGGACTGAAAACCCAATCCACATGAAAGGCTCATATCCGAAGAGGGATTCGAACCTGGGTTCGTCCACAGAGGTGAAAAAGGGCAGTCAAAGAAACCACACAGCCAATCGGAATGCCTGAATACATTAGATCATTTTTATCGGATTTATCAATAGACCTTTATACTCTGATGATATCGTTTAATGTCTATTTTACAAGACTTACCAAACGTGGTAGCCATGTGACATTAGCAGACAGGATTTCAGAATCTTACGCAGACAATCAGATTGTTTGCTTTGTCATGTTTTTGCAACGTGTGCAGGGCAGAAAAAAAATCAGTAGTCGAAGAGACAATAAAATCACTCTATCAGTCGATACACCATGATTAGCTCCTGTATAATCTTTGGTCTGAAACCTAAAACTAAATGTTTTGGTTTAGCTTAACTCGAATTCTTCTGCGTCAGTCTGACCCATTTCTGGCAGTTTTTCCTTTGGAAGGGTTGTTTTGGAGCTGAAGGTTCTTGGCTTGGCAGTATTGATGTAGAGTATTTAGAAACAGTGCTCAATTTCATAGAGCTGCGCACAAAAAGTAGCTAAGCACAACATAATTAAGCTTACCAGAATAAGGTTACCAGCCAAAATACCATGTCACATGTACAATTTATGACTGGTACCCTGCTCCCTTTTGCTTAGCAGAAAATTGTTAAGCAAAAATTTCCTGCTTAAGCAGCTCTATGAAATTGGGCCCTTAACTCGAATTCTGCACGTAGGTCAGTATGTCTGATTTGTTCACCGTCTGGACGCATTACAGGGGACATTTAGAAACAAAAAGTCATAATCATAAGTCAAAAGCAAAACCTCTCATATGAATTAGCATAAGTAATAACTTATGACTTATATAAGTCTTAACTATGACTTATCTCATAACTATGAATTAGCATTAAGCCATAACCATGACTTAGGCCTAAAGGGTCTGTATACGTTTGATAATGACTCTGAAAATTTGATGGCATTAAAAACTTACTTGGTATTGAGAAGTACAGCAGCTTTGGATAGTATAATGCATTTTGAGAAACAAAACAGTACTGCGGCTATGGAAAAAGGAAATCACTTTTTATCCCCACAAATTTGAATCTGAGAAGCGTTACTGCAGTAACGTTTCTTAGATTGTGAATTCCAATTGCAGATTATTCTTCCTGCGTGGACATAACCGCTCCAGATTTTCGGCAAAATCTAAAAAACTCTACCACCTTTTGAAATGAAATTTTCACAGGTTAGTTTTATGGTATATATCTACAACTATGTATGATTGAAACAAACAGTGGGTTCCAATTTCCAAACGTATACAATCCCTTTCAGGCCCATAACTCATACCTATGATATCTCATAATTAAGAATTAGCATAATTCAATATGACTTGCGTGTGCCAATTGTCAATGATTTTCAAATCTATGTGAAAAGCTTCTCAAAATGCATTATACTATCCAAAGCTGCTGTACTTCTTACAAAGTAAGTTTTTATTGCCATAAAGTTTCAGAGTCATTACCAAACGTGTACAGAACAACCAATCAGCAGAGCGTTTGTCTTGACTGACCTTTGCCTTCGTTGTATATCCTGAAGAGTTGTCAGGCCAGGCCGCGCGGCCCTAGATTTTGCTCTTTGCTACCTGTTGATATTCAATGCTCAAGTGCAATCGGTGGAGTTTGTTAATCATTTTGTAAAGATAAGATAAAAACTAAGTTGCGTGTTTTGGGGCGTTTAATAGTTTGGGGTCGTATCTAGTCTTCCATTGTGTCAACGGACACTGACAAATTGTTTTGTACAAGTGCCGCTTGCAAAGCCATAGATAATTGACATCGCTCATTGAATAACATTTCCCACCAGTCTCTATTGTGTTTAGATGATACTGTGTATCTGTGTAGGGTTGAATTTATGGGTCATGTGGGTTTAATAAATCAGTTATCAACCATCGTTTGGGGAAAAACTGCAAATTCCTCCAGACCTGTCTACGGACTTTAGTTGCACGACGAGGAGACTATGCCGGTGTGCATTTTTTTGTACACCGCAGCGAGGGGTTTTGAACTGTAATACTGCCAATTCCTGTCTTGAGATGAGACTACAAACAATATGCCTTTAAAAGTGTTAGGTTTAGGGTAAGAGTTAGGGTTAGGGTGAGGGTTAGTGTTTAGGGTTAGACGTAGTCTCCTATCTCAAGACGGAATTGACAGTATTACAGTACAAAACCCTTCGCTGCGATGTAAACAACAAAATACGCTGCCGGTGTCCCAGGGAAATCTGTCTCCCGGAGATTCTGTCCCCCATAATGGGAAATTAACGTGGGCTGAAGGAGGATGATTCAAAAGAGGGCGCTATCAGAAGACGTTTGTACACAGTTCGCCGTATGGGGGACAGAATCTGCGGGGACAGAATCTCCTGCCACACCGGTATTAGCGCTTATTCTAAGATTTAAGCGCTTTACAAAAATAATGCACCAAGCAGGATTTGAAACAGAGCCAAACATAACAACATACAAATTTGGTAATGTAAAATGATGAGTTATAAACATTTTTCAAAAAGATAATGAGCGAAGGTGCTTCCCTAATGTTAATGGTAAAAGGGTTGAAAATACGAGGCCCTGTACAACTGGAATGAATTGTCACCAAAAGAGCAGCTAGTTTTAGGGACATGTATATAGCCTGGTGTGATCAGTATGGGATCTGAGGGCGCGATCGTGAACATTTTGGATAATAAAACAATGTAATTATGACGGAATATGGACCTTTTATGCATTGGCGTCATCACGCCGCTATCTTAGACTTAGAGGTAACAATAAAATACGCACAGCTGTACACGCGCGGTGCAAACTGATCTGCCAATGAGCAACCTTCTTAGACTTGTCCTCTGTGTTTATCCGCCTGGGTAAGGACAGGCAATCAACCTCGTTCCCAGTGGTGTACGATCTCGCCGCGCCACCTACCCCCCCCCCCGCCCCCACCCCCAAGAATGCCTTGCTCGATCACAATGATGATGAGCCAATCAGCGTTGTTTTCAACACATCTCTTCCAGGGGTTAGCGACGAGAGATCTCGTTTGGATACCAATAATAAAACAACGCCATTATATGCGGATACCAACTGCATCCCATATGGAAAAGTAGTCTCTTTTGCGCTGGATAATTATACACGCACTCAAAGTACAGGCTGAAAATCAGTATCTCGACGCGCACAAGAACGGGGTGCTCGGCATTCTTATTTATATTAATTTGTCTTTAAAATCATTGTGATTTTATTTAAAATGATCACAATAACTCGTCGGACGGTCATGCAAAATGTTTTTTAAAATAACCCAAAACGCAGCATTTTAGATAAATATTAATAAACAACTCTGCACACCGATTGTGAGACGCCCTCATTCGTTAACTAAATCACTTGTGTAGGTGGGGTTTCCACCATTTACCGCTGTATTTATTCTTTTACATTGTGTATCAACTTTGCTGTGATTGGTTGAATATTTTCGTCGGACAGGATAAAACAGTGAAAACATCAAAACTGTTTTCCAATCAAATGCGATGTAACTTACACCACGGTACGGTTCAATGTATTACAATTTGACATCTGTTAATGCACTGTGCATTATAAACACAGCGCTTTGATTTATTGAGACTTTTCTTATTAAACTTTTCCATATGTGGCTGTAGGATTCACAAGCGGACACCACGGAAATTTGAATCTCCAAAAAGTCGCCTTATGACAGATTAAGGCGTTAATGCAGAAGGTCCATCAAGTTTTCGGTATGGGTCACATCCATTCCTTATACACTGTAAAAACTGAGTGCGTTAAATTGACACCATGGGTGTTGTCACATATCAAAACAGAATCAAAATTTACACCAAAGTGTGTTCAAATAACATTAATTTCTGTAAAAACTAATACATTGGTGTTATTTTAACACCCTATGATGTTAATTTTGATTCTCTGTTCGGTTTTCACGAAGAGCCACTTATGTCCAAACGCTTGATTGAGATTTACATTTTTCACGGTGCTTGGCTTAAAACTGCAAAATCTGCAATACTAAAGCCACGGTTTTCAATTAAAGACCTCTCATATGATTCTTTATAAGTTTAACCTCTCCATTGACTAACTAAAATATATTGGCTAATTGCCATGGTAATTAGTCAAAGATACGTGTCTCTGCGTGAAACCTAAAAAGTGAGTTGACCTACTTAAACACCCAACCGTATGTCACGTGATCACGCGCGCACTGACATAAGTGGCTCTTCGTGAAAACGGAAAAACGATTTGACTTACATGTTGCAATGTATTACAATGCATTTTTTGGGCCGATGGCTCTTCGTGAAAACGCAAAAATGCATTCATTGAGATAAAGGCCCCCTCTTGCAATAATCTATTATTTGTAATTTTAAGATATGTGGCTCTTCGTGAAAACGGTGACTGACTAAACCTATACTGGTGTTATCGGGACAAAGTGGAAATGTCCATCAAGTTTAATTGCCAAGGAGTCTCTGTCGTCTGCATTCACAAAAGGGTGAACTCAATGAATGTTTCGCTGCAGTAATACCTCGGTCGACATCTTGAGCTTTACTCCTCAAACAAAAAACATCAGCTCGTGAAATTGGCCCGTGAAATTCGTCATCATCACAATAATCATGGTTGCGCTCTTTTGGGGGTCAATGTCCCCCCGTGTGGCGTGTCGTGAGCATTTTAGGCAACGAGGCATTTGCGCGCTATAAAATTGTCTTTTTCTTTAAATATGACTCCCAAACCAAAATGGCGAGCGGGCGGCAGACAGTAGCCGCACGCACGTGACGTGAGTGGGGGTGGGGGGGGGGGGGGTGGGGTTGCTCAATACTTTAGACAAACAGAGCCACAGGGCCTTGTCACACGAGGCAATATTTACAGGCAACTTGGAGGCAAGTTAGTGCAATACGAAAAATGCATAAACGAACACTTTGGATTTGGTGGCACAAAAGACGCTCACCTCAGTGAGTCTTACTAAATTTAACATTTGAGTTGTGAATATGTTTCTTCAAATTGATATTGCTTGGGACTGGTTGCCAGGGCCCAATTTCATAAATCTCTGCAGCCAACAGATCTTAATCAATTTTTAAATCAACTCAAAGAGCTCAACTAATCCAACTTTCTTTTTCCTGTTTTTTATCCTTTTTGTTTGTTCTGGTCCTTGGTTCCAGTGTTTTTTAAACGTATGTGCTATGTTTTTCCCTGTAACTTTTTATTCCTGTATATTCAATGCATTTTTGTAATTTTAATGTAAGCTGGGATCCATGGGAGATCAGCGAGTTTTTTTTCTCACTGAATGGATTACCCAGGATAAACAAGAAATAAATAAATAAACAAGTAAAGCATGTGGGCACAAAAACCAGCAAAGCACAGAAAACTCTTGCTTAAGAAAAATAGGTTACCTGCCAAAATACCATACAGTTACATATAGCTGTGACTGGTACCACACTCATTTTTTTGCTAAGCAAAGAAATTTGCTCAGCAGGATTTTCTGCTAAACAGCTTTATGAAATTGGGCCCTGGATGACCTCGCCAGTGTGACCATGGCCATTTAAAGCACGTGGACAGCATTGGTTGTCGTTAAAAACCAGGGCCCAATTCCATAGCGCTGCTTAACGGTAAGCAAATGTTCGTGCTAACTGTATACAGAAAAATGTGCTTGTTGATGAGCGTATTTCACAGGTTAGCACGAAAATCGGGCGGCCATCTTGCGCGTTCACCATGGATTTGCATTATTACGTCATTCATTTTCATACAGTAAGCAACGGAAGGTTAGCATGCCTTTTCGTGTGCTTACGGTAAGCAGCGCTATGAAATGAAAACTCGCTCAGTAAGCACAAAATCGGCCATTAAGCAGCTCTATGAAATTGGGATCAATTTTATAGAGCAGCTTAAGCAGATATATATTTTTAATAATGTTCTGCTTAGTAGAAATACCAGTCACAAATTGTACGCGAGACATGGTATTTTGGCTGGTAACCTTTTGTCTGGTAAGCATAGTGTTTTTGTTTTTATCTACTTTTTGTTTATAGCTTATAAGCAGCTTTATGAAATTAAATTTCATTTTAAGTAGAACATATTGCGGCCTTGAATATTTTCTGAGCAATAATTAGCAGGGTACTAGTTACGGGAATATTCATTCTACTGGCGCACTTTCGGTGCTTAGCAAATCTCTGCTCTTGCCAACTTTATGGAATTTGATTCAGTTACTCTACGTTGCTTTATAGCCACTCCAGCTTGGATGGAGGGAGATATATTATTACCAGCGGCTAATGTCATTGCCAAATCCACTCATGTGCCAATCGTCTAATATTGTGCAAGAACCCTGACCGGGGACTTTAAAATGTTTTTTTTTATCGCACATGTTCTCTTAACTCGAGGAGCGACTTCACTCGAGCATGTGGACCACTTGACCCTACCCGGTCATCAGATGTGGAGCAGCTCTTGTCTGTACATTGTAAAGTGCGGTAAAAATCTCCTTTTGGACGGTGAATAAAGCATAAAAAAGGTTTGCTTTTATGTTCGATAAGCAAAAACCCCGACCTTTGTCACGCCTGCTATCTGCTTATCAGTAACCAGGTACATGCCGTGTGCAAATACTACAAGGTAGTTAACTGCTTCCAGTGTTGAGAAGGAAAATGAAGTAGGGCTTAAAGGCACTGAACACGTTTGGTAATTGTCAAAGACCAGTGTTCTCACTTGGTGTATCCCAACATGCATAAATAACATGCCTGTGAAAATTTGGGCTCAATTGGTCATCGAAGTTGCAAGAAAATGATGAAAGAAAAAACACCCTTGTTGTACAACTTTGTGTGCTTTCAGATATGAATAAAAGGCTTCTTGCAAGAAGTCTTTTATTATTTTAGTGAGAAATTACCTCTTTTTAAAAACCTACGTTACTTCAGAGGGAGTCGTTTCTCACAATGTTTTATACTGTTTAACCCAGTAACTGGAGGTCGTATAAGCAATAAAATTGCTCCTGACAAAAAAACAACAAAAAAACAACAAAACATTGCTGTTCTATTTTTGTTGCTCGAATTACACCAGTTCAATTAAATTACCCATAATATAATTACACAAAACTTGTTTCAATGAATAATTTACTCCTGTTGAGCTCGGTCTGTTCTTGTGGCACTACCTCTGCAACAGGTGGTTCAATCGGCCAGCGACGACAGTGGGTGGGTCGTAGTGGTTGAGTGCCTGAAATTTCGTTGTGGGTCACAGGTCTATGACTGGAAGAGTTTGGGGACCGCTGCTTTAAAACGGGGCAGAGGGTCCCCCCTCAAAAGTTCCCATACCTTAAATGCATCGTACACGTTTGGTAATGACTGTGATAATTAATGGCAATAAGAACTATACTTGGTAAGAAGGATAGTATAATGCATTTTGAGAAACTTTTTACTTCGAAGTACTGCGGTTATGGAAAAATATATCACTTTTAATCCCCTAAAACATTTCAATGCAGATTATTCTTCTTGCGTGGACATAACCGCTCCAGATTTTCGGCAATATTATCTGAAAAACGCTACCACCTTTTGAAATGAAATTTTCACAGGTCAGTTTTATGGTATATATCTACAACTATTTAGGTTTGAAACAAACAATAGGCTTCAATTACCAAACGTGTACGATGCCTTTAACACACTATTTTCTCTCTTTTCGCTCAAAAGTCCTCCTAAGATTTCCCGAGATTCCAAGCACAGACACATTAGGGGGGGCGTAGACCATGCCTCGTATCGAGAACCAAATTTTAAAATAACCACGTGGACCTTGTCTGGAAATGGGGGTTGATGTCGATGCTGCACCTAGTGCACCTTTTCTACAAGTTTAATCTGTTTGCAGTTTGATGAACAGTTGGTAAGTGTACATACGATGTTGACTATTATGTGATCCCATCATGTATGTTTACAATACGCAGTTGTAGGCACTTCAGAATGAGGCTTCAGTTTGTAAAAATACAATTAAAGGTAGGGTCATAGATTGGTTTTTATCAACGCAATGCTGATTTATAGGCAAAATTATCAATAATGATACAATCAAAGTCACATGTGAAACTTTTAGTTGAATACAGCGTGTATTTGTTGAGAAAACAGCAAACAAACTGTCCAGGTTTTTTCATCATGAACGTCAAATCTATCCACGTTTAGCGAGGTGACAGTGGGTACCAACCGCATCTCTGGCTACAGCATTCACAAACGGCCGCCACGGAAATCTGAACCTCCAAAAGTTGCCTTTGGAAATTTGTCGACATACTTTTATCGATTTCTAATCAACGATTTCGAAATAACTTTACAGGATGCTTACTACCATAAACATCTTTATAAGTAGGCTTCGGATAAAACTACACGTTTTTTCGGGATAATTACCAAAGTATGACCCTAACTTTTAACGCACTGGACACTATTGTTAATTGTCAAAGACCAGTCTTATCACTTGTATCTCAACATATGCATAAAATAACAAACCTGTGAAAATTTGAGCTCAATTGGTCGTCGAAGTTGCGAGATAATAATGCAAGAAAAAACACCCTTGTCACCCGAAGTTGTGTGCTTTCAGATGCTTGATTTCGAGACCTCAAAATCTAATTCCGCGGTCTCGAAATCAAATTCGTGGAAAATTACTTCTTTCTCGAAAACTACGTTACTTCAGAGGGAGCCGTTTCTCACAATGTTTTATACTATCAACAGCTCCCCATTACTCGTTACCAAGTAAGGTTTTATAGCAATAATTATTTTGAATAATTACCAATAGTGTCCACTGCCTTTAAAGGCACATATACCACCTGACACAATGTCATAAACTGCCTGTACGGTTTACGTTTTCTTTTGGTCAACTTTTTGTAGGTCAACTTCGTAAAAGAGATAACGGAAACCTGGTTTTAATAATACAATTATCACCATTTAACGAATAATTATGTTACCATTATTTCCGCCTGTTATAATCATGCCTTTATTTATTTATTGTTTTGATTACTTTGTATAGGCTTGCAAGGATTATGATATGTCAGATCGTCCTCTGATGACGTAACAGAGGTACACAAACATTAATGTAATGCCCTCTGTTGGTTGATAGACCCCTTGCATTGGCCGCCATCTTTGATTTCAAACAATGGAAACGTGCACGCGTGTACGAGCTGCGCACGACTCCCAGCCAAAGATAGGTTTTCATTGACCTCAGTGAGGGGACTGTTTTTGGGCATATGACGTCATCATAAATGGTGTTTTCATGTGCTGAAAAACACATAATTTGTGGAAACTTTTACAAAACTTGTTTTTATGTACCGTGCAACATGGTACGGTAGGTAGGTGATGAGATTGAGCCTTTGATGATACAAGCATGGAATGTATACAAAGTCAAAGTACGTCATTGACGGGAATTGCCCGGTGTAGCATTGGCTGGAGGAGGATGATTTAAAAGAGGGCGCTATCAGAAGAAGTTTGTACACAGTTCGCCGTATGGGGGGACAGAAACTCCAGGGGACAGAATCTCCTGCCAAACCGGCAACATAGAGCCTTGTCAAAAAGTTAGGATTTGGGGAATCAGCTTTATCACGCAATGCGCACAAATTATCAAACAATTGCATCTTTATGGAACCTTGCTTCCCCCTGTCTATTTGAACATGAGGCGGCGTACCCGTCGCTCATTTGTTTTGCCAATATCACCACATCCAATGAAGATTTGCCATCAGAAAAATACTTAACGAACAATTATCAGTTGTGAGCCTTTTCCTTGAACTCCACATTAAACGCACTGAACACGTTTGGTAATTGTCAAAGACCAGTGTTCTCACTTGGTGTAACATATGCATAAAATAACAAGCCTGTGAAAATTTGGGCTCAATTGGTCATCGAAGTTGCAAGAAAATGATGTACAAATTTGTGTGCTTTCAGACAGGAATAAAAACTTCTTGCAAGAAGTTGTTATTATTTTAGTGAGAAATTACTTCTTTCTCAAAAACTACGTTACTTCAGAGGGAGTCGTTTCCTACAATGTTTTATACTATCAACAGCTCTCCGTTGCTTGTTACCAAGTAAGTTTGTATGCTAATATTTGTTTTGAGTCATTACCAAACGTGTGCGATACCTTTAAAAACCTCACAATTCGGATGTGAAGATGGAAGCGCTGCAATAATCTTGTCAGTCTTGCGGGCTAGGTAAATTTGTGCTTCAGATTTATTTCAAATTTTGATTCCTTCTTATTAACTCAGAGTTTACTATTCAGGGAAAATACCGCTGTGGCTGTTTCTTTTGTTTTTCCTTTGTCCGTGACTGGGGTGTTAAAATTGACACCATGGGTGTTGTCACATATAGATACCGAAGAGAGAATCAAAATTAACATCACATAGGGTGTTAAAATAACACCAGTGTAATTGTTTTGGCAGAATTCAGTGTTATTTTAAATGTTGATTCTTGTTTTGGTATCTATTGTGACAACCCCATGGTGTCAATGTTATCATCCCCAGTTTTTGCAGTGTGTAAATATATTTCGATTAACTACGTCACCACAATTCTTTCTGGAACATCTCCCTCCGAATTACCCCAGGGGGAGACCCAAGTGTTCACATTGCCCGGGTCTCCAAAAGGTACCGACTAAGAGGCTATAGCATCAGTGAGTCTCGTGTACTGCGTCACGTTAAGGGTAGTCTAATTTTTTTATCCAGTTGGCAGTTTAGGTCATGGCGAATTATCTTATTTTTTATTGTCATCAGAACCACGTCGTGTATATTATAAGCGCATCACATTCAAGGTTTGGCTACAGGGCCATCGCAGATTTGTCCATTGAATAGATATAAGTGAAAAATAAGCCATTTTCGAAAGTTTCCAAAAGGGCTGTCAAGCCTTAGGGTTGTTAATTTACCTAAAAGAAAATCAAAGGATCTAAGATGACCATCTTTCGACATTTGTCACATATCTTTTCAGCCAAGTGATATAGAAACCATTTTGTCACAGAAGCATTCTTAAAGGGTATGTACTATACGTTTAGTATGAAATTAATGGCAATAAAAACTTACTTGGTAAGAAGTACAGCAACTTTTATGTATAAATGCATTTTGAAAAAAACTGCGGTTATGGAAAAGGATACCACTAACTTTTTATCCCCAAAAATTTGAATCTTAGAAGCGTTATATTGCAGTAACGTTTCTCAGATTGTGTTTCCAATTGCAGATTATTCTTCCTGCGTGCGGGACACAACCGCTCCAGATTTTCGGCAATATCTCAAAAACGGTACCACTTTTTGAATTGAAATTTTCACAGGTTAGTTTTATGGTATATATCTACAACTATGTAGGATTGAAACAAACAGTGGCTTCCGTTTACCAAACGTATACAATCCCTTTAACGTGTGTGGTGTACTGTGTACCTCGCACTGCAAAAACTGGGGGTTAAAATTGACACCATGGGTGTTGTCACATAAAACCAATGTAATTGTTTTGGTAGAAATTAATGTTATTTTAACACATGGTGAAAAATTTGATTCTTTTTTGGTGTATATAAGGTGACAACACCCATGGTGTCAATTTTAACACCCCAGTTTTTGCAGTGTGTGCAACCATGGAGGTAGAAATGGTGCAACTCTAAGCGGATTTACAGTGGTTACGGTAATATTCACTCTCCCGTGTCCGTTTGAACCGTAGGTAGGAAATAATCTTCCGTGGTTTACCGTGGTTTATGGTTTAACATACTATAACCCGGGTTGAAATTTGATGATCTCATAAACTGTCAATGAAATTTTATATTTTTGTTGCTATTTTCTTTTAAGATAGCCAATATTTTGACATCTTACGTCAAATGAAAATCATTGGTTGTTATCGGTGGAATAGACCCGTGAAACGACGGTATTTATGACAATACAATGAACACAACTACAAGTGCCATTAAAAATGAGTAGGCCTATTTACTTTGCGGGGTGACTGTAGAGGCGAGAGCTAGATCAATATGCCCCACAAGTGTTGTAAAATACGGCTGTGTAACTGTACCCGGGCCCTAGTGGAATACGTTTGTCTTGAGTGTATGCCATAAATCAATAAAAAATGTGTAGGCACACTGACTTTACAACTTGACAATATCAGCTCGGAATAAATCATTTAATTTTTGTAAGAAAAAACAAATCCTATACTATTGGAGATACTTTAACAATCATTGGCCAAGATTTGTTTTTTGTGGGCCTGATGTGTGAGATAGGCTTGAGATTCTGCCCCCCCCCCACACACACACCCCGGTTGTGGTTTAATAGCATATCTGCAAAAACTGGGGTGTTAAAATTTACACCATTGGTGTGGTCTCATATGGATACCAAAGAGATAATCAAAATATTAACATCAGGGTGTTAAAATAACACCAATGTCATTTTGTTGGCAGAAATTAGTGTTATATTAACACCCCATGGTGTCAATTTTGATTCTTTTTGGGGTATCTATAATGTGACAACACCCATGGTGTCAATTTTAACACCCCAGTTTTTGTAGTGCATGGGGCCAGTATCAGGGTCCAATATTGTAAGGACGGACGTCCATGACACCATCATGCGTTATCCGCATGCGTAGTGCGCTATACTTCATTGTATGGATTATGCTTAGACATTGTAAGTCTCGCGCGTATTCGAACATTTTTGGGACCACTTTGGTCCAACGAACATTGCTTTAATGCGTGAAGGAAACAAACTCGCGCACTTGAACGGGTGCTTATTTCACAAAGCACTAAGATTTACCATATATAGTGATTCGTATTGTGACATCACACTTTGCTTAGCACTTAAGACTAATTCCCAGTTAATAGACCTTATGCATTGACGTCATCCAGCCGCCATCTTAGAGGTAAACTGATGATGAAACAATGGAAACGCGCAGATTTGTACGCGCAGCGCACAGGATTGGCCAATGAACAACCTCCATTTGACCTCTAGGCGAGGGCGCCCTACTCAAATGACGTCATGTGCATAAGGTCTATACCAGTCTTAGCTCTTTGTGAAATCGAGCCCAGGTCCAACTGTTCGAATACGCGCGAGACTTGCACAGTCTAATACGGAAATATGGAACCGTGTGCGTTGGTTCGATGGCGTACACTTTCATGTTTCACGCACTGCACACTAAGCATTGCATACAACGCATGACGAACACCCGGCCTAAAGGGTCATGTCACTCAATGCAATTTACAGGCAGCCAGTTCCATCTCCAAGAAGAAAAAACTATCACATGTTAATTTTCTTAGAACAGTAAGATAGTGTTAGAACAATGTATGTTGTACTTCAAACTGTTCTTTTTTTGCATGCAGTGTTGGTGGCTGCCTCCAAGTTGCGAAGCACATAAATACATTGCTTAGCAGAAATGGCTTAACATCCAAAATACCACATATGAACGATGATTACGACAGGTCTTCCGCTAGTCTTTGATATATCACTTTATGAATCCTGACTGCAATTATGGTTATCAGGTTTTTAAAAGTTAATACGGCATTGTGAAATTGGGCCCATAATCTTATATAACAAAAGTGGAACTAACACCTTGAACATTATGTTAGTTTTTAGAGTGTGTGGAATAAATAAATAAACCCGAAGATAAAAGAGTGACGTCATGCCCGGGATTAAAAGACCGATCGGTATCGGTTACTAAAGGAGACAGATCATAAATTACAACCAACCCAGGCAGGATTCGAACCACGGTCTGAAGATTCAAGCAAGTCCCCATTTTTCTCCATGATATATTTAGATAAACTTTGACCTGAAAATTGCAAATGGGATGAAGAAAAAGGGCCAGCTAAACGTTATTGAAACTAGATAAAATCAGCAACAATACACAAGTACAAACGACAATACAGGGATCTCGACACTGGTTTGACCTTGTCAAGTCTTGTATACATTATGTATATATATAAAACTATTATAGGGAGATGGCCTTAGCTTTCGATCCAAAACGGACCTTCGTCAGAGGCATAAACAAGCACAAACAAATACATATCCAATTAATATATATATATTTGTGGTGCTTGGCCTTACAAATGACGCAATTTCATATAATCAAAGGATAGATATCCTTGGGCAAAATACTGACTTGATCTCAGACTGACTCCGAGTGTTTGCATTGATCAAAGTTCGAAGGTTCGACAACGTTGAGGTCACTCGACAACCAGATTATTTGGTTCCCCATCGACATCAATTAAAACACGAGAGATAATTCCTCGATGAATTTATTATCTGCAATCTGCTCCCGAACACCAATGTAAACAATTGTGTACATTGTACGGGATCTTATCCCTTAGTACACAGATAACTTATTATACGAAAGAGAGAGAAAAACTGCTCGGTGTACCAGTGAAAAAAATATCAAAGAGATTAAACTAGTTTGTTCTGTTCGTATTGATGAGTTAGACGAAGTAATTATTGGTGGTTGTTTCAACATATATCGAAGGTTATGAATATTATACACGTCTCTTGTGAAGCAAAAGGGCGCTTTCTCAGACTGCAGAAAAGAGCTGCGCTGGTTGTCTCCAGCAATTTTGATAATATAAACGTTTGTGGTGAAGACAGTATTAATCAATATTATCTTGGCAAACCCTAGAACAAAGAAGGGATTTTTATTTAGCCTGTCTATGTTATGTGTCCATGGGGTTGCTCCAAGTCGACTATGTAATGACGTAGAAATGTACTTCGATAGGCATGGTATAAATACAAGAAATGTAGACTCTCTTAATGTTGTTGTCCCTAAACTGAACGTCACGTGTTTTAAACAATCCTTTAAGTTTGCCGGTGCCAAAGTTTGGAACAATATCCTTCCTCAATTCAAAGTTCCTCCTCCATTGCAATTTTAAATGTTTATATAAGAAACTGTACTTTAAAGGCCCTGTACACTATTGGTAAGATCGAAAAACACAAATGTTCACAGATTCACACATAACTTACACGATTTAAAGTAAGTAATGGTAGAAAGGGTTCCTTAAAATATTTCTGCCTAAAATGCTATCGTTTCTGAGAAATGAGTAAAACACTAGTTTTTATCACGCGTGATAATAAACTCGAAAAACAGAAAACACATAAGGTCTCTTTTCACTATTTTCTCGTGACCTCGATGACCAATTGAGCTCAAATTTTCACAGGTTTGTTATTTCATGTATAATATGGTCAATCACACAAAACATGAACTTTGTTTGCGACTGTTTTGTCAGCTCTACCAATCCTGTATAATACCTTTAAGTAGTTTTACTTTTTATTTGTCTTTATTCTAGTCTATTGTTTATGTTGACCATTTATGTAAACCAGAACATTGATGTAAAACAGCTTTTGCTGATCTTTTTATCCTGTGTAAAGATGTTGAAATAAATAAATAGATAATAAATAAATAATAAATAAATAAAGATCACCGATAAGGCCTTTCATTCACACTATTTTGATGTGTCCTTATTCCCTGTAGCCCAAAGATGGTGTATGCTCTCACTACACTCTTAAAAACCCTGAGTCAGAATCGACCCGGATTATTATAACGGGTCCCAGGGTGGCTTGACCCATTTCTGGGTCAGGCTGACTCGTAAACTGGTTAAATAATTGGATCTGTACTCAAGTTCTGCGTAATTTTGACTCATTTCTGAGTCATTTTGATACCGATTCCGGGTCAAACCGACCCAGTAACGGGCCAGACCCCCTGGTACACGGACCCGGGTTACTGACCCAGGTGGTATTTTTCATTTTTTCTTTTTAGAGTTGATGCAATAATGGTAACACGGCAATTTCTTCTCTGCTGGGATGGCCGCCTCATTTTCAAAAGCCATTTTCAATTTGTCAAATCTTTATGAGTATTCATTAATCGATTTTTGTTATAGGCTACCGTACTTGGTAATCACGGACTTTCGTCATTTACACGAAAACGATAGTCATGGACTCTGTAACACCGAGGGGAGTTTAAATTTGCCTTTTATCGAAGAAACGGAGTTTCCCTGAATGCCGTCCAAATTTTATCGAGTAGGCCCTAAACGAAACAACCTTTTCTGCCAACTCATTCATTTTGTGGAATAAGTTGACACAGCAGTACACGTTCAATAGACTGTGCAAGTCTCGCGCGTACCGGTACAAATATTCGAATTAATTGGGAAACGTTAAAGTGCGCAAGTTTGTTTCCTTCACGCGTTGAAGTAATGTACGTGGGACTAAAGTGGTCCCAAACATGTTCGAACACGCGCGAGACTTGCACGGTCTATTGAAGAGAAATCCACATTAGTTAACTTGCAACATGGTGAGAATCGAGCTCTCTCAACTACGGATATTAATTTGAACAGTTTCTAAACAAAGGAGCTTGGATGATGAAGATTGGTTAAGTGTCGAGTTTTGAATTTGTAGGTAGATCAGAGGTTTTAATTATTAGTAATATATTATATATTATATAGGATGCCTCATAAGTGAACTTAATCACTGTAGCTCGCAAGCCTGAGGAAACCTGTAAACAAGGGTGCTTGCTCTGCGAACCAGAAACACTGGGGTTAACCCCTTTCCTCTACGATAAGTGTTCTGGGATTTTGATGTTTTTTTTGTTTTGTTGTACGTGCACTACCTAGTACAGTCGGGACATACGGTTTAATGTCCCATCTGAAGTACAAAGCATTTATGGTAAAGTATCTTGCTCAAGGACACAAGCGCCACGACCGGGACTCGAACCCACTCTGCTGACCAGAAACACACCAGAGCTTGAGTCTGGTGCTCTTAACCGCGCGGCCACGGCGGAACGCCACAAAAGGTAAACGAACTACTCGGGGACGAACGAAGTATAGGAACTTGGAAGGTGCACAAAAATGGCTCATCATACTGACGAGAAAGATTAATCTTAAGATGAGTTAGCCAATAAGGCACCCATATTACTGCTAAGCATTATTGTAATCTCACAGTACAAACCATGACAGTAACAACGGATACAACTCTATACGCAAGATAAAGCTCAGCACTTTTGGTAAAGCCAAGCCCTGATCAAACACCCAAACTCCAAGGCTACGTTTCTATGATACATACACAAATGAGCTTCATGCATACATCCCGCGGTCTTCAAAGTTACACAATGTTATCAATGTAGTCAAAGAAGCTTTCACGTCCTTATCAAAGTGGAATGGCTTTTTATTATCTTAAAGTACAGTTATTTCAAACCAAACTTTGCGTATTACATAAAATCAAACAAGGAACCGGAGATTAGGCATTATAAAAGATATATTAGAGGATAGTCGACAAAAAATATATAAAATAATAATAAGACGTATAGACAACCTGGGGGTAAGGGACTGAACAACTGACATTATGTACTACGGAATGGTCATAAAGGTATAAAATGCAGAATGATCTATAGTAACGTGGTGTTATTTTTAATCTGTCCCCAATGGCATCACGTTACCCCTTCATTGTCTTCGCACATGGCATATTGTGACAATTTGAAATTTACGGGGTTCCAATTATGCTATTAAGTTGTCTCTCTATACCTTATAAACACAATATTGTCCAATTTCCCTGAACGTTACAACTAAAATGTATGTACAATACTGATTATAATATAATAATACTAAAAGATGGATCCGACTAAAGGCTCCCATCCAGACTCGTTTCGTATACTTTGCACTGAGTTGCAAGAGCTAGAAAAACAAAATGGCTGCCCATACGATGTTTCTTGGTTTAAAGGGATCGTATACGTTTGGTAATTGGAACGTACTGTTTGTTTCAATCCTACATAGTTGTAGATATATACCATAAAACTAACCTGTGAAAATTTCATTTTAAAAGGTGGTAGCGTTTTTGAGATATTGCCGAAAATCTGGAGCGGTTATGTCCACGTAGGAAGAATAATCAGCAATTGGAATACACAGTCTGAGAAACGTTACTGCAGTATTAACGCTTTTCAGATTCAAATTTTTGGGGGATAAAAAGTGATATCTTTTTCCATAACCGCAGTACTTCGTAGTGAAAGGTTCCTCAAAATGCATTATCCAAAGCTGCTGTACTTCTAACCAAGTAAGTTTTTATTGCCATTAATTTTCAGAGTCATTACCAAACGTATACAGACCCTTGAAGGCTCAACTGTTGTAAATGACATCATTGATGAAGCTTCTCGATACAAAACTATAGTTCAAAAATGAGCACGTTTTGGATCCAGAACCCAGATTAACTCTGTACAGGATAGTTATTTACAACAGCCACAAAAAATACGTATACAGAAAGATATATTTGCCATGCAAAGCTTAACAAACGTTACTGTAAAACATAGATGGTGGACAGGTTTTTCCTGTAATATTGCCATGTCATTCTCACCACCCAGTACAAACGGTTTATATTAAACACTAAAAAAACTTCCGTAGTTGCAGCTTCTGATTGTGGGAAAACACAACCCAAATAAGATGTTCTAATGTAAACAAATGAAAATGGCAATCTAAATTGATGTAGGCCTATATATACTTCTAAAGTTTTGTAATTCCATTAAACTAACCTAAATTTTATATACAAATATTTAGTTTCCTACAAATCAACATGGAGCATTTTTTCTACCTTCTAAAAAAGGGTTTTGTAAAAGAGGAATTAAATATTGTGGTTGACAACAGAACATATTTGGCCAACGTATTTCAGTCAATAACTTGAAGTATTTAAGCATCTACGAAGCAAACAGTAAACTCAAACAAATTCCCAGCGTAGCAGGACAAACTGACCCCACGGGGAGTTGGTTCAGCATTTTACTTTATAATGACATAAAAACTGTGTGAGATGAAGGAATTCGTGTTGGGCAAAATGATAACACAACCTCAGTTGGAGAAAACCAATGACAACAAAAACCCATTATCTTCTTCAGTGAAATATTTATGTTTTTATGAAAAAGAATACATGATTTGGGCGGGAAAGTGACACTGAAATGTTTACATAGCTACACAGAAATCCAATGATCCAGGTACTGTCACTCGGTGTCAAAATGACAACCTAATGTTAAGAATTATCTTTATGGCACGAGTATTATTGCCGTGTCACAGTTGTTTTATCCGCTTTGGTAAACCGAGGTAAAAAATAAGTTTGTCCGTGTATTGAAAATAAAAAAGCATCATCTACACACAATGTTGGTTGTGGGTTTCATACCCCGCGTGACACCATTCATGTGTACTTTGATGTGTTTGGAGAGATGGTCAGAGCGAGAGAATCTCTTCTCGCAGATGCTGCACTGGTAAGGCTTGACACCAGAGTGTGAGCGCTTATGGCGTGCCAGTTCGTCAGACCGAGAGAAGCGCCACTTGCACCCCTCCCAGGTACACACGAACGGTTTCTCCCCAGTGTGTCGACGCAGATGAGCCTTGAGGTGGGAACTCTTGGAGTACATCTTGCCACAGTTCGGGTAAGTGCACTTGTGGATCTTCAGCTCGTCGGCCACTTTCCCTGTGCCTCTGCCCCTGCCCAGTTTCCGGACGCTAACGACGGGCTCGGGTAGCAGAGAGTCAGTGACGTCAGAGGATGGTTTGTTGATGGGGATGTGGGTGATACGCACTCCGGACGGCGGTAGAATACCCATCCTTTGGCTTCCGGAAGTTGTGTGTAAGGAGAGGGAATCACTCTTAGTTGGTGGTGCCTTGCTAGCAGCGTGGGTCACCGTCTCATTGACAGAAACCGGTACTGCTACAGAGCAATGGGGAGGTATCAACGTAGACGATGGAGACGTTGGCGTCACGGTCAAACCCAAAGACTTACTGTGGTGATACTGATTGTCATGGGTGATAAACGCACCTTGGCAATGTTGCCAAGGTGACTGCGTGAAATAGCCATTTGGCAAGTCGTTGTTGTTGAGATTGTTGGTCATCGGGGCCGGTTTTAAGTACTCGTCGAAGATTGTCTTCGGTGGTTCGGCAAAATTATAGCCGTGGTGCAGCAAGGGGTCCGCGGGAGGGTAAATTGGAGACGGTTGTTGAGCAGTCTGAGGGTGGTAATCCAATCCTGGGTAGAAGCTATCGATGACGGAGTCAACAAAGTTTGGTTTGTTGTCGATGCGGATATTAAAAACCGCATCTCGGATGGTGTTGCTCACGCCAGAATCAGCGAGTCCTTGCGAGAAGAGATAATCAAGAAACAGATCTTCCTCGGTTTGTCTAAGGGGACTGTTACTGTCGGACATACTCGAGAGTTCGTCCGAAGAACTGCAGCTGTTGTCGCTCTCTTCGTCGAGCTCCCCGCCGGCTGAGTTGAGCCTCTGTAATGTCCAGCTTTCCCTTTCTAGGCTAGAGCGTGTACGGTACACGTCAACCATGTTTGTTCTTTTTTTAGCTGCTGGTGGTGGTACCAAAACTGTGTACCACTCTACTGAATATAAAAGACAGCAAGTTGGACAAGAGTCAAACCACCGACTGGTAACAGTCTCAACAGCTGACGCTCTGTGCCGTTGCGTCGTATACACTGTTTGATTCGAACCTTTGCCGTATCCCAGGGTAGTCGTTTTATCAGCCGGCTATTTGTACACATAAGGTACACACAACACAAGGGGATACCGATCTCTTCTCACTGTTAGTACAGGTCCAGAAGATAGTCGGCAAGCATTGATAATTGACGGTGGGACCAGCTACAACTTGTTGAATCCCCCTCTCCTCTGCTGTGTTTACACGCTGAGATTTGTTGACCTTATCAGTTAAATTACCACTTGGGGGTAAGCTCGTACCTTGGTCGAGGGGTTTTGGGGTAGGCTATTTATTATCACCGTTATAATAGAAGCTGATCGCACTGAGTCGTTTTTTTTATCGGTTGTCATTTCCACGGACCCTGGACCCGGTTGGCCACGAATACACGCATGATGTGGCCGATCATTATTCGCTTTCTCCGGTGAATATTTAGGACGCGAACAAAACGACCCTGCTGGTTGTGGCCTCGCCAACAAAAAAATGTTTAGAAGTCCTCAGTGGCAAAAGTTATCTTGTGCAGTCAAGATGTCTGTAAGCTACTCAATGGTCTCGTTTTTCTCTGCTGTATTTCCATTGAACGGGTGCTTGCTCTATGCTCTACAGTGTACTATAGCACTGATGTCTCGATCATTCGCAGAACCAATCCGTTGGTCCGCTGTTCAAGAAATAAACTGCATTTTATCAAATAACCCCCTATTTTGATGAACTTTCCTAATGAATTCAAATTGGCGTGGATGGAGGTACCGGTATGATTAGTTTACCGGGCTTCATTTCTCCCTTTTTTTTTTCTCTCTCTCTCCAAAGGCTCGTTTTGTACCCCTAAACTGGTATTCTGAAAATGCTGTTTTAACAATTTAACTTAAAGGCACTGGACACGTTTGGTAATTACTCAAAATATATATTAGCATAAAAACTTACTTGGTAACGAGCAACGGAGAGCTGTTGATAGTATAAAACATTGTGAGAAACGACTCCCTCTGAAGTAACGTAGTTTTTGAGAAAGAGGTAATTTCTCACTAAAATATTTGAATCTGAAAAAGACTTCAGGCCTGAAGCCTTTTTCAGGCATTTGAATGCACACAGATTTGTGCAACAAGTGTGTTTTTTCTTGCATTAGTTTTTTTGCACTTCGATGACCAATTGAGCCCAAATTTTCACAGGTTTGTTATTTTATGCATATGTTGGGATACACCAAGTGAGAATACTGGTCTTTGATAATTACCAAACGTGTCCAGTGCCTTTAAGAGCCCTGCTCGGAAATGTACCCTTCATAGACATACCAGATGTGGGACGTACCTTACTATTTAGTGGTTTAGCTTACGGTATTTTGTAGACAGTAATTGGCAAATTAATGAAACATTACGGGTAAGCAACTGCATCGCAAGGCCATAATATAAAACGTGCTAAGCACCTCATTTTTGCTTAGCAGATGATAAGGTCACCAGCCAAAATATAATGTCATGTTAACTCGTGTGCGACTTCTCCGTTAATAATGCGTCATCTCATATACAAAATTGCCAAACATTTGAAGTCTGTTTGAATGACGTTGCACTATGCTATCTGACTGGTGGCACTGGGCCTATGGCGTTAAGGAAGAATATTCTTTCACCATCTTCCCCCATGACTCTCAAGTATGGGTACAAAACAAACTTCATTTCCATTAAGGAACAAATTAACTCCTTAATTATATAAGAATCCCAAGTAGGAACCTCAATGAACGTTTCTATGCCGTTCTTATAACTGGCATTAACAACAATGACGTTCTGGTGCGCTTTAATAATATATAAATTTAAAATAAAATAAAATATCCCTTTAAAGGCATCGTACACGTTTGGTAATTACTCAAAATATATATTAGCATAAAAACTGACTTGGTAACGAGCAACAGAGAGCTGTTGATAGTATAAAACGTGAGAAACGACTCCCTCTGAAAGAACGTAGTTTCTGAGAAAGAGGTAATTTTTCACTAAAATAATATGAAGGGTACATTTCCGAGCAGGGCTCTTAAAGGCACTGGACACGTTTGGTAATTATCAAAGACCAGTATTCTCATTTGGTGTATCCCAACAAATGCATAAAATAACAAACCTGTGAAAATTTCGTTTCTCACTGAAATAATAAAAACTTCTTGCAAGAAGTTTTTATTCCTATCTGAAAGCACACAAATTTGTACAACAAGGGTGTTCTTTCTTTCATCATTTTCTTGCAACTTCGATGACCAATTGGGCCAAATTTTCACAGGCTTGTTATTTTATGCATATGTTGGGATACACCAAGTGAGACTCTGGTCTTTGACAATTACCAAACGTGTACGATGCCTTTAAACATAATACACAAAGCAGATTTGGAAATTTTGATAACATGTAATTGAACTTATGCACTGGTAAACATTTGTCACGAGTTCATGAAAAATATAGGATACCAGGAAATCCTTCCTTTTAAGCTGTTCAGAAAATGTGTTTTCCATAAAACGTTTTCATCATATTAAATATATCATCTGATTGTCTTCTTCAAAAGCGGTTTTTTGTCAACAAAACTAATATTCTGCGAAGAAAAACTTAAACAAACCTTTAAAAAACCCGGAACACTCTGGGCCACGGTGAGTGTGCGCCGTGTGAACTCAAGCCTACAAGGTAATTTTGTCTCAAGGGAACCCTCGCTGTAAGATAGCAATGAAGCTAGCTACGGCGTGTAAACACACCCGCTATAGAAATCGAGTTAGTTTGTCAAGTTAAATTTCATTTTCGTTTTTTTCACATGTTGAGGGTATAACCAATAATACAGATGGTTATGATATAATGGTAGCAAACTTCACTCAAAAAGATCATTACTGCTGAAATTTACTGTTGGTGATATTAGGAGGAATATCAACAGGTGTGAGAAGAAATTCTGTAAAGAAGATTAGTTTATTACATACAATTATTTGTATTATTAGTCATAATTGATTAATAGACATCACAGTGTGTGTTGTGGTCCTTCATTGAATAATTATTGATTCAAACATTATTCAAAAAGGAAAAACTGTGGATAAGGCGCCTCCAGACCATTCAACCCATGGTCTGAACATCCAAGAAGGAAATGACTAATAACATTTTGTCTTTGCCTTCTCCTTTTCCCCACATCCTCCTTTTTAGTTTACCTCATTCACTAATTAATTATACTTTTTTATCCCTCTTCCCACCTTTGATGTTGTCCTTTGTTTTTCCAACCTCTTGTGGTCGAACCATGTTCTTCCATGGTCAAACCATGGCAGCCCATTCCATCCAATCATCGAGGAAGGACCCATACTCCACCCCTCCCTTTGTCTCCTTAGTCGATGTGGCCGAGCGGTTTAGAGCATCGAATTCAAGTTCCGATGGTTAAGTCATCGGGGTGTGGGTTCGAATTCCGGTCATGACACTTAATTGTATCCTTGAGCAAGATATTTCACTATATTTACTTCTCTTCACCCAGGGGTATAAATGGGTACCTGCGAGGGTAGAGGTTGATATTGTGTTTGATAAAGCCTTCGGAGCACCACGGCAGCTCAGGGCTGTATACTCCCCAGGGAGCTGAGAAAGATTACAGAAATGTTACTGGCCCAATGACCAGGGCACTATAAGCGCATTGAGACGTTATTGTGAAATGCGCTATATAAGAACTATAGTTATTATTATTGTTTACCCCTTGCCTTTTCTGTGTGCTTTCTGCCTCTCTCTCTCTATTCATGTATTTCCACTTGACTGCTTGTGTTACACTTGTATACATGTTTATATGTGTGTTGTGTTGTCCCTAACCTTCCAGAAACTTCTCTGGAACTACTACGTCAGGCCATCCTACTATTTTTTGCATTTATACCATATAGGTCCTTTCGGTGGGTAAGCAGTTTGCATCAACAGCTAATTCTATTTTCTCATTATTCAAAAAAGGTCTAACAGTGAATTATCTGCCAACATTAGTTGGAAATATGTGCGACATATTATCAGGTATCCACTGTTATTGGAAACACTCTCCGTCTGCATTAGTGACCCAGATTCACGTCAGATCATCATAACAGCTGTCTCGGGAGGAAAAGTAATTCATGTCCGTGACAGCTACTATTGGGATTATAAACAACATCAATAATATCTCGCCAGCCTGGGAACAGCCACATTCGTAATCCTCGTTATCCTAATCCGCTATAATCCGATATCCAACTCTATTTATAATGAGCGAAAGGGCTTAAAGGCATCGTACACGTTTGGTAATATTGTCAAAGACCAGTTTTCTCATTTGGTGTATCCCAACATATGCATAAAATAACAAGCCTGTGAAAATTTGGGCTCAATTGGTCATCGAAGTTGCAAGAAAATGATGAAAGAAAAAACACCCTTGTTGTACACTTTTGTGTGCTTTCAGATTAGGAATAAAAACTTCTTGCAAGAAGTTTTTATTATTTTAGTGAGAAATTACCTCTTTCTCAAAAACTACGTTACTTCAGAGGGAGTGGTTTCTCACAATGTTGTATACTATCAACAGCTCTCCGTTGCTCGTTACCAAGTCAGTTTTTATGCTAATATATATTTTGAGTAATTACCAAACGTGTACGATGCCTTTAACCGATGAGCCTGCATGCTGCAATCTCGGCAATGGTAATTTATGCAGCAGTGATTAACCGCTTAGAGAATAGAACTTAAGACAAAGTGTATACACAATATATTATTTGACATTGCAGGCTATGTTGTGTGTATTTAGTTCCTGATTGCCGCGACGCACGCATACACTTGGGCCTACCGTTTCGCCCGGAGCCCGTTCTTAGCTGACGTGGCCTATGTAATGTTTACAAGGAGGCACCACTGAGGCCTTTTTAGGCCGTTTTTCATCAAGCAGAAACAGTTCACAATTTGTCACAATTGCAAGCTTTTACAATTAAGTTTGTAGCCTATCAATGCTTATATAAACAATGTTAAGAAGAGTTTAGCATAAGTTATTTTATTTGATCATTGTGTGACGATTCTTAGGCTACGGGGTACAACGAATTTTAACTTAATAAAGGGTGTGTCAATTGAAAAATAGTGACGTGTTGCTACGTCAATGGCACTGAGCGCGATCAGAGCTTGCAAGTTGGTTGACGCACTAAACAACAATATTGAATATTTCGTGAAAATGTTTATCACGATTCATAATTTTCCAGATGAAATGGAAATTACTGTTGAAAATCAGCAGTAATTGCACCTCGTGAGCTCAAGGGTTGTTGCATTTATGATTTGCACCAATCATCCTGTTTGATTACATAGTACCGTTCATCCCAAGCCAAGAACGTGTATTTCAAGGGTGAATCAGCAGGCCTGCTCATTATTCATTGAAGTAAACAAAATAGGAACAATTTATACATAACTCCTTCCTCCAAACTCATGATGATCAACCGAATCAGAACAAATTCGTCCCTGTCGTAGATCATTGTAACTAATTTTCCCTTCTGCATTATTACAAATTCCTCCCTTCATGATAATCCGTGATATACGAAAAATCAACTGCATGAGGTGACACGTGGCAAATTGAGGTACACCCTCAATTGGATGTCAACGCTGTGTATAGCAAGCGCACTAACTCCGGCTACTGTGCGAAGTATTACGGGTCATTTCGTTCCGTTTCCCCCGATGATTAGTGGGTTGGGGCGGGGGTGGGAGGACTGAGGGGTTGCAGGGATGGTCTGAGGTTTGAACACCCCTATCCAAACCTCTGCACTTTACCTGTACCGCATATGGACCAAGTTAAGGGGGCACATTGCCTTCGGATTGGGTGACTTCAGGCCCGTAGGCCGGAGGGGTGCCCCCACCCCACCCCAACAAAAAAGTCCCCAAAATACGGACGCCCCCCCCAAAAAAAAGTCCTCCAAAATCATAGAAGAAAAAGAAAAAGTCCACACAAATATTAAAAAAAAACCATTTCCAACCCCCCTGCGTCCAAAATGGCGGACCGTAGGCCTATGTTCCGGTATTTCCAGAGGCAAATTTACGCTTGTTAATCACTATAGGCCTACACTAATTACAAAACAATGTAGGTGTTTTAGTGCACGAACAACTCTTAAAGGCACTGGAAACGTTTGGTAATTGTCAAAGGCCAGTACGTATTCTCACTTGGTGTATCCCAACATGCATAAAATAACAAGCCTGTGAAAATTTGGGCTCAAATTGATCATCGAAGTTGCAAGAAAATGATGAAAGAAAAAACACCCTTGTTGTACAAATTTGTGTGCTTTCAGATACCTGAAAAAGTCTTCTTGCAAGAAGTCTTTTAATATTTTAGTGAGGAAATTACCTCTTTCTCAAAAACTACGTTACTTTAGAGGGAGTCGTTTCTCACAATGTCTTATACTATCAACATCTCTCCGTTGCTCGATACCAAGTCAGTTTTTATGCTCATATATATTTTGAGAAGGCCCTACCGGTAATTACCAAACGTGTCCAGTGCCTTTAAAGGGTGTGTACAACATTGGTAAGGTTGAAAATATAAATGTTCACAGATTTGCACATTAACTTACTTGGTATAAAGATGATCATGGTGGAAAACTTCCCTTGAAATAGTTTTGCTTGAAATGCTATAATTTTTAGGCAATGAGTAAAACAATTAGTCTTTATCACCGGTGATAAAATCCGATGTTTGAAAACAGTTAAAATATATAATGGGGTTTTTCACTGTTTTCTCATGACTCCGAAGACCGATTTATATAATACCTTAAACTTCCACAGGTTTGTTATTTAATGTATATGTTGGGTCACATCAAGTGTGGATACTGGTCTTTTACCAATGTTGCACATTAATTTGCTTTAAAAAAAAATTTAAAAAAACTTATTCCAAACATCAAAATTTGAGGGGAACTTGCTCTTTAAAGGCATCGTACACGTTTGGTAATTGGAGCCTATTGTTTGTTTCAATCCTATATAGTTGTAGATATTTACCGTAAAACTAACCTGTGGAAATTTCATTTTTGAGATATTGCCGAAAATCTGGAGCGGTTATGTCCACGCAGGAAGACAAATCTGCATTGGAATACACACTCAGAGAAGCGTTACCGTACACGCTTCTCAATATTCAAAATATTTTTGGGATAAAAATGATATATATTTTTCGATAACCGCTGTCTTTTGAAGTAAAAAAGCCTCTCAAAATGCAGTATACTTTCCAAAGCTGCTGTACTTCTTATACCGAGTAAGTTTTTATTGCCATCAATTTTCAAAGTCATTACCAAACGTGTACGATGCCTTTAAGTCTCTGGCTCATGGTCTTCTTTTTAAAGTGAAACTAGTCTTGACAAATTAATTGTAATCAGATAATGTCGCCACGTTTCGACCCTAACAGAGTTTTTCTCAAAGGCTACATATATTGTACGTGACTGGACTGGGGATCAATGGCAAAACCATGTGGGGGAGAGAGGATCCGGGCACGGGAGAAAACCACTTCTTGAATCAATGTTTAACCAATCATCATGGTTTACTCGTTATGAAATCCGGGTGTCATGGTGGGGGGGGGGTAACGCTAGCTATGGATATCATAGGTTGGGGGCTCACTGGATATGCATGCACGAACAACGGAACTACCAGTTACTTAAACTTGAAGACAAAAAATCAAATTATTTCATTTAATTTATCTTATTTATTCTGGTTGTGATCACGGTTTACTCGTTATGAAATCCGGGTGTCGTGGTGGGGGTATAACGCTATGGACATCATAGGTTGGAGGCTGGATATACATGCATGAACAACGGAACTACCCGTTACTTAAAACTTGAAGACATAAAATCAAATTATTTCATTTAATTTGTCTTATTAATTCTGGTTGTGAAAGCCAAGGACTCTCAGAAAAACGAACTTTTAATGCTATAGCCAAGAGCCCCATGGAGAAAAGACAAGGAATGACGTCTCAATTTTAGATGTGGGAAGAAAGCCACAAAGAATTATTGCAGGGAAAACCCACGCAATCAGATAGGGACTGTGAAAACCCTGATCCACACAGTGCCCCGGCGGGGTTTGAACAGGGGTCCTAGGTGAGGAAAGATACCACTACTCCAACGCCACTACAATTTAACATCCAACTGGATATGGTTTCAAATCCCACCATGACTGAGACCCTTTTGTCTGCAGTTAATAAACAAAAACACAACAAACAAAAATAATCAATTATGAACAAACATTGACAAGATATGATATGTATCAAAACCATTTATTATTATTTTGAATCGTGTGAGGCACTTTAAACAGGACGGAAACTTCAATGGTATGTTACAAAATGGATGGAAATAGGCAAATATATCATACATTAAAATTCTTGAAAATAAAAATACCCATAGCAATTTGTTATGAATTCAATTTTAATTTTGTTAAAGGCATCGTACACATTTGGTAATTGTCAAAGACCAGTGTTCTCACTTGGTGTATCCCAACATAATATGCATAAAATAACAAGCCTGTGAAAATTTTGGCTCAATTGGTCATCGAAGTTGCAAGAAAATGATGAAAGAAAAAACACCCTTGTTGTACAAATTTGTGTGCTTTCAGATAGGAATAAAAGGCTTCTAGCTAGAAGTCTTTTATTATTTTAGTGAGAAATTACCTCTTTCTCAAAAACTACGTTACTTCAGAGGGAGTCGTTTCTCACAATGTTTTATACTACCAACAGCTCTCTGTTACTTGTTACCAAGTCAGTTTTCATGCTAATATATATTTTGAGTAATTACCAAACGTGTACGAAGCCTTTAAATTAAAAATAATTTGTTAAAATTAATATTGAAACAGAATTAAAACTTGGGATAAGGATGCTTATTTTTTGGTAGTCTTGAAGTCAAGACGGTAATTGTTAAGCGCGGTGCAGTTACAGCGCGGTGTAGCTACGGGGACGGTACACTCATCCTCGATCCCAGTATGTGTGTGTGAGTCAGTCGCAATCGCGCTACCTACGACTGTTGCATGTGTATAATCGCACTGTGACTGTTGCATGAACGGCAGACAAATAGGCAGCGCCTAACGACTTGTCATCAAGTCTAATTTTTGGGGGGCGTCCATCACATAGGTTTACTGAAAAAAATGAACGTCAGTTCGGCAAACTTCTTAATTGTTCAACATACAAGTAACCGGAAACGGAGGTCACGTCTTGTTCTCAGGTTTTCTTTGTTGATTTGTTAAACGTAATTAACTTTCATATATTATTTCATGGCTAAATTTTACTTTCCCAACAGTATAATATAATTGTTATAGCGATAAACTACGTTAAACTTAAGTATTTGAAGAACAAGAATCGTGGACACCTAAAACTAACTTGGAACCATTTTCGGTCCCGGAAGTTCGAATACGCGCGAGACTTTCACAGTCTATTTGGATTTAAAAAGAGGTAATGGTGTCAGAAAGGCGTGTACCGAATGAGGAGTTCATCCTAGTCTTCCACATATTTTTAATCATTCACTTCATGCAACTAGCATGCTTAAAGGGATTGTATACGTTTGTTATTTGAAACCCACTGTTTGTTTCAATCCTGTATAGCTGTAGATATATACCATACAACTAACCTGTGAAAATTTCATCTCAAATGAAAATCTGGAGCGGTTATGTCCACGCAGGAAGAATAATCTGCAACTGGAAATAACAATCTGAGAAACGTTACTGTCAGTAACGCTTCTCATATTCAATTTGTTGGGGATAAAAAGTGATATCTTTTTTCATAACCGCAGCAAGTGAAAAGTTTCTCAAAATGCACTATACAATCCAAAGCTGCTGTACTTCTTACCAAGTAAGTATTGCCCTTAATTTTCAGAGTAATTACTAAACGTATACAGACCCTTTAAACAAACTTAAAATACCTTCTCGGGTCAATAAATATATATGTAAATCGCAAAAAGGATACATTTTGTGTTATAGACAAAACAGCGTGTATTGTGTTCAATGTGGTTTATATTAGTACATTACTACTGTGGCCAGAGGGTTTTTCCAGAGTTTTGCGTTCATTAAGTATCATCTCCAATTTGTCTTTGTAACAAACACAAAGATACAGACTTTGTATATACGGTAATCACTGTTGGAAAAGAGTTTGACGAAGAGCGAACGAAATGAAGCTGGCTTCTCGTGCAATTCGCTCGGCATGGCTTATCACAAAATATTAGAACAATTTGAATGTCCAAAACTTCACCTTAAAGGCATCGTACACGTTTGGTAATTACTCAAAATATATATTAGCATAAAAACTGACTTAGTAACAAGCAACAGAGAGCGATTGATAGTATAAAACATTGTGAGAAACGACTCCCTCTGAAGTAACGTAGTTTTTGAGAAAGAGGTAATTTCTCACTAAATAATAAAAACTTCTTGCAAGAAGTTTTTATTCCTATCTGAAAGCACACAAATTTGTACCACAAGGGTGTTTTTTCTTTCATCATTTTCTTGCAACTTCGATGACCAATTGAGCCCAAATGTTCACAGGCTTGTTATTTTATGCATATGTTGGGATACACCAAATGAGAACACTGGTCTTTGACAATTACCAAACGTGTACAATGCCTTTAAGGCGAGTGGAGTTTTGGAGATTACAATGTCCATGGTGTCCGTTTGTGAATGCTGCGGCCAGAAATGCGGTTGGTACCCACTGTCTTGATGAAAATACTGTCTGTTTGTTGTTGTTTTCTCAACAAGTATAGACACTGTATTCAGCTGAAACTTTCACAGGTGACTTTTATTGTATCTTTCTTGATAATTGAATAATAAGTTGACAAAAATCAATCTACGACCTAACCTTTAAGAGGATGGAAATTCATTTACTCTTCCCAAAAAACGTTGAGGTATTATCTTTTTTATCAGGATGTTCACTTGCACACTACAAAACAAACAGCACCCAGGGTGGTGTGGCTCGGATATTTACATAAAAACAATAGACCTCACGCATTGGTTGTCATCCCGCAGATGTGACGTCATCCCGACGCCATCTTAGAGGCTCAAAACGACAACGAATCAATAGAAATCCAGAGTTATGGACAAGCAACCCTCATTTGACATCAATGAGAGAGGGGCTCTCCAGTCAAAAGACATTGTACGCATAAGGTCTATTATATGGGGTTAAATCAGGCAGGCAAAGACTCCGTGGTGAGCAGGGGCCACTTTCATAGTGCTGCTTATCGGTAAACAAATTTTCGTGCCAACTATAGTAGAAACATTTGCTTAAGCGTATTCCACAGGTTAGCAAGAAAATTAGGCAGCCAGCTTACAGGTTTACCATGGATTTTTATTGTTACATCATTCATTTTCATACAGTAAGCAACGGACGGTTAACATGCCTTTTCATGTGCTTACGGTTAGCAGCGCTATGAAATGGAAACTCTTGCAGTAAGCACAAAATCGGCCGTTAAGCAGCTCTATGAAATTGGGCCCAGGTGTAGCCAGTCTAAGTGAAGAAGTACGCCATTTCTTCTTCTTCTTTGTCGGCCTTCTGCTTGGACATATCCACTTTACGTTTCGTCTGAGGTGGCTCAGAGCGGAACACCAACTTGCGACCCGTCTGTAAAATAAAAACAAAAAGGCAAGATGAGAGACTCATCATGTGAACTGGGTTCAAGGTGATGAACCATCAACAATGGCTGGCCTTGTGTGATATACAAACTTTTTACGCCACTAAATGTTGCTAAGTTTTGCACAGGTACAAGTGCCCTATTTCATAAAGCAGTTAAGCACAGATAAATGCTTAAACCTAGTGGTGTGCTAGGCTCATTAAATTCAGAAACACCAGCGCTTGAGTCCGGTGCGCGTGACCTCTAGGACACGACAAGCCAATAACATAATCACAACATGTTTCGGGATGATTCAATGAACAATAACTCCTTTAAATGTTTTGGTGATCACAGGAAAAATAAATTGCTGACTCAAGGACACCATCGTAAAAAAACAAACAGTTAGGAACACTGAGACCCCATTACTTTGGAATACAATGGTGTCGGAATATTGAGCAGTGATCACCAAGGAACCTTTTTAACGACGCTGCATCAAGCTATTTTTATTTCTTTGGTCCGCAGGAGACCTATTGATTACCAAAACGACTGATGGCAGTTGATATTTGCTCTCCAAGCTGCATCAAGCTATTTTTTTTTCTTGGGTTCACAGGAGACCTATTGGTTCAAAAGCTGACTGATGGCAGTTGATATCTGCTCTCCAAATTATCCGACAGGATTCAATTGACCATATTTTTGAACACATGAGGGCGCTTTCATCAGGGAATGTCTTGCAGCACAATTACAGTTTCATCAGATTTTAATTGACTGTATGTAGTTTCCTTGCATCAATGACGAAATACATAAACATAATCAGAACAATGAAAAAAACAAAAACTTTGTTTACTTGTTTTTTCATCGGATTAAATGGCAAAATGGTAAAAAAAATTCAGACTGTGTATAAAGACTGTGCATGTCTCGTGCATATTTGAACTTCTGAAACCAAAAGGTGGTCACAGCCATGTTGTGTTTTACGTGCGCACGATTCTATTTCTTCAAAATACTTTAGTTTTAACAGGCTATAAAAATTATATCAAGTTGTTGGAAAAGTAAAATTTAGCCATGCAATATATGAAAGTTAAATAAATTCAACAAATCAACAAAGTCAAACTGAAGGCATCTGAAAGCACACAAATTTGTGCAACAATGGTGTTTTTTCTTTCATTATTTTCTTGCAACTTTGATGACCAATTTGAGCCAAAACTTTTCACAGGCTTGTTATTTTATGCATATGTTGGGATACACCAAGTGAAGATACTGGTCTTTGACAATTAGCAAACGTGTCCAGTTCCTTTAAGACTATTATTAATACATGGAAGCGCACCATCATATTTATCTGAACTCATCAGGCCTTATAACTCCAGTCGATCTGGTCTTCTTCAGCATATCAATATCTTCTGACTGAACCGAGATCTTATCGCACCAGGGGAGATAGATCTTTCCGCCCCTAGCTGCCCCTCGTCTTTGGAACAACCTTCCTCACAACATTCGCTCTATTTCATCCCTCAACTCCTTCAAAACTTCCCTCAAAACCCACCTCATGGTAATTGCCTACAACAGCACAGTTTAATTTAATTTATATGTCTTTTGTTCTGTAAATTGCTTCTTTGTCGCGCCTTGAGCGCCTACTTGTTAGGTGGATATGTTTGCGCTTTACAAGTGTTATATTATTGTTATTATTATTATATTAATTTGTACCTTTTTCTTGGGGTCTGCCTGAGCTCTTTCTAGGGCTCGCTTCACTCTCTCCTCCTGGTGAATTCGCTGGGCCTCAATCTTTTCTTCTCGCTGGCGGAGACGGCGCTCCTTCTCCTTGGCCTTGAAAGGTAAAAGGATTCAGGAAAGTTTTAACGGAGAGGAGTAGGTAAAGATTTCAAAGCCATCACAAGTTTGAAATATTGTTGTTGTTTTTTTTGTATTGTATACAAATGCCTAAGTATTGCTCCTCACTACTTGAGTGATTTTATTCAATTCAATTCAAAAAAAATATATTTTCCATACTCTCTTACAAGACAAAATAATGTAACAAGTCAAGAACAAAGTAAAATAACCAATTAATGAAGTCAATTTAAACAGTATAACAGAAAAAAAGAGTATGGAGGCTGATTAAGTAAGTCAGAACTTGTAGAAATCAGCCCTAGGACAAGACAGACGGCCAAAGAGACAACAGACTAGACATACATTGGACTGGACAGACAAGTATTATTACATGGGGAAAACTAATAACAAGCATTATTTAAAGAGGAAGGGAAATAACCAATTCTGTTTTGTGATGTACTAATTTTCCAATAGATAGAGTCCTCATGTAAGTGGGGAAAAAATTACAAGTCTCTAACCTCATGTTAAAATGGTGTAAATTGCCATTGTATTCGATACCCTTCCGGTGGAAAATTTGTCAACATCCAAAACACCTGATGACATCATTGGAAAAATGGGTCTCTACATTTTTGTACGGGGATGTTTTGGTTCATAACTGACTTTTTCAGAGTGAAATTTTAAACATGACATCATTGGATTTCAACAACTAATGGATCTTTACATTCCAAGGAGGAATTTTTTTGTCAGTCAAAAGGTCAAATTTAAGGACATTTTGATTAAATAGTATAGAACAAACGAATGATCTCACCTAAAATAACCAGGATATACACAAAACAAGTATGCGCTGAGATACAACATTTTTGCATGGAGTATTTTTGTGCAAGATGCAACGTTTTTGTAAAATCGATTTATGAGGTTTTTTGCAGTGATGCGATGAATTAATGCGCAATTTGGATGCGTTCCACCCTTAGGGATTTATTTCAGACCAAACTGCATTGGAAACTTGAGGGGTACTTTAATCACATTTCTTCCTACCTTCTCTGCAGCCTCCACTTTCTCAGGGGGCATTGTTTCAATACTCTCAAACAACTCCTCCAGACGATTCTCAATGTTAGTTAACATCTGAAGGGTACTGTTGGCAAAAACAATAAAAGGAATATATCAGTCAAACTTATATCCCATCTCAGATAGAACATCACACGTAGAACATCATGCGTTTGATTTAAATCCCTACCGGATTTAAGTAAGTATCTATTTCATTTTGGTTTCAGAAACTAAGCAAAACGTTTTGATTTGTACGACAAAACTTGACTTCCACTGCTAAAAAAAACCCAAAGAATTGCCAAGCACACAAAACCTCTCCTGAAGACAAGCAGAATATACTGTTTGAAACTATAACAACAGCTCTTTTCAGAGCCAATGTCAGAATTCACTGTTTTGTGTGCAATGTTTGAAATGTTCCACTTGCAGTACTTTTTCATGCATATTCATCGACCAGTATTCCGTTTTCAATAATCATCAACCAGGGCCATGGATTTCTTTGTCAACATGTAAATAACGGACTCTTTTGTTTAACAATACAGAGTAGGTGAGCAGCAGTTTCCTCCCTTCCTTTGGGGGACACATACCTCAAAGATTTGTCCTTTTGTATTCCAATTAAACAGTGCTCACCCAACAGCTTCTTCTTTCATCATTAGGCTCCCCCAGGTTTGTTTTGAACGAAGTAGGGTTCGACATACCAGGGTTTATTTTGCATGAAAATGGATTGTTGCCTGGTATAAGAGTGTTTTGGGGTGTGTCAGCTGGAGTAGAGCATATTTGATCACGATCGTGATCACTCCTCCCAAAAGAGATTTACACGTGGTTGTACTCGCAAGTTTACTTGTAATAGTTGCTTCCTATTATCCACACCATGCAAAGGTTCAAACATATCACACAAAACTTTGTTCAGTGTTTTCAGTTTTCTGCGGCAACAAAAAAACTTAAAGAGGAAATCTCCTCATAGGCTGAAGATGAAGAGTTGCACAGCTAACATAAGTATGAACTAAACGTACCTAATGTTTGCCTCATTATCCCCAATGCAGTTTCCATATACGTCTTCAACCTTACTATTCAGGGTGTCCAACATGGCTTCCTGGATTCAAAAGAGACAAATTCAATTAGCACAAAAATAAGGAGGGGCAATGAAATCGTCCTCCTGAAAATATAAATGAAGCGATGAGAGTTAAAGGGTCTGATAGTATTAAGCATTTTGAGAAAGTTTTTATCCAACAAAATTTTAATCTGAGAAGCGTTTCTGTCAGAAACGTTTCTCAGATTGTGTGTTCCAATTGCAGATTAGTCTTCCTGCATGAACATAACCAGAATTTCGGCAATATCTCAAAAAACGCTACCGTCTTTTGAAATGCAATTTTCACAGGTTAGTTTAAATATACAATCCCTTTAAACTTTGAAGCAGTAATTTGGAAAAAGAAAATATTTTAAGGAAATCTCACCTGGTCCTCAGCCTTGAATTCTCCAAAGGAAAACATCCTGAAATGAAATAAATAAACAGTGACATTTTGTGCTAAATTTCATGGAGCTGCTTAAGCACAAAAAGTAGCTAAGCACAAAGCAATTGTGCTACCATAATAAGGTTACCAGCCAAATTACTATATCACATGTACCATCTGTCACGGGTTTTCCCTGCTGCTGCTTAAGCAGCTCATTGGTCCCGGAGCTAACAAATCAAGACAACACAGATAAACCTGGTAGCTCTTCTCAGAGCCACTACTTCTACTCAAAAGAAAAATTTTCACTTGGTGCATAAAAAAGGGTTACTGAATAATTACTCATCACCCTTAAACATTTGCCTCTACTGAGAAAACACTATAGACTACTTCTGTGGGACAAGAAATAATGCAAGCAAATACATTGTGTTTAGAAGAATATTGCGACTAAATAAAAAAGGTGCAGCAAGCTGAACTCATCACAGGTGTATACTGAAAATAAAATCTTTACAGCGAGAGCAGAGTCAAAAATATGCAAATGTTAATTCCTATACATTCTATGAATGCATGCAGCACTGATCACTGATGATTAAGGTTTGCAGTTGTTGGTCACCATTCAAGAGTTTCCTTTTACCATAAGGGTCTCATCAAGGAAAGGATCCATTCATGGAGTGTTTAAAGGGAAACGTTGCCTTGGATTGGGCGAGTTGGTCTATGAAAAGCGTTTGTAACCGTTTGTTATAAAATGCATATGGTTAGAAAGATGTTTTAAAAGTAGAATACAATGATCCACAAAAATATGCCTCGAAATTGCATGGTTTTTCTTTTACTTTGCGAACTAACACGGTAAGGAGCCAAAAATTTTGCTCTACAAATGTTAGTTCACGATGTAAAAGGAAAACCACGCAATTTCGAGGCATATTTGTGTGGATCATTGTATTCTACTTTTAAAATATCTTTCTAACCATATGCATTTAATAACAAATGGTTATAAATGCTTTTCATAGACCAACTCGCCAAATCCAAGGCAACGTGTCCCTTTAAGTCTCCAGTCTCATGTCAGACTCAGACTGTTACTGAAATTAGCGGCTGTGGCTGGTTCACCACGGTAAGGGAGCGTCTCAAAAGCCCGAAGGGTAGGACCGTTCTAATTGGATCCGTTAAGTATTCCAGCGGGTGTACATTTTGAATGTTTCAATGGAATGTTTTGCTGGAACATTTCATTGAAACGTTAAAAAATGTTAGTGCGCGTATTCTCTCATGTAGGAAAGTTCCTGTAGTTCGGCATTACAGTTTCGCAGTCCAGCAGAACATTCTGGTAGTCCACTGGATTGCGGGAATATTGTTATCATAATATATTTCTGGTGATGAAACCAAGGATGCCTCATAAGTGAACTTAATCACTGTAGCTCACAAGCCTGAGGAAACCTGTAAACAAGGATGCTTTCTATGGGAACCAGAAACACTGGGGTTAACCCCAACTCTTACACGATAAGTGTTCTTGGTTCTTTTACGTGCACCACCAATGCTAGGACACAGGACCTATGGCAATGTCCCACCCGAAGGACAAAGCAATTATGGTAAAGTATTTTGCTCAAGGACACAAGTGCCACGACCGGGACTCAAACCTACACTCTGCTGATCAGAAACACCGGAGCTTGAGTCCAGTGTGCTTAACCCACGGCCACGACAAGCCACACTTCCTATGGGAATGTTTTCCGTGCCTAGAATGTTGCTGACTTTTGGGCTGCTCCCTAAACATGCATTAAAGCATCTAGGCTGCCCTTAGCAACACCCTTTAATAGCAATAGCCGTAGCCACAGATACCAATCGGACACAGCCACAGTCCCAGTTTTGCAACTAAAGCAGACATTTCAGTAAATGACTACTATTTTGGGATCGTGACCAGAAGATATCTGCAAACGCTATAGACCCCTTGCATCTGAAGTCACACTTCAAGGCTCGTGCATAACGCCAGAAAACCTTGAGCCAATGGAGGGATCCAGGTAGATGTACCTTTGACCTCGCATTCCACAGCAGAGATTCGTACTACTACACAGTCACACGTGTACACGTTGTAACATTGTGTATAGACAACATTACATACAAACATTTGTGTACATGTACATGTACACGCACGCAGCATGCTGCAGACGATCGAAAAGTTCATGTAGATGGTGTAGCTGACAAACACGTCACTTCAAAGCGGACCAATCATAACACAGATATGGAAAGCTTATGCCACTCAAGTTTATCCAATGAAATAATTGTATCCAATGAAATCATTGGGTCTGTAAAACCAGTACCTGTCCTTATCCTTACGGATAAAGACAGGGGACCAGTCTACCTCACTGAGGTCAATGAAGATCTATCATTGGTTGAGAGTTGTGCTCACGACGCACACGCATGCACGATTCCATTGTGTGACCTCAGCGATGGCCGCCTATGCAAGGGGTCTATTTGGTCATGTCGTTCATGATACTGGTAAAGAAAGTACCATATCACAAATCAGAAGAGCAAAAAAAACCCACCAAAAACCAAAAACAATTGTTCATATACCCCTCGTCAGAATTACTTCCTTAAAGGGATAAAATCTCCTGTCCACATAACGTGCAAAATGAAAAAGAAATCAAAATGCAAAATAGAAGCAATGTTAAAATTTCCAGGCACTTTAAGCTTTTTGAAAGAGATATCAACACACATTAAGAAGGCTACAGATTTAAATTTTGTTATTGAAGAAAAAGACAAAAGGGTGCAGCGATGCAGCGTCGCAGATCCACACATTGGATCTGAGAGGTGTATTCCCTGTGTGAAAATGAGAAATATTGAAAGAGCATGCTATCGGGAAAGTTAGTAGCGACAATTTTTTTTTTTAAATAACAGACTACGCTCTGTGCAATCTATACATACAACAAGAATGTGAGTTTGCACAGAGAACAAGAATATTGGTCCAAAAAACAATGCACTTGGTAGCAACAATTTCTCTATTAAAACTTATTAGTACTTCTCGTTTGTTTAGTCAGCAGGACTCAAATTTGGGGGAAAAGTCCACAAGACCGCAGGGCTTGTAGCTCAAACTTTTACTGGACCACAAATATTTTTGAAAGACCAGAATCAAAATGAGAAGAAAAAAAATTCTTAACAGTTTAACATATAACCTGTTTGTATTTTATTTTAAAAGCACTAAGAGAAGATTTATCTCATTTGTCTGATGGGTAAGTATACTTCAATACACAGAATTGGTATTTATCAGGCTCAAAATCATTTGATTTAAAAAAAACAAAATTAAAAGAAAATATTACACACACAGGTATTACTATTTAACTGAACAACACAAGACCGCCAGACTTTTCCAGTCATGACTTTACTGGCCTAGCGCTGCAATCACTGGCCTGAGACCTGCAGTCCAGTGCAAATTTCGAGCCCCGAATCAATGCTAATCAGTAAGAATCGGCAAGATCAACCGACTAAAGGTTTGTGTGGAAGAAATCATATACAATAAAGCTGACATTCCAACGTGAGTAAAAAAAATAGGTTTCAATCAAGTGCATTGTTTTCTGGTTGCTATATAAATGGCAATTCAAATATTCTTAACATAGAGGGCGGCATACGAACCATCCAACAACAGACTGGAACCTTGTTATTAGAATGACAGACGAAAGGGGGGAGGAAAGTAACAGCAAAAACGTGCACAATCAGTTAATAAAAGGAAGTATTAATGGGATCATAAATAACAAGAAACAAATCTGGGGAACTTTTATGATCCGTGGGGGACAAACTGAAGAAAGAAAATTCTACCCTTATTGGGTGTGGGTGTGTTTTATATTAACAAAACAAAAATACAAGGAGTGGTCTGTTAAAACATGTATTGGAAAAAAGGGAGGTCTCGGGTTCAAACCCCAACCAAGATACCTGGGGGGTTTTTTCCAGCAAGATTCAGAAAGCATTGAATATACAGTGCCTATCACACATTCAAGTAGGGTAAAATCAAATATAAAGTGTCTATTTATCCCGATTGAAAGATGAAGCAATTGTCGTTAAAAGTGTCTGGCACAATCAGTGCCCCGATGTGGAACCGAACTCACACTCTGCACACAACACACCTGGGCCGATTTCATAGAGCTGCTTAAGCACAAAAAGTAGCTAGTAAGCATAAAACATTTCTGCCCTCCAGAATAAAGTTACCAGCCCAAATACCAGCTCACATGTACCCTCTGTGACTGGTATATCCTGATTATTTTTGCTTAGCAGAAATTTGTTAAGCAATAATTTCTGCCTAAGCAGCTCTATGAAATTGGGCCAAGAACTTGAGTCTGGTGCGCTTAGAACCCTCAGCTACAAGCGGTCTCATCAACTGATGGGCTACTGAGGGATTGGACAAACAATTGTCCATATTTTTGACCGCATAAGGGCGCTTTCATCAGGGAGTGTCTTACAGCACAATTACAGTTTCATCTGATTTTAATTGCCTGTATGTAGTTTTGTTGCATCAACGATGAAATACATAAACATAATAATAAAATTTAAAAAATTAAAAACATTTCTTTACTTGATTTCATCACGTGAAACTGGTCCACATACTCCCTCACACGATCAAAAATTTGTCAAATTCTCTTTGTTTTACAAGGATTTAGGGATGAATTTCTTACTTTGATTTGTGTTCCAGATCCTTGGCTTTCTCTTCCTCTCTCTCAATCTGGCCATTGAGAGTATCAATCTGTTGCTTCAACGTCTGAGTCTCCATGCTCCTGTAACGGGGGGAAAACGCAAAAGTTATAGACTGTGCAAGTCTCACGCATATCTAAAACAAGAACAAAACTTGAACAAAGACTATAACATTCTATGAAATCAAATCTTCTTTTTAAATTGTATTTATACAAAATTCTTGAAAATAAAACTACCTATAGCAAGTTGTAATAAATAAATTTCAAATTTTTGTATAATACAAATAATTTGTTCAAATTAACATTGAAACAAAATTAAAACTTGGGACGAGGATGCTTATTGTTAGAAACCCCATTTACCAATCAAGCCCGAATGTGTGCATCTTTTACATAGGTTTATTGACAACATGACCATCAGCACAATATTTTAATGAGCACAAAGTTTTCCTTCACTAGGAGCTGTTTACCAACCCCAAAATGTTTTTCTTGTATTAAGGTTCCCTGCAAACTTTTGCAGCTAAATAAAGAAGTGTGTTAAAGGTATTATACAGGATTGGTAAGGATAAAAAACGCCATTGTTTAATTTTAGTCTGATGAAAGGTTACTGATTATGAAGTTCATACTAAAACCCTTTTTCCAGTAAAATATTTCCCTCTGAAATGAAATCATATTTGAGAAAACCTAAGAATACGCAACACCTGCTTTTGAATATTACAACCAAAATTATGAACAATGTGTATGCTGAAAATTGTGCATGGTTTTTCACTATTTTCTCCTGACTTACAAAACGGATTAAGCTCAAATTTTCACAGGTTTGTTATTTCATGTTTATCACACAAAACATGAACACTGTCTACGACTATTTTGTCAGCTCTACCAATCTTATATAATACTTCTAAGCCATATCAATGTCTGCTTAAAGGGTCTGTATACGCTTGGTAATTTCTCTTAAAATGAATGGCAATAAAAACTTCCTTGGTAAGAAGTACAGCAGCTTCTGATAGTATAAAGCATTTTGAGAAACATTTCACTTTGAAGTAATGTGGTTATGGAAAAAGATATCAGTTTTAACCCAAAAATTTGAATCTGAGAAGCGATTCTGTCAGAAAAGTTTCTCAGATTGTGTATTCCAATTGCAGAGTATTCTTCCTGCGTGGACATAACCGCTCCAGATTTCCCGCAATATCTCAAAAACGCTACCATCTTTTAAATTGAAATTTTCACAGGTTAGTTTTATGGTATACATCTACAAATATATAGGATTGAAACAAACAGTGGGTTCCAATTACCAAACGTCTACACTCTACAATCCCTTTAAGCCGTCTATATCAATGTATGCTTAACCATTAAATGAAATGGGGGCAAAATGTTTTAGGTCAACACAAGTATAAGAAGTCATGATTGAAATATTTAAGGAGCTTACATCTTGCCCTCGGTCACATTGATATTTTGTCTTATTTCCTCCAGCGTTTCCTCCGTTTCTTGGCTGTTCTGAATCAGGGAGAGATTCTGCTCTTCCAGCTCGGCAAAGATGTCCAGTAGCTGCTGAGGATCCATGAAGAACAGCTCAGGCTCCTGACAAATAAAAAAAAAGCATTTGGGAAAATAGTTATTATTATTATTATGTATTTCTGGTTAAAAAACCAAGGATGCCTCATAAGTGAACTTAATCACTGTAGCTCGCAAGCCTGAGGAAACCTGTAAACAAGAGTGCTTGCTATGTTAACCTCTAGTCTTCCACGATAAGTGTTCTGGGTTCTTTTACGTGCACTACCAATGCTAGTACACGGAACCTACGGCTTAATGTCCCATCCCATGGACAAAGCAATTATGGTAAAATATCTTGTTCAAGAATACAAGTGTCACGACCGGGACTCGAACCCACACCTTGCTGTTCAGAAACACCAGAGCTTGAGTCCTGTGCTCTTAACCGCTTGGCCACGACATGCCATGAGCTAATTGTTGATGAAATATAAATCGGGAAATAAGAATGCAATTTCCGACATCAGTTGAGATCCTGAGTTAATTTACTGCAGGATGATGACACCGTAAACGTAATGATGACATCTTGAGATGATTTATCTTAGGATGACGACATCCTAAAGTAAGATGTCATCCTCCCGACATATTTAATTTTGGGATGTTGACATCATGAAAGAAAGACGTCGACTTCCAAAGATAATTCATCGTGTGATGATAACATCCTGAAAATGTCGAGCACCGAAGATGAATTATCTTAAAGGAAGACAACATTCTAATTTCTAGATGTAGTCATCCTGAGATAAAATGTATCTGGAAGACAGCTATCTACTTTCAAAATATCGTCATCCCGAGATAAATGATCTCGGGATGTCGTCATCTTATGCTTATGATGTCATCGTCCTGCAGTAAATTATCTCAGGATCTCAACAAGTTGGAAGGCACTTCCAGAGCTCCCCACTAAAGGCAGTGGAAACCTTTGAAAACATTCTGCGCTGGTCAAAATTTGTAAAATTTGGCTCCATACCTCATCACTCTCATAGTCGGAATCAGCATCTCCTGATTTCACGCTGTCTACTTCCTGTTTGGTTGGAGTCTGGGCCAGAGATCTGTAGGGAGACAAGGGAGGGACTGGTCAGTCGTGATAATAAATCACTTTGATCACTCTGCTACTGTCTGACCATTCAATAACATCCACTGTGCTATTGAATGTTAAATGTACAGTAGAGCCAGCCTGCGACAGACCAAGTGCAGCACGCCGCGCTGCCATTGCTGGGGTGCTGGCAGCGCAGGGTTTTCTACACAAAGACATAGAAAGACATTGACAAAGACATTGTCCTGTCCTTAGGAGACTGGCAGCCACATGGGCGCACATGTCACTAATCATTTACATCAATTTGCACCCTTGCATGCACCAGTTTACTCCTGGGTATAATTTAAGAGAAGCAGTTATACTCAAGTGTCTTGCTCAAGGACACCAAAAGTCACCGCTCTCATGACACACCATTTCATTTGTTAATTTTGGTTGTGAAGCAAAGAATTCAAAGAAAAGTGAACTTAATCACTATACTAGCCAAGAACCCAATAGAGAGAAGACAAGGAAGTTTCAGTTTTAGATGTGGGAGGGAAAACCCCCGAGAGTTATTCCAGGGAAAACCCACGCAGTCAGGTAGTGACCCCGGCGGAATTCGAACGAGGGTCCCCAAGGTAGAAGGCGAGGAAAGGACCCACTGCGCCAACCCAACCGTCCAATTAATTAATGTATGAAAAAGTGGCCACCTGTTCGAACAAAAAATAATATATCGTCGTTATGAACAGGGACAGTACATTTTGGAGATAACTAGAACAGCAGAAGCTGCCATGGCGAGCTGCCCAACGCCCGATAGAGAAACAATGAATAATAGAAAAACAATCATTTGATCAACTGATGTTCAAAGAGGTGGGGACAATTAACAAGTATGTAGTTGACCATTGCCTGCTTGGTTTGACATTTGGGAAAGAGGCAACAATTTTAACAAAAAGGCTCAATGCGGATGGCCGGACAGAAGCTGTTTAATTTTCAGAGGGTAATACTGTACCCTGAAAACTTTAACATTTTTAAACAATTTCCACACTGTGGCAGTGTTGTAGTCGAGTCACCTGTGTCGAGTCCGAGTCCGAGTCTCAAGTCACTTGGGTCGAGTCCGAGTCCGAGTCCCGAGTCACTTGGTCCGAGTCCGAGTCCGAGTCACGAGTCACTTGGTCCGAGTCCGAGTCCGAGTCACGAGTCACTTGTTTAAATATTGGTTGCAAACCAAATGTCGTAAAAATAAGATTTGGAAATGAAAAAAATAGAACACATTTAATTTGAACAAAGTTCTGTTAAAGTTTTTGTATAAGTTGGTGTAACCATGGAGGTAGAACTACCTCCATGGTATAACCAAAAGAAACAATACGGGGCGGAACGGCAGATGCCATGATTTAAAAAATGTTGTACTACTTTTTACTAGTGACGTGACCAAACTTGACGTCGTGTGTGTGTGTCTGTGACGTGTGTTGACCATGTGTAGAAACTGGTGCAAACAACACACAGCCATCACAGTGCAATATGCAGGCTGTGTTTTACAGGTACCAGACATGCCATTTCCCTGGTAATATGCATCAAGCACAAGCAGTGGCTATGGTGTTAACGTTGACAGAATACCAGCATTAATATTGGTGTCGTGCATCCCAGTGTTATTATGCGTATTGAACATACGAATCGAACATACACGCACTGTGCGTACATGGCCATCTACACAATAATCACGAACACTATTACTTGCAACACCATACGTCAGTGTACTTATTTCTTGTGCTAGACGTTAATATTCCTCCATGTGCACTCCGGGAATGACAATCGGATCATCGGAATTGTTTTAATATTTAAAAAAGGTATTGTTTGTGAAAATACGTGACTCGAGTCACGAGTCCTCGGGGACAAGTCCGAGTCATGATAGTCGAGTCCGAGTCCGAGTCCGAGTCTTTTGCAGACGTGACTCGAGTCAAGTCCGAGTCACCGAAATTGTGACTCGAGACGGACTCGAGTCCGAGTCCTGGACTCGAGTCATACAACACTGCACTGTGGATCCAACCACATTTTGGCTGTAAGACAAATGAACTGCAATTGAGAGTAAAAACAATTATTTTACACAACAAACTAACACCATGAGGCAAAAACTTTAACAAAAAGTCTCAATGCGGATGGCCGGACAGAAGCTGTTTAATTTCCAGAGGGTAGTAATGTACCCTGAAAACTTTAACATTATTTAAACAATAGAAAAACTTGACCACAATTTCCATGGTGGTAGAGCATTCAGCGTTGTAGCTCCTTCACTTTGGAACAGCCTGCCACCGATCATCAGGGAGTCGTCGACCATCGAGTTGTTCAAGTCTCGCCTTAAGACTCATCTTTTCAAACAGTATTTTTATAACATTGCAACTTATTGAAAGGTTTGTATCTAGTATTCATTTTCTACAACTATTTTTAACTGGTTCATCTTTTTAGCTTACTGTGTATTTTGGCTGGTCAAGACGTAATTGTTTGTAAAATTGTTTAAGTATCATTGTTTTTAATTTAATTTATGTCGTTTAATCCATTTTTGTTTGCTTGTATTTCAGCGCCTTGAGGCGGAACCGATCTGCAACTGTTTGCGCTTTATAAATCTCTCTTTATTATTATTATTATTATTTTCACCTAGTTAATCTATTCCCACAAAAACAATTACATATCACAACAACTTATCTAAGGCAAAAACTTTAACAAAAAGGCCGGATGGACGGACGGACAAAATCGGTATTACATAGGCTCGCATTCTGCTAAAGCAGCTCGCCAAAAATATGAAGAGTACCTCTTGGTTGCCGAGCCTGACTTGCTGCTAGGGGCCTGCTTAGCGGCGGACCTAACCACGCTGGTACGGGATCCTCTACCATCAGTACTTGGTGTTCCAGCTGAGATAAAGAATGACATAATGAAGTATCAATTAATCTGTAAATCATTGAAAATCCCTTGGTGTAAATTGTCATCAGCATCAGCGCTGACCAGAAAAGAAGAAGACTTTTTCGGCACAAAAAATGTCCAAGAGATTGCAAAGGTGTTGAAATGATATCTGGGTTTTCTTAAGAACTCACAATGCCCTGACAGTAGCATTGTGAGGTATACACATGCGTACGTAGAGAGCAGAGCCATTAACCCAAGGTGTTTCAATGCGAGTGGATGGAGAAGCCACCTGCTGTACAATGCAGATAGGGCTACTTTTGGTGGACATAAGGTACCCACACCAGGGATCGATTTCACAAAGCACTATGATTCATCTTAAGATGAGTTATCAGTATTACCATAGTGATTTGTATTGTGACATCACTCTTTGCTAAGCAACTGCGATGGATTTGCAGTTACGATCAATCTTAACTCTTTGTGAAATCGAGCCAAGGACCCAATTTCATGGAGCTGCTTAAGCAGAAAGTGTTGCTAAAACATTTCTGCTGAGCAAAAATAAGCAGGATCCCAGTCACAGATTGTACATGTGACATGATATTTTGGCTGGTAACCTTATTCCGGTAAGCATAGTTTTGTTGTGCTTAGCTGCTTTTTGTGCTTAAGCAACTCTATGAAATTGGGCACTAATCAATACCAGCAGTGGTAAAGTGTGGCATGGGTTATACATTGAACTTATTTGCCTAGCATGTGGGAGATTTTGATGCATCTTGGAGTATAATGCACCTACATGAGGGTTTGCACAGGATGTCTTTGGATATCATAAGGTTTTAAACTTTCCAGACAGTTTAAAGGCAAAGTATAACAATCCTGAATTTTAAAAAGAGAAAAAAACCCTGACAAATCCCAACGTGGCCAGTTTTATTACACACCCTTTCGTCTGGTTGCAGAGGTAACCTTCTCCTTGCCGATGGCCTCGCCTCTCTCTCGTTGCTTCTCCCCCCTCTTCTCCATCCTCCTCTTTCGTCGTTCTTCCTTCCACTCGGCCGGAGTCAAGGAATCCAGAAACTTCTTGTACAGCTGGTACTCCTTCAGGAGGTCCTCATTCTTTGAGATCTCACTGGAATTAGGAAGACATTCACATTTTCATTATTACTGTATAATATGACGTTGGGGTTTTAGAAGAATGCATACAATGCATTCCTTGAACTTTGAAGAAAGGTTTCATCAATCTTTACTTCAGGTTTTTTTTCTTCAAAACAATGTGCTCACATTTTTCAGCATGAGTTCCCCTGAAGGCAAAAAATTGAGGGTGTGCTGAAATTGTTCAAGGCGTTAAAAACCATCCGCCGTAGGCCAGTCCTTGCACTCTAAAACTTTGTTGCCCTCTTGAGTTTAGGAAATACTGTCCAGTAGAGCCAACTATAAGTATATTTCCCAGTTTGCCTTAGAAAATTAAGCATCTTTGCATCAGAATGTTGAAGCACTCATTTGCTACACTGACCCCCTTGCACTGATGGCATATGCTTCTACTGTTGAGTAGGGGACTTAAACAAGTCTAATGGCGCCCTCTAGGGACCATGTTTGTTCTATGTGTTTTGTTGATCCCGAGTATGTGATTCTCTGACTAGTTGATCTTCTCTCTAATAAAGTCACACAGTTGTTCTGATATTGATAATAGTTGCTCGTCTATGTGTCACCAAATTATTGACATACTTCTTTACTGCTCGTCAACGCAACAGCTACTGTCTGCCCATGGCCATGGTTTGTCTAAATGCAGGTAAAGATATGGTGCACATCTAACTGCATGCCCGTTGCCTAAAATGCGCACTACACAAGAGGGAATCTGACACCCAACATGGCGCAAACAAAATTGATTATACTATTTGTTATATTTTTTATGTTTTTTATGAGAGATCGCCTAACCTCACAAGGCCGGACGGCCACTTCAAGGTGAGAGCTACACTTGACTGATTTGGGCTATCGACCCAAATCAACTGCCATCAGGGGCAATTTGCCCCCTACTTCTGGGACTGAAACATCCATAAGGATGTAAGCATGGGCATCATCCACTAGGAGCCTGGCTGGTAGAGCAGAATGCACTACCTTCCCAACCATTTTACATTCCTACGTGCACCAGACAGATTTACAGAATTTTCAGAGGTTTTTAGAATCTTTACATCACCAGTAATCAGTGTTGTAGGCCTCAAGACCGGTCTCGCTCGGTCTTGGTCTTGGTACCCTGTGGTCTTGGACCTTCATGTCTCGGTCTCGGTCTCTAACTATTGGGTCTCGACAACAACAATGCCACTAATACAAGTCTACAGGTTTGATCATAACAAGAGCCGAGTTGTTCATCTTTGTGGTGGCGAGCTTGCATCTATCAACAAAATCTGAAGGCTAAGGGGCGGTCAATGGACAATTCTGAAATCAGGAAAAATCTCAACAAATCAAAGGCCTGATATAACCGCATCTCTTACCTCCTGATCAGCATTATCTGGGCGTTGATCTTCTTGATCTCAGCAACTTTCTCCAATTTGGCTTTGGTCTCCGCTTCAGCTCTAGAGATGGAAAAAAAAGAAAAGATTGTTGTCGATAATCATTTTTGCAAAATCAACTTTGTAAAGGAAACAAAACAACTCTATTTTACAGAAAATCCAGAAATCAGGAAAAATCCTGAGAAATCACATGCCTGATGACCAACTCACATTTTAATGGCCTCCACCGAGTTCTTATCGTTCTCTTTGAGGAACTCATCAAACATGGCGGCATCCTCCTCCAGGTACTGCTCTGCTAGCTCCAGTTTCCTCTCCTCGGCCTGAGCAATCTCCTCCAGTTTCCTCATCTCATCCCTTTTGACTCCCAAGGAGTACTGCACAAGGAACATCTCCCGTTTCTTTGCGATGTAGTCAGTCAGGCTCTCTTTCTCAATGTGCCGATCTTAGGGAAAGATGAGACGAAATTGGTGATGCTTGTTATCTTCTCATCTCTTTGACGTAAATTTTGTTTCTTTTTATAATAATAATAATAATACATTAAAAACACAGTGTTTTATCACAACTGACGGGTGTCTCAAAACAGATGTAGAGCTATGATTGAACTATAAGACTCATCTATATTGCACCTTCCATTACAAGGTGATGCAGGGCAATAAGCAGCCAGCCACAAAAAACAATGGGGCAAATCCCTTCTCTTAACGACAAGTGTACTGTGTTCTTTTGTTTTACACAACACACAGGACCTATGGCTTAATGTCCCTTCCGAAGGACCAAGCAATTATGGATAAGTGTCTTGCTCAAGGACCCAAGTGTCATGGCCGGGATCTGAATCCACACTCTGAAAAATACCAAGAAAACTTGACTCCGGCATATTAGACCGCTCGGCCACGACACTCAACTATATGACTTATTAGCACTCTCTACAATAAGCACTCTCTATGATGAAGAGAAATCTACAAGCAAAATTGAAAACTCATACATATGAAGAAATGTTAGCATCGTTTAAAAGATTGTGTCTACCCACTCACAATGTGGCTTGTCATGGCCGAGTGGTTAAAAATGTCGGACTAAAGCTCTGGTGTTTCTGATTAGCAGAATGTGCGTTCGAGACCCGGTCGTGGCACTCTTCAGAGAAACTGTACATAAATGTTCTATGTTTTATATTTGTATGTAATCATTTTAAATATTTTTCTCTTGTCTTGCCTGTTGGATGTGCCTATTTCTACTATTTTAAAATTAATAAATTTAATGTGCAATCCGATGCAATTTTGCAACAAGCTCGAATTTCAACAAACCATGAATAACATTATAATAATAAACCATGTATGATACTGTTTGCAAAAGTAATGCAGAGTTTAGTATGGTATCGGAAAGAGACAATTTTTTTTTTTTTTTGACCTCTCGGGCAAAAGGTATTGTGTATTGCTTAGCCAAGTACATTTGTATGTCTGCTAAGTTTAAGGAAATCAATGTTTCAAATAATTAGTTAAACATTGATGCTTTTTGCTAAACTCCTCCGTCATGATGCAAACCGCAATTTGTATTATTTTAAATATTTTTGTAACCCTTCCCAAGGGTAATGGGGTATGTTCGTTTTGGAACAAAACAAGAAATCAAATCAAATCAAATCAATAATATTGAGAGATGACAATTTTCTCCCTACCTCTGGTGACAGCCAGAGTAAAGGTCGGATCATCCTTGACAGCCACAGCTTTGTCGTCAGCATCGTCAGACTTCTCCTCATCAGCTTCAATGTCACCTAGAGGCTTCCGCATCGATGACCTCAAGGCGTTGACTCTCGATGAGTAGGTCGTCTTCTCATGGACTCTCAGACCACGCTGCTTGACTCGTTCCTGAAGTTAGGAAATGAAACTGTGCCGTCACTTGAGGGCGTTTGAAGATTTTTCTAAAGGCAGACTTGATTTAAATTTCTGTAATAATTGACTGATCCATTTTTGTGATTGAATGATTATAAATGGCATTCTCTTGACTCTATCTACCCCTCCACCTCCCCAATTAATGTTTCCATCCCTCTTCCACCTTCCAACGCCCCCCCCCAAAAAAAAAACCCCCAAAAACAAAAAAACAAAAAAAACACACACAAAAAACAAGGAAATCAATAAATAAATAAGTAAATAGGCCTAACATAATTATAAATGAAACAGCTCAAAATCATTGGTAATTATTAAAACCAGTATCCGCACTTTTCCGTGACCTAACAGAGACGTATTACTCAAAAACTATAGCATTTCAGGCAAAAATATACCTTAAGATAATTTTGCCACCATCTTTTACACCAAGTAAAGTTATGTGCAAATTTAGGAACATTTTTTTTCTCAACCTTACCAATGTTTTATAGACCAGTACTGGAACAAACCTTTTCATAATTTACCAAATAAAAACAAAGGTAAATGGAAACAAAGATAACACCGAGATTTTGCTGAAATGCACAACCTTTCCACTGAAATGTGACTTTACAACACAAAATTGACTCTGTATATGTAAGACTTGAAGGTTTGTATGATGGAAATACACTAAGTAAGGATATTTGTGGTATCTCCATGTGGTTAGATCTCTCTTTTGAGTATGTGTGCAGGGGTCGAAATTAAACTACATTGCTCACTAGCCGGCAGGGACAGTGGAAATAAAAGGTTACTGGCCCGCCAGACAGTCTGGTGGCCCAACACCATTTTGTATTTTAAAATCAGCAATGCACATGTACATAAGGGGGAAACAGTTTTTGGGGTCCTGCCTTTTTGAAAAAAAAGGAAGGACTTGAAATTAAAAAAATTAAAAAAGTTCGCCCGCCTTTTTTTTTAAGAGATGGTTGCCAGCCTCTTTTCTTGTGTGCTTTTTCGGTGTGCTAAATTAAACAAACACGATCTTAATTATCTTATATAAAAATAAAATAAAAACCCCCAGAGATCGTCAAAATGGCGCCCTTTATATGAGACGACATTGGACGTGAAAGCAAAAACATTTGAGATAATCCTTTTCTTAAAAAAATTGTATTAACCCCTGGGCCCCGACACTATCTAAGGAGAATGATTGGCATCCATTTCGGTCAAAACAACCTTACTGTAAAGCTAATTCAAAACCTACCATTTGTTATACATTTTGCTTTGTGCGCCGCGCCTAAAACATCAGAGAGATATGCCACACAGTGTGGGGTTTTAGAAAGCTGGATATGCGTTGGTGATCAGATACACACGTGCACAAACTTTTCAAAACGCTAAAAATTAAAACATTAAAAGGATTTCTGGCCTAAATAATTCCTCTAGCTTCCATCAACAACCATTTTCATGGATTCGTGATCAGAGAATCCATTGTTTAGAACTTCGTTTGCAATAAAATCATCGAGATTCCACGATCGGTCGACAACGCATATTATTGCAAAATCAATGAACAAATTCAATGAACTTTGCCCCGCATCTCCCTCTATCGGCAAAAGTTGTCAATGTTTGAATATCCTGCATCCAAGGCTGTATATTGTACCAATCTGCAGGCGTGCGGCACCACTGTGCGGCAATTCTTTACTCGGCTCGAACGTGTACTGCGTTGGAGTCTAGTCAAACTCTCCTGCAGTCTTATAAATATGGTAATTATCAACGGCCATCAACGGCCAATCACAGCGTGCGGAATATTGATTAGCTTGGACTTTGGACCTCACTGTTGGTTACCCGCGTGTATGCGCTATGCATGGGCTACCGGTCTGCCGGTGTGTGGTGTTGGTGGGTGGATTGGCCACCGAACGTTGTGGGACCCGGGCCAGTTCATGCGCAGCAGATACTCGGCAGTTAGAAACATGCGGTTGTGTGCATCATGTGGTTGTGTGTATCATGTTTTGAAATGAACGATCGCTATTCCAATGTTGCGGCGTGGAAGTCGGGCTTGGCTCGTCGGCTACTCGTTTGATTCTGTTTAGTGCAGGCAAAAAATAGTCCGTTTGTATTTTTTGGCAGGGCGGCCAATTATCTAATTTTTAGCAGGGCGGCATTTAACAGATTTTTCTCACTGTCCCACCGGGCTATCGTTTTTGGGGCAATCGGTGGCCCGGAGATAATTTCACTGGTCACGGGCCAGCGGGCCAGCGGTAATTTCGACCCCTGTGTGTGGTTCTGATGGAAACCGGAAAACGGTTCGGATTCGGACAGTATACTGTTTGGCTGCATATTGCGCCACAGCACCTTGTAAACCATTACATGGTGCTATGCAAAGGAATAGGTCTCATACTTCAACACGTAACTCTACTAACCTTCTAGGAAAAATACTGAGCGCTTTAAGACACCCATCGGGAGTATAAAGCGCTATATAAGAACTGTGTATTATTGTTTATTTATTATACTCTGTTTATCATCACATCTCCTGACGACGGACAGAGAGCCACACAGTCTCTGTATATGTTGAATAACAAAACTAACATTCAACTGCAAAAAGACAGAAGCAAGCGAAATGAGGGGGAAAAGAAAAGAAATTCAAACTCACGGCTTTTTTACGCTGCCTTTCCTTGTCTCTTAACATGAAGATGTCGTTATCAGCGGGCATCGTGAAAGGGTTGTGGTCAGGTGCAAGCTCTTCATTTTCTAAATCAAGGGAAAACATGCCAAATAATTTTAATAACACAGAATATCAGCACAACTTTTTTTGGAACCCTGTTAAAAATGTGAAGCAAATGAACAGAAGGTCTCTTGGGTTTTTTCAAGTTTTGTCTTAAAAGTCTAACCAATGAAGATTCACCGTTTGTGTGGTTTTTTTTCACTGATACATCGATGTGTGTCACTGTATAATCGGTACTTTCCACAGGTCACGTAAAAAACATCCACAGGCAAGCTCGGTGGTCTAGTGGTAAGACATCGAGTTACTTGGGTGGATTCTGGAGCAGATGTATTACCGTGCTTGCCTTGTGGCTAGAGGCAGTTCAAATTCTATTTTAGCAGCGGGTACCACAATGATTTTAATAGATGTTCAATTTGCATCGGGGATAAAGAATATAATTTGTGTTATTTTTGGGGGTTGTTTTTTTAAACCCGTACACCGGTGTGTGTTAAGCACTGCAGGGTTCTCCCCAGGTTTTTTCAAAACTGCGGGGCATTCTGGACCCAAATTTTTGGATGTTTGGCCGAACCATGCTGAATTGAAACAAGGTCTTCGGAATGTTTTCTTCTTGGTGTTTATCTTGGTATTAAAAAATCTTACTGTGCAATCTGAAGCATTCTATATGGTTTTCTCTTGATGTTTTTTGTAACAAAATGTTTTCTTCAAATTGTGCGTATCGGCCGAAATTTGCATGTATCGGCACGCAAATCTCCCTTATAGACTGTGCAAGTCTCGTGCGTATTCTAACATTGGGACCTGTTAAAGCGCGTGAGTTTGTTTCCTTCACGCATTAAAGCATCGTACGTGGGACCAAAGTGGTCCCAAAAATGTTCGAATGCGCGCGAGACTTGCACGGTCTATTGGCCCGATACGCTAGCTTGTGCATGGGGAAAACCCTGCACTGTATGTATACTCAGTATTGGTGATTTCTTGAGCACTGTGAAATAAAAGTCGACAGGCAAATTACTCAGGCGGGAATCAACATCGAGTAGGATTAGACATTTATTAAAACAATGAAGTTTCATTGCCATTCGAGGGTGCTCAAAACCAGTGCACAATATGTTTAAATTTTCTCCATTATGTTTTATACATGTTGCTTATTTTTCTTGCTTTACCTGGCGTAACTTATATAATGTAATTAAAAAAAGGACTCGGGAAGATAACGAGTATACATTGCTTTAAAAGTTTACACACATCGGTGTATGGGTAAAACCAATTCTTTATCCCCGATGCAAATTGAGCATCTATCTTAAATGGTAATGATTTTCAGGATAATTTGTACCAAAATCCTAAAACTGAAAACTTGATTACACTTCAACTTAAACTTCAATTGTTTCAGTTAATTATTTTGATCATAACCAAAAAAATTGCAGGACATCTTTCGGCAAAACTATTTGTGAAAATACCTGAAATGATGGACTCGGTAAAGGTATTTGGGGAAATATCTGAAATATTGGACTCGGCAAAGCTATTTTGTGAAAATACCTGAAACGATGGACTCGGCGTAGACCCATTAACTGGGGCGCTGTACTCGTTTTTTTTTAAAATGTTGACATCTGCGGTCGTACTACTAGCGCCCCAGGAATGCATTGCATAAATACGCACAGCGATCTTCAAATTGATATATGTGTTGACACAAAAAATGCCTCAGAACGACAATGTACCCAACAAAAAACGCCTTTAAAAACGCCTTCTAGCTTCTTCATACTCTAAGATGCAACATCAGGCATTTAACTCACGATTTGGTTTTGAGGTGCAAATTTACAATTTTCGGAGAAACCACCATGGCGTCAAACTCTCAGTTGGACCGACATTCATACTGTGTGCACTCACCGCAGCGCGCGATTGCTGTGCAAATAAACAACGCATTCCTGGGGCGCTAGTACGACCGCAGATGTCAAAATTTCGAAAAAACAAGTACAGCACCCCAGTTACTGGGTCTAGACTCGGCAAAGCTATTTGTGAAAATACTTGAAATGATGGTCTCGGCAAAGCTATTTGTGAAATAGCTAAAAAGTAAAATGATGGACTCGGCAGAGCTATTTTGTGAAAATACCTGAAACGATGGACTGCTCTGAGGCTGATTTGATGGAATGCGGGAAAGTGACTCGGCCAGACTGACGAGATGTGCTCTCAGCTCCTTGGAAAAGAAAAAAGAAAAAGGATTAGACATTTTTGTTCTTCTTTATCCATTGGTTGAAAGATTGAGAATTCAAAGAAAGGAAACACAATCAAGGGTACCACTTTGTATCCGTCACGTCAGCAGGTTTTCCAATGGTTGTATTTTTTTGTTAACTGTCTGACACGATCCCAAAAAGTAAATAAGCCATTTTGAGATATGGTGGACATATAATTGTGACACTATTGGGTTTGAGTAAATCTGCCTGTCTCCCTTAAGATAATTTATTGTCCCCCGTCAATAGAATATGCTTTTTATTTCACAAAGCGATTACATCATTCGGCCAGCTACATGTAATTAAATTATAAAAATTTGGTCTGAGGTAGCTATGATAATCAAAGCTAGTAAGTCCCTTAAACCCGAGAGCTACGACGGACCATGTGTTAAAACTTGACAAATTTTGTTGAGGTTTTTTTTCCCCCAACATTTTACATGTACTCAACTGGGTACATTGTAATGTTGGAGAAAAAAAAAGTCAACAAAATTTGCAAAAATTTAATCTGTAATCTGTGGTTCATCGAATCACTCCTCTCTCTGACCGTCGGGAGGATCAAGGGATGTAAATGATAACGCAACTAGGTAGAAGGAAGTTCATACTTGATTTTTTATCTGCAGCTGAAATAACAGACACAGCTGACGATGGGGACTGTGTGGGGGATCCTGGTCCAGACATGGTGCTACTGATGGACTATCAGCAAACCTGTAAAATGTCAAATTTAAAACAAAATAAATGAAAATCAATCAAATTTAATAAATTCATTGTGTATTGACTCAATAAATCATGTAAAATTACACGAGAGATGAGCCAGCGCAACATCATTTAAGTATACTCTCCACAACTGCTTTAAAACAAGTAGGCCTAGGCCTAGAAATTAGCCCAGGTTGGACTCCTCTGTTGCATACCGGGGCTACCCTACATGTACTTTTCCCCCACTTGATAAAACATTGAGTTACATAACCAATGTCACACTATTTTTTCGTGAACATAGGGGAAAAATGTCGGCAAAAAACGTGCTACCACATTGCCAGAATTAACATTATCTTTCTGACATCATGGACATTGTCTGGGCTGGGGGCGACCGTGCCAGGGGACAAAATATCTCGAGCTTGTTTGGTGTAGACTTTGTTGGGTAAAGCTTCAGTGGCATGAAGGGGGCGGGGGGCAGGACCTCTCCTGCCTCGCTCAGAACCCTTGCCCCCCCCCCCCATGAGATTAAGTCTATGAATGATTTGATACATTAAATTAAAATAGTCCCCCCCCCCCATTATGTCTTTACTCCGCTTACCCCCCCTTTGCAGAGCTTGCTGAACTCATTTAAAGTCCTGTTAACAATTTCGGCAAGTTTCAGGACATTACACGTAAAAGTTAATGTAGGGTTGTCAGTTTCACTCACCGCGACTGAAGACAGTCCACACACACGGACCGTCCGTGCGCCGAAAATCTATCCAATGTTTATCCCCAAAATTGTACGACTTTTATATGTCAGAAACTGCAAGTAATACCTTCATTAGAAACCACTGACTTTCATCTATCAAATAATGCACATAAAATAGCAATCGGGTGGATGTACGACAGTTTTCACTTCTTGTGAATGAAGCCCTTTTGCTCCGCCCAACTTTTCCCGAGAGTAACCGATCCACGCGTTCGGCCCAAGATTTTTCCCGAAAACATCGCGGATCGTCAACTCGGCAGCTTTTCAGGGGCGGAGTATAAAGTGATTGGCAGTTAAACGGGTTTCCTTTTGTGTCCGAAGGGTTTCACTACACGTCTGTGTTTACTTGATCTCGATAGGTAATTTACGACGAAAGTAACAAAAAAAGTAAAAATAAACTTGATTTTTTGAAGTGCAATCCTCAAAAATCAAGGTAGGAGTTATCATTTATGTAAAGTGTACTTGTCTTTTCTAGTATTCCTGTTATTTTTAAGTCTCTATTGTGCGTAGTTTTGCCCTGAAAGTGAATTTTGTAAAGCTATTCACGACTTTTTTTGACAGAAGATTACAGCATTGTGCAATGTGTGTGCCGTGTGTGCGTGCCGTGTGTGCGTGCCATCGCGCGAGGTCAATTTGGGGCCACACTCCTCTATTAACTTGTACATATCTGTCTTCACAGTATTGACCTCATTTTGACACAAAAAATTCCGTAATTCAAAAAGTATTATGATCTATTGAGTTTATTTAAAAAGCATTTTCATTCTGTTTGCATTTCCTTTAATTTGTCACCAACATCAGCTCTGTAGTCCTTAAACAAAATTTTCACCTGAAAACCCTAGTTAATGTATTGTCAGATGCGACAAAGTATGCAATAAAATTCACGACATCGCAAATATCTTCACATATTTGCAAATGGTTTCATTTCAGGACATCGCATACTTCTGCGCACATATTCGCGAACAATTTCACGACATCGCACATGTCTGCGCACATATTTGAGATTAATTTAACGACATCGCATATGTCTGCGCACATATTCGCAAATAATTTCACATCGCACATGTCTGCGCACATAATTGCGATTAATTTCACGATATTGCATACGTCTGCGCACATATTCAAGATTAATTTCACGACATCGCATACATCTACGGACATAATTTTGAATAATTTCATTTTCGCACATGTCTGCGCACATATTTGACTTGAGATTAATTTCACAACATCGCACAGGTCTGCGCACATATTTGCAATATGCGATGTCCCTTCAGGGCCACCTACATTGATACATCATCACAATCACATTATGTATTGAAACATGGCACTGCATGTGCACTACTGGAATGACTGCTGAGGACCTGAGCTGAGTGACTTTCCAAAATTACAACGTCAACTGTACGTACAATACAATCAACAATTACAAAATACAAACTTGCGAGGCGACTGCCAACCGCAAAATCCAACCTGGGCTTTGATAAGTCGTGAATTTTAACAATCATATATACTCTGTATACCTTCAGCCTACTAATAAATCAATTATAAACACCAACCTGGATTTATTTTCATGAGAAACTTGGGCGATCTTTAGAAATTTCCTTCCGGTTTAGCTCTCTGTGACAACGTAAACATAGCAACTGCTGAAACATTCGTTTGTTTGTGAAGCTAAACGCTTAACTCATGCAATGCAGTCTTACTTCTGTACTCACTTAGCATAAAAGTAGCGATTAAATACGCAGATGAGAAGATACAGACTAAATATCTATTTAGTCTGATACCTTTGTAATTGATTTAAGATTTGCCTGTCAGAGTTCGAATGAGGTACAGGGAACACAACACTATGTACACGTGAATAGTGACGGCGTGAAATTCAATCGGTTTGTTTTCTGTCCGTGAATGTGATTTTTTTGTAACTAATTATGAACAGAACCACATTTAAACTTCTGGTCAAAAATGCTAAGCAGATAGCTGTCGTCTGCAATGGCAACCAGCGTGTTCTCCGTGGAGCAGAAATGTCTAGAGTTGAAGTATTGGAGGCGGAGGGAGGACGAGGGGGCGTGGGCATCATTGTTGATTTGTACGTACGTTTCTAGTAGTAGTAGCTAGCCCACCTTGTTGAGCTGGGCCCAATTTCATAGAGCTGCTAAGCACACAAATTTGCTTAGCATGAAATTTCTTCCTTGATAAAAACAGGATTACTAACCAAATTTCCATGTGATTTTCAGGATAAGCAAACAACAGCTGAATACCAGTAACAAGCAATATGCAATTCCACATGGAAATTTGGTTGGTAATCCTGTTTTTATCAAGGAAGAAATTTCATGCTAAGCAAATTTTTGTGCTGAGCAGCTCTATGAAATTGGGCCCCTGATGGCGTTACAACCTCATTCTTCAAGCAACAAGCTTGCAATAACTACAGAATACTAATTAGGCCTATAACTAAATAGACCTTTCTTTTGTTTACAAACATTGACCACCATTTGTATGGAAGGCCTAGAATAGCTTTAACTTAAATTGCCCTTTTAGTTTTACTTTTAGCAAAACATTACAACAAATTTTTTATGAAGTATACAACTTACTTAAAATAAAGTTTAGTTTACTCCCGTTTTTGTAATTTTCATGATTTTAGGAATAGTAGGAGGTTGAAAAAAACAATTGACTAGAGGAGCGGGATTTGAACCAACGACCTCCTAGCCCTAAATGGTGGCGGTATTCCTATTTTGTAAATTTCTTTGTTCGGGGGTGCCATTTTTGGCGAGCTGCTTTAGCAGAATGCGAGCCTATGTAATACCGATTTTGTCCGTCCGTGGTCCGTCCGTCTGTCCGTCCGTCCGGCCGTCCGCATTGAGACTTTTTGTTAAAGTTTTTGCCTTAGATAATTTGTTGTGATATGTAATTGTTTTTGTGTGAATAGATTCACTAGGTGAAAATGGAAATTGTGGTCAAGTTTTTCTATTGTTTAAATATGTTAAAGTTTTCAGGGTTCATTATTACCCGCTGGAAATTAAACAGCTTCTGTCCGGCCATCTGCATTGAGACTTTTTGTTAAAGTTTTTGCCTCATGGTGTTAGATACTTTGTTGTGAAAAAAATAATTGTTTTCACTCTCAATTGCAGTTCATTTGTCTTACAGCCAAAATGTGGTTGGATCCACAGTGTGCAAATGGAAATTGTTTAAAAATGTTAAAGTTTTCAGGGTACATTATTACCCTCTGGAAATTAAACAGCTTCTGTCCGGCCATCCGCATTAAGATTTTTTGTTAACATTTTCGCCTCTTTCCCACATGTCAAACCAAGTAGGCAATGGTCAACTACATACTTGTTAATTGTCCCCACCTCTTTGAACATCAGTTGATCAAATTTTTGTTTTTCTATTATTCATTGTTTCTCTATCGGGCGTTCGGCAGCTCGCCTTGGCAGCTTCTGCTGTTCTAGTTATAATTAAGTTAGTAAATTGTATTTATCACTTCCTCCATGGTACTACAGTATAGCATTGGTCAAATAAGTTTTACTTTTTGCAAAACTTGCGTCTGTGTGAGTGTGATGTTGCAAAAGAAAGGTCTATAATAAAAAACAGTGTATTGACAGCACTCGACATGCGCAGTGACTGTTTTTTGGAACTTGCACCATTTCAGACTTTATTTGCTTTAAAAAATCCTCAGGAGCCACAAATTAGAAAAAGAAAAAGTCTCAGTTTGTGTAGGACTCTAGCAAAAAAACTAGGAGTAAAACAAAGAAGAATATTCCTTTTATTTTTTGGAAAAAGGAAGAACAGCTTCAGCTGGGATCAGATACATGTAAGTGGGAGGCATTTCACTGAGCTACACTTTGTTCGAAAATCTCTGCAATTTAATAAATTAAATGTCGGCTAGTGCACTCCTGTATGCATCAAGGAAGGTGCTATATATAAGATCTGCTGGCTTTACAACGTTCAGTAAAACTTAGCCGGTGCTGGCAAAACAAGAATCTACACATAAATTTTTTAAAAATACCAAATAGGCCTAACGTTTAACAGCTCATTAGTCTAGAATTAGAAAAAGGATCACATAGTATATGAATGCAAACAATCGGTAGGCTAATTGTAAAAAGGCTATTTCGCAGACTTTGACACTTTACAGCAATCACAGCATTGGCATATTTTACAGCGAGCTTTCAGATTGACACTAAACAATGCAAAATAGCCATATTTGATTGCCACTTTATCTCCCTTAATTAAAAGTCAAATTATATCCTTACCTGTCCAGAAAGGTTGACAGAATATATACAGAGAGCAACAGGCACTTTGTGCTCATATTACAAAGTGTCAAAATGATGAAATATAAGCCATTTTGGGTCTATGGTGGTCTTGACAACACTACTTGCTAAATGCCATTTTAGTTCCTTAGGGTACAGGTGCGCAAGAGTTCCAGCCGCGTGATGAAATGTCAGCTTAAATTTTCGTTTCAAAATCAATAATTAGCATATACCAAGGCCTCAAGTCAAGAGGAATATTAAAAAAAGAGAAATAAAGCCCAGCATGCATTAAAATAATCGAAAAAATCCCTCAGAAAGTGGCAGTCAGATATGGAAATTTTCCCCTAATCAATATTTTGCTGCTAAAATACCAAACCTGTACTTTGTTTTATATATAATTTGTACCTTTTGTTCTTCTGGAGATGTTAAGAGATCTTACTGCACAAAAATTCCTCCATGCCATCCAAATTGTCCATTGAAATGTTGAAACTGCTAATGTAACAGCAGAAAAGTGGTATAAACTTTGTGGGATTTCTGCTGATAACAATCCAACAGGTTTTTAATTTTATATGAAATTTTAACAAGATTGTTTGGACTTTTTATATCATTGACAAGGTGTGGTATCATCGTTGATATTGACTATTCGTCTGCTATAGAGAAGAAGTACAGCGATGCTAGTTTTGATAACGTTATTGACGCCAAAGGAATGTGTGTGCTTCCTGGTGAGTGACATACTCTTGGCCAACTGTGGCCCTGACTGCCATAGGCGTATGACCCAGGGGGAAGGGGTGGGGGGAAACTGCCCCTTCCAAATTTAGTCAAAACAGTGGGGAAGGTTCGGGCTGGCAAGAAGAAGGGAAAACATCTAGACAGAGGAAGCAAAGACTTTTTACTCTGTATTAGAAATTGATGTTTTTATCTGTGTAAAATTTCAGGCAAATCAACCTCTCTGCCCCTTAACCAAAGAGTCCCCATACGCCCATGCTGACTGCAAAGCAAAAAATAAATGATTTCTTTTGTATTATTAGCCTGTTCTATTTAACCCTAGAACTAGCAGTGCCATGTGTTTAATGTGTGTAATGGCAGGTATTTTAAACTGCAAATTACAGCCTAAAGAAATGCAATACAAATTATAGTAAACAACAACTGCAGTCAAGGCGTACACAAGTTCAAAGCTGACATCTCAAAATGTAGTTTGATCACAACTTGGAACTTTCACAAAGGTCACAAGGTTTGTTGTAACAATACAATTGCATTATAGATAACGCTGGAAAGTTAACCCCAAGTTCCGACGCCCCTACCAGATCGTAATCCTAACTCTAACCCAAACCCTCTCCCTAACCCTAAGTGTGTAGATCATGAGGGGTTATCGGAACATAGGGTTGCCGGAACATATATGAACAGGGCTCAATTTTTTTATTTTTTTTAATTTTTTTTTTTTGGAGGGGGGAAATCCCAAGGATTGAAGGGCTTCTAGTGTGTTTGCTGGACCACAGAATTTGTTTTACAAGACCAGAATCAAAATGTGACAAACAAAAAACACCTACACAGTTTAACTTTTTTTCCATGCTTGTTTATGTTACACACTCTCTACTCTTTTTCTACTTACTATTCACAGGCTTGGTTGATGGCCATACACATCCTGTGTGGGCGGGAGATCGTGTTCATGAGTTTGCCATGAAGGTAAGGTGAATTCCGACGGCAGAAGTTATTGTCAGGCTTGATACTTGGTTGTTTTAAGGGCAGATAGTTTTTCTTTAGTAGATGGCACCTCTATGAGGGAAATTAAATTTCTTCTGGGAATTGGGGCAATGATCAGGGGGGTGGGGGCATTGGCCAGGGGGATGGGGCAATGACCAGGGGAGGGGGAAATGACCAGGGGGATTGGGCAATGACCGGGGGTGGGGCAATGACCAGGGGTGGGGGAAATGACCAGGGAGTGGGGGAAATGACATGGGGGTGGGGGAAACGACCAGGGGGTGGGGGAAATGACCAGGGGGTGGGGGAAATGGGGTTGGGGCAATGACCAGGGGGTGGGGGAAATGACCAGGGGGTGGGGGCAATCTCACGCTTATTCGACTTGACCTCAATTTCCGGTTACTTGTAAAAAATTAAGAACGCTGCCCAACTGTCGGTTATGTTGTTATTAAACCTATAGGATAGACGCACACATTCGGGCGTGATTGGCAAAATGGGGTTTCTAACAATAAGCATCCTGTTTTAATATTGTTTCAATGTTAATTTGATTGAACTTATTTGTATTATACAAAAATTGAAAATTTATTTATAACAACTTGCTATGGGTATTTTTTTTTTCAAGAATTTGTATAAATAAAATTTAAAAAGAAGATTTGATTTCATAGATAGAAAAATATAGTCTTCGTTCAAGTTTTTTCTCATTTTCGATATGCACAGTCTATTGGAGATAATCGATAAGCGGATTATTTGAATTTACCGTTTGTAGCTTGCCGGTGCAACGTACATGGACGTCCACAAAGCAGGTGGGGGTATCGGCTTCACAGTCCAGCACACACGCTCAGCCTCGGAGGAGGACCTCTTCAATCTTCTCAAACCTCGTCTCGAGGGGATGCTACATGCAGGGACCACGCTGGTGGAATGCAAGAGCGGATACGGGTTGGAAACGGCAACGGAGATGAAGATGCTGAAGGTCCTGCAAAGAGCCAAGAAGGAGCTGCCCATTGAGATCTCCAGTACATTCTGTGGGGCACACTCCGTGCCAAAGTAAGTCTAGTCAATACGTTTTGTTGATTCAGTGTTCAGTTTTTAAGGATTTACATCTTTGTTGAAACTTGCCACTGTTAGAGACCTTGTCAAAATGAGTCCAGGACAACCAGCGAATAAGTACCGTCCAGGACAAGTTGTTTTATCGGCTAATTCACCTTGTTTGAAATTGGGTGTCGGAGAAACCATGGGAGAAGTTTAAAGTGCTTTGGATCACAATTGTTTACAAACCACAGAGACTTAGATCGCTATCTACTGGAAAACAAGCAGGGGGTCTCTACATGGCTCACTATCAACACCTATACATTACACATCTTTATTATATACAATGACCTTCAGACCTTTCATCAGATTGCTCCAAAACTGCAAGTTTGTTTATACAACATTTAATCAGCCAGTCAAATCGCAGAGCGCACAGCAGGGTGCATTGACATTTGTTTTTTCACAGGACTCGGGGGAAAGTACTAAGTATACAGTGCTTTATACACAACGGTGTACGGGTAAAAACAAATATAATGTTCTTTATCCCCGATGAAAAACTTGACATCTAGTAAGACATAGGGCATGTCTTCAGTGCATCGGAGAACTGTGTGCCTTTCAGCAAGTAAACCCATGTCTCTCATAGAAACACAGGCCAATGGAAATCCAACAAAAATTTGACATTGGAGAATTGTTATCCAACTACCTGTCCTGGATTAATTTTGACAAGACCCCTTATCTCATGCGCCCCTTTCCTTTGTACCCAGGGGTATGACTTCAGACGAGGCCACAGATGACGTTATCAACAAGCAGATACCAGAGCTCCAGAACCTAGTCCAGAGCGGGGAGATCCAAGTGGATAACATTGATGTCTTCTGTGAGCGAGGGGTGTTTGACGTGGACCAGAGCAGACGGATCTTGGAGGCAGGGGTGAAGATTGGCCTCACCATCAATTTCCACGGTGATGAGTTGAGCTCACTGGGATCTGCCGAGGTATGAAATTCTCAATTGCTGTCTTGCAACTTAAAGGTTGTTGGGGGGTTTTTTTTATGAGAGATCGCCTAACATCACAAGGCCGGAAGGCCACTTCAAGGTGAGGGCTACACTTAACCAATTTGGGTTACCCCCTTCACAGATCGTAAGGATGTAGGCATGGGTATCATCCACTAGGAGCCTGGCTGGTAGAGCAGAATGCACTACCTTTCCGACTTTTGGAAATAAGCCGTGTTAAATCATCTTTTTGAGCTATCATCGGCTTTTAATCTGTTTACTTACTTGTTATGTGTTTTCTCTGTGGTGTTTTTTTTAATGCCGAATAAAATAATACTAATAATAATACATTTTGAGTTATCCCAAACCAATTGCAGTAAAACCTTGTAAATAAACATGAACAAATCTCTCTCTGAGTTGAGGTGGTTCTGTAACAACAACTTGACATTTTGATCAGTTTGCCCTGACCGTCTTAAGGAGAAAGTTCCAGGGAATCTCCAAGAGGAAAAAGATTTACACTTTCATCTTCACATAATTTTCTTGAGGATATGCAATGATAAGCAAGGTTAGAAAATAAACCCCTGTGTGACAGAAGTGTTTCTTTTGCAAGCAGTGTGGTCGGTTGCCTCTAAATAGATCCCTATCAAAATTGCCTTGAGTGAAAAGACCCTTAAGCTGTTTTTTTCTTGTTGTAACCTTTATCTTCACCATCAGATGGGAGCTTCTTTGAAGGCCACGGCCATCAGTCACCTTGAAGAAATAAGCGATGCCGGGATTAAAGCCATGTCTGAGGCAGGTTGTGTTGCTGTGATCCTCCCAACCACGGCCTACATCCTGAGACTCAAGCCCCCGCCTGTCAGAAAGATGATTGAGAGTGGGGTACCTGTTGCGTTAGGCAGCGACTTTAACCCCAACGCCTTCTGCCTGTCTATGGTATGTATCCTGCCAATGAATGACTATTAGAACAGTTGAATGATCAACAGATTTGTAATTGGTGACTTCATTATAGATTGGTTTATGATGGTTTGATTGGTGGATTGACTGATTGATTGATTTATTAATTAATTGATTTATTTTGTATTGACTTATTGATTAAGTGATAGGTATGCACCTGCCAATAATGACTATTAGAACAGTTGAATGATCAATAGATTTGTAATTGATGACTTCATTATAGATTGGTTTATAATGGTTTGATTGGTTGATTGATGAATGTTTGATTGATTGATTTATTTATTCATTCATTCATTCATTCATTAATTGATTTATTGATTAAGTGATATGTACCTGCCAGTAATGACAATTAGAACAGTTGAATGATCCATAGATTTGTAATTGGTGACTTCATTATAGTTTGGTTTATATTGGTTTGATTGATTGATTGATTGAATGATTGATTGATTTATTTATTGACTGTTTCATTTAATGATATATTGACTAAGTGATAAGTATGCACCTGCCAATAATGACTATAAGAACAGTTGAATGATCCAAAGATTTGTAATTGGTGACTTCATTATAGATTGGTTTATATTGGTTTGATTGACTGTTTGATTGATTGATTTATTTGTTCATTGACTGATTTATTTAATGATTTATTGATTAAGTGATAACCTGCCAATAATGACTATTAGAACAGTTGAATGATCCATTGATTTGTAATTGGTGAATCATTTTATAGATTGGTTTATAGTGGTGTTATTGATTGATTGATTGGTTGATTGATTGAATGATTGATTGATTGATTGATTGATTGACTGATTGATTGATTGATTGATTGATTGATTGATTGATTGATTGACCCATTCATTCTTTTATTGATTAAGTGCATGATGACAAGATTGAAAAAGTATCATATTGACTTCTTCATTGAATGTTTGCTAAATTTATATAAATGTATACCTAGTGTTGATATTATTGTTGATTAACTTTCAGTTGATTGAATACATTGATCTCCTAACTGAAAGTTGATACGTTTTATTGTTCATCACGGTATATGATGTTTTGACTTGTAACTGATAAACTGATTGACTGACTGACATCTTTTGGGATTGATTTATCGATTGATTCATTGTTTTCATGCATGTTTTGTGCTGATATCTATTATGATTTTTAGCATAAGGTTTGACTGAACATGTAGTGTATTTTTTCTCAGGAAAAGCTTTGATTGTTTCGGCCTTGCATTCGCTGTTATGAAAACACAAGTTTCTTTATTTAATCCAAGTCAGTTTTATAATTTTATTTGTGATGAAGACTTTGTTAAAATCTTTTGAAAGGGATTTCTGTGTGGGGATAAAAAGGTATCAGCAAACTTCCAACTTTTTCTGTAATATTTTTCTTTCAGCCCCTGGTTATGCATCTTGCCTGCGTGAATCTCAGAATGACCATGGACGAGGCGTTGGTAGCATCCACAATCAACGCCGCTGCGTCCCTCGGGAAATCCATGACCCACGGGTCACTGGAGGTCGGCAAGGTCGGCGACATGATCATCATTGATGCACCAAGGTGAGTTGAAGTAGGGATGAAACCGTCAGAATCAGGGGATCTGTCTCCTGAATTGAGGTTTTAAAAATTCTAAAATTTATTTGTAAATAATTTGCGTTGAACAATGACAAATTGACTAGAGCAGGATTTGAACCAGCGACCTTCGGATTAACGTGCCGGCGCTCTACCAACTGTGCTATCTAGCCCTATGTTGGTGGTCTCCCTATTTGGTCAATATCTTTTGTTCGGGGGTGCCAGTCAGAAGCCATACAACCTTTAACTGCCGTGTTGCCAGGGATCACACCCAAGTTTACGATACAACCTGGGAAGAAGGGATCACCTTAAGGGGATGCAGCTTTTTTTACTTCAAATATCATGTCATAAACCACAAGGGAAACTGAGTAAATTTAAAATAATTATTTAGGGGTTGAACAAAGCAAAATTGACTAGAGCAGGATTTGAACAAACGTCCTCCGGATTAACAGTCAATTGATGCAACATTTTTACTGAGGTGCCGTCAAACCATGAAGTGAATTTTTGTAACGTTTTTGTTGTGTTTTTTGTGTGTAGATGGGAGCATTTGATTTACCAGCTGGGCAACCAGGAGAATCTGATCAAACACATCATCAAGAGAGGAGATGTAGTCCGCTAAAGAACCCTCCCTCTATATCCAAGTTTTGAGAGCTGCTGTTTAAGTATGTACATTTTACAAAGCATAGAACATAAACTTGCTTTGGAAAAACAGGTTGTGGTTGGCTCCAGGCTGTTCATGGTACGGTCTTCTAATGGTTTGCTGAGCTGTCATGTGCGGAAATTTACTGAGTATAGAACAGAGTGTATTTTGCTTGTGATTGGTGCCCTGCTGAGATTGATTACCCGCTGTTCATGATTGGTCTTCTAGTGGTTTGCTGAGCTGCCATGTGCGGACGTTTACTGAGAATAGAACATAGTGCTAAACAGAAAGAGTTTACCAGCTATATAGTCCAATTGCTTGTGATTGGTGCCCTGCTGTGATAGGTTACCCACTCTTTGTGATTGGTCTTCTAGTGGTTTGCTGAGCTGCCATGTGCGGAAGTTTACTGAGAATAGAACATAGTGCCAAGCAGAAAGAGTTCACCAGCTACATGTATATAGTCCAATAGCTTGTGATTGGTGCCCTGCTGTGATAGGTTACCAGCTGTTCGTGATTAGTCTGCTATCGGTTTGCTGGACTGCCATGTACAGAAGTTTTCTAAGCATAGAACATATGTTGCTAAACAGAAACAGTTTACCAGCTATATAGTAAAATTGTTTGTGATTGGTGCCCTGCTGTGATTGGTTACCCACTGTTCGTGATTGTCTGCTATCGGTTTGCTGGACTGCCGTGTACGGAAGTTTACTAAGCATAGATGATGCCTTGCTTAGCAGAGACGGGTTACCAGCCAAAAAGTTGTATAAATAAAATTGTTTGTGTTTGGTGCTTTTTTCAGCTGTCCCGTGAAACTTGGGTCTTAATTCAAGAAGGTTCTTATCCCAGCATTCTGCTCTCCGGGTCACCAAGCCGTGGTGGGCCACAATACACAAGATGTTTGGTCTAGCTAAGCCAACGTGTCCAAAATCATTGCATGGAATATTAAAGAAATCTAAAAGCCTGGAATGAGTGTGTATAACAAGTAGTTTTGTGTATCCAAACACTTCTTTGGTTGGGTTGATGCGTTTGTTTCTTGAACAGTCCCAATGTTGGAATACTGCAAGGCTATAATTGCTCGGTATATTTTCCGCTAGTGTTCTTGTCGAGTGCAGAATGACGAGTTTGGGATATAAGCCAAATTAGGGTTAGGAATTCTTTCCAAAGACTGGGGTTTAGTTGAGAGGCACACTTCTGTTGACCCAGTTAACCTGCATGAGCCCAATTTCACAGAGCTGTTTAAGCAGAAAAATTGCTGAACAAAATTCTGCTAAGCAGAAATGAGCTCAGGATACCAGTCACAAATTGTACATGTGACATGGTAGTTTGGCTGATAACCTTAGTATTCTGGTGAGCATAATTTGGATGTGCTTAGCTACTTTTTTTACTTAGACTAGAGAGGAAGGGAAATGGTCAATTCAATTTTGTGATGTACTCATTTTCCAATAGATAGAGTCCACATGTGAGTAGACTTGACCCAAGTCGAACTTTCGTCGAGTCCTCTGATCGTCTGATTAATCCACTGCATGCACTTTAACTTAGACTTGACCCAAGTCGAACTTTCGTCGAGTTCTCTGATCGTCTGATTAATCCACTGCATGCACTTTAACTCAGAATCGCAGCTTTATTTCACCACTTTGTTGTGCGCCCTCACTCGCCAGGAAAGTGCCAATCTACTGGATTCGAAAGTCCGACTTGATGAATCTGCCAGGAGGCACCCCCCCCCCTGCGTGATATGTAGTTATTCATTATGCATATGCAATAGTTTAAATAAGCAACACATGCGTCCGCTGCTGACCAATGAAATCAGTTCAATTTATGAGGACTCGCTCAACAAGTAGGCGTTCACAATAACTCCACGGCGTTACATTCAGGTTAATATGTCTGTGATGTGAAAAATCGATATTGATAGAATATGAATTAAGCCAGACTCTTTTAGATAGATTTCCCTTTGTTGACGAATTTCCGTTTTATGTTTAGGCCTATATATTTTTAAGAGGGGTTCTGTGCAGGTATAACAATGGACTAAGTTCTTACTGCACAATGAACCGTTAAACCACAAACATTCGTGATTTTAAACTTTGAACAAGTTGCCAATTATGGGAAGAAAAATTATGGAAAAATATTCTTCAACAAGCTAAACTCTTGGTAGGAAATACATTCCCAAGTTTTAAAGAATTTCCGTTTATATTTTGATATTTTTAAGACATGTGAGGGTGTGACAATGGATGTACAACTACGACGTTGCCCCGGTCTGCATGCTTCTCCAATCCCCTCGGACTCCCGACCCTCCGGTCTCGCTGTCAGTTCGTGGGGGTTGGAGCTCCGCAGAGCTGTAGCTCCGCAGAGCCCCACGAGATTCACACGGCGTCAATGCAAAACCGATCCGTTGAGCCCCAAACGGTCGTCATATCTTATGATTTTAACAACTGAACAATACCCCACTTAAATATTGCTATACTGGCGGAAAGACAGAATCTAAAGATCTTATTCACAATACACGATGAGCCCCCTAACGTTTGAGAACCTAAGTTACTAACTTAGGTTCTCAAACCTTAGGGGGCTTAGGTCCTAAGCATCCACCATCCAATCATGACAACTGTAAACAACCATTAAATGCACATCGTACCTTCACCAATAGTCGCCATTTTTCAAAACAACGTTGTATGGCAGAGTTTCCAAGGAAGTCTTGAATATTCATCAATTTTTCAGGTCAAAGTGTACATAACAGTAATGTATTCTGAATGCTGCAGTCTCATTGGCTGCTACCCAAATCGGTAGATGAGCTCCATTGGCCGTGTACAAACTTCTGGCGGATTCACCAAGTCGGGTGTCGCGATCCAAAATTCACTGGATTGGCAAATAAATGACACTAGAGGGCGCGCGTTACAACGCTCGTAGATTACTGACTCGATTAGCACGAGACCCGACTTGAACCAAGTCTATGTACATGTATGCTGTATGCCTAATTTACACAATCAAGAAGTTTTATTCTACAGCTCAGTTCAACTTGTGTGCTATATTAACAGTGACGAAACTAGGTTTTAAAAATGGGGGTACAAGGGGTGTTTTCTAGGGGCACTTCTGGCCATCAAAACTGTGATTTTTGTTTGCATTTTTCTCAAAAAAGACCCCTTTTTGGTGCTCGTGTTATGCCATTTACTATTTTGTATAAAATAATCTGTCGTGGATGTGACAAATACACTGTGTAAAGGCACTGAACACGTTTGGTAATTGTCAAAGACCAGTGTTCTCACTTGGTATATCCCAACATATGCATAAAATAACAAGCCTGTGAAAATTTGGGCTCAATTGGTCATCGAGGTTGCAAGAAAATGATGAAAGAAAAAAACACCCTTGTTGTACAAATTTGTGTGCTTTCAGATAGGAATAAAAGGCTTCTTGCAAGAAGTCTTTTGTTATTTTAGTGAGAAATTACCTCTTTCTTAAAAACTACGTTACTTCAGAGGGAGTCGTTTCTCACAATGTTTTATACTATCAACAGCTCTCTGTTGCTCGTTACCAAGTCAGTTTTTATGCTAATATACATTTTGAGTAATTGCCAAACGTGCACAGTGCCATCATAGTTTTAAAAAAAAACCATTGAAATTATCACATAAAAGCATCCCAAAATGTAACATTTTATTCTGGGCAATTTTTAATGTTCATAAGTCCTGATTTCAAATGGGGGTGGGGGTGTGCAATGACTCCCGTGCCTGCCCCCCCCTCCCCTTAGTTCTTCCACTGCTTATTATACGAAACATAAGGCTCATGTTTGATGAATTTTGTGAATTGTAATGCTTGATAATTTGTAGACTTGAAAGTTTTTTTCAATACATTGTATGACAGGGTTAACATGCAATAGATGTTCTTTTTTGCAATATAATCCTATATTATATAGGGTTAACATGGTAAAAAAAATGTTTAATCTTGTTACATTGTGCCAAACAAAAACCTCACTTTAATGAAGTATTATGTTAATATCACTGTAAATAAATTGGCATGTGTGACATGGTTTTTCCTAGTTTGCATTGTTGCGACGTTTTTATTTCCATCCCAGTATTAATGAAACCAGGTCTAAAATGGTTCACCAAGTTGGTAGAAAGTATTGGTATTTGACATGCTCGACATGGTCGGCATAACGAAAATATATAAAAGCTTAATTGTTATAAAGTTGATACCAGTAGCACGATTAATATTACTGTCTGAAATACTTTGATGTGCAAGAAAGAATTTGTATATTTCCTAAAATATTCGAGATAAACACTAAATGGGCACAAAATCCCTGACAAACAGCCGTTTTTGTGGTTTTCACTCAAACGTGAATTTGTTTGTGTTTTTTATTTGTGTACTTTTCCGAGTCCTGTGAAAAAAATCCACAGGTAGATTACTCGGTTGGGATCCGAACCCACGACCTTTGCCGTTCTAGAGTAGAACACTTTTTTAGTTCAGAATTTAGTGTGTGTTGGTTAACGCAGATCTTGCCGTTTTTGGTGGTTACTGGCTTCTGTTTATTTTGACTTGGTTATAGGTTAAATTAATTCTTCAATATTTGCCCTAATTTTGCTTAACCGCAGTGCTTATGTGTAATCCTTTATGCATGTAGTGTTTTATTGTTTAGTTTATGTTTCTATAATGCACCTTGCTTAGTGATGTATTTTACATTGTAACTTTTCTCCTTTTTCCATGTAAGATTGTTTGCTGTTTGACACTCAGTTTTCTGTTTTTGATTCATGGTTTTTTCTTAATTGCTCTGCATTTTACTATTTTACTTTTACTGTTTGTCTACTGGGCCCTTAGGTATTGCAATTGTTGTATTGATAATGCTACCCTGTAAAAAATTAAATAATAATAATACATATAAATGTGTTCCCACTAGACCACCGAGCTTGCCCTGTGTAGCTCGAGGCAGTTCAAATCCTATATTTCAGCAGCCAGTACAGTTTGATATGTATCTTCAGGGCATCTTCAGTCGCCATGTTTGAATTTCAAAATGGCCGCCATTTGCCATTATATTTTTTCCTCTATCTCAAGTTGCGAGCAACGTAGAAGAGTGAAAATGGTGGCAATACCCATGTTCATGATACCAGGGATTCTATTAAAACTATTGCCTTACTTGTAACTAATTTGGTTTGGCCGCCATCTTGAATTTCAGAATGACCGCCATATTTAATACACTTCTGATCTCCTGCGAGTAACATGAATCATTCGTTGGTTACTCTAAATAGTGTAAATACGAAACTAGTACGTATTAAAGGTATCGTACACGTTTGGTAATGACTCAAATCAAATATAAGCATAAAAACTTACTTGTTAACAAGCAACGGAGAGCTGTTGATAATATAAAACATTGTGAGAAACGAGTCCCTCTGAAGTAACGTAGTTTTTGAGAAAGAGGTAATTTCTCACTAAACCAATAAAAACTTCTTGAAAGAAGATTTTTTTCCTATCTGAAAGCACACAAATTTGTACATCAAGGGTGTTTTTTCTTTTATCATTTTCTTGCAACTTCGATGACCAATTGAGCCCAAATTTTCACAGGCTTGTTATTTTATGCATATGTTGGGATACACCAAGTGAGAACACTGGTCTGTGACAATTTCCAAACGTGTACGATGCCTTTAATACACTTTTGATCTCCTGTGAATAACATGAAGCATTCGTTGGCTATACTCTAAATAGTGTAATTACGAAACTAGTACGTATTAAGTCCTCAAACTTTGTGAAAATGTTAACGGCATTGAATACATCAATACAACAAAAATACAAAAATAAAAAACGATTTGCAAAATGGTATGATTTTTGACAAATTTGTCACTTGTAAACACGCCGACAAAATGATCACTGAGTTTTTGTTAAATGGAAGGTTTACGTTACAGAATCTTACATAACTAAAAAGCGTGAAATGCATTTCTGTTGACCCCAGTTAAGTTTATACGATGAAAAAGATGCAGCATTTAGGTACGAGCTAAAAATGTCTCAATTTTTACAACCGTAAGCGCTGATGTGTAGCTCATTCACTCTAAAAATATATTAGTCAAAACAACACAAATTAGTCATACGAGACATGATTTTGATGTAAGTTAGTCAAAATCATGTCTCGTATGACCAATTAGTGTTGTTTTGACTAATATATTTTTAGAGTGTTGGGGAAGCAGATAAACACTAGTTTACATGCCTGTGTTTGTTACCCTTTTCTTCCCTGCAAAACGTGACAACCTTCGCTGATATAATGGAGGTGACAAAATCCATTATGATGTTTTAAAAACTGAGAGCATGATTACCAGTACAAATTCCCTGGAATTTGAAAAATAGCAGGGGTGGGAAATAACTGGTTGGTGAGTGTCCGCACATCGATTGTTTGGGGCTTTTTCAATTACCGTCTTTGAATGTGGTCAAAATCCCCCCCCCCAAAAATAAAATTAAAAAAATAATAATCATAATAATAAAATAAACCCCCCCCCCCCGAAAAAACAAACATATATATATATATATATATATATAATGATTTATGGGTTGAACAAAGAAAAATGACTAGAGTGGGATTTGAACCAACGACCTCCGGTTTAACGTGCCGGCGCGCTCTACCAACTGAGAGCTATCTAGGCCGTGTAGCCAGGGATCACACCCCGATACAACCTGGGGGAAGGCAGCCGGGAGATCACTCACTGGATGCGACTTTTTTTTTATATATTATATATCAAGTAATGGACCACAGGAAACATCTTTGTTCGGGGGTGCCAGTCAGAAAGCCATACAACCGCAAACTGCCGTGTAGCCAGGATCACACCATACGATACAACCTGGGGAAGCAGCAGCCGGGGATCACCTTAAGGGGATTTTTTTTTTTTTATCATATAATATAATTAATGGACCAAGGGGAAACACTGCCGTGTAGCCAGGGATCACACCCATACGATACAACCTGGGAAGCGGCGGGGGATCACCTTAAGGGGATGCGACTTTTTTTATATATCATATAATTCAAGTAATGGACAATATTAAATGATTTATGGGTTGAACAAAGAAAATTGACTAGAGTGGGATTTGAACCAACGACCTCCGGTTTTATATATATATATATATATATATTTATATTTTCTTTGTTCAACCCAAAATCATTATATATAAATAAATAAATAAATAAAAATACACACCGTTGTTTCCATCAAAACGCGGCAACCTTCGCTGATATAATGGAGGTGACAAAATCCATTATGATGTTTTAAAAACTGAAAACACAATGATTATACATTTGATACCAGTACAAATTCCCTGGAATTGGAAAAATAGCAGGGGTGGGAAATAACTGATTGGTGAGTGTCCGCACCTCGCTTGTGTGGGGCTTTTTCAATAACCGTCTTTGAATGGGGTCAAAATCCCTCCCCCCTCAAAAAAATAAAATAAATAAATAAATAAAATAAAATAACAAATTACATATATATATAAATAAATAAAAAATAAATAAAAAAATACACACCGTTGTTTCCACCAAAACGTGACAACCTTCGCTGATAATAATGGAGGTGACAAAATGTTTTCATATGTTGACATGTATGGTACGGAAGTGTATAAAGGACATGGTAAAACAATAAGCTATTCCGCCCGGGCGGATTACTTTATTTACTAATTCGCCCGGGCGATTTACTATTTCGCACCGGGCGATTCAGTTTTGTATTGCTCCTGTTGTCCATGCCTGTGTAGTTATCAAAGCCACTCGTGTAGTCATCACTTCGGTGGCTGATTTCCACCAACAACAAAACACTATTTCAGTACGGCTTTATCACGCCCTTTTATAGCGTTATAACTCTCTAATTATAACGTCCCAATTTACCCTATCAGGGCCTGGCTTTGGGGGACTTCCGGGGATGGGGGCACCCCCACCCCCCTCCCCGCCTTATTTTCCAAAGCTCTTAGCCAATTTTTATGACACTTAGAGGGAATTGTTTGTAGTTTTTTGCAAATCTTTTGGTATAAAAAGTATTGTTTCCTTTTATTTCCTTATTTTGTTGTCCAAATGCTATAAAACTTTGCAAACTTGTTTATTTTGACATAGGCCTACTATATAGCTTCTCACTCGGGTCACTATTGGGGTGGAATAATCGATGCCCAGTGTGCAATGGTAATGCTTGGTTGACAATTCTTTATTTCTTGGCCTGAAAATTTAGAAATTGGCATGTTAAAGGCAGGGTGTAGGCCTACTGTTAGTAATTACCCTCCACAAGTTAATGACCATAAAAACTTACTTGGTAAAGAGCACTGGGGAGCTGTCAATGATATTAAAAAAACATTGATAGAAACGACCCCTAATAATGTAGTTTTAGAGAAAGAGGTAATTGTTCACGCAAACATTTGAATCTGACAGCACACAATTCTATGCAACAATGGTGTTTTGCTTTCATTATTTTCTTGCAACTTCGATGATCAATTGAGGCAAAATTTTCACAGGTTTATTATTTTATTCATGTTGGGATACACCAAGTGAAGATACTGGTCTTTGACAATTACCGAAAGTATACCCGCCTATAAGAATAGTTTATCCATTGAAAAAGAACTTGATATTATTTTGAAAACACAAAATCCAAGATGGCCGCCAGATATGGCTGCAATTTAACATTTAAACATTTAACACTATCACGTGACACATGAATGTCACTTAACAAATAAAATGAAACAGACAAATAAATGGTTGCCATGGTAAATGCTGACCCCGATAATTTGTATTATATTATTTTAATTTATTTACAATAGATTGAGTAAGTCTCATTCGTATTTGAACATTGGGACCCCGTATAATGCGCAAGTTTCTTTCCTTCATGCGATAAAGCAACACGTGGGACCAAAGTGGTCCCAAATACGTGCGAGACTCGCACGGTCTATAGCCTATGAGTCCAGATAAATTTGTTCAATGGAATATTCTTAACATGCCGACTTTTCAGGCCAAGAAATACTACATAAATTATTGACCAGGCCAAGCATGCACCACATACACTCCCATAGCAACCACTGCTAATTACTCAAAAATACTCACATGATCTACTTTAAAGTCTATCAGCCTCTTGAAAGCCAATCAATTATATTTTCGGACAGCTGAACTTCAGATTTCTTTTCAATTTTTGGCAGGTAAACCATTTGGAATTGTTTCTATTGTTTTACCCTATAGAAAAAAGCACCCCGAAAATGTGCTTTTTCCCAAACCGACTTGCTGCCAGTTGTTATGAAGCTCTCCTCCACTACTACCAAAGCCAAATAGGACCAACTTTTTAAAGCCTAAATTTATCAAGTCTCCTAAAATGTTGAAGCACAGAACCCACAGGTTGTGATAACTTGTCATAGTTACACATTTTATAACTGCGTGACGACAACCAAACTATCAGTCAAAAAAAATTGAGGGCATACAAATTATGATAATCAGTTTGGCGCACGAATTGTGGCCTATTTAGTGTAGTGCACCCCCGTGCACCAATTATATTGTTCTGACCCCTGTAAGAAAGCATAGTGTCATGTTATCGAGTATGTCAAATAAAATAAAGAAAGTTTTATCACATTATTGGACAAAAAAAAATAATAAGCAAATAATGGAAACAATATGTTGTTAGACCAAAAATGGGGGAGGGGGGGGGCGTCGGACGCCAAAATGCCCGTAACGGCAAATTTTTGAAAAATCTTGTTGTCATCATTTTGTAGAAGTTGATGAAATGAACATTAATGGCAAGTTTCATAAAAATCGGTCAAGAACTTTTGAAAATACGGAATGGAGGGGGCACTATAATTTTGTGGCCCCCCCCCCCCCCCCGTCCCCGTAAGTCCCCCAAAAGCCCGGTCCTGATAGGGTAAATTAAGACGTTTCTGATGTGTATAGCTTATAACGTTTTGGGCGTTTTAACGCCGTTCACTTCAGGGCGTTATAACGCCGTACACTTACGTAATAAATTAGAGCGATATAACGAGGTAAATCTAGAGCGTTACAACGCCGTAAAAAAGGGCGTTATAACGTCTTAAATTAAGGCGTTATTACGCCGTATACGTCTTAACGCCGCAATAGGGCGTCCGACGCCGTAGTGTTTTGTTAATTGGCGAATATCAGCCACAGTAGAATTGGAAAAACGGGTTTCATTATTATGACAGTAAATCGCCCGGGCGAAATAGTAAATCGCCCGGGCGAAATAGCCATCTGGGATCTTTTGTTTTGCCATGTCCTAAATACGCTTCCGTACTTCCGTAGTATGGCGTGTTTATTGAAAAATTAATAAAGGATGTGTGTCTGCGTCTAGCCGGTGGCTTCTAGCGGAAGGGATATTTTGTAGTTTTTTCAATAAATTAAGAACCGTTCGGTCAAATCCGGTCATATTACATGTAATCCTCTATTAGATACCCCCCAGAGATAGTATAGCCATCCATGGGGTTTAGTTCACTAATAATAATACAATAGGCCTACACTACATGATACAGTTGCGGGCAAATTTTGACTCCAAAACGGTGGACAGAACAAAAGCTTGCAATGGTGTAGCTATGGTGTACTTTTAACTGCATATTATAACCAAAATGTTGCCCATAGCGTGTATCTTTTGTTTAGGGCCTATAGGCGAAAAACGTATCTGTATTATTAAACAAACAACAATTTGCATAGACCTTTCTATTGCAACGTCACAGCCCGAATTTTTGCCACCCTATTGGAAGCCGTATGCAAAGCAAAACATTCAGCCACAATTTGTAATAAAAATACAAAAAAAAAAATATATATATATATGTGTTTAATTGTTGGAAACAAAGCAACCAATCATGGGATGTATTTTTTGTTAATTGAAAGTTTTCAGAAATGCTGAATTTGGACACAACATCTGTTAACACGATTGAATGTTGAATTGCCAACATTCGGCCGTCCATGCCAACCGGCGCGGTTTGTTTATCAACAATATAAAGGCCTATATTTGTATACTTGGGCCCTTTTCGAAACCTCGGCTTTCCTTAAGGCCCTGTCACACCTTGACGTTTTAGCCAGCGTATGCTGACGTATGAAAAAGTTGGCGAATACGCTGGCGTACGTCGAATAAGATATGGGTAAGTTTTGTATAAGTCAACAGCACGCTGAAACACGCTGGTATACGTCGTAGTAAGGCGAGGGAGGTCGTCGAAAATGTTTGTGCATGTACAAAAATTGTCGGCGTATGCCAGCGTGTGGCTCATAAGTCCCGCATAAGTTGTAGGTAAGTAATATGATCGTTGACACACGTCCACACACGTTACTTGTAAGTTAATCATAAGTCGACATACGTAGAGATAATGTCTACCGTACCCAAAACTTATTTCTAACCTATGAGTAACGTGCTTTGAACCTATGTCAAACTTATCTCCAACGCATATAAACGTATGTAGACGTTTTGACGTGTTCCGGACGACCACAGAACTTACTAAACGTGTTTCTAACTAACAGCTACCGTATAATGGCGTATTGGCAGCGTTTAGGGGAATTTGTGTATAAAAATGGGGTTCGCAGGAGGAACCCGTCAGTACTCCTCATCAAGAATCCATTGTCAGCAGATGTCCATGTAATCTAGTGCAGTTATGATTTGAATCGTCAAGCGGCAGCCTTTATATAGGGTACGACACGTGATCGTCGGCGGTACGCTCCGTGCGCTGTGCATAAGTTAGACTATCGTTGGGCATAAGTTGTGAACGCCGGCAACACGCTAAGCATTCGTTGGTATTCGTTGGTATAAGTTATATAAACGTTATGGAAACGTTCTATGTAAGTTACTACTACGGTATGTATACGTCCAACTCGTTATGAATACGCTTTGTATACGCTCAAAACTGAAAAAAACATCGAAAGTTCAGCGTATATGGCAAGCCATATGCCCAATAATTCGATAAACAGTGTTTATCACCGATAAACACTGTTTTTCGCCGATAAACACTGTTTTTCGACCGATAAACACTGTTTTTCGAGAAAAACTATGTTTATCACTTGATAAACACAGTTTATCTTGATAAACACTGTTTTTCGCCGATAAACATAGTTTTTCGCCGATAAACAGAGTTTATCGAGATAAACATTGTTTATCAACTGATAAACACTGTTTATCGAAAAACTCTGTTTATCGCTTGATAAACAGAGTTTTTCGATAAACACTGTTTATCAACTGATAAACATAGTTTTTCGAAAAACTGTGTTTATCGGTCGATAAACAGAGTTTTTCGATAAACTCTGTTTATCACTTGATAAACACAGTTTTTTGATAAACATAGTTTTTCGATAAACACAGTTTTTCGCCGACGCCAAGTGCTCAATAATTCGATAAACTCTGTTTATCACTTGATAAAGAGTTTTTCGATAAACTCTGTTTATCACTGGATAAACACAGTTTTTCGCCGACGCCAAATGCTCAATAATTCGATAAATAGTGTTTATCATTCGATAAACAGTGTTTATCATTCGATAAACATAGTTTTTCGATAAACATGGTTATAAAGTCTGCCTCGGGAGGGCGCTGTCCTGCAGATTTGCGCTCAAATTATTGGAGAGTTTGTTGTCGACACGGTGACAGTGTGTCCTATTTCATGAAATTAAAGGAACATTACAGAATTGGTTTTTGCTAACAAACCTGTTGCTGGCAGTGTAAGCACTTTATATAATCCACCATATACATAAACTGACAAACCTGTAGAATTTTGAGATCGATCGGCCATCTGGGTCACGAGAAAATAGTGAAAAACCGATTACACATTTGCATGTGTTATACAATGCATGAATAACACGCTCATGAGCGATAAACTCCAATCGGAAATTAGTTTTATTTATTTCTCATCAAATATGGCAAATATGGGTTTCCACAGTTCCCCGTTTCGGGTTTTCCGTCCTCCCACATCTAAAACAACATTTCTTACCTAACGTTATTCATCCTGTTATTAGCGCTTGTACGCCGTTGTGTTGGATGTGTAAGGAAATAAATTTCATATCCATATGATTATATTAGTCTACGTTTTAGGGATGCTGGTAAAATCTGTTAACGATTTTTACCTCTCGAAAGCTCGAAGCAAACATGAAACAGGATGAAAAAAGGGGTAACAGGGTAGGATTTGCAGCCCGTTCGACTCTATTTGGTAGTGGGGCGATTAAAGGCTTCGATAAAGCCACCAAGAGTAGTGCATGTAACAGTAACTTCATGGTTTGCAAACCATTGAAATTGTAGACAATTAAGACAATACGGGGAAAATTAATGTTATAAACTGATCAATTTCAACTATTTCGCATGTGACATAGAAATAGTTACACCCGGCGCGGTATATACCTCGCAGGTACACGTGTATACCAGCTGCATTGACAAGAGCGCACAGCTCTGCAAGAGCGGGCACTATGGCGCCCTCTTTAGACGGTGTACGAATAACCATGTTTATCGAAAAACTATGTTTATCGAAAAACAGTGTTTATCAGTCGATAAACAGAGTTTTTTCGCGATAAACTCTGTTTATCGGCGAAAAACAATGTTTATCGAGTGATAAACACAGTTTTTCTCGAAAAACAGTGTTTATCGACTGATAAACACTGTTTATCGAATTATTGGGCATTTGGCGTCGGCGAAAAACTCTGTTTATCGAAAAACTATGTTTATCAGTTGATAAACAGTGTTTATCGATAAAAAATTGTTTATCACCGCGAAAAACTCTGTTTATCAAGCGATAAACAGTGTTTATCAGTTGATAAACAATGTTTATCTCGATAAACTCTGTTTATCGGCGAAAAACTATGTTTATCGGCGAAAAACAGTGTTTATCAAGATAAACTGTGTTTATCAAGTGATAAACATAGTTTTTCTCGAAAAACAGTGTTTATCGGTCGAAAAACAGTGTTTATCGGCGAAAAACAGTGTTTATCGGTGATAAACACTGTTTATCGAATTATTGGGCATATGGCTTGCCATAAGCGTATGCCAGCGTTTTAGAGAATTTTTCACACGTCGGCATACGTTGGCTAAAACGTCAAGGTGTGACAGGGCCTTATTACGGGCTTGTCTTCGGTACTTAAAACATATTGACTGATATAGTTCGCCATTTTGTGGAACCAAATTTTGACTCACTTCGAGGTATTTTTGTGTGAAGCATTCCAACCATATCAATTCCATATTAACAAACGCTTTTTATAACCCAAAGCGTTAGTTTAGAAGAACATTTGTCGAAAAAAGCCAAGCGTATTCCATAGGTTAGTGTAAGGCTTATTTCCTAGTAAATTCACTATTCCTCATAACATGTCAACAGTATGGCCCATTATACTCTCTCATTTCAAGGCTCACTGCCATTTCTCATTAAACACACCACACACATTCTTAGGCTAATTATTTCCTGCGTTACATTAGCATGAAAATTAGGCGCACTCTATGAGTTCATACATATGCACCAACAGCAACCCAGCACGAGCCTTTATTAAAGTGCGCAGACAACCTGTATTTGTTGGACCCCGCTTGCTTTCCCGCAAAAGAAAAAGAAAAAGAAGAAGAAGAAGAAGAATGATAAAAAATCTTTGGAGTTGATTAACTGACTAAAAAAAAACATACCACACCAAATTTCCGCTTGTTTTCTATTGAATGACTCCGCACTGTGATTTGGGAATATACACGTCCTTTAAAAGCGAGTTTTTCTTTATACGTTCGTGGAACTATAGTTGTGTTGAGCGGTGGTGACCAAGAGTGAAATCGCGTCTTATTTCAATGCACCTTATATATTTGGGTGAGGATTTTCACTATACCCACACATGCAACTTGATTGTTATTACGGATAGTCATAAAGCTGGTAGCGTTGATATTATTTGTACGTGGTTTTCGCACTTGCCGTTTCGAATTTGAGTGCTATTTGAACAGAAAATCCTGGTCAAGCTGCAATGGAAAATATTTCGGGTTCAACCTTGACTGAAGATAACCACTATGACATAGGGGTAAATGCATGTCAGCTGGTGTTCCATATGATCGTGGTTTTCTTTGGCGTGCCTGGTAACTGCCTCATCCTTCGTGTGTACTGGACTAAAACTCTCAAGACCAGCACCCATGTACTGATCATGGGACTTGCCTTGGCCGATCTCGCCGTCTGTTTCCTGCATAGTCTCGGTATCGCCGAACGTATTCTGAAGCTCGCGGGATCGACTGTCCCGCAGTGGGTGTTAATTTTGACTACCGTTCAGTACATCGCTCTTGGTACATCGAGTGTGCTCACCGGAGTGGTCGCAGCGGATCGCTACGACTGCATCTGCCGTCCACAGCGCCGTTTCTTCACCCACAGGCGGGGTAAGATAGCAGTTTGGGCCTCGCTACTGTTGTCTATTCTCATGAATATCCCCGGTTTCGTCGCAGCGTCATCTAATTTCTCAAATCCCCTCGAAATCACCTTGCTGTTTGCACTGCAATTTGCTAAGTTTGTGTTTGTTCTCGTGATGGTTGCCCTGTGCTACGGAAAAGTCTACTTAACCATCCGGAAACATGCTCGGGTCGGTGCCTTGAAGACGCTACAGGAGGGAAGCAGCTTGGGGCCCGATAGTGAGTCCACGAAATGTACGGTTTCCCTAAGAGAAAATAGTCAACAAAACTCCAGCAATACTTTCGATTCTGCGACTACATCAAGACACGACCTCCGGGCTTCATTACCGGTGGCAAGTCAAAGCAATGCTGGACCGCTACCAGGCCCCGGCCCAAGCGAAAAATCACTCCCCGTCCAAGAACCAATTGGAAGTGTCGCAATTAGAGGCCGCGCTCAGGATGGAAAAGCGGCGGTGCTACAGCGGAAGACGACCCGGATGCTTTTCATCACCAGCCTGGTGTACCTGCTGACGTGGATGCCGTACTGGATCTACGTGGCGGTAACCCTCTTGTACTTCAGCGGTGTTTGGGTTAATCCAACGGCCATTGGAGTATTGATGGAGATAAGTTATGTTGTGTACGTTAACAATGCTGTCAACCCGCTCATTTATGGACTCGCAAACAGACGGTTCAGAAAAGACTGCAAAGAAGTTATCCGTAAGATAAGACTCTGTCCGTAGAGTTTATTCGATAAAGATGAATTGCCCGCTTGGATGAAAGGATTAAACAACATTAATCTTCATAAGCGAACGAATTTAGACAGCTACATGTAAAGTTTGTGTGTGTGTGTGTCACGAAAAATGTAAGAAATTGGGACTTCTGGCTTCGGGGACTGTAAGGGACTTTTGTTTTAAACGGGCTTCATCCTTAGTGGCTGAGTCCACACACATTCAAAACTCAACCTTGTACACACAGTCTTGCTTATGCATTGCATACGGTACATGTAGTGTGCGATATGCTCATCGCATGTACCTAGTGTTAATCTAATGAATATTCATACACTGAATATTCATACTACACTACCTTATGCAACATGCAAATTATACTTTATTATCTTTAAATAATAATAGTAATAACTTTATTTATTGATGGTAGCAATGTCACCTCGAAGAAAAATTTAAATGGGCCACCATAAAACACATTTTAAAAGAAATTACCTTCAAAATTAGAATAGGATAAACTTACATGAGTTCTCAGTTTTAAAAAAAGTAACAGGGCCAAACAGTGTAAACACACCGTTAAAATAGACTATGCATCTTTAAAGGTATTGTACACTTTTGGTAACAGCTCAAAATCATTGTCCACATTTTGTGTGATTCAACATATGCATGAACAAACAAACCTGTGAAAGTTTGAGCTCAATTATTCATCCAGATCACGAGAAAAGGCCCTGTACACTATTGGTAAACTATTGGTAAGATCGAAAAACACAATGTTCACATATTCACACATAACTTACATGATTTAAAGTAAGTAATGGTAGAAAGGGTTCCTTAAAATATTTCTGCCTAAAATACTATCGTTTCTGAGAAATGAGTAAAACAATAGTTTTTATCACGCGCGATAATTTGAAAAAACAGAAAACACATAAGGTCTCTTTTCACTATTTTCTCGTGACCTCCATATCCAATTAGGCTCAAACTTTCACAGGTTTGTTTGTTCATACATATGTTGAATCACAAAAAATGTGGACACTGATTTTGAGCTGTTACCAAAAGTGTACAATACCTTTAAAATAAGTATCGTAGAATACAAATTGAGCAAATTATACAAGTCACATTCCGGTCAGCTGTGGAGATTTGCTGAAAGGAAACGTGTGATGGAAAGTTTAGAGTCATTTTTCGTTTAACTTGCAAAATCTTGCTCAGTTTTTGCGTGCACAAAAAGGCAACTTTTGTTTTCGCTGTAAATTATTAATAAAGTGCACTACGTGAAGTTTGTTAAACACGATTACAACGCCGGAACTGGAGGGGAGGGGGTTAAAGGGTGTGCACCGTTTTGTTTTGCTAATAAGATAATTAATCATGCTTGAATAGCGTCAGCGTATAGTGCATATTCCATAGTTGGCACTTCTTGGCAAAGCCCCTTTTTCAGCACTGTTGTGGTGCCATTTACTATTTGCTAATAGACCTTATGCATTGACGTCATCCAGCCGCAATCTTAGAGGTAAACCGATGATGAAACAATGGAAAACGCACAGATTTGTACGCGCGGCGCACCGTAGACTGACCAATGAACAACGCCCTTTTAAACTCTAGGCGAGGGCGCCCTACTTAAATTACGTCATATGCATAAGGTCTATATGCAAATACATTTTCTGTGTGTAAGTAGAACATGGTTATGAAGATCAGTTTCAACGAATTAACATTATTGTTTTTTTGTGCTGTAGAAAGGTAAACGAGTGCGCAGTGATTACATATAAATGAGTGGAACTCAATAAAAAGTGTGTCATAATGAAAAAAACAAAAACATTTTGATTAGTGTTACGCTGGGCAAAACGCCCAGTTTCACGAAAGTTCATCTTATACTCAATGTACAAATAAATAAATAAATCCTTCTGCACAATTATTTTGTGTATTTTTTTTAGTTGAAAACCAAATTAAAATTTAAAAGAAAGGGCTCCAAGATTGAGTTCAGTTTTGTGGTGCACACTTTTCCAACAGATAGAGTCCTTTATGAAAATGGGAAACAATTACAAGTCTCTAAAATTAAGTTTAAAATGGTGCAAGATGCAATCGTGTTTAATACTTTTCAAATAAACTCTCAAATATTTGCCCTAATTGCTTAACTGCAGTGCGTATGGTGTAATCCTTTGTGCATGTAGCGTTTTATTTGTTTAGTTTATGTTTCTATAATGCACCTTGCTCAGTAATGTATCATAGTATTTAAAATGGAGGCAAACAACCAAAAAGTGTTTATATAAATATACGGACCTGCTTTTTGCAGAATTCCGTAGATTTTTATTTTGAGATGAATAACATGATAGTTATTGATTTTATTTTCCATCTGAATGCAGATTTGGAAAACATTGAAAACATATTGGGGTATCCATAACCCGAATGCGGGATTAAAAGGATGTAATGAGTGTTTTCAACATTATTTGTGATGTGGATGTCTGGTCCATTCTTTAAGAAAACGGAACGGGGTTTGCTTTAAGAGAGAGGACACGGCCACAGCCACTCCTCCACTCGCCATGTTGGAAAAGATCGTTTTTATGCTTTTGCACCCAATGTGGTTTAACTTTACCCAACAGTATGTGGAAAGATGCCCAACGATGAGGCAGAAGAATAATGTTTTGCTATACAATGGGTAAACCCATCTTCGCTATCTGAGACTGATAAATAATACCCAACTGATGTAGTATATTTACCATTTGTTTAGTGTTTTTGTTTCAGTTAACCAACAGGGAAAATGCCACACATGTTGGAGAAAGTATTAACCAACAAACTCATGAATTATTACCTAGTTTGCCCATTTTCAGATTACCCATCAACTTCTTTTGCCCTTCATTTTTACAGTGTAATTACAAATTCATTAATGCTCTGCATGCAGTGTGTCAACGTGTAACTTAGCCCTGGCGACCTTTCACTTTCGTATAACTTCAGTGTAAAGCACAGGGAAAGGGTCCTATCATAGGGCTATAGGTTGATTGTATGGCGTGTTTATTGAACAATAAGTATGTGTCTGCGCTGGTGGCTTCTAGCGGAAAGCACTTTTTTGTTCTTCTTCAATAAATTAAGAACCGTTCGGTCAAATCCGGTCATATTACATGTAATCCTCTATTAGATACCCCCCCCCCCCTAGAGATAGTATAGTAATCCATGGGGTTCACTAGGCCTGCTTGATGCAGTTGCGGGCAAATTTGTGACTCCAAAACGGTGGACAGAACAAAAGCTTGCAATGGTGTAGCTATGGTGTACTTTTAACTGCATATAACCAAAATGTTGCCCATAGCGTGTATCTTTTGTTTAGGGCCTATAGGCGAAAAACGTATCTGTATTATTAAAACAAAATATTTGTGGAGACCTTTCTATTGCAACGTCACAGCCCGAATTTTTGCCAGCTTATGGGAAGCCGTAAATGCAAAGCAAAACATATAGCCACAATTTGTAATAATGTACACAAATATTTAAAAATAGTGTTGAATGTATTGGAAACAAATCAACCTATCATGGGATGTAATTTTTGTCAATTGACAGTTTTCAGAAATGCTGAATTTGGACACAACATCTGTTAAAGGCACTGTACACGTTTGGTAATTACTCAAAATATATATTAGCATAAAAACCGACTTGGTAACAAGCAACGGAGAGCTGTTGATAGCATAAAACATTGTGAGAAACGTTGCCCTCTGAAGTAACGTAGTTTTTGAGAAAGAGGTAATTTCTCACTGAAATAATAAAAACTGCTTGCAAGAAGTTTTTATTCCTATCTGAAAGCACACAAATTTGTACGACAAGGGTGTTTTTTCTTTCATCATTTTCTTGCAACTTCGATGACCAATTGAGCCCAAATTTTCACAGGCTTGTTATTTTATGCATATGTTGGGATACACCAAGTGAGAATACTGGTCTTTGACAATTACCAAACGTGTTCAGTGCCTTTAACACGATTGAATGTTTTGTTGACATTCGGCCGTCCATGCCGACCGGCGCGGTTCGTTTATCAAAGGCCTATATTTGATACTTGGGCCCTTTTCGAAACCTCGGCTTTCCTTACGGGGCTTCAATCAGGCAGACGCAGCCCAAGCTGGACGAAAAGGAAATGTAGTTTTGTAAGAGGAGATTATTATATATTTCTGCTAATGAAACAAAGTGAAACCGGGGGATAAAAACGTATAAACGTCACTTTAAAAAAAACCTTTCTAAATCCCATTATATCGTATTCCCCATTCCATCCTGAAAGCTTTTGTCAACCATCGATACGACGGGCAGTAATTATTCATGACAATTCTTGATGTTTTGGTCGTTCGTTATCCGTTCACATAAAAACACCGGCTAATGTTTTTATAAGTTTATTGCTTTTCAGGGCAGTGTATACTTTTGGTAATTGTCAAAGACCAGTGTCCTCACTGAATGTATCCCAACATATGCATAGAATAACACACCTGTGAAAATGTTGGCTCAATTGGTCATCGAAGTTGCAAGAAAATAATGAAAGGAAAAAACACCCTTGTTGCAATTAATAATTGTGTGTTTTGAGATGCCTGAGAAAGGCCTCATGCCTGAAGACTTTCTCAGATTCAAATTTTGGGGTGGAAAAATTACCCCTTTCTCTAAAACTATACTAACACTGTGTTATATCAACAGTTCTCCAGTGCTCTTGACCAAGTTTTAATGGTCGATAATTTTTGGAGTAATTGCCAAATGTATACCCTCCCTTTAAGAAATGTTACACCAAACCCGTGTGTTCGGAATGACATTAATGTTCAATACACCTCTGAGTCACTTTTGTGACATTTTGCACTCCAAACTATTAATGCATTGTACGTTTAAATGGTGTTAAAAACACAGGGCATTTTTGTTCAGGTAAGTTGGAGGTAACAACTGTGAATAGCATGCAAATGGAGCTCTTTAGTGGCAACATTATTTTTTTTCATACATTGTGTAAAAATCCCCAAGAAACTATGTGAACATTATAAGGCCACATAAAAAAAGAAAATTGTTGAGCGTCTTTTTTTTTATGAGTTTTGTTGACATGGCAAAATATGAAATAAATTATGAAGTATTCATCACAATCACTATAAAACAGAGGCTTTGTGTGATTTTGATGTCTTTAAATGTTTTGTTAAACCCATTTAACTCCTAGATGACATTTTTTGCAAACATTTTTAAAAAACTAAAACGCAGTGAAGCCTTAGTAATTGTTTGAAGAATTCTTCTTGTTTTTTCCAACATGAATAACCTTTCTTCAAACCTAACTGTGTGTGCGGCGCAGAACGGAGCCAAATTTGACTGTGAAAAGATCATTGAAAAGGCTGTTTTTATGAAGAAAACAATTATAATAATGATTATAAAATAGGGTCGGGCGGGAACGATCAACAATTGTTTTTGAATGTGGCCTATAATGTCACACTGTTTTGCCTTCATGGAGATCGCCTGGAACAGGCTGCCTGTATTATTGCCTCGTGTGACATGGCCCTTTATGCATAAAGAACTTCCTTATCACACTGTGAGCCGTATAGTAGCATTGTGGAACAGTTGAATCCCATGTTTATGAATAATTTGACATTCTACTAATTTTGAATACGTATCATTCAACCTCGTAGTCACTGCACAGCCTGAGTTTGCTGAAAAGATGCTTTCTAGTTTTGCAGTAAATGACTAGAATGGTGGTTCAGATTTCAAAAGATACCCATGGCTTGTTAAATTTACGTACGATTTTCGTCCATTTCGTTAATATAATTGTCATTGAGTAACAGATTATTTTGAAATTCGGAAGTAATAAGTCTGTATAAAGGGAACAGTAAGTGCCTCTCGTTTTTTTATGGCGATTAGTTTTTTTTAAGGTTAAAATGAACGCATAGTTTTTAAAGGTTTTACCTGGCATCAAAATGCTCATACTCATAATTGCGCTAAGGCATTAGTTTTTGACAGCATCATCAAGATGAAAGACAACTACATTTGGTTACAAATGAGCGCGGTGTTGCTAAGAGTTACATTATTTGACCATCATTAACATTAACAATTTACAAGTCAACTCTGAAGGGGGGGGGTATGATCTACATAAGCGATTGCATTATTTAATCATCATCATAGCATCAACATTTTACAAGTCAATTGTGAGGGGGGTGAATATGATCTATATAAGCGATTGCCATTGACTTGACCAACGCGCACCATTGGCTATCTAGTTTTATTTTGATATTACTGGGTTTTTTTTTCTCCAAACACAAGCTGGTGAACGTTTTCCTCATCGCTTTGGGGGACTGGGCGGTTAATAAACCATCGGCCATTCAATGAAAATACAGTAACCATAAGTATCATTATTCGTAAATATGAGTTTACTGGTTATGAGTGCGGACGAAGCGCCGGAACCCTAGCGCCCCCCCCCCCTCGCAAGCCCTCCCCCTCCCCATCGGAGATATAAAAAAAAATGCACAAATGAAAGGTTCGATACATCAAATATCCTCTAAAAAAATCGATTTCTATGCCTTCTCTTGCCCCCCCCCCCCAATTAACTATAGGTACGCCACTTGACCCATATTTGGTGGCATAGGCCTCCCCCTCAAGTAAATGGACCCAATAATGTAGACAACACGTCTATGTCAGCTGTTCTTCGTTCACTTAGTGGTAATGTAACATTAGCCAGTGACACATTCTATAGCTTTTTGAACGGTCACATCACCAGTAGTCTTTAGTCGATAATTGCGTCTGGTTTTATTGGGTAAATTCGCCATTAGGACACGTGAAGGCTACGTCAGCATTGATTCTAGTCTGCTCCCCAGCCCACTGATTGAGTTAAACAATATCAACTGAAGGAGCCGTCAATATTAGACCCTCGATGCAAAATGTCAAGGCTTGGGAGTGATTTTTTGTAAAGCTTTGTGCGCCATGGTGGGGGATTCATGGGCCAAACTCATTGTTTGTAAAAGATGTCAGCAGCTCCGATATTAGTAAATAAGTAGTTACACCTTTGTTTTAAATAATGACGAATACATAATACAATAGAACCTACGCAGGAAGGATCACAGGCTACTCTAATTTATTGATATCTAAAAAGTAGTGGCAACCGGTGTTGAATTGTACTTGACAGTGGTACATAACAAAAATGAAATCGAGTAAAATGTGTAATAAGAAATAAAGAGTATGAACCACAAGGGAAACTGACTAGGTAAATTTTGTTGAATTGTTAAATGATTATGTTGTTAAATCGAATGACGCAACAGTGCATTAATTGACTAGTCATAAAACGAAATGACCCTTTTCAGCAGCATTCGATTTCGCGCGAAATAGAACGGCGCAGTGGTTAAATTGGCTGCTCATTTGACCGAGAAAACCTATAGTTTGTGGTTGAACAAAGAAATAGGGAGACCGTCAACATAGGGCTAGATAGCTCAGTCGGTAGGGCACGTTAATCCGGATGGCCTTGGTTCAAATCCCACTGCAGTAAATTTTTCTTTGTTCAACCCCAAATTAATGAACAAGGAGCTTACAAGACAAACATTAACAAGCAAAACTTAATCAAATGGAAAACACGAACAAAATTTCCCAGAAAACAGATTAAAGGGGATGGGGCCGTCTGATTCAAATGTGTGTCTTTGGTACTTAAAACATATTGATGCAGTCAATTGGAATGCCCCGGCGAGCATCTCGGGCCCTCAAAACCAACGGAATGTTGTAGATTTATATGTTAAGAAATTACGTATAGGTTTTTATTGATAACTGGTATGTTAGATTGCATAATGATGTCAGGAACAAACCCAACCAGAGAAACAAATTAAGGACTTACCGCACTTTTAAAACAAACTTTGAGCTTGAGTTGTATCTACGTTCCGTAAAAAATTCCTTACATCAAACTCACCTGTCCCGGTTTAGATGTTCTGCACACAAGCCTTTCATAGAAATTGGAAGGTATGTAGGAATCGAATATGAACAGCGAATTTGCCCTCATTGTAATTTGGAGGTTGAATCTGAGATCCATTTTTTACTCAATTGTCCATTATACAGTGCTCTTAGGGAACAAATGATTAACTTTGTGAGTGGAAAAAATGCACATTTTCAGTTGTTTACCAACAGTGAAAAATTTGAATTTCTTATGAGTTCAACAGATGAATTTATTGTTAATTGTGTTGCCAAATTCGTCTTTTTATTTATGAACTTAAAAGAAAAACATAATGTCTGATCGTTCGTGTTGACTTTATTTTCTCCTGCCAATGTATTAATAAATCAGGTTTAAAATGTTGATGTAACCCTCCCCGGGGTTAAGGGGTGTGTTCCGAGTTGGAATAAAAAAAACAAATGAATGAATGAATTGACTGATATGGTTTGCCATTTTGTGGAACCAAATTTTGACTCCACAAAATTGTTGACCGTGTAGTTCACGAAGTGAAAGGAGAACCGCACAATTTCGAGGGATATTTGTGTGAAGCATTACATTCTACTTTTAAAACATCTTTCCAACCATAATTATCAATTCCATAATTATTAACAAACGCTTTTTATAAACCCAAAGCGCCCAATCCAAGGAACGGGAATGCCATTATGTCTGATACCCTTCTAGTACGAACTTTGTCAAAATCCAAAAACGTCAAATGACGCCACCTCGAGCATCTTTATACCATGTAAGTTATGCGCAAATTTTTGAACACATTTCCAATCTTGCCAATATTGAGCACACCAGTTAACGATAAACACAAGTTTCTGATTAGTTTAGAAGAACATTTTGCCGAAAAAAGCCAAGCGTATTCCATAGGTTAGTGTAAGGCTTATTTCCTAGTAAATTCACTATTCCTCATAACATGTCAACAGTATGGCCCATACTCTGTCATCTCAAGGCTCAATGCCATTTCTCATTAAACACACCACACACATTCTTAGGCTAATTATTTCCTGCGTTACGTTAGCATGAAAATTAGGTGCACTCTATGATTTCATACACACCAACAGTAACCCACCACGAGCCTTTATTAAAGTGCGCAGACAACCTGTATTTGTTGGACCCCGCTTGCTCTCCCGCAAAAAAGAAGAAGAAGAATGATAACAAATCTTTGAAGTGAACAATACTGAGTTGATTAACTGACTAAAAAACATACCACACTAAATTTCTGCTTGTTTTGCTATTAAATGACAAAGTATAGCATAATAATTTGTCCGCACTGTGATTTAGAAATATACAGGGAAATATACACGTCCTTTTAGCGAGTAATAGAGGGAAAAAACATGGAAACCATGGCAACGGGGATTACAAAAAGAACGCATTAATCACACGTGTTCCATTACTGGCAAAACTGTATCACATTTTTCATGACCACACTCTAAAACATCTCAATCATCGCAGTTTCGGACGGCTGCTCCTGCCCATATTAAACGATCATTGAACAAGTTGTGTTGAGCGGTGCTGGTGAACCAAGAGTCAAAGAAATAGCGTCTTATTTCAATGCACCTTATATATTTGGGTGGGGATGTTCACTATACCCACACATGCAATTTGATTGTTATTACGGATAGTCAATAAACTGTAGCGAATTTGATATTTGTACGCGGTTTTTGCACTGAACTTGCCGTTACGAATTTGAGTGCTATTTGAACCATAGAGAAAGGAGGGGAAAGCTGCAATGGAAAATATTTCGGGTTCAACCTTGACTGAAGATGACCACTATGACATAGGGGTAAATGCATGTCAGCTGGTGTTCCATATGATCGTGGTTTTCTTTGGCGTGCCTGGTAACTGCCTCATCCTTCGTGTGTACTGGACTAAAACTTTCAAGACCAGCACCCATGTACTGATCATGGGACTTGCCTGGGCCGATCTCGCCGTCTGTTTCCTGCATAGTCTCGGTATCGCCGAACGTATTCTGAAGCTCGCGGGATCGACTGTCCCGCAGTGGGTGTTAATTTTGACTACCGTTCAGTACATCGCTCTTGGTACATCGAGTGTGCTCACCGGAGTGGTCGCAGCGGATCGCTACGACTGCGTCTGCCGTCCACAGCGCCGTTTCTTCACCCACAGGCGGGGTAAGATAGCAGTTTGGGCCTCGCTACTGTTGTCTATTCTCATGAATATCCCCGGTTTCGTCGCAGCGTCATCTAATTTCTCAAATCCCCTCGAAATCACCTTGCTGTTTGCACTGCAATTTGCTAAGTTTGTGTTTGTTCTCGTGATGATTGCCCTGTGCTACGGAAAAGTCTACTTAACCATTCGGAAACATGCTCGGGTCGGTGCCTTGAAGACGCTACAGGAGGGAAGCAGCTTGGGGCCCGATAGTGAGTCCACGAAATTTACGGTTTCCCTAAGAGAAAATAGTCAACAAAACTCCAGCAATACTTTCGATTCTGCGACTACATCGAGACACGACCTCCGGGCTTCATTACCGGTGGCAAGTCAAAGCAATGCTGGACCGCTACCAGGCCCCGGCCCAAGCGAAAAATCACTCCCCGTCCAAGAACCAATTGGAAGTGTCGCAATTAGAGGCCGCGCTCAGGATGGAAAAGCGGCGGTGCTACAGCGGAAGACGACCCGGATGCTTTTCATCACCAGCCTGGTGTACCTGCTGACGTGGATGCCGTACTGGATCTACGTGGCTGTAACCCTCTTGTACTTCAGCGGTGTTTGGGTTAATCCAACGGCCATTGGAGTGATGGTGGAGATAAGTTATGTTGTGTACGTTAACAATGCTGTCAACCCGCTCATTTATGGACTCGCAAACAGACGGTTCAGAAAAGACTGCAAAGAAGTGATCCGTAAGATAAGACTTTGTCCGTAGAGTTTATTCGATAAAGATGAATTGCCCGCTTGGATGAAAGGATTAAACAACATTAATCTTCATAAGCGAACGAATTTAGACAGCTACATGTAAAGTTTTTGTGTGTGTCACGAAAAATGTAAGATACTAGGACTTCTGACGTCGGGGACTGTAAAGGACTTTTGTTTTAAACGGGCTTCATCCGTAGTGGCTGAGTCCACACACATTCAAAACTCAACCTTGTACACATATAGTCTTGCACATGCAGTACAAATGGCACATGGTGTGCGATATGCTCATCGTATGTACCTAGTATTAATCTAATGAATATTCATACACTGAATATTCATACTGCACGTACCGTATGCAACATGCAAATTATGTACGGTACGTCATCAGTCGGATGATTAGAAGGCGAGCCTAACCCAGCCTTTTATTAATTTTTGTTTTCAATTAACTACCATTAACCCTTGACGGATTTGTTTCGTTCAAGATATCAAAATGAAAGCTAATAACTTGTTCTACCCCGTTAAAACAGAAATTTCACATATGTGTTAACCGTAAAATCAGCCTTTAAAGGGATTGTATTCGTTTGGTAATTGGAACCCACTGTTTGTTTCAATCATAATAGGTGTAGATATATACCATAAAACTAACCTGTGAAGTGGTACCATTTTGAGATATTGCCGAAAATCTGGAGCGGTTATGTCCATGCAGGAAGAGTAATTTGCAATTGGAATACACAATCTGAGAAACGTTACTGTCAGTAACGCTCCTCGGATTCACATTTTTTGGGATAAAAAGTGATATCTTTTTGCATAACCGCAGTACCATCGAAGTGAAAAGATTCTCAAAATGCTTTATACTATGCAAGGCTGCTTTGCTTCTTACCAAGTATAAGTTTTTATTGCCATTAATTTTCAGAGTCATTACCAAACGTATGTGGACCCTTTAAATAATAATAGTAATAATTTTATTTATTGATGGTAGTAATGTCACCTCGATGATGATTTTTAATGGGCCACCATAAAACACATTTTAAAAGAAATTACCTTCAAAATATAGGCTAAACTTACATGAGTTCTCAGTAAAAACGTAACAGGGCCATACAGTGTAAAAACACCGTTAACATAGACAATGCATTTTTAAAATAAGTATCATAGAATACAAATTGAGCAAATTATACAAGTTACATTCCGGTCAGCTGTGGAGATTTGCTGAAAGGAAACGTTCTGTGATGAAAGGTTTAGAGTCATTTTTTGTTTTAACTTGCAAAACCTTGCTCAGTTTTTGACGTGCGCATAAAGGCAACTTTTGTTTTCACAGTAAATTATTAATATAGTGCACTACAAGAAGTTTGTTAAACACGATTACAACGCCGGAACTGGAGGGGAGGGATTAAAGGGTGTGCACCATTTTTGGGCTAATAAGATAATTAATCATTATTGACCCAGCGTATAGCGCATATTCTATAGTTGCCACTTCTTGGCAAAGCCCCTTTTTCAGCACTGTTGTGGTGCCATTTACTATTTACTAAAAACTGTGTCATAATTAAAAGAAAAAACACATTTTGATTAGTGTTACGCTGGGAAAAACGCCCAGTTTCACGAAATTACATCTTATACTCAATATAAAAATAAATAAATAAATCCTTTTGCACAATTATTTTGTTTTCATGTAATTTTTTTTTTTTTTAGTTGAAAACCAAATTAAAATTTAAAAGAAAGGGCTCTTAGATTGAGTTCAGCTTTGTGGTGCACACTTTTCCAACAGATAGAGTCCTTTATGAAAATGGGAAACAATTACAAGTCTCTAAAATTAAGTTTAAAATGGTGCAGGATGCAATTGTGTTTAATGCCCTTCCAATATACGAATTTTGTTAAATGTTTACCTTTTTACTGACTCAAAAATTCCTCTATGGAATAATGTACAGACCCATTTGTTGTTGATATCCAATGATATCCATTGTTGATTTCCAATGACGTCATGTTTTAAAATTCGCTCTGAAGTATCAAATAAAACGTCACTTTACACCATTTTGTCGTGAGGTTAGAGACTTGGATTCCCCTCTCACTTTCATGGGGACTCTATGCTATCAATTGAAAAATGAGTGTATCACGAAACTGAATTTCATTTCAATTCAAGAAGACATTTTTGTACATATTCTTTGGTAAAAAGTAGATCCATATTCAAAAATAATCAGTACATTTAAAGGCACTGTACACGTTTGGTAATCACTCAAAATATATATTAGCATAAAAACTTACTTGGTAACGAGCAACGGAGAGCTGTTGATAGTATAAAACATTGTGAGAAACGACTCCCTCTGAAGTAACGTCGTTTTTGAGAAAGAGGTAATGTCTCACTAAAATAATAAAAGACTTCTTGCAAGAAGCCTTTTATTCCTATCTGAAAGCACACAAATTTGTATACAACAAGGGTGTTTTTTCTTTCATCATTTTCTCGCAACTACAATGACCAATTGAGCCCGAATTTTCATAGGCTTGTTATTTTATGCATATGTTGGGATACACCAAGTGAGAAAACTAGTCTTTGACAATTACCAAACGTGTTCAGTGCCTTAAAGAAAATAACAAAAGCGAATATAAAAGCGATTAAACGTAAATGTAAATAACATCTGACTAGAAACTAATAAATAAATAAGTAGGTATTAGAGAGATGGGAGAGCATGAGGTTGTGGAGGTAAGCCGATGCTTTTATAGAAAGAAAAAAAAACCCCGTACGAACAGACAAGAGACAGACAATGACAAACAAAGCCAGGACGAGACAGACGAGGCGGGAAAACAAACATTACAAAAGCTGACGGCAAAATAGTGCAGAGAAGGAATTGCATAGGCTGAAACGAGGAAATTAGAGGCGCAGGCCCGCGAGAGCAAATTTTTGCCAAGGGGTGCTGGATTTTTCCTGATAAACGGCGAGCGCGGAGCGCGAAGCCATTACGGCGTGGGGTCCGGGGCCCGCTTAAGGGCCCCGGAAGCTTTAGGGTCCTAGATGCTCTGTCGTGCATTCTGAGCCACTATTTGGCATTTAAATGTCCTTTCTGGAGGTGGGATATTATCGGCGTATTTTTAAAAATGATAACCCAATAATGCGTTTTGTTAAACAATTCCACAAAAATTGTTCTTTTTGGAAACATATCGACAGTGTAGATTCATTTCTTTCACCTTGCTTTCTAAAGACCAAAAAAAAAAAACCTTAAAAAAAAAACACCAGACAAGGCACTGGTAAGTCTCACAAGTCGTTCAGAAGTTACAATATGAAGAACGTTTAAATAAGTGGAAATAAAATACAGTGAAAAACAAAACGGAAATTATTTTTCTATTTAATTAGATATTTTTATTCATGTTAGGTTTCATGTTCATAAGCAGTGTTTTCATATGTTAACAATTTGGTCCACCGTATCCCTGTCACCAAATTATCCCAATTTGGATATCCTTTTATATCCAATGAGTAAATAAAAAGTTCCCATCCAAAGATATTTTCTCTATTGCAACTTAATTATGCCCTCTCAGACAAAATCACGGGGGCCGAACGAATGTATAACACACCGGTGGTAAATTTTAAACACTGTACACTGTAAAAAAATTACCGTAAAATTTACGGAATCGGTTGTGCAGCGAGATGCCAACCGATTCCCGTAAATTTCCCGCATCACCTTCAAGGTCTGTCGCGTAAAGTCATTGATTGTATTCCAATCGCAGTCATTGCATCAGACGTGAATGTGCTCTAATCATATTCGACTGTTTTCTAGACGTTTGAGTGTTTCCTGAAGATGCAGCGAAATCTCAACCTTATATAGTAAACCTGGTCACAGATCCAAACCCCCCCCCCCCCAAAAAAAAAAAAAAAAGAAAAAAAAAAAAAATCATAATATAGGGTCTTACACTAGAAATTCACATCAAATCTAGTGAAAGGCTATATAGAAAGAATACTGTTCAAATAATATCTGCATTACCTACAGTCATCTTAAGTAATTTTTGAAGTTACGCGCCATGTTATTAATGCAAAAAGTTTATTTCTTAGCGAGTAGGTAACATACCGTACCGGTAGTGGTCAGTAAAATAAGAAATCCCCGGTGAGCCACCCTATAATTTCACAGGTTTGTAGTGAACAATATAAGCTCAATTGTGTTGAATTTTCATCAATTTCTGCCGTGTCCTTTTTTAGATATAGTTTCTTGAAACATAGATTCTGGAAGTTACGCGCCATGTTTAACAATGCAAAAGTTTATTTCTTAAGCGAGTGGGTAACATACCGTACCGGTAGTGGTCAGTAAAATAAGAAACACCCGGTGAGCCATCCTGTAATTTTGCAGGTTTGTAGAAATAATATAAGCTCAATTATATTGAATTTAAAAAAAAAATATGCCGCGTCCTTAAGTAGATATGGATTCTTGAAGTACGGATTCTTGAAATTACGCTCCATGTTTTAAACAATGCAAACAGTTTTTTTCTTAGCGAGTGGGTAACATACCGTACCGGTAGTGGTCAGTAAAATAAGAAATACCCAATAAGCCACCCTGTAATTTTGCAGGTTTGTAGACAACTATATAAGCTCAATTATATTGAATTTTAAATAATTTCTGCCGCGTCCTTTTGAGATATGGATTCTTGAAGTTACGCGCCATGTTAACAATGCAAAAAGTTTATTTCTTAGCGAGTGGGTAACATACCGTACCGGTAGTGGTCAGTAAAATAAGAAATACCCAATAAGCCACCCTGTAATTTTGCAGGTTTGTAGAAAACTATATAAGCTCAATTATATTGAATTTTAAATAATTTCTGCCGCGTCTTTTTCCAGATATGGATTCTAGAATTATGGATTCTTGAAGTTACGCGCCATGTTAACAATGCAAAAAGTTTATTTCTTAGCGAGTGGGTAACATACCGTACCGGTAGTGGTCAGTAAAATAAGAAATACACGGTAAGCCACCCTGTAATTTTGTAGGCCTGTAGAGTATATTATGAGTTCACCAATATTAAAACTTGAAAACATTCTGCCGCGTCTCTTTTGAGATATGGATTCTTGAAGTTACGCGCCATGTTACTAATACCCTCAGCGAGCTTTATAATATGAGTCTCCGTCAAAGATGAAATGCTCTATTATTTTCGTTCCATATTAAGCATTTACGTTACAAATTGTTCAATCTGTCTGATTACGCTAGTGAGATAATTTTTTTAATCTCATCCATTTCTGGGTGAAATATTCTCGTAGAGTTAAGGAAAAACATTACTATTTTCTGATTCTGAATGGCTTTTGGTATTATACAAATATTGTGAATGGCCTTGTTGAGACACCGTAGTAATTTGTGTGCGCGTGAATGTGAGGCTGAATCTGGTGCTAGCTTGACACTGAATCCGGTGCTGAATCTGGTGCCAGGACGCTGCCAGTAAATGATTTGTTATAAGGTTTACACATTTTTTCAGGGATTTGAGGGTGAGTTAAAAAAAGTTTGATGGGGGTGCTACGCACCCCCATCATTTTTTTCTAGGGGTGCTGCAGCACCCTCAGCACCCCCCGCTCTCGCGGGCCTGTAGAGGCGTTAATAAATGACAAGAGAAACGCTATTATTTTTATATACACTGCACAAACTGGGGTGTTAAAATTGACACCATGGGTGTTGTCACATACCAAAAAGAAAATCACTTTTTAACCCCAAAAACATTTGAATCTGAGAAGCGCTCGCGTAACGCTTCTCAGAGTGTGTATTCCATTGCAGATTATTCTTCCTGCGTGGACATAACCGCTCCAGATTTTCGGCAATATCTCAAAAACGCTACCACCTTTTGAAGATTCTCACAGGTTAGTTTTATGGTATATATCTACAACTATAGATTGAAAAAAAAACAAAAGGCTCCAATTACCAAACGTGTACGATGCCTTTTATACAGAGAACGGCCTTCAGCCTTCTTTTAAAAGCTCAACTCATGAATAATTCATGATGATGTACTGCCGCCCTGCGGGGAGAGTTCCACTTTACGTAAAGCACATTAAACGTGTCTATGATTAATTCCTGATGACGCACTGCCTGGGGAAATGTTCTCTTATATACATAAATCAAATTAACGTGTCTTGTGGGACAGACAAATTTAATGATTGTTGTTCCGTAAAGAGTGCGTACTTTCTACATCACAAAAAGCTAGGTTGTTTTTTAGCAATTAAAAGGACCTCATTGTCCGTGCTACTATGGCAACTGAAATCTGATAGTAGAGCGCGTGATTTTGCCGATAAAGCGGAATCTATTAAATTGGAAGGAATTGGGTCAAAATACGGGGTTCCGGCAGATGCTGGCTGTCGCGGGATTTATTCGTTGCATGTGCCAAAGAGTAACGCAGGTACAATACAGCAAGATCATTTAAAGGAAACCTTTTGCATTTTGTGAGAACGCAACAAACAACAGTAAGGTGGTTTCAAACGATTCTCGTATGCAGAAGGAGCACTATTAAACCCCCCTTGTTAGCAAACCAAACTGATATTTTTTGCGTAACTTTGATCCTTCCCCAAAAAAACCTCAACAACCCCATCAAAAACTACTTTCAGATACAAAAACTAACACAAATGAAAATAAAAACAAGGAACGAACATTAACACGCGTTCTCATTCAGGAATGTTCACGTGTACTTCTATTTGGACTCGTGTTCCCTTGGTTTTGGTCAAGGGCAGCATTAATATGAATTCTTCCCTCGAGCGGCACGATCCGGAAGAATTGTTCAGTTGCTCGCGTTTTTCTCCAACTACCCGCTCATTTTATGTGAATATGTAATTATACACAGTCTCCCAGTCTCGCCATTGCCTAGAAACGAGATAATTGTGACTACATTGTAACTACTGGCTACCGCTGCATTTGATATCACATCTTAATTCTTATGAATCAACACTCCGCGCCTCGCCCTCCCCCACCCCCCCAAAAAAACACCACACCCTTTTGCACACTAAATTTTGTTCATCGAAATTTTGTTCCTGTTACAAGAGATAATTTTAATGCAGTCAGAAACCTCCAATATTTGTATAATATTGAATACTGTGCCTCGTGAAATCAAATAGTCCAGATTTCATCTCACGATTTCATTCTGCAACAATGCACTCAAAAACCTCCAATATTTGTATAAAATTGATTACTGTGTTCGTCATTTGATTGTCAATAACAAGTAATCGTCAGCAGAAATGCCAAGGCCCCAGAGATCGCAATTCGACAATGCACTCAGAAACCTCCATTATTTGTATAATATTGATTACTGTGTTCGTCATTTTGATTGTCAATAACAAGTAATCGTCAGCCGAAATGCCAAGGCCCCAGAGATCGCAATTCGACAGACGGTGACGTGAGGCATTTTGACTTAGCGGCTACGGGGCTCTTCGGCGGGAAGAATTTAGCAGCACTCCCAGCAGGATTGCAGGGGACAAAAGGGGGGTTACACCAGCACTAAACAGTCATTATACGAAGGATTAGAGTGACGTACAGCAGCACTCCCGGCAGGGTTGCAGGGGGAAAATGGGATTAAGACCATCACTAAACCGTCTTTATATGAAGGCTTAAAGAGTAGTACAGGGAGCAAGAGGGGGGTTAGACCAGCACTAAACCGTCGTTATACGAAGGAGACTTAAAGTGTCGTATACAGCAGCACTCCCGGCAGGGTTGCAGGGGACAAAACCGTCTTTATACGAAGGCTTAAAGTGTAGTGCAGCAGCACTCCCGGCAGGGTAGCAGGGAGCAAGAGGAGGCTAGATCAGCACTAAACTCACGTTTCCATGTTTCCAAGTTATTAAGTGATCGTGGAAAACCATAAAACGTAGATAATTAAAGACTTCTTTCCGAGTAGGCCTAAATGAAAATACGTCTTTTCGAATGCTCAGACGGCGTATGCCACCCATTGCGTCCTGTATATTTACATCTTTGTATATTATTTTATGTTATAAATGTCATAATTTAACGATAATAAACAGACTGAACAATTTTTTTGCTTAGTTTGTTATTTATTAGTTGCACAGTTACGATGCAGACTTTTTAAATTATTTTATTTTTTGCAGACTTGTTCTATTCTTTATTTCTTATATAGTTTATTTGTTTATTTTATTGTTTATGTTTATTTTTTAAGGGGGCGTAGGACACCCCCCCCCCCGATTACGAGCATGGGTTTGTTTAAGGCAAACGGAAACTTGGCCAGAAGGGCCCCCCTTGAAAAAATGGTGCACCCCCTTGTGCCCCCCCCCCCCGCTGAAATTTTATCCTAGTTGCGCCGCTGGATCTGCCCCTGCGTTCGTTCGTTGAATGCCAAACTATTTATATAAACCAATTTGTAAATTGTTTTCCCTTTGAATTAAAAATTAAAATGTATGAAAAGCAGTAAATGTCCTGCATCAAAATGACCTGGTTGCTCTTATCAAGTGCATGTAAAGTACTCGTCTACTTTCAAGGATAATTGATGAAGGTGTAATTGAATACTGTCGGGTAATTTGGAGAGCAAATACCAACTGCCATCAGTCGTTTTCGTAATCAATAGGTCTCCTGCGTACCAAAAGGGGGAAAAATAGCTTGATCAGCGTCGTTAAAAAGGTTCCTTGGTGATCACTGCTCTATATTCCTAACTGTGGGTTTTGTTTTACGATGGTGTCCTTGAGTCATCAATTTATTTTTCCTGTGATCACCAAAACATTGAAAGGAGTTATTGTTCATTGAATCATCCCGAAAGAAATTTAACATGTTGTGATTATGTTATTGGCGTGTCGTGTCCTAGAGGTCACGCGCACCGGACTCAAGTGCTGGTGTTTCTGATCAGCAGAGTGTGGGTTCAAGTCCCGGTCATGACACTTGTGTCCTTAAGCAAGATACTTAACCATTATTGCTTCGTCCTTCGGATGGGACGTAAAGCCGTTGGTCCCGTGTGTTGTGTAATGCACGTACAAGAACCCAGTTAATTATCGTTATAGAAGGGGTTTGCCCCGGTGTGTCTGGCAGTGGCTGCTGAATGCGCCACAGCACCTTGTTTAACCCTTATAAGGTGCTACATAAAGCGGTCTCATAAGTCATAAACTTCAAAACTTGTCTTAAAAAGTGTTGATCTTTGTTCAAGCGCCTTAAAGGTATCGTCAAAACAAATATTAGCATAAAACTTACTTGGTAACAAGCAACGGAGAGCTGTTGATAGTATAAAACATTGTATGAAACGACTCCATCTGAAGTAACGTAAAAGAGGTAATTTCTCACTAAAATAATAAAAACGTATTGCAAGAAGTTTTTATTCCTATCTGAAAGCACACAAATTTGTACAACAAGGGTGTTTTTTCTTTCATCATTTTCTTGCAACTTCGATGACCAATTGAGCCCAAATGTTCACAGGCTTGTTATTTTATGCTTATGTTGGATAGGCATACACCAAGTGAGAACACTGGTCTTTGACAATTTCCAAACGTGTTCAGTGCCTTTAAGCACCGTTTGCTGGTTAAGACTTAAATCCCCGCCCCACCCCACCAAAAATTAAAATAAATAAATAAATAAATTATGCATATTTTATTCTTCCTGTCTGGTCAACACAATGCCACGTACAACCAATTTTAATAATTGACGGGGTAGTCACTCTAGCTGATAATGCAATTGTGTTGATTTAGTAGCAAGTGAATTGATGTTACCACTCAAACGTGGGTGTAAGTGTATACGTAAACAAAAATATTGACTTTACAAGATTAATAACTTGATTTAAAGTATAATTTCGATTTCTCGCTCTACTTTAAATTGGACAACTGTGGCAAGGACAGACGGCACCGACTAATGGTAGGTTATAAATTGGTTCAATGTGTATAGACGTAGAGATTTCAGAGAGTTGGATTATGGTGTACAATAGACTTGTGGACAAGTCGTTAATGGTTGTCGCGGCCGGTGATAGTCGAGTTGCGGCGGTGCATCTCGAGTCCCTCCCTCCCCGATCGCAGGGGCGTCAATCCTGGGGGGGGGAACAGGGGTCACGTCCCCCCCCCACTTTTTGAGGGGTGGGGGACACCATTAAATGTCCGTCCCCCCCCCCGCAGTTTTGTTTTAACTCATGTATCTCATATAGGGGCAATTTAATGTGTCATCTACAGTATGACGCGCTGTCTACGTAGAGCCCAAGATCGATCGACCATTAATGGTAAATTTTACTCACTGGACCGCCCGAACTTGGGACATGCTAGCGGGTTGCACCAAACAGCCGTCAAAAGAGTGTGTTCTAAAGACTTCCTTAGCCCAAAAATTTAATGAATTACGCGTAATGCGCGTTGGTTGTCTTTTCCGCATACTGATCAATGCATATGGTAAAAAAGCAAAAATAGCTCCTGCATCGAAGGCAGCTATGGTAAGTAACCAAGTAACCAACACAAGTCAGCTTTTGAAGTTTCAATTTAAGAACAGATGAGTGACCATTGAAATGTTTATTAGGATTTTTTTGAGTTCCTGTTTAAATACTTCTACACTGTTGATTTGGGTGCACTTTTTCTCTTCATTGAAAACATGATCGCATCGACATCTCCAAACATTAGTCATTATGGCAACAATAATCATAGAGCAGAGGACATTGGTGTTGAGCGGGCCCCTGAACCCCACGCCGTAAATGATCCTGCTGGTCGTCCCCCCCCCCCACATTTCAAGACGGGTTGACGCCCCTGCCCGATCGAAGACTGCTCTCGCGAGATCACTGCTCTCGCGCGAGGCTGCTGGCTCCCGACTACTGACCGAAGCTGTGAGAGCAGTAGTCTCGCGGGGGCCAGCAGTCTCGCGAGAACTTCGCTCGTGTCGCGAGATTCGCGGAGAGAGTCGGAACGCTATCACCGCAACAAACATTTAACGACTTGTGCACAAGTCTAGGTATACAATAGAGGAACCTTCTATCTTTCTGGGATCCAATGCACCAAGACGGAGCTCTTAGGCAAGGCCGGAAACGAGAGAGAATGTCACACGTGAAGCTCAACAACAAATCAATCACTACTGAATTAAGAGATGCCATAACTTCGAGGACATAACTACAATATTTTGTAGAAATCGATCAAAAGATTAGTCTCCAGCAGGGAGTGACTTGATTACTTGGTCTATTTTTATAAAGCTGTTAAAGGCATCGTACACGTTTGGTAATGACTCTGATAATTAATGGCAATAACAACTTACTTGGTAAGCAGCAGCTTTGGATAGTATAATGCATTTTGAAAAAACATTTCACTTGAAGTACTGCGGTTTTGGAAAAATATATCACTTTTTATCCCCCAAAACATTTGAATCTGAGAAGCGTTATACGCGTAGCGCTTTTCAGAGTGTGTATTCCAATGCAGATTATTCTTCCTGCGTGGAATAACCGCTCCAGATTTTGAGAAACTATTCACTTTGAAGTACTGCGGTTATGGAAAATATATCACTTTTTATCCCCCAAAATTTGAATCTGGGAAGCGTGATTGCAGTATAACGTTTTTCAGATTGTGATTCCGTGTATAACGTTTTTTTTCAGATTGTGTATTCCAACGCAGATTATTCTTCCTGCATGGACATAACCGCTCCAGATTTTCGGCAATATCTCAACAACGCTACCACCTTTTGAAATGGAATTTTTACAGGTTAGTTTTATGGTATATAATATCTACAACTATAGGTTTGAAACAAACAATAGGCTCCAATTACCAAAAGTGTACGATGCCTTTAAGCAGAAAATTGTGCTTAGCAATTTTTTTGCTAAGCAATAAATGAAGAAGAAAAATAGTTAGTGGTAAGAAGGCGTTCTCGAAGGCTAAATGACAGCACAATACACATAAACAAGGGTACTGGTGTCCCAGGAGCAGTCAAATGGAAAGAGATGAACGCGCATAGAAAAAGCAAGGGGTGAACAATGAGAGAGGGAAGGGGCTGGTTTGACCACAAGAGGTTGGGAACACAAAAGACAAAATCAAAGGTAGGAGGGAGAAATAAAGTAGTTAATTAGTGAATCGGGCAGACTAAAAAGTGGGATATCTGTCGGGGGCGGGGGAGGAGAAGGCAAAGACAAAAAGTTATTTTTAGTCATTTCCGTCTTGGATGTTCAGACCATGGGGTTGAATGGTTTGGAGGCGCCTTATCCATAGTTTCTACCTACACAGACGAACTGTCTCTCTGTAAGTTAACCTGTAGGCCTATCTCGAACCTGTAACCTTTACAATCGATAATCGATTGAAACTGTACCGATTTGTTTAAATATACTACTTCATCAATTATTATCTAAACCTGTGTTATTATTATTACCGAACCAAGAAGCCCTTTCAAAGTATATGCCAACTGAGGTAACTATACAACGGAGTGGCGGACACGTTTCCCCGTAGCTAAAGCTCTACCCAACCCTCCCCCAATTGCCCCGACCCAGTACCCCCTCTCCACGTTGGAGCTGCATCCTCAAAGAACCAAGGCACTAATATTAATCAAGACAATGTGTCACTAACTTGGGCTTATTGACATAAGAAGAAAAATGTAAAGTTGATAAAAGTGTAAATAGTATCAACAAGCTAAGCAAAAGTCGTTTTGTGAGCACTCCACTCCCCCTGCCATCAGTGACCCCATGTTCCCATACTTAAACACACTATTTTCCTCTTGTACAGAAGTACCCCCCCCCCAAAAAAAAAAAAAAAAAAAAAAAAAAAAAAAATCTAAAAGAATTCATGAGATTCCAAGCACACAATGAAGACACAAAATTGGGAGGGGGTGTCACGCCATGCTACGTATCAAGCACCAAAATGGTGACATCATCATCCATCCGCACATAATTTCATATCAAACTTTAAAGGGATTGTATACGTTTGGTAATTGGAACCCACTGTTTGTTTTAATTCTATATAGTTGTAGATATATACCGTAAAACTAACCTGTGAAAATTTCATTTCAAAAGGTGGTGGCGTTTTGGGGATATTGCCGAAAATCTAGAGCGGTTATGCTCACGCAGAAAGAATAATCTGCAATTGGAATACACAATCTGAGAAACGTTACTGTCAGTAACGCTTCTCAGATTCAAATTTTGGGGGATAAAAAGTGATATCTTTTTACATAACCGCAGTACTTCGAAGTAAAAAGTTTCTCAAAATGCATTATACTATCCAAAGCTGCTGTACTTCTTACCGAGTAAGTTTTTATTGCCATTAATTTTCAGAGTCATTACCAAACGTATACAGACCCTTTAAAAACAAGTACATGTAACACCTTTCACATCACCCTTCTCCATTAGTAAAAAACAAACAAAAAACTTCATATTTATTTGGTAAGAGCCTGCCCCTTATGTTTCAGAAAACCATAAACACACACATTTCCCTAACTACATATAAATTTAGGTGAGAGATGGTCCGTCGGTTCGTGTATATATGTGACAGTGCATATTAAACAGGTTCTGTCGATAAAATATTAACTCACTACTAAAAATGTTTATTTGGTTTTACTGAACTCAGCCGCGTTGCGTAGGAACAAACCGTTCCCTGGATGAAGTCCACCGAAGTCCGACCAGGCGATCAATCTCTATAGCAGGAAGTTAGTTTTGTCGTCAGCCTGCTATAAACTGCGCCTGCACCTCTCACAGTGTTCTCCGTAAGCTTCTCCGGTGGATCTTTTGTTCAACTACTGTGTTCTTGTAAAGGTTTAATAAAAAATATTCGCACAAAGAGATTGGTGATTTTTTTAAGCCTGGGTGCCAGAAGGACTTCCGGACTAAGTTTACCATGGAAAATACTTCAGTGTCTGATCCAGGAAATGCATCTGGAGGTGTTTGGACGGCTGATGAAGATGATGATGATGATACTGGTAGACGTGTATTTCGGCTGGTCTACCACACTCTGCTACTTGTGTTCGGTGTACCTGGTAACTGCCTCATCATTCATGTCTACTGGACTAAGACTCTCAAGACCAGCACCCACGTTTTCATCATGGCCTTGGCCCTGGCTGACCTCTTCGTCTGTTTGCTCCGAATCCGGGAACTCGCTATACACGTCACCATTCTGCTTGATGGTGAGATTCCACTCATTTATACAGTCCTCCGATTGTTCGAGACCACGGCCGTTGGTACCTCGGTCATGATCACCGCGGTGATCGCAGCGGATCGCTACGACTGCGTCTGCCGTCCGCACCGGAGGTTCTTCACCCACAGACGCGGTTTAATAGCCGCATGGGCCTCGTTTCTGTTCTCGGTACTTGTCAACGTTCCGGCGCTCTTGGATGTCTTCGTCTATCTTCCAAGTCGTATTTTAGAGATTCTCGTCTTGGTATTCCAAACACTCTTTTTCGTTACTGCCCTTGTCATCATCGTCTTGTGCTACAGGAAAGTGTACATCACCATCAGAAAACATGTGAAAGTTTCTCTCGTGTCAGATGCCAGTGTAAAACCGAAGAACAATTCACTGAGATTGCCTCACATTGGTGGTACAGACACAGACAGACTTGAAATTACCGTAGTTGATAGTGCTATATCGGTTTTAACCAGTGGTCATGACTCCCACTCCAACACCAGTGGAACCCGTGCGAGAAGGGATGGTATTGGGACCACAGCAAACTGCAGAAATCATGTAGTCTCTTGCAAGATATCTTCTCCACCTAGAGTTTGTTTGCAACAAGTGGCCCCACTTGAGGAGGATCTACGAGTAGAAAGAAACCAGATAAGAAATCCGTTTCAAGTCCCAGACCTTGTTTTCAAGACACACCTACAACGGAAGACAACGAGGATGCTCTTCGTTGCCAGCGTGGTGTTTGTGCTCGCCTGGTTACCATACTGTATCTACGTACTGGTGATGCTTGCGTCTTATTACGGCTGGTTAACCCCAAGCTCTCAATTTTTATTAGTAATGCTGGAGTTGAGTTATGTTTGTTACATCAACAATGCTGTCAACCCGCTCATTTACGGGCTAGCAAACAGACGGTTCAGAAAAGACTGCGGGGAAGCGCTTCGTAAGATGAAAGTATGTTGACGGGGAACCAACAAAAACAGAACGCTGCACATTGCAAAAACTGGGGTGTTAATATTGACACCATTGGTGTTGTCACATAATAGATACCGACAAAAAGAATCAAAATGTACACCATAGGGTGTTAAAATAACACCAATGGGATTGTTTTGGCAGAAATAAGTGTTATTTTAACACCCTATAATGAAGTAAACTTTGATACTTTTTGGGTATCTATTGTGACAACACCCATGGTGTAAATTTTAACACCCCAGTTTTTACAGTGCAGTGAGTGCTGCTGTCAGCACATGTTGACATATTTTAAAATGTCCATTGTCTTAATTAACGCCAACGTACACACTGGTCAGCTCATAATATGCCATGATATCCTAAACATAGGCCAGCATGCCATGCGGCTTATAGAGGGGGTGTCAATCACTCAGTGATTTGGTTGGTATGTCAAATATTGTGCTTGGTATAGATGAAACCTACTTATAAAATGTAATGCAAATAAATAAGCTGAAATAACCCAGGCAATACCTGAACATGTAAACAACACACTAATATCAAAAAGATGGTTGAGAAAATGAAAAAATAAATCCTCTTAGCCTATGGGACAAAGCTTGTCAGCATATATACTGATAACGAACCACGGGGCGTTGCAACCAAAGAGGTCCCTTGTTGAAGGGTTTTAACCCAAAAATTGCAGTTTGTTGTCTCACCCTTGGAAAAACGTCATGTGTGTCCACACTGGGCAGTGTTAAAGGCATCGTACACGTTTGGTAATGACTCTGATAATTAATGGCAATAAAAACTTACTTGGTCAGAAGTACAGCAGCTTTGGATAATATAATGCATTTTGAGAAACTTTTCACTTTGAAGTAATGCGGTTATGGAAAAATATATCACTTTTTAACCCCAAAAACATTTGAATCTGAGAAGCGTTACGCGTATTACGCTTCTCAGAGTGTGTATTCCAACTGCAGATTATTCTTCCTGCGTGGACATAACCGCTCCAGGTTTTCGGCAACATCTCAAAAAACGCTACCACCTTTTGAAATGAGATTTTTAACAGGTTAGTTTTATGGTATATTATAGCTACAACTATATAGGTTTGAAACAAACAATAGGCTCCAATTACCAAGCGTGTACGATGCCTTTAAGCTTTGATAATGATATGCAAATATTAAAGAGAGCCGAAGGCGCAAGATGGGGAACTCGGACTGAATTGTGAAATGTGCAATGGACGCCATTTCAGCAAGCAACTCTTTTGGTGCAACACTAGATCAGTACAGACAATGACCATCGCTATCAATGATATAACCGAAACATTTGCTTTCTGAAATGGCGCCCATGCGTTTTCTACGTTCCAACACTAGATGGAGCTCCAGTTTCCCATCTTGCCCCTTTGGCGCTCCATAATCTTTGATGATGTGCGCAAACTGTGGTTGATCATAGTTCTTACAGTATGACCATACTTGGCATTTTTCCAAGGGCATTATTTTAGGCGTTACTGCTATTACATTATACAAATATTGCATTTGAGTGGTTGTTGCAGAATAGAATCATGACGTGAGTCCGGACTATTCCATTTCAAACGAGAAGCCGAGTGAATTTGAAAAGAAACGAAATGCATTCAATATTTGTTTCATTTAACTCACACATAGGCTAGTTGTCATAAACAAAACAAAAAGCACAACAACAAAAATTGACAAAGAAAACTCGCCCTGCCCACACTCTAGAAAAATTCTGTAAAACAAATAATACAAAATAATTGAAAACCCTTCTAAACAACGTGGACAACTTCATAAACACCAACTTTGTCCGCCGTGACACGACCTTGCCTCCTGTGGACAAACGGGCCGGGAGCGATTATTTTGGAAACGACGCCGCGAAGCGTCCAAACAATATTGGACTCCAATAATAAATAATGACCACTCGAAGGTTTTCTTTTCATTTTAATACTAATAATAATAATAACATTTATTCGGGCTAAAACTTCGCGCAAGTACATGTACACAAATTAAACTATATTTAAAAACTTAACATTAAACAACAGTGGGATGCCGAGGAGAGCATGAAATTAACGCCAGCAGGCGTTTGTCTCCAAAATCCCAGAAAAAGCAAGGAAGATTAAGGCAAGACAGGGCATAGTCATACAAAAAACAACACTAAAGATCATTTTAAAAAAATCATCGAACAATTTCAAAGGCCTGACAAAATAGAAAGAAGAACACAGTGAAACATTAAATGCACTGAACACGTTTGGAAATTGTCATAGACCAGTGTTCTCACTTGGTGTATCCCAACATATGCATAAAATAACGCGATTGGGCTCAATTGGTCATCGAAGTTGCAAGAAAATGATGAAAGAAAAAGCACCCTTGTTGTACAACTATGTGCTTTCAGATAGGAATAAAAACTTATTGCAAGAAGTTTTTATTATTTTAGTGAGAAATTAACTCTTTCTCAAAAACTACGTTATTTCAGAGGGAGTCGTTTCCTACAATGTTTTATACTATCAACAGCTCTCCGTTGCTTGTTACCAAGTAAGTTTTTGAGTCATTACCAAACGTGTACGATACCTTTAAAGAGAGACTTTAAAAAAGCAACCCTTATAGGCATCAAAGTGATTCTTAAGCTCACATACAAATTCTGGTAAGGGGCACCTAATGAATTTATTAACAAGATCAGTAGGCAAGGTACTCCAGCCGCGAGCAAAATGGCAGGGGATGGAAACTTTAATCGAATTGGTACGGGCGGACAAATGATGAAAAACAATTTTATTTTATTTTGCATATCTCAAATTGTTGTTCTTTTCTTTTTCTTTATATACTGAACGAATTTATGTGACGTTGACATGCCAAGTTGTTATGTTTGCCAACAAGGGAGATTTAAAGTAGAGCAGTACGCCATCTCAACCTGGCCACGGAGGGGGATTTATAAAGAAGGAGTCGACGTGGAAATTCTAGTTTCGTAATGACAACATTCCAAGCCTCATCGCAATTAAAAATTCCACAGAGAAAAATTCTAACAGAAAATTCTTTTCAAAGAACATGAACATGCTAGTTGGAAAAAACCGAAAGCTTTTTGTTCTACGGACCCAATTATACGCAAATCTTGTAGTTAATTAGAATGTAGACTTTCCACACGATTTAACGTGAACTAGAACTGAATTTGTTACGAACAACTACTGGGGTTTCGGCTTTAACAAGGCGAACTATTAAGAATTGAATAATGTCTTGGTGACGTAATATAGTTTGTTAATTAATAAGTTGTCACAGTCCCGATGATGGAGATCGATTGTGGGTCAAGTTAACGAAAATGGAACCTGTCGCTTTAGGGCGCTTTTTCATGATGAAAAACAGTTTTTTTATTTTGCATATCTCAAATTGTTGTTCTTTTCTTTTTCTTTATATACTGAACGAATTTATGTGACGTTGACATGCCAAGTTGTTATGTTTGCCAACAAGGGAGATTTTAAAGTAGAGCAGTACGCCATCTCAACCTGGCCACGGAGGGGGATTTATAAAGAAGGAGTCGACGTGGAAATTCTAGTTTCGTAATGACAACATTCCAAGCCTCATCGTCATTAAAAGTTCCACAGAGAAAAATTCTAACAGAAAATTATTTTCAAAGAACATGAACATGCTAGTTGGGAAAAAAACGAAAGCTTTTTGTTATACGGACGCAATTATACGCAAATGTTGTAGTTAATTAGAATGTAGACTTTCCACACGATTCAACGTGAAATATTCGCCTCATCCAAAGGCGCTGATGGAATGGGCTGACAATAAACACATGCGCATTGGACCATTCCTCCTAACCTAATAACCCCCGGTCACCTCTTCCTGTTCAAGAAAGATTCGAGGCTCGTGAGTAACGCCATATGCATCCCCCTTGAGCGCCTGGCCGGATCCTGCCAGATTCGCAGTAAATTCACCCGTACAAGTACACATTACATAAAACAACATTACATGCATGTACAAACATTATGCACACGCTGCATGCAGACGATCGAAAGTGCAAGCTGACAAACTACATCACCTCGGACCAATCATAGCACAGATATGGGAAGCTTACGTCACTGCACGTTTATCCAATGAAATCATCGTATCCTTGCGGATAAAGACAGTAGACCAGTCTAGATTGGGCTGAGCGAACGTGAACTAATTGTCTACCGCGGCAAACACGTGGTGGCGCACTGTATTGTTGATCGCCTGGAATTGTTGATTGATTTTCTATTCGTGTGCAATTATACACTTAAAGGAACTTTACAGAATTGTTTTTTGCTAACAAAACAGTTGCTGGCAGTGTAAGTACTTTATATAATCCACCATATACATAAACTGACAATCCTGTAGAAGTTTGAAATCGATCGGCCATCTGGGTCACGAGAAAATAGTGAAAAACCGATTACACATTTGCATGTGTTATACAATGCATGAATAAAACGCTCATGAGCGATAAACTCCAATCTGAAATTAGTTTTATTTATTTCTCATCAAATATGGCATTTCGGACAGAAATATTTCTAGGGATGTTTTCTACTATCATCATCATTAGACCGTGTAAGTTTTCTGTAAATCTGTGATCTTAAAGAAAATTTTAATTACCAGCTTCGGCTTCTGTTCTGTAATGAACGTGTGTTATCAGCATTAAAGCGCTACAAATGTTATGATATGGATGGAAGAGCACTGTATAAATATCACTATTGTATTGGTTTGTGAAGGCCCATATATTGGGCTCGAAGTGCCATTTCTTGTGTTTCTCACTTTGCACAATGTACTTTGAGTTTAGCATGAGTTATATTGAAATAAATTGCATTGTACAAAAAATGTGATTCCGTTTTCCATTACTGTTTTTCGCATTGTCTGCGATTACAATATTGATTAATGTTTTACAAGGTAAAAAAGAAACATGCGACATACATTTCTGTTCGCAGTGATTAGGTCCAAGGTTAAAGGCACTGAACACGTTTGGAAATTGTCAAGTGTTCTCACTTGGTGTATCCCAACATATGCATAAAATAACAAGCCTGTGAAAATTTGGGCTCAATTGGTCATCGAAGTTGCATGAAAATGATGAAAGAAAAAACACCCTTGTTGTACATTTTGTGTGCTTTCAGATAGGAATAAAAATTTCTTGCAAAAAGTTTTTATTATTTTAGTGAAAATTTACCTCTTTCTCAAAAACTACTTTACTTCAGAGGGAGTCGTTTCCTACAATGTTTTATACTATCAACAGCTCTCCGTTGCTTGTTACCAAGTAAGTTTTTATGCTAATGTTTGTTTTGAGTCATTACCAAACGTGTACGATACCTTTAAGGGTGCACCACACTAAATAAACTCCCATAACAACCAATGCTAAATGCTAATATTCAAAAATACTCAAAGTCTCCCAGCCTCTTGAAAACCAATAAAAGAAATTTCCAGACAACTAAACTTCAGATTTCATTTCACTTTTTGGCAGGTCAGCCGTTTGGAATTTTTGTTAATTACCCCAGAAAAAACTCACCCGAAAATGTTTTTTTTTCCAAAACTAAATTTGCTGCCAGTTTTCATGACGCACTGCTCCAATTCCCAAGCCAAATAGGACCAACCTTAAAGCCTAAATTTATCAAATCTCCTCAAAAGTTGAAGCACAGAGCCCCGGGTTATAATAAATTGTTATAAATACACAATCTATTAATTGCATGATCCCCAAAAACGTTATTACTCAAAAGATTTTGAGGGCCTACAAATTATGATAATCAGTTTGGCGCATGCATTTTGGCCTATTCAGTGTGGTGCACACAATAAGGTATATTGCAAACTTAGGCGGAAAGAAAATTAATTGAAATCTACTAGCATTCCGAATTAGTGGTTCAGGAGGGGATGGCTTGGGGAAGATTCTGAAGGAGTTCCCTGCTGAATAAAGCATAATTCTAAAGGTATAAATAGGAAGTAAAGCAAGAATAACAGGAGTTTTATTTTAAAACTGAAAATAAAGAATACACAAAACGAAAAGAAAACGTCCGTGTAGTGGACTGGAGTGTTTGAACGTCATTGAGCTTTGGATTAAATTTATTCCCGTCGTCTAGCTTTTTTAATAAAGCGCACCATATCATTTGAAATTTGCATCAAATTTCGATAATCGAGGAACAGTTTTACGTTTTGATAAATGCTTTTTTCCCCTGATTGTAGTAACCAAAATAAGCAACGGAGAATTTGATGGTCTCAAAAATGCTATATCTCGATTTTGACATTATTACAAACGGGAATATTTCTCTGGAAGTTTGGTTACAGATGTGAAGTTTATAATCAACGAGTTTTCAGATTTCAGCCCATGAAATGTTTTTCAATTCCCAATTAGAGTGCGGGGTTGTTCCCTAAATTATTGATAATGACCAAAAATATATGAAAAACAAAAGAAATCTAGCATTTAGGAATCATACAAATATTTACATATAAAATGTTGACAGTCTGAAAAAATCCTTTGAAGCGGGTGATCGCGTGAAGTATTATGCATGTACAATTGAAGTTAAATTATACAAACAAATAGTTAATGGCTTGATGTTTTCGACCCTAGTAGAGTCTTCCTCTAAGGCTAAATGACAACACAACACAACACGCATAAACGGGTAAACTGGTGTAACAGAAGCAGTCAAGTGGAAAGAAATTCAATGATATTAGACTGTTGCCATGGTACTACCATCTTTGTCTTGTCTGATTCACATCAATTCAATCAGTGTTATTTCAGAGGGAGTCGTTTCCTACAATGTTTTATACTATCAACAGCTCTCCGTTGCTTGTTACCAAGTAAGTTTTTGAGTCATTACCAAACGTGTACGATACCTTTAAAGAGAGACTTTAAAAAAGCAACCCTTATAGGCATCAAAGTGATTCTTAAGCTCACATACAAATTCTGGTAAGGGGCACCTAATGAATTTATTAACAAGATCAGTAGGCAAGGTACTCCAGCCGCGAGCAAAATGGCAGGGGATGGAAACTTTAATCGAATTGGTACGGGCGGACAAATGATGAAAAACAATTTTATTTTATTTTGCATATCTCAAATTGTTGTTCTTTTCTTTTTCTTTATATACTGAACGAATTTATGTGACGTTGACATGCCAAGTTGTTATGTTTGCCAACAAGGGAGATTTAAAGTAGAGCAGTACGCCATCTCAACCTGGCCACGGAGGGGGATTTATAAAGAAGGAGTCGACGTGGAAATTCTAGTTTCGTAATGACAACATTCCAAGCCTCATCGCAATTAAAAATTCCACAGAGAAAAATTCTAACAGAAAATTCTTTTCAAAGAACATGAACATGCTAGTTGGAAAAAACCGAAAGCTTTTTGTTCTACGGACCCAATTATACGCAAATCTTGTAGTTAATTAGAATGTAGACTTTCCACACGATTTAACGTGAACTAGAACTGAATTTGTTACGAACAACTACTGGGGTTTCGGCTTTAACAAGGCGAACTATTAAGAATTGAATAATGTCTTGGTGACGTAATATAGTTTGTTAATTAATAAGTTGTCACAGTCCCGATGATGGAGATCGATTGTGGGTCAAGTTAACGAAAATGGAACCTGTCGCTTTAGGGCGCTTTTTCATGATGAAAACAGTTTTTTTATTTTGCATATCTCAAATTGTTGTTCTTTTCTTTTTCTTTATATACTGAACGAATTTATGTGACGTTGACATGCCAAGTTGTTATGTTTGCCAACAAGGGAGATTTTAAAGTAGAGCAGTACGCCATCTCAACCTGGCCACGGAGGGGGATTTATAAAGAAGGAGTCGACGTGGAAATTCTAGTTTCGTAATGACAACATTCCAAGCCTCATCGTCATTAAAAGTTCCACAGAGAAAAATTCTAACAGAAAATTATTTTCAAAGAACATGAACATGCTAGTTGGGAAAAAAACGAAAGCTTTTTGTTATACGGACGCAATTATACGCAAATGTTGTAGTTAATTAGAATGTAGACTTTCCACACGATTCAACGTGAAATATTCGCCTCATCCAAAGGCGCTGATGGAATGGGCTGACAATAAACACATGCGCATTGGACCATTCCTCCTAACCTAATAACCCCCGGTCACCTCTTCCTGTTCAAGAAAGATTCGAGGCTCGTGAGTAACGCCATATGCATCCCCCTTGAGCGCCTGGCCGGATCCTGCCAGATTCGCAGTAAATTCACCCGTACAAGTACACATTACATAAAACAACATTACAAGCATGTACAAACATTATGCACACGCTGCATGCAGACGATCGAAAGTGCAAGCTGACAAACTACATCACCTCGGACCAATCATAGCACAGATATGGGAAGCTTACGTCACTGCACGTTTATCCAATGAAATCATCGTATCCTTGCGGATAAAGACAGTAGACCAGTCTATTGGGCTGAGCGAACGTGAACTAATTGTCTACCGCGGCAAACACGTGGTGGCGCACTGTATTGTTGATCGCCTGGAATTGTTGATTGATTTTCTATTCGTGTGCAATTATAAACTTAAAGGAACTTTACAGAATTGTTTTTTGCTAACAAAACAGTTGCTGGCAGTGTAAGTACTTTATATAATCCACCATATACATAAACTGACAATCCTGTAGAAGTTTGAAATCGATCGGCCATCTGGGTCACTAGAAAATAGTGAAAAACCGATTACACATTTGCATGTGTTATACAATGCATGAATAAAACGCTCATGAGCGATAAACTCCAATCTGAAATTAGTTTTATTTATTTCTCATCAAATATGGCATTTCGGACAGAAATATTTCTAGGGATGTTTTCTACTATCATCATCATTAGACCGTGTAAGTTTTATGTAAATCTGTGATCTTAAAGAAAATTTTAATTACCAGCTTCGGCTTCTGTTCTGTAATGAACGTGTGTTATCAGCATTAAAGCGCTACAAATGATATGATATGGATGGAAGAGCACTGTATAAATATCACTATTGTATTGGTTTGTGAAGGCCCATATATTGGGCTCGAAGTGCCATTTCTTGTGTTTCTCACTTTGCACAATGTACTTTGAGTTTAGCATGAGTTATATTGAAATAAATTGCATTGTACAAAAAATGTGATTCCGTTTTCCATTACTGTTTTTCGCATTGTCTGCGATTACAATATTGATTAATGTTTTACAAGGTAAAAAAGAAACATGCGACATACATTTCTGTTCGCAGTGATTAGGTCCAAGGTTAAAGGCACTGAACACGTTTGGAAATTGTCAAGTGTTCTCACTTGGTGTATCCCAACATATGCATAAAATAACAAGCCTGTGAAAATTTGGGCTCAATTGGTCATCGAAGTTGCATGAAAATGATGAAAGAAAAAACACCCTTGTTGTACATTTTGTGTGCTTTCAGATAGGAATAAAAATTTCTTGCAAAAAGTTTTTATTATTTTAGTGAAAATTTACCTCTTTCTCAAAAACTACTTTACTTCAGAGGGAGTCGTTTCCTACAATGTTTTATACTATCAACAGCTCTCCGTTGCTTGTTACCAAGTAAGTTTTTATGCTAATGTTTGTTTTGATTCATTACCAAACGTGTACGATACCTTTAAGAGAAAGTATGAAAGACAACTGATGTAGGCCTACCGCTACGAATAGAAATTATGCATTGACGTAATCCAGCCGCCATCTTAGAGGTAAAACGATGACGAAACTATCGAAACGCACAGATTTGTACGCGCGGCGCATGGGATTGGCCAATGAACAACCTCCTTTTGACCTCTTGGTGAGGGAGCTCTACTTAAATAACATCATGTGCTTAAAGGCACTGAACACGTTTGGCAATTGTCAAAGACCAGTATTCTCACTTGGTGTATCCCAACATATGCATAAAATAACAAGCCTGTGAAAATTTGGGCTCAATTGGTTATCGAAGTTGCAAGAAAATGATGAAAGAAAAAACACCTTTGTTGTACAATTGTGTGCTTTCAGATAGGAATAAAAACTTCTTGCAAGAAGTTTTTATTATTTTAGTGAGAAATTACCTCTTTCTAAAAAACTACGTTACTTCAGAGGGAGTCGTTTCCTACAATGTTTTATACTATCAACAGCTCTCCGTTGCTTGTTACCAAGTAATTTTTATGCTAATATTTGTTTTAAGTCATTACCAAACGAAATCTAGCATTTAGGAATCATACAAATATTTACATATAAAATGTTGACAGTCTGAAAAAATCCTTTGAAGCGGGTGATCGCGTGAAGTATTATGCATGTACAATTGAAGTTAAATTATACAAACAAATAGTTAATGGCTTGATGTTTTCGACCCTAGTAGAGTCTTCCTCTAAGGCTAAATGACAACACAACACAACACGCATAAACGGGTAAACTGGTGTAACAGAAGCAGTCAAGTGGAAAGAAATTCAATGATATTAGACTGTTGCCATGGTACTACCATCTTTGTCTTGTCTGATTCACATCAATTCAATCAGTGTTATGGACGGTTTTGCCACCCCGTCCAAGTAATCGTCAACTCAACAAATAACGCAAATGGAACACTTGTCTTCTGAACTAAGAGTGTTTTATTTAAACACAAAGTGTGTATCTACAGACGAGACAAATCTTAATTAGCAATGGGTTGGACGCTGGACGACTCGAGGGCGCACCCGAAGGATACAGACCACGAGGCGACGGCACACGTACATTTTATACTTTACATAATAACCATGGAGGTATTTCCATCTCATACAATAACCAGGCGTGCACCGGTACAATGGACAGCTGAATGTGAATTGTATTCCTCATCCATTCATGTTTTTAGAAGTGTTTTTTTTAACGTTTTTAATCCTACTTGTAATTTTCTTTCCGTTTTTACTATATTGCTAAATACTGATTGTAAATCATTTGGGCTGTGGGCCAGGAAATGTGATGTTAATAAAATGAAATGAAATGAATTGAATCAGCCAGTGGCTATAATACACAATATAAATTTGTCAGGGTGCCGAAGTGTCATCACAATAGCGAGGCTAGAAGGCTTCTAGCCTCGCTTTGGTGATGAAACTTCGGCACACTGACCTAAGGTTAAAACACAACTTCTTGTATGGTGTATACTGAGAAGTGGTATGCTTCATGTTGAGTAGACACAGTGGACGCTGCAACGATAGTGTAATAAGTCTGACAAAGTTGTTATTAGCTTGTGTCATAGGGGTGCACCCCACTAGATAAACTCCCATAGCATCAAGTGCAAAATGCTAAATATTCAAACAAACAAAACAGAGGTAGCACTCTGTGTACCTATCCAATGGGGAAAATGTCAACCTCACTACTTACGGAATAGCGTATTCAAATGTCTACCACCTCGAGTGTGAATGGGTAAATAATGGAGGCGAGCATTGATACCCAATTGTCCCTTGATACAAAACAATGGCCACAAAGTTTAATTTGCGGGTGCAGGATGATTCTAAATAAAAACAGGTTACGTTGTTTTCTCTCTACTATATATTTCGAGAGCTATGTCTCTGAGTAATGCATCCCCAAAATGTGTTTAACCCTCATTTGGCGGTTAAATCTAGGCTAATGTTCACGGGACACCACCCTGTGTGTAAATAAGACATGCTTGACAAGCTTGGGTAGCCTCCTTCTCTGACCCCCCCCCCCATCTTTCCCGGCCCGCACCCACCAGCAATAGCGCTACCAGCGTCAAGTCCCGACAAACATTGAAATATAACTAGGCAAATACATCATCATAAAACCAAACTTATTATTGTGAATTAAAAATAAGAGATATAATAATTTCATTTTGGTACAAATAAATACAAATAAACTGCATACAGAAACAATTATTTTTATAATAGGGAGAATAATATTAGCAGGAATAACATTATATTATTGAATATTGTAACAATATCTTGGTGTAAACCTGTGGTGTAAACATGTGGGGAAAAAAATATTCTATATTAGACAGATTTGAGAACCCAATAAAACGGGTAGACCTACAGTGTAAAAATTGTGCCCAACTGTGACCTGTTGGTTGTAAATTTCCAACTTGAGGTATTTTGGATGACAATAGGCCCTGACAAAAATGGTCCTATTTGCCGAGAGGTGTAGGGACATTTTTCAAGATTGATGCTCGGACGTTTGGAAAATAATTACACCGGTGCAGGGGTGTTTTTGTTTGAATAACCGGGGAGAATAACTCGACCGACTCCCCATATCAAATTGAGCAGAGGATAACAGTTCAAGAGTCGATGGATAACTTTCCCCTTACTGTAAAAAGCTGTGAGGCTTCTAAGTATTTCTTTTGTATTTTTGAATAATTTGCATTTTGCATTGTAAGATATGGGAGTTTATTTAGTGGAGTGCACCCTTACGTATAGTTCTGAGCATGAACAAAATGGACTTACCTAAGTCTGCCGCCATCTAGCGTCCTAAAAATAAATCCCATTCTACCACCTTTCAACTCGACCCTATGCAAAATCGGCCACCCGCAAAATTGATGCAAAATTTCCCAAAAAGGGTCGAGTTTAAAGGGTTTTAAGCAGCTATTACCGTAAGCAAGTGACTGACGTAACAATACAAATCCATGGTGGACACGCAAGCTGGCCGCTTAATTTTCATACGAACCTGTAAAATACGCTTACGCTTAAAGGTATCGTACACGTTTGGTAATGACTCAAAACAAATATTAGCATAAAACTTACTTGGTAACAAGCAACGGAGAGCTGTTTAAAGTATAAAACATTGTAGGAAACGACTCCCTCTGAAGTAACGTAGCATAAAACTTACTTGGTAACAAGCAACGGAGAGCTGTTTAAAGTATAAAACATTGTAGGAAACGACTCCCTCTGAAGGAACGTCAGTTTTTGAGAAAGAGGTAATTTCTCACTAAAATAATAAAAACTTCTTGCAAGAAGTTTTTGTTCCTATCTGAAAGCACACATTGTGCAACAAGTGTGTTTCTCCTTTCATCATTTTCTTGCAACTTCGATGACCAATAATGAGCCCAAATTTTCACAGGCTTGTTATTTTATGCATATGTTGGGAGACACCAAGTGAGAACACTGGTCTTTGACAATTTCCAAACGTGTTCAGTGCCTTTAAGCGATTCTTTCTGCTACTGTAAGCAGAAAAATGTGCTAACCGTTGAACAGCTCTTTAAAGTTAGGCCCTGGTGTCTATGCTCCCCTTAACCTTTCAACTCGACCCTATGCAAATATTTACTAAGCACAACAACATTTTGCAAACCAGAATAAGGTTACCAGCCAACATATTATGTAACATGTACCATCTGTGACTGGTATTCCTGCTCATTTGTGCTCAGCTATGAAATGTTAAGCAATATTTGCTGCTTCGGCAGCTTTATGAAACTTGGCCTTGGGCACAGTTTCAAAAACCTGTTTAACGGTGAGCAATTGTTATCGCAAAAAACCATGAAGAAGAGAAAGTGTATGCTCTTTCATAAACGATCTAGAAGATTTGACAGCATGTATCACAATAACAATGGTTTTCAATGTTGCGTCGCTCATCGGCTTACATAAGCCGCCTGCTAGTTAGCGTGCCTTTTGCCTTTCTTAATTAGCAGTGTTTATGAAATATCAATTCTACTATTGGCAGCTCCATAAGCAGAAAACGTCTGCTTTATGAAAGTGGGCCCTGATCCTGTGCTTACGGTTAGCAGGGCTACTATGGAATAGCACAGTAAGCATGCACATCATCGGCCATCAAGCAGCTCTACATTCTATTTTATACTACTTACTGTTATCTTGTACGCGGTCATGAAATATCAGCTTAACTTTGACAAAGGTTTCAATCCGCGTTTTCGATGAAGTGAAATGTTACCATATCATCTCTCAATATCCAAATTAAAGGCATCGTACACGTTTGGAAATTGTCAAAGACCAGTGTTCTCACTTGGTGTATCCCAACATATGCATAAAATAACAAGCCTGTGAAAATTTGGGCTCAATTGGTCATCGAAGTTGCAAGAAAATGATGAAAGAAAAAACACCCTTGTTGTACAAATTTGTGTGCTTTCAGATAGAATAATAAAAACTTCTTGCAAGAAGTTTTTATTATTTTAGTGAGAAATTACCTCTTTCTCAAAAACTACGTTACTTCAGAAGGAGTCGTTTCTCACAATGTTTTATACTATCAACAGCTCTCTGTTGCTCGTTACCATGTCAGTTTTTATGCTAATATATATTTTGAGTAATTACCAAACGTGTACGATGCCTTTAAGGTATCCAGCAATTACCAGACTCTGTGCAGCGAGCGATTGATACAGTTACTATACATACTAGGGAAAACGCCTATCCAGAAACATTGAAATGTGAATGTTATGGGTTTGTGTGCGTTTAGCGGGCACCGGTTCTCTATCTCGGTTCAGTTTCATCTGTTGACCCAACACTGAAAATATCCACAGCGCGTTTGCATCTACCGCCAAAGACTTGTCGAAGTCCGTTGCGGAATTGACGGTACTTGAACGCATTGATGACGGGGTTGACGCAAGAATTGGTCGCTAGCAATGCTACGGAGAGTCGTGAAAACCACTCGTTGAATGTGAACTTCCATCCAAGGTTCAACATGAAGAAGATGGTCTGGTTGGGTGTCCAGCAGATCACGAACGTAATGAAAACGATCAGGAGCATCTTGAAGGTGTTGCGTCTGGCCCGAAGGAGGGACTCCGCCATATCTGGTGCGTTTGCTCCGTTGGGAAGATGTGCGGCTGGTGCCGGGCCGACACGAGCCGCTCCCCGCTTCATCTCCACACTGATACGAATGTAAGCAAACAACATCACTCCCACCGGTATGATATACTGCATGAATACCGTGAGAATCCCCAAAGCCTGGGACCCTGGTATCACATTTAGTACACAAAAGCCGTTTTCCTCTTTGAAGATGAATAGTAGGTGTGACTTCAGTACGCCCGAAACAACCCAACACATCGCCATGGCTATACTGATTTTGAGGCGAGGCCAAGTGGCAAACAGCACCTGGTACTTAAACGGGTGCACGATGGCGAAATACCGCTCCAATGTGAGTACCAAAAGGTTGAACGTAGACATCACGTAGAAGAAGAAAAGAATGAAGGGAGACCAGAAGTGACAGATGAACCCTCCGAGAGCGTTGCTTGGGAGTGGGTCAGGCACCTTGATTTCACTCTTCAAGAGGGTCATCGTATAGAACTCAAGAAATCAATCACTGCCTGGTGGAAGATGAAAGCGTTCGTACGAGTTTGCATGGCTGGTATTTTCCAGATGACAAAACAAATGAATGACATGTGTAAAACATTCTGGCCATTTATTGTTCCACAATGTGTTTAATAATGTCTATCGAGGAACCAGCGGCGTAGTCTGGACTTTTTCGGTGGGGGGGGGGGGGGGGCAGGGGGAATGGGTTTGTCAGTGGTGTATAATGCTTCTATTTATTTAATAGATGTTAAATTTGCATCGGGGATACAGAATATTATATTTGGTTTTACTCGTCTCGGGAAAGTACTGAGTATACAGTGCTTTACACACATCGGTGTACGGGTAAAACTAAATATAATATGCTTCTATTTATGTTCTTACAGGCCCGTAACTAGGGGGCGGGGGCGGACGCCCCTCCCCTCAAAAAAAAAATAATAATAATAATAATTCAAAATTAAAAAATAGGCTAATAATAATAATAATAATTTTAAAACATAAGAAGAATTGAGAAGAAAAAAAAATCCGACAAAAATTTGAAAAATGTACCAAATGGCTTCAATTGGGCCTTAATTTTCACAAAATGTCCACCCCCCCCCCTGCGTCGCTGCGCGATGGGCGGCGTTAACGCCTCGATGTGCCTTTTCTTAAATATTCGCCACCCCCCCCCCCCCAAAAAAAAATAATAATAATAATAATAATAATAATAATAATAATAATAATAATAATAATAATAATAATAATAATAATAATAAAATAAAATATTTATTTATAATAACAATAATATTAATAACTTCTGGTTACGGGCACGTGTTCTTTGCATTTTGTGGCCGCGGTAGCGTTCGCGATCGCGATCGTTCACTACATTAAATTATACAAACACGCATTTTTACAGCATATGTAAGAGCATTTTCAATTTCTTATAGTTTTATATAAAACACGTAAAAATATTACCGACAATTTTCCGTTGATTTATTGCAGCGGCTAACAAGTATGAATGGGTCCAGGTGGGAATTTCATTACAAAACGTCTCCCCTAAAATGGCTACAAATATCGACATAATGTTTAAAATGTTATCGTTCATCCTCTGATTTTTGTTTTCACTGAACGTATTTATATGTAGCCTAAGGATAGGTCTTTCATGCCTGAAAGTTTAAACAAAATCCCCCTTTACATCCTCTAGATATTTGCAATTTTTGAAAAATGGACCAAATGGCCAATTGGGCCTTAATTTTCACAAAATTCCCCCCCCCCTGCGTTGCTGCGCGATGGGCGGCGTTAACGCCTCGATCGATGTGCCTTTTCTTAAATATTCCCCCCCCCCAAAAAAAAAAAAAAAATAATAATAATAATAATAATAATAATAATAATAATAATAATAATAATAATAATAATAATAATAATAATAATAATAATATCAAAAAAAAATATTTATATATAATAACAATAATATTAATAATTTCTGGTTACGGGCACGTGTTCTTTGCATTTTGTGGCCGCGGTAGCGTTCGCGATAGCGATCGTTCACTACATTAGATTATACAAACATGCATTTTTACAGTATATGTAAGAGCATTTTCAATTTCCTAAAGTTTTATATAAAACACGTAAAAATATTACCGACAATTTTCCGTTGATTTATTGCAGCGGCTAACAAGTATGAATGGGTCCAGGTGGGAATTTCATTACAAAACGTCTCCCCTAAAATGGCTACAAATATCGACATAATGTTTAAAATGTTATCGTTCATCCTCTGATTTTTGTTTTCACTGAACGTATTTATATGTAGCCTAAGGATAGGTCTTTCATGCCTGAAAGTTTAAACAAAATCCCCCTTTACATCCTCTAGATATTTGCAATTTTTTGATCGCGATCGTTCACTACATTAGATTATACAAACACGCATTTTCCTCTTTTTCCCTTTTCTTTTTCTTTTCTTTTTTGAGAGCAGTACCGCGACTTTTTCTTGGGGGGGGGGGGCACTGGAAATTTGTGGGGGGCACTTGCCCATCCCCCCCAAGGCCCGCGTAGCTACGCCCCTGCGAGGGACAACATTGTGTTGTGCCTTGCTAAAATTACAAAAACGAGAGTTTTGAACTCAATCTTTTTTTTTATTGTCTTGTTTATCAAATTCAAAAACATGAAAGTAGGATACAGAATAATAATAATAATAATAATAAGACTTGTAATGCGCACATATCCACCCTGCTGGGTGTTCAAGGCGCAGTAAAAAAACAAAAAACAAAACAAAACAAAACGAAGACAAAACAGACACAACAAAATTAGTCCTTGAAAACCTGTGACATAAGATGAGTTTTGAGAAGAGATTTGAATTTTGTGGTACAAAGACAAGATCTAAGATTAAGCGGTAGAGAGTTCCAGATGCGTGGCGCAGCTGAAGAAAAAGACCTGTCACCCCATGAGTGTCGAGACTTGGGTTCAATGAGGAGAAGCATGGAACTTGATCGAAGATTCCTTGATGGAGTGTAAACTTGAAGTAGTTCAGAAATATAGTGGGGAGCCTTGCCATTAAGTGCTTTGTGGACAATGAGCATCAGCTTGAAGATGATTCGTTGAGAGATAGGAGCCAATGTAGTTGTTTCAGAATGGGGGTGATAGAACAGGATTTTCTAGACAGTGTCACAATGCGGGCAGCGGTATTTTGGAGGCGTTGAAGACGGGAAATCTGGTTGTTAGGAAGACTGTAGAGAAGAGCATTGCCGTTGTCAAGACGAGAAGTAACAAATGCATGAATGACCTTTCAGTGGCACTTTTGTCCAAGTACTTGCGAATCTTACCAATATTCCTGATGTGATATGATGACAGACGAACGATGTTGTTGATGTGTGGTTGAAGTGTCATCGATGAATCAAAAATAACCCCTAAGTTCCGAGCTTGCAGCGAGGGAGCTATCCGAGCATCACCGATGGAAATGTATGGCTCTGAAACCTTTGTTAACTGTTGACGTGACCCAAATAGAAGGAACTCTGTCTTATCATCATTTAACTTCAGGAAGTTTTGTTGTGTCCAACGTCGAATCTCTTGGATGCATTTCTCAAGTCTTGCAATAGATGCATTGGCGTTTTCTTGAGAAGATTTAAACGTGATGTATAGCTGAGTGTCGTCTGCGTACACATGGTAATTCAGATTAAATTTCAGGATGATGTCACGAATCGGTAAAGTGTACAGCGTAAACCACTGCGGGCCCAGTACCGACCCCTGTGGCACAGAGTAGTTCAAAACAACAGGGTCTGATATTGCGGTGCCAATACATGCATGCTGAGTTCTATTGTAGAGATACGATTTGCACCATGCTAGGGCTGTGTCCTCTATGCCAAGGTGATTCTGGAGCCGAGAGAGAAGGATGTTGTGATCAACAGTGTCAAAGGCAGCACTCAAGTCTAGGAGGACTAGTGCTGTTAGGTTACCATTGTCCATTGCAGAAAGAATATCGTTGCTCACACGGACTAGTGCAGCTTCTGTCCCATGGAAAGGCTTGTATGCTGACTGGAACACGTCGGACAGGTTGAAATTATGAATGTGATCAGAAATGCGTGATGAAACTACTCGTTCGATGACTTTTCCAAGATATTTTAAGTTTGCAACCGGTCTGTAGTTTTTGAATATCTCCTTGTCCAGGTTTGGTTTCTTGATGAGCGGCCTGATGTAGGAAACTTTGAGGCTATCGGGGAAACAACCGGAACTGAGAGATTCGTTTACAAGATTAGTGATGTAGGGTAAAAATATATCAATGTTTTGCTTCATCATGGATGTTGACACTGGATCCAGCTCACAGGATTTTGAAGGAGATTTCATAATAACCCTTTGAATCTCAGCAACAGTGGCAGGCTCAAACACAGATAGTCTGCACTCTGGTTGAAGATGTGGCAATGTCTGCGGCACGTTGTAAGGGACTGATGAAAAGATGAGCGGATGTCTGAAATTTTGGTGACAAAGAATTTCTGGAATTCATTTGCCAAGTCCTGATCATTGTAAGTGGATGGAAGGACGGGGGTTTTGGGTTTGAGCAACAACTTACCAATTATCTTGAAGAGCTTCTTTTGATCTCCTGAGGATTCTTGTACTTGGGATGAATAATGGGTGATCTTTGCCTGGTTGATCAAATTCCTGACTACTTTACATTGGTTGCGATATTCTTGTCGTTGTATTTCCAACTTGCCATTTTTCCGCCATTTCCGCTCAAGTTGACGACAGATCTTTCTTGCTGTACGAATATCATCATTGAACCAAGAAACTTCAGTTCGGACCTTGACTGATCTTGTTTTCCAGGGTGCGTATTTATCCAAGATGTCACTGATAGTACTCTCATATTGGCTGACATAGGAATCCAAGCAGCCGTGATCAATTTCCAGCTTTGCTAAATAAGTTCCTATGTCGCGGAACACTTCAGGAGAATTCACATGTTTCCACTGTCGGCTCTTTATAGTGACGGTTGGGACTTTGGGCTTGCACAGACTCAAGTTACACATGACTGCATAATGGTCTGAAAATCCAGGTAGAATAACAAAGTTTGAGACAATAGGTGGGGTGATGTCACGAGTTATGACAAGGTCCAGGCAATGACCGAGACGATGAGTCGGCTCCTTGATATGCTGGGTAAGACCGAAAGCCTGAAGTAGATGCTTAAACTGGTTTGCATTGGTGTTGTGGATGTCATCAACATGAATGTTAAAGTCACCGGTGATGATGATTTCCGATGGATGAAGGAGATATTCTAAAATCAAATTCTCAAATTCCTTAAGAAAACTTGAGAAAGTCACATGTTGGCCGTTAGAATCTCTTTCAGGTCTGTATACAATGACAAGGCGAACAGATTTAGAGTTTCCGGAAACCTCAGCATGAAGAGATTCAAAAGTTGTGTATTGGACGTCATTACTTTTCACAGAGACAGATAAAGTAGATCTGTACAGTATTGCAACTCCTCCACCGGTCTTGTGAGGTCTTGGGATGTGTTGAAAGTAGTAGCCAGCAGGGGTACACTGACGACATGTTAGGTTGTCATCTGGTCTCAGCCATGTTTCTGAAACGGCAACAAGGTCCAGATCTTTTTGCAGAACAAAATCAGCAAAATCGTCATACTTGTTACAGATGGACTGTGTGTTCAGAACACAAAGGCTGAGTTGAGATTTGGCAGGAGTCACTGGTGCTAGAACAGATGGGGGTGTAACTTCAGGTATAGGGAGTTTATTAACAGTTCTACGGCGACCAGCTTTTTTACCACGATGTGTAGGTCGGTAAACAGTGCTGGGATTTACAAAAAGGCCAAGATTCTGCAATGTAAATTTACAGGAAGGCAGAGTTGAGGCACGTGTGGATGGGGCATAACGGAGACTGAGAAGCTTGTTACGTGAGTAGGAATTTGCAGAGTTTGGACTAGCTTCTGCTGAGTTTGAGTTATTTTCAGCTTCAGGGCCAGGATTTACAGCAATGTCACCGAAGATCACAATTTCCAAATGAAAAGTGGAATGCATAGATGTCATGAATGAAAAGGGATATTGTCTCTCTGGTCGGAAATAAATGGATTTAAAAGGGTGTAGTCCATCGTTGCGCTGCCAGTCGAGTACAAGCTTGCGACTAACCTGTAGGGGAATCCCCCAAAACACAAAACAATCAGAAACCCGGTAGGCGACGCGTAAAATAAAAAAGTCGCCGCCCAAAACAAAAAAGTCGCCGCGTGAAAAAAAAGTCGCCGCCAAAATAAAAAAGTCGCCGCGTGATAAAAAAAAAGTCGCGGCCCCAAAAAAAAGTCGCCGCCAAAAAAATAAAAGTCGCCGCCCCCCAAAAAAGAATAATGAAATCGTGGCAACCTTCGTGAAAAGGGGTCTTGACATTTCAATGCATTCAAGGCTGAAGGAAAGGACTTAGTCAAGTTTGATCTCCGAAGTGCCCTGGTTCTCTGAGTCAACCCAATTTACCAACCGTAATTTAATGCAAAGAATGTAGTTCAAGAAGTAATTCCAAAAAAAAAGTCAAGACTGCCACCTTAAGGTATTGGAAATAGAACGCAAATTTTACATCATTATGTATTGCGCCATGAGTGTCATTCTTGACAGACATGGCGCACTGAAAATGTCCATTACTATTGTAGAGGCACGGGAAGGAGGCCGGCCCTCTAATTAAACAGGATGAGCTTACACTAAAAACTAGTCTATCCACAAATCCACACGATGACGTCAATATAAAATGATTAATCTCCGACAGCTAATTTATTCTTCACAAGAAAATAGCAGTGGGCCTACACAGTGATAGCACAGCACAGTCACCTATGAAAACAATACAATTAAAAGGTCAATGGTTAAAACGTGGCTGACTGATATACTTTACCTACATACACAATTTACAATATCCGATGCAACTAACCATAACAAATTTCAATTATTTCTCTGATAAATAAAGAGATTTGTATCTACCCTCAGAGAGAGCACTGGGACATTATCCCTTTACATAGCTGTCAAGGAGGTTAACCGTCACCCTCGATGGATGATTCCCGTGGTAGCTGAAATTTGTGCTTGTTTAGCTCAACGACGTATTAAACTTACATATGAAATAAATTAACTGCACCCTTGTATAATCAGTGTTGAAGATTATTATCTTGTTCAATGTGAGTTGTGATTTTTGTTTTTAAGGTATGTGTTACAATTCTTAATGTCCCCAATAATAGTGTATAGGGTCTACATTGTTTGGCGATGGGTAAACAACGATATACATGCATTTTACCGTTTTATTTGAAATTTATTCCAGTGCAGCATATAAGAAAGTTACATTAGAATCCTAATAAATGAAAGTCTCCTCGTTGTTCATTACGGTATGCTATTTACAACCGGTGATAGCAGATGCAGTTTAACCCCCTCCTGTTTACCGTGTACATGTACATGCATTTATATTTCTATGAGCTTTTGTACATTTCACGGGCCAGAACGTCAATCTTCATAAAACAATAATTAGTTTATTTCCATGTATCCAGTCTACCGACAGACCATATTGACAGACCATCCTTTGTAATGTTTATAAATTTATTTACCAACTGTGGCGCCCTGTCTGACGTCACTAAGTTTTCACATTCATCTGTATACAGCTGTTTGCTGTTCCTCTCCATTTCTGAAACTTACAAATAAACAGCACGGATTCAGTGAAAGCCGTTCCCGCTGGCCACGATAATGTTAAGTTTGAGATTGACTTCTGTCGTGTTTGAGCGTCTTCGCAAGTGTGGTGTCAAGACCCTATCTTAATAGTTAATAGATGTATGATGATCACACTGTAACAGTAACCTCTGTTGACATTCTAAGAACTGATTGGTTTTAAACGTGAGTTTTTTTTATTGTATTTTTTAAGAAAATTATTTAACTGAACCTTGATTAATTTTGTACGATTAATTACGAAGACTCAAAGACGGTACAAGTAAACGGTAACAAAAGTATCAAGTTGACTTGTAACTTTTTATTTGCACATTACATCCAAATGCACTGTACGGTGGGTTTAAAATGAAATAAAATACATGTCATCTCACTAGGAACAAAAAAGCAGCTTTGTGATAATGAGTAAATTGAATAAATTATACACAAATTAATTAACACACGAATATAATGTGGTTGTTTAGTTTGATGAATTGGGTGAGGTGGTGTAGCAAGGACAAGTCAGACCATGGAGCTCTATGTATTACACGCTTTTATAAACTGACTGTTGAAAACAGTCATATAGTGTAAGCGTGTGCATATGTTTATGGGTTCAAGTAAAGTTGTATAAAGTCTACAAAGTACAAATGTGGGGTCATCTACAAATTATTTTTGCTTGAATTTTGTAGAAGGATCTATATCTAATGCTGTGGGCAATTTAAAAGTGATTTGACTCTCCACAAGAATGTATTACACGCTAAAATCTAACTGTTACTCAAAAGGTCCATGATGCTGTCCGAGTGTGAATTTGTTTTTTGATGGTGTAACGCAGGGTTAAGAATGGGGCAACGAATTTGAACACAGTTATTGCAAACCCAACCCGCCGTGATTGTTAATTCAACAAAATAGTATACTATTGTACTCGAAAAACTTACAGTTACATCTTGCAACTGGTAATACTAGTCAGCATGCACTAGCATGTCCATGTGCATGTATGTCATGTATGTCTATTGCTTTAAGTTTGACACCCCAGTCAATGATGCCCTCTCATGTTTTATTTTGAAATTTTGCAATTTTCAGAATAAAAACGTTATTGAAAATGTTGTAAAAATTGAAAACAACATTTAAAAAATAAGTGAATGAAAGTAGAACAATTATTTGAGCGGTACAGGGTGTTTTTCACACAACAAATTATTCCCCAAACTACCAAAACTATAGGAGTGCAGTCCACCATTTTGTAACTTTTAACATTCCATTTTCCCTGTATTTAAACTGTTTTTACCAGTAAAACATTGAAATAAAATTATCGCTGGATTAAAAAAAAAATTCTATATCACACTGAATGTCAGTTTACCAGTTAATATAATCAATGACACGTTTAAAATCCCATCCAGTTAAACAAATATGGCCGACACCATTTTTTGGATTATACCCATAGAGTTATATATAAGGGTGCACCTCACTAAATAAACTCCCATAGCATACAGTGCAAAATGCTAGACATTCAAAAATACAAAAAAATCTCACAGCTTTTTACAGTAAGAGGAAAATTATCCATTGACCCTTGAACTGTTATCATCTGCTTAATTTAATATGAGGAGTCCCAAGGCCCGGCGAGTTATTCTCCCCAAAATAAAAACACCCCTATAGCAGTGAATTTTCTAAACGTCCGAGCATCAATCTTGAAAAATGTCCCTACCTATCGGCAAATAGGACCATTTTTTTTCAGGACCTATTTATCCAAAATAACTCAAGTTGAAAGTCAATAACCCCACCCCCCCCCCCCCGGTCGGTCACAATATTGGGCAAAATATTTACACTTTCCCCCTTTTATTGGGCTCTCAAATCTGTGGCCAACAAAATGTTAATGAGGCCGACGCTCTGTTTTCTCCTTATTTTAGTGGGGTGCACCCCTAAGTCTAGTGGATTATACATACATTCACACATTACGATGCACTAGCGCACGATGTGTGATACATGTAAGACACCAAAAAACGTATGACTTACGTCAGTTGAACGTGTTATTTGGAAACTACCGAGGTAGCACTCTGTGTACATATCCAATGGGGAAAATGTCAACCTCACTACTTACGGAATAGCGTATTCAAATGTCTACCACCTTGAGTGTCGGAATGGGTAAATAATGGAGGCGAGCATTGATGCCCAATTGTCACGGGATGTTTATGATACAAAAGAATGGCCACAAAGTTTAATTTGCGGGGGCAGGATGTTTCTAAATACAAACAGGTTAAATTGTTTTCTCTCTACTATATATTTCGAGAGCTATGTCTGAGTAATAATAATAATAATAATAACAGAGCATTTATAACGCGCACAAGATCTGGTTGAAATCATTCAAAGGCGCGGATCAAAGAGAAATCACTGTTGATAGAAAGCAAGATTGAAGAGGTGTGTCTTAAGATGTAGTTTGAAGGATGAAAGATCATTTTCGTCCCTCGACTCGTCCGGCAAGGAGTTCCAGAGACGTGGTGCAAAACTGGAGAAAGCCCGGTCTCCGTAGGTTACCAGACGAGTCTTGGGAACAGACAGGATGTGGGAAGATGATGACGACCTCAGACCAGGTCTCAAGTTACGATATTGCAACATGCCCTGGATGTAAGATGGAGCAAGACCATGGAGGGCTTTGAATGTGAGCAAAAGGATTTTGAATTGAATTCTGTAATTAACTGGGAGCCAATGAAGGTCGTGCAAAACAGGTGTTATGTGTTGTGAGGTTTTTGTTCTTGTAAGTAGGCGAGCAGCAGCATTCTGTACCTTTTGGAGTCGTTGTAGCGTGTGCATCCCCAAAATGTGTTTAACCCTCTTTTAGCGGTTAAATCTAGGCTAATGTTCACGGATACCATCCTGTGTGTAAATAAGACATGCTTGACACACTTGGGTAGCCTCCTTCTCTGACCCCCCCCCCCGCATCTTCCCCGGCCCGCACCCATCAGCAATAGCGCCACCAGCGTCAAGTCCCGACAAACGACAAACATTGAAATATAACTAGGCAAATACATCATCATAAAACCAAACTTATTATTGTGAATTACAAATGAGAGATATAATAATTTCATTTTGGTACAAATAAATATAAATAAACGGCATACAGAAACAATTATTATTATAATAGTGAGAATAGTATTAGCAGGAGTAATATTATATTATTGAATATTGTAACAATATTTTGGTGTAAACCTGTGGTGTAAACATCGATAATTTTCAGCAAAAAGTGTCAGCATTCCCGTAAATGTCGGAAACATCTTTCCCTCTGCATAATCAGCGCATTTCAATGAGACACATAGTATTGCCCTTTGCTTTTTAGACTGTGTTTTGTTTTCTATGTGCTTTGTGATTTATAAAGCGATTTTCGTTTTATTACTATAGATCTACCTAAATTAACAAACAAATCCGAGTGATAAATGTATAAACCTGGCACCTAAGTTGAAATCTAACCAATAACAATGATTGATACGACTTTTTGCTGTGATATTAACCCAAACCATCAAATAATGTTCTACCGCAAATACTTTATAACGATAGGTGGCAGTAGACTTACGGACTGTGTAAATTTCAACTGTTTACGGGTGCCCCACTAAAGGGAGAAAACAGAGCGTCGGCCTCATTTATAGGCCCGCAAAATATTCTATATTAGACAGATTTGAGATCCCAATAAAACGGGTAGGCCTGTAGTGTAAAAATTGTGCCCAACTGTGACCTGGTGGTTGTTCATTTCCAACTTGAGGTATTTTGGATGACAATAGGCCCTGACAAAAATGGTCCTATTTGCCGAGAGGTGTAGGGACATTTTTCAAGATTGATGCTCGGACGTTTGGAAAATAGTTACACCGGTGCAGGGGTGTTTTTATTTGCAAGGAGAATAACTCGACCGACTCCCCATATCAAATTGAGCAGAGGATAACAGTTCAAGAGTCAATGGATAATTTTCCCCTTACTGTAAAAAGCTGTGAGGCTTCTAAGTATTTCTTTTGTATTTTTGAATAATTTGCATTTTGCATTGTAAGATATGGGAGTTTATTTAGTGGTGTGCACCCTGACGTAGTTCTGAGCGTGCACAAAATGGACTTACCTAAGTCTGCCGCCATCTAGCGTCCTAAAAAAAAATCCCATTCTACCATTTTGTATGCTGTGTTCCCTTTCAACTCGACCCTTTGCAAAATCGGCCACCCGTGACCGAAAATAAATAAATAATATCAAATTGAAAAATAGCCACACCTTTTTTTCAAAACCTTGTTCGATGTTTAAAATTAGATATAAATGCAGCCCTATACACCAATCCTTCACCGATCTTGAACTCTTGGTGGCAGCAGACAAACTGCGGCGGTACTGCGGTGGTACGACCTTGCCACTTATGTAACTATTATTTATAAACAACCATTATTTACATATAACCATTTATAAATTAACTAGTGTAGCCCAGCCCTTAAGCTCATCGATAGGCAGCACAGTACCACCCAGGTACCACCGCAGTAATGGAGGCCTTTACTGCTGCCACCAAGAGTTCAAGATCGGCGAAGAATTGGTGTATATGTATGCTTAAAAGTGGTGTATAATGTTAACCGGTTATTGAGAAGTAAACCAGTCGTTTTAATAAATAACCTGAGCATATGATGCAAAATTTCCCCAAAAGGGCCGAGTTTATTATGAAGCCCCGGTTTGTTAACCTTTCGGCGCTTACTGTAAGCAAGTGACTGACGTAACAATACACACCTGTGGTGGACAAGCAAGCTGGCCTACTAATTGTGTTACTAACCTGTAAAACACGCTTGCGCTTAAGCAGTTCTTTCTGCTACTGTAAGCAGAAAAATGTGCTAACCGTTGAACAGCTCTTTAAAGTTAGGCCCTGGTGTCTATGCTCCCCCTTCCCTTTAAACTCGGCCCTTTTGGGGAAATTTTGCATCATATGCTCAGGTTATTTATTAAAACGACTGGTTTACTTCTCAATAACCGGTTAACATTATACACCACTTTAAAGCATACATATAGGGCTGCATTTATATCTAATTTTAAACATCGAACAAGGTTTTGAAAAAAAGGTGTGGCTATTTTTCAATTTGATATTATTTATTTATTTTCGGTCACGGGTGGCCGATTTTGCAAAGGGTCGAGTTAAGCACAAATATTTACTAAGCACAACAAAATTGTGCTAACCAGAATAAGGTTACCAGCCAACATATTATGTAACATGTACCATCTGTGACTGGTATTCCTGCTCATTTTGTGCTAAGCAATGAATTGTTAAGCAATATTTGCTGCTTCAGCAGCTTTATGAAACTGGGCCTTGGGCACAGTTTCATAAACCTGCTTACCAATGAGCAAATTTTTGTACTTTTATCGCAAAAAAAAACATGAAGAAGAGAAAGTGTATGCTCTTTCGTAAACGATCTAAAAGATTTGACAGCGTGTGTAACGTTCACAATGGATTTTCAATGTTGCGTCGCTCATCTGCATACACAAGCCGCGTGATAGTTAGTGTGCCTTTTGCCTTTCTTAATTAGCAGTGTTTGTGAAATATCAATTCTACTAATGGCAGCTCCATAAGCAGAAAACGTCTGCTTACAGACTTTATGAAAGTGGGCCCTGATCCTGTGCTTACGGTTAGCAGGGCTACAATGGAATAGCACAGTAAACATGCACATCATCGGCCATTAAGCAGCTCTATAAAATTGGGCCCAGCTATGTAGACTTGGACCAAGTAGGGTCCATAACGCTTGGTCCGTTGTCAAAAATGTCAGTATTTTTGTTAACATGTATATACTATTCTATTGTATACTACTTACTGTCATCTTGTACGCGGTCATGAAATAGCAGCTTAACTTTGGCAAAGGTTTCAATACGCGTTTTCGATGGAGTGATATGTTATCATACTGTCATCTCTCCATATCCAAATTAATGTATCCAGCAATTAGCAGACTCTGACTGTGAAGCGGTGACTGTACGAACGATTGATGCATTTAATAGGGATATCACACTATCCAACATTGAAATGTTATAGTTATTAATGGGTCTGTGTGCTTTTAGCGGACACCAGTTCCATCTCTCAGTCCAGTTTCATCTGTTGACCCTACACTGAAAATATCCACAGCGCGTTTGCATCTACCGCCAAAGACTTGTCGAAGTCCGTTGCGGAATTGACGGTACTTGAACGCATAGATGATGGGGTTGACGCAAGAATTGGTCGCCACCAATGCTACAGAGAGTAGGTGAAACCAGCCGTCTAATTTGATCTTCAATCCTAGGTTAAACATGAAGAAGATGGCCTGGTTGGGTGTCCAGCAGATCAGAAATGTGGTGAAAACGATCAGGAACGTCTTGAAGGTGTTGCGTCTGGCCCGAAGGAGGGACTCGGCCATGTCTGGGGCGTTCGCTCTGTTGGGAAGATGTGCGGCTGGTGCCGGGCCAACACGGGCCGCTCCCCGCTTCAGCTCCACACCGATGCGAATGTAAGCAAAAAGCATGACTCCCACCGGTAAAATATACTGCATGAATGCCGTGAGAATCCCCAAAGCCTGAGACCCTGGGATCACATTTCGAGCACAAAAGCCGTTTTCCACTTCGAAGATGAAGAGTGGGTATGACTTCAGTACGCCCGAAACAACCCAACACATCGCCATGGCTATACCGATTTTGAGGCGAGGCCAAGTGGCAAACAGCACCTGGTACTTGAACGGGTGCACGATGGCGAAATACCGCTCCAATGTGAGTACCAAAAGGTTGAACGTAGACATCACGAAGAAGAAGAAAAGAATGAAGGGAGACCAGATGTGACAGATGAACCCTCCGAGAGCGTTGCTTGGGAGTGGGTCAGGCACCTTGATTTCACTCTTCAAGAGGGTCATTGTAGAACCCAAGAAATCAATCACTGCCTGGTGGAAGATGAAAGCGTTTGTACGAGTTTGCATGACTGGTATTTTCCAGATGACAAAACAAACCAGAGCATTGCCAAGGATGCCAAGGATACCTACGATGGCCTGGTAGATTCGCAAAGGAAGAATTTCCTCCATATTCTCAAAATCAGCTGTTAAAGTCAAGAAACGGCTTCGCTATAGTAGCACGTCTATCATTCCTTTTATCGGTTACAGCGATTTCAGATTGTACGGAATGTTTTATTTCAAGCAGTCTGTCACGGCTAGAGCGAAGTTGACCCTGAACTGATTATAAAAATGAACCAATTTTTGTGTTTATTAAAATATGGCTTATCCAATTATGAAATCGTGGCAACCATTATTCAGCAATTTGAACTTCGTGAAAAGGGGTGTTGACATTTCAATGCATTCAAGGCTGAAGGAAAGGACTTAGTTAAGTTTGATCTCCGAAGTGCCCTGGTTCTCTGAGTCAACCTAATTCACCAACTGTAATTCAATGCAAAGAATGTAGTTCAAGAAGTAATTCCAAAACAAATAGTCAAGACTGCCACCTTAAGGTATTGGAAATAGAACGCAACAAGAAAGATATGAAAAGTAAATTTTACATCATTATGTATTGCGCCATGAGTGTCATTCTTGACAGACATGGCGCACTAAAAATGTCCATTACTATAATTGTAGAGGCACGGGAAGGAGGCCGGCCCTCTAATTAAACAGGATGAGCTTACACTAAATACTAGTCTATCGCAAAATCCACATGATGACGTCAATATAAAATGATTAATCTCCGACAGCTAATTTATTCTTCACAAGAAAATAGCAGTAGGCCTACACAGTGTATAGCACAGCACATTCAGCTATGAAAACAATACAATTAAAAGGTAAATGGTTAAAACGTGGCTGACTGATGTACTTTACCATAAATATACAATTTACAATATCCGATGCAACTAACCATAACAAATTACAATTATTTCTCTGATAAAAGAGAGATTTTTATCTACCCTCAGAGAGAGCATTAGGACATTATCCCTCTACATAGCTGTCAAGGAGGTTTACCGTCACCCTCATGATTCCCGTGGTAGCTGAAATTTGTGCTTGTTTAGCTCAACGACGTATTAAACTTACACATGAAATAAATTAACTGCACCCTTGTATAATCAGTGTTGAAGATTATTATCTTGTTGAATGTGAGTTGTGATTTTTGTTTTTAAGTTATGTGTTACAATTCTTAATGTCCCCAATAATAGTATATAGGGTCTACATTGTTTTGGCGATGGGTAAACAACGATATACATGCATTTTACCGTTTTATTTGAAATTTATTCCAGTGCAGCATTTAAGAAAGTTTCATTAGAATCCTAATAAATGAAAGTCTCTTCGTTGTTCATTATGTTATTTACAACCGGTGATTGCAGATGCAGTTCAACTCCTCCCCCATCTCCTGTTTACCTTGTACATGTACATGGTATGAGCTTTTGTAAATTTGACGGGCCAGAACGTCAATCCTCTAAAAGCAATTAATCTATCCGGGTATTGCTGCTTGTCTTTCCATTTATTGAATAATTAGTTTATTTCCATGTATCCAGTCTACCGACAGACCATTTTTACAGACCATCCTTTGTAATGTTTATAAATTTATTTACCAACTGTGGCGCCCTGTCTGACGTCATTAAGTTTTCACATTCATCTGTATACAGCTGTTTGCTGTTCTTCTCCATTTCTGAAACTTACAAATAAACAGCACGGATTCAGTGAAAGCCGTTCCCGCTGGCCACGATAATGTTAAGTTTGAAATTGATTTGTCGTGTTTGAGCGTCTTCGCAAGTGTGGTGTCAAGACCCAATCTTAATAGTTAATAGATGTATGATGATCACACTGTAACAGTATCCTCTGTTAACATTCTAAGAATTGATTGGTTTTAAATGTGTGTTTTTTTTTATTGTATTTTTTAAGAAAATTATTTAATTGAACCTTGATTAATTTTGTACGATTAATTATAAAGACTTAAAGACGGTACAAGTAAACGGTAACAAAAGTATCAAGTTGACTTCTAACTTTTTATTTGCACATTACATCCAAAATGAAATAAAATACATGTCATCTCACTAGGAACAAAAAAGCAGCTTTGTGATAATAAATAAATTGAATAAATTATACACAAATTAATTAACACACGAATATAATGTGGTTGTTTAGTTTGATGAATTGGGTGAGGTTGTGTAGCAAGGACAAGTCAGACCATGGAGCTCTATGTATTACACGCTGTTATAAGCTGACTGTTGAAAAAAGTCATATAGTGTAAGCGTGTGCGTATGTTTATGGGTTCAAGTAAAGTTGTATAAAGTCTACAAAGTACAAATGTGGGGTCATCTATAAATTATTTTTGCTTGAATTTTGTAGAAGAATCTATATCTAATGCTGTGGGCAATTTAAAAGTGATTTGGTTCTCCACAAGAATGTATTACACGCTAAAATCTAACTGTTACTCAAAAGGTCCATGATGCTGTCCGAGTGTGAATTTGTTTTATGATGGTGTCACGTAGGGTTAAGAATGGGGCAACGAATTTGAACACAGTTATTGCAAACCCAACCCGCCGTGATTGATAATTCAACAAAATAGTATACTATTGTACTCGAAAAACTTACAGTTACATCTTGCAACTGGTAATACTAGTCAGCATGCACTAGCATGTCCGTGTGCATGTATGTCATGTATGTCTATTGCTTGAAGTTTGACACCTCTCATGTTTTATTTAAAATTTTGCAATTTTTAGAATAAAAACGCTATTGAAAATTTGGTAAAAATTGCAAACAACATTTAACAATTAGTTAATGAAAAAAGAAAAATAATTTGAGCGGTACAGGGTGTTTTTCACACAACAAATTATTCCCCAAACTACCAAAAACAACACATGCTGACGAGGAGTGCAGTCCACCATTTTGTAACATTTAACATTCCATTTTCCCTGTAAATAAAATGTTTTTCCCAGTAAAACATTGAAATAAAATTATCGCTGGATTAAAAAAACAAACAATCTATATTACACTGAATGTCAGTTTTACCAGTTAGTATAATCAGTGACACATTTAAAATCCCATCCAGTTAAACAAATATGGCCGACACCATTTTTGGACTATAGGGTGCACCCCACTAAATAAACTTCCATAGCATACGGTACAAAATGCTAGATATTCAAAAATACAAAAAAGTCTCACAGCTTTTTACAGTAAAGGTTTCCATTGGCCCTTGAACTTTTATCATCTGCTCAATTTAATATGGGGAGTCCCAAGGCCCGGCGAGTTATTCTCCCCAAATAAAAACACCCCTATAGCAGTGAATTTTCTAAATGTCCGAGCATCAATCTTGACGAATGTCCCTACCTATCGGCAAATAGGACCATTCTATTCATCCAAAATAACTCAAGTTGGAAGTCAACAACCCCCCCCCCGGTCACAATTGGGCAAAATATTTACACTTTCCCCCTTTTATTGGGCTCTCAAATCTGTCTAATGTAGAATATTTTGAGGGCCAACAAAATGTTAATGAGGCCGACGCTCTGTTTTCTCCTTATTTTAGTGGGGTGCACCCTAAAGTCTAGTGAATTATACATTTACACATTACGATGCACTAGCGCACGATGTGTGATAAGACACCCAAAACGTATGACTTACGTCAGTTGAACGTGTTATTTGGAAACTACCGAGGTAGCACTCTGTGTACCTATCCAATGGGGAAAATGTCAACCTCACTACTTACGGAATAGCGTATACCACCTTGAGTGTGAATGGGTAAATAATGGAGGCGAGCATTGATGCCCAATTTTCACGGGATGTTTATGATACAAAACAATGGCCACAAAGTTTAATTTGCGGGGGCAGGATGATTATAAATAAAAACAGGTTAAGTTGTTTTCTCTCTACTATATATTTCGAGAGCTATGTCTCTGAGTAACGCATCCCCGAAATGTGTTTAACCCTCATTTTGCGGTTAAATCTAGGCTAATGTTCACGGACACCACCCTGTGTGTAAATAAGACATGCTTGACAAGCTTGGGTAGCCTCCTTCTCTGACCCCCCCCCCCGCATCTTCCCCGGCGCGCACCCACCAGCAATGGCGCCATCAGCGTCAAGTCCCGACAAACATTGAAAAGGCAAATACATCATCATAAAACCAAACTTATTATTGTGAATTACAAATAAGAGATATAATAATTTCATTTTGGTACCCTATGTGTAAATAAGACATGCTTGACACGCTTGGGTCCCCCGGCCCGCACCCACCAGCAATAGCGCCACCAGCGTCAAGTCCCTACAAACATTGAAATATTATAACATCATAAAAGAAAACTTATTATTGTGAATTACAATAAGAGATATAATAATTTCATTTTGGTAAACAAAAACATAAATAAACTGCATACAGAAACAATTATTATTATAATAGTGAGAATAATATTAGCAGGAATAATATTATATTATTGAATATTGTAACAATATTTTGGTGTAAACCTGTGGTGTAAATATCGATAACTTTCAGTAAAAAGTGTCAACATTCTTGTCAATGTCGGAAACATCTTTCCCTCTGCATAATCAGCGCATTTCAATCATAGCATTGCCCTTTGCTTTTTAGACTGTGTTGTGTTTTTTATGTGCTTTGTGATTTTTAAAGCGATTTTCTTTTTATTACTATAGATCTACCTAAATTAATACAAACAAATCCGAGTGATAAATGTAACCTGGCACCTAAGTTGAAATCTAACCAATAACAATGATTGATACGACTTTTTGCTGTGATATTAACCCAAACAGTCAAATAATGTTCTACCGCAAATACTTTAGAACGATAGGTGGCAGTAGACTTACGGACCGTGTAAATTTCAACTGTTTACGGGTGCCCCACTAAAGGGAGAAAACAGAGCGTCGGCCTCATTTATAGGCCCGCAAAATATTCTATATTAGACACATTTGAGATCCCAATAAAACGGGTAGGCCTGTAGTGTAAAAATTGTGCCCAACTGTGACCTGGTGGTTGTTCATTTCCAACTTGAGGTATTTTGGATGACAATAGGCCCTGACAAAAATGGTCCTATTTGCCGAGAGGTGTAGGGACATTTTTCAAGATTGATGCTCAGGCGTTTGGAAAATAATTACACCGGTGCAGGGGTGTTTTTATTTGCAGGGAGAATAACTCGACCGACTCCCCATATCAAATTGAGCAGAGGATAACAGTTCAAGAGTCAATGGATAATTTTCCCCTTACTGTAAAAAGCTGTGAGGCTTCTAAGTATTTCTTTTGTATTTTTGAATAATTTCCCTTTTGCACTGTAAGCTGTGGGAGTTTATTTAGTGGTGTGCACCCTGACGTAGTTCTGAGCGTGCACAAAATGGACTTACCTAAGTCTGCCGCCATCTAGCGTCCTAAAAAAATCCCATTCTATCATTTTGTATGATGCGTTTTAAAGGGGGAGCATAGACACCGGGGCCTAACTTTAAAGACCTGTTCAACGGTTAGCCGGTTTTTTTCTGCTTACAGTAGCAGAAAGAATTGCTTAAGCGCAAGCGTATTTTACAGGTTAGTAACAAAATTAGGAGGCTAGCTTGCATGCCACCACGGGTGTGTATTGTTACGTCAGTCACTTGCTTACACTAAGCGCCGAAAGGTTAACATTCCGGGGCTTCATAATAGCTGCTTAAGCACAAATATTTACTAAGCACAACCAAATTGTGCTAACCAGAATAAGGTTACCAGCCAACATATTATGTAACATGTACCATCTGTGACTGGTATTCATGCTCATTTGTGCTCAGCAATGAATTGTTAAGCAATATTTGCTGCCTCAGCAGCTTTATGAAACTGGGCCCTGGGCACAGTTTCATAAACCTGCTTACCAATGAGCAAATTGTTGTACTTTTATCGCAAAAAAAAACATGAAGAAGAGAAAGTGTATGCTCTTTCAACGATCTAAAAGATTTGACAGCGTGTGTCACGTTTACAATGGATTTTCAAAGTTGCGTCGCTCATCTGCATACACAAGCCGCGTGATAGTTAGCGTGCCTTTTGCCTTTCTTAATTAGCAGTGATTGTGAAATAACAATTCTACTATTGGCAGCTCCATAAGCAGAAAACGTCTGCTTTATGAAAGTGGGCCCTGATCCTGTGCTTACGGTTAGCAGGGCTACAATGGAATAGCACAGTAAGCATGCACATCATCGGCCATCAAGCAGCTCTATAAAATTGGGCCCAGCTATGTAGACTTGGACCAAGTAGGGTCCATAACGCTTGGTCCGTTGTCAAAAATGTCAGTATTTTTGTTAACATGTATATACCGTACTATTCTATTGTATACTACTTACTGTCATCTTGTACGCGGTCATGAAATATCAGCTTAACTTTGGCAAAGATTTCAATACGCGTTTTCGATGAAGTGAAATGTTATCATACTGTCATCTCTCCATATCCAAATTAATGTATCCAGCAATTAGCAGACTCTGACTGTGAAGCGGTGACTGTACGAACGATTGATGCATTTAATAGGGGATATCACACTATCCAACATTGAAATGTTATAGTTATTAATGGGTCTGTGTGCTTTTAGCGGGCACCAATTCCATCTCTCAGTCCAGTTTCATCTGTTGACCCTACACTGAAAATATCTACAGCGCGTTTGCATCTACCGCCAAAGACTTGTCGAAGTCCGTTGCGGAATTGACGGTACTTGAACGCATAGATGATGGGGTTGACGCAAGAATTGGTCGCCACCAATGCTACAGAGAGTAGGTGAAACCAGCCGTCTAATTTGATCTTCCATCCTAGGTTAAACATGAAGAAGATGACCTGGTTGGGTGTCCAGCAGATCAGAAATGTGGTGAAAACGATCAGGAGCGTCTTGAAGGTGTTGCGTCTGGCCCGAAGGAGGGACTCGGCCATGTCTGGGGCGTTCGCTCTGTTGGGAAGATGTGCGGCTGGTGCCGGGCCAACACGGGCCGCTCCCCGCTTCAGCTCCACACCGATGCGAATGTAAGCAAAAAGCATGACTCCCACCGGTAAAATATACTGCATGAATGCCGTGAGAATCCCCAAAGCCTGGGACCACATTTCGAGCACAAAAGCCGTTTTCCACTTCGAAGATGAAGAGTAGGTATGACTTCAGTACGGCCGAAACAACCCAACACATCGCCATGGCTATACCGATTTTGAGGCGAGGCCAAGTGGCAAACAGCACCTGGTACTTGAACGGGTGCACGATGGCGAAATACCGCTCCAATGTGAGTACCAAAAGGTTGAACGTAGACATCACGAAGAAGAAGAAAAGAATGAAGGGAGACCAGATGTGACAGATGAACCCTCCGAGAGCGTTGCTTGGGAGTGGGTCAGGCACCTTGATTTCACTCTTCAAGAGGGTCATCGTAGAACCCAAGAAATCAATCACTGCCTGGTGGAAGATGAAAGCGTTTGTACGAGTTTGCATGGCTGGTATTTTCCAGATGACAAAACAAACCAGAGCATTGCCAAGGATGCCAAGGATACCTACGATGGCCTGGTAAATTCGCAAAGGAAGAATTTCCTCCATATTCTCAAAATAAGTTGTATAGTCATGAAATGGCTTCGCTAGTTTTAGTGGTGCGTCTATAATACAATTCGGTTTCTCATTTCACAGATGTAATGATAAACTAAGTGTTTCATCAGCAAACTGCTCAAGATATCACTGCTTGAGCGAAGTTGAATTATACAATATTTTATCCGAACACTTTTATATACTCATTTCTATTTATTTTTAAACGCGAAATTTTAAATCACTTATTATTCAGAAAAATAACTGCGTAGCTTTGACTTAAAATTGTGTGTCATAGATGTAATGGAAGCAATTAAGACGGTAAAATGAACAAAAGTCTTGAATATCTAATACATTTGAGAGGCTGCACGACACGAAACTATTAGATCTCCGAAGGATCTTTAATGGCAAATTAATTGACTTAATTCATACTTTAGTAAATTCTAAGGATGCATTTCCAGTATTCAGTCCAATTAATAGACTTAACCGTCAATTTCAGGTATTGGAAATAGAAAGCACAAAAAGATACTAAAAGGAAAGCATTCACCCATTTTCTATAGATCGGCTTTAAACAACAGGTCACGGCCTCGCTGATATCATGTCCGACTTACTGAGATTTGATTTTTATCATTTTGCAAAGTTTACTAGCAGCAAAGCATAAAATACGTCATGAGTGGTTGGAAGTTGACCTATGACCACTGTAGAGACATTCTATAGCCAGCTCTATATTCGTGAAATTTACTTCGTTGTTTTTCAACAATTGTTACAGTTGTTTGACATTGTTAAGTGTGCCAACATACGATTTGTGCTTGGAAGAAGAGATTGGTTTGATGTGGGAGTCTTTGCCAACATTTTTCCCACGCTCTTTTTTTGTCATCCGGGATCAAGTTTGAGCTACCTGCCTTGCAGCACAGGCTTCAATACCTCATTTCCCCCTGACTTTCAAGGACAACCGTCTGCCACCGAGAGTCGTGTCCACCGAATTGGCAGTCAACCCCACGGTTCTTCGGGATGACAGGAGAAACACCCGAGTCATTTTTCAGAATTTGTCGTGACTATTACGTCCCTTTTTTGACAAACCAACGACCAGGAGAGCGACACCGACACCTTTATGACACCAGCAACAGAGTCATCACGGCGTTGATATGGCACCGACAGTATCCGACGTATGGTGTGCTGTCGACGAGTATAATGTTTAACTTGAACCCGGGAGCAGTATCAACAATACATGCACGCCATCCTCCCCTTACTTTGGATGTATGGCAAGTCCAAAAATTCATTGGCCAACGCAGGATGAATGGTTACGAAAGAAGAGGCGGTGGGAAATGTTTCCCAATGCCGTAGGTGCCATTGATGGAACTCTGCATGAAATAATACCGACCATGCATTTCAAGATCAGCATGAATTCTACAGTGTGGGTCCCGCTATCAGTGCATAAGCACACAGGTATTACAAATAGTGACATGATTAAAGGGGTTGTATACGTTTAGTAATCGGAACTAACTGTTTGTTTCAATCATATATAGTTGTAGATATATACCATAAAACTAACCTGTGAAAGTTTCATTCCAAAAGGTGGCAGCGTTTTTGAGATATTGCCGAAAATCTGGAGCGGTTTGTCCACGCAGGAAAAATAATCTGCAATTGGAATACACAATCTGAGAAATGTTACTGTCAGTAACGCTTCTCAGATTCAAACTTTGGGGGATAAAAAGTGACATCTTTTTCCAGTACTTTGAAGTGAAAAGTTTCTCAAAAATGCACTACACTATCCAAAGCTGCTGTACTTCTACCATGTAAGTTTTTATTGCCATTAATTTTCAGAGTCATTACCAAACGTATACATACCCTTTAAAGAGGATTCCGTATAAACATGATAAATGTTTGAAGCTAACGTTTTTGAAGTCTAGGATCATGGATTGTGGATGCAGACAAATCTAAATTCAAAACAAGATGACTTCCTAAAGTCATGAGAGGATTTCTGCTATTGCAATCACACTTTGAAGTAGTGCATTGTATGAGCAAACATGACAGGGGTTTAATGGAAAAACAGCTCCAGCATCAACGGCCTTTCACTATCACTTGTTGTACATGCATTTATAGTTGTATGAGCTTTTGTTAATTTGACGGGCCAGAACGTTTATCCTTTAAAAACAATCTATCCAGGTATTGCTGCTTTTCTTTCCATTTATTGAATTATTAGTTTGAGATTGATTTCTGTCGTGTTTGAGCGTCTTCGCAAGTGTGATGCCAAGACCCAATCTTAATATAGTTAATAGATGTATGATCACACTGTAACAGTATCATCTGAACATGTTCATATTTAACTGCGTTTTTTTCATTTTCAGACTTTCAGCATAAAATTGTCATTATATTCCGATAATTGCAATCAAAACAGGATTTTAAGGCATCAAATTTTTCTTTTACCCTATTTTCCTAAAAATTGTGAAAAACATGCTCCAGATTTTACAAATCAATCTAATTTTTCTAGGCTAACATTTAACAAATGTTTAAATTCCAGTTATTTTTTAGCAATATAACGCACATTTTTTCGTGTTTGAGGTCCAAGGGATAAACAAATCTATCCCCCTCCTCTTTTTCGCTTGGTTCGAGCAGCAAAGGATAAAAAATCTATCCCTCCTCTTTTCCTCTTTTCTGCTGGATTTGAGGAACAAGGGATACCAAATTTTATCCCCTCCTCTCTTCTGCTGGATTTGAGGAACAAGGGATAAAAAATTCTACCCCCTCCTCATTTCGGAAAAGTTTGAGGAACAAGGGATAGAAAATTCTATCCACTCTTCTTTTCGGCTGGGTTTGCGGAAAGAAATTACCCCTTTACTTAAAATATAACCACCCGAACCACAAATAAACTTGTATTTTTGTCAGCTTTCCCAATAATGAAGTGTCATTGTAAATAAAAAGGTAAGCGTGTTTTTCTTTTGATATTATGATGCAATAATAGTTTCGAGTACAAAATGTGGCAAACTGTTTCGCTAACAACAAGGGATAAATAAAAAACTGTTGAAAATATTTTTAAGAACAACTTCAAGAAAAAATGCTATTTTTTTTTATATTACTCAACAAAAGTGAAAAATGAAAAACTGTAGTTAAAAATGAACCTGTTATCTGTTAATATTCTAAGAATTGATTGGTTTTAAATGTGTTGTTGTTTTGTTGTTTTTGTAAAAAAAAAAACTATTTATTTAACCTTGATTAATTTTGTACGATTAATTACGAAGACTCAAAGACGGCACAAGTAAACGGTAACAAAAGTATCAAGTTGACTTATAACTTTTTATTTGCACATTACATCCAAATGCACTGTACGGTGGGTTTAAAATAAAATAAAATACATGTCATCTCACTAGGAACAAAAAAGCAGCTTTGTGATAATAAATAAATTGAATAAATTATACACAAATTAATTAATACACGAATATAATGTGGTGTCAGATGATCCTACCGATCCCCGATGTGGCTGTGGCTATTGTGGTGGTGGTGGATGTGGCTGATGTGCATGTGGATGTGGCTTTCGTTGTTGTGGTGGTGGCTGCTGATGTGGTGGTAGAGATTGTTGAAGATGAAGCATGTAATTCGTGAAAATGTCCATGGATCTGTTGATATTTTCGGTCAATGTTGGCAGGATGTGTGTCACGTAGTTGTGAAACGCTAGATGGCTTTCTCTGATAATGGCATGTATAGGCTGCCGGCCTGCCTTTGCCTGTTGAAGTTGGATATTTCTTCCGACTGGGTTATCATCTTGAGCCAGTGCGTCACGAGGTGGTAGTAGTTGAGGTGCGGGCTGTAGATGTGCGGCAGGTTGGAATGGTTGACGTAGTGGTCGTGCGGCTGGCTGTAAGGGTTGAGGGAGTGGTCGTGCGGCTGGCTGTAATGGTTGAGGGAGTGGTCGTGCGGCTGGCTGTAAGGGTTGAGGGAGTGGTCGTGCGGCTGGCTGTAAGGGTTGAGGGAGTGGTCGTGCGGCTGGCTGTAAGGGTTGAGGGAGTGGTCGTGCGGCTGGCTGTAAGGGTTGAGGGAGAGGTCGTGCGGCTGAAGGGTAGGGTTGTTGCTCTGGTGTGGCTGGTGCAACATTCATATGTCGCAACCTCCTCTCCAATGGAATGCCCGTAGCTGCGTGTCGCATGTCCCTTGCTCTCTGCACAACAAGTCTACACATTGATGACAAATGAATGTTGTTGAATATTATGTATGCAACACTAGTTATTGGTCAATAGGATCATTATGGAAAATAAATTTGAACAAAACGCAAAAGACGGTGTTGTTGGCATTTGACTGTTCTCGGGACCCAACGCCAATGGCACCAGACATCCATCTCAATAAAATTCAAGCAATTTTTCCACATTTTACTATGTAATGGTAAAATGTGGAAAAGTTGCTTAGAGAATGTTACTTCATTACACGGGCTACCCATTTTGGGTGCAATTAGGGTCGAACGGGGAGGGGGCTCATTTACGCAATTATGGAAATGTTGAAATTAGAAAGCTCTATCAAATAGGGAAAAAATAACTATTACAAAAATAAATCGTTGTTTTTAGCAAGAATTATTCGTAAAATGGCACGAAAAAAAAGTAAAAAGCTTGAAAACGACAACAGGTGATGAAATTCCTCTTGCAGCTATTTTGGATTCCCAGAATCTGATTGGAATGATCACATGAGATGATCAAAATGAATGGTTTGAATTTAGAATTAACATAAAATATGTATTGACAGCTCTACAAAATCGGAACACTGTTTATTATTTGTTGTTCACTTTGGCCAAAAAAAAGGGATTTTTGGTTTTACTCGTGTATTGTACTATAAAAATCGCTATCATTTGGGAAATTTAGGAAAAATCACCAGTTTTGTTTGGTCGTTAAAGGCACTGTACACGTTTGGTAATTACTCAAAATATATATTAGCATAAAAACTGACTTGGTAACGAGCAACAGAGAGCTGTTGATAGTATAAAACATTGTGAGAAACGACTCCCTCTGAAGTAACGTAGTTTTTGAGAAAGAGGTAATTTCTCACTAAAAAAATAAAAGACTTCTTGCAAGAAGCCTTTTATTCCTATCTGAAAGCACACAAATTTGTACAACAAGGGTGTTTTTTCTTTTATCCTTTTCTTGCAACTTCAATGACCAATTGAGCCCAAATTTTCACAGGCTTGTTATTTTATGCATATGTTGGGATACACCAAGCGAGAACACTGGTCTTTGACAATTACCAAACGTGTTCAGTGCCTTTAAGGAGAGCTGATAAAAACGTCCAGAGTGGGGTACGTTGTGGTCCCTCCTTGATCCTGATACGGTTAATACTAATAGAGATAGGGAGTCAAAGTCATATCATTCTCACCTGCATACGTCACGATTGATGATGTCCCGAACTCTTCTCCGCAACCTTTCATTATTTCGATGCAGATATGTCTCTGCAATTGGTCCTTCTGGGTCGCAATTCTCAAGCACGTACGTTACAATGCGTCCCCACTGAGCACCGTGGATGTTATACCCAATCAGCGTCAGTCTTTTCTCCTCAGCAGAGACGTGAACTCTCGGAACATTTGCCATTTTGAGACGGTGAGGTGTGGCACCAGCAACATCAAAGGCTGATCTGACTTGCATATACCCGTCTTCACAAACCTCTGCTGATGCGAAGGTTGAGGTATTATAGCATCTTCACAAAACATCTTTACAAACCTCTCTAAATCCGACGGTAGCCCACTATTATAAAACATGTTTACAAACCTCTGGTAATCCAACGGTCGAGAGTATAAAACATCTTTCCGACGGTTGAGGTATTATAGCATCTTCACAAAACATCTTTACAAACCTCTCTAAATCCGACTGCTTATGAATCACAATAAAGGCAACGTATTTGACGACCGTCGTGCATGGAAATTTTGGGTGGAGCAATCCTAGGAGAGCTATTCATTGGCTCTGACTTAATAGTCAACCGACCGACGTACGTTAAAAACCTAAGAACACCAGTTAGATCCCGCAGAGAAATTCTTTAGCGTGTACAAAACCAATGGGGACGTATCAACAACAACAAAACAATGGGAGAACAAAGAGAAGTCCTCTATTCACTGGATTAACAAACATGTGCGTGTGTGCGAGGAACAACGATTCGTATAATAATGTAGGAACACTAGAAATTCGTTTCTTGTGTAGTGACTTCTTTGAAAAATGGCATCTGGACAAACTATTGAGAACCGCCCGTAATGAGCCTCAAATCATTTCCAATCCTAATCACCCATTAGGGTGCACCCCGCTAAATAAACTCCCGTAGCATGCAATGCAAAAGGCTAAAATATTCAAAAATACAAACAAAAATATTTAGAAGTCTCACAGCTTTTTACAGTAAAGGGAAAATTATCCATTGACTCTTGAACTTTTATCCTCTGCTCAATTCAATTTGGGGATTTCCAAGGCCGAGAGTTATTCTTCCTCCAAATAAAAACACCCCTAGGGCAGTGAAATTTTCCAAACGTCCGAGCATTAATCTTGAAAAATGTCCCTACACCTCTCAGTCAATAAGACCATTTTTTTCAGGGCCTACCGGAATGTCATCCAAAATACCTCAAGTTGGAAGTCAACAACCCCTCAGGTCACAATATTGGGCAAAATCTTTACACCTCCCCCTTTTTGGGGCTCTCAAATCTGTCTAAAATAGTTGGTTGCTATGGGATATTACATTGGTTGCTATGGAACGGTACATAAGTTGCTACGGGTATAATACCTTGTTTGCCACGTGTATAGTTCACATCCTCTATGTTTTAAAAAAATGAAACAAAGAAATCATTTTGACCCCGACTCAACGTTGCTTTTCGTCGAGTTTCGCGAAAAGCCCCGTGACGTCACCATTCTCGGGTAAATCCGTGTGACGTCATGTGTGGGAGTGGTGTTTTATACCACTGTGCAGTATGTACGCATTTCAATGGAAAGGGCATTATTCTTAGGCAACGTCGAAAAGAAAAGCCTCTAAAATGTTAGGTAGCAGAGGGATTTATTATTTACGAAGAAGAGGTGTATACTGTTCAAGCACTGCTGGTAATATGGCAAAGAGGGGAGCTCTCCCGATGAGAGAAGGGACAATACGGTGGGAGTTCGTCTCGCAGAACCACCGTTTTGAGCCGTTTGCTGTTGCAGCGGTACCGGTAGTACCAGTGTCAGATGCAATTGTTTCCGCCATGCAATACTGTCCGCTCCGGGCACTTTTGCATATGCAATCGTGTCCGGGGCTATGCAAAACCGTCCGGCGGACATGTAGATGTACATGCATGTGCGTAAGCGAGCGTGCATGCACTGAACGTATGCACATGTGCAACATGAATATTCACGTATTTTATGATTGCAGCGAATACCCAACGGCAGAATATTTTCCCATAGGCTACGACGGGGGGGGGTACCTCTAGTGAGGGCGCTATTTTTTGTTGTGGTCTGGCTGACACACGTTCACGAGTTGTTTTTCCATGCAAGTTTTACGTCAAAGATCTCCTTTTCTAATGGCCTTCCTATAGCCAAGACTACCACTCGCTCTCTAAAAACCGGACAATCTTGTCAAATGCTTCAGGTTCCTTTAAGAGCAACCCTGGCGATGGAGCTGAAAATTACAAACCGTCCACACCATAATTCATGTTATTCATGACATTCACTTAGCTTGTAAAAAAATGGCGAACGTACTTCGTGTTCCGTCGACCAATAGAGGGCGTTTAATTTACCGCATATGCAATAATGTCCGCCGGATAGTATTGCATAGAGGACATAATTGCATGCGACACCGGTACCCAACAATGAAGCTGGCAACAGCGAGAGCGATTCGAGATCAACTGCATGCCCAATATAGTAATACAGCATGGTAAGTAGTCTCGTCTCTTCAGTTATGGGGTTACTAAGCAAATTGAATCACTTCATGATTGTTTATTGTTGTTCTTTTGGGGCGTTCAGTTACACGTAGCCCTATGATAGGACCCTTCCTCTGTGCTTTACACTGTAGTTATACGAAAGTGCAAGGTCGCCAGGGCTAAGTTACACGTTGACACAATGCATGCAGAGCATTAATTAATTTGTATTTAGTAGGTTTAGTAGGTTTGATGTTCACAGAACGTCAACGCCATAATATCTCTTGGTTGCACCATTTTGGAATCATCCATTATGCAATACTTTGCAGGCTGTGATTGGGTCCATGGTTTTGCGTACGCCTGAGGGAGCAAAATGGCACCCGAGGCGAACCCCAAGGGTTGTTCTAAACAACCACTCATGGGATTTTTTGTTTTATTATTGAAAATTTGCAAAAATGTTGTATTTGGTCACAACATCTGTTAACACCACTAAATGTTTAGTTAACATTCGGCCGTTCATGCCAATCAGAGCGGTTTGTTTGTCAACAATAGAAAGGTATGTTGCAGGCTGTTGTAGAGCCGAGGGGGCTAATGGCACCCGAAACTAAGCCGAGGTTCCATTTGCCCCTGAGGGTGTACAAAACCAATGAACCCATCACAGAGCTTGCAACAATTGTTTTGTTATACCATGGTAATCGATTCATCTTCCAACATTGTTACGACGAAATTGGCACATTAAAAAAGCAGACGAACAGAGGCGAACGAATTGTAAACAACAATGGCGGTCGTTGACAGAAACTGTTCCCTACGGCACATCGCATATAGGAACGTAAATGTATTTTCCTGCGTTACAGGGTATAGCAGGAAAATATTGTCTGTTGGGCACTAGCAAGCGGGTACGCTTGAAAAGAATTTGGTATGCATAGCCCAAGTTGGGCTAGGAATGTAGCCCAGGGCGTGGCGCATTCCTAAAGGCGCCACAACCCAGTAAGAGAATGGGTTTGGGATCATTCCAGCCCGCGAACACCGTTCTGCTGGGACGGTTTAGTTTTAAAATTGAAGGAATACATGATTGACGTTTAAGAAATTTAATAAGATGGTATAAATCAGACACAGATTGGAAAACGGTTTCAGAAGATATTACATTTGTTTTATAGCTTATTTTCAGGGGACGAAATTATTCACGGTCTTTAAAGCTGAAAGATGAAAACGTTTATATTTGGTGACAAAAGAAAAGCAGACAAAGGATCTAAATATAATTACAATAATTTGAGAAAGAATTACTTTAAAAGAAAAATATTTAAATTATTTGTAGATTTATTTGCATTAAAATAATTTGTAAAGTGTAATATTTCCATTTAGCTAAATTTGTAACAGAAAGTAGGCCACAAGGTTTTCCAGAGTCTTTTAGCTCAAAGAGTTTTATCTCTGGTTTTTAACCCTTGGCACAGTAAGTCCTATACATTGTAAACATATAGGTGGGGGTACTGGAGAGAACGAGAAAACGATGCAATGCAATGTATTGAGAAAAAGTATTGATCGGGAAAAAACAGTTGAATAAACTAGCCAGCAGCAAGTTCGGCAGGCTCAACTCAATTTTGGTGTAAAATTGTGAAAATTATTGACTACGATAATTTTGGTTTAATGCGTGACAAGGCACGCTATGCGTGGAAAACAGACATCAATTTACCACCAGCGTAGTTACAAACTCGAACCCGGGAAATTTCGAATAACTGTACAAGGCACTCGAAACGACCAACGGGCCATGAACATGCGTCTTTGTAGCACATCACGTGATTTGTTCTCGACCAATACAAATTCACAATCTACCGTGGTACAACAAGTCTTGCCGTACGCAGACTTTACAACACGCTCTCCATCTTCACATGCAATTTGACTCCCAAAATGGCATCCCATGGGCAGAGAGAGAGAGCAATGGGTCTGTAGGGACACTTTCTGAACTGTACAAATTCAGAAGTGCGAGGTTTTTCCCTCTGCTGGTACATAAGGATAATAATTGGCCAGTTATTATTTAAAGGCACTGTACACGTTTGGTAATTACTCAAAATATATATTAGCATAAAAACTGACTTGGTAACGAGCAACAGAGAGCTGTTGATAGTATAAAACATTGTGAGAAACGACTCCCTCTGAAGTAACGTAGTTTTTGAGAAAGAGGTAATTTCTCACTAAAATAATAAAATACTTCTTGCAAGAAGCCTTTTATTCCTATCTGAAAGCACATAAATTTGTACAACAAGGGTGTTTCTTCTTTCATCATTTTCTTGCAACTTCGATGACAAATTGAGCCCAAATTTTCACAGGCTTGTTATTTTATGCATATGTTGGGATACACCAAGTAAGAACACCGGTTTTGACAATTACCAAACGTGTTCAGTGCCTTTAACAAGAAAATCACACAACCATGTTGTTTATTTATCATATTTTATTATTTTCGTACATTTCCCTGTTGCAGCATTACAATAGGACTACCGTAACCAAACAGTTTACCAATAGAAAGAAATACATTTTAACCCCGAATCATTAGCTTGTAGATTTAACGCAGTTTTTATTTATTGTTTTTTTTTAAGGGTTGGAGTTCAATTAGAAACGATGTCCTGAAATTATCATGTGTCAACAGGTGAAACGTAGGTTTTCCCGGTCATTTTTGGCAACAAAGCGCTATTTTCACTGTCATGCATTCGTCATTCAATTTCACTTCGAGGCATGCGAGTTAAGATTGCATTGTATTCGATTAAACTTGTGAGGCGTTAGTTTTAGCCATGTGAAATTAGCGTTAAATTTAGCAGAGTAGGCGCAAGTGGAGATTTCTACCAATTTGAATTGTACTTTCATTTTACGACAAGCGATTTCGCACAATGGGCATTGACAACAAATTACAAAAAACAAATGCAACCATACAGATTTCTTTATTTCCTTGTTTCTTTGTTTTCAAAGAATGTACGTTGGACTATTTCACTAGAAGCTGTGTCACTGTTTTTTGGGTCTTTTATTCTCCGTGCATGTGTTTTATTTACCATCTATCTGTTGGCGTGCCAGGCATTTCTGCATTTGTTTGGCTGTGGTTACCACTGCGTACATTTCTTCACAGATTCTTCATTTTATACAGTTGTAGCCTACTTATAGCAATCGTTGTCGAAGAACATCAGGAAAGTGATTCTCATACAATGAGTGAAGCATCTTTTAAAATCTAAAGGAAATTCCATTTTCATTAGAGATCACCAAATCATCAAATTAGCTACATGCACAAAGGTAGGGCCATAATTATATTGGTAAATACAAATGAATGACAAAAACTTACTTGGTGCACAAGATGGGAAGCACACTGCAGCTGTTGATAATAATATAAACTATTTTGAGAATGGATTCCCTTCAAAGTAATGGTTTTGATAATTATTTTTCACCCCAAAACATTTGATTCTGAGAAACGATTCACGCATGAATCGTTTTTTCAGATTTATAATTTATGTGGTGTCCGTTCGCAAATGCTGCGGCCAGAGATGCGGTTGGTACCGACGTTCTTGTAAAAAGACCGTGAACGCTTTTTGCTGTTTTCTCAGCAGGAAGACACTATTCAGCTGAAACTTTCACATGTGACTTTTATTGTATCTTTCTTTAAAAGTGTTGCCTATAAATCGGCATTATGTTGACAAAAACCAATATATGACCCATACCTTTAATTCCCTTTAAATTGCCTGCCCGAAAACGAATCTGAACGATCAAATGCACGCTGCGAAAAGCTGCTGGGAATTTCAATGTTGTTGAGTCCATTGTTAAATTAATGTTGTCTTTAATCACATGACGCAAAAGAACAATCTTGACATTAAGTGAAATTGAATGGCTGTTTTGAGGAGCTTTCATTCGCGCGAAATAATTATAATAAAGTGACGTTTAAATCGGCCGCTTCGTTGCCGAAAATGACAGGGAAAACCTTTTTGAAGAAACACAAACAAACAGAGGTTCGACGATAAAAGATAGACGATTAAAGAACTAAGTAATCTGGATCTAGCTTAAAGTAACACAACATTTGGATAAGAAAAACACAAAATTATATCGCTGGCTAAATCTTCCCTTTGGTAATCCTTAGTATTGGCACCATAGCTTTCTCATCAGAGGACTTCACGTAGGGACACCAGCGTATTTCCACCAACTCCCACAATCCCTTTTGGCGACCAGCCTCAATGGCTGCTTCCAACTTGTCTTTCCATTGGTCAATGACTAAACCGCCCACAGTTAGCATGATGAAACCTCCTACAGAGGAAGGAAACAAACGTCTTGCTTAGCCGAAACGGGTTTACCAGCCAAAATACAGTGTAATATACACTGTTCGTGACTGGGTCCCTGCTATGTAATGCTCAGTAAAGTGTTAAGCAATATTTTCCGCTTAACAGCTTTATGAAAATGGGACCGGGTAAGAGGGCGTTAACTTATTAATCCATTGGCTAAATATCGTACCTTGAAACTGCCGGTCAAAACAAATCCCACTCTGCAAGGACCAGGTGAATTATACATTCTCAAACAGTACAAATTTTATGGCATTGTTTAGCAAGTAATAATGGTTGGAGAAATAGTTGTAATTTGAACATTCTGATGATCCCGAGTTTGGTTCAGTTGGGGGAGTATGGTGATCCCGAAGGGACATTGCAAATCACACATTTTCGTATGGACCAGGAACCACAGTTTCCCATTTCCCTCCCCCATGTGTAAACAAAGAAGAACAATAATTTATTCATTTATTCTCACCTGTTTTTGTTATGCGAATGAGTTCTGGGAAGCAGGCATCGGTCACGTGACCGGGGACTCCGAAAGTTCCACACATCAAGACAGCATCGTAGCAATCTGCGGAAGTTCGCGAAAAGGAGCAACATATAGCATCAGTGTGGATCTAATATAGGGGGACTTGAGGCATCAACTGAGGGTCAAAAACATCATGACATTCTTTACATAAATTGCAGATAATAATGGTATATGACCGTGACTGACCTTCCGGGATTTGTGTCTGGTGCTCATCTAGAGTGTCACATATGTAATTAGTATACACACCAAGTGTCTTACTGTAGTCTAGCGAACCCTGAGATGGATCCAACAGCCATCGATGTTAATGAATCCTTGAGTTTTCAACTATTGGAATAAGATGAGGCATATTTATGGATACAACTGATCTTTTTGTGATTGCTCGAGGGTGATGGTTCCCGGTTTTGGAACCATGCAGGAGGATCCGCCTGCCATTCTGAATCAGTGCACAGATTTAAGTATTAATTATTACTTATAGCTATTGTAATTATTGTAGATGGCTGACAACGGGAAGGCTGATACAACATACGTTGACCAGGTAAACAGTCTCAACTCATACATCGTACCTGTAGACATATTTAGCCTTATTGGTTTTTGAAATGAATTCCCACTGTTAGCCAACCACGGGTTGGAAAAATTAGGCATCTACAGTGAAGTTCAAAAAGCAAATTGAAACTGATTTCGTTCCCTCGAAATTTAATACGAGGGAAGGTAATAATATTTCGAGGGCACGAAATGATTTCGAGGGAACGAAATAATACTTCGGGGGGACAAAATAATATTTCGAGCGAATGAAATTATTTGTTCGAGGGGACGAAATATTATTATTATTATTTGTTTGTACCTTCTTCAATTTATTTTCACCTGTCCCTTTAGGGGCTCCGTTAAACATTCTTCTTTATTGTTCTAATCTTATTTTAAGATGATGTCGTTATTATTATACTTTTCCTGCAGAGACGATGCTTGACACCACAATTGTAATAAGTCTTTCAAAATGGGGCACCCTGATGACGTCGATTTCAAAGGGTTCAATACTTGAACTTGTTCGTAAGAGATACTTTACCTCCTCTCCTACCATCCCAGTTCCCGATGCTGCATCTAAGACTTTCGCGGTCTTATCAAGTATGAAGTCGGCTGCAATACTCGCCAGGTTAATTGGAGCTAGGTATCCATTATTGCGCGATCCCTATACAGTGTGTGACAAAAAAAGAAAAAGCAAGTGTTGAAATAAACAAAGCAGTATTCAACCTCTTCTCCGACCGTCCTGTTTCCGGATGCTGCATGTTAGATTGTCGCGGTCTTACCCAAGATGAAGTCGGCTGCAACGCTCGCCAGGTTAGCCGGACCTAGTGAACATGGCAGTGTGCACAACAAAGAACCGTGACGTGGAGGAAAATAAACACATAATAACGAAAGTATTTTGTTAGGCAAAATTTTTGTATATTATTTATAAGGAAAATATAAAACGGGTTTAGTGCAAAAGTTTGACTTTTAGCATTGATCATCGGAATGTTCTTGTCTGCTTCTAATTTCACAGAAGGGACATTTCGCCCCCACCGGGCAATTTGGGGGCGGTAATGATGACTCAGACATTACTAGGAAGGTCTTTCAAAAATCGAATATAAACATCCACAAAATTAACCCCCTCAAATTGAACCGATTCGTTGGTATTCAAAAACAAAACTGTGATCAAGTGACATATTATCTGAGCAAAACATTTGGCTCACAAGATCATGACAGTTAGTTTTACCTCCAGTGGCATTACATGTTTATTATTAAACCAAATTAAACTCAGATTTATTACAATTATCATCCAGTGAGATTACAAAAGTGGACATATCACATAGTGGTTTGAAATAAATAATATTGATGGAATAGACACCTCAATTTTTAAATTCTGAAAGTCCAAGTAACGGACCGTGGCTCATATGGTGTATCTGTTGGGTTTATAGAACGTGGAAGACGGTAGACCCAACAACCAAAAACCACCATTCCAGTATGTTAAGCAAAAAACTCAAGTGATATGATTGTTGAGAAAGGTGGAGCTTGGTCAAATCAATAATTCAAAGAAATTGTTTTAAATATGGGATTTTAATATTGTATTACTCCCAAATTTTATTCTGATGGAGCTGTGGTTCTTTCACGGACGCTTGGTTTGCTAACACACAACGTACGGGGGGGGGGGGGCTAGCGAGGTACGAACTCCATAGCGAGAGACCAATGTAAGACGCACACGAGACTCGGTGGGAGCAGACCACTCGATTTTCGGAAGGATGCTCATAATGATCTTCGTTTGAATTCACTTTTGGACAAAATGTTTCAATTGCCGATGTATAAAAGGAAATGATAGTATCTGCGGCAGCTGCGACTGCCACCGCCGTTGCCATGGCCGTGGCCGTGGCCGTGGCCGTTGTCGTTGCCGTGGCCGCGTTGCCGTTGCCGTTGCCTTTCGTTGCCGTTGCCTTTACCGTGGCCGTTGACGTGGCCGTTGCCGTCGTCGTTGTTGTTGGTGGTGGTGTTGGTGTTGTTTTGGTTTTGGTGGTGGTGTTGGTGTTGTGGTACTTGTTGTGTTAGTTGTGATGTCACTCACAACCTTACCTCAGTGTATGTGCTCGACCAGTCGTTATAAGCCTTTGCCAGCTCAGGTCCACCATTTGGGTAGGTATAGATCAGATTCCGAAAATATTGATGATGCTTTGACAAAGCGTCCATTCCAAGTCCCTCACTGTGATTACCAGTCGATTTGTCTTCATTTCCCATATTGGCACCTTTTGTATTTAAAGACAAAGTATACAATTGTTATCTATCGGGAAAGGATCAAGTTTCAATCAATCTGGAAGTTCACTTATAGAAGCTCGTCTGAATACTGTCAGAGTCTCGAAAAAGTAGATGAAGAACCCAAAATCACCGAAGTGCTTAATTCATTCAGCAATCGAAGTGCTGTAACTTACATTACTTACCTAAAAGTAAAATAATATTAATCATAATATACCACACACAGATCCTTGTAATTTGATTGGTGGAACACGTGCCACGTGTCATTCTTTTGTTGCCATGATACTGTCATGACGCTCCAAAATGTAGTATTATAGAGTCCAAGGTGGAAAATTATTAGACACTTCACAGCGTCTTCTCCAAATGACTATGGAGTCTACATTGCCGTCCACATGGTTTAGAAGGTGTTTTTATAGAATTTTCAGAGTGTGGGGTGGACGAGTTTCCATATCTGTTTTGTGTTTATATTTTGAGGAAATTTCAAATGACAAAGATCTAAGTGCGATTAATTAAGCCTACATATAAAACAAATGTCGAATGCATTTCGCTCGTGTATTGTCGCTGAATATAATCACTCGGTGAAATATGTCTATTTTCCATTTCACGAGGCGAAGCTGATTGAAATGGAAAAATCTAGATTTTACCCCGTGATTATAATCTCCGACAATGCACTCAAATGAGAAACTACAGAAACTATCATTGTTTAAAAATTCTTCGCCCGATTTTAGTTCTTGGTCGATTTAAATGTTAAAACTGCAGCTATTTTTCTAGATACGAGAAAGTTATAAGCTTTCACTTAAGGTTTTGCACGAGAAATATTAATGGTAGTTTATGTAAGATTCTGTGTGCGTCTCTTAAACTTCAAACGTTTCCAAACTCCTTTATTTGCAATTCTCGGAAGACATTACATCAACGGTCGGGTTCGAAATCTACATGTATGAAAAATAACAATGTCTAAAATATAAACCTTACTCAAATCTTAATGAAAACTTTAATCAAACTTTAGTGAAACCTTTAATCAAACTTTAGTGAAAACTTTAATCAAACTGCTCCTTTAAGTAAATCCCTTTAATGAAAAGTCTAGCAGTAAAATCTCCAGTGAAAGTACCTTTGTAAATGCATATCAAATAGCAATCCAAAATAGTCCTTTAATTATCTCTTCTGCTCTTCTCTCAGATTATACTTAACAAATGACAATCCAGCTTTAATATAAAAGAAAACAAAATTAACTTACACTGTTTTGCGTCCAATTTATAGGCAGTATTCACAGGAATCTTAAGCACTTGTGGTATAACTTGTTGTATCAAAATGAATGGTTAATAAAACAATGAACATATGGCAAAGTCTAGTATCTTGTGTCTAAAATGCTATGTAAAACAATAGACAATTAGGGCCAGACTATTGAACTAAGAAATCTTCTCTCAACAAGTGAGGGCAGTATACAGGAAATTATCATTAAAGAAACAAAAAAGAAAAGTAAGATGCTGCAATCTTACAGTTATTAAAAAGTGAAAATTAGTTATCCTCGGGATCCCGACACCATGCATTAAAAATGCTTGAATTATTGCTTTCATTGCTCGCCCTATTGCTGCACAGTTAGGCCGCTGTGTTCTGACCAAAGATTCTAGAGCACTAAAGGCGCAAGGTGGGGAACTATGGAGCTCTATCTATTGGGGATTGTGAACTACGCATGGGACGCCATTTCAGCAAGCAACTGTTTTATTGCCGGTATATCATTGTTGGTAGGTAGCAATGGTCATTGTCTGTACTGATCTATTGTTGCATCAAACGAGTTGCTTGCTGAAATGGCGTCCAGTGCACATTTCACATTTCACTTCCCCATCATGCGCCTATAGGGCGCCGTTTGTCAATATTAATGAAGTGCTTAAAAAGTGTGCCTATTTCTATGTTTGAGGCACATGGTGGCTTGATTTGTCACCCTCAAAACACCAAAACCTCAGAGCTTCAGGGGGCTTCGCCACCTGGACCCCCACCGGGGCTTCGCCCCTGGACCCCCATCATTGCTGTTAAAGAAATGTTTCTAGTAAATTTTGAAGATTGATATGGATCTGAATTGCTTAAAAGGTGTGTCTATTTCTCTGTTTTTGGTTATTATATTGAAAATTGCACTACCATATCGTTTGTCCCACCCAACACCTTTTTTGTCCCTAAATAAATATTAATTGTAGCCTGCATTTTTATTTATAACTCAAGATGGCTGATTCAATGACTCCCAACTCGAAAATGACGTTTAAATAATGATTTTGCTTTTTTTATTGTTAAAGTGGTCAGATATTGCATGAGGATCTAGAATCCTAACTGTTTCCGGAACCCATGCCGTTAGGGCTACGCGTTACGCGCTCACAGGCGCCACAAATTACATTCACCATTTGCGGCTTGGTACATTTTCACGCCCCCGTTTGGGAAATCCTGGATCCGCCCCGGGCAACGGGTGGCATACGCCATCTGAGCATTAAATATGCAAAAATTATATTGAAACAAAGCTGTAATTGAGTTGTTTTTCAGATATAATAACCAATATCACAGCGCGAAAATGGTGCACCAAATAAGGCCTTCAATGACAAAAATGTCCAACTGAGGGGGGGGGGTACATCACCCCTCAGACTCCCCCCATGCGTCGCTGCGCGACGGGCTGTGCTAACGCGCCGATGTACTTTTTCTTTCAGAGCAATGGAATCTGTGTCATTCCACGGTCTTTTCGAAACCACGGTTTTGGCTTAGGCTCCGGCTTAGGCTCCGGCTTGGTCAGTAAAGAGGACAGGGCCAACTTTTAACACTATATAAATACGCTTGCCGAATGAAGCTCCAAAAGTTATCGCCGTCAAGATTTACCTACCTTCTGGTTTTCAATTTCCGTCTCTCCGCCGAAGAATATTGCAGCGACTGTATAGAACAAGGTAGCGTTAGGAACAAACTGATGTTAACGTCCACCTCTTCAAGCATGCAACCCTGCAAAACGTATACCAGTGAATTCTAAACCTCTAAGTAATAAACCTGCTCGACGAGGATCTCCAACACCATCCAAAACATGTTCTTGAAAAGTACCTAACAAACCCAACACGCTATATAATATAGACACATCGCGAGCTACCCAAATTATGATTACACATTTTCGGACAGGAAAGGAAATATTATAGCCCTTGACCAAGGCTATCCGGCCGGATGGATAATAGACAAAATTATGCTACTCAATTATGATTACGTAACCCTCCGAGCAGCCACGGGAAAAAAAGTACATGCTGGACCCAATGGCCGCGCTCGGAAGGCAGATTGTATTACGGGTAAATAATTGTGTTTGGGGGCACAATTCTTGTTGTAATGGTCCGAGCAGATGAACAGATGTTCCCTGGAACACACAGACTAAAGATTGAAGCATTCTGGAAATTTACACATTGGTTCACTACTAATTTTCAAAACATAGCACATTTCGAAAGGATTAAGTTTTTGTGCACCTTACGGTTTTGGGGTTCGGATAAATCACGTGATCTTTGGAGTCGGTGGGGTCCGGGGGCAAAGAGTTCTGAGCCTTTGGCGTTTTGAGGTGTGGAAAATCAAGCCTCCGTGTGCCCCAAACAGAGAAATAGACAAACTTTTTAAGCACTTTAGATCCATATGAATCTTCTAAATTTACTGGAAAAATTTCTGTAACATCGATGGTGGGGTCCAGAAGGGAAGCCCCGGTGGGGGTCCAGGGGGTGAAGCCCCCTGAAGCTCGAGCTTTTGGCGTTTTGAGGGGTGAAAATCAAGATATATTTACTTAATGTGCATTCTTTTCTAGAGATAAAAGATTCAGAGTGTTGAAACTATTTCTTTGCCGTTGGTAGGTTTACAAAGAAAGTTTATTTACAAAGTGTAGGCTAGTCTTGTTCTGATTTTTTGAAAAGTTATCCGTTGAAAAGTCTAAAGCTTTCCCAATTTCTGGGATATAGATCTAGTAAAGCTAATTTGTTTAGGCTGGTTTGGCTGAGACATCTTTAAGTATTTGTGTTGTTATCTATGCAATTTTCCAGGTTTAGTTTGGAGGCATTTTTTTTTCAGCACCGTGACCGAACTTTTTGCCTTGTGTGTGAACATTTGTCCCTTTTTTTAGGTGTTCGTGCAATATGTGCACGAACACCTCTTTGATTTTGTTCTGTTTTTTTTCTTCTTCATTAGGTGTTCGTGCAATATGAGCACGAACACCTCCTTGTTTTTGTTCCGTTTTTAGGTGTTCGTGCAATATGAGCACGAACACCTCCTTGTTTTTGTTCTGTTTTTTAGGTGTTCGTGCAATACAAGCACGAACACCTCTTTGTTATTGTTCTGTTTTATTAGGTGTTCGTGCAATATGAGCACGAACACCTCTTGTTATTGTTCTGGTTTTTTTTTTAGGTGTTCGTGCAATACAAGCACGAACACCTCTTTGTTTTTGTGCTGGGTTTTTTCTTTTCTTCTCCATCTTCTTCTTCTTCTTCTTCCCTGGAACTCTTCTCTAGAGCATAACTCAAGATTGAAACTGAATTGAACATTGAAACTCATCAGACAATTGAACCTAAATATATGAAGACGGCACAGTTTTCATGACGTCATGATGACGTCATCGGGTGTCGAATTACAAGGTTTTTAAAGTTGAAAAATGACCATTTGGTATTTGCTGTATCTCATTGAATATGAAAGCTATGATGTTCATAATTGGGCATGTGATAGATCAAGACTGGGGCTACATTTCAAAAGATAACGTCAAAATCGTATGACCTTTTATTCAAGGTCATGCCCCTAGGTCAACGTTTGCCTTTGGTTTTTTTCTTGAAAAACATCATTTTCGGGCTTATCTACGGCATAACTCAAGATTGAAATTGAATTTTACATTGAAACTCATCAGACATTTGCACCTAAATATCAAGACGACACAAACTTGATGATGTCATGATGACGTCATCAGGTATTGAATTACATTAAATCAAAGTTTAATATTTGAAAAAAAAATCATAACTCATGAACGACATGTTGATTTTTTACAATCTATACATCATCGGAGAGTTCGTTAAAGGTCCAACAGACGCTACACAAAATGTGACCCCATTTGACCTAGACTTCCGGTTCAACCCGGAAATTTAAAATTTCATAAAATTCGTATCTCAAAAACTATTTATCATTTCAGCATAACTTTTGCATCAGGTTGTAGAACGTTGAGCCTGCTCAAACTTTTGCACAGAAATAACAACATTTTGACATTTACATCTTGTCTTATAACCAACGGCATTAAAGCGCACGTTTGTGTTGACCCACTTTGATAACGCGAGATAGTGTAATAGCACGTGTACAGATACGGGTACATTGAACGTGTAAGTTCGGTTTACATCAACTACATGTAGGAATACATTTAGCATCGCTGCATGCTGCGCACCCCGGCATAAAGATAATCCATGTAATACCTGAAAAATTCGTAACTCCTGAACCACACATTGGATTTTTACAATCTATACATCATCTGAAAGGTCTTTATAAAACCTAACATACGCTACACTTATTGTGACCCCGTTTGACCCTGACTTCCGGTTGAAAACGGAAGTTGAAATTTAATGTTTCAAAATTCATAATTCCTGAACCACACAATGGATTTTTACAATCTATACATCATTGGACAAGTATGTAACAACTTAACAAACGATATACAGAATGTGACCCCAATTGACCTTTACTTCCTGTTCAAACCGGAAAATGAAATTTAATATTTGAAAAAATCAGAACTCCTGAACCACACATTGGATTTTTATCATCTATACATCATCACTTTTGTGTGTAATTTTACACAAATTCCTTGTTTTCTTCGTTCAAAAAGCAACTTTTATGACAAAAAGTGACATTGTTAATAAGAGTTTCAGTCTTTACAACAAATATGTTAAAAGCAAGTGCTGAGCTGTCAAATTTCTTGTGTAAATCCTCAAAGAAAAATTTAGCCAATGCATTAATTTGTTAATGGCTTTTGAAGACTGTTGGAATTACGTCACACTTTCCAACAGGTCTGGATGGATAGCCCAGCCAACTTCAAGACGATAAGTCTTTCACGCATGCGCATTCCGCGCCCGCGTGAGAAACATAACCTCTGACATTTCAGAAAAATTGTTTTCTATATCTTAAAAAACACTGTTTGGAATGCTTTACTGACATTTAAAAAATATATGTATTGCATTCTCAATATAAAACATTTTTTGTTTTCTTTTAGATTGTATAATTTATATAATATTTTTGTAAGCTAAACGCAATTTTTTTTTTATAGGTGAGAGGCTAGAGGTTAACGTACATCTTGGATGGTTTTTCTCGACGTGCATGACGTCGTGTGTCTGGACCGGATCAGACCAGCAGTTTGTTCGTTCAGAATTAAAACGTCATCAGTCATTAATTTGTCACGTCAGATTGCCGTTACGTACCGACCGACGCCACATTAGGCCTACACTTTTTAGCCAGGCGCGTCATGGTTGGTAACTTTATTTCAGGTAAGCGAACAGATTCAGATTTATTGACATTCACCAAAGGTGCACATAATATTTGGGAGTAGGCCTACAGGCCTGGCCTCATCGATTCCAGCCAGTACTTAACGTTTAGAGCAGAAGTAAAAATTTCATTTTACATTTTTATTAATCTTCCGGATTTTTCCGGATTTCCGGATTTTTCACTGCAAAATATGTGGTCTCCGAGTTCATTGTGAATTTGATATAAAATTTGGGGGGTAGGGTGTTGGGGGAATGCATTTATATTTCGCTAATCTCTCGTCTTTAAATCAGAAATTGTAAATTTACCTTAGTAAAATCATACCGCGGATCGACACACTGTTCGTGAAAAACGGCACGTAAACAATTGCCGCCCCGCTTCCATGTGCATCGCGTATGCAGCGAAATCAATAGATGTATGTGTAGACTTCTTTCATTCCTGGCTTCAATCACGGTGCGGTTTATTCATTGTTTGACCGTAATATGTTTACTGCTGCAGCAAAGAACATGTGTGGAGACTTTGGGAAGTCTACTGACAACAATGCGCGGTGTATGGATGCGCGCGCATTGTTAGACTTTTTTACGCACGTGTGTGAGAATCGTCGACGTCTGCATAAACCGTTAAGTCTCACATTTTTGGTGAGCTTTTTGAGATAAGATACATCTAGCATTTCTTATGATTTCATTATTGTTTTTTGAGTATTTTCCTCCTACTAACTCAACCCATGGAGGTAGCATATGCATGGTTCAACCACTGAGTGCGGCGCCGACGCTTGGTGACGTTGCCCAATTTCCGGACATTGCCCAAAATCCGGACATGCATTTTTAGCGTTAGATTTTTTCCGGATTTTTTTCCGGATTTTTCATCATCGCCCATTCTCATTGTGACAATGATGTGCCGGTGTCACATGAAATTCGGTCGTCGGTAAATACGGTCTGGGCCCAATTTCATAGAGCTGCTAAGCACAACAATTTGCTTAGCATGAAATTTCTTCCTTGATAAAAACAAGGTTACCAACCAAATTTCCATGTGTTGCATATTGCTTGTTACTGGTATTCAGCTGTTATTTGCTTATCCATGAAAATCACATGGACATTTGGTTGGTAATCCTGTTTTTATCAATGAAGAAATTTCATGCTAAGCAAATTGTTGTGCTTAGCAGCTGTATGAAATTGGGCCCTGGTCGTACAAACCGCGCTTGCGTGGGGGCACGTGGGTGTCAAGTTCTCGGAACGTGCTGAAGTCTCGGTAAATGTGGTCTGCTCTCGAGCATTCACGCTCAGTAGCGACCGAATGTGTGCGAGACAGCATTAAATTGGTGTACAAATAAGGCAACAATGGCAAAAAGAAAAGAGACAAAAAATTTGCTGTCGGCCATCTTGGATTATTTTTCGGTAGTATGGTGTATATTTTTCCGGCTGCCGGCTTTCTTTTAGCAAACGTTAATTTGCCGGCTGATGGTATAGCGCCCTATTTTCACATGTAGACATTATAAAAGCTATTAAAAAACATCATCTGGCATCGCCGTCTCCGTAGCACAGTGGATACGCTCGGTGATAAAGGACCCTACAACCCTGGTTCGATTCCCACCACAACTTTTTATTTTTCCATCCTAAAAAACTGTCAAATTCTTTATACAATGTATGTTTGAAATTCATTCTTACATTTAATTGCATAGCATAACCTTTTCTTTTTCTAATTCGTGGCTCTGGTCTGGAGGATTTTTTTTAAAGGGAAATATAGTCTGACACTGTAATAGTCTGAATCCCATCTCATTTATACTAAATCACGACGACAATGTTGGCAAGTACATGTATCCAGACTAAAAGAAAGCCGACAGCCGGCAAAATATCCACTGCCTTTTTTTTCAGATCTCGCAATATCTGGTCATGAGTGTAAATTCTACTTCCTGAAGCTCAAATTTTACGATGTTCAATAAGCTTTTGCTTTATCAGGCGAAAAATAGTAGATTTTTGTCCATTACAAAAAATGGTATGATTGTTTACAATTTGTTTGATATTTCCAAATGGGGAGGGTTCACATACAAACTCACTCATTCAAATTGTCCAAAGTTTCCCGCATAGATCAGTTTAACGTTGTCGTTCGGCTAACCCGTGGTTACAGTGACCATCATATGTATGTGACATTCAGATTTATGAAATCGGCGTAAACTCGCTATTTATTTTCAAGTAGGCTACAGTCAGTTTCCCGGGTCCGGGTCAGACCCAGTTCCGGATGGGGCCCAACTTTGCAACAACCACATTTTGAACTAACCTCTTACAAGTCACAGATTTTTTAATGATCGTAAAGAACAACATTTTGTCCGATACCAGTTAAAATATTAAGCGCATATCTTTATCAAGAAATAAATAATGGCTGTTTTTCTGCCGGAGGTCGACAGTAGCGATATTTTTTCACTAAAAACAAATTTATTTCAAAAAAAGTAGTTCAAATTTCTTACCTTTCAAATTTGAACGTCTCAGCAGATCAAAATATATTATTATTAAGACGTGTAATATATCTTTGTCACAAATACTGTGTAGGCGGGTTAATTTTTGTACGATAGAATTATCACAGTTGAGTTTTCTGTGACAGAAAACTATGCGCCAGTTCCGGGTCATGAAAAACTAAAAATGTCGGAGCGGTGGCGACGTACGCTGGGATCCGAGTAAAAAACCCACGGCTGTTTTGAACGTTTAAAATTTACAAAGTACTGATGGGAGGGACACTCGCCAGATAAGCACACAGAGGGCGCACTGACGGCTCTGGTATATAGGTTACATCGACTGGAAACTGGGCAAACGGACGATGATGTCTTTTTCGTCGGCACATCTTAAATACTTGTTTGTTTCTGTGAAAATTTTCTAGTGATAGTTATCACATCCGAAGGTGAGCTGTTTGATGTATTTTGTTGAAGTTGTTATAGAAACGGCGGCGAACGCGACCTGAATTAAAAAAACTGACCCATAACCGGGGAACTGACTGTATTGCAATTTCCAATATTCCATACAATAAAAGGCAGTGTATGTTTTGCCGGCACCGGCTTTCTTTTAAGTAAATGTTATTTTGCCGGCGGCTTTCTGAACATGCGCAGTTACTGTTTTGGGGGGACTTAAAAATTTTACCCTGAAAAATCTTAGTCTGGTTCTGTGCCATAATTGTGGTTGTGATTTAGTATAGATAAGATGGGATTCAGACTATTTACAATTTCTGACTATATTTCCCTTTAAAAAATCCTCCAGAGCCACGAATTAGAAAAAGAAAAAGTTATTCTATGCAAATAAATGTAGGAATCAATTTCAATATATACGATGTAAAAGAAGAATTTTGATACTTTTGGGAGATGAAAAAAGAACCTAAAAAATGGCAGCGTGGAGAATCGCACTCGGTGCGCGGGATCCGATGGCACCAAGCGTATCCATTGCACTATTTTTATAATTTATAATGTCGGTTACTTGTCTACACGTCAAAGAGGGCGCTATACGATCCTCCGTCAAATTAACATTTACTAAAAGAAAGCCCGGCAGCCGGCAAAATATACACTATCTACAACAAACCACTCACCAAAATACGTCTAAGTAAAAATAGATGCGCTAGTGTGTCATGTCAAGATTATCATACATATCAATTTCTTGTGATTGCGCATGGTTATGATAATAAAATGTCTTTTATTATGCACTTCCCAAAATTTGGCATGTCTTTAAAACAGCCTCATTTTTCTCGTGCCAGTGTGCATGCATAACAATCACTTCCGGGTGTGAGGTCATGGTGTTTTTGCAAGCGTATTTTATTTTGGATGTTTCTGTATCGTGAGAATACTGGAAGCTTGATTATATGTCGTGTATGATCCTTGACCTCTGGGGTCGACACTACCATCGAATAACTTGGGCCCCAGGGCTATATCAGCCTGCAAACTTGGTGGCCTGAGGCTGCTGTGGTTAGTGAGCTAGGGCTGAATTCAAAAAGACTTCTATGGAGAAAACTATAACACAGCACAAGCAGAATACTATGCCCTGTTTCACGGGCATAGGAAGAAGGAAACTGAACAGCACAAGCAGAATTCTATGCCCAGTTTCACTGGCATAGTAAAAACTAACAAGCAGAAAACTATGCCCGTGGAACCACGGGCATAGTAAGGAGAAGAAGAATAAACAACACCAGCACAAAACTATGCCTCGTTTCACGGGCATTAAAACACTTGCGAAATATAGTAGTTACTTGTGTCTTTCCTAAGTCACAGCCAGGTGTAAAAGATGTTCAAGATTCCAAAATGTTTAATTTCAGTACTTCCAAACATTAATTACCAAATGTTGTCAGTCATCGTCATCTTCCATGCATTACGCATTTACCAGTATTTGTAATGTTCTGTCTTTTTTATCATTTTAAGGAGAGGTCCGGACTATCAATGCAAGAGCCCTTGGTTAATGAAAAATGGGTAAAAGAATAGCATCAGACCAGCCCCAGCCCAGGTAAGTTATTTATGTCATTGTGTGACAATGGAGGACAATATGATTGTTACCCTAACCCTGTTTGGACTTTTGGCCCTACATGTAGGTTCAGGATGATGGGCACTACTGGGAAAGAGAGGCATGTGAGATAAAGCAGCAGCTTCATTTTGTTCGTTTTTGTTCACTTCAGAGTTGTTAGGGTTAAGCTTAATTTTGTTCGTTTTGTTCACTTCAGAGTTGTTAGGGTTAGCCCTATAAACCACTCTGTGCTTCCTTGGATATCATCTGAAGTCCAGTGAGGGGACTACAGAAAAATGTAGAAGAAAGAAACAATGAAATGTGTGTTTTGAAGAACAGTGCTCTCAAACTTGAAAACTGTTTTTTCTGACCCAACTTGAGGGTGAAATTTGGACCTGTCGAGCAATTTTGATTGTTCATCTTTTACTTTGTGTAGTGATGCAGGCTTGTTTTGGATTGACCCATGAAGAGGTCATCGTAGACAGTTTTGAATGTTTGTCCAAGACTTTGCACACATCACATGCATTGAAAAGTGCAGCGAGTTTGTCGTCGGGTGACATAGCACTGCCAGGGTGAATGTCCATTAAGACGAGTTGGTGGTGGGCCGAATCAAACAGTTATTCTGGGATGAATGTAAACAAGGGCGAGTTTGCATAGACGAAGGGATCTACGTTATATGCTGTATTCAAGAATACATAGTGAGTTACCATTAGGGAGGCATTATGTATTTTGTTGACTGTGTAAATCTACTTCATTACTTAATACTATGTATAATTTCTTGTACTTCAAGTGCGAAGCAACAGAAAAAAGGGGACTGGAATGATGGTGACGTTAGTTGCACTAATGAAGCAGTAGATGAAGGGATATCAAAAGCTAGAATGTTCAAAGGAGTAAACGATCGTAAAAGGCAAGTAAACTACCAAGTTTTGTTTGTTTGATTTTGTTTTTTAATTATTTGAACCACCCTGCATTTTTCTGAATAGAAGAACCAGTATCGTTGTATTATTCAATTCACAAGTTGAAATTAACCACAATGTCATTGTTCAGTTGAGACAACAACACTTTGTGCCTCCCTATAGATGAAGTTGGTTCTCAACTGCCTGTAGAATTGTTCGAAACACAACTTCTTGTTTTGATGATAGTCATTGACAAATTTTTGTTTCGTCTGAACAAATGTTCATGGAGGCACTGACCAGTTACTCAGTCTTCCACTCTCTGTGGATGGATGGATGGATGGATGCTTGTTGTCTGTCTGGATGCTAAAGTTACGTGAGTTTTGGTTCCATTCGAAAGGTCAAAGTCAGATTTGAACCAAACTTGGGTCATAGGTGCATTGTGGGAACCTTCATATGTTAATGAGGTCAAAGGTCTTATTCTAAGGTCAAAGGTCATCTGGACTCAAGTTGTAAGATCAGGGTCGGCTTTTTGCCATCCAAAACTGGTTTTTGCCACAAACGGTAAAAACCTGGTAAAAACTGGTATTTACTGTCCAAAACTATGGTACGTCACTGGTCATCATGTACATGTAGTGCTATTTTTTGGAGCAAGTTCAATTTCTAAATAAAGGTACAATTTACTAACCCATAGCAGTTAAGCTATCCCACAAATAATCAATCTATTAGTAAAGCAGAGATGCCACTCTTCCGGTTTTTCCCGGAATTCCGTTTTTTTGAAAAATTCCCCTCAACTTCCGTTTTTTTTCCCGGCCGTCCATTCATGAAAAGACCGGAGAGATGAACAAAAACCGACGGAAAATCTTTATTTTAGTATATTTTATTTTTTCATTTCGCGTCTTTGGCAATCGCGAGCGATCGACCGAGTAACGGCAATATCAAGTAAATTTCTTAAGTTCGAGGCGTAGCACGCAAACACCCTGCCGACGTGTATGCAGGAAGTGCGCGACGAACCCAGCTCGTCACACGCATAGTAAGCAAAGCTACATGTATGACACAGCGCAGAACTGCCAGCCTACTGTACGCATTTTGCCATCCGATACGCTGGTACGAGATTTTAATGCTGAAGTACGCAAATGCGACCAAATATATATAGCGGTTGTATTTTTCTTGTAATATGGGCCCACTTCCGGTTGACCCGGAAGTAGAGGTCAACTTGGGGTCACGGTTTTTCAAAGTTAATATCTAATGCCTAAGGAGTCTATGACTGAAAAAAGTTTGAAAATCGGTTGTATTTTTCTTGAGATATGGTCCCACTTCCGGTTGACCCGGAAGTAGAGGTCAACTTGGGGTCACGGTTTTTCAAAGTTAATATATAATGCCTAAGGAGTCTATAACTGAAGAAAGTTTGAAAATCGGTTGCATAATTCTTGAGATATGTAACCATTTCGCTTATTTGTTACGGTTTCGCTCATTCGTAACCATTACGCTTGTTGATCTAATAATAATAATAATAATGTACATTTCTATAGCGCCAAATCCATATCAAGAAAAAATGCTCCCTGGCGCTTTACAATCCAACAATATACATAAAAATAATATAGTAATAAAGCTTAAGCAAACGATAAATTGAAAAAATAAGTCAGACAAACTAACCAAACGATGCAATTATATAACTAGACATTAGGTGTTTGTGAACAAACACAAAGCTGTTCCGTGTTTTTTGACATGCTCAAAAGGTTTAAAACTGAAAAGAATTCGAAAATTGGCTGCATAGTTCTTGCAAAGATTATAGAGCGCCGAAGGCGCAAGATGCGGAACTCGGGCTGAAATGTGAAATCCCACTGGACGCCATTTCGGCAAGTAACTCTTTTGATACAACAATAGATCAGTGCCGATCAGTGCAGACAATGACATTCCTATCAATGGGAAACAAAACATTTACTTGCTGAAATGGCGCCCATGCGTATTTCATGTTTAACAATAGATAAAGCTTCAGTACCGCATCTTGCGCCTTCGGCGCTCTATAATCTTTGGTTCTTGAGATATGGTCCTACTTCCAGTTGACCCGGAAGTAAAGGTCAACCCGGGGTCACGGTAACTCAAGTTCAATCTTTAATGCTCAAAGGATCTATAACTGAAAAGAAATTGAAAATCGGCTGTGTAGTTCATGAGATATGGTCCCACTTCCGGTTGACCCGGAACTAAAGGTCAACATGGGGTCAAGGTAACCCAAGGCTAATCTCCAATGCCCAAGGAGTCTATAACTAAAAAAAGTTTGAAAATCGGCTGTGTACTTCTTGAGATATGGTGCTGCAAAGATTAACTTATTAAAGCTTTGAATTACCGTAATTTGACACCTGATGACGTCACAGTAGCAAAAATGTGTTTTTCATACTAATAAATTTGATAAGGAACACGATGGTATGTAACTTATCCCAATCCAATGCCTTTTAACGTAAACCCTATTAGAACGTACGTATATTCTCTCTCGGTTAGGATTCCATTATCACGGCAGTATTTGACGCCTAGCCGTGATTGCGCAATCACGGCACAATATGCCAGCTTGCCATGGAGTCCGATTTGTCAGTTCATCGTTAATTATCTTGGAAATACATTGTGCCTTGATTAGTTTTAATGGTCTGGAATAACTCTTAGTGAAAGCATTCGTGTTTTAAAAAAAGATTTCTTTCTTTTAGTCTTTGTTATTTCAACACAACTTTGCGTGCAGCAATATTTTCAAAAAACATTGAACGCTAGGGGGCGTTCCACACGATTCGATTGCGCATGCTCGCTTTTGCAGGGTAAATGCGCAAAGTCAAAATGCTGCATGAAGAATGAAGGCATTCAATGTTTTTGATCACATGCAGGTTGTGTAAACAGGTTTTTTTACTTGAAATGTTGTTTATGAACCTGCTGTTACACGGGTGGCCAACTGTTTCAGAAACGGTTACATGCTTAAAAAAATTACTGTGAATGCGCAGGCTTATAGTAAACGGTTGTGCGGTTAAGTGACAGATCTTACGGTTCAACGTTCACATTTGTACGGTTCTGATAAATGTTGACAAATTCACTTGAAAAGTGCTGCGAAATGCTGACCATAATAATTGCGATCACGATGCCACACACACCCATATCGTTTCCAATTTACAGGCTTAAAGCCCGGTTTATACTTCCTGCGAATGCGAAGCAAATTTTAGTGCCGCAATAATCGGTACGCGCTGCCCTTTCAATTGTAACGCAAGAAAATTCGGTTTGCACGAAGCATTCGCAGGAAGTATGAACCGGGCTGAAGTCTTTGTTATTTCATTACTTTGCTTGCGGCATTAGTTGCAAGAAACATTGAACGCCAGAGGGTGTTGCACAACAAATCGATTGCACATACATGTAGACCTTTTCGCAAATACACAGTGTAAACAAGTTTCCCATTGAGCCGCAGTGCATGCTGGTCTTGCTAGCGATCAAATTGATTGCTTTTGATCGCTAGCTAGACCTGCATGCTATGGTAAACTTGTGCACACCGTGTATTTGCGAAAAAGGTCTATGATCGTTTATTTTTGCAGGGTGATTGCGCAAAGTCAAAATGTTGCAATGAAGACCCAATGTTTTTTATTGTTTGAGTGGTTGTGTTAATGAGGGGTTTTTTGTTCATGAAACGCGTGTTACAAAAATTGAGCACGGCTCAACTCTTGCGATATATTCATTGCGAATTTGTGACGTCAATATTTGCTTCGCATTGGCATTCACAGGAAGTATGAACCGGGCTTTACACATGTAACTGAACGTTTCAGAAACACCGTGTATTTGTGAAAAGGTCTATGATCGTTTATTTTTGCAGGGTGATTGGGCAAAGTCAAAATGTTGCAATGAAGACCCAATGTTTTTTATTGTTTGAGTGGTTGTGTTAATGAGGGTTTTTTGTTCATGAAACGCGTGTTACAAAAATTGAGCGCGGCTCAACTCTTGTGAATTATTCATTGCGAATTTGTGACGTCAATATTTGCTTCGCATTGGCATTCGCAGGAAGTTTGAACCGGGCTTTACACATGTAACTGACCGGTTCAGAAACAGTTACGGGTTTACTAAAAAATAACTGTAAATGCATGTAAAGCTAAATGCTCTTGTATTAAAATCGTAAATGTAACAATTTTTCTACCCTGAAATGTTATTCTTGTTTTGGCTAAAACAGTAAATTCATATATGGGATAAGAGTGTAATGTAATTTTTGCTCTTCACACCCCCAAATCCAACACTGACCGTTAAGCCATGGAAAAGCTCATTTCTCTTTTCTACACCTAGCCCTTTCCTCAATCAGTTCTTTTTATTGCTTTATTGCAACCACCAGTAAGTTTTTTGCTACACGGCGGTTTTTTCTGAAGTAATGCCTTTGCATAAGAAACCTAAAACATCGTTTTCCGGCGAACGGGACCCAAGCGCAAACAATTCTACCACGCCGGCACATCGTCTCAGAACACGGCGGTCTATTTTTCACGTCCACGCTGCACTGAAACCCGAATAACGATCTGATTTGAGCGGTCACAAGACGCTGCGCTGGAGAGAGACAAAATAATATTATTCTCGAGTGAGCGAACGTAGACTTGTGTCAGTCGGCGTCAGGGATGATGACTCTATGTATATTTTACAAAAAACGCAATTGAACACGGGTCATAAAGGGTTTAGGACTTGATCGCGAGTTGCAAAAAGCAAAAAACTGCACCGTTAAACTCGTATAGCGCCCTCAATCGTTTAAAAAGTTTAGAATTTGACACTTTTCGTATATAAACACAAATCAAATTTTAGGCAGTAGTACCCATGGCGTTAAATTTGCCTGAGAATTTGGGTTTTTTTCTCGACTGACTATGTTTTAATAAGTTTTGATGCTTTTAAACTGACCTTCAATAAAATCTGTCTTGTTTTAAGAAAATTTGTGTACTCTAGGACGTTAAATTTGAGCCTAATTGAAAAATTATGTTTCTAGAAGTCGTATTTGTTTTCACAATCCCCATGTGTTTGTACACGGGTGAAAACGCCCAATAAATGACGTCCTGATGACGTCGTTCTGCATTTCAGGCCGGCAAACTCATCTACATTATCCCAGAAGTCTAAAACTGAAAAAAGTTTGACGATCGGGGGTATATTTTTTGAGATATGGTGGTAATAAGATTGGCTAATTAAATATTCATGTCATTATAACTAAGTAAACCAATTAATTAATTTAAGCTAATCAGATTTTACAACAACTTCATGACATAAGCTTCCTTATGATATAAGATTTAAGTCTTTCATATTAACTAAGTTTTTTTTAGGAATTAAACAAAATTGTGTTCAAATGCTATGGGGATTTAGGCGGATAGAAAGAATAATAATAATAATAAAAATAATAAAAATCTCGACGAAAACAATAGCTGTTCCGACAGTAGGTCGGAACAGCTAATAATAAAAATCTTGACGAAAACAATAGCTGTTCAGACTACTATTTCGGAACAGCTAATATTAATAATAATAAAAATAACTAGACATTAGGTGTTTGTGAACAAACACAAAGCTGTTCCGTGTTTTTTTAACATGCTCAAAGGTTTTAAACTGAAAATAATTTGAAAATTGGCTGTGTAGTTCTTGAGATATGGTCCCACTTCCAGTTGACCCGGAAGTAAAGGTCAACATGGGGTCATGGTAACCGAAGCTCAATGTTCAATGATCAAAGAATCTATAAATTAAAAGAAATTGAGCATTGGCAGTGTACTTCTTGAAATATGGTCCCACTTCCGGTTGATCGGGAACTAAAGGTCAACATGGGATGACGGTAACCCAAGTTCAATCTTCAATGCTCAAAGGGTCTATAACTGAAAATAAACTAAAAATCGGGTGTGTACTTCTTGAGATATGGTCCCACTTCCGGTTGACCCAGAAGTAAAGGTCATCAAGGGGTCACGGTAACCGAAGTTCAATTTTTAATGCTCAAAGGATCTATAACTGAAAAGAAAATTAACATTGTCTGTGTACTTCTTGAAATATGGTCCCACGTCCGGTTGACCCGGAAGTAAAGGTCAACCCGAGGTGACGGTAACCGAAGTTCAATCTTTAATGCTCAAAGAATCTATAACTGAAAAGAAATTGAAAATCAGTTGTGTAGTTCTTGAGATATGGTCCCACTTCCGGTTGACCCGGAACTAAAGGTCAGGTTTCCCGATAACCCAAGGCTAATCTCCAATGCCCAAGGAGTCTATAACTGAAAAAAGTTTGAAAATCGGGTGTGTACTTCTTGAGATATGGTGCTGTACACCGTTGTTAGAAGCGAAACAGTTAACCAAGAGAATGCATGAATGAACGGAACGACGCCATGCGTATGACACTGGCTCTCTGTGTAGGTACGGCCCGTATGGAGTTTACAGTGTGTCTTATTCGCAATGTACACAGTCATGGCGATCGCGCTTTTCTGACGATGCGTGTTTTTAAATCGTTTTTAAAACAAAATCCCTGGATGGAACTGCAGTTGTAATTTTCTCCAAAATGTGGATTTAACTCAAAATCTGTATTCATTTTCAGATTCCTTGATTTGTTCCAAAAAATTATACTTTTCCTCCGTGAATAATTAAGACGTAATGGCAATTTAAAAAACGGTATTTCTGAGAGTTGACACTGTCCTTAAAGGTGTCAAACATAACTATTCTGAATCATTCGCTTCATGTTATCGACCACTTATGTTGAACCTACCATGGTATTGTGTATTTGCTGAAATGTGGGGAATCGGGATTGAAATGTGACCAACTGTAGATTTCACTCCCACTTGAAAGCTTACTCTGACACTTGACACATGGTTAGACCATGCATCCAAATTGGTTCGATCTTAGGATAGATCGTCAATGCTGCATTGATAATTGTTATTAATGAACTTACAACTAATTAGATAGACTTAATGAGAAATTTGTATTGCATAATACATAATATGTAAATTAAATGTTTGCATGCGCGCGTAGTGTGTATTGTGTTTACGCGCATGTACTGTACTACTGCGGTCTGGCGTGCCGATGCGGTGATCGCGTTGAGTTTACACACGTGTTGTCGAAAGTTTGTCTGACATCCGGGTATTTTTACGTCAATAGTGCGGAGTGCTAATGCTTTCTCCCTTTCTTGTTTTATTTTATTAACAGGTCTTTGGAGGATATCAAACTACAAATCCAGAACACTGAACTTCACAACTTTGATGGCATGGATTTCTTTTACTACACTGGTTTCAAGAAAGCATTGACAACTTTGCTTTCACAAGTTCATCAGCGGAACGTTCAGTATTCTGCACTCTTGATCCATGGGGTTCCGGAAGTCGGAAAGTCTTCTTTAGCACAAAATTTAGCCTACCACCTAGCCTCAGGCGGCAGTACTGCAACTCTAGTCGAAATGGACAACAGTAAGATTTTCAGTCCTGATCATGTGACAAGAAATATTTCTGAATACATGAATGATGAGCAGACTGAGTGGCTCATCTTCGATCAATGTAATGTAAACTGTCTGGACGAGGTTAAATTCAAACAACGGTTGCGAGGTAGTGGACAAGAAAACCCAATAGTTATGTTCACTTCTGGACACTATGAGCCACCATCCTCATCTTGGACAGACGACTCTGATTTCTGCTTTAAAGTCATTGATTTGCAAGTTGATGAAGCAGGGGTTACACAGGTGAAGAATTACTTTAACAATAAACATTTAGAAGTCACAGATATGTTGAAGATTTCAGCAGTTATGGGGCATGTGTTAAAATGTATTATTAAGACCAAAGATCAAGATGTAGTTACGGTGCCAGGACTGCAGGAAAGTGTGTATGAAATGAATGCACTATCTGCTGTTCTCACAGAAAAGCCTAGTGTTTTCTGGATTCTTTGGCCAGAGTTTTTCAAGGCAAGTCCAGAGGACATTGCCGAGAAAAACAAACCAGGGGACTGGAAATTACAGCCAGAGAAAGTGCAACTCCTGAGCATTTTACTTAATAGTGAAAGAGTCCCACAAAATCTTGGGTCAAGGCTGTTTGTCAACTGGTTACATATTGATGGGGATGGTAGAAGCCATGAGAACCAAAATGATGGCTACTTTGAACACACAAATTACTTCTACTACTTCCCTTGCTTGAAAAAGTTGCATCAGATTATTGTGAACGCTTATACATATACACCAGAACAGATGTTCAAGAAGTTGCTAGAATTTTATCATCTGCTTAACAGGAGCAATATCTGTAATCGATCCGTAGAGGGTAACTTATTTGAAAGTCTTATCAGACTGCAATGTCAAGTGCAGTCGGGAACAAAATGCATAACAACGGGTCTAGGTCACTTTTCAGGCAAAATTCTGTCAATCGCCGAAGTGGATGGCATCCTTACTCCATCTAATGTTTCAGACCTGTGTATAACAGTAGAACAAAAGCGTAAAGTTAACAGCCTCCGTCAAAGTTTCTGGTGTGATTTGAACGCCAACAGTGGTAATCAATTCCCTGGATATGATTTTGCATTTATACAAATGGAGAATTCCAAGTACGTGTTGTTCCAACTGTTCAAAGCAACAGTGAATGTGGCGTCACACAAGACGAACACTATGCTGTCAGTCTTAAAAGAAATCAGGAAAGAGTGCAAATCCAGCAAATTTGCACACCAGGGCAAGGTGTTACCATACTTCGTATGCCCCCATAGAGATTATAGAGAAATCTATGAACTTATAAGCTTGGGTGAAAGTAACTGTGATGCACAGGTGATCTATATGATCAAATTTGATTGATTTAAGGCCTTAAAAAGAGCGATGTAGAGGATTTCAAAATTGATTTCAGATAGACGCTACAATGTATCACCAGTAATAGCATGCCTGTGTGTCACCGGTGATACATGTTGAACTCCTCTATAATAATAATTTGAATTTGTATATAGCGCCTTTGACCAGAGGATTCAAAGCGCTGTAATTTCGCTGCCAAGTTGAATTGTTAGAATCATTTTGCTTCATTTAGGCCGCTGCCAAGTGGCACTTACATTGTGATATCCATCCTATTAGAGCAGCTCCCCAAATCCCCTTGGGTGAAGGAGTTTTTTATTAATACCGAAACACTAAGCCTGATTTTGGCTCTAGATATCCACAACCACACCAACGCTACTGTATTTTAAAGGTTTATTTGTTAATAGGAGGTCTATGTATCACCGGTGATACATGTCTGAGATCCTCAAGACATGCCTCAGTGCTCCCCAGTGATAGGACGCCTAAATTAATGGTGACGTTGGTTTTGTCCATTTCCCTTACTGTTGAGAGGCACAGAAGCATGTTCGGAGGATTTCAAAATTGGCATCAGATAGACAGCGGGTGATACATGGGCCCATGCTGAACTCCTGTAAACATGCCAAGTGTATTTTTTAGTAATAGTACGTACGCACAACCGTTGCGCGGCACGCGCACTTCGACTCCTCACGCAATGAATCCTGATGACAGGAACTTAAAATTTACAAACAGACAAGTTTTACAGATTTTCCTATGATTATTACGCTTTTAACAAAAAGGGTGTTTATGAATGGGAATAAAAGAGTAGTGGCTCGGTCTTAAAAAAAAATTTAAACAGCATCTCTTGTATCCTATTTAAAAAAAATAGCATTTCTACAAAAAGAGAAAAAGAAAACAGTTTTCTATCCCAGGCCGAAGAGAAACAGGAGAACACAATTTTCCCCCTATGCATAATAGCTTTTTATTTTAATTTTTTTTTTTCAGTTTAATTTCACCACCTGAAATAGAGAAAAACAGCCTCGAAATAGTATTAAAACAGCCCTGCTAAACAATAGTTTAAAAACAGGTTCCTATGCTTCCTATTTTTTGCAAATATACATTCCTTTTTTTCAAATAGGGTACTTTGTGTTGAAAAATAGGATGTGCTGTTTTCAGAAAACAGTATTTAAAAAAAAACCAGCATCTCGTATCCTTTTTTGTAAAAATAGTTTTTTAAAAACTAGGTTTATTATACTATTTTTAAGAAGGCTGGAATTATGGAACATGTTTCACTTTCATTTAACGCTGCTTTTGTCCCGAATGGTAATTGGTTGTACCTTCTAGGTAGGCGAAATAAAACTGAAGCTTTTTACATACATGTAGTAACAATAGTAAGTTATTCTAGCCTTGATAAGCATTATTGTTTCTGTTTACTGTTCAAGTTTTCATGTAAAAAAGTACCATGGTTTTACCATTGTAATCTGACTATGGTGCATTGTACCATGGTCAACTCGTACCCAAAAACCGACTGGTACTCTGACCGACTCGTGCCCACTTTGGTCAACTCGTACCCTTACCAACTTGTACTCCTGCCAAGTCGTACTCATGCCAACTCGTACTCTTGCCAACTCATGCTCGCAAAAAATCTAGCACGGGGAATTGAATTTTTCCTTCAACAAATCTAGACCTAACGTATCAGTACAATCGTATTTTTCACAATTATGATTTTATGAAAGAGTTAAGCTGTGCGGAAGGGCACTGTACTGAGCTCGTCCGTTGTCGGGAAACATAACACAACCGGCCCTTTTCTGGCACCACTCTTTCAAAAGAGATTATGTTCATATCACGTTTTGTCTGATTTTAAAAAAAATCTAATTCTTGAATGCACCATTATTTAAACGAAATCTTTATTGAACCAATAACTTGATCCACGGCAAAGCACAAATACATGTAGAATACTTAAGTAAAATTACGAAATTAGAATTTCAAATGCAAACCTTTATTAAACGATTTCAACAAAATGAATTGAAAAACAAAAACCCTGTTGAACCAAGGCAAGTCAAAATAAAATTTTAAAATTGTACCATTAACTTTGCGAGGAAAAAAACCATTTAGCATGCCAAAGCTAGTTAATTATTTGGAAAAAAGTTTTAATGGGCGCGAGCACGAGTTGGCGGGGTACGAGTTGGCAGGGGTACGAGTTGGCACGAGTACGAGTTGGTTGGGCACGACTTAACAAGAGTATGCATTGTACATTGTATAACTCTAAATGATTATTTTCTTAATATTTGTTTTCATAGCGTGTATTCTTAACCATTTTCCTGTTGCACTTTTCTTTGTATTTACAGTAAGTAAGTGTTTATTGTCATCGGGCTTATCGCTTCGCTCGGCCCCACCGGTCTCATCTAAGACTGCTGGGATGGGCTGATGAGCTTGTACAAATTCTTGTTCAGGATGTTTTGTTTCCCTGCTGGGCTGTTTTAGAAAGCTTACTTAAGGATAATAGTTGGCCAGTTATTATTTACCAAGAAAATCACACAACCATTTTGTGTATTTATCATATTTTATTATTTTCGTACATTATCCTACTTTTTGATGTAGCGCCATTACAATAGGACTACCATAAACAAACAGTTTACCAATAGAAAAAAATACATTTTAACCCCGAATCATTAGCTTGTAGATTTAACGCAGTTTTTATTTATTGTTTTTTAGGGTTGGAGTTCAATTAGATACGATGTCCTGCAATTATCATGTGTCAACAGGTGAAACGTAGGTTTTCCCGGTCAATTTTGGCAACAAAGCATGCAGCTTATTTTCACTGCCATGCATTCGTAATCAAGCGATTTTGTCTCTTCACTTCGAGGCATGCGAGTTAAGATTGCATTGTATTCAATTAAACATGTAAGGCGTTAGTTTTAGCCGTGCGAAACTTGCATCAAATTTAGCAGAGACAGGCGCAAGTGGAGATTTCTACCAATTTAAATTGTACTTTCATTTTACGACAAGCGATTTCGCACAATGGGCATTGACAACAAATGACAAAGAAACAATGCAACCATACAGATTTCTGTATTTCCTTGTTTCTTTGTTTTCAAAGAATGTACATTGGACTATTTCAAGAAGCTGTGTCACTGTTTTTGTACGGGTCTTTTATTCTCCATTCATGTGTTTTATTTACCATCTATCTGTTGGCGTGCCAGGCATTTCTGCATTTGTTTGGCTGTGGTTACCACTGCGTACATTTATTCACAAATTCTTCATTTTGTTACAGTTGTAATTATAGCAATCGTTGTCGAAGAACATCAGGAAAGTGATTCTCATACAATGAGTGAAGCATCTTTTAAAATCTAAAGGAAATTCCATTTTCATTAGAGATCACCAAATCATCAAATTAGCTGCATGCACAAAGGTTGGGCCATATATTGGTAAATACAAATGAATGACAAAAACTTACTTGGTGTACAAGATGGGAAGCATACTGCAGCTGTTGATAATAATATAAACTATTTTGAGAATGGATTCCCTTCAAAGTAATGGTTTTGATAATTATTTTTCACCCAAAAACATTTGATTCTGAGAAACGATTCAGGCATGAATCGTTTCTCAGATTTATAATTTATGTGGTGTCCGTTCGCAAATGCTGCGGCCATGCGAGATGCGGTTGGGACCGACGTTCTTGTGAAAAGACCGTGCACGTTTTTTGCTGTTTTCTCAGCAGGAAGACACTGTATTCAGCTGAAACTTTCACATGTGACTTTTATTGTATGTTTCTTTAAAATGTTGCCTATAAATCGGCATTATGTTGACAAAAAGCAATATATGACCCATACCTTTAATTCCCTTTAAATTGCCTGCCCGAAAACGAATCTGAACGATCAAATGCACGCTGCGAAAAGCTGTTGGGAATTTGAATTCTGTTGAGTCAATTGTTAAATTGAATGGTTGTCTTTAATCACATGACGCGAAAGAACATTTGCTTACACATTAATTGAAATTAGATGGCTGTTTTGAGGAGCCTTCAATTTCGCGCGAAATAATTATAATAACCTGACGTTTAAATCTGCCGCTTATTTGCCGAAAAGGACAGGGAAAACCTAATGTTTGAAGAAACACAAACAAACAGAGGTTCGACGATAAAAGATAGAAGATTAAAGAACTAAGTATGATTAGATCTCTTAAAGTAATACAACATTTGGATAAGAAAAACACAAAATTATATCGCTGGTTAAATTTTTCCTTTGGTAATCCTTAGTATTGGCACCATAGCTTTCTCATCAGAGGACTTCATGTAGAGACACCAGCGCATTTCAACCAGCTCCCACAATCCCTTTTGGCAACCTGCCTCAATGGCTGCTTCCAACTTGTCTTTCCATTGGTCAATGACTAAACCGCCCAAAGTAAGCATGATGAAACCTCCTACAGGGGAAGGAACAAAAGTCTTGCTTAGCCGAAACGGGTTTACCAGCCAAAATACAGTGTAATATACACTGTTCGTGACTGGGTCCCTGCTATGTAATGCTCAGTAAAGTGTTAAGCAATATTTTCTGCTTAAACAGCTTTATGGAAATGGGACCGGGTAAGAGGGCGTAATCTTATTAATCCAATGGCTAAATATCGTACATGCCGGTCGAAAAAAATCCACTCTGCAAGGACCAGGTGAATTACATCCTCGAACAGTACAAATTTTATGGCATTGTTTAGCAAGTAATAATGGTTGGAGAAATAGTTGTAATTTGAACATACTGATGATCCCGAGTTTGGTTCAGTTGGGGGAGTATGGTGATCCCGAAGGGACTTTGCAAATCACACATTTTCGTGTGGACCAGGAACCACATTTTCCCATTTCCCTCCCCCATGTGTAAACAAAAGAAGAACAATAATTTATTCATGTATTCTCACCTGTTTTTGTTATGCGAATGAGTTCTGGGAAGCAAGCATCGGTCACGTGACCGGGTATTCCGAATGTTCCACACATCAAGACAGCATCGTAGCAATCTGCGGAAGTTCGCGAAAAAGAGCAACATGTAGCATCAGTGTGGATCTAATATAGGGGGACTTGAGGCATCAACTGAGGGCCAAAAACATCATGACATTCTTTACATAAATTGCAGATAATAATTGGTATTGACCGTGACTGACCTTCCGGGATTTGTGTCTGGTGCTCATCAAGAGTGTCACATATGTAGTTAGTATACACACCAAGTGTCTTACTGTAGTCTAGCGCGCCACGAGATGGATCCAAGGCATCGATGTTAGTAAATCCTTGAGTTTTCAACTGTTGGAATAAGATTACATATCATTTATTTGTCACTCTTGGAACCGATTGTTTTGTCATTGCTCGCGAACGCGAGGGCTACAGAACCGGCGAAGGATCTGTTTGTCATGTTGATATCCATACACGGACAAAATAGTTACTTATTTTTGGCCGCGAGTCGACAATAGCTTATCAACCTACAACACATCTACTTTATGGCCTGAATATCTCTGACGTCACATTTCCAGGCGCGTGAAGGGCGCTATATAGTATCGACCTTCAGAACGTAGTCTATCCATATGAAATCATTGGGTTTGTAAGACCAGTGCCTGTCTTTATCCTTGCCAATAAAGACAGGGGACCAGTCTACTTCATCTACTACACCCTGTTCGAATCACTGTTGCCGTACAGTGCCATGACTTCTGTGACAAAGACCAATCTTTACTCTGTTGTTATGGTCAAACAGGGTCTGATTCCTCAATAATGGCATGATTCTAAAGAAAACTTAAAGAGATTTATAGAATTATATAACCAACGACACAATCCCTACAGAACTTTCAGACAAGGCAGTCGTGATTGCCTTTTTTTTTCAATGGACACATTAACATTAAAAACCGTTTATTACAGCTACAAGACCCTTCAGGATAGCAGTTTGTATAGTGGCTACCCTATTAAAACAAGTAAACTAGTATGTTATACCTCCTCTCCTACCATCCCAGTTCCCGATGCTGCATCTAAGACTTTCGCGGTCTTATCAAGTATGAAGTCGGCTGCAATACTCGCCAGGTTAATTGGAGCCAGGTATCCATTATTGCGCGATCCCTATACAGTGTGTGACAAAAAAAGAAAAAGCAAGTGTTGAAATAAACAAAGCAGTATTCAACCTCTTCTCCGACCATCCTGTTTCCGGATGCTGCGAGCTTCGTTCGTTCCCAGTGCCTCATCCGAAGGCGCTGGGATGGGCATGCCTCCATGCATTATCATCATGTGTATATTTATTATCATACAGTCGCCGGTTTTCGGGGTACCATAGCTTTTTCTTTGAATTGGAAAAAAAAATGATGCCATATATCAACTGATGCCCTAATTGGCTTCCTTTGTTTATAAGAAGTATGCAAACATATTAAAACTTGATGGACATTGAAACTTTCACACCACGCACCGATCTTCGATGACTTCAATAGCGTCCCATTTGTTTTGAGTTTTACCTATTTTCAAGGCAAACAAGAAAGTATGGTGTACCGGTTAAGCCATACATGGAAGAAACATCTGCAGTGACTACAAGTATTCTGTGAGACTTTGTGTATGACTCTATAGCCAGCAGTTGTCTTGTTTTATTCAAAATATTTATCATTTAATTTTTCATGGTAATTTGCAAAAACAAAAAAACAAAAAATACCAAAAAAAAGTGTAAATAATTCTTGGCTTTCAAATTTGATATTTTGTTAGTTTTGTGTCTTTTTATGTTTCTTAACATTTATAATAAAGCATACAAGTAAACAGTGATAAACGAATCACCATGCCGATGTTTAAATTTTGATATTAATAATAATAATGACATGATCAGCAGTAAAATCGTTCCCAACATGCATCACTCACTACATACTGAACAAGAATTTGTACAAGCTCTTTAGCCCATCCCAGCGGTCTTAGATGAGACCGGTGGAGCCGAGCGAAGCGATAAGGTCGATGACAATAAGCACTTACTTTATACAAATTCCTGATGGTGGCGCTCTTCATGGGCGGCCATTAGAATAAACTTATTACACAACAAAAAATAGAAATAGAGTGTAATTTTTGTTTTTTTAATGAAATAAAATCCAAATAAAATACTCGCAAAGCGAACCTGCAGTTTGGCATACAAAGGCAGATGCCAAAAAGATATGCACAGAAACGAAAATACTCGTTCAGATTAAAACAACGACGCATGATACAAAACTAGTTATACGAAACACAAAACTACGACACGTGGTAACACAAAATTCAGAACACCATGTGACGCCGACGGTTTGAAGCTCCACGTACAAAACGTACAATAATAATTGTTTAAACTTATTATTGTACAGCGGCAGTAGGCCTACTGTACATCTCCTGCGCGTGTATGTGTGTGTGTGTGTAAGTACAGGTTTTGAACATGGTCGCTGATGTAGCCTTGATCAAGGCGTTGGAGGTTTTTTTAATAATTTTTATTGTAATGTTTTAATTTTTATTTTATTTGCGCCGCGCTACCCGCCCGAGCTACCAGCTACGTGCGTCCTGTTTACTCACCGAATCAACGCATTGATGGTTTTGTATTGAAGCCAATGACTCATTACTATAATGCGCGCGAAAGGCGAGACCCCATTGGTCAGTGGTGGAAGTCTTGTTTACTCATTCTTATGAATATGCATGCAGTATCCGGATGTGGCTACTTGCATGCACTGGCGCGCCGGTTCGAATTTGGGAATATTTTGTTATAATAATATCTATCTGAAAATGTTGCGTATTCTCCACAAATTGTCAGCTGAGCGAGACAATGAGGGCAGGAATATGAGGTTGAGTGGATCGATTTAGTACATAACATGTATACACTATTTCCCATCAGGAAGACGCTTTTCTGATGATGATTTTTTTTTATAATGGCCTATAAGCCCGATTGACCATCTCCTGTCTCCATCTTGCACCCATTAAAACAGTGATTTAATCATTGTTGGTGCATTCATTTTAGGTAGAATATACAAAACAAAGACCTAAAATAACTACAATATTGTTGATTGTTTCATCATGGAGGCAATTAATAGCTTATTGCACTTTTTATATCTTGTGGGCCGCCCGAGAGGTGCCCAATTTCAGAGCTGCCTATTTATTTAAAGCACATTTCCCAAGTACACTTACTAGAATAAGGTAGCTAAAACTCTAATTCACATGTATCATGTGTGACTATATCCTTTCAATTTTTGCTTAGCAGTAAATTCTTCCGACCCTGCCCGAGAACAATTCAAAAGTATGAAGACGGTGTGGCTGCACAGAGTTAAGTCGGACTTCGAGAGGACATGTAAGGAAAACACAAATGCAGAAACTACATCAACTCCAGAATTATAACCAAAATAATGGCGAATGATCAGGGTTGTCCATATTTTATCCTTGATCAAGGCGCTCCGGCCGGTGATCCGCGTGTACAGCGTATGTACATAACACAGTCGTCATGGATTGCATGCTAGCTATAGCAGCAGTAATTATGCAGCCTTGTCGTTCAGGTCAAATACGTCATTCTCAATCGCGCCTGTGATTGGCCAATGTTTAGAATGAAACGCCCACATCCTGCATAAGCGCTTTTCTTGGATTTCCAATAAAATATAAAGAAACACATAAGCTTTCAGTTACAAACCGGTCAAGGCTGTTGTTTGAGTCACGCGTTCGAGGTTGAAAGAACGACCGTACTCACGACTTCGCTATACTGTTCTCGCTGTACAATGTGTGTACATGTACTGTACATGTACAATGTACACTGTCTATGCACTGCAGTTGTTGCCGAATCGTGCCGCACCGGGCCGGAGTACACTACGCCAACAGCCTTGAATCAAGGCTATCGCTGATGTAGCTGCAGCAGGCGGCTGGTTAGACTGCTTGGACGAGTTCATTTTTATCTGAGGGTGGTTATATCTCAAATGTTGTAAATATACTTAGTGTTTACACGAGAGAACATTCATAAATGTAATTTATGAATTTAATAAAAAACATGTATTTAGCTTAAACTTCATTATTTTATTATCTATCTGTTTAAGATGTGACATTGCATCACCAACAAAAATATTACCTACGGCAAATGCTCCCGTCCGTCAACCGACGTGATCGTGGCAGCCACCGAGTTTTGGCAGGAACCAATTTTTTTTGAAAAACCTTCGGGGGAAAAAATCGTCAAATATCTAAAGAATGTACGGAGGGATTTAGTTTAAATCAGAGGATGAACAATAATTGTTTTTCTTCAAATTATGTCGATCTTTGTTTCCATTTTAGGGGAGACGTTTTGTAGTGAACTTCCCGCGTGGACACTTTCACGCACGTTAACTGCTGCAAAAAGACAATAACAAAATATCTGGTAATATTTTTACGCGTTTCATCTATAACTAACCACCAGTAACAATTTAAATTGCTCGTCAAACCTATACTGTTATCTGTTTTCAGTGCTGATATGATAGAGAGAGCATAATGAATGGTTTTCTTTTCCTTTTTAAACTGTAATTACGTCTTTTAAAAATGGAGTGTACCCAAAACGCGATTGCAAATGTTGCGCAATACCCCTTCTGCCCCCTGACCTTACCTTCGAATATGTGCCTGACCAATCGTCGTAAAACTTTGCCAGCTCAGGTCCGCCATTGGGGTGAGCATAGACCAGATTCCGATAATGGTCATAGCTCTTTGACAAAGCGTCCATTCCTAGTCCCTCGCTGTGATTACCAGTCGATTTGCCTTGATCTCCCACATTGAAATCTTTGTTTGAAAGACAAAGTATGAAGGAGTGTTATCTATCGGGAAAGGACCAAGTTTCAATCAATATTGATGCTCACTTATTATACAGAAACTCGTCTGGATACTGTCAGAGTCTCGAAAAAGTAGACGAAGAACCTCAAATCACTATAGTGCTTAATTCATTCAGCAATCGAAGTACTATAAGTTACATTACTAACCCCAAAGTAAAATAATATTTATCATAATGTACCACACACACAGATCCTTGTAATTTGATTGGGTGAACAAGTGTCATGTTTCATTCTTTATTTTGCCATATACTGCCGCGACGCTCCAAAATTTTATAATAGAGTCCACTATGGATAATTATTGAACGTCACGCAGCGTCGTTTCCAAAATAATCGTCCCCCGCCCGTTTGTCCAAACGAGGCAAGGTCCTGTCACGGCGGACAAGATTGGTGTCTACATGGAGTCGTCCACATTGTTTAAAAGTTGTGGGGGTTTTAATATAATTTTCAGAATGTGGAGTGGACGAGTTTCCGTATCTTTTTTGTTGTTTATATTGCGAAAAAAAAATCAAATGACATGGATTTATGTGTGATGTAGTCCTATATAAACAAATATCGAATGCATTTGGTTCATGTATGCTCGCAGAATATATAATCAGTCGGTGAAATGTGGCTTTTCGATGAAATAGAATAGTTCAGTTATTACCTCGTGATGATATTATTCTGCGACAATGCCCTCAAATTAGAAAATAGAGAGAAAATTGCTGGCTGGTTTGTCACAATTTTGTTTGATTGAAATGTTAAAACAGCTATTTTTCTGGATACGAGTAGATATTGCACTAAAAAAATCCTCCACTGATTAGTGGTAGCTAACAAGTAACAAATTAGTTATCCTTGGGGTCCCGACACCATGCATTAAAAATGCTTTTGAATTATTGATTTAATTGCTCGCCCTATTGCACAGTTATTCCGCTGTGTTCTGACCAAAGGTTATAGAGCGCCGAAAGCACAAGATGGGGAACTGGAGCTCTATCTATTGTTGGAACGTGAAATACGCATGGGACGCCATTTCAGTAAGCAACTGTTTTATTACCGGTATATCATTATTGGTAGCAATGGTCATTGTCTGTACTGGGCCCAATTCCATGGCTCTGCTTACAGTAAGCAAAGAATCGGCGCTTACGGAAGCAGGGAATTCCGCGCTTACGTCAAGCGTATTTCACGGGTATACCGGTTAGCGGGGAATTTTTGCTTGTGCGCGTGATTGGACCGTTCCGGCTTTAGCCATAAGCCCCGCCCACCTTAGCAACGCCGTGGCGACGCCATTACCTCGGTCAAGTTCAGTGTCAAAAAGTAATAGCCGTACACACGTTGGTGCGTAAAAATGACAACAACGAGAGTTGACGTGTTGCCGAACTCTTTTGGAAAGGAAAAAATTAGTAAACGGGGGAAAGTGAGAGGGTATAATTTCTTTAAGAATGGTTACGTGCACAAGGTTGCTTTTGAAGCACTGAAGGATGGCCAGGTAGCAGTGCGAGGTAAATGTTACCGAAGTATGCGAAAGAATGACACACCACATTCACTGAACCTGTGCTTTGAGAGGGACGGTGTTATAGCGGAGAGCAGATGCAGTTGTGTTGCTGGGTACGTAATAAAACAACCTAAAAACTCAAATTTGCATTGCCTGTTTATATCAGTAGTCGAAACGGCTGCCGATTTAATCATGGAGGAAGGAATTTAATTCACAAATATTTGTCTCCTTGGTTGATAGAGTGCAGAGTCTAGAGATACGTCTATCAATGCATAATACTTTTTAATAGTCCGTTTCATTGAGTGTACGGTTTCTTCCAGAGTTGAATAATAATCAGAGTTGGCCTAAATGAATGATACTGAATAGCAATTAGCATACTGCTAGTGCTAGTGCATAATATGCCAGTATATTGTGGCGGTCTTGTCTCTGTCCGCGACCCGGTCGGTCTCAGCCAACGTCAGCGAGCGGTCGTGCTTGGAAGGCTGGAGACGTCGATCCGTTTTGGCGGCAGTCTACCGCCAGGCCCGCAGTGCACCACACTAGTCAAACCCCACAATTGTAAACACACATACACCCAAATGGTGGGAAAGAGTACAGCAAATGACGGGGACGGACACAGTTAAATTGAGAGTGACTGTGATTTGTTTAATTACTCATTCCTCAAATCTCTTCTCGCCTACGTCACAAAATCTACTTCATAAAGTTATGCGGCTGATCTTTGATTACACTGACTTTCTCTCATTAATTAAATGATTTCTAGGAGATGATAATACAGATTATGGTGAGTAATTTCGTCAATCAAGATGTAATTAGTCAACTCGACATTTACTCACACGAGTATGAGGCTCTTTCCTGTAATTATAATGCAACACTCACTTCGCTTATTACGGATCAACCACTGTTGCTCTGACGGTCGCAACGCGGGAAGAGAGCGAGAGAGAGGAAGAGAGAAAGAGAACGATCCACGCCCGCTCCGTCCTTTTATCTAACTTCGCTTTAGGCTGGCACCCTCCAACAATTGTAACGTAATCATTACATGACGGCTAGGAACTAGCCAGGGTTACGTTGCCAAGCGACCTAAACTTCCACCTATCGTACTGCTCGATACTGCATTGCGTTACATTGGCGCCTTCTAAGTTTCGGTCAGTCTCTGACCTTCAAAACTGGTACAAAAATATAAGCAATGCACTCTCCTTAATACAAAAATATAAACTCAACTTTGTCAGAAATACACAAATCTGTCTTTAACAATGGAAAGGTAACTCTTAACTCTTCGTAACACACTAACTTTATAGAAAAGAACCCAAGGCTCTAAGGTGATAACAGTTCACATAATCCAACGGTAGGCCATCCAAATTTCTCAAGGCGCTCCCCTACAATACGTCGCCTAAACTTCATATTTCGCCTTCTAGCGAATTCCCGCCACGAAACTGGTTTCGAAAACTCTCTCGGTGTGGTCTTTAGTGATCAACAATCCGTCCTGGAAAACGCTGCGTGTCACCGTCTCCGTAATCTTCTTTACGGAAGCGATCTTCTCTAGCTCCACATTGGTGATTCCAGGTCCAATACGCACAACGCCATCTTCCTCCCGCACCATTCTGCAGATTCTAGTAGTTTGCAAATCTACATCATCATCAGTAGTGGTCAACGGGGCCTTCAGGAAAACAACATCATACTGACGTGCACGATGCTCATGGATTGTCTGCGTCACACCACTAAACACAGTCGTTGCCCCCTCCTCTGTGATTCTCGCAGGACGCCCGGCCAGTAGGTGATGAATCCGGAGCTCCATTGGCGGCTTTCTCACCTTTCCTCCCGGGGTAGGCTTGTCTATTGCCTCTAACTTCTTGGTTGGAAGCAATGGCTTTGGACTTGTGTGCGTAACTACTGAGGGCACAGTTTCCTCGTCACTAGGCGCTTTGGATAGGGTACACGGGATCAGTGCATCACTCTTTTTTGGTTGCTTGTGAGGCCGCTTTTCTTTAGCCTCTTCTCCCTCATCACCTGCACGTTTCCGTTTCTTTTCTGGGGATGATGTACTGGTCGCCTTCACAACTTTCTTGTCGCGGCACTTAGGCGTCTCTTCACGGCTATTCTCGCCTTCACGGCTGCACCCACTACTGGTCGTCTTCACAACTTTCTTGTCACGGCCCTTAGGCGTCTCTTCGCGCCTCCTATCTGAGCTGGTGCTTTCCTCTCTCGGGACTCAATGATTTTCGCCTCTATCTGGTCAACCTCATCCACCTTCTCAGGGTGGCAGTCACGGTAGTGGGCCCGTAGGTTGTCGCGCCTGCCGTTCTTGTGGGAACATATCCCACACAAATACTGCACTTTGGTCCCATGCTCGTTGGTTAGATGCCTCTCCAGACTTCTCTTATGCATTGACACCTTGCATTTCGGGCACTCTGTCTTTTCTCCCCGCTGGTCACGCGGTGTCTCCTTCTCCTCGTGACCTCTCCCCATATTCGCCTGATGCCTTTACTTCCTGCAACGACACACAAGGAAGAACTGGTTAATGTTGTGCTACCATACTTAAATTGCTACACCCTGTCTGTCATCTACCTCTATTTACACTCTTCACTCTTCCACAACTACAAATATCTATTTGGCCTTTTGCGCTCTCGTGGTAGGTTTCGCCTAGCGTGTGGTACCACTGGCCTATATCTAGACTGCTTGTGATGTGTCCCTTCAGGTTCTGCCATTACTTTCGCCTGTGCCTCCTTGCAACTCACTGCACTATCTACACTCGGAGTTCGGGTTGGCTCAGTTGGACGCACTGACGTATTCAGAGAGGTTTCTGCAGTTGTCATAGCAGTGGGAAATTCAAAATCATCCTCGTTTAAAGCTGAAATCACTGGACTCGGTGATGACACGCTTTGAGTATGAATCCCACCACCATTCACAAGACTCTCCTCCAAACTAGACGGTTCATCTGTCGCACCATCTTCCCATGCTTCAATTGGTTCGCCTTCATAGGGTTTCAATCTGTCACAGTGAATCACCTTCTTCTTCCTCGCTGACTTCTTTGAATTCTATACGTTACGTCTGATAGCTTGTGTGTAATCAGATATGGCCCTCCCATCTGCATTGTAGCTTAGGTGAGAAACCCTTCCGCTTTGCAGGGTTGTGTAACCATACAAAGTTACCGGGTTGAAGTTTGTCTTGGATTGTTCGTCGGTCGTAGTGCGCCTTTTGCCTTCTAGCGCTCTGCTTTAGGCATTCTCTTGCCCTTCCCTGAGCTGCTCTCATCCGCTGCCGCAATTCACACGCATAATCAGTCCCCACAGCGCCTATGTCATCTTCGTCGTCACCCGGCATTGCAGTGGTCAGGTCAATAGGTAGACGCAACTCACGTCCTAACATTAACATGTTCGGCGACTCGCCGGTTGATTCTTGGGGTGCTGCACGGTAAGCGAATGTAGCTAGTGGAAGTTTCTCATCCCAGTCACGCTGTTGCTGGTTGGGTTCAATCATCATTGCAACCATTGTAATGAGAGTGCGGTTGAACCTTTCCACCATCCCGTCGGATTTTGGGTTGTAGGGGCAGGTCCGTGTTTTCTCAATTCCAAGAATGCCACACATATCTGCAAAACTCTCGATTCAAAGTTTCGCCCTTGATCCGAATGTAGCACCTCAGGTACGCCAAAACGACACACGTACTCGTTTACAAATTTCTTAGCAACTGTCTCCGCTGTTTGGTCTGGTATGGGGTAGGCCTCCATCCATTTGGTTAGGTAGTCACCTACAACCAAGATGTACTTATTACCGTTAGGTGTTTCTGGCAGAGGACCCATTATGTCCAAGGCGACACGCTCCATTGGTGCACCTACGATATGCTGCTGTAGTGGCGCCTTCTTAGTCTTGGCAGGAGACTTCCTCTTTGCGCACACGTTACACTGTCTTATAATTGATCTAATATCGGCTGCCATACCACACCAGTAGAACCTGGCACGGACCTTTGCCATCGTTTTCTTGACTCCTAAATGCCCACTGGCGACACCGCCGTGCAACTCTCTCACTAGATCTGCCCTAAATCTCTCAGGAAGTATGGTGTGCCACTTCACCAAACGGCCGTCGTCTGATTCCCATCGCCTTGAAAGAACATTTTCCCTTATAGCTAGTTGGTCCCACAGGCGCCAGTATGTTTTTGCTGCCGACGATCTAGAAGAAATTGTCTTCCGGTCAGGCCTTTGTGCATCTCTTTCCTTGGCTTCGAACACCCATTTCATTGACAAATCTTCTAGTTGGGCTTCCTCATCTTTTCATATGTGATCAAAGGCATACTGGTTACAGCCCTCACGGTGGTCTCACCTATGTCTGGAACTTCTCTTTCGCCTACCACTTCGGCTTCATCCTTCACTACCTCGTCGTGTGGCCGTTCATCGCGCCCACACTGGGAACACTCTTTGCGTGACAAGCCATCGGCGTTACCATGTGATCGACCAGCCCGGTGCACTATGGTGAAGTTGTACTCTCCTATCACCTGCAACCAACGAGCCATCTGACCCTGGTGTTCTCGGAAATTAACAAGCCAACGCAAGGCTCCATGATCGGTCCTTATGGTGACTTTATTCCCGTATAAATATTGTCTGAATTGTTTCAGAAATACAACAACGGCCAACAACTCTCTGCGCGTGACGCAATAGTTGCGCTCCGCTTTACTTAGTGCTCTGCTAGCGTAGGAAACAACCTTCTCCTGACCATCCGTCACCTGCGATAGGACCGCACCTATTCCTACACCGCTAGCGTCGGTGTCAAGTATGTAATCCGCCTCCGGGTCGGGGTACTTCAACACGGGTGACTCTTCTAAGCAATTCTTCAAGTCTTCGAACGCCTCCGCGCAGTCATCATCCCATACGAACTCCCGTGCCTTTTCCGTAAGGCGGTGCAAAGGACGTGCTTTATCAGCAAAACCCTTTATGAATCGCCGATAATATGACGCTAAACCTAAGAAACTCTGTACTTCTTTCACAGTGGTAGGCGGTTTCCATTCACCTACAGCTCTAATCTTCTCGGGGTCGGTGGCGATTCCATCTCCCGACACTATGTGGCCTAAGTACAACACACTCTGCTTAAACAAATGACACTTCTGGGGTTTCAATTTTAAACCTGCTTCACGAAGGCGATGGAAAACTGTTTCAAGGCGAATCAACTCCTCCTCAACCGTTTTTGCGAAGACAATAACGTCGTCAAGGTAGACCAGGAGTATTTCCCAATGCAATCCTGATAGGACCCTCTCCATAAGCCGTTCGAAGGTCGACGGGGCATTGCAGAGCCCGAAGGGCATGACTCGCCAACTGTACAGGCCCCCACGGACCACAAACGCAGACTTCTGTTGGGCATCCTTGTCGAGTTCGACCTGCCAGTAGCCCGATGCTAAATCCAAAGTGGAGAACCACTTTGAACCTGCTAAAGTATCCAGTGTCTCGTCTATGCGTGGAATCGGGTAGGCGTCTTTTATTGTTAATGCATTCAGGCGACGGTAGTCCACGCAAAATCTCTTTCTCCCATCCTTCTTATTTACAAGGACCACGTTTGATGCCCAGGGGCTATCTGTAGGCTCAATGGTACCGTTACGCACCATGTCTTGCACCTGGCGCTGAATTTCCTCTTGTTCCTTCGGGAAATCTCCTGGGCCTCTCCTTTATAGGCCGGGCGTCACTGGTATTAATCTGATGTCGCACCCAATCTGTACGTCCAATGTCTGAGTCTCCCCGAGAAAAGATGTCCTGGTACTTGCCAAGCAATTCGGCTATGCTGTTGTGATGCCTACTGTCTACCCCATGTTTACTCCTCTCAAACAAACACTCAAGGTGATCGGGAACTTCTACACGGTCCCCAGGCGCAGTTGCCTCCAGCGCCACCTCGTCTATGTCACCTTCGCCTACTGGTGTCAAAAACCCAGCCATGGTCCCTTTCTTTACTACACAATCTCTCTTTCCAGGGTTGAATACTCTGATGGGCAGCGTACCCTCATTGGCGCTCACCAGTACTCGAGCAACCACCATGCCCTTGTCCGCTATCTCGCTCCTCTCAGCTGGTTCAATAACTGCATATCCAACGTACGCCTTTTCACCTGTCATACACGCCGGTATCAACGCCTCGTGGCCGGCAGGTACTCTCGTGGTCTCGCTTACAACTATCCTAGCACATATTCCATATCCGTCATTGCTCATGCACCGGATCCTCTCGCCGTTCACCTTCAACTCCAAAGTCTGGAAATCAAGGGTTCCTTGGTAGGAAGCAGAAAATCCATGCCCAGGATTCCGTCGATCTTGCCAGTGTTACCAAACACAGCATTTAAAGGACATGTAGTCCTACCCACCTGAACTTCAACCCAGGCGCTGCCGAGTGTCTCCATACGACTGCCATCAGCATTGCGTACTCTTCCGCCGTTGGTAACTAATTCTGGTCTGCTTTCCTTTGGTATTTGGAAATAAAGTTTAGATGAAAGCACTGTATCTGTTGCCCCAGTGTCCACCAATAAATTAGTCTTGACTCCTCTTATCTTTGCTCGTACAAACAACCCAGTGCGTGCTATATCAAATGAAATTGGCAGCAGCACATCACCTTTCTTACTTGGCTCTTCTGCGCCTATTGGCCCTGTGTTCCACCCAGCTTTCCCGCGGGCTTCTGGGTCAGCTGGTCGTCGTTTCCCGACTGCCTTTCTCTTCTAGGTGGAAGTTGCGGACAGTTACGGGCAAAATGTCCCTTCTCTTTACACCTATAACAACTTTCATTGGGGTCGCCTTCCACTTTCGATAGACGCCACCCGTGGTCTGGCCGTTTTCTGTGGTTCCAGGGAAATGGCTTGTGTGATGTTCTCCATCCACGCCTTCACCTCGCGCTGATTCTCTAGAAATGACTCTTTCAACTGACGTTGCTCCTCCATCACTTCTTTCAAAGGGTACAATTCTTCACTCCCTACTATTCTGGCAAACTTTGAACGCCGACCGCCTCTGTTTTCCTCTATTTTAATGAAACCCTCGGTGTTCAGCGCCGCTCTGACTGCCTCGTCGAGTGATGCGGGTCTTGCACGGAATATTCCTTCTCGGATTGCTTGCTCCTCGACTGCATCAGAGAAGTGACCACGAGCTAGGCGATCCCTGCCTTCGTCAGTTAACTCCGGATAGGCGAGCGCAGTCAGCTCCCGTATGGATTGTCCAAGTTCCTGTAATGATTCCCTCGGCCCTTGTCGCCTATGACGCAATTCCATTAGGTGATTCTCGGCGAGTTGCCTGGCCCAAACCTTTTCTCCAAAAGGCTCACCAACTCCTTGTAGGTGACGTGACTTCCGCCTCCCGTCAGATTTCCCAACACCTTCACTGCAGACCCTTGCAGACTTGCTGCGAGGAAAACTTTGGCCTGATTGTCTGTCCAGTTATTCGCCAATCTGCAGGCCTCAAAGTGTTGCTTGTAGTCTCGCCATGGGGCTTTTCCGCTGAACCTGTCAGGCACAATGTTTGGCCGTCTTGTCACTCCCGATTCTACGTTTTTCTCTGCAGGCTCAGTCACTTTTCTATCTTTTTCTCTTGCCTGTATGTACGGGTCGCCTCCACCTGCAGCTAATCCTCCCGCAGACTGTAATGAAACTCCCGGCTTCGTGCTCCTCTGTCTCCCCAAAGCTGGCAAACCATCCTCCACAAAGCAATCAATCATCTTCCTCTCTGAAGGCATCGTCCATGCCGCCTGTGAAGAGATTAGAGTCGGCGGAGGCGCTGGGGTAGAACGTAACCTGGTGCGTGGCCGTGGTGTAGGCGCTAAAAATGAACCAGACGCAGGCGTAGACATTCCCATGGTAGTACTAGACTCTTCTGCATTACTATATTGGTTCATCATCGACGCATTACCTGACTGGAAACCCGAATCCTTTTTCAATGCCTCCTGCATTTGCAATTTCAGCTGACGCATTTCTGCCTTGATCTTCTTTATTTCATGTGTACCCGGACTTACATCATCTGCACTACTCTGCAAGACTTCCGACAATTCTTCCTCGTCATAGTCAATTAAACTCATAGCTATGTCGCCTATATAGGTGATCTTTCTCTGTTAAAGGCGCCTTCTAGGCGTAGGTGTCTCCTATGGAATTACCTGTGGTGATGCACTACGGCGCCTATCCCACTTCTGACACCATTTGTGGCGGTCTTGTCTCTGTCCGCGACCCGGTCGGTCTCAGCCAACGTCAGCGAGCGGTCGTGCTTGGAAGGCTGGAGACGTCGATCCGTTTTGGCGGCAGTCTACCGCCAGGCCCGCAGTGCACCACACTAGTCAAACCCCACAATTGTAAACACACATACACCCAAATGGTGGGAAAGAGTACAGCAAATGACGGGGACGGACACAGTTAAATTGAGAGTGACTGTGATTTGTTTAATTACTCATTCCTCAAATCTCTTCTCGCCTACGTCACAAAATCTACTTCATAAAGTTATGCGGCTGATCTTTGATTACACTGACTTTCTCTCATTAATTAAATGATTTCTAGGAGATGATAATACAGATTATGGTGAGTAATTTCGTCAATCAAGATGTAATTAGTCAACTCGACATTTACTCACACGAGTATGAGGCTCTTTCCCTGTAATTATAATGCAACACTCACTTCGCTTATTACGGATCAACCACTGTTGCTCTGACGGTCGCAACGCGGGAAGAGAGCGAGAGAGAGGAAGAGAGAAAGAGAACGATCCACGCCCGCTCCGTCCTTTTATCTAACTTCGCTTTAGGCTGGCACCCTCCAACAATTGTAACGTAATCATTACATGACGGCTAGGAACTAGCCAGGGTTACGTTGCCAAGCGACCTAAACTTCCACCTATCGTACTGCTCGATACTACATTGCGTTACAATATTAATAAATTGTTCAGTCATGGATGTGGCTAAATATTACAATACTTACAAGCCAAAATGAGTTGTGTGAGTAAAACAAAGACAAGCTTGATTTTTGTTGCTGTGTTCAGATTGTTTAATATTCACATTTAGAAATATTAGTAACTTAGTGTAGAGGAAAGAAAATACACTCTGCCGATGCTTCTTGTTGCCCGTCAGTCATGTCTGTTACATTAGTGATTCTACTTTATGCTGCATAACCGGTGTTCTAAATCTTGAGACCAGCAAAATATCGAGACCTCAAAAGTCCGAGTAAAGTCTGAGCTAGACTAGACTTAAAACAGAGTGAAGACCAAAGTCAAGTTTATTTCTTTTTTAGACACACACAGAGTACAATACACAAAGCAGACATTGGGCCAAAGTATTACTGTTCTAATGATGAAAAATACCACGTTTATTTTCCTTGTCAATGTCATGTTTTAATTTGGATTCATAAATAAAAAGACAGTTTGTTACTTCAATATATACAATAATATACATGGATATAAGTGACAATAAATACCAATCCATCTCTTCTTGTTTTGGGAACAGTTATTTACAAATAAATATTAGCCTACATTGCATAAAATAGTTTGCCTCTTATACAGCTATATGGAAACATTGTAAACAATCACCTGCTAATAAAATATGCATGTAAAACAAAGCCATAACTATACTTTTCCTTTAACTTACAGCCATTTTGACACTGTTTTTATATACATTGGCTAACAAATAGGGTCCCATTTCAGTTTTCCTTTGGTGAAAGACAGTTAAAAATATGTTACCTTCTTCTTAAATTCTTTTCATTTACAGAATGTTTCAAAAAAAGAAATCAATACGAAATATTTTGCACAAATAAAATACATAATTTTTCTATGATTTATTGACAGGTTGTCGGGTACCTGCTCCCATATAATTGCTCTGATATACACCCTTAGACATTATCAGGATCAAGGTCTGAAAGAAGTTCCAGGTAAATTGTCCTGCACTAGTTTGCCACAGCAATTTCACAAACCCCGTGGATATAAAATCCGACCACAATCTGTGACAGGACTGATCATGGCGAAGCCCAAGAAAACAAGAAAGAGGCAGCCTGTTTCAGCAAAAGTGACTAAGCAGAGGTAGTGTATTGCTAAATGATTGTGTGAATCTGCTTTAACATTTTTAAAGACGAGATTTTGAAACAAGGTGTTTATTAATATTGCAAACCAAGTATCCAACACCTTTAATTCCAATTTTATTATGTGTACTTGGATTCTGGTAAGTTTGAGAACTGTGAACCACTACTACATTGGTCGCTATATAGGCTATTGTTGAATAGTTCATTGAATAGTTGGTGTTGCATCCGCAGGACACACTAGTAAAACTAAAACATATCATGTGACACGCTCTAAACCAATCACAACACACAATCTATGTATGAGGTGCTATAATACAATATATATGTATTATCTAATTTCTCCCCCCTTTTTTACAGTGTGTTGTTGCCTACTTGTGGTGAAATAAGAAAATTGAAGGTCCTAACAAACACCCCACTGAACTACCTGCTTCAGGAGAATGCTGCAGTCACCAGTACGCCCCTTGGACATGTGCAGACTGGATCAAGTCTGTACTATCAGGTAATTTCATTAAAACTAAGAACATTAACCAAATGATTCAAAATTGTTTTTCAAAATAGATGTACAAATTAGTGTCGTGCATTGGGTAGGGTTAACCAGGCCAAACCAACTCGAAACATTGTAGATATAAACTGACAAAAAGTCACTGAAAACATACTAGAAGCAACCAGAAAATGTACAGCCCACCTCACCCCCCCCCCCCAAAAAAAAAGAAAAAAACACCCCAAAAAACCCCCAAAACCTGAATATCTGGCCTGGGCAGCTGTATCGTACTGCAATCCCACTTATCAAGATAACCAGAACATTTATTGCATAAAGTCAACTTTTTTGTGCTTTAAGTCGACTAAGCAATAAAAATTATCATGCCAAGTCGACTTATAATATTCAAGAAGTTGACTTACCAAGATAATTTATCTTGGTAAGTTGACTTCTTCATTATTATAAGTCGACTTGATGCGATAAATTATATTGCTCAGTTGACTTTATGCAATAAATTATCTCGTTAACTTAATTAGTGGGATGGTACTCATGGAGCTCCGTAGTATCCGCTTTTAAACTTTTAATACTTTGGCCATGTAAAAATCGACATCTCTCACTAACTGAATCACACTACCACTTCCAATACGGTATTAACACTGTTACCTACTGGTGGGCCTACTTGATAGACCAGGCACAGTGCCTCTGCAATAAATAGTGAATGAAACATTTCTGAACCACTTTGTTTTTTTCTCGAATCATTCTAGGACTTTTCTTCCAAGTTTTTCCAAAATGGTTTGACGGACCTCACCCAACATGAACATTTTCACTGCAAAATCAAAACCAACATGACTGAAATGATTAATAAACCAACCCGTCCAAAACTTCAATTTAGGTTGGGTAGTTTTGGTTTCCAATTGGGTTTGCACAACACTGGTATAAATCTGATGACAAAGTGGGATAAATTACTCTTCTCTCACTAGAACATCCTGAAAAGTAGTCAAATAGCAGCACACTAAACATATGTCATTAATGATCCCAAATAAACTAACTGGAATTGTTCTGGCAATTAACTTGAAACACTTAATTCGTTGAATCGCTCTCTCAACATGTACCCGATGACTGGCAATTTTTCTCGTTAGAGCGACATCACTTGGTTTCATCTGTGAGGACACTGAAGCTAATGGAGGGATGTTCAGTTCTAGACCAATTTTTCTTATCTCCTCATCAATTAGAAAACCTTTATCAACCATAATCACATCACCTAGCTGGACTTTTCCATTTTTGATCAAATCTTGAAGGAGCTTGAGAAAATGACCCTTTTGGACTATTTCGTTGTCAGATATAGATCCAGTGAATAGACTTGTCGTGAACATAACAGAGCCACGTGAATCTGTGACAACTAGCGCTTTAAGGGTAGGGCTAGATTTGTACTCGGAGTAGCACTGTGACTGAATTTGCAGGGAAGTGGGCCTTTCAGTTTTAAGCTCAGTGCAGTCTATTATAGCCAGTGTAGTGGGAAATTCTTCTCTAAACTTCTTGGGCATGCGATCAATCAGAACATCTCTGTGTGGCCATAAAGACAGACAGCCCAGCCTTAAGTACATATATCGTATCCAAGTATTGAATATAATGCTAGCAATCTGAATACTAACATGAAACCTGAATGCAAGATCTTTAAAATGTAGCCCATTTCGCAATCTACACAGAACTAATAACAGCTGGTCTTTCAAAGACAACTTCATACATGTTGATTTTCTTTCTTTATACTCTAGTGGATTCTTTTGGACATCAGGAATAAGGAACTCAAACAGTACAGTAAAAGTGCTGTATTGGAACCCTGTGTAATATTTAAACAGATCCTTCACATTAGATTTTAAGACAGTCTCAACACTGAAAGGTTCATAGTTGATGCACTTGTCTGATGGCTTACTCAATGATGTCTCGCTCAACAGTTTCCGCCCTTCATGTAGTTCCAGCACTTTAGAAGCAAGATCCTTCTTCAGGACTGCATTTTTCCTTTCCAAATCCTGAATTTGTGAAGCAGCTGACAAAAGTTCAAGACCAGATTGCACTGGAAAACAAAGAAAGTAAAATATAAAAGTTAAACGCAATTCTTTTAATTTTTTTGATACAGATAAATGACATGAGGGAAACATCATGCCCAATGCCAACCCTGCCACTCTGCGGAAACACAAGGTTCCCCCCATCAAACCACACTGATCCTCAGCTCCAATTATGCAGATTGTAATACTGCCACAGTAATAACTCAAGAGGAGGCAGAGGCACTGGAGCAAGCAACTGTCGAACAAGCGAACGGCAAGCTATGGCATACATGCAGAGAAAAGAGACTGACTGCTTCTCAGTTTGGCAGAGTAGTCAAAAGAAAAAAGGATGTGAACACCAAGTTTTTAAAAAGTTTGTGTTCTCCACAGGTGATACACAGCGAAGCAGTTTCATATGGCAAAAAACATGAGAGTTTTGCCAAGGAGGCTTATGTAAACAAAAACAACAACCTCCACATACATGACTGTGGCTTGGTAGTTAACCCAGCTTTTAGCTTCTTGGGTGCTACACCAGATGGTAAGGTATGCGATGGGGGACAAACAGGCATTTTGGAGATCAAGTGCCTGTATAGTGCAAGAGACATGACAGTTGCAGAGGCAGCGGATGTCATTCCTTGCTTCTTCATGACCAAGTCTGGTGATGGCTTGAAACTAAAGATGACTCATCAGCACTTCTATCAAGTTCAAGGTCAACTGATGGTCACTGGCGCCCCATTCTGTGACTTTGTCATTTATACAAGCAAAGACATTCATGTTGAAAGAATACTCCCTGATACAATGGTGTGGGAAGCTATGCTAAGCAAACTGACAGCATTCTATAAGGAGCATGTTACACCATTTCTAGCTAATATTGAAAAATGAGAGAAACTTACATATGCAAGGTTGAATCTCTGAAGCAGGTTCTTTATCAGGTGAACCTGATAATTCTTCTTGACTCTTTGGTGGGTTCGGTTTTTCTTCAGTTGACTGTGCACTGTAAAACAAAAATTAAAATAGAAAAAAAAAAAAAAAAAAAATTCATCATTTAAATTAAAGAGAATGGGCCATGACAAGAAGCCTCTCTTTAAAACACATTTTAAAACCTATATCTACCAAGAAAAGATAGTGACAGAATTTTAGAATGCACAGAATTTCTTTTACAGAAGCAGTTTTTTCTCTTTTCACCCCGCCTCCAGGCAAAATCAGAACAGGGGGGGGCTGGGGGTTGACCCCTTACATCCTCCTCCCCCCCCCCCCTCCCCACGGGCCTTGTAATGTTGCCCTCTTTTACGGAATTTCGATAAATTTAGGAGTCGGGCTAGTTAAAGGAGTGAAAACTCCTTGTAAGCTGTTTTCGGAATTTATGAAAAATAGATTGTAGTGTCAGTACAATGTCAGAATTGTTACTGGTTTATTTTGTTTATACATGCGTTTAATGAGTATCTGAACATGCTGACTGCTCACTGTGCTGTCGCCAATTTGACGTGACAGTAGATTGATTAAGACGTCATTGAAGGACACTAAAATTAGTCTTTTTCATTATTTTTTTTTAACTACATGAATTGTACATCTTGTTATTTAAAACGTGAACTTCTCAGTAATTTGTTTCAAATATTTAACAATGTGCCATAGCCTATATAGCCTGTAGAAGATTTTCATATCTTAAAAGGAAATTTATGGAAACTTATGGAACCTACCAGTTTTCAAAGCTCAGTATGCGTTTGAGTGGAGGCCTCCTAGATTTATAGATGTCACTCCCATCAGCTGGTATAGGGTCGGGATAGGTGACACTGGGTTGTCCTTCTTTAAAATGCTGCATATGGAAATGATTTGGAAAATGAATTTTAGATTTTGATGGAAAAGCAACAATTACTGACTCACTCACTCACAACATTTGTTTATTGGAGTTGAACTAATTGTTTTACAAGTCTACATAATAAACACCTTCCTGGTCTAACGTTATTCACAGGGCAGATTTGTTTGTTTCAAGCCTGTTATTGTTCAAATGCATTGTTGAATTAGTTTTTAATTATTTTGTTGAAATAAAACAGTTCAGTTAATATAACGCCAAAAATGTTTGTTATTTCATTACATTTTGGATAGGCCCCTAGTTGTGTTATAAACACATATGGACTGGCATAACTTGGTCACTATAGTGCACGTCTATGCACCCCTCGAGCCTCGAGAAAGCAGTTAACTGGTTAACAATTGAACAGAAAAATCTTTGAGAAAAATATCATCACCTGTTTGACCAGTTCAGGATCATTTGATTCTTTTCTGAATCAGTAGCGTGCCCTTTATTGCAAACCCATATACTACTCCCATTCATAAGACTGTCTCTCAAGGACACGAAACTTCAGAAGTGTGTTGGCATGGACTTGGACTTCCTTTCTTTAGTGAATGTCATGCAAGTGTTTTCAACAGCATCTCAAAAACCCAGCGATAAAAACACAAAGCAACAGCAAAGGCAATTGAAAAAGTGAAGTGCACCTAAAAGCAACATTGACCCCTCAAAGTTTCATTTTCTCACAAAAAAAACCCAATCTACTAGAATTTGTTGAAGTAATGTATCTCAAAGCAATAAATTACTTTTTTACTGCAGCAGTATGATTTTACCTCACTTAAGTTAGTGACGCGATGAGATGTTGAGCAATGAGATGTTGTTGAGTGATCCCGAACTGGTCAATGCCCCCCCAAAGACGATTTTGGTAATTTCATCTCCTCAAAAAAAATACAACTGCTCGGTATTTCTGTGAAATACTTGTTACACCTTCTTACCATTTTACATAAATGTTTTTTGCCCTGGCGTTCAAATTCTAAAGGTGAGAAGTTTTAACTGCGTTTTTCAACCAACATTTGTAAACAAAATAATGATCAATATTGCAGACAAACTTCAGAAAAATTGTCATAATTTATTTGCCGATGATGTTTGGCACCTTATTTTGGGTTTGTTGGTTTAATAAAATGTTTTAATTAATCATTTCATTAATTAAACCCGTAAATTAATGGAGGTTAATTCTTCACATGTATTCATTACTTTGTTATGTACAAAGTTGAAGTGATCCCGAACTGGTCAATGATCCCGAACTGGTAAAATGACTGTACCTTATTGGGTAGGCCTAGAGGGTATTCGGCCTAGAATAGTACGCCGATGAACAATCAACTCCGAACGCTAACACATACATTCACGACATTGTTCATGTTGATGTATTAACGTTAGAACTAGAACTTAGAACATGTATGTAGAAGCAATTTAATAATGTGGGTTATTCAACTTATTGCAAAATTGAGTGATCCGGAACCGGTGAATGTTCAGGAATCTTACCTTAGAGCACACGTATCTGTCCTTGTTGATGTTGTAGACATTCAGATCTGAATGGGGACGTCCACACGCTAAGTTTAATCCACCTTAAACATTTTTCAAGATTTGATTTCGGTTTTGGAAATGGGAAAAAAACAACTTTATGAAGTCGATCTGGATACCTGGTGTCTGATCTACACGTACCATAACAGCATATTTTGACCATTGCTTACAAAGGTACAAACATGACAAAAACGTTGAAAAAGGGTGCCTGACTACATCAAATCCCATTAGTTTGTGTACATTGTACACTGCATGTGACCGAGTTTGACCGAGCTAATGGCGGATCACGACTGCTGGCAACCGGACGCAGAATTCGGCGGTAAGCAGAGCCATGAAATTGGGCCCTGATCTATTGTTGCATCAAACGAGTTGCTTGCTGAAATGGCGTCCACCATGCCCCATATCAAACACAATGCGTAGCCTATGTCTGTTTTCTGTCTGTGAAAAAGGGGTACATCGGCTGTTTGTCAAGTATCATTATAATTTTACGGAATTTTTGGTGAACGTGAGCTTGTTTTATAGCCAATGTCAATAATGCCTTAAATTCTGTACACAGGTTTGGTTTGTGGTCTCCCTACTCTGATGAATGCTTGTTGTGGGAACGGTATCCGTATAGTTGTAGCCACTGGAAACGCATGAGTAACGAAGGCTGTATAGTCAGGTTTGGAACGAAAGCTAAGCTTCCGCCATCTCCCCTACTAATAATAGGCTGTCCCTCACAGACGAGGTCACACATGCACATTAAATTCCAGAGCATATTGAAATGAAGCGTTTCAATAAAACGCAACATAACCTTTGATTCTAGATAAGCTGAATTGTCAAATCATTTTGGAAAAGATCCACACTTATAGAAAGCTTACCGAATGCAAGTGATGTTTGAAGTTTACCGCTTGTGATGATCCAAAACTGACATTGGAATATGAAACTATGATAATAGCTTGATGTTTATTGGAGACACAGTTAAAGACGTAGGCTCATAACAGTTTACTGACCGGTGTGGCATGAGACAGAGATTCTAGTGTTCCCACATACGGCGAACTAGTGTACAAACTTATTCTGATAGCGCCCTCTTTTGAATCATATCGCTATCAAACACTGTATGTTCTTTACATAATTAAAAACTATTTGTTTAGTACTAAGGATTGGGAATTCCGAGTCATGACTTAATATTCTGTATCCAATTTCCTCATAAACAAACACACAGTGACTCGTGGATTATCATTCCTGTGAAACTAGTTTTTTTATTCAAAGCAGTAACTTTTTAACTCAAGTTTTACCTTAACACTGGATCTCATCAGTATGTAACAGTTGTAAATAACATATTTTGGGATTCATAATATTTTACTCTGATCCTTGCATCATGAAATAGCACAGTAAATACATAGAGTAGTAGCCCACAAATCCTTTACGGTATTGTAAACTAGTCGGCAAGCAGATTACTGTACACTTCCAAATACACTTCCAAACAATTTCTGACCAAAGTCTTTCCTGAATGTTACTTTTTTAGACTTTTTTGAAAAGAGGACCCGGATCAGGGGTCACTTGATGCCTTTCAACCTCACTACAGCTTCTTCTCCATTCATTAAATTAAATAAGTTAGGCCATCCACTGTAATGTCCGAGTGTAGCTCTGTCTTCTGCGGCACAGGGTACAACTCTTTGGTCCAACAAATTTACATCAAGGTTTTACTTGACCTAAATGTCCTTTTGAAGATTTTCACAATCACTGCCAAACAATCGGATCGTTTCACCTTGGTCTTAGAGCTGTAAAACAACAAAAGAAAAACATATAAGTTCAAGACTTAACATTAGCAATCATTCAGCAGTCTACCCTGGGTTTGCTAAGTTTAATAATAAGCATTGAAATAATATTTAACTGCACGACAGTTCAATGGCAAGTACAAGTAGGCCTAGGCCTATTGAAAAGTAGAAGCAGGTATAACACAATTCACAAACAGTTAGTATTTTTTTAGTAAACCTAACTAAAAGGTCACTAGACTAGCATTACCAAGGTTGAGGAAGTGAAAAGGATTTATTAAGCATTATTCTAAACGTTCTTGTTAGTGAGATTGTGCCTTGCTCTTTATTTGTATTAAGTCGGAGCGGGAAGCGTGCCTTGCTTCATGCAGTTAACAGCGTTCATTGAAGCTACGTACCCACGCACAAAATGGAATGACTTTCTCACACACAACTGTAAAAAGTTTCATCGACAGCAAGATCAGCTTTTATGTTTTGCTTGTAAACAGTTGTTTGCGAATGAAACTTCACAGATTTTATTTCAACAAGTTCTTGATGAAGTAGCTGTACTGTTACGTAAATATGAAGGAAAAACTCATAATGTTAATGCATAAATTTACCTTGTAAACTTCGCCTCCACGTTTAGATACATCCGGCGACGTTCACGGCCTGTGTGTGTTGTGTACACACGCACACACAAACCGCGCTGTGATTATCAAAGCTAAACTGTTATTGGCTATGAAAAGTCCGGTTCTAACTCTCGTCCAATCAGCAAATATTTAACATCACTTGAAAGAGTATTTTTGGGGGAAGCAAAAACCGTTTGAACTGTTAAAATCGACCGACGGGTGGCGCTGTTGCACCTTCCTAAATAAAACAAAGTAACAAATTCACTGGATTACGCAGTGTTAAAAACGCATCTCGACTGTTTTTAAATCACCCTAGTCCGGTCTAAAATCACAATGAAACTGTTGTTGATTTACATAAAAATGAAGACGAATTATTTTCCTAAGAAAATGTGTTTGAACTGTGAAGATTTATTGCAAAGAACAAAAGATATTATGGTTTGATGCTGAAAAATGTGGAAAAAGTATATGGTGCGCGCATGTTTGCAAACGTTGCGCGTCTTTGTGGCCGCAACCTTTCCATATGGGACAAATTTCCCTATGACACCGGATCAGTCTGTTTGATCACTGCAAGATCATAATCGCATACCGATATCATCATTGGAATATATTCCTGCAAGTGTGTATTTTATCCAGCAAACTCCTTCGTTGAAAGGAAGTGATCATCAGACGTTACGAAAACCTTTCATCATGAATGGAACCTCGTTTTAGGCTTAAAGGCACTGGACACTATTGGTAATTACTCAAAATAATTGTTAGCATAAAAACTTACTTGGTAACGATCAATGGGGAGCTGTTGATAGTATAAAACATTGTGAGAAACGGCTCCCTCTGAAAACGTCGTTTTTGAGAAAAAAAGTAATTTCTCAGTAAAATATTTGATTTCGGGACCTCACGCGTGAGGTCTCGAAATCAAGCATCATTCTGAAAGCACACAACTCGTGTGACAAGGGTGTTTTTTCTTTCATTATTATCTCACAACTTCGACGACCAATTGAGTTAAAATTTTCACAGGTTGGTTATTTTGTGCATGTTGAGATACACCAAGTGAGAAGACTGGTCTTTGACAATTACCAAAGGTGTCCAGTGTCTTGAAAGGTATCGTACACGTTTGGTAATGACTCAAACAAATATTAGCATAAAACTTACTTGGTAACAAGCAACGGAGGGCTGTTGATATAAAACATTGTGGGAAACGACTCCCTCTTAAGTAACTTATTTTTTGAGAAAGAGGTAATTTCTCACTAAAATAATAAAAACTTCTTGCAAGAAGTTTTTATTCCTATCTGAAAGCACACAAATTTGTACAACAAGGGTGTTTTTTCTTTCATCATTTTCTTGCAACTTCGATGACCACCGGCCCAAATTTTCACAGGCTTGTTATTGTATGCATATGTTGGGATACACCAATTGTCTTTGACAATTACCAAACGTGTTCAGTGCCTTTAATGTACGCGTGTCAGCAAGTTCCGCTTGCACGTGCGTGTTTTCACTTTTCAACCGTCTAGAGTGAATACTGCGTCACCGTTGATCATCGAACGTATTTACAAAGTGTAATATAAACTGCTCACAAAAAGTTAGGAAACTTTTTTTAATCATGTATATTTTTATTATTTATTACCCTCTTGTATTATGTTGCATATCAATAGAAAGCTGAAGTGTTCTTCTTTAAAATGATACCAAATGTGCAATGATGACATGTTGCTGGACTTGGCCACATTAATGAGAATGAGACAAAGTCACAAATCAAATGTGCCAAAATTAGCAATTTTGTGTTACTGTGTGAACAAACAAATTGACACTGTAATTCAAACATGCGGTAATTTTGGCTTTTGATTTGTGACTTTGCCTCATTGTCATTCATGTAGCCAAATTCAGCAACATGTAATCGTTGCAAATGTGGTATCATTTTAAAGAGGAACACTTCAGCTTTGCATTGATATATAACATATACAAAGAGAGTAATAAATAATAAAAATATACTTGATTAAAAAAAGTTTCCTAACTTTTTGTGAGCAGTTTACTTCGGCTCCCTACTGGACACTGTGGAAGACATCACCAGAAGTACTTTCGATGGTAAAACCAACGAGAAACCTTGGAGCGTCATAATGGACAGCCATCTCCTCAGCAGACTGCCCGATGAAACACCAGCCGTGCCAGCAAGCAAGCGCTTATGGATGTATACGTCATCACAAGCTGCCAAGAGGCGATCAAAGAACAACATGGCGCAAAAGAATCAATTACCTGAATGCCACGATCCACTAGAAGCGACACTGCACCTGGCACTTGGCAGCTGAGTGGAGGAAACTAACGCAGATGCACTTGACGCAAGCGCCTAGATGATGACAACGCGCTCGACGTGTCCTATCCAGTCAATATTAATGGAGATCAATGTGGGACCATAGAGCTATATATTGACTAGAGCGCTAACTCCCCGTTATACAAGCACTTAGGTTTTGATGCCGTGTGGGCGCATCCATGTTTATGTACAAACCAATACAAAAGCTTGACATTTTGTACGGCAATTGTACGGCTATTTGCATGATAGTGCGTTTGTTCTTTTCTATGCGTCATCGAACCAAATATGCAGCAAATGTGAACGCATAATCTGCTGATGAGCGTACAAACTGCGAGTGTCATGTGCGTCATGTTTAAAAGGCGCGTTTGGAAAGACAAAATGATGATGGTACCATGCTAGTAGTATGGTTCCCAGACCCAAAAATCTCCGACTAGGCTCCGTCGAATTTAGGGTCCGGTATCACCCAAAATCACGTGACCAAAAAGGAGGAATTCCTCCTTTTTCGAAGTTATCCGAAATGTTCCGAACGTGTTGTCGTCAACGTTCGGACAGTACCGTTGATGGTCGGACATTTCCGGGTGTTTATGGTTGCATTGTAAACAGAATCCATGGAATCATAATGTGAGTCCTGTCGGCCGTAGATCCAGCAGGAGTTTTTGAGTTTACGCTCAAAAAATGTTTTAGTTTTTTTTGTGCATGTTTTAAGCACTTTTGTAGGTCTCCTAGTGATTCAAATAAAGAAACTCACCTGCTGCAATCTACCTCCATGCTAGAAGTGAATGTAAAAATAGCTTCCGATCAGGTGCAGACATGGTTTCCCTGGAGATGACCCCCGACCCTGACAAGTTGCGTCATGATCTATTTTTAACCGTGGGTGATACCTGACCTAAGATTTTTAACAAGAGACGTCAAGGAATCTTTGGTCAGGGAACCAGACTACCATGCTAGCTCATCAATCAAGTCGAAATTACGGTGTCGTTTTCAATTTAATTAGCCTGTGTGAAATGCTGGTCGCCTAAATTTCTTACTGTAAAATACGCACATGCTTACCTAAATTAATCTGGGCCCAATTAAATAAAGCTGTCTACCGGTAACCCAAGTTGTTGTACTTACTAATAGGGAGGTTTAGCTGCACGTTACGCGAGCAAAAACGTGAACGTGAACGTCAGAAAATTCTGTTGTAAAAATCTCACGTTTTAAGCATACGTGAAGTTACCATTTCTCACGTCAGGTACGTATGTGCAGACGTCATACGTGAGCATGAAATAAGCCCAAAGTAGTGACGTCACCTAGAAACGACACAATTTTCTGACGTTCACGTTCACGTTTTTGCTCCGTGCAGCTAAACCTCCCTATTATAGAAAAGAATGTGCGTATGCATAAACGTATTTTGATTTTTCACGAGAGGCCTTATTTTTTATTAGCACAAACATTAGGCAGCGCTATGAAGAGGCCCATAACGCGGACGTACGCGAATGTGCAGTCGCGTACGTAAGCGCGCACGCCGAATGCAAAATTTTCGCGGCCATGTGTGTTCTCTTAAAATTAAAATCGTCCCGTAGTCACGCACCACATCAAACATGTCTGCGCCCAGGGAGGCTTCTAAACGCAGAGCAAGTTAGCGCTCTAGTCAATATATATAGCTCTATGTGTGGGACACAAACAACATCCCCGATGACACCGGCTTGTTTGCCATGCCTCTCTCAACATAACACATCATCCAGGTAAAGACGACTGTGCAAGTCTCGCGCGCATTCGAACTTCCGGGACCATTGTGGATGGAGTTTTACATGGGCAAGATTTTGTTTCGTCAATTATTTAAGTTCAGCGTAGTTTATGACCATGAACATTATATTATGTTGTTGGGAATGTAATACTTAGTGATACAACAAAAAGTAAAATCAATTCAACAGTATAACGATGAAAACCCGAGAATTACACTTGACCTCAGCTTCCGGTTACTGCAAAAAATTAAGAATATTGTGCCCACTGATATCAATATAATAGAGATAAATGGTTGTGCCCACCTCCGATCACAAAACTTATGTAAACGCTTGTTTTGGATGCGAGATGATAGTCACCAGATGCTGTTATTGCAACGTGAAGCCTTTTCATAGCAGTCTATGGTTGTTGAGGCATCAGCGTAAACTGCGTCACGCGTCAATATTACGCCCATGTGGCCATCACGAATCCGCGTATAGACCTATTGCATATGACGTCACACTTTCAAAAAGGAGGCAGATCATTGGACGATAGCTGTTCTCTGTGCGTAAAAACGTGCGCGTGACCTCAGCGTATCTGTAGCGTTTCGCGTTATGCAAGGGGGATCCATTGATTTCTATAGACCCGGAGCGCGCCTCCGAACAGTGAGCGTCATTTTGGGTGTCAAAACTCTCTTTTGTGCATGTTTGTATACGATTTTGACACCCAAAATGACACCCAGGATAGGCGCACGTGAGTACGCTGCGCGTTATGCAATGGGTCTATAAGGGGTTTCTAAAAAGTTAAGATCAAATAAGCATCCTCGTCCTAGAGTTTTAATTTTGTTTCAATATTAATTAACACATTATTCGTGTATTTATTATAAAAGCTAAACCTAATTTTATAAAAACTGTAATGAGTATTTTTGTTGTTCAGATTTTGTCATTAGATAATTTTAAAAAAAGATTGATTTCAGAAAAACAAATGTTCTTCGTTTGATACGCACGAGACTTGCACAGTTTATAGACCTTATGCACATGATGTCATAACAGTAGGGCGCCCTCGTCTAGAGGTCAAAAGGAGGTTGTTCATTGGCCAATCCTGTGCGCCGCGCGTACAAATCTGTGCGTTTCGATTGTTTCGTCATCGTTGAACCTCTAAGATGGCGGCTGGATGACGTCAATGCATAAGGTCTATTACCATTCAAACAAAATTAGGTTACCTGCATTTGATTATACTTTGGGATTACTGAAAATGATAAACATATTACACTTGGCTATTATTTCCCCCTCCCTAAATTTGAAGATCCTGGGTCCGCACCTCGTTTGTACCAAAATCCCCTGGCAGAACACAAACCGTTTATGAAATCTTCACATTATAGTTGGGTCATGGAGGCCGCCGGGAAAGGACGTTGGATGTTGGTGTGTGTTGAAAACATAACGAAGGAAATTAATTTACTTTCCCAAAGACCAAAAACATTCATGGTGCACCTTTAAGTCAATTAATTTCTCGGTTATTAAAGGCCTACGCGCACATGCTATATGCGTTGATCGATCTAGTCTTAGTCCAAGACATTGTTGTTCTCTATCACTCGACTATCGCGATTCTCACCTATCCGCGCGCACAATCATGCATACAAGAACCATTGGACATTAGCGGGCGCTAACAATAACGTAAGAACGTCTCGCACCAAGACCAACTTCGATCAAGCATCTACGTCACGTCACCGGTACGTACGTGTTTACGTTTTCTGTTTTGATCACGTGATCGGTGAAACAGCTTGTCAATGACACAACAACAACTCTGTGTGCTGGTTGAACATGGCGGCATCGGAGGTTGGTGTTTTACGAGACAGAGAGCTCGGTATGTTCTCCGACAACTCAGAAGATGTCCAGTTTGATTCTATTCCCTCCACAGTGGAACTGGAGAATACAGGGGTCCCCCTCAACACGCCCTGGACGTTTTGGCTTGACAGGTCTGCTAACAATTCACGTTTTTCTGAGACCCTAATTAAAAGTGGACAACGTTTCCGTGTAACGGAATAGCTAGCCGGCTTTTTAGGGCTCGCAGACACCGCAGGTGCTATTTGAACGGTCCAATCCTTATCATCTAAAATGAATAGTTCTATATTCCTAGTGTACGATCATAAGATTCAGTAGATTAATCAGTAAAAACCTATATCATGTATATGTAAATTGTTGTAACTTTTCACTGTGAGTGTGATTATCATGATTATGAATTAGTGTCGGCTGATCATGATCAGATCAGCTGATCATGGTATCTGCATCGGTTGAGTACTGTGCAAACTCAGGGGTCGAATTTGGGGTAAAATTCCACAAGACTGCAGGGCTTGTAACTTAAAATGTTTACCAGACCAGAATTTATTTAACAATACCAGAATCTAGTGAGAAAAAGCTTTCTAAAAAATGAACATTAAAACTGTTTTTATTTTGAACTTAAAGCAATAGAGTATAATAATGCAAGAATGCCGGACTTGTCCTGTCATGAGTTTACTGGGCCGGGGCTAACTGGCCTCGGGCCTGCGGTCCAGTGTCAAATTCAAGCAATGAAACTCCTTATGAGGATATCCCGCACAGGCCGCATTACAATTGTATTTATCTGTTTATAGATAGACCCCCTTGTGAGGTACAGTACATTGCTGGGATCCAATTGGTTCTTAAATCATAAATGAGTCGATTGTGGGTGAACTTCTAATTGTAGAAGGCAGAGTGTCCGAGTGTTCTATTGTGCAACAGTTCTAGGCAGGAAGGAGTAACATAGCCCCACTATGCTACTACTTACTCCTAGAACTACATGTATGACTGAGGTTCCTTCCGCTATCATCTCCTCATAACAGGTCATCATGTACAAAATCCTATTCAAAACTTTTTGCCCTTCACTTTTACATGGCTACAGTTCTTTTTTGAAACCAGATCACTCCAAAATTAGGCTTTATGTGTTCTTTGTAGTTGTACTCTCATTGAGCGTTTCGCGGGTCCAGAAAATCCACTCCGCAAAAAAGAAATTGCAAAAAAACAATAAATTCTCACTGTTTTTCAGAATCCTCGCCTTTCGGTAACAAATATGGCTGCTCACCTTTGTAATCAATGGTATGCTGCGCTCAACGCTGGTCCGCGATAACCAGCGGTACATGTTTTTATACATAAACCGTTGGTTATTGTGTGCCAGTGTTGCGCGTAGCATACCATTTTGGTCTGTTAAACGGGCAAGCCGTATGCTGGTAATCAATGGTATGCTACGTGCAACGCTATGCTGGTAATCAATGGTATGCTGCGTGCAACGCTGGTTCACACTCACAGTAACCAACGGTACATGTTTTTTATACATGAACCGTTTGTAATCGTGGACCAGCGTTGCGCACAGCATACCATTGATTATCAATGGAAACACAATGCTATCTCAAAATGCGTCACCTGTGTCACGTGGGTGCGAACAAAATTCAATGGCTGCTTCATGTGTCACAGCTACAAATTGCATGCCTCATAATGACATGCATCAAACTGTCCACTGCATTTTGTGGGACTTCAGTCTCTGTATGTGTGGTACCCGCCTCCGTATGAAGCTTGCTTAGCTGGTAGCTGTGGCATGAAACAGCCATGGAAACAGCCATGGAATTTTGCTTGGTCATCCATCAAGGAATTTGGGACAAATTGAATAGGATTATTTGCAATAACTTTGAAAAAAGGTCAGTAATTTCAACAACCAAAGCATTCCAGGGTAGCTGAGAGAGATGTAAGCAAACACTTTAGTTACTTGAGAGAGTTTTTGACATGGAAGAAACAGAAACGGATGACCATGTTGTTATTTTTACACTTTTGCAACTAGTGCCCTATTCATTCTGATTGATACTTACGGCTGACACAAAAGCAATTTTGTGTTTTTATACTGCAGGTCTGTTCCCGGTTCTAATGCTGCTGAAGTGGAGGCTAATCTTCAGAACATTTATAAAGTTTCTACAGTTGAGGTGAGGGGAAATGTTTAGAGACGAAATTTAGAGAGATTTGTTTGACCTTCAGTAAAGCATTCGTTAACTTCCATACCATGGTGCTAGTCAGGAATCAGGGGGTTTTTTTACCATAGATTTATTATTTTTTTATTCTGGTAAGACACCCTCAAAGCTCCTAGCACTTTGATCCATAGGCCTAAAGATACCTGTGTAGAGAAGATGATGAAGATAAAACCCCAAATAGGGAAAACCAATGCAATCAGGGCCCAATTTCATAGAGCCTCTTAAGCAGAAAATAGTCCTTAAAATGTTGCTACTAAGCAAAAGTAAGCAGGCTACCAGTCACAGATCGTACATGTGACATGCTTTTTTGGCTGGTAACCTTATTCTGGTAAGCAACATTTTGTGCTTTAAGCAGCACTATGAAATTGGGCCCAGGTAGGGACTGAAGACCCAATTGACAATGCAAGGTGCCAATCTGGGATTCGAACAGGGTTCTACAGAGGTGAAAGGCAGGGTAGAAACCACTGAGCCAAAAACAGAATACTTAATGTGTGATAAGCGCCGTAAATGCAGTGCAATTTCCCCCCCAAAAAGTCCTGCAGCAAAAAAATCCACCCGGGCATGCTACTCAGGTGGGATTTAAACCCACAACCCCCGCCGCTCTAGAGCAGATGTCTTACCACTAGACCACCGAGCATGCGGGGTGACAAGAGGCCAGTTGGCAGTGCTAGAATCACCCAAGTTACTTTGTTTCATTTTCTTTTGCACTAAATGAGTTTGGTTTAAAATTCCTATCATCAGAGTTTCTGGGCGGTTTACAACAATATACCTGATGTTGACAAACTTGCCTATCGGTTCAGTTATCATCTCATGAGAAATGATGTGAAGCCAATGTGGTGAGTGACACAAGTCTTGTTTTGTTTGTTTGTTTGTTGTTTTGGAGGGTTTTTTTAGGGGGAAGGGGGGTTTGTAACTGAGGTTTGCAGTTAGTACCGTTTAGTTGTCTCTTTAACTGCTTGGGACTGGGATTTCTCAAATATTTTCAATCCTGGTTTGTCAGACGACCAAAAAGTTGTCAACCTTTTTCTTAAAATACTCTGCATAACCTGCCTCACCTGGGCAAACTGTTGAGGGCTCACTGGTGAGCTTGTACAAGTTCTTGTTCAGAATGTAGTGATGCATGATGGGACCGATTGAAAATGTTGCTGATCGGCGCAATGCGCACATCACACGTACACATGCAGAGTTTGCCCTTTACTTTTTCAGTGACTAGCCAGCAGGACCAATTAGCTTGCTGTTTCCCTAGTCCACCAGCTTTTTCACTAGTCCATAGTTCATATTAAATTATTAAATAGGGATGTTTTACAACACTGAACTAGCCAGTCAGACTACTTAGAGTGAATTTTGACTGGTCCTCGGGTGTTTTAACTGGCATTTGGACAGTGGACCATTGTTAAGGGAGAACGCTGACATGATATGATAATGTAAACCATAGTTAGGGACCGTGAATAAATTATGTCACGGGCACGGCCGCAATCTGACGCGTTCCTATGCATGCAAGCTCAAACAAAAGAAAACCCACCAGTGTCATGCATAGGAACGTGTTCTTCTGCAATCGTCTAGCTGGTCTTGATGGAGACTGACTGTATAACAAAGGAACAATGCTGTTGGCCAGCTTAAGCTAAATGTCACTTTGTAGTTATAATTGACTTACTAGATAAACCATTGTCTGGTATACCTATCTGAGCTAGACCACAAACACTAATCCTTCACTCCTTTGTGGGCTACTTTCTAGCTGCCTTGTCCGTGTAATCCGACCAACAAAAGGCACCAACAACAATGGAGTTTGATAATGAGGGAACCTAATAATCGCTGGAGCGCAAATCCAATGGTTGCACAGGGCCGTGTCAATTTTGGGACGACTCCGTGCAGCCACGCGTCGGCACGCATGCGAAATGCATCTAATTTATTCATGGTCCCTTAGCTCTCTTCTTTTTAAACCAAAAGTTGCAAGAAGAATAAAACTATTCAAATAAATGATTAATGTTGAGACCGAGGGCTATTTTTAGTAAAAGGCAAAGAATGACATTTTCCAATACACCATGGAGCTACATTTTTATTGATAGAGGTTGAATCTTTTGTAAACAGGAAGAGTTGACGCGGGGGTTATTGGGTCAGGGGAAATGGTCCAATGAGCATGCCTATACATCAGCCCATCCCAGCGCTTTTGGTTCAGGCACTGGTACCGAGTGATCGTCTGTAGTGCCTCTCATTTTACAATTTATGTAAAAAAAACATATCTTTTATAAATGTGTCGTTTTCATCTTCAGTTTAGATTTAAAAGAACACGTTGCCTTGGATCGAGCGAGTTAGTCTATAAATAGCGTTTGTAACCGTTTGTTATAAAATGCATATGGTTAGAGAGATGTTTTAAAAGTAGAATACAATGATTCACACAAATATGCCTCGAAATTGTGTGGTTTTTTATTTTAACTTTGCGAACTAACACGGTCCGCCATTTTGTAGAGTAAAAAATTTGGCTCCACAAAATTTGCGTGCCGTGTAAGTTCACAATGTAAAAGGAAATCCACGCAATTTCCAGGCATATTTGTGTGGATCATTGTATTCTACTTTTAAAACATCTTTCTAACCATATACATTTTAAAACAAACGGTTACAAATGCTTTTCATAGACCAACTGGCCCAATCCAAGGCAACGTGTCCCTTTAAGGAACAACAGCGTTTCCTTGTTAACGTTACATTTAACACATTATTACATTTCTTTATTATCACATCTGGATGAAACAGTTTTGGAAAAGTTATTTAAAAAAAACAAATGAAGGGGCAGCTCACAACTGACATTTTTCTGGGTTTCTTTTCAGGGAGGATCCGTGCAATGCCAGTGGAGGTGATTGGAAATTCAAGGTTCCAAAGGATCAGACCGTAAGAAAATGCCATCGCTCTTCATAAAACCTTCCGCATATAAAATTCCACAATGTCAAGTTTACAATTCTGTCGTAACCACTCCATGTCAGTATTTGTTTATATATTTCCTTATCCACCTGTGGTATTATTTTTCTGATCATTTCTTGAGTAATTGTTTTCCTCTGAAAATATTGTTGCCACAATGAAACCCTGACAAAGGAAAGACGACATAGGTTCTCATAATTAGTTCCGGGATTCGATGTTGTCGTGTGAGAAAATTTAGTATAGGCACTCACCGTGATTTGTGGAACCACAGCCGTCAGCCATGGTGGAAAAACTGCCATGGTTTGCTGGAGTCTCGGAACTCTCGGGAAAGACTCAGTACCAGCTTGACCCGATCAGCTATCACTAACAGTCATTTCCAACACAACACAACATTTTTACAACTGTACAGTTTTTGTAAAAGTTACATCTAGGTACATATAGACACATACTCTGTTGCTGAATGCCTCAGTATAACTTATGCAAATTAGCCTCGATTTGATCTACCAGGAAGCTCTGCCAAGTTCGTCAAGACGCTATTTTGATCCAGATTCATAGACTGGCCCAGTCCCTCAGAGCGAGTCAATGTTGCACCCTCTAGCGTCGCCAATCAAGACTAATCAGTCTATTCAAATCCTGGTATGCAAGACAAAAGGAAATTAGGATTACACTATATACCCCGTAAAGAGTGAATTTGATCGTTGATTCCAGGGAATGTTGTGTCTTAAAGGGATTGTGTACATGTTTGGTAATTGGAACCCACTGTTTGTTTCAATTATATATAGTTGTAGATATATACCATAAAACTAACCTGTGAAAATTTAATTTCAAAAGGTGGTAGCGTTTTTGAGATATTGCTGAAAATCTGGAGCGGTTATGTCCACCCAGGAAGAATAATCTGCAATTGGAATACACAATCTGAGAAACGTTACTGAAGTAACGCTTCTCACATTTTCAAATTTTGGTGGATAAAAAATGGTATCTTTTTCCATAACGAGTCATTACTAAACGTCTACAGACCCTTTAACATGGCCTTCGGCGTTAAGTGGTAACAGGATGTCTTTTTAGATTATTATTTTGTATTGGTTTTTTTCTCTCAACAGGGAAAAGCATGGAAGGAGCTACTATTAGCAACAATAGGAGAACGGTTCTCAGACTGCATCTCACCAGGTAATTTTAAGCCCTAAGATTGTTTCCGTTGTAAAACATAATTTTCGAGGTGATAAAAGAGTTTGTAAAATTGATCTTTGAACAAAAGCTTTCTGTTGTGTAAGAATGTGTGCATTACGCTTGAGTGGTCATTAAATGCGGTCATTAGAGGTTGTTTTTCGTTAAAACAATTCGGTAACAAAAGGGTTAAAGTAATGTGGGAACCTGTTCCCCAAAACGTTTAAATTTGTAATAAGCAGTTTTATTCAAAGACAAGTTAAAGAGTTTGCACAACATTGGTAAGACTAAAAAAGAAAAAGGTTTACAGAATTGCACTTACTTCACATGGTGTAAAGGTGGTCATGGTGGAAAACGTCCCTTGAATAATTTTCGCTTTTTGAAATGTCGTACGTTTCAGGTTTTTGAGAAATGAGTAAAACAATTACAGTCCAAAACCTAATTAAAAACTGATAACCGATGAGCTCAAACTTTCACAGTTTTGTTTATGTTGGGTCACATACAGTGTGGATACTGGTCTTTGACATTTGCTAATGTCTGTGTGCTCAAGTGTTCCAGGTTTAAAACCCATTTTTTTTTTGTATATTATGCTGATACAAATTTGTTCGTCTCCTTCGACAGAGGATGAAATATGCGGAGTGAGTGTCAGTATACGAAACATGGACGTCAACATCCTGCAGGTGTGGAACAAAAAAGCGGCGCTTGACGAAAGGGAAATCGGCCGAGTGGTGGAAATGGTCAAAGATATTCTACTAGGCATCGAAGTCAAAACTCACTTTTACAAATGTAAGTACGATAAAACATGATTGCCTTTGAACACTCTACTGTGATTGAATGGGAGATATTAGTCCAAAGCTCAAAGTCAAAACTCACTTCGACAAATGTAAGAACGATAAAACATGGTTGCCTTTGAACACTCAACTGTGATCGAATGGGAGATATTAGTCCAAAGTTCAAAGTCGAAACTCACTTCGACAAATGTAAGTACGATAAAACATGATTGCCTTTGAATCCTCTACTTTGATCAAATGGGAGATATTAGTCCAAAGCTCAAAGTCGAAACTCACTTTGACAAATGTAAGTACGATTAAACATGATTGCCTTTGAATCATCTACACTGATCAAATGGGAGATATTAGTCCAAAGCTCAAAGTCGAAACTCACTTTGACAAATAGGCACGATGTCACCAAGCGTGGCCGGATGGGCGGATTGCGCAGTGCCACAACGAGGAAGTTGACCCAAGCTTGAATTATATAGATGAACGTCAGTTGCGCAAAATTCTTAATTGTTTACAAATTCTTAATTGTTGTGGCGTGTCGTGGCCGAGCGGATAAGAACACCGAACTCAAGCTCTGGTGTTTCTGATCAGCAGAGTGTGGGTTCGAATCCCAGTCGTGACACTTGTGTCTCTAAGCAAGACACTTAACCACATGCTTCATCCTTCGGATGGGACGTTAAGCCGTAGGTCCCGTGTGTTGTGTAATGCACATAAAAGAACCCAGTGCACCGGGGTTCGCCCCGGTGTTCCTGGTTTGATCGGCAGCATATTGCGCCACAGCACCTTGTAAACCATTACATGGTGCTATGTAAAGGACTTGTCTCATACTTCAAAAACGTAGCTCCACAATACCTTGCAGGAAAATAATGAACGTTAAAAGCGCCTTGAGCGTCACTGAGTGACGGATATGTGTGCTATATAAGAAGCCACTATTATTATTATTATTATTATTAAGTAACCAGAAACGGAGGTTAAGTCTTATTTTCAGGATTTCTTTGTTAATTTGTTAAATTTATTTTACTTTCATATATTATTTTATGGCTAAATCTTTACTTTCCCAACAATGTTATATAATTTTTTTAGCCATAAACTACGTTAAACTATTTAAAGTCTTTGAAGAAAGAGAGTCGCGCACACGTAAAACTTAATATGGAAGTCAGAATACGCGTGAGACTTGTACAATCTCAGAGAAAGTCCAGAGACATACGCCATCTTTACGGGCGACTTGTATCTTGTCTTTGAGATGCATCAAGTATTCTAATTTGTTTACGCAGCCTTTGCAATCAAGGTTTGCAATCATGCAACTCCTGCGTGCTGCACGCAGTATTTACGCAAAACACATAGTTGTGCGTTCAAAAAACGATTCATCAATGCCTGTAAAAATGGCCGACTTTACATTGTGTGATTTCTCTCTAATACAGTGCTTTATTATCATACATAGGCAGAGTTGCCAACTCTCCCTAATTCTGCAGAAAATTCCCTGAACACAAAGGAATCTTTCCATGTTCTGATGAACAAATTTGAAAATCTCCCTGATTTTTCCCAATAGACTGTGCAAGTCTCATGCGTATTCAAACATTGGGACCCGTTAAAGCGCGTGAGTTTGTTTCCTTCACGTGTTAAAGCATCCTACGTGGGACCAAAGTGGTCCCACAAATGTTTGAATACGCGCGAGACTTGCACGGTCTATAAGAATGATGTAATTCTCAATATCTCCCTGATTTGCTGTACAAAATTTCTCTGATTGCAAGATGCAAATGTTGGCAGCTCTGAATAGGTTTAGGGCAATTCTGATATGATATTGTTCTTTATCAATGAAGTAAAAATAATAGTTATATTCCTGAATAAAAACAATCAGTCAGTAACAGAGCTTTTCCTCCATCTTTTCTCTCCATCTGAATTACCTCTCTGCAGCACATCAACAGCATCACGCTTTTGAGAAAAAGAAATAAAAACTGAGACTCTCTTGGAATGAGTACATCACCAGCGTCTGTTTAACGTTGTGTGCTAAAATTATAAGCATGGAGGATGGACCTCTACGGGAGCAAGTTTCCCCCCAGGACTTCGTCTTGTGAGTCTTGCCAAGTTCCTCCATCTTATTCCAAAGCAACAATGGCACCTAGAAGTGAAAGAAGTTCTGTCGTGGATCAAGAAAGAGACAAACAAGCAAGTTGTTGTTTTTTAGGGGGGGGGGTCTTTTCTCTTTTTTTTGGGGGGGGGGGGGTGTTTCTCCCAAGAGTGGCACTCTTGAGGTTACATGCAGCAGTTACAATGCCTGCTTACCTCAGTTATTTGTTCAATATGTTGTAGCAGGGTGTAGAGTATATTGTTGTAGGTGATAATTTTCATATTTACAGCCATTTACACTCCGCCCCGACCCCGCTTCCCAAACTCAACTCTTTCCTGACGGTGAAACTGTAGCACAACCCATTTTGATGGCTTGCTATAACCTTTCACGAGTCATCTTAGTTCAAAAACTGTTTTAGATGAGGCAGCAGCATGTGTTTGGAGGTATAAAACAGACACACAATTAAGCAGTCGCCCAGGAAACACAAGTAGTGGAATATCTAGTGGGGGGGGTGGGTGTCCAAAATTATTCATGACCTGAACTACTCTAACTACATCAGAATCCATCGGAATGTTTTGTTTTGTTTTGAGGAAATTAAATTTGCATAAATAGAGCTTAATCAAGAATGCTTTCAGGTCTGGAATTACTTGGAGGCTATTGGTCTTGGCCTTGGTGCCCCTTTAAAAGTTCCCCATAGATTTTAAGATTTTCCAATGGAAGTGACCTTTGCAAAATGAGAATGGCCTTGCCCTTTTAAAGATGAAATTCAAGGCCTGTGCTTTGCGAGAGACCAGACACTCAATTGAGATTTGACCGCCATGGCAGCTGCCCTGCAATGACGCTCGGTTTTCCAACAACATGTTCGCCTCTGTTCCTGGATCATTGAGCCAACGTAAACCTGGGTCACTGCGCTACAAACAAAATTCAAGGCGCAGCACTCCAGACGCTTGGTTTTACATTTGTTAGTGTAATTTTTGAAGTTTTGTAGTTTACTTTGAAGCTGATGGAATCTGATTATCAAGTGGTTTAAAGTTGATGTTAGAACTTCTACCTCTTGCTTTGCTTAGTTGACAAAATAAAAATTGCTTTAGTGTTTTTTGGGGTTGTTGTTTTTTTAATACAATCTGACTCTAACCAAATTCTTTCACGAGTTCCTAATAGTTGATATGGGAGATTGCCAAACCGCAATTGTTCAAGGTTGATGGACCAAGATGCAGCTATGAGCTTGCCTGAAGGTAAATCCGGAAGGTTTTTAAAAAATATGTTGTGTTTGAAATGGGACTGAAATTTTTATTTGTAGAGGTGAAGCCGTTTTTCAAAAGGAAATGGCACTTGTGTTAGGAAATTAAAATGTCTCTGGAAAACTTGGCACCATGATGTCTTTTCAACATTAGTGTGTAGATCGTTCCCACTTGACGTTACACAGTGTAAAGTCTGCCATCTTTACGGGCAATGATATATCATTTTTTGAATGCACAACTAACAGTGCATTTTGCTTAAAATACAACATGAGGCATCTGGTGTTTTATCAAATTCCTTGCATGATTGGTCGGTGAACTACTTGACTGCATAGAAATGAGGCAGTTCAAAGCCGAAACCCAAGTTGCCCGTACAGATGGCGTCTATCGGGAACTATCTATTTATAGGCTTGATAAAACAAAACCTGGGCCCATTTTCACAGAGCTGCTTTAGCACACAAAATAGCTAAGCGCAACATCATTATGCTCGCCAAAATAAGGTTACCAGCCAATGCACCATGTCACATGTACCATCTGTGACTGGTATCCAGCTTATTTTTTATCAGCAGAAAAGTTTATGGCAATAAATTTTGGCCCAGATGTAACAAAAGCCGTCTGACAAACTTGACTTAAAAGCTTGGGTTCAATGAGTGCTGCAAACTTTGAAACGATCAAATTCTGCTTCACTGTTGAGTCACCTCGGAAATTTGTCTTGACGCACTAGAAAACTTAACCCTCATTCTATTCGACATTTAAATATCATCCACTGTGGTTTTGAATAATTAATAAAACAATGTACATGTGGTGAATGCAATGAAACAGTGCACAGTGGATTCTCCCACTGTTTGACCATTCAATATAATCCACTGTGGTTTGGAATGATATAGATAAAACAATGCCAGCCTGCAATATGATATCATGTGGTGCGCAGTACTGTCAACTCTCCTACTGTCGGACCATTCAATACCATCCACTGCAACCTCGTCCCCATGGTTTACTTTATTTCCAACCATGTTTACAATAGTAAACCCTGGGAGGGAAACTCCTTACTTGGACCCATGGACAACGACTGGTGTACAAAAGTCTAACGTAAACATGTTAGTCTAGTGGTACTCAATCAGTATTCACCACGTTCACAGCCAGACTATTCTAATTTGCATATTTATCCAAAAAATTTGGATATGCAAATGATCCAATACCAGGGTGAGAGAGCGGTCAACCTCGTACTGCTCGACACACCTTGGGGACGAGGTTGCATCCACTGTGGTTTTGAATGATAGATCAAACAATTCCAGCCTGCAATATGATATTAAGCGGTGAATGCTTCTACACATATGTACACGTGCTAATTCTGTGCACAGTTGCGACCACACACAACTTGTGCAATCAAATAGTTTCAAATGGTTGGTCAACTCGCTGGAAAATGTTTCCAAGAGCAATGGGGGTAAAGACCACACCCAATGCATGGTGTACATGAACCTATGCTTGTTTTGAATAAGTACCCTCCAAAAAAGGGGGAAAATTATGTTTATTTTTTTATCACAGTTCTCAAAATAGCCTTTCTGTTTTTCCATCTAATTTTTTTTTAATGAATACTGTTGACTTTGAACCTTGAAAACTAGTTTACAATTTATTGATATAAATAAGAATGCACAATTTCTGGGGGGTTTTTACGAAACGAAGACAGGACAGTTTTGTGATTAATTAACAACTGTTCTTTTGTTGTGTTACTAAATGTGTTTTACCATTACCAGTATCCCCCACTGTGTGATTGATTTTCATAGTTTTTTTACGTATTATTTCTATTTTGTTCTCAGTATTAATTTTGTAGTTTAGTCTTTATATTAATGATGTAAATATTGTACAAAAAAACCCAAATGTCAAAATGTTAATAGCAAATAATAATGCATGGAATAATGTTATGATAGATTGATAGATGGTAAAGGTGAGTTGTTTGTACAGTCCAGGGACAAAGTGCCAGCGACAAGTTGTTGCCGTTTCCTCTGGAATCTTTTTTTGTAAAACTTTTAACGATCCAGTCTCAAAGATGAATTTTTCTTTTTTAATTATTTATATATTTTTGGGTTGGGGATTGTTCACGGTCAGTGTTTTTTGTTTATTGATAGTTGATTGATTTTTCTTTATTATTTATTATGTGGTTTTGGGTTTTTGTATTACTGTTTTTTATTTTTTATTTTTTTTAAATAGTGTATTATTGTGTTTGTTTTTTGTATTTTTATAATTATTATTATTATTATTGTTTTTATTTTTTTTAAGGGGAACTATTTAAAAAACCTTAACACTTTATTCATATCCTGCTTCCCACACAATCAAGATTTACACATCAGATCAATAGAAGTAGAGTATTAGTATTTGTGTGGATAACTGTTATTGTGGAAGGCACTTCCCTGTTGAGTTTACTATTTTATTTTATTTTTAACTTGTCCCTGGGCTACACATTGGCTTTATACCATAGGTTTTCCCAGCCAATTTCAACTAAAAATCCATTCATTTTAACACCCGGCTCAAAATGAATGCTCCGTTGAATCAACAGTCAATAGCATTCACTGGTCAAATAAGATCATTGAATTTCACTAGGCCGCAAGATTCATTCAATTTGGTAAAAGCCATTAGCAAGAGCTGGCCAACCATTCAATTTCATCAAGTGTAAATAGGTAGGGTAGTAGAAATTCAACTCACGAATGGTCAAAGTGTAGTCTTGAATGCCTATAAATGAAATGGAATGACTGAAACGAATCTGAATGAGAAAAACAAAATCGTGGGTGCACGAAAACGAAATTGAATGCATTTACTAGCTAAAAAGAAACCCTAGTTTGAGTGGATTAGGGGAAATGCTTGAATTTGAATGCGTGTTAATAATGAAATAGTCCGGGGAAACCTTTACTACAGATTCAAGAATATATAGTGGCTGCATGGTTAAACTCGTCTTTAGACTGTATGCATCATTATGTCAGTAAGCTATTGAGCTCTAAATTTGCTTGAGCTGAAATCTAGCTAAGCAGAATTGGGCAACCATGACGATATTTTCGTGTTTACCAGAATTGGTCAACCACGATGATATTTCCGTGTTTATAGCTTAAAAAGAATATAAGCCTTGGGTAATCTTTTACGCTGCCAGATTTGACATTGAGCTGGGATTGCAGAGAAGTGTAATTTGCGTTTTGTACTTAAATCAGAGGTGCTATACCCTGGCAAACATTTTGGAGGTGACCACAATATGAGCAGTTGGTGAATAATGTTGATTCTGACCAAGTACATGCGTGTACATATCGACCCATGTCACCTGATATCATCATTACAACTGGTTGCACCATTTTAGGTGTCAATATCCCTGTGACAGTGCAGTGCGCATTTTATGTTACTGCGGGGTTTACACGCTAACTGTAATTTGTACGTGCAGTATGACTCCCGAAATGGCCAGCGCGGCAGACAGTAGCCGCGTGTGACGTTGGGTGCAAGGGGTCAATTATAGACCTTTTGCACATGACCTCATTTGAGTAGGGCGCCCTCGCCTAGAGGTCAAAAGGAGGTTGTTCATTGGCCAATCCTGTGTGCCGCGCGTATAAATCTGTGTGTTTTGGATCCATTGTTTCATCGTCGGTTTACCTCTAAGATGGCGTCAATGCATAAGGTCTATGCACAAATTGAGTTCACCCAAATTCTCCAAAATCCTATTCACTAAGGAAGTTGACTGACTGGATTTGGGACGACAGCAGACCCACTAACATTTTGCTTAACAGTGGAACAAGTTGAGGCGCCAGCTAGAGTTGGGTATTTTTGGAGGATAGCTTGGGTTCTCTTGACAAAGATAGGGGGTTAAGTTTGATGCCATGTGCAGGGGTCGATATGAAACACCTCCATGTAAAGGTCAGCTACACACTTAATATTTATTGAATACTTCATAATTTCCTAGAGCAGTTATTATGCACATACTCTCGCTATAAGGTGGGGAAAAAAACTTCATATAGAAAAATGTTTCCAGGATTACACAATAAAGGCAATTTGCTTGACTGTTTTTCTAGCTTGTGTTTTACCAAGGCTTGTCAAGCAATATTTTTTGCCGAGCTGCTTTATAAAATTCAGGACAAATTTAAGTTGTTTTCTCTGAGCGCTCACAAGGTGTTTGTTGAAGTTGTTATAAATGCATCACAGTTACTTTTTATCTATGAGAAAACGGGGAGTTTTTACTGAACTGTAGAATGCGGTTCTACTAGAATATAAAACTGTTGATGATTTCTCAAATTCATAAAGTTGATGATTGCTTCATATTTTATCAATGACCATGTCAATTTGTCTTTGACTGTGGCAGCCGGCCACCAGTATTAATCATGGTCCAAATAGTTCAATTCAGACACAATCCTGGATTTTAGTGCAAATCTTTTTACAATCAAACGGCAGGAAACAATCAAAACAATATTGTAAAAATTCAAGTGTTGCAATGAACCTATTCCCTGTGGATATGTTCCTCCCCAACTGTAGAATTGGCCTAACTACAATTCAGATCGACCCATCTATAGTTGGTCTGGGCCAAACTATAGATGGGTATATTCTATAGTTGGGTAGCAACAGAAGTTCTGAAATGCATGTGCTGGTTGACATTAGTCTTGATTTCAAGCCTGAGATTGTTATAACTGCCTGCATCGGTCACTCAAAAAAGATTATGGCTCTGTACAAGCCTCATTGAGAAAAGACCAACCTGTAACAACTGCTTCATCTGAGTGAACACCACGATCTCAGACCTGGGGCCAAGTCTTAAACCTTTTTGTCTGAAATGAGGCTTACAAGAAATGTATAATATTTTTGGACATGGCGTCAGCGTGTCAACAGAGGGCGCTTTGCAGGACACAATGTAAATTCTGTAAAAAGTAATAAGTAAAAATCTGTACAAATTACGGACTGTGTATGTATACGCAACGGAAGAAGCGACTTAGTAGAATTATTGGCTACAGAAGTACATTAGAAAATACATGCATTATGAATATCGACAATAATAGATGGGCTTGAAATAATGTAATCACGACAAGATAATGCACTTTGATGGGATGCTTTGTGTGTGCACACGGTTATTTTGTTTATTTTGTTGTATTAATAGAAGTTAATTTTTATTTTCACTGGAAGGAAATGAAGTTATATCACTGGTACATTCAAACGAGTACTCGGTATGGGTGCACATGTAAAATGTTTGGGATGTCAGTAGTTCATGTCAAAGCAACTATTGGCAAATGACACCCTGTTGTTAAACAATGTTTTTCAAAATAGTGTACCGAAATGCTCAAAGATAATTTGAATAATACTCATAGATAATTAAAGTAACTTGAAAATAAAAATGGTATTCCTTTCCTTGAAAAGTACGCTATTGTCATTTTAATTCTGTCCGAAGGATTTATGGGGAGAAAAGTATAAGATGGGTCTGAGGGGGAAAATGCAGAAGAAGAAACAAAAATTTAAAAACCTTTCAACAGAAACATGCATGTAACTTTACTATGAGAAATGTTTAGTAACCCTAACTTGTTTATAATTTTTTGTATGATTACATGGGTTGGGATTTGTTGTTATTTTTGGGGGGGGGGGGTGCTGAGAGTTGTCACTAGCATAATCGTATTTGTGAATACAATTTGTGTAGTTTTAATCACAACTTAATTAATTGAAGATCGGAACAAAACTAAAGGTAACTGACACCCGGATTAATACTTTGTGATCTCAAGAATATAGTTCTGTTGTATTATTACATTGCGTTACATTTGTATTAAATTATAAAGGAGTTCCCTGCTTCTTTATTTGGATTAAACAAAGGAACTTCAAGTTTCAAGGTGTCATGTTTCTTTTCCCATACGCCCCCGTCTTCCCAGCCAGTCACACACAGACCTTTTTTGTATCAGCTAGAGGAAGGTCGTAAGCAATAAAATGCAAAAAGAAATATATATCACTTAGCCTACTGTTACTTTTTTGTTGCTATAGATACCACCCCAAAGACTTGTTTTCCCAAACCAGCCTGCAGAAAACCTTTCCATAATGACTTATTTAAAGGCATCGTATCCCAACATATGCATAAAATAACAAGCCTGAGAAAATTTGGGCTCAATTGGTCATCGATGTTGCAAGAAAATGATGAAAGAAAAAATACCCTTGTTGTACTTGAATTTGTGTGCTTTCAGATGTAGGAATAACATCTTCTTGCAAGAAGTTTTTATTATTTAGTGAGAAATTACCTCTTTCTCAAAAACTACGTTACTTCAGAGGGAGTCGTTTCTCACAATGTTTTATACTATCAACAGCTCTCTGTTGCTCGTTACCAAGTCAGATTTTATGCTAATATATATATTTTGAGTTATGGCAGAAAACTGATCAAACTCTTGAAACACAATATAATTTCACGTTATTAATATTATTCTTACGCCCCTTTTCCGAGTAATGTTCGTTGTGTTCTTCCGGGCCCACGATGGAGGACACAATAGAAACGTTCTTCTTGTGTTGTTCGCGCCACGCACAACTCTCAACCAACGACAAGGGGTCTTCTGTTGACCTCGGCGGGGGCGCTGTTTGCGCTTCTGACTGTTTGGAGGATCAAACTATCCAGATTGTCTTGTTTATAACTACCGAATCTAGTAGGCCCCCTATGTATTCCAGAGGTCGCAGTTTTAAATTCCGGTTCCAGGAATTTTTCTTTGTTCAACCACAAATTGAATTTTGTAAAGGCCTAGCCTTTTATTTAAAGGCATCGTACACGTTTGGTAATTGTCAAAGACCAGTGTTCTCACTTGGTGTATCCCAACATATGCATAAAATAACAAGCCTGAGAAAATTTGGGCTCAATTTCGTCGAAGTTGCAAAAAAATGATGAAAGAAAAAACACCCTTGTTGTACACATTTGTGTGCTTTCAGATAGGAATAAAAACTTCTTGCAAGAAGTTTTTATTATTTTAGTGAGAAATTACCTCTTTCTCAAAAACTACGTTACTTCAGAGCGAGTCGTTTCCTACAATGTTTTATACTATCAACAGCTCTCCTTTGCTTGTTACCAAGTAAGTTGTTATGCTAATATTTATTTTGAGTAATTACTAAACGTGTACAGTGCCTTTAAGACGCGAGTATCACTCAAATGCACGAAATTAATAAGAAGCTAATCCACTGATGTTGCTGATGATTATTTCACAAAACACCAGATTCATCTTCAGTATTTTCGTAAGATGCCATAAAATTAGGCTCAATCATTGAAAACTTGTACTCGTATGTTCTGACGTAGAGCCCTAAACTCTAACCCCTAGAAACCCCCCCCCCCTCCCCGCATTGTGACTCATGCGCGTGACCTCATAAACCACGGTGGTACGTGGTTGGTATGGCGACTCTCACAAACAACAGCTGCGCTTGTTTTGAGGTGTTGTTTTTGTTGTGGTTTTTTGCGAAAAAACATGTTGACATCATTATGTTCATGTGTTTGTTGGTGTGTTTAGTAACTATACACGGTAGTTACAGGTTGTGGCTTCTGACTGGCACGCGAGCAAAGATATTGACAAAATAGGTAAACGACTAACATTAGGGCTAGACTGGTCACCTGTCTTCATAAGCCTCGAAGTGTGACGATAGATGTCCAGGCTCATTGATCTCTATTATAATTATTGGGTGCGTTCGATTAGCTTCCCCGGTGTCCGGTCGACCCTAGTCTGTTCATCCGGGTGAGCCCCTGCCAGTGCTAATCGAATGCCAACTTCCCCCAGCATTCACACCAATGCATCTTGGGACAGCCGACCCGGACCTACTCTCATTTTGTGCATTGCGTCTGTGGATTCACGAACAGATCGTAAAATAATGTTTAAGATAAAATGCATTTTTACAAGCCCAGGTTGATAAACAAGTTCTCGTCCTCGAATATAAAAATGCTTAATGCTCAGAAAGTCGCTGTTTTAAGGGTGAAACTGTATGTCAAACTTACTGAAAGTGTCCCGCTGAATCAAAATGGTGGCGATTGAAAAAGTTTTTCGTCGTGACGTCATGGACCTCGGTCAGCCCCACTCAAGTGACAGTTGCTCCATATTAAGCAGGGCACTTGAAGCTGACCCGATAATGACGTCAACACGCTATTTGAAAGCAACGGGGGGAGATCTGCTGGATCGACCCGGGAAGCTGCCGCCATGCGTCAACGCGCGCGTATTTGCAAGACGTTTTGAAAATTGAAACGCGCGGGTCGTCACACCATTATGTACGCAATGCAAACATATGAAGTTTCGTGCCGGAGCAAAATTATTTGCATCAAAAATTGACTCATTTCTACTCAGTTTTTGAACAAAACGTGAAAGTAATCAAAATTAAAATCCAAAGGTTCGCACACATCAATGGTGAACTATTGCGCAGTTATAGGGTGTCAGGACGCCAGACGCACAGATGTGAAGAAAATTGGGACTCCCTTCCACAAGTAACTGTTTTCTGAGAGAACAATGAGCATTGCTGTTTTTAACGCATTTAATTAAGGCATTAGTAGTCAATAGATCAATGTTCAGGCTACATTAGGGCTAGAGGGGCCGGGTAGCGCCGGGCCCGTTAATCCGGAGTTCGCAGGTTCAAGTCCCACTCTGGTAAATTTTTCTTTGTTAAACCCAATTATTAAAATTTACCCGCAGTCAGTTTCCCTTGTTCTGTTGTGGTTTATTACTCTTGATAAATACAATAACATCTTGATAAATACAATACATTTTAAATTTTTGTACTAGATTTGGCGTTGTTCCCACCAGCTTTCATGAAGGTACTCTTGTACCTATTCTCAAGAAACCGAACGTTGATCCTTCTCAACCGAAGAACTATTGTCCAATTATTGTTTCTAATACTTTTTCCAAGATTTTTTAGATGGTTTTTTTGGAATCATGTGCAATGAAGTTTGACCCTCTGCAATTTGGTTTTGTAATGGGAGGAGGACAGCCATGGCCGCAGCCACAGTCAACGACGTCATGAATTACTGCGTTAATAAAGGCTCTACTGTATCCGTTGCTCTCTCGATGCAGAGGGGGCATTTGATGCAATCCCCCATGATGTCATTTTCGATAAGTTATGTGACAATATTGGTGACGATTGGTGGAGATGCTTTTTAACATGGTATACTAACTTGACAGTGAAAGTTAAATGGAACAGCAACATTGGCAGAAGGATTAAAATTTGTAAAGGCACCAGACAAGGAGGGTTAATCATTTTGTGCATTTTTAATCTGTTTTATAGAGATCTCGTTTCTGGTCTCAGTGCCCTGGAATGTGGTATTGTTATTGCCAAATCCACCTTTAATGTTTTCTGCTATGCTGATGATCTGTTGCTTTCTAGTCTGACTGTCACTGGTCCAGTTATTAATTATGCTAATGACTATATTACATCACATCGGTCTGCGTTTCAACCCAAGTAAAACGAGTTGTACTATCTTTGGTAAGACTCTTTATCATCGGACCCCTTTTGGGTTCTGAATGAAAGTAAACTCAACATCACTGACTCCATTACCTATTTAGGTGTTGTTATGTCAAAATGATCTGAAACCTAATTTGCATTATGAGGAAAGAATTCGTAAATGTCAAAAGGCTTTTTATTCATTGCAATGTATTGGCATGTGTAGGAACGGCAGTTCAACTGTGTTAAAACTCATGTTTGGAACACAGCTCTGACTCCTGTTCTTATATATTATGGATGTCAGTGTGTTAATTTCAATGCCACATCTTTCCAAAATCTTGAAAAAACACAGGGTAAGCTTGTTAAATCCGCCATGGGTCTTCATAAGTACGCCTCTCTTACATGGTTTGAATTTATTTAAGATCAAGGATATTTTGTCCACATTCCAACTTAATCTTGTTTGTTAGATTTTTAACAGCACTTCCAAGGCTAGGTCTTTTTACGCTCACCTTCTAAATTGCGAGTTAAAAACAGTTTTAGCTTGCACAAGGATTTTTCGCTGCTTATTGCATTAATAGTCCTTCTTTTAGACGGAAATTTAACTCTGACTTTAAGTACGTAAACTGTGTCAGCCATGGTATTTGTGATAGTGTTAAAACAGTTTTGTTTCGTAACCAGTATCTTGAATGTGATGATCTTGCCACTCTCGGTCAGCTGCTCAGATCGTTCTGACAATCCTTTATGTTTCATACTTTGTCAAGATGGTCTGGGGGTCGTCCATGATTGTCGGGGTGATCCTGTTTCTTTTATTGCGTGTTTATGTCCCCTTTTTGTATTTTTGATGTACTTTTATCTTTTTATCTTCTCCATTTTTTGAGGTTTTGAGGAAAAAAGAAAGAAAAACAAATACAGTTAGATAGATCTAGACCATACACATATAACTTAACAACGTCAACGGTTTCTGAGTTTTGTGTCTTTATTCTCTGATGAGACGAGGGCTGAGGCCCACCCCCCCCCTCACTTTACTGAGGCCTACCCCTTGTCGATATAGGCCTACTGCACAAATTGCCGCCCACTGGGATGGGCAACGTGAATACCTAAACCAACATGGTACAAACAAACTATATCCGGATGCAAATCACGCACACACGACGAATTTTGTCAGTTGTGAAAACGTGTACACTTTCGAATGCTGAATGGACGCAATTGCCGAAAGCCGGGGACGAATAAAGCCGTGGTTTCGAAAACGGCAGATAAAAAAAACAAATAACGGGGGACCAGTCTGAGACAGCGTATGTATGCTGCAGAGCTAGACTGCCCACCCACTGTACATTTAATGTGTGCGATTGAGTTGTGCGCACTGTACTTATACATGCCACTACAGTTAGTTGCGAAACTTTTTCCGATAATAATCAGGAGCAGCAGTTTATTATACTACAGTACAACCGGACCACCTTGTTGAGCTAGCTCAAGCAAAGAGCGAAGAATAAAAACTAGAGCATCATCTATATGCTGACTGCTGTCGTGGTGAAGGTACTCAAAAGGACAGTACTCTATCAACAATTGCACATAGACTAGAGAAGGCCAGGGTGCTGCGTCTGTCAAAATGCCAATGTTAGTCACGACACACAAGTACACCGCGCTTTGCTTGCATGGATGAGGGAGTTCTTGATAAACGCAACTGGTAAACGAGTGGAGTAACCCTACCTACACACACACTGTACAGGCGCAGCAGTCAGGAATATTTCCCTTCGAGGATTCTGCTTGTTATTTAACCTTTCCTTCCTCCGTGGACTATCAAAATATCCGACATGATGGTGAGCGTATGGTAAGTAAAAATAATACTTTGTTTGGTGGAGATAGCTGCGATTCGTAGCTCTCTGGATTTCTACAAACATGAGTCATGGATTGACTTTATTTTGGGACTAGGTCATGTCTACTCCAGAACCGATATGAGGTTCGTTTCGCTATCGTCTCCCGAACCTCATATTAAATCATAGTTCTACTATCGTACTACTATTACTAGTGCTTAGTGGGAGTAGGTCATTTCACGTCCTTTTCTCTTTTTGCAGTTTTAGACCATGCTTTATTAAAGTTTAAACCTGTGCTCTAGCCATGTTAGCCTAGGTAAAGTAAGTTACTAAGTGTTTGTAATGATATTGATATTTTTATTAGGTAGCCCGACTATGCCAAGGACTCTTGGAGTGGGACGAGACCTGTTCTTCTCTCACAAAAATAGTACCAAAACTCTGGACCCCGGAAGGTGCTCAATCACTCTGGGTATGCTCTGGCAAATGATGACCAAAATGTTTATAATGTGTGTGATGTTCAGTAATAAAACCAATCCATTGTATTGCTTTGACTCGTGTAGAAGTAATTGACCGAGAAACTTGAAAAACCTGAAAAAAAGTAGAATTAAAATATAAATATTGTTACAGCGACATGTTTAATATAGTGAGAAGAATAGGCTTTAACTTAATTCAAACCCAATAAGTTTAAGTAACTAAAAATTAATACAAACCATAAACCAATCTGTGAACAAGTTTTAGTGAAAACAACAAACAATTTTGTTGTGTCTTTGCCTTCATGCAGCGATAATTGTAGCTCTTGGTCACATCCCTAGGCCTCAGACCATCAGTCAGGACATTCAAGGGTTACAGTTCATTATCGCAACTACCGCTCCTCGGTCCTCAAGCCGCCCCCACCCCCACCCCCCCTTCATGAAAGCATTATAAACAACGGACTTCACTCATCGTACACGTTTGGAAATTGTCAAAGACCAGTGTTCTCACTTGGTGTATCCCAACATATGCATAAAATAACAAGCAGCCTGTGAAAATTTGTGCTCAGTTGGTCGTCGAAGTTGCAAGAAAATGGTGAAAGAAAAAACACCCTTGTTGTACAAATTTGTGTGCTTTCAGATTAGGAATAAAAACTTCTTGCAAGAAGTTTTTTATTATTTTAGTGAGAAATTACCTCTTTCTCAAAAACTACGTTACTTCAGAGGGAGTCGTTTCCTACAATATTTTATACTATCAACAGCTCTCCGTTGCTTGTTACCAAGTAAGTTTTTATGCTAATATTTGTTTTGAGTCGTTACCAAACATGTACCATACCTTTAAGCGAGTGAAATAAAAAACTATCAACATTTTAACCTTAAATACAGGATTGGTAAGGATATTAAAACATTGTTGTTTAATTTTAGTCTAAAAGCTTACTGGTTATAAATGAAGTTCATTACTCAAACCATTTTTTTCTTTGAAATATTTCCCTCAGCAATCAGCTGATTTCGGTTGTTACAACCAAAATTAAGGACAATGTTTAATATGCTGAAAATTGTGCGGTTTTCCACTATTTTCTCCTGACTTACACAACGGGTTAAGCCCAAATTTGTTACACCTGTTGGTTATTTCATGTAGGCCTATATGGTTGATCACACAAAACATAATAAGCACTGTCTGCGACTATTTTGTCAGCTCTACCAATCCTGTATGATATTAATAATACCTTAAAATTTGTTGTTTTATCCGGCCTAAAAAAGTGATGAATGATTAAAAGATATTTAATTTCGGCTGCATAATAAAGTCATTTTTTATAGCTCCATGATTACAGTGAACAAAGATAAAACAATTGCGACATTTATAATTTTCCTGTACCGTGTGTCATTTTAGTTCTTGTTTATTTTGTTTTGCGATAATTGACTTCACAATGGTTGTGGGAAAAACATTTTGTAAACAAACTCAGCTGTCATTCCACCCACCTAGGCCTACATATCCTGCTTCATCTTCAAGCAAAATTTGAATCCTCGATTCTGATTGGTCGAACCATAGCATTAAGAGTGTAATATAAACCTATAAAGTGTAATTAGCCCATCTAATCCTGTTGTACATTGCACTATTTTAAACTACACATCATGTAGTGCATGTAGGCCTGTGTATCAAGTTTTCTAGGAAGATTAATTTTGTTATCACTTTCGTGCTTGTGGAATAACAGAACAAATATAGCGCATCTGCATCCCACTCGGGTCTTCGGTCTCGTTGGGTAATGGGACACAGAAGTGCTATATTTTGCTATATGATTACTAATAATACAATTCAATTTACATAACATTTCTTTGTATTATATTTTTGTTACACCCACAATCAAACTCCGGTAATGCTATTTTAAAAGCTTTCCTGGTAATTTTCCCATTGACTTCCCCGTAAAGGTCTTCCTTGACTGGACAATTATCTCAAAACCAGAGTCCTGTTTGTTTTTGTTTTTTTAGTCGGCTTTTCATGAATTTTCCGGACAAGAACAGAAAAAAAACTGTACATGAGTGTGGACTGGGGAAATAGGGGGAAGGCGATGCTGTTCCAACTCTTTGGTTATGATGGACCTGTAAACAGGATGTGAACACTTTGTGTTGGTTAACACATTTGTTGATGATTGATAGAGGGAGTTTATACTTTGGTAGTGGCCCCGAAAAGAAATTTGGGAATTTTTTATCAACAATTTTATTTGTATCCCTACATGTACTTTTTATAAAGATGTAATGGTAGTAAGCATCCTGCGAAATTATTCCGTCTGAAGTGCCCATGTTGATTAGAAATAAATATAAGGATGCCAGGGGAAAAAATTGAATCTCGGCGTTTAGAAATTTCTGTGGTGTCCGTTGGAATTCTACCCTTAATACAGCCAGAGATGCGGTTGGTACCCGCTGTCACCTCGCTGAACGTTGATGGATTTGACGCGGTTTGTTGACTGTTTTTTCACAAAGTACATGTACATGTAGGCACTGTATTTAACAAATAACAAACTTTCACAGGTGACTTTTATTATATCTTTCATGATAATTTTGCCTAGATAAATCAACATTACATTACATTACATTACGTTGACAACAACTAAACTATGACCCTACTTTTAAGCCATGGATGAATGATAAAACTTGCTATAAAAATGTAACGGTATATAAATTTCTAATATTATTTTATAAAGTGTCAATTTGCCAGCAGTGATTCACAACATACCATGGCAGGTAGAATCAGCATTCTCTATAGTGCTACATGTTTATATACGTTGACATGGTAGATTCCTTACCACGCCGTACCCATTAAAAATCAAAGTGCAGGGGGGGGGGGGTTGTCAAAGGTGGGGAGAGGGGGCTGGTTTTGTCAGTGATGGGGAGAGATTGTGCTGTAATACAATTGCAAGCGATTTAGCCAATCAAACCAGGAACACCGGGGCAAACCCCTTCTCTTCACGATAAGTGCCCTGGGTTCTTTTATGTGCATTTATACACAACACACGGGAGCTACAGCTTTATGTCCCATCCGAAGGATGCAGCAATAATCATTAAGTGTCTTGCTTTTAGGAGACAAGTGTCACGACCAGGACTTGAACCCACGCTCTGCTGATCAGAGCTTGAGTCCCGTGTTCTTATCCGCACGGCCACGACACAACACCATGGTATATCTGGGAGTTGAGGTGTAGCTGGCACTCGATTCTAATCCACATAGATTCGTACCCTAGATCAACGATCTTGCTGTGAGTCTAGCCATCGATTAATGGCATTGACTAAAGCAACATTTTATTTTTTATTTTTTTAGAAAGCGTACAGAGGTCGCAGACACTATGTCAGTTACACACCAAACAAAACAAAAAAGACAGGAACACATTGCGCAGTCAGTAAATACTGTACACCATTCAATATTACATAATAACCAGCTGATTCGACCAGCCACTGTGGCTTATGTAGGCTGTCAGGCATCATAAAATGCTCATATAATGCTATCATTGCATCCATTCTAATAAGCGATGCGGATTTTGAATGGGTTACAGTTTAGAGACAATCCAAGAACTGACTCCGCGGTAGTACAGTTACTTACGATCCTATAAGCTAAAGTAGTAGTCCCAGCCTATTTCTATGCCTTCCGTCCAGGTAATAGTTAATAAGCAGGACAGTTCTTTTCAGAACTGAGAAGTCTCTCGAACACCCGAACAATCTACTCCGCGGTAGTAGAATTAAGCAAGACAGTTCTCTAAGAACAAACTCTACCTGGCAAGTAGATACACACATGGTGTTATCGCAAACCAAATATATGGGTTACTGTTTGTTATCATGAGCGTTCTATTGACAGCCTCACTTAAAATGTAAGTGACGGTGGCTAATTGAATCGGCTACAAATACAGTACAATAAGTGGAAAATAGTTTGCTTTATAATCAGCCACTGAAATATTTTCCTAAATAGGAAGCACTTTGCAGTATTTTCATTAAAGGAGAGACTTTTGAAATTGTTAATAATGTCATCTTTTGTCAGTGTTAATATGGCAGGCAGTTAGATAGACATGCTCACATGTCCGTTTTCAAAGCGTGATTCACTGATATTCAGGACTGAAAGTGAAAGCGAATTTGTGTGGGATTTATGGATCACTGGCTGGTACTACATGTTCGTCTGGTATATTATTTTAAATGAACACATTATTTGTAGGGAATGATTTTGTCAAGCAAATTTGCATAGCAAATTTGGACTAAACATGTTTTTGTACATGAATGGTAATATTGAGTTACAAATATGATGAAATTTGAATAGCAACTGGAGTGGTACGTTTTGTGTAGCGTTTTGCTATTGCTATATAAGGGAACAGTGAATGTTACATACAATTGTGGATTTGAAAAGAATTAGGTATTTCATGTTAAACCCTCCTGCATGTACTGCCTGATCGTTTAATAACGCCGATTTTGAAAGAATTACACTGGTTACCAGTAAGCAGGAGGATTAAGTATAAACTTCTGCTTTTTGTGTATAAATCACTCACCAACAATGCCCCTGCATATATTGATGATCTTCTAAACCCATACAATCCTCCTCGCAAACTCCGGTCTTACAATTCTAGCCTCCTTATTGAACCCATATCCAATCATTCATGGGGAGACCGATCTTTCTCACATGCTGCCCCACGCCTATGGAACAAATTGCCAGCACTAGTAAAATCATCTGTTTCTTTTTTAACCCAATTTAAAAAAACCTTAAGACACATCTTTTCAATCAAGTATTTGAGTAAATGGTTTGATTTTTACCCAATTCGATGTTTTCTTAGATATTGCATAACTGTATTTCTCTACCACATGTTCTGGATTTCTTCTTGGCTTAAGCTTATGTTTCAATTTTGGTTTATATTGTACATGTATGTTATTGTTTGTATTTAGCGCCATGAGCACTTTGGATTTGTGCGCTTTATAAGTTATCATTATTATTATTATTATTATTTATTATTATCATTCACAGTGATTTTGAAAGAGTAGAAATATACTAACGCATAAAGTTAGAGTTGGATTATGTACATTGTACAGTACTTGTTAATTTGTGTACATTTTAAATGCATTTTTTCCTCTCATTTGCTTTTTTTTTTTCAGTAATGTTTCCGGTAAGTTTTAGGGACATCCGGATTAGCGTGCCGGCACTCTACCTGAGCTATCTATGTATTCCTAATGTTGGCGGTCTCCCTATTTCGTCAATATCTTTGTTCAGGGACACCAGACAGAAGCCATTCTACCTGTTAACTGCCATATAGCCAGAGATCACACCCCAGTTTACGATACAACCTGGGATTCTGGGAAGCAGCAGCCGTTTCCCAGGTTGTATTGTAAACCCAGGTAGATCGCCAAGGAACGTTAATCCGGAGGTCGCAGGTTCAAGGGCACTTGATTTGTCTTTGTTCAACCAAAAATGTAAAAAGAAATGTACCCAGTCAGTTTCCCTTGTGGTTTATTACTCTGTGACTGATGTTTCAAGTAACCATTTCTTCAGAAGAGCTTACCATCCATCTGCATGTGATTGCATATTACATAAGTTTCAAGTCCCTTCTTGGTTTTAAAACAAACAAATAGTTAGCAGCGTGCAATGCTATTTCCCATTCCCAAATTGTGCTTTACATGTACACGAACAATAGTGCCACTCTTTAGACATTGTACTTTGCACTCTTAATCCCAGGAGGTGCATACAATGTATGTATGCAGGGTGCATACATGGCTTGCCCTGTGTCACCCTGTGGGTACACCAGGGGTTTTCCCTAAGCCCATTGTGTGGGGTGCAAGATGCATTGAATGTTCCATGCAGCTGGAAAGTTTGTAGTGCATAAAATTATGTGTGGTGTCAGCCTTGTCTACTTCTTGTGAATGTGGTGAAAGTATTATTTGCACATGGCAAAAGTAACGAAAGTGATGGTGATTGGTTTGCAAAGTTGAAATTGTACTGACAAAGAGTGTTATTGACTGTCATTCCTCTTGAAGTGAGCTTTAAATTTCCCAGGTTGTTTTCAAATTTTATTTCATAATGGCCCATTTTACAGTCATACTGGCCATTCAGATTAATCAATGTTACATGTAAAACAAATTTTTGATTGTTTTGCTGTTATTGTTGTTTTGGTTTTGTTTACGCCCCACGAAACAAGTGAAAGGGGCATTGTGTTTACCTTGTTCTTCTGTGTGTGTGGGTGTGTAGTGTGGACCTGAGAACAAAAGAGGTCTGCACATCAATGTAGGGACTTGAAACACTATGTGTTTTTTACAGTGTTGAAGGATTTACAGAACAGTACTGTACAGAACAAAGGAATGTCCACAGAGTGACTGGTGTGTGAAATCATTGTCTGAGCTCTATGGTCTGAGTTATAACTTGTTGAGAAGGACTTGGCATATCAACTCCAAACTTGGTGTGTTGATTGATTTGTCTTGGGTCCCCCAGAAGCCTACTGTTTTTTAACCCCATTGTCAATTGTCAAGGTTATCATGGCTAAAAACAAAGGAAATGTTGTCCAAGCAACTTATAACTCAGGATGAGATTAATCTCAGCGGGGCATTTGTGTTTGTCAACAAATCATTCTTGTTTTTAAATTGTTTTGACCCCCCACCGACCCCAATTTTCATTTTTCTTAAATAGCTACGTGAGCAATTTTTTTTCTTTCGGGAATGCTATTCAAACTTGTTTATAATGTTCTTTTTTTTTCATTTGAAGGCATCGTACACATTTGGTAATAACTCTGATAATTAATGGCAATAAAAACTTACTTGGTAAGAAGTACAGCAGCTTTTGATAGTATAATGCATTTTGAGAAACTTTTCACTTCGAAGTATTGCAATTACTGGAAAAATATATCACTTTTTATCCCGAAAACATTTGAATCTGAGAAGCGTTACGTGTGTAATCCAATGCAGATTTTTCTTCATGCGTGGACATAACCGCTCCAGATTTTCGGCAATATCTCATAAATGCTACCACCTTTCGAAATGAAATTTTCACAGGTTAGTTTTAAGGTATATATCGACAATTATTATATAGGTTTGAAACTAACAATAGGCTCCAATTACCAAACATGTACGAGCCTTTAAATGTAATTTTGATATTTGTACCTTTTTGAATTGTTCGTAATTATCGATCAAAACAGAAAGCCCCAAACCTCAAGGTTTTGAAAAACTAGAAACACTTCTGCCGATGACGACGTGCGTCAAAATGACAATACTTAGACGCCATGTGTGGGATGTTGCTATAAATATATATACCTCCATGCTGCAACAAAGCGGCTAGATATAAAACGGAACTCCCACGTATGATGTAACATGAGTGATGACGTACATGTCAGTGCTCTCCAACCTATAGAAAAGACGTGGCGCACTGCCACGCTTTCTGCGGCGCGCGCCACGCTTTTATAATCGCCGCCAAGCTTTAAAAAAAATTTAAAAAAAAAAACGATTTTTTATTTTTTTTTTTTTTTTATTTTTTTTTTTTAGCACACTAGTAACACGGAATTACTAGGTAAGAAAAAGAAATGCGGTCGGGCTACCGGACACATACGTTTCCTCTAGTGGGTGCCTAAGATAAATTGGTACCAATAAATTAAATTTAATTGGTTTTCATTTCAAGTAAGTGTTTAGAAAACCAGTATTTTACTTTGTGTTCTTAAAAACCGTAAAAATATTTCCTCAAAAAAGTCTGAGGAAAGTGGCCAGGATTCACCTTAGAATGCACCACAGAGCATCTAGGATCAAAATTTTTCTCGAGGCCCTTCAGCAGGCCCCGGACCCCACGCCGTAGGGGCTTCGCGCTTTGCGCTCGCATTGTACGTACCCACTCGCAGTTTTCACTACACCAAGCACCAACCTTTAATTTTCAAAGTTGGAGAACACTGCATGTAACACGGCTTTTCGCGAATCTTTCTGAAAAAGCACCGGAGAAGGATATTCAAATTGATTGTTTTTTACACATTTAAAATCTGTTTACTCTCATGTGAACTCAATTTCCTTATTGATTGAAAACATTTTAAATGAATTTCAGCAAAGGTCCCTCAGTTGTCGTTTTCGTTCAAGTAGGTCTTTTAAAATAGACTGTCCAATGTATCCTACATACTGAAGGACAATGTAGGGTCATACTTTGGTAATGACCCCCCAGAAAAATTGTGAAAATTCTATCAGAAAGTTTACTTGTTATAAAATTATGGTCTGAAATGCCGGATGATTAGAAATAATAAATAAAAGTTTGTCAAAAAATGTGAATCTCAAAAGCTCACTTCAAGACGAGTTTTGGAGATTCAGATTTCCGTGGTGTCCGTTTATGTATGCTTCGGCCTGGCAGGATGCGGTTGGTCCCGCTGTCACGAACATGTAGCTAAACGTGGATGGGTTCAACTTTCTTTATGAAAAAAACAAGACAGCTTTTTTGTTTTTTTCTTTAAAACAACTAGACACACTGTATTCAAGTGACTTATATTGTATACATTGTATCTTTCTTGAAAATTTGGTCTTTTAATCCACATAATGTTTACAAAAACCAATCTTCATGTATGAGCCTACCTTTAAAATAAAGATCACTGTGCACACTCTCCCAGCTCAGGACGTTTCAGTGGTTTTTCTGGACTTCTAAGGACTACATGTACATATTGTATGTACATGTAGGCCTACATTACTATGTATTTTGTTTTGTTGTTTTTGTTTTTTATTAATTATGATGATGTTACATCAGTGGTTTTAAAACAACGTTTATGTAATTGTAATTGGAGTTTCATGAAATAAAAAAATGTTAAAGGCATTGTACACGTTTGGTGATGACTCTGATAATTAATGGCAATAACAACTTACTTGGTTAGAAGTAAAGCAGCTTTGTATAGTATAATGAATTTTGAGAAACTTTTCACTTCCAAGTACGTCGGTTATGGTAAAATATATCACTTTTTATCCCCCAATACATTTGAATCTGAGAAGCGTTATGCTTAACGCTTCTCAGAGTTTGTATTCCAATGTAGATTATTCTTCCTGCGTGGACATAACCGCTCCAGATTTTCGGCATTATCTCAAAAACGCTACCACCTTTTGAAACGAAATTTTCACAGGTTAGTTTTATGGTACATGTATATATCCACATGTACAACTATAGGTTTGAAACAAACAATAGGCTCCAATTACCAAACGTGTACGATGCCTTTAAAGATTGCTTTAAAAAAAAAAAAAACTCTGTGTAGAAGCAGTTCTGAAAATATTGTTATAAAATTATAAATATCTAATTTTTTCCCGGATCTGTAATTAAGGAGTCCGGTTATGATGGATGAGTGTAAATTCCTAAAATCTGAAAAGTAATTCTGTTCCATTTCTACTCTCTGTCTGTGTACACACTGTGCATTCCATGTATTTCTGATCCTGTTTGGCAAAATGCCAAGAAGGGCCGGTCGTCTTTGAAAAACAAAGTCACGACCACTGACTTTGTTGTGCACACAGAGTGCTGCCATGGAGACTGTTTATTACTCCAGGTGTTTTACATGTTATAGTTGTGTATCCACACTAGGAGCCCTACACAATGCAACATGACTGGTTAGATCTCCCAAGGATTTGTCAAAACTGCGGGGCTTCATTGGAGGCATTCTGGACCTAACCGTTGCAAGTTTGGCGAAGTGTGCTGATAAAAGAGATATTCCCTTTTTTTGTTTTTTTTTATTTTACCTACCTTTTTTTTTTATGTACCCTGCAATCTGGGGTAAATGTTGTATTGTTGTATGTTTTTTGTGAATTTGCTTTGTTTTTGTGTACTGGCTCAATTTCTTGCGTCCTGGTCAGCAATTAGTGGGTATCGACCCCAAGTAAGCTTGTGGATGGGGAGAACCCTGCATTGTCATCAAAGGTTTATAAATTTTCAGGAAGCCTTCATTGGTTTTGAACACTCAGGAGTTGCAATATTGTGCAGTAAGACTTTCATGTACATGTACACATTATGTTTGTGTGTGTTATTGTCCCTTTTGTAAACTACTGTGGATGGGACTGTACTTGTGTAGTACACGCAGGAATCAACGCTTTTCCCTGACGGCCCACTGACACCGATGACACAAAGGCATCCCGGATTGTTGGCTTTTTTGACAGACTGAAGACACAGTCCTTAAATTCTGGTTTCATGTCTGACATCAATCGTTCCTTTTTAAACCACAAAGTCTACAAATGGGAAAGCAAAAGAAAATTACATTTAGTGGTTCTACAAAAACGTACTTAAAACCTTTTCATGTTGTACAACAAACTATCGTCCTGAAAGTATGGACAATTTACATTACATGGAGGCCGACTGTACAACATGTACAATTTTATTCCTTTCAAATGAAGTTTATGCTGAAGAACACATTTTACATAGTCAAAACATAAATCACACTAGGCAAGTTCATGTCTTGTTCACTTTCACTTTCACTCTTACACTGGCTGGACTCGATGAGAGCATGGAGGAAGGAAATGAGAGTATGGTGCTAGGCTTGTTGGGGGGGGGGGGGGGTATGGGAATGTATTGGAGCAGTTGTTGGTTAGTTGAAGTTGTTCAAGGTTGGGGCGTTCACCAGAGTCATCAAGGGCATTCCGCTCTACTAGTATGTAATGGTTCTTGGAAAGAAGGCAAATTTGTGGATGCAGGGCTCGAATTAGGGGGGAAAATCCACAAGACCACAGGGCTTGTGGTTAAAACTGTTTACTGGACCAGAATTCTTTTTACAAAACCAGAATCAAAATCAGAGAAAGCTTTGTAACCCAATTTAACGTGCATTTAAGTTAACTGTTTTTATTTGAACAAGTGCTTAGACATATAAGGGAAGATTGATTTCATTTGTCTTTAGGGGTATTAGGTGTACTTCATTATGTCATTACTTGGTAGAATTGAAGAACGAGTCCACTCTTTTATTCCCATTCATAAATGCCCATTTGTTAAAAAGCGAAAACAAAATTACAAGTAGGCTTATAGACAACCTGTGACAATCTGTTTGTTTAGAGAATTTTCAAATTTTTCCACATTTTCAAAAACTTTTGTAAAATTTTGTTTTGTGCGCGTTGTACGCGCGTGTACAAAAAGATTACGCGCGGATACTAATAGCTATATATTGCGTTCCGCGTAAGTAAATTGGCATAAATGAGCTTGCGCGCCCAACACGCGAAGCCTGCCGGTCTTAAACAGCTCCAGCTATGTCTTTATCAGCCGTTTAAACACCCCCATGTGACGTGCTCTCCACCAATAGGGAATCATCTTCAACTGCAATCTTCAAGAAAAACCTTAAAACCTACCTTTTCAGTCAGAGTCATCATTAATCCTTTGTACTTTTTTTGTATTTCTTGGTTCTTTGTAATTTTCTATTATTGTACAGCGCTTTGATCCTTGTTAAAGGCGCTTTATAAATACCTACATTATTATTATTATTTATAATAGGAATAGCGAAACTGTCTGGGGTATTTATGAATATTCAATTAAAAAACTCAAGACTGCGTAAAATTTGAGCCCTGGGATGTCTAGGGGAGCACTGTCTGTGAGTGATGGCTTTGCAGTTGTAAGTCATGTGAGCCTTGCGTTGAGCTGCTGGTGTTTAGGTAAGTGGTCACTCGGGATGTCCACCAAGTTGTTGTTGTTTATGTCACTGTCTCAGGTAAAACTAAAAGTGAGTATTAATTGGAACCAGTGGACATTTCGTCTCAACCGAAAAATATATCGCTTCTAGTTGGAACAAGGGCTCAGGGTTAGGGGTGCAAATAATAATAATAACTAGTTCTTATATAGCGCATTTTACAATAATGTATCAATGCGCTTAACATTAGTGCCGTGGTCATTGGGCCAATAACATTCCTTTAATCTTTCTCAGCTCCCTTGGGAGTATACAGCCCCGAGCTTCCATGGCGCTCCAAAGGCTTTTTCAAAGACAATATCAACCTCTACCCTCCTCGCAGGTACCCATTTATACCCCTGGGTGAAGAGAAGCAATTATAGTAAATCACCTTGCTCAAGGACACAAGTGTTGCGACCCGGGACTCGAACCCAATCGACTTCACCACCAGAACTTCAATTCGATGTTCTAAACCGCTCGGCCATGACACCCTTTTTTTACAGGGGTGCTTTATAAAGCAGAAATACCAGGGTAAAATCCCCATGTTATCTTTCAGGAAGCTGACTTGGATTCTTTGTCATATTACCGGTGCAATACATTCATGTATGTCCTGTGCAAGTCTCACGTGTATTAAAACTTCCGGGACCAAGTTGGTCCCAACCATAGTTTAACATAGTTTATGGCTGTACAAGTTATGTATCATATCGTCGGGAAAGTAAAATTTAGCCATAAAATACATGTAGTATGAAAGAAAAATATATTTAACAAATCAACAAAGAAGACTCGAAAACGAGACTTGACCTCTCAGGGTGTGCCCTTGGCTTGTTAGTGACTAGCCAGCAGGACCAGTTAGCTTGTCATTTCACTTGTCCATCACTTATGTTACTGGTCCATATTTCAAATGACATGTTGACATTACACATTTTGAATCAAGTTTTGTAAGTTGGTGACTCGTCTTTTTTTTTTTTTCACAAGATGTTTGAAGTTTTATAGATGTAAAATTTGCATCGGGGATAAAGAATATTATATTTGGTTTTACCCGTACACCGATGTGTGTAAAGCACTGGACTTTCACAGGACTCGGGAAAGTACTGAGTATACAGTGCTTTACACACATCGACTTACGGGTAAAGCCAAGTACATGTATTCTTTATCCCCGATGCAAATTAACATCTTTTAAATTGTCGCGGTCCCCGCTGCTAAAATATAGGATTCGAACTGCCTCTAGCTACTGGGCAATCTCGGTGGTCTAGTTGGTAAGACATCTGCTCTAGAATGGCAAAGGTCGTGGGTTCGAATCCCACCCGAGTAATATGCCTGTGATTTTTTTTTCTTTTTTCACAGGGCTCGGGAAAGTACTGAGTATACAGTGCTCGGGAAAGTACTGAGTATACAGTGCTTTACACACATCTGTGTACGGGTAAAACGAAATATAATATGTTTGAAGTTGATTCATTACACAATGGATGGAGATCAATCCTGCACTATAAAATAATGTGTTTTGAATTTTTTAAAGTGGTAATAATTTGTTAAATCTGGTCACTAGTCTGACATTTTATCACAACTCTGTTCAAGGTGTGACTTTGCACAAACTGGCTCCACTGATTACCAGAAGTCCACTTAGTATTAACCGAAGTTTTTCTTTGATGATTTATGCAAGAACAGTTTAATCATTGGACTTGGCTTTCACATGTTCTTCAAACTCAAAGACTTGAGTTCTCAGAAGGGGAAGTTCGAAAGGGTTTTTTTCATAAGAAATGCCTAATTGAATTATGAAATGGGTGGGTTTTGGGGGTAACATTACACATTTAAGCGTTTGCCAGCTTTGGAGCCATTAATAGCGAAAACTTAGGGCATGCAGCTGTTGTGCACTCGCGTGATGCAGTGACTTACCAACAGGACTAACTTTACATATATGTAGACATCAGGGCAGGGCTTGGGGGGAAAATCCACAAGACCACGGGCCCCGTTGCTAAAAATGTTTACTTGACCAGAATTGTTGTTACAAGACCAGGGGTCGATTTCACAAAACTCTTCCTAACTTAGGACTAGTCCTAGGCAATGCTAAGAGATAGGACTAGTCTTAAGTTAAGACCAGTTACTGGTCCTAACATCATATAAGACTAGTCTTATCTCTTTGTGAAATCGGCCCCAGAATCAAAATGAGAAAAATACTTGCTGAGACAGCTTAACATGCATTTGACTGTTTTTATTTGAACTTGAAAAAGCACTAAAACATGTAAGAGAAGATTTATCTCATTTGTCTTTATGAGTATTAAATGCTTCAGTACTGTACATAGAATTGGAAGATATTTCATCAGATGCAAAGTCATCATTTGAACACCATATTACACAGTGAGGTATTATTATTCAATTGAAGAAAAAAAGGAAAAACACTACAAAAAATACCCATCAAAGGTGTGATTGGTCTAATCTTATATAAGGTCACACATATGGACCTCTTTTATAACCAAATGTAATATAAAAGTAATCAGACATTTCACATAGGTACTATGGGGTGTCAAAAATGCTGAAAAGTCATTCCACAGGCTGAAAATAAAATGTACATGTAGGTTTTTTAAAGACCTTGGTATGCATATATGGCATGGCTATTTTTATCAGTAGGTTCTAGTTGCTGGCATACCTGGATACCCTGTATATTAATTTTTAGCTACATATCTTATGTCCATTTTGTAGGTATGGACCTCTAAAAATGCCCCAAAACACAAAATATCAATTTGAAGGGGCGGGGCTTAATTTTTAGGGGGTCATATCTCGGAAATGGTTAGGAGTAGGATTCTATTAGGATCCTATTATTTAATTTATTATTATTATTTTTTAAATGAGTTTATCACAGCCCAGTTTTTAGAGGATGAACAAAAATATCCTTCTTGGAATTTTGTTAATGATATCCAAATACCGTATTCCAAATTACAGAGTCATACAACACTGTAGTGTACAAGATGTAGTACAATGTGCATTTAATGTAATGTTATCTTTTCTGTTCACATTATGTGCATGGTCGAGTGAGCCGAACACAGGTCAACTTGGATGAGTCAATGATGTGCATGTAGTTTCACTCACCGGAAAAACTTGGAGGGGAAATTGAAAGTGTACTTTAACCAAAGTAAACATTGTAAACGAGTCTCGATAGATGTTTGTTAGGTTTCAGTTGCTTTGAAGTGTGTTATGATTAGGGTTATTGTCAATATTATTTCATCGCTGTTCCCACAAAGTGTCCTACATGTACATTTTGTACATATAGATGTATGTCAAAAACAAATTTATAAAAATCGCAAATCGGCTTCTATATATACTCAATTCGGGTAAAACTTATTGACAATAAGTTTCAGGACCTAACTCGTCAATTTACACTAATAAGTATTATGACCGATGTACATGTACATGCAGGCCTCGAATTACACGACGGCCAGTGCCGTCGATGCCCTTGCAACTGGCCGTGATGCCCCTCGAAAAAATATCCTTTTCACGGCCATAATGCCGTGCCCTTTTCCCCTGATGGCCGTCATGCCCCTTCCCCCGTTGGCCGTCGTGCCCTTTTAATGAAAATTAAATATTTACTTGTGTTAGTTTTTGTTTTCAGCATACGATGTATCTTGTGCTTGTGACGTGTTTTAATGTACATATCCATCAATCCAGCGCAATCCGCAAGGGAACTTCCCATACGATGTATCTTGTGCTTGTGACGTGTTTTAATGTACATATCCATCAATCCAGCGCAATCCGCAAGGGAACTTCCCTGATAGGGGATAGCATAAATGACGTTCAACGCATCGCGACTCTTTATCGGTTGCATACAATGCGTGCATCCGTTGTACACAAACACCCGACATCGTTAAGCAGGAGACCAGTCTAAAATAAAAACCATTAATCAACAGAGGGCGCTCTTTTGTTTGAACGCCCTCTTCTGGTGGAATTGTTCCACCGCATGACATGAAAAAATATTTTGGGTGAATGAATCGCGTTGCTGCCGTCCAAAACTTTTTCGGTTATACTACAAGTCTGAGTCTTTCATGAACTACATGTAAGTGGCCTTCGTGCCCTTTTTATTTTCTCATTTTGGCCTTGGTGCCCTTTCTACTGGCCTTGGTGCCCTCCAAAATTTTGAATACTCCAAGGCCAAAGTGGCCTTGCCCTAAAAAATTTGTAATTCCAGGCCTGTACATGTATCAATAGATTTGTCATTTTGTGTTAGCCTGAAGTGACGTATTATGATTCCCCACTTTGTCCAATGATATACATGTACATGTACGGAGCGCTGGCACGGTGCCAAAATTCGCATGGTATGACTTTTTGTTTTCATCTGTTGGACCTATTGAAGTTTAGCGTTTTCATAAAGTGACATCTCAATATTCACTGGTTTGGAGATGGCGTTCTGCTGGCAATTTATTTTTCTATATTTTTATTTTATTTCCACAAAGTGACGCATATGTTTAAGAATTAAATACTCATAAAAGGGACACACCGGCTTCGTTGGGCTGTTTTGGCTATAAACAGAGATGCCACTTCTCCGGTTTAACCCGGAATTCCGGTTTAAAAAAAAACCCACCTCAACTTCCGTTTTTTCCGGGCCGTCCATTTATTAAAAGACCGGAGAGAGAAACAAATGGCAACATTTTTTTTTCCGAGCGCGCGCGATCGACAGCACACGCAAACACCCAGCCGACGTGTGTGTAGGAAGTTTGCATAGTGAGAGAAGGTTGAGCCCACTCGATCTCGGATCTCTCGTTCATCTGTCGAGCGCAATCAACAGATTTGCGCCGCAACAAATTGGACAAACATACGGGCAATCTGAAATTTGCGCTATGCAGAATAGGCAGCTCTATTTGCGTATCGAGCACCAGTTTGCACAATATTCAGATTGCGCACCGTCGTGTAAACACGTGCGCGCTGTGCTTTGAATTGTGGGTATTTTTTCGCTGGGTAGGAAACACGACGCGACGAACGTGGATCACTAAATCATGAGACTCAAATCATGGAGATATCGGTAAAATTGTCTTGATGAGTTCTGATTTTTTTTTCCAATTTTGTTAAAAACATGTTAAGTTGGTCAAAGTGTGACATTTTGTCCATGGCACCTTATTTTTTAAGTTTGTTTTGTATTATTATTATTATAATGGGTTTTTTTTGGGGGGGGGTCATTTTTTTTTCAAGCCGAATAAAAAGTGTAGGGTCGCGGCATTAATTAAGGGTCGGTCGGTAACCGGAAAAAGAACATTTTTGTTTTGGCCGGAGGAAAAATAATTTTCAGGTTTTTTTTCGCTACCACAGTGGCATCTCTGTATAAAATAGACTAAAAAATGACACCAAAGGTCTTCCAGGAATGGAGAAGAACGGTTGCTAAAAGAAACCATCAATTTTGGTCGTTTTTGAGCATTTTTCAAAAAACGAAGGTCACGTGGGTTATCCGAACTACAATTTTGATTCGGATAACCCTCGTGATCTTCGGAGTTAGTTTTACTTCCAGCCGTATAAACATTAATTACTGCACCGAAATCAAGTCTGTTTTTTAACAAGAATTCAAGAGTATTTGACACAAAAAAATATGTATTCAAATTATGGATACAAGTTGTAAATAATACAAACAAATCAAACGTAAGATTTTATTTCAGAGAGTCCGAGCAACGGAAGCATGTCTTACAGTGCACAGCGTGGGGACTAGCTACACGCAACACAGGGGGGCAGTCGTATAGCTGGCAAGCAGAGTATCTCGGCGGTGCTAGCACAACAGAAACACGCTAGCCAAGATATAGCTGTACCTGGAAGCTCATGAACATGTGGGAGGGGTAGGGAGCCAGACCACCAACTACGTTGTTGTCATGCAGGTTTGCTAGTCGGTACACCTCACTGATCGAATCTGTTGTTTCAAAATCGCAAATTTTGATGCTCTGTGTACGGTCCTTGACCCGATTTGTACCGAATTTCTCGGTAATTAAAAATGCATTGTAATACATTGCAACAGAAGAGCGTAGAATGTAGGTCAAATGATTTTTCAGGTTTCACGAAGAGACACTTATGTCAGTGTGCTCGTGATCACTTGACATGCGGGCCCCTTTCCTACATGTCTGTAAAAACATGCTATCCAGTTTGGTGTTCAAGTAGGACATCTCACTTTTTAGGTTTCACGAAGAGACACATCACACATATCTTTGACTAATTACATGTACTATGGCAATTAGCTAATATATTTAAAGAAATTATTATTATTATTGGTTTATTAAAACTCAAACATTGCAGCCCAAGGGCTGAATTGTGTTCAATTTATATACAGTAAAATACATCACAGATTAAAAAATTGCAAGACAAGATACAATAGACCAGAAAAGGCTGAGAGAAAAGCATATTAAGGGATTAAGAAAAAAATATTTATAAATATATAAATGATTTTGGGTTGAACAAAGAAAAATTGACTAGAGTGGGATTTGAACCAACGACCTCCGGTTTAACGTGCCGGCGCTCTCCCAACTGAGCTATCTAGCCCTATGTTGGTGGTCTTCCTATTTTGTCAATATCTTTGTTCGGGGGTGCCAGTCAGAAAGCCATTCAACCGCAAACTGCCGTGTAGCCAGGGATCACACCCATACGATACAACCTGGGAAGCGGCAGCCGGGGATCACCTTAAGGGGATGCGACTTTTTTTTATATCAGATATCAAATAATAGACCACAAGGGAAACTGACTGGGTAAATATTAAATGATTTTGGGTTGAACAAAGAAAAATTGACTAGAGTGGGATTTGAACCAACGACCTCCGGTTTAACGGTCGGCGCTCTACCAACTGAGCTATCTATTTATAAATATATAAATAAATATAATAAATATAAATATATAAATAAACAATTTAACTTTTAAGAAATAAACAATAGCAAGATAAAAGTCTTTAAAAATACGAGAAAAAATGGGACCAAGCAGAAGAATCATTGATTGAGCAAATTAACTAGGGAGGGAATGCAGCTTTTTTGTATTTGACGGTGCCATTGTCTTGGGTTTGATGATTTTATTTTAGTCTAGACACGTTACAGTTGTAGAAAGCAAGTTTAGCTCGTTTAATGAACCTGATTACTCTTCTACGAAGTAATCTCCAGAGTTAGTCAATCAATTGAGAGGTTAAACTTATACAGACTCATATAGAGGTCTTTAACTGCAAACCATGGCTTTCGTATTGCAGATTTTACAGTTTTAAGCCAAGCACAGTGAAAATGTAAATTTCAATCAATCGTTTGGACATACATGTAAGTGGAAAACGGTGACGTCATGTGCCCCGAACGAACAAAAGTTGACGCGACTGTAATGGCTGTTATGTAAGATTTGAGAAACAGCACGAAAGTGCGGTTGTTGCGTTAATGAAACACACTGGTCAAGAATAACCACACCACCTACATGTATAAGGGAATACTTCGGTTTCATTTAAAATCTTAATTTCCTCATTTCTTAATTATTACTAAATTTCTCTCTTCATTTCGCTGAGCTCCTGGGAAAAGGAAAACTAGAGTAACGGCGCAACTCTACAAACACCAGATAATTGATTGATTAATAACCCATTTATTTAATTTCATTTAAACTCAACTCTTAATTTGATTACATTTTACAATTTTATTGTTATTTGTACCATGCGTTTATTGAAAAACCACACTGTAGGATGGGAATGTATTCAATCTTTTTCTTTGATTCAGTTGGACTGAGGACTGCACTAGTAAACTGATTTTTAATGCTTTACACGGGATCAGGCATACCGCCATAATCAGAGTCCAACAGTTTGGGTGTTGAGTTACATGTATGGTGTTTGACTGAGGACTGCACTAGTAAACTGGTATGCGTTAAACGGGATCAGACACACCGCCATAATCAGAGTCCAACAGTTTGAGTGTTGAGTTACTGAATGGTCGTGTTGGACTGAGGACTGCACTAGTAAACTGATTATGCTTTACATGGGATCAGGCATACCACTTTCTGTCTTTCCTGTTTTCATGGAAATCTATGTTCCTGTTTTTCAGTACAATGTACTAGTCTTTATTCACATGGCTCCCAACCCAGAGGAAGCTGTACAATAGGCTGTGCAAGTATTTGAACTTCCGAACCATTGTGGTCCCAACCATATGGAGTTTTACGGAGAGAATTTGGTTCGTCAATTATTTTAGTTTAACATGACCATGAAAATTAAATATAGGTTGTATTTGGAGTATAATACTTGTTGTAAGACAAAATAGGAAAGTAAAATCAATTCAACAATATAACAAAGAAAACCCGAGAATTAAACTTGACCTCAGCCTCCAGTTACTGCAAATTTGTTTTTAGAATTTGTGCAAACTCTAACTTTCCATTTATAATTATTTTGTTCCTATATGTTTTGTACCATCAGAGAGTTTTGGCGTAGATGGCGACTCATCCCAGCTGTCTTGTCTGCAATGCTCTCCTATCTCATGTGTCTGTTTGACAGGCATTTCTCTAATCTCAGTCTTGGGACGCAAACAATCATCTGTTATTGAATGACGTTCAGTCATTCACAATCAACCTAATTCTCACCGCACAGTTAGCTTCTGCAGAACTGTAAGCTTGTGTGGCACTATTGCTTGGTACAGACATGGGACTACCAGACGGCCAAGAAGCCAACAACAACCGTGAAGTGTTTCGCCCAAGCCTCCTCTCACAGAGCAGCGAAGATTCCATGCTGCTCTCATGTGGTAGCAGTCCTGGGAGAAGCCTCGCAACAGGCAGCAGCAGCAGCAGCAGTAGCAACAGCAGGAGCAGCAGCAACAGGTCCGCTCAACATGACATGACATCTTCATGGCATCGAAATAGAAATAGACCGAGTGCTGGACAGTCACAAAGCAATCAATGCACAATGCACCACAAGCATAAAGAAATAACAATGGAAGATTTGAGAAATCATGCGGTGATATCCCCCGACGACATCAGGTGGATTAAAGAGGCTAAAAAAGTCACGATAACACGCACTGAAGGACAAATTGGGTTCAGGTACAGAGATGTTAGAGTAAGTACAATATACAAACCTTTGACAACCTCTCGTCGGCCAAGTTCACTCAAGGACCATTTGTCGACTAGCCATGCGGCTGTTTTTAACTGGTACTCATGCTGCAAGACATGTGTTGGGTACCAGGCAATATCGGCCTCTAGTCGACAAATAGTCCTTGTGCAAGCTTGGCCGTTGTAAGTGCGACATCAGACCTGGATTTACATGGAGAGTCCATGGCTTCCGTTGCCCCTGATCCTGGCCGCAGTTTCTCTTCAGCCCCAGGCGTGTGGTTTCTCAGGATTTTTCCTGATTTTAGGATTTTCTCAAAATCTCCTTGAGCCTATAAATTGTCTTGAAAAGAAGTAAAATAATCACCAAAGGGAGACAGAAATATTTTACATTGTGTCTAAACCTGTAGTTTTATATTTCTGGGGATGCACAGAGTCTGTAAGTGTAAACCTCCTGAATTGTAGCATCTGGGAGGTTCTGGGTCTAGAATAAGGGGGAACCCAGACCTGAGAGTTACTTTCTGGAATTGTTTAATTCGTCAAATTGTTCAATTTGGATGCCTTTTACAAAATAAAAATGGGCAGTTGCCACTGTGAAACCGTGTCCACTTTGATCAATTTGGCTCTAATAATTATGACATGCAATGAACAAGGTTGATTTTCTTTTCTTGAGATGCAAGAAACTGCCATAACTGTGCTCTTCCCAAAATTAACTAGGGATTAAGAGTATGATGACCTGGTCTTCACTGCGTGGTAGTGACTAGGTTGGTGGACGGCCACCGTTAATGGACCGAGCTGAAGTCATTACCATGCAGTGAAGACCGGGTCATCACGTACTGTTATTCCCATTAATAAATAAATGTACCCTTATGGCCGGTATTTTGAGAAATGTTCTGCTCATGTCCAAGGGCCATTCCTTAAGATGTTCAGCTTTTGCGTGGCACCTAATCTCTGTACATTGTATTTAGCTATTTAATTAACTTTTTCTGCATATTTCTAAGAACCAGACTTTGAGCTTTGGAAATTAACATCACCATAAGAAGAAATACTTTGGTTGGTGTTCAGCTTTATGCTTTGCGTTATTTTGGTTTCATGCGCGTACCAGCTACCTTAAATTGTACATTGTCTACAAGTGTGTTCACGCCTATGTGTGATTTGTTTGTGCACGCAACACCATCTGTCCTTGCCAAAAGTAACAAAAAACAATATGCACAGAAAAACCCAGTTGATTTGATAGCTCCCGCACAACAAGCACAGTGCATACAGAACAATATATTATGCTTGTTTTAAAGGGGCCATGTACATTTGCTAGTTCACAGAGCCAGTCTTTATCGTAAAGAGAAGGGGTTCGCCCCGGTGTTCCTGGTTTGATCGGCAGCATATTGCGCCACAGCACCTTGTAAACCATTACATGGTGCTATAAATGAATAGGTCTCATGTACTTCAAAACGTATCTACACATATACCTTGCAGGAAAAAAATAGTGAGCGCTTTGATATGCCCATTGGGTGTCATAAAGCGCTATATAAGAAGTTGAACCAAGTACTATTGTATTTAAAAAACATAATGAATACAACCTGAATGAGGACATTGTTATTATTTTTTATACAGGGAGAAGAGAACACTAACACATGGTATACAATGGTGATCAAGGTGCTTGAAGGACCTTCCGCTGGACGAATCAACATCGGCGATTGCATCCTCTCGGCCAATGGGCAGCCCATACAGATTTCACAGGTGTGCAGGGTAGCAGGGTATTTTTTTTATCTTAAATCCTTCAAATCTTAATAACTCTCGATGATGCCATCAGTATTGGTTTGAACAGTTTGTTTGTAAACAAATGTTGTTTACATTACATTGAATAGGTTCATCAGGATCATTCAAAAGTCATAATAAGTTCTGAGATCAGATCCAATAAATGTGATGGTACTCACGGATAGAAATATTTCAGTTCCTTTCAGGAACCTTGTTCACTCTGTTATTCAATGCAAAGGTTGCTCAAAATCATACATCGGTGAGACGGGACGGTTATCAAAAACTAGGCTCGCGGATCATAAAGCAGAAAGAGATCGGTGTGAAGGCATATACCAGATCTTAAAGAAAAACATCAACCACAGAGACTCACAAATCAGCCATAGCAGAACATGTACAAAGTGGCGTCAACAAATCACGTGATTGGGTGGGAGGAGGTGAAATTTATTAATCAAGAACAGGACAAAACAACCCGCTGGCTTAAAGAAGCAATCTGGATAAAGAGCAGGGGGAATAAGAGCATGAATAGAGACGAGGGGGCTTACAAACTCAATACATTCATGATCAAGTCATTCTAAAACGGCAACCCGGAATTGATGACGTCATGTCATCAACCAACAAAAGGGATTGCCGTACATCAGTGCACAACAGAGTGAACAAGGTTCCTGAAAGGAACTGAAATATTTCTATCCTTGAGTACCATCACATTTATTGGATCTGATCTCAGAACTTCAATATATTATAAATGTTGTTTACTCTGTCGAAATAATTTGTTAAAAATATTTCCAAAATTCCAAGTTTCTATTGATATGTAGCCAAATGAAGGGGAATTATCAAATTTTTATGGGTTGATGATTCTTTGACTAAAACAAAATTCCATTAATAACTGCTCCCCTAGGAATTCCCACAGGCATTGGAAATAAATCTCTTAGCCTGTGGCTAATAGCCACTCCTGGCTGAAATCGACCATGTCTTCCATTGACAGATGGCTGCCAGATGGCTAAACAGTGTTGTTCGGCTCAAAACGGTGTTGTGGCCGAGCGGATAAGAACACCGAACTAAAGCTCTGGTGTTTCTGATCAGTAGAGTGTGGGTTCGAATCCAAGTCAGGACACTTGTGTCCTTAAGCAAGACACTTCACCACATGCTTCGTCCTTCAGATGGGACGTTAAGCCGTGGGTCCCGTGTGTTGTGTAATGCACGTAAAAGAACCCAGTGCACTTATCGAAAAGAGAAGGGGTTCGCCCCGGTGTTCCTGGTTTGATCGGCAGCATATTGCACCACAGCACCTTGTAAACCATTACATGGTGCTATGTACAGGACTTGGTCTCATACTTCAAAAACGTAGCTCCACAATACTTTGCAGGAAAAAAATGAACGTTAAAAGCGCCTTGAGCGTCACTGAGTGACGGATATGTGCGCTATATAAGAAGCCACTATTATATTATTACCATATTATTATTAAACCACTTGGAGTGTGTTTTGTTGAGTCAAAAGGTGCTTACATGTATCTGATGAGAAATATATCGACCACTACTTATAAAACGTACTGTTGGAAACAGTACAATGGTGTAAGTGCGTGCGTAGATTCTGATCGTGTCACCAATGGTTAAAGGGAGGGTATACCTTTGGTGATTACTCCAAAAATTAATGACCATGAAAACTTCCTTGGTAAAAGAGCACTGGAGAGCTGTTGATATTATAAAACATTGTTAGAAACGACCCCCCTTTGAAGTAATGTACGTTTTAAAGAAACAGGTAATTTTTCACCCACAACTTTGAATCTGAGAAAGGCTTCAGGCATCTGAAAGCACTCAATTCTATGCAATAAGGGTGGGTTTTTTTCCTTTCATTATTTTCTTGCAACTTCGATGACCAATTGAGCCCAAATTTTCACAGGTTGGTTACTTTAATATGCATGAAATGTTGGGATACACCAAGTGAGGATACTGGTCTTTGACAATTACCAAAAGTATACCCCGCCTTTAACAACTCCATTTCCTGGTGTTTTATCTTGAATCAGATGAATTTGGGACTGCATTGTCCTTAAGACACCAGTCCCTCTGAATCCTTTACTTCGACCAATAAAATATAGACGGATTGGGGCTAGTTGGGGTTAGTGTACAACTAAGCAAAATAAAAGAAAGATCTCTTTTTGAGCTTTTGTTGACATGCCTCATTCCGTCACTCAGGACAAAAAGTTTTCAGTGGAGTTTAGCAAAATTGAAAAGTCAGGATACCAGTGAGATGTTGGTGTCATGTTCATACCAGGGCTCGAATTTGGGGAGAGAATTCACAAGACCGCAGGGCTTGTTCGGCTCAAAATGAGAAAAAAATACCCACACAGTTTAACATTTGAATTGTTGAATTTGAACATTCTGAGAGAGGATTTTGTACATGTACATGTAAGTATGGGCAAGTGTTCTTCAATACTCAACAGAATTGAAAGATTTTTATCAGACTGAAAGTCAACATTTGAACAAAAACACAAGACTGCCGGACTTGTCCAGTCATGAGTTTACTGGCCCGATGCTAAAACCACTGGCCTCGGGCCTGTGGTCCAGTGTAAATTTTGGGTCCTGCATACATAAACAAGTTAAACTAGAACTGAATTTGTTACGAACAAATACTGGGGTTTCGGCTTTAAGAAGGCGAACCATTAAGAATTGAATAATGTCTTGGTGGCGTAATGTAGTTTGTTAATTAGTCCCGATGATGCGATTGATTGTCCACCAGACGTGAAAGAGTTAACGAAAATGGAACCTATTGTTTTAGAGCACTTTTATGATGCAATTTCTATCACACAAACTTGACATTGTGATGGGCCAAAACCAACAACTATCCCTTTAACGCTTCCGTATTTAATAATAATTAACTTGACACCTGATGACGTCACAATGACGACAACTTGTTTTTCATAGTAAGATATTATAACCTACAATATGGTATAAGATTTGTCCCCATGCAATGCCTTCGAACAAAAACACGTTGACAGAAGGCGCTCTGAAGGGGTGGTGACGTAATGATTATTAGTAATTGAAAGCATATGGGAAAAAAGGCCGTTAAAAAATATAATAATAAATTAAAAACTAAAAATGAAAAGTTACATGTGCTGTTAGTGTGTTCAAATACTGCCTTCTGTAATGCTTGAGTCCATGATAATTGTTTTACACGAGTAGAAATAGGTGTTAATGGGGTTGTGGTGAACGAAAGATGCTAAATAATTGATAACCCTTTGGGCGCTAAAAATCTGAGATATTAATGGTCAGCCTGTATAGCGCCCTCTTGTGTTTCCCTATTTCCACGCTCTATATCCTGCCAGCGTATTTTTTTTTTACACCGCAGCGAGGGGTTTTGTGCTGTAACACTGTCAATTCCGTTTTGAGATAGGAGACTACGTCTAACCCTAAACCCTAACCCTAACCCTAACCCTAACCCTAACCCTGACTCTAACCCTGACCCTAACCCTTTATAGGCATAAATGTTTGTAGTCTCATGTCAAGACAGGAATTGGCAGTATTACAGTACAAAACCCCTGGCTGCAGTGTAAAAAAACAATATGCATCCTGCCATCGTTAGATAAATCATGAATGGAAGGATCAAAGGTCAGTACGATATCGCGTTGCACAATGACGGGCTCTCTATACATGGCTGTGTGAGAGGACCGTATTTTACGTACCGTGTCTACGCAAAATCACACACGGAGAAAAGGTACAATTCTCAAAAATACGTTTATAAATCGGTAATATCGCCAAGAAATGAATGAAAAACACTCAAAACAACTGCTGCTGGATCTAAGTTAGAGCACAAGCTTTCATTTGATGTGTCGTTTGTGTGTTTTAAGACTGTAGTTCCTGAGATCGAACCATAACTTAGTTTCACGTTTAATGCTATGGGAACTTTCGGATGGAAGTATAATAATAATAAAAACTAGAACTGAATTTGTTACGAACAAATACTGGGGTTTCGGCTTTAAGAAGGCGAACTATTAAGAATTGAATAATGTCTTGGTGATGTAATGTAGTTTGTTAATTAATAAGTTGTCACAGTCCCGATGATGGCGATCGATTGTGGGTCAAGTTAACGAAAATGGAACCTGTCGCTTTAGGGCACTTTTTATGATGAAATTTATATCATATTTGAATTTCCAGTTTGGAACAGATGGACCGGTAGAAGTTCGGGTCATGTGGGAGGATGAAATGTCATGAATGTGGCACTTGTGAGGAGCTAAAATATGTCGTCAAACTATAACCCAGAGATTACAGTCCACTCCAGTTATTACGAGCTCATTACGAGGTTCCTGTTAATACGAGGTTTTTTGTCGGTCCCGAACTGCTCCGTGCGTGTTTCAATGCATTTAAATATGGATTATACGAGCACGGTAGTAGCGAGAACACGGTTACAACGAGGTAATTTTGTCGGCCCGTTACGAGCAAAACATTGTTTTCAACCCTTTAAAAAATAAAAAAGGAAATACCTTTAACAACCTGAAAATCGTTATTTATGGCTTGTAAGACAATCAGTAGAGGTGCTAACTGGACGCTATCGCTATAGCAATACTATAATCCGAAACTGGAGTCACGATTCAGCGAGCAGGTTGTTAATTCCAAACTCCGGACAATGGTGGGATCAGGAGGCTTGCATGGTTTAAAAAATGGGGCAGATTCCATACTAAGTAGGCATTCATCAATTCATGTGAAATCTTCAGAAAAGATACTGATCCATTGAGTTTTACAAGTGCTTAATGTGCATTTTCAGTAGAAAAACCCCCCACCGTTGCTAAAACATTTGCGCGATCAATATACAATGCAACAGCAAGATTTCCCTGGTATCCCGCGTTAGCAATGAACCAATTAGCATACACTGGTGGTTACCAATGAAAATCAAGATTCTATTTATTGACTGCTGCGATCGAAGTTTTGCACCGAAACATCGCTAAACAAGAATAGCAAGTTAAAATCTCAGACAGTTTTTCAATCATGTAAAATGTAAAGAGATTTTATAAATTGACTTTCAAACTAAACTAACTCAGCAGTTAAAACAGTTTTATTAGCCCAATTTTGTGCTTGTTTGTGCGGTACATGCTCACACTATGCACACAGTTATCCACTGTATTGCAGCAGCCTTATCTGTGTGTACACAGGCTGTGTGTGATACGGCCGTATGCTACGCACAGCGCCAATTACTTGTGATGTACAAGTAATATCGTCAAGAAATGAACGAAAAACACTCAAAACAACTGCAGCTGGATCTAAATTAGAGCACAAGCTTTCATTTGATGTGTCGTTTGTGCGTTTTAAGACTGTAGTTCCTGAGATCGAACCATAACTTAGTTTCACGGGTTAATGCTATGAGAACTTTCGGATGGAAGTATAATAATAATTAAAAAAATAAAAATCTCGACGAAAACAAAGGTGGTTTCGGCGGATAGCCGAAACCCCCCAAAATAAAAATCTTGACGAAAACAAAGGTGGTTTCCGCGGATAGCCGAAACCCCCAATAATGTAATAATGGCCTGTAAACACAAGTAACTTTTCTAATTTTTTTGTTCAACTTCCTTGAAACAAGTGTACTGTGGTTTCCTGTGTTTTCCATGGATTAGTCATCGTCCATGGAGGTGCTGTACTGTACAATGTACATGTACACCAGCATGGCATACACTGTACGCCCTTCTTTGTAGAGAAAACAAATCTCCCAAGGTTTTCTCTAAATGGACAAACATTGGAAGATAACAAAAAAAACATTTGTTAGTTCCTGTTGTATCTTTTGTCTTTTTCTGAAAAAACACACCAAAATACCAGAATCAAGTGCTTTTGTTGTTCACTGTCATGAAGCCAGTTGGGTGAACAACTTGACACAGTGGAGTGGTCTTTCAGTTTCCGATCTAATGGACGCTGGGCTGCGCAGAATTGAAATTCAAAAACTCTCCAACACAGCCAATTCGCAGAAGTTGGCACCTACGGGCCGGACAATGGCTCTTGGCTTTGTGATGATGATAATATGAAGTGGGGGTCAGTGCCAACAAAATGCCATAACATTTTCTTGCAACATTATACAATGCACTAAATGTACATTGTGTGTACAAAGAGGGACCTATGCATGAAACATCATGTCTCAGATTTGTGGTTTTGTTTTTGTGTACATTCCTGAGCTCGATTTCACAAAGCACTAAGATTCATCTTAAGATATGATTAGCGATTTGCATTTAGGCAATAACAGTGTAAAGAGCCGGTCTTCATGGAAAAATCAACACTTAGTGGGGCACATTGCTTTCGGATTGGGCGCTTTGGGCTTTAAAAAGCATTTGTTCTGAAATGAATATGGTTGGAAAGATATTTTAAAAGTAGAATATAATGATTCACATAAATATCCCTTGAAATTGTGTGGTTTTTCTCTAATTTCATGGCAGAACACAGTCCGCTATTTTGTAGAAGCAAATCTTTGACTCGACAAATTGGCCGTATGTTCCGCTGGTTATATTTCAAGAGGAAAATTAATGATTTTTGTTATCACTTCTCACTAATTACAAAACACTGTAGGTATTTTTGTGCGTGAACAACTCGTAAAAAGGATAAGGAGCAATTCCAAAAAGAAAAAAAATTGAGAGATTTGAAGGCAATGTGCTAACGTAATCGTATTTCACTGGTAAGCAAGGTTCCTTTGCTTGTTTGTTTGCGTACCTCCCATAAATAAGCATTCTTTGCTGACACGGCCAATGCAGTAATTTGGCACTAGCCTGTCAGCAAAGAACGGTGACCATAAAGTGCATAAGCGTAGTCGTGAAATTGGGCACCGCTTACGAAAGTTTACTTTTGTTGATACATTGTTTTTGCACCGAATCTACTAACGTTTGACCAAAGTTAAAACCTAATATTTACCACTTCTTCTATTTCAAGTGGTGTCCTCATTCAATGATATTACAACAGAGTTGTCCCCAGATCTCCCTGTCCCTCATGCATGGAGATATTTCACCAGCTGTCACAAACTCAGTGTCCCTTCTTAGTAAATCAACATAAGTCAGGTGACCTCGACCTCTCTGGGCTCGACCTAGCTTAGGCTTCCAGAGGACAAGCTTGCTGGCAAACTTGACTCTACACACTGACATTTATGTATAACTTATGTATTAAAACAATGTCTTTTCCTCCATATAATCAGGGAGTCGATCTAAAGTCCATCATTGATGCAAGTAAATCTGACACAGTGACGCTGATGATACAGAGTCCCGAAAGACGGCGCAAACCATCGTCGGCACATAGTGCACCTCATTCGGAAAGTCAGGTGAAAGGCAAGAGTCTGGAGGGTCACTCAAACCTCAACACCCTCATGCCCAGATTACCCAAGTTGAGGGTACTGATATCAGGTAGCGAGGCTGAACATATAGCAGTGTCCATCTTGCAAGGAGCAACTCGACTTCGACCCTCAGCGACTGAAGTCGGCGTTTCGTATAAAGCGTTTGTGAGCAAGAAGAACTCTCTGTTTTTCATGTATACAAAGAGTGTCAAACAAAAGGAAAGGATTAATTGTAAGTCGGTGGATGAGGTGGAGCTGGAGGTCATAGCTCTTAAGGACACGCCTTTCCCAACATATTGCCATCACGTTCTTGCTACTGCCCATTCTATCTTTATCGTCCAGTTCAGCGGCCGAGCGTTCGTCAACAACAGACAGTCGGTCCTGATGTCCATCCAGCAAAGACTGAATAAAATCCGTACATACGCATCCAACAGAGTCCCAATCTATCTTGTAATGGCATCCGAAGGCGTCGCTCTGCCAGCAGAGCAACTCGCCGAGATCAGCAAGTGTCTGAACCTGCAGTTTTACGAAGGCTTCAAGAGCCAACTTCAGTACAATGCTGCCACCGACTATCCGTTGTTCATGGCGGTTACACATCACCCAGGGGGAGGGGGAGACGCGAAGAATCTCCCGTCCCCCTTTGGGAACTTCGGCCGCCAGATCAGCAGAGAGGATAACAGTGATACAGGGCAGTCCCATGTCTTATACGCCAGGGATAATAACAGTTTGGAAGTCTGCTACTATGCCAAGAGTACGGAACTTATCAACTCGCAAGGTTACAGGTACGACGTGAGGGAGCTAAGGGAGCATCTATCCAAGTCGGCATTCCAGCAGGACTTCATTGCGAAGACTTATCCTTACAGTTTCATGCTGCACCGGGAGAGAGTGAAGCCGCGTGGAGTGAACAGTCTTCACTACCTACCCAAAGCGTGGATCATGACAGTATGTGATGGCAACCAAACCAACCTTGACCCTGATCTCTTGCTGCGTTTCCTTCATGACAATGGCGATATTGTCTGCTCAGGTAAGGGCTCTTGTCAAAAATTAATCGAGGACAGGTAGTCAGGTAACAATTCTCTGATGTCAAATTTTTGTTGGATTTCTGTCGGACGGTGTTTCTATGAGAGACATGCTTTTACTCGCTGAAAGGTACACAGTTCTCCAATGCACTAAAGACATGCCCTATGCCAGCGCACCCCGCTGAGCGCTCTGGGGTTTGACTGGCTGATTAAATGTGGTATTAACAAACTTGCGGTTTTGGAGCGATCTGGAAGGTTTGGAGGTCAATGTATTTAACTAAGATGTGTAGTGGTTTTTTTTAGTGAGACATGTAGAGATCCCCTGCTTGTTTTCCAGTAGATAGTGATCTTAGAAGTCTCTGCGGATTGTAAACAAACTCCAGCCACTAAACTTTTCTCCGACACCCAATTTCAAACAAGGTGAATTTAAGGCCGGTAAAAAACCTTGTCCTGGCTGGTACTTATCCTCTGGTTGTCCTGGACTAATTTTGACAAGGTCCCTAAGCACTGTTGACAGGATTGAATTTCATCTTGGGTGCATTTTGGCGACACCAACCAGAAACCTGTTTGAGCTTTCGGTCATGGGTTAAGCATTTTCGTTCAGCCACGGTGGCGCCGCTTTTCCGACCAAATGGTAACCGAGTTATTGGCACGGTTAGGCTTGGTTTCAAGACGGTGGTTTATACAAACCAACAAAAAAATGTCCCTAGAATTCTTTTAACCCATATCTTCTGACTGGTCACAGTACATAACACTGTTTCTGCTGGAGCCCATGCAGCACTTATCACTGCATTACAGTAAACATTCATTATTGACATTATTGCAAATGAACATATCCCAACAAACTGTACACCGTTGGAAAGATCACCTCATTCTCTTTAATGTGATATATATGTTGTCATGTTTTCCATCTCATGTCACTAGTGGTGAACAAAGAAAGACACTGACGTCTTGTTCACCTTCGGGTTTTCCCGTAGCTCGGCAGTAACAGCGTTCAGGCGTACTATGGGATTTCCCTCAGCTAGGCAGATATGGGTTCAGAATATAAAACCTGGAAGCCCACCAATTGACAAATTTTAATTAAATTGTAAGGACTAAGTTCCATGACTTTAAAATAAAATAAAGCCTAGTGTACACATGTATTTTGAGAACATAAATATTCAAAATTTTTACTACGTCTGGTTACCGACCCATTTTTGCGTTGCTCTCAGAAATTGTTTTGCTCAGTGATTTTTTTTGTCAGTAACTTGTTTCTGGTCAAGTTCACCAAAATACTCTACTGCAGTCCTTACTGACAAACAAAATGTATGAGCAGTGCCCATAAGGCATGAAGACAAGACTTTGCACAACCTCTTCTTCAACTCTCCTACATATGTGTATGTAGAAGATCTCAATGATTGAAAGGGTTACTTAGATAACACACCCCCCCTTTCTCTCAACAGATTATCTGGAGTACAGCAATTCGAACAGTGATATGATTTTGCTTGACCGTGAATATCTGATAACTATGACAAAACGTCTGACGACGATCCCCACACGCTCTCAGCAGCAGGATCCCTGCCTGAATGATTCCATTCGGCATTGGGACGACCTGCAAGAGAAGTCCACGGCTTCCTCAATGTTCCTGAAGTACCTCTTCCGCAACAACCTGGAGAGTCCCAACATCCTCATCACACTCGGCCAGATGAACCTCATCCACTGCCTGGAGTCATCGCCCACCAACTCCCAGGTAGAAACCTCTCACATAGTGCCGTTCTTCCTGCGTGACAGGAAGACGCCCAGCACGCACGCTTACAGCCATGACCCCAAGCTGTACAACCTCTGCGTAGATTTCCATGGCAGCATCCCCGATGGGTTCTTCTATACCGGGTTGGTGGAGTTGATCAAGGAAGCTGAGAAGACCAACGGCACGTGGAGCATCGGCAGTGCCACATCAGCTCATCTAAGCTTGGGCATCGACTGCCAGTTAGACATTGATTGTGACGAGGTTCAGAGTGTAATCAACATCTCAGCTAGGTAGGTGACTTTTCAGCAAGAAGGTCAGGATCTGGAAATTCAGCGTCCAAATAGGCTGAAAACTCAAAAACAGGGCATTCAAACTGTCCACTTCCAATACTTTTACATGTAAATTGACAAGCTTGGTGTCCAAATTAGAACAGGGTGACCAAATTAGAACAGGGTGTCCAAATTAGAACAGGGTGACCAAATTAGAACCCGGGGAAGCTAATCAAACGCATGCATAGTGCTTTATTACACATCGGTGTGGGTGGTAAAACCAAGATCTTATAAACAATGTGAGTTTACTCGTACAATGTCTGTGCACCTCTAATGCAGGTGTAGCGCATCTTACCAGCATCGGCATCTCCCCTACCTGCTGAAAAGGGCCTTCAACCCACGACGAGCCGTTCAATCTGACCTCCGTATTACCATCGGTCCCCCTTGCCCCCTGTACAAGGAGCAGTGCAAGACCAGGATGCAGGGGCCCTCCTTAAAAGGTCATGTGATCGACGTGGCAGGAGGGCGGACGGGAATGCCGCTGAGGTGTGGAGATGTACGGGTTGACGAGTACGCTTCGGTTAATCGTTGGCTTTACAGAGTGGCAAATAAGGTAGGCGGTCATTCTAAAGAACCAATTTTGCTTTTATATCTATTTCCGTGTGTATTTATTTCCTCATTTGTAAGGTCAGTCTACGAACAAAATAAATTGTGTGTTTTTCTCACATGCTTACCACTGGTAAATTGATTTTTGAACATAGACTTATTTATTTTGATCATCATAAGTATTTCTTTCCAAAGAATAAATTTTGTTGTTATTAGGTGTTCGGGCAATCCACCCGGAACGCCTCTTGTTTTTTTTTAATCTATTTTTGTGTATTTATTTCCTCATTTGTATTTAGTTTTTAAGGTCAGTCTATGAAAAAAATCAATTATGTTTTTTTTTCTCACATGCTTACCACTGGTAAATTGAGTTGTGAACATAGACTTATTTATTTTGATCATCATAAGTATTTTGATGTTATTAGGTGTTCTGGCAATCTGCCCGGAACACCCCTTGTTTTTTTTAAATCTACATTGTATTTCTGTGTATTTATTTCCTCATTTGTAATTAGTTTTTAAGGTCAGTCAGTGAAACTCAATGATGTTTTTTTCTCATATATGCTTAAAACTGGTAAATTGGGTTTTTTATAAACTTATTTATTTTGATCATTATAAGTATTTCTTTTCAAAGTTTGCCCTTTTTTCTCGTTTGTTCATGTTTGTTCATTAAGGAATCTTTTCCCATTTTAAGATTGGATTAATAGGCTTTTGACTCACAGTGGCTAGGTTCACTTTTATTAATCCTGGCCATCTTAGAATAGAATTGTCTCATCGTTGTTCTTGCCTTGAGCTGTCAGTGTTATTGTTCCATTCTAACATCAGCAATGCACTTTGGTTTACAATTTGGTCTTGTTATCGCAAGATTTTTAAGTAAACATGCAAGTTTCTTGTGTTGTTGTTTGGTGAAATCTCGGCTGAATAAATAATAAGAAATAATAACAATGATCACTGACATCCAGGGACGAGAAACTTCAGATTTGTATCTGATTTCAGACTTTTTTATGTATGCCTGGTGAAAAAAACAGTAACTCATTTTCTTCAGATATAAGCCTACAGAAATATTTCTCTATGATCGACTTCTCTAGCGATACTGTTGCTGAAATCTTCTTGAAATCTTTTAACTCCAGCGAGTTAAAAAACATGGACATTTCAACATACCTCCTCAAAATGTGGATCCTAGTTTTAGACCTTTTTGTCAACAATGCCTTGCAAAGGTTGCCTGTCAGGGGGGAAATTCCTGGTAAAATTGGTTCTATATTGTGTTCTCAAGATTCACATGTACTTCAGTTAATAGTAACGGTGAAGAATTCAGGATGCGCCATCTACACGTGACTCTTTCGAAGTGTTCATAATTGCCAAATCAGCTAAATTTCAAAGTTTTGCATCTATGGCCCCTTTCCAAACCACGGCTTCGACTTGGGGCTTTGATGTACGCTTCATCACTGACCTCCCAACATGCATTATTTTGGTAATTATAATAATAATAATAGGCCCCCTAACTAGTTTTTATATAACGCTTTATCTATCACACCCCTAGGGGCGTATCAAAGCTCTGTTTTTCAACAAGATAAGCAGAGCTATGGTTTTGAATTATGAGACCTATTTATGTCGCACCTTCTAATGGTTTACAAGGTGCTGTGGCGCATTCAGCAGCCACTGCTTGAAACACCGGGGCTAACCCCCGTCTCTTAGCGATAAGTGTAACTGGGTTCTTTTCAATTTACACACCACATGGGACCAACGGCTTTATGTTCCATCCGAAGGACGAAGCAATAATGGTTAAGTGTCTTGCTTAAAAACATAAAAGTCAAGACCGGGACTCAAACCCACACTCTGCTGATCGAAAACACAAGAGCTTGATTCCGGTGCACTGTATGATTTTTGTCACCCATTTTACGATTTTATTCTTCATGTTGTATGATTTTTAACAATGCAGTTTTCAAAAAAGTGTGGTTGATTTCTCTCTCTCTTTTTTTAAATTTTAATTTTTTTAAAAACCTTACTCGCCACAGGCCAGCCATAGGCTGTGTAAAGCCTGTGGGTGAAACTTGACACAGTCTATTCCTGTGTTGACTGCTGTTCCCTGTCATGCGGTGTTACATAATCGCGTTCACTATAATACATGTTCGATCTCTGAAGGATGATGGAGAGATATATCGCGGCATTGCGTAGAAAGAAACTCTGCACTTTAACATGTAAGATGGTGTGCATATTACAGACCTCCGTTGGCTGTGGAGTTTGAACCTTAATTTTTAGTGGAAAACGCTTCAATGAGTCAAAACGGCAGTTGCAAGATGTCATTTTCCATGTATAATAAACAGGGAAATAGAATTCCATGAAAATGGTAAGGTACATGTAGGAGCAGGATAAAGGAAATCTGTTCAAATGTACATATATGTATACATGTGTACACATAATGCACATGAACCCAATACCATTGTTTTCCCACAGATATCCCCCTTTTTAGTCTGTCGCATTCCCTAATTAATTTCTTCCCGTCTTTCCACCTTTGATTTTGTCTTTTGTGATTCAAATCTCTTGTGGTCAAACCACACCCCCTTCCCTCTACCCCCCCCCCCTTTGTGTCCCTCATTGTTCATCCCCTTGCTTGTTCTGTGCTTTCTGCTGGTCTCTCTTCATCTTGTCGTTTCTTTCCACTTGACTGCTTCTGTTACACCAGTATAACTGTTTATGTGTGCTTTACACACATCCGTGTACGGGTAAAAACCAAATAACAATATTCTTTATCCCGATGCAAATTTAACATCTATTAAATTGTCGCGGTCCCCGCTGCTGAAATATAGGATTCGAACTGCCTCTAGCTACCGGGCAATCTCGGTGGTCTAGTTGGTAAGACATCTGCTCTAGATTGGCAAAGGTCATGGGTTCAAATCCCACCCGAGTAATATGCCTGTGATTTTTTTTTCACAGGACTCGGGGAAGTACTGAGTATACAGTGCTTTACACACATCGGTGTACGGGTAAAACCAAATAACAATATGTGTGTTGTGTTGTGTTGTCATTTAGCCTTCCAAGAAAGACTCGGGTACATTAGCTGATTTTTTGCAAGTTCTCTTTTCATCAAATTTCACTAAAAATGTGCTCTGTATTTGCCCTGGCCTGGTCTTTGCCTTGGTGCCCCTTGAAAAAAATGTTTGAGGAGTCGAACTGCCCCCTCAACACCAGGGACGCTTGGTGGTCGAGTGGTTAAGAGAGTTGCTATAGAATACGGGGGTGTATTTATTCTGGGGTAATATATTTTTCATTTTTTGAATTTGTTTTTTGAGGGAAGCACTCAATCCCATTCAGGAATGAATTTCCAAGTGCTTTAAAAACAATCCCCTCGTTCTGACCTCACCAGTATGATGCCCCTAGGTATTTCAGAGGAGTTCAATAACTATGTTAGGGTAATTTGTCGTTGATGATGGAGTTTGGTGAGGTGTGGCATAATTTAGCGCTTTATTAGTCCGTTATATTTTAATAGATGTGTATGATTTAGTGTTTTATAATGTTCTGTATTTTACCATGAATCAATTTAATTGTATTTTTTACTCTTCGGTAATTCATTTTATTCTCTTTTTACTACAGGTTTCATGTAAATTTGAATTGTTTACTTCCTGTTTTATAATTCAGTTATCTTAATTTATTTCAGTTTGTCCATACAATTTTCCCGTTTCTACTTTATTTGTACCCTTTTTTACTTTATACAGTTGTACCCTTTTTTACTTTATACAGATGTACCGTTTCAACTTTATACAATTGTACCATTTCTACTTTTAACCAGTGCCATTTTCTTCATGTTAAAACTGTGTTCAGTGCCCTAGGGCATGCCTGCACGATTGGGGCGCTTTATAAAATGTTGGTATTATTATTTAATTATTTTTAATTTGCATCGGGGGATAAAGAATATTATTTGTGTTTTTACCCTCACACTGATGTGTGTTAAGCGCTGAATACTCGGTACATGTGGCGTGTTATGGCCGAGCGGTTTAGCACATCGGACTCAAGTTCTGGTTGCTGAGTCATCAGGGTGTGGGTTTGAATCCCGGTCATGACACTTGTGTCCACCTTGAGCAAGACACTTAACTACAATTACTTCTCTTCACCGAGGGGCAAAATGGGTACCTGTGAGGGCAGAGATGGTTCTTGTGATTGATTTAGCTTAGTGCGCTACATATTTGGCAGCACAGGCTGTATACTCCCAAGGGAGCTGAGATGGTTTAAGGAATGAAATAATATGGCCGAGTGACCAGGGCCCAATTTCATAGAGATGCTTAAGCACAAAAAGTAGCTAAGCACAACAAAATTATGCTTACCAGACTAAGGTTACCAGCCAAACTACCATGTCACGTATGCAATTTGTGACTGGTATCCTGCTCATTTCTGCTAAGCAGAAAATTGTTAAGAAATATTTTCTGCTTAAGCAGCTCTATGAAATTGGGCCCAGGGGTGATAATGTTCGAAGCGCAATGAACACTCTTTGGAATTGCGCTATATAAGAGTAGATATTATTATTTCCGAGTCCTATGGAAACCATAGTCTGTGCCTGTTTTTTTCCACATGATTCAGGGATAGTGCATTTATCAGTGTACATGTATGGGTAGTAAAACACAAATAATAACCCAGTGTAATTGTGTTGATTTATTGTAGCCACCAATGACTGCAGGGAATGCTTATCAAGTGCCAGTGAGCAAACAGACCCATATCTTCAAGCTGCCCCTCGGGATGGTCCACTGGATATGCGACAGACTGAATGCCCCTCCAGTGGGGAGAAACTGGCAAGGCTTGGCAGGTGAGTAACAGTCAAAAGTTTGGACATTTTTCGTCCATACCAAGTTTGTTTAGTTTTGGGGGGTTTTCTTTTAAACTTCGCAAGGAGATTTTGGACATCTCTGCATGTACTTGTTATGTCTGATGCTGTTTTGTTGTATGTAAATGAGTGAAAGATAGAAGTTTAAAAAGTGAAGTCCTTTGTTTAGGAATAACAGTATCTTTGAATTAATTTACATGTGCAAAAGTATCCTGAGAACAAAAATAAATAAAGGAATTGATCTCATACTTCAAAAAACGTAGCTCCACAATACCTTGTAGGAAAATACTGGATGTTGAAGCGCCTTGAGCGTCACTGAGTGACGGATATGAGCGCTATATAAGAAGCCACTATTATCTATGCTACTGAAAGTGGATCTGATGAGTTAATTATGCAGCACCCCTGCAATACAAGCACTTAATTTGCTTTTCAGGTGTGATCTTTTGGGATGGGAGTCGCCTTCCCCCACCTGATGACAGCAGGCCCAAGATATTCAAGTGGGAGTCAGTAGGCCCAGGGTTCAAAGTCACACTTGGTCTGTATATAAAACCACAATAAACACCCCTCTCCCCTTCTCTTTTGCTCGACAGGTGTGCTTGGCTACACCTACTCTGATGTGACAGTATTTACAAACCGAAGGCGAAGCGACTACGATCCCTGCGATTCCCTATTGCAGGACTGGGGATGCTTTGCCAACTCCACCCTGGAGTCACTGCTCGACCATCTGACATGTCAGACAATGGGAAGGATGGACATACTGACCATGCTGTATGAGAAATGGGTCATAGTTGAATGAGATTTACAGGTATCGGCGTTTGGGGTGGGTTTTTTAAAGATTATATAAGTTCATTTCAGTCCTCTAATTTTTATATTATAAACTCGCCATTCAACCAACCTGTCAAATTAGGTGATCCTGTTTTAAGTTTTAAACAACAGAAACTTATTTAGGGAATTCGTGCATGTTCGGTTATTCGTATTCAAGGTTGGCATGGTTGGCTGGTGTGTACAGCGCTTGCCTGTCACCACTGTGGCCCTGGTTCGATTCCTGGCTAGGGCCGTATGTAAGTAGAGCTGTGCGTTGGTTCTCTCCTATGTCGTGAGGGTTTTTTCTCCGGGCCCCCTGTGGTTTTCCTTCCTCCGGAAATTCAAACACTTTTGATTTCTCTGGCTGTGCTCCGTGGTCATATATGGGTCGTTGTGGCTGGCTGCCAAAGGCGCCTGTACATGCATGTGGCTCGACAATGTTGTAGCCGCGTCCTTTGAAATTAAGGCTGATTAGCCTCCCAAATTATTAACTTTTATTTATTTCGGTTGTAGCAGTAAAAATAAGCATCATTAATTGTGGAGGTACTCGGATGTTATTCCCTATACTTTGATGTCCTTGCTCTATGATTTTGACACAAACATATTTCTTTTGAAGGATTATCTTGTGTGAACTTTTTAAACAATATTGGGCTTTCAGATTGAAGCAATTTTTTTTTACCCTGGTAATTTACACGGCTTGAGTGCATCTACATTGTTTGATGAAATGCAGAAAGCAGAAGGTACTGGGTTCCAGTCCTAGCAGGAAAGTTGTGCGTTAAAATAATAAAATAATCTGAAATAAAAAGTCGCATCCCCTTAAGGTGATCCCCTGGCTGCCACTTCCCAGGTTGCATCGTAAACTTGGGTGTGATCCCTGACTACACGGCAGCTAACGCTTGTATGGCTTCTGACTGGTACCCCCGAACAAAGATATTAACATAATAGGGAGACCGCCAACATAGGCCTAGATAGCTCAGTTGGTAGAGCGCCGGCACGTTAATCCGGAGCTTGTTGGTTCAAATCCTGCTCTAGTCAATTTTCCTATGTTCAACCCCAAATCATTTAAAATTTACCCAGTCAGTTTCCCTTGTGGTTTATTATTTGATATTAAAATTAAAACCTAATCACCCCAGACCCATCAAACTACAACCTCACAATTTAATCAATTCTGTTGGACTGAGGACTGCACTAGTTATACTTATTAATGCTTTACATTGGATCAGGCAAACCCGACCAAAATCAGAGTGCAACAGTTTGGTTGGATGGTGAGTTACCGTATGATGTCGGATTGTGTTATAGAGGTAGGAAGGATCCTTCATGTACATGTAGTAGCAGCTGTATTGAATTTTGAAAGTCGTGGCCGAGCGGATAAGAACACCGAACTCAAGCTCTGGTGTTTCTGATCAGCAGAGTGTGGGTTCGAATCCCAGTCGTGACACTTGTGTCCTTAAGCAAGACACTTAACCACATGCTTCGTCCTTCGGATGGGACGTTAAACCGTAGGTCCCGTGTGTTGTGTAATGCACGTAAAAGAACCCAGTGCACTTGTCGTAAAGAGAAGGGGTTCGCCTCGGTGTTCCTGGTTTGATCGGCAGCGTATTGCGCCACAGCACCTTGTAAACCATTACATGGTGCTATGCAAAGGAATAGGTCTCATACTTCAACACGTAACTCCACTTAACTTGTAGGAAAAATACTGAGCGCTTTGAGACACCCATCGGGAGTGTAAAGCGCGATTATAAGAACTGCATTATTATTATTATTATGCCTAAATCAGTGATGCACAAAATGTTAACTTTGGGATGTTGCATTATTCTGTTATGTATGAACGAGAAATTACCGTTGGATTACTGTTGGAACAGTAAATTTATATTAACTTGTAGAATAACAAGTTTTTGTTTTGTTTTTGTGTATGAACTAAGAGTATCTTAAATTCTTATATTTTGTATACTTTCTGTGTAATTCTCATATATCCTCCTTCTCCAGCGTGACACGATCCCACTGTAAGCCACGCCCATGTCACACAAACTAGCTCCAACCATTACCAGAAACCAACAGGAAATGAGTTGAGCTCATTTTTTCTTTTGATGGTTAATGTAAAAAAAAAAAACATTTTATGAGACTTGATGCGCCTGATGCCATTTGAGTAGGGCGCCCTTGGCTGGTGGTCATTGGCCCATCCTGTGCGGTGCCCAACGCGCCTCCATTGTTTTTTTTACCTCTGATGGTGGCGTGATGACTTTGATGCGTACGGTCCATTACTGTGTGTTTGCAAAGTCTATTATACGAAATATAAGTTTGTGTCATAAAAACTGCCATTCAACAAAGAAATTTGGGGGAAAAATTACATACAAATGTATTTGACTTATGAAAGTACACCTGCCTGTACATCTACACTAGATTGATTTATCCACCAAATGTTTTTACGGGGCTGTTGAACATCATTGTAGTTTTTATGGATTCATGTACTAATTAATACCTACCTACTTTGTTGATTTATTCAATAAATGTTTTGTGAATAGAATTGCAGATTTTTGTTTTCTTGAAAAATTCTGTTTTAACTCACCTGTATATTATTTTACTAATAATTGTAACAAACTTTGTAGATATCTGCTGTTTATGATTAAGAAGAATGTCAACACTTATCCCCAAAATCCACCTACATGTATGAGTAAATCACTCATTGTAGAATGGATGGATGGAGGTGTTGGTTTGAGTGGTGGATTTCCACTTATTGTTACAAATTGGTGGATATTTGAGTGGTGGATATCAACTTATTGTTACGTATTGGTGGATATTTCAGTGGTGGATATCCACTTATTGTTACAAATTGGGGGTGTTTGAGTAGTGGACATCCACTTATTACGAAATCAGTGGATATTTGAATAGTGGATATCCACTTGTTATGGAATCAGTGGAAGTTTGAGTGGTGAAAGTCCAATTGTTACAAAAACAGTGGATATTTGTTTAGTTTTAAAAATGGACTATATGAACTGCTTGAGGTGGAAAACTGATTGTTTTGTGGTCGTTGTTGTTTGATGTGTTTTTTTAGCTTTGATTTATAAGTTACATATTATGTAAATTATATATAGCTTTTCGTAAATTTTAAATGAGTAATTTTGAAGTTACTGTTATGACTATTTTGGAAGGGCCAAGTCAGCGCCCCCCCCCCTTTATTTTGGTTTTTTTTTGGGGGGGGGGGTGTTTCGGGTTTTGTGTGTTTTGTTTTTTTGCAGTACTCTGACCAATTCAAAAAGTTGGTAAGAAAGTAAGTTCTTGGAAAACAAACCAGTGAATTTTATTATCAAATTTTTGTTCTGGATATTTTGTTTAACTTGCACTTATATTCACACAATACGTTCACCCATGGGTGTGTCTTTCAAAGTCAACAGAACACGGACAAATCATAAATTTAATCACCACTAACTATTGTCCTGTCATGTCACCAGGAACACAACATTTCCAACTTGATAATTTGTTTTTGTCATGGAGAGGGTTGTGCATGGAAAATGCCACTACTAACCACACCTTGAAGAAATCCTAACAAAATACAGCCATTGATACTTCCTGCTGCGCTCTAAAATGATGTGAAATTGTAGAACCGCCTGCCCGCAACAAGAAAAACTATCCCCTTGACCTACATGTATCCCATGGAGGCCTGATAAGGTGTCTTCTGATTACTGTGGTGCAACGATGTATACACAAACTTTGAACTCAGTGCAGTCGTTTGGCTTTATGTTGATTCACTTTGGAAAATATACTATACAAGTGCTTTGGATCCTGCACTTGTTATAGTTAACTTATAGCTTTGTTGAGATGTAGAACAAAGAGTCATTCCAGCAGCTTTATTCCACATACTGCATCTCTTTGGAACTCCTTGCCTGGTGCATGTTTCCCTCCATCCTACAATCTAGACTGTTTTCAGAGGAATATCAATAATTCCTACCTTCAGCTCCTCTGAGTTAGTTTCATCTCAAATATTTTCTTCTTGTGGCCCCTTACCAGGAGTGGTTTTTTTCAGCCTTGGTTGGGGCGATTTTGCATTAAAATCAAGGGATCAGGTCGGCTCAGTGGTTTCTTTCCCTGCCTTTCACCTCTGTGGACCCCTGTTCGAATCCCACCCCAGACTGAAGCCTTGCATGTGGATTGGGTTTTCAGTCCCTACCTGATTACGTGGGTTTTCCCCCCATTGGGGTTTTCCCTCCCAAATCTAAAACTGAGCATTTCTTCTCGTTTTCTTTTCATCCTGTTATTGCTGCTAATTGTGCTGTTCAATGTGTGATCAAATAAATAAACAAATAAATAAATAAATAGAAAATAAATAAATAAAACAATTTAAAAGATATGAATCTCCATGAAATGTGGAGCAGTTTACTTTTTGAAATCAAAGACACCCATTCACGAATCATTGGTATCAATTCTCGTTTAACCCATTTTTACGATTTTAATACTTCATGAGAAATAAACATTTGTATATTATAACTGATTGAACGGTTTGTGTGTTGTTATTATGATATAGTTCTGTAATGAATCAAAGGATGCCTCATAAGTGAACTTAACTACTGTTGCTCACTACGGGTAGCACTTCTCAGATTCAAATGTTTTTGGGGATAAAAAGTGATATATTTTTCCATAACCGAAGTGAACAGTTTCTTAAAAATGCATTTTACTATCCAAAGCTGCTGTACTTCTTACCAAGTAAGTTTTTATTGCCATTAATTATCCGAGTCATTACCAAACGTGCCTTTAAGTTGAATCTCAGTGCTTTGTGAAATCGAACCCGCAGTTCACCACAAGTTTGAATTGTCATAACTTCCATGGCGCCTATCCTACAGGTTTGGACTTTTTTGTCAGCAATGACTCTCACCCCCTGAACGTCTGATATTACAATTTTAGGAAGTTGTATTTCTCTTTGGTTTGGTTTCCACCATGCACCAACGTGAACACTGTCTTTGAACTTGATTTATCTATCCCCGGAAAGGTATGTTGTTTCACAGAACAAGAAAAGTGTAAAAATGAGCCCACTGCCTTAAATATAAATGATGGGATCATAGTTCTGGTGAGGGATTTTGTGTGTGCGTGTGAACCATTTACTTTGCTCCAACACAGACTGCTAGAAAGATGCTCTATTTTTAAACAACTTATCAAACGCTTGTTTTTTATACCCTTTTGTGGTTGGGGACTTTCCATCTTGTCAGCACTTCCATTGTTGAAATACTTTCTTTTTCAAAATAAATCCAAGGGTTTTTTCACCGAAATGGAGGACATGTGGTTTATAACTCCCAGATCAGGAGGTTGTTGGAATCTTGGATTTCTGCCAACCACCTGATTGTACCTATATGTATTAAGACACACAATGGTGCTGCAGTGTGCCTAAATATTACAAACACATGGGTGGGTAGTGAGTAAATTGCACTCGCCTCTCACCACTGTGACCCTGGTTCGATTCCTGGCTCGTGAGTAAAGTTGTGCATTTGTTCTCTCCTATGCCACAAGGGTTTTTTCTCTGGGCCCTCCGGTTTTCCTCCCTCCAGAAAATAATAATAATAATAATAATATCGAAGTCTTATATAGCGCACGTATCTACCAATCAAGGTACTCAAGGCGCTTAGTATATACTTTCTAAACAGAAAGATGGGTTATTGAAGTTATGAATTATGAGACCCAATTATGTAGCACCTTATAATGTTTTTTACAAGGTGCTACGGCGCATTCAGCAGCCACAACCAGGAACACCGGGGCGAACCCCTTCTCTTTTCGATAAGTGCACTGGGTTCTTTTACGTGCATTACACAATACACGGGACCAACGGCTTTACGTCCCATCCGAAGGACGAAGCAATGGTTAAGTGTCTTGCTTAAGGACACAAGTGTCACGGCTGGGGATTCGAACCCACACTCTGCTGATCAGAAACACCAGAGTTTGAATTCGGTGCTCTTAACCGCTCGGCCACGACACTTCCACGAAAACTTGAATACATTTTAACAGGTTAGCAGGGATTTTTTGCACTTACGCATGGGTACTCCACGTTGCTAGGCATTCTTCGCTTACAAAGCTAACGCAGAAATTTGGCGTTTGCTCTGTATTGTGAATAACGGTGATCGCAAGCGCAGAATTTGGCGGTAAGCAGAGCCATGAAATAGGGCCCAGATCATTCCAAACTCTGACCATGGAGGTATGCTGAGGTTATCTGGCTTAGCCCTACTCCCAAGCAGAGGTAGCTATTAAGCGGCAACTGGCAATTAATATTCTTGTATGATTCTTTACTTCTGAACCGTTATTCAATGATAATATTAACATAAAGGATGACAATTGTATACGTAAATAATCAGCCAAAAAGGTATTAATTGAACCATGATTCCGCTAGCTTACTGCAATTGTCTTGCAAACTACGGTAAATATAAAAACAGATGTTCAGCATTTTCGGGCAGTGCAGGGACTAGATGGTTAAAGGCAATTGCTACTGACGAGCCGCGAGGCAGTCATAAAAACTGGGCCCAATTTCATGGAGCTGCTTCAAGCAGAAAATATTGCAAAACAATTTTCTGCTAAAAAAAGTAAAAATAAGCAGGATATCAGTCACAGATGGCACATAAAAATGACATGGTATTTTAGCCAGTAATCGTATTCTACTAAGCATAATTTTGTTGTGCTTACAGCAAATTTTAGCTCCCAATTTCATGGCACTGCTTACCACGGAATTCTCACTTACTTAATGGTGCATTGTAAAGCACATAATTCTATGGGTCGTTGTAGGCACGGAAATCCGCAATGAAATTTTGCCCCAGTGTAGAATCATTCTAGTTTTCCCAGTGCTATCTAGAAGTCTTCTGTATTATTACCCATTTATTATCCCATTATGTTCCACTAAAACACTGGTAAAATGACGTAGCCTTGCAACCACCAGTGTAATACAGAGCACAGAATTGAACAGTTTGACTTTCTGGATAGGAGGAAATTCTCTGAACAGGAAGACGGCATGACCTGTGACCTCACTTCCTGTCAAAACTTTGCAGAAGGCCCCTATGAGGAACAGTTTGGACAATTTCAACCGGAACTGGCAAAATTGCTTTGTTTTTTAGTAAGGGCAACCTCGTCAACAATCAATATTAAAGAGGAAGGGAAATGTCGAATTCAATTTTGTGATGTACTCATTTTCCAATAGATGGAGTCCTCATGTGAGTGGGGAAAAAATAACAAGTCTCTAACCTTGCGTTGAAATGGTGTAAATTGCCATTTTATTTGATACGCTTCTCTAGTGCAAAATTTGTCAACATTCAAAACATCTGATGACATCATTCTGAGAAAAATGGGTCTCTGCATTTTTGTTCGGGGATGTTTTGGTTTATAACTGACTTTTTCAGAGCGAAATTTGAAACATGATGTCATTGGATTTCAACAACTGGATCTTTACATTCCAAGGAGGAATATTTCATCAGTCAAAAGTTCAAATTCAAGGCCGTTTTGATTAAATGTTATCAAAAGTCAGGAATGAATCAAAACATCCCCGTACAAAAATGTTGAGACTTATTTTTCTCAGAATGATGTCATCAGATGTTTTGGATGTTGACAAATTTTGTACTGGAAGGGTATTGAATACAATGGAATTTTTTCCCCACTCACATGAGGACTCTATCTATAAGGAAAATGAGTTTTAAAAAAATTGAGTTGGTCATTTCCCTTCCTCTCTAAAGAGTATAATTATAAAACTTTTAATCCCCAAAAGGTAGACCTTTTTATGTTTGTACTTTTCAGTTGGGTATCAAGTACTGTCGAGTACTAGGGTGGCCGAGTAATACTCGAGTACGATTACTTGGGCCATTGAGTACAAATACAAGTGTCCGAGTACCAGGTATTCTTATACCCGAGTACCGAGTCCAACAGCCGAGTACGAGTACTTTATTTTTTTTAAACACTGCAAAATGGGATATCAACTCATTTATTGGTTTTTGGACTAATTTCGTGTCGACATTGTGTGCTTGTTTTAAAGGTATCGTACACGTTTGGTAATGACTCAAAACAAATATTAGAATAAAAACTTACTTGGTAACAAGCAACGGAGAGCTGTTGATAGTATAAAACATTGTAGGAAACGACTCCCTCTGAAGTAACTAGTTTTTGAGACGGAGGTAATTTCTCACTAAAATAATAAAAACTTCTTGCAAGAAGTTTTTATTCCTAATCTGGAAGCACACAAATTTGTACAACAAGGGTGTTTTTTCTTTCATCATTTTCTTGCAACTTCGATGACCAATTGAGCCCAAAATTTCACAGGCTTGTTATTTTATGCATATGTTGGGATACACCAAGTGAGAACACTGGTCTTTGACAATTACCAAACGTGTACGATACCGTTAATAACTTATCTTTTAAGCACTAGAACATTAAAGACAACTCCAATTGTACTTTTTTCAGTGCTTTATTCCTGCATTCTATTCCCTTGGCATGATATTTGGGTTCTAGGAAAAAAAGTGGGACATTTCATCAAGTACAAGGGTTGACCTACATAAGTACCAACTCAATTACATGAGCAAAATCGTACTAGGCTTTAATGGACTTTTCAGGCTGTTTGATCACAAATTTTGCCAAGGGCAAAAAACCTGGAAATCAGACTAAAGTAGGAAGAGTATCATGCCTGTATTCCATTGAAACTCACAGATGAGAAGGAAAAGCCTGTCCACAGACTCAACCCCCCCTCCCTCCAATCCATTTTATAAACCCACAGCATGATGTCATTATGTACTTATGATGAACATGCTACTGTTATATCCATTACAGGATCTCCATCGGCCGCAAATTGTTTTATTGCATGCAACTCGTCATTCTCAAACCACAAGTTGTAACAGAAATGGAAGTAAATCTCATTTCAAAATTGCTAAACCTACAAACATTTTATAATAGTTTAGTGGGGGGTCATTCCATGTCAATTCAACACACTTTTGGGCCTGACCGTCACGGATTGAAATGAAATTTGGTGTGATGATTGGACAAGTTGAGAAACGCCCAGAACTGAAATTTTATGTCATTCAGTTAATTATTTTTTGAGATATGGGTTAACGAACTTTTGACTAATTAGCATGACCTGCTATGTTTGGACATTCATATCTCCAAAAGTAAAGCACCTACAGAGATAAAATTTACATAATTTTAAAGCTCTTGAGTGGCCCTTATTTGATAACACAAAATTTAAATTATACCATATACCACAAAAAAATTACGCAAAAATATGACCTTTGACCTCGATTTGCGAAAATGAGTATTTTTCAAAATGCGTAATTTTTTTATTATCGTCAGCTTAAGATATAAGCAACATTTTCAGAAAGATTTGGGATGGGCACTCTTACAGTTTTTTAGTTTTGATTATTTGAACATTGGCTAGCAAGGACAAAAACTTAAAATGTATGCATTGTACATGATATGTATAGTGTAATTTATACTATTGTGTATGTACATATGTGCTTGATGTACAGTATACATGTGATTGCATTACTTGGTCCATTAACAGTGGCCATCCCCCAAACCGGTCATTACCAGGCAGTGAAGACCAGGTCCTCACACTGTTATTCCCTAAGGAAAGTTATGAATTATCCCTCAGTGTACATGTGTAGGTGAGGTGACATAAAATTTCGGTTCTGGGGGTTTCTCAACTTGTCCAACCATCACACCAAATTTCATATCAATCTGTGAAGGTCAGGTCCAAAAGCGTGTTGAATTGACACGGAATGACCCTGGAGCGAAAGGCAGGCATATTTGGCTCTAAATGGAGGAAACATTTTTGGAGTACCAAGCGTTTTTATAGTCTTTCCAGGCCATTTAGTAACAGATTTTTGTGAATTTTCCCGAGTGCAAACAAATCGGAAATCAGAAAGGAGGGCAATTATCATGCCTCACTGGAAAGGGTTGTCAAATGACAAAATACAGTCCACACTCACTATTATAAAGAGCAAATTCTGAAGTCCTGAATCTCATTTTCTGTGGTTTTTTGTTTTGCTGTCCTCTTATAACAACATTCCAGTTATAAAAATGTCATTTGGCCAGCCGTGTCGACCTTGTGAGAGTCGTGTCGACCTTGTGAGAGTCGACTGTACTGTCATTTTGTAAGTTATGTCCCTCCATTTCCATTGGAATTCCTATCATCTTTGATTCCTATTATCATCATTCATGGTATGACTTTTTATTTGAAATTACAACAAAGACTCGAACGCCAGAGCTGTCTTAAGAACTGTTCATTTATTGATGTTCATGTTTGTTGAATGGACACCGACATGATTCTCTACAAAAACGACAAACAAAAACGCTCTCTTTGACAAATAATCAACAAGTACAATTTGTTTAAATCAGTTTTCTTTGATGAATTACTAAACTTAACAGTATATTTTCTATTTCTTTCAAAAAACTTAAATCAACCCATAACCCTGCACAAAATCTTCAAAGTAAAGAACAGCAAAAAAACACAGGATTTCCACATTTTCAATCAAATAAATTTACAGACTACATGTATTTCATTATTATGTAATCAAGCATGAATTTCAGCAAGACAGGTTTTTAGAGTTTTGAGATGCCTTGTGATGGCAGAATATTGGGAAAATCTTGTGTTTCAAAAGATGCCTGCTTGGCCACACCATGGAAATGTATAAAATATTTAATTTGGTCTCGTCACTCATTTCTTAGATCAATTTATGATTGTTCTTGAAATATTACAAAATCATCACTAATAGTTGCAGCATCAAAGCCTTTTCGTCACTTACAAAATTTACATCAAACTCTTAAAGAAAGATTCTCTAAAATTGTTCTTATGTATAAAGAAAATGTACACTTGAAATTACTGTTTTTATATTACTCTCTTGTTTATACAGGGGAACTTTACTAGTTTCAAACTCATTACCTTAATAGACTAATCTCAAAATAATTTTCAAAAAAACCCCTGAATATTAAAAAAAAAACTTAAACAGTAAACTTGCGGATACAACCATAAAATAAAACTCTTTTTGGGGAAGTGTTGGCTCTCAGAAGTGTTGGCTCTGTTGAGGTCTTGATGTTTCGAACAGTATACTGTGCTCGTCTTCAGGAGAAATTAATGAATATTTTTGCAGGTTTGTCTAGTCCTAGTAACATATAGGGCCTATATCAATGGTGTAAAACACCTCAACAGCCAGCATGAAAATCTCTGCTGTGAAACCATCGTGAAATCTCAGTGAATTGCAGGTTTTGGCTGAAATTCAAGGAATTATTTCTCTTTCACCATGCTTTAAGGGAATTGCAATTCCCTTAAACCACCTTAAACAAAAGAGTCTCCAGACCATTGACTGGTCTCAGTGAATTTCACTCTGATTTCACAAAGTGCTCTCCATCCAAAGCCAAGACCTCTTTCAGTGGTGAATAGTTCTCTGGAATGTCATTTCCCACTTCCCCCACTCCCCCCACTCCATGGTCTCATGGGGGTAATTAGGCTATACTCCAAATGTAAACATTGGTCTGTATCCACAGTGTGCTGAACAGTACACTGCTGACCTGAAACAAGGTGAAACCAAAAGGCTGACCAATAAACCATCTATCAGTTTGACTTCCCTCATTAAACAGTAATCTATCCAGCTGTGGTCATACCAAGGACACCCTGAAAACTTGCTGAATACTCCTTGAATTAAACCACACTACACACACACCAAAGATAACCTTGGGCTGTTTTCAACAATAGACCCATTGCACACGTGCAGCGTACTCACATGTGCCTATCCTGGGTGTCATTTTGGTTGTCAAAATCGTATACAAACATGCACAAAAGAGAGTTTTGACACCCAAAATGACGCGCATCAGAACAATTGTTCGGAGGCGCGTTCCGGGTTCTATAGAAATCAATAGATCCCCCTTGCATAACGCGAAACGCTACAGATACGCTGAGGTCACGCGCACGTTTTTACGCACAGAGAACAGCTATCGTCCAATGATCTGCCTCCTTTTTGAGAGTGTGACGTCATATGCAATGGGTCTATACAGCACAGTGAAAAAACTTGAAAACAACATGAAACACTTAGGCTCTGCTAGTTAGATGAGAACTCCGTGAAAACAAGGTGAAAGGGGGAATTTACAACTTCAAGGAGAAAAGTGGATTTTCACTCCATTTTCAAGACAAATATTTTCATAGTATGGACCAGGAAAAAAGTCTGGGCAGAATTCCATTCCATGGTTTTTGGGTGATGGGTACAACTTTGGTAGATTGGAGGAAAGCAACTAACATATATAGACCATGTAACCTTTGTTTACAGAAAGAGTGACCATGTACATTCCAGAGCCTTTCTGGCAGGAGACACTGCACTGGTCATATGGGAAGTTTGACATTTTGTGTCATAATTTCCACATAAACTCAAGAGTTAGGAAAAATTACAGCTGTACAAGTTTTAAGATGTTCCCCCTTTCTTCATATCACACAATGGTAAAAATTGTACAGTGCAATCTCCATAAAATGTAAGATTTAAGGTTTTCTTTCCATTGAGCTGTTGAGCTCCTTTTTGAATACACTTGTCCGTTCAGGAACATTTTTCCTACCTGGAGCAGTATCTTCCACAAAACATCAAAATAATTATCGGCTCAATGCACAAGCTTGCTCAGGGAACCATAACCTTACAAGCTTTGCTTCTTTATGGGTCCCTCCACAGTTTCATGAATGTCCATGCTTATTACTCATTTAATTACTCTTATCAAACAACTATTTATTTCTTAATTTCCAATTTACATTGCTTTTGATTTGATTTTGATACTGTGGAAATAAACTGATTGATTGATTGATTGATTGATTGATACATGGTGCCTGCAGGAAGTCCAGGATCTGTGGCTCTTTTGTTAACATGCGATGTCACGGTTTATATGGCATAGGAAGTTCAAACCAGTTCTTACGAAATCAGACAAATTTAAATGGAATACCAGCTGATTGATGTTTGGACCTTGGAATACACTTCCTTGTTTTTTTAGAAATCAACCAGTGCACGATTGGTCAATGACCCAGCTACTTTTTCAGAAATGCATTTGAAAATTTTGAACTTGTTCAGAGAAAAAAGAAAACATCAACAAAATGGCGGTGTTTCTTTATTAAAAGTCCATTAAAGGGTTTGGGTACTTTTTGTACGACACAAAACACTAAAACAAAACACTAAGTCCAAACAATTCGGTGTGGAGTGACATAGCAGAGGAGGACATTGGGAGGGTTGAGGTCCCCTGTCAGACAAAACGGCCTAGGGAGTAAAGGGTTCATAATTATTCGCATCACAGCAACGTGACGTCGCCATCGTTTTCAACCATCAGATCATAAGCAGAGCGGTGCATCACCGCCCCGCCTCCCGAAGACGCCCCGAGGGAGTTCAGGCTCATCCTGTCTTCATTCAGACTCTCCACGCTGCTGCTGCTCCGAAGGCTACTCCCATGGCGGCTACTACCGCTGTTCCGCCGCAGCATCTTCTTGAAGAACTTGGAGACGGGGGAAGTCTGAGCGACGGGAATGTTCGGGCAGATCGGGGGCTTTGCCCTCTTCCCCGTCAGCTCATGGTGTAGCTGTGAGTTGACGAGGGGCTTCATTATTGGGAGCTGTTTTGATGGAGTGGACGGCCTGTAGTTCGCCAGACGGATCTCCTGTTCAACGTTATTGTACGGTGAGCTCAGGATATTCATGGAGGCTTTGATGTACGGGTTCTTTTCCGGTGTGTTCAGTCCGCTCTTGGAATTTCGATTCGGTTTGGGGCTATTCACAGGTGTCCGGTACTCTTCAACATTGGCGTTCAAGTGGAATATATCTTTCACGTGGTCTCTTTTTGTGGGCGTGCGATGACAGTCCCCCAAATCGTTATTCATGAGCTTGACCTCGTCTGCGATTTGGCCAGCGCGATTGGCCAAGTTCAGTCGGATGGTGCCCATGTCGAACTTGGAGGATGCTGCCGCATCCCTTGGGGTGTTCATCAAGACGGAGTCGTCCAGCTCATCGGAGTCATGGAGTATGGTCACAAATCTGCCGTCTGGGTCCGGTGAGGATGCCTGGCGCTCGTCCTCCTCTTGCAGCAGCAGGTTGTCTCTCTGGTTACCTCTGTTTGCAAGAAGAGCAGGATGATTGTCTGGCGGTAATGGGGTGGAGGTTGAAACGGGCGGAGTGGACTGCAGTTCCTGGAATGAAAATAAAGACAAACCTAATATGAATACTAGGGATGGGAAGCTGAAAAATGTAACCGTTTAAAGGCAAAGTATACCTTTGGTTTTTGCAACCGTTTGATTGTTTTAATCCTGTAAAAATGTAGATATATACAATACAACTAACATGTAAAAATTTCATTTCAAAAAGGTGGTAGCGTTTTTGAGATAATTGCCGACAAATCTGGAGCAGGTATATCCACGCAAGAAGAATAATCCGTAATTGGAATAAACAATCTGAGAAACGTTTCATGCAGAAACATTTCTCAGATTGAAATGTTTTCAAATCCCTCTCTCTAAAACCACATTCCTTTGAAGGAAATTGTTTCTCAAAATGTTATACTTTATCAACAGCTGCAGTGCTTCTTACCACGCAAGTTTTTATGCTCATTAATTTTTAAAGTAATTACCAAAGGTATACCCTCCCTTAGTAGTCCTTTAAAAGTTTAAAAAAAGATAAACTCCATTTCCAAATTTCCTAAATGTTTTAATAATCTCAGCTGAATTTTTTTTTTTTAATGAGGCCTTCCTTTTCGGCTTACCTGTAGAGAACTATTTCCCTCTTTTTTTTTGTAACAATAAGTGACAATGATAAATACATCTGAACAACTCTCGAGGATATTTCAGTAAGCATCAGTGAAATAAGACATTTTGGCAAACAACATCCATCTGGAATTCAAGGTTGCTGGGGCTGATTTCACAAAGAGATAACCTTGATCATAACTGTGTTTTAATTTTTTTGGGCTCAACCCCAAATTATTAAAATTCACCCCGTCAGTTTTCCCTTGTGGTTTATTACTTGATATTTAAAATTAAAAAGTCACATCCCCTTTGGTGAACCCTCTGCTGCCGCTTCCCAGGTTGTATCCTAAACTTTGGTGTGATCCCTGGCTATATGGCAGTTAAAGGTTGAATAGTTTCTGACTGGCACCCCCGAACAAAGATATTGACAAAATAGGGAGACCGCCAACATAGGGCTAGATAGCTCAGTTGGTATGTTAATCCGGAGGTCGCAGGTTCAAGTCCCGTTCTAGTAAATTTGTCTCTGTGCACCCCAAAATTATTACAAAAACTTACCCCAGACAGTTTCCCTTGTGGTTTATCACTTTTGTTTTAATTGCGAAGTGAAGTGTGATGTTACAATATGAATCACTATGGTGATATTGACAACTCATCTTAAGATGAATCTTAGTACTTTGTGAAATCGATCCCTAGTCCCAGTTAAAAGCCAATCTTTTCAAGAGGCACTACAAGAGCCCGATATACTACATATAGGCATGCATTTTGGCTAACAGAAGAAAGTTTGTGCGCATGTACCAAAAACAAACACTGCTATTTCTTGACATCGAGCTGACTGGAAGATGACACCAACATTTATACTTCTTTCTTTTAAAGGGTGTGTACAACATTGGTAAGAATGAAAATATAAATGCTCACAGATTTGCACATAACTCACATGGTATAAAGATGGTCATGGTAGAAAACTTCCCTTGAAATAGTTTTGCTTAAAATGCCATAGTTTTTACGAAATGAGTAAAATAATAGTATTTATCCTGCAGGATAAATTCCGATGTTTGAAAAAAAGTTAAAACACATAAGGGTTTTTTTCACTGTTTTCTCATGACTCCGAAGACCGATTTAGCTTAAACTTTCACAGGTTTGTTATTTCATGTATATGTTGGGTCACATCAAGTTTGGATACAGGTCTTTGGCAATTACCAATGTTGTACACACCCTTTAAAGGGTGTGCATAACATCAGTAAGAGTAAAAATATAAATGTTCAGAGATTTGTGCACACCGTCCATGGTATGAAGATGATCATGATGGGAAAACTTCCCTTGAAATATTTTTGCTTGAAATGGCGCACTTTTTGAGAAATGAGTAAAACAATTAGTTTTGATCTTGCCAAAACTCAATGTTTGAAAACAGTAAAAAACATTTAAGGATTTTTTCCACATTTTTTGTGTGACTCCAATGACCGATTGAGCTTAAACTTTCACAGGTTTGTTATTTCGTGTATGTGTTGGGTCACATCAAGTGTGGATACTGGTCTTTGACAATTACCATTGTGACAGATGTGCTTTAAATATATTACTCCAATAAAAAAGCTTTTGATTGTGCCTTTAATGTCATCAAGTGATCCAAATGGTGACTTACCAATTCAAACTCGGCAAAGTTTGCAGCTAGTCTTCCGGTTTGTTTTGGTGACTGAGGTACGTTTGCATTCCTTGGTGGCTTACCTGTGATTTATCGGGGGACAAAATAAATTATTTCAATTCATTTTTGTAGGGTTGGATTAGAGTGAATTTTTTCTGAATGTTCACAGCAGCAATCCAGACACTCCTCCTTTACAGGTGTGACACTTGGACCATCACTAATAAGTCCAGGGGCATTGATGGCTGCTGTAGATAGTTCATACTAGACGCCACAGAGTACGCTCACACGAGCAGCTAACTTCGCTGCTAACTTCGCTGCTAGCTAACAGCGGATATTTTTGACTGTGTGAACACAAAATTTAGCTAACTTCGCTGCTAACTTCGCTGCTAACTTCGCTGAGAACTCCAAAAGTTAGCAGTGAAAATTTCCGCTGCTAACTCAACTTAGCAGTGAAACTTGATACTTTAGCAGTGAAACTTGATACTTTAGCCACAGATAAAGGAATTTAGCAGTGTTTTTGTCGTGTGAACGCAACTGACCTCAGCTAGCCGTAAACATGATTTCAGCTCGAATTACGACGCCGTGTACCAGTATTTTTTCTTTTCTGGGGAGTTGCACGTAGGCCTATATGTTTTGCTCCTCAGTTGCCGTCAAAATTCTTTAAGTTTTACATTTAAGTTGACATCATCTTTATTCATTATGACAGCTAAATCATACTCATAACACAGAGAGATAGCAAAGACGAAAGAATCAGAAATTGTTGGATCCGTGTTTGTAAACATTATCTGAACGATCGAAAAACATTTCTACGGCTGGCCACGTGACTATCAACCTCCTTCCCGTGGAGACAAGCAACGCACGTGCTGTGGTACGGTGACATCAAACACTAATGGGGACGAAATTGTAGCATTCAACTTGACTGATGACGCAGTGTAGTTAGTGACAAGATGAAAAGACCAAAACAAAATGCATTTCCCATTCCGAATCGCTGCGAACTTATCAAACTTTACATGTGTAATAAATAAGCTATTCTTCAAGCCAACACATGTAAATTCCTTCAAATAAACTACTACAGTGGCAAAGAAAACTACCGGAAGCCGAAACACTCTGTGCTGGCTAACAGCGACCATGCCCCGTGTGAACGCAAGGTAAATTTTAGCTAAGACGTTTTGTCGAGCGAACCCCCGCTGTGAATATTTAGCAGCGAAGATAGCAGTGAAGTTAGCTACTCGTGTGAACATGCCCACACAGTGTAAATCTTTACTTGCAAAGACAGATTTACGCACAACTATGCATTATGCATGAACGCTGCGTGCGACAAGCGGGAATTCTATCAAACTTCTTGCATGGTTAATCGGTGAACCACTTGGTTGCAGATATAAGACCCTTTGTCATGACTGAAGTAGTTCTTACAGGTTGAATTCAGTCAATTTAACTTGAAATCTGACTTCTACAGTTTGAAGGGGAAAAAAACCCGAAGATCACAGCGCCATTGTTCTACCAGTGCAGCCAAACTATTGCAACACAGGCACTCGATCCATATGAAAATTAGGTCTCCAGTGTTTGCTCTTTGCATTTCGTTAATTCGCATTGTTGATTGGATACCATTGGACAGAAGACAAATAATGTTACAAATTCTATTTTTATGCTGGGCTGTCAAAGTCACTGACAATTTTTACCAACGACCAAACTCTGTCCTTACCGGCATGTCTTGGACTTGATATAACTGCTTCCGCCGTTTGGCTTCTCCTGTGGTTTGGCTTCTCCCTTGGGACTGGAGGCACTTTCTTCGGCGCTTTAAAACCAAACAAAGAAAATACCAGTCAGATTACAGAAATAGGAAACATCATCAGCTTTGCCTCAACTTCACCAACTTGTGGTACATCACTGGTCAAATATTTATTTCACAAATGGTGAGATAGGTTGTCAAAAACTTGCTTTTAATTTAAGTGCAAGCATCAATCATTTACATGTGCTTTATTTTTAAGACAACTGAACATTAGCCTGGGAAAAGCCATCTTACCTGGTCCTATGTCAAGCACGATTACGTTAGAGGCTGTGACCAGGCTAACGATCTGATCATGTGTCAATGCCGCAACGTTCAATCCATTCACCTGATGACAAAACATGAATATATTTCTTATTTGAGAAATTGAAAGAAATGATTTCAAACCAATCAGGGGGCCTACTAATGCATAACATTAAATTATCTGGAAGTTGACCCGTACAGGTTTCTTGTGGAATATCTTGTACAGATTTCTTGTGGAATATAGGGTACAGGTCTCATTTGAAATATGAAGTACAAATGTCTTGTGGAATATTGGGTACAGGTTTCTTGTGGAATATCGGGTACAGGTTTCTTGTGGAATATCAGGTACAGGATTGGAGTGGAATATCAGGTTCAGGTTTCTTTTGGAATATCAGGTACAGGATTCGAGTGGAATAACGGGTGCAGGTTTCTTGTGGAATAACGGGTGCAGGTTTCTTGTGGAATAACGGGTGCAGGTTTCTTGTGGAATATCAGGTGCAGGTTTCTTATGGAAAATTGGGTGCAGGTTTTTTGTGGAATATCTTGTACAGGTTTCTTGTGGAATATCAGGTACAAGTTTCTTGTGGAATATCGGGTAAAGGTTTCTTGTGGAATATCGGGTACAGATTTCTTGTGGAATATAGGGTACAGGTCTCATTTGAAATATGAAGTACAAATGTCTTGTGGAATATTGGGTACAGGTTTCTTGTGGAATATTGGGTACAGGTTTCTTGTGGAATATCAGGTACAAGTTTCTTGTGGAATATCAGGTACAGGTTTCTTGTGGAAAATTGGGTGCAGGTTTCTTGTGGAATATCGGGTACAGGTTTTTTGTGGAATATGAAGTACAAGGGTCTTGTGGAATATTGGGTACAGGTTTCTTGTGGAATATTGGGTACAGGTTTCTTGTGGAATATTGGGTACAGGTTTCTTGTGGAATATCGGGTACAGGTTTCTTGTGGAATATCGGGTGCAGGTTTCTTGTGGAATATCAGGTTCAGGTTTCTTGTGGAATATCGGGTACAGGAATGGAGTGGAATAACGGGTGCAGGTTTCTTGTGGAATATCAGGTACAGGATTGGAGTGGAATAACAGGTGCAGGTTTCTTGTGGAATATCAGGTACAGGATTGGAGTGGAATAACAGGTGCAGGTTTCTTGTGGAATATCAGGTACAGGATTGGAGTGGAATAACGGGTGCAGGTTTCTTGTGGAATATCAGGTACAGGATTGGAGTGGAATAAAGGGTGTAGGTTTCTTGTGGAATATCAGGTACAGGATTGGAGTGGAATAACGGGTGCAGGTTTCTTGTGGAATATCAGGTACAGGATTGGAGTGGAATAACGGGTGCAGGTTTCTTGTGGAATATCAGGTACAGGATTGGAGTGGAATAACGGGTGCAGGTTTCTTGTGGAATATCAGGTACAGGATTGGAGTGGAATAACGGGTGCAGGTTTCTTGTGGAATATCAGGTACAGGATTGGAGTGGAATAAAGGGTGTAGGTTTCTTGTGGAATATCAGGTACAGGATTGGAGTGGAATAACGGGTGCAGGTTTCTTGTGGAATATCAGGTACAGGATTGGAGTGGAATAAAGGGTGTAGGTTTCTTGTGGAATATCAGGTACAGGATTGGAGTGGAATAACGGGTGCAGGTTTCTTGTGGAATATCAGGTACAGGATTGGAGTGGAATAACGGGTACAGGTTTCTTGTGGAATATCAGGTACAGGATTGGAGTGGAATAACGGGTGCAGGTTTCTTGTGGAATATCAGGTACAGGATTGGAGTGGAATAACGGGTGCAGGTTTCTTGTGGAATATCAGGTACAGGATTGGAGTGGAATAACGGGTACAGGTTTCTTGTGGAATATCAGGTACAGGATTGGAGTGGAATAAAGGGTGTAGGTTTCTTGTGGAATATCAGGTACAGGATTGGAGTGGAATAACGGGTGCAGGTTTCTTGTGGAATATCAGGTACAGGATTGGAGTGGAATAAAGGGTACAGGTTTCTTGTGGAATATCAGGTACAGGATTGGAGTGGAATAACGGGTGCAGGTTTCTTGTGGAATGTCAGGTACAGGATTGGAGTGGAATAAAGGGTGTAGGTTTCTTGTGGAATAACGGGTGCAGGTTTCTTGTGGAATAACGGGTGCAGGTTTTTTTTGGAATATCAGGTACAGGGTTCTTAAGAAATAACAGGTCACAGCAGCCGACCATGGATTATCTTAAAATACAAAACTGCAGGTATTAAGGGTAAGCCAAGGTACATTTCTGCTTAGCTGCTAATGTAATTGTGAGGACCATTTTGGAAACCGTCTGTCCTCATACATCCTGCTGAAAAACCATTTTCGAAACAAATACTGTACTTGTTCTCAGTTCTTGAATATATAACTAAGGATTTTCCAATTTGTACCACGGTGGTCACATCAGTAGACAACGAATGGCTCTTGAGTGTGATAGTGCCCCCAACTGACCGCCGCGCGCAACATAACACGAAATGATCCAATAGGTTGAATAACATACCTTATTAATGTACTGCCCTTTCTTCAGCCCAGCCCTGTGGGCAGGCGACATGGGGTCCACATTGGCCACCGTCACATCCATTTCAAAATCAACGCCACTAAAGAATGAATGAACATTTGGTACCTTGTTACAAGTGAGTAGACTGAATACAAGATCTGCTAATCCCTTCTAAAAGTCAAGACTTTAAAAATTTTTAGTTATTATTTTTTTTGAGAGAGTAGTGTAACTCCAATCCTATAGTTTAAACAAAACCCACCATAAAATCCTAATGGTGCGGGTTCGAATCCCTTGCACTTCTCCTCACTTCAACCCACTCATTTTGTCATCTATAGGTGACTGGTTCGAATCCCTCCTCACCTATCCCCCTGAAACTACAACCCACTCTTTTCGTGATCTTTAGGTTACTGGTTCGAATCCCTCCTCCTTTACCCTCTGATACTGCAACCCACTCATTTTATGATCTGTACGTTACTGGTTCGAATCCCTCCTCACCTATCCCCCTGAAACTACAACCCACTCTTTTCGTGATCTCTAGGTTACTGGTTCGAATCCCTCCTCCTTTACCCTATGTTACTGCAACCCACTCATTTTATGATCTGTACATTAATGGTTCAAATCCCTCCTCACCTATCCCCCTGAAACTACAACCCACTCTTTTCGTGATCTCTAGGTTACTGGTTCGAATCCCTCCTCCTTTACCCTCTGATACTGCAACCCAGCCAGCCATCATCGTCAGCGATAATTGTCAGCTGCTTGACCTTTGACAATGCTGCCTCATCTTTATTGTTGTCGTGACTACTGTTACCATGGCGACTGCTGGCAGTGCTCTTAGTGGAGTGCTGACTGCTGGTCGACCTCGCACTGCTCATTTCACTTCTGGAAACATTCAAAACAAAAAATGTTTAGTTGAAAGGAATCCTCGGATCCTATCAAACTAGGGACGCTCTGTGTTAAAGTGGTTAAGACGTTTTTTAGAATGCGAGGGTCCCGGGTTCGAATACTACCCGAGTAGTTTGTAGATTTGTTTTCCACAGTATTCGGAAAGCAAACATCGGTGTAAGGGTAAAACAAACATGGATAGTTTTTTATCGCGGATGCAATTATTATCTAAATCAATTTTTCTGAGGTTACTGCTACTAACTACAGGATTTGAACTGGATAATTATCCTGTGGAAAAAAATTATAATAAATGCTTGGTGGTCTAGCGGTAAAGACATGTCCGCGCTAGAATAATGACAATAACTAGTTCTTATATAGCACATTTTACAATAACGTCTCAATGCGCTTTACATTAGTGCCCTGGTCAATGGGCCAATAACATTCCTTTAACCTTTCTCAGCTACCTGGGGAATATACAGCCCCAAGCTGCCGTGGTGCTCCGAAAGGCTTTTTCAAACACAATATCAACCTCTACCCTCGCAGGTACCCATTTATAACCCTGGGTGAAGAGAAGCCACTATAGTAAAGTATCTTGCTCATGACCGGGATTCGAAACCCACACCCCGATGACTTAATCACTAGAACTAGAACTTGAATTTGATGCTCTAAACCGCTCGGCCATGACACCCTATATACGGGGGTCGTGAAATCAAATCCCACCTGAGTAGCCGGAAAAAAAATTTGGAACATAATTTAACAGTAAATCAATGATGGCATTCACCTCGGTGTTCCAGTTGGTGTAGATCCTGGCATTTGGCCAAGTGGAGCCACGTAGAGGGTCAGCCGACGTGAGGATTTGAGCGCCACCACAGCCTGTGCGTGGGTGATGTTCTTGAAAGGCAGGTCGTTGACCTTCAACACCCTTTCGCCGACCTTAAGGCCCTGTGTGTCAACGAGAAAAATTATGGCATTGACATCACGGCATAGATTGGTATTTTAATCCATTTGTGGATAATTGATAATATTGATCGACATACTGGGGTTAGTTATGGGACAGAAAACAGCAAGGCTGATCATTATATGCACCAATGCATTCAGGGAATGTGTAGAGCTTTGGCGCAATGTAAAATACGTGAATGTATGAGTCGTAAGCACAGAATTCTGCGGTAAGCAGAGCCATGAAAGCCCTGTAAAGTTCAGGTTGAAACATTCACTTCAACTCAATTCAGATTATTTCAACAGTATCACATATTAAAGGCAGGATATATTTTTGGTAATTACCCCACAAGCTAATGACCATAAAAACTTACTTGGTAAAGAGCACTGGAGAGCTGTTGATAGTATAACACATTGTTAGAAACGACTCCCTTAGAAGTAGCGTAGTTTTAGAAAAAGAGGTAATGTTCACAAAAATATTTGAATCTGAGAAAGGCTTCAGGCATGTGAACAGGGCCCAATTTCATAAAGCTTGTAAGCACAAAAACTTGCTAAGCACCGACAAATTTTGCTTGACAGAAACAGGTTACCAGCCAACATTCCATAAAGTTTGCATTGTTGCCACTGGTTCCTGATTCTTTTTATGCTTAGCATAGAAATTTGCTCAGCAGCATTTCCTGCTTAACAGCTTTATGAAATTGGGCCCAGGCCTACCAAATCTTCCGGGTAATTCGTCCCAAGTGTAAAGAGGGGCTTAAGGGGGTTTAAACGACTTACATGTCTTTCAGCTTGGCCGCCAGCATCCACCTCAGAGACGTAGATACCAGCGTTAAGATCTTTACCGCCACGAATGCAGAATCCTAAACTCTCATTCTCCCGATGATCTAACTTGATCTTCCTGATCCTCACGGATGAGGGTGCCCCTCTTGGTGTCGTCCTCTCCTCGTCTCGCTCGTTGCTGGCATTCAGAGCGAGAGGTGGTACCTGATGTGAACAAGAGACATGAAGAAGATTCTATAATAATATAGTTTGTCAAATTGAAAACTGCTTAACAAAATTAGTTTTTAAGACAGTACCCTAATTATACATTTATTTGGATCTGTGAGCAACAGTTCTTTTAAAAGAAGAATGCAAGTCTGGCTTACTTCTGAGTGGTGTGTCATGGTCGAGTGGTCTATTGCACCAGAGTCAAGCTCTGGTGTTTCTGATCAGCTGTGGGTTCCACAGTCCCGTTCTTGACACTTGTGACCTTAAGCAAGACACTTGACCATTATTGCTTCATCCTTCAGATGGGACGTAAAGCCGTAGGTCCCTGGGGTTGTTAAATTCATGTAAAAGAACCCAGTACACCTAAAGAGAAGGGGCTTGCCCATTCTGGCATGGTCGGGCAGCAATATGCGCCACCTCAACTTGTGTTGCTTTCAAGAAGTTGTATTATGGTTGCCTCACCTCATCAAAATCATTCTTAACAAGCTCCGCCAGATTTGATAATTTGGCGCCAGGAGTGTCATCTATGACAGACATGGGGCTTTAAAATGTACACTATTACGAGTTTTCTCGGCACCCGCACTTTTCAGAGCCCAGAAAAATTGTTGTTTAAACCAAAGAGGTTATTTTATGGTACCACAAACAAAACTCCACATACTTAAAACCGGTTAAGTCCAAAATCCTCAAAAAAAATTCAGGACGTCATCTGACTTTGTAGGATATTGGAGCTTTTCCAGCCATAATGAGCCGTTTTATATTTTATTTCTTGAGAAATAATACGAGCGAAAGCAAAATTGATTGCATGGATGCGATATTCACCTGAGGTTGCTGGGCGTCACCTCTCCCAACGTCAGCCTCAACAGTCCTACTCCGTTTGTGTTCTTTCCTCCCCTCTGAAGACCGTGAGCTGTCTCTTCGCACCCTGATGACGTCAGCTCGCCTGGCACTGTCTCCCGTCTTCTGCTTCACCCTGTGGTGTGCCTCGGATGTTGCTTTCCCCCTGGCCTCCAAGCTCATAGCATTCCTCAGCTGCTCTACGGGCAGTAACACCCTGGCTGACTTTCGCCTCTGCCTTCCTATGGCTGTAAGCACCGGCTTGTTCCTTTGTGCCGCTGGCGCACCGTACCTCTCAAGTATCTGGGGCCTGATGTGGAGTTGGTACCTGTCAAAGTGTAGGCAGCAGAGACGATCAAAGTCCTCCTGGTGGTCCACAGGGATCATCGGGTAGATGGCAACCAAGAGGGTGAGCTTCTCCCTTGTGTTCAGGATGCCCCTCAGCGTGGTGCAGAGGGTTAAGACAGACTTGGTCTCCCTGAACGACTGAATGGCCTGCTTGAGGGAGGCGCATTCTTTCTCCTTTAGGTGTTTGTGCGCCAGGGAGCGCAGACGATGACCGGCGCTGGTCATGGCTCGGCCCTTGCTGCTCAAAACGCCCTCCTTGTAATTGAGATGTGGTCGTTGTTGCTCGCTGTGTTTCCAGTTGTATAAAGTGTCTGTAGATTTCAAATTAAGCCTGATTCAAAAAAACAATAAATCCAAGGTTTTACAAAATACTAAATTACAGAGTCACATTTATACTTTTTCAGCCAAAAAAATATACATAAAAGTTAGTGCAAGCCAAGCAGAAAAGGTGCTTGATGTAAGCACATCTCAAAGGTAAGCAAGGAATACTTGCTAGTGCGTTTGCATACATGCTAGATGCTTCTAAGCATTCTTCACTTACAGCTAATGCAGAAATTTGGCGCTAACCGTGTAAGAGAACAGTGAACATAACCACAGATTTTTGCAGTATACAGAGTCCATTCAAATTGGCCACTCAATCTGTACCCCAGTTAAAGTACACTATTTTATTTTGTTTTATTGATTTTGAATCCATCGACACTCCCATCAAATTTCCTGGGGAAAAAAACAACAACAAATTAAACAGAAACCACACCTCCAGCGTAATTAGCATTTCTGCAAAGCTCTTGAATACTATGAGTACGCCAATCTAGGGACCACCTGTTCCAATTCTCTCACAATGCATATTTTCTCCGGGGGACATTTTTCACCATCCTCGTCCTCATCAGCGATGGGAACATTGTAAGAAACCTTGGAAACAGATGTCATAGAAACCAGCTGTCCGCATTATCCTGCAGTCCTGATTATAACGTTAATTGCAATCAATGTTCCATAATAGGGCTTGATTTTTATGACAGCGAATTTTGAGCAGAAATAAATTAAGAGACTAGCCTATGGCAGTTGCAAAATGGAATAAATTATAATTGATGATGACTCCACTATCCTCAATAGTACTACGATGTGTATGCTTATTATATTCCTCTTTAGCTTTGCTCAACCTTCAAAGATACTGTCCGTAATTACGATTTACGATTGCACTGTTGTCTGAGCCTAATTGCAAGAATTTTAAAAGGGAAATTAAAGCTTGCCTTATCAGAAATAAAATATGTATGGTAAACAATTATAAATACTTTGCAGCATGCCTGCTTGCATCACCTAATCCAATGTGAGTTACAAGAATACTAATTTTTTCCTTGCTCAGATAATCCTACCTCTAGGTCACATTCCTTACACCAAAGAGCTACGACAACAGACCATGTGTTAAAAACAAAAATTATGTTTCCCTCCCATTGTTTTAAATGTAACAATTGGGTACATTTAAAATGTAGGGGAAATCTTCAGTCTAAGACCACCAGGAAGATCAATGGTTACGATTATCGCAACTACCTTTTTCCTTGCTTCCAGTTGCAGTAGGCTTTAATGGTGATTCTGAGAAGGGGAAAATTCTACGAGAGGCACCTAGGTAGGTAGAGCTGCTCACCATGCTCACAAGCAAAGCTTCAGAACACCATTGACCCAAATGTCCTTGTTTTGAATCTCTTGTAGTCTTAAATAATAATCAGGAATCAGGGGTAAAAAATGTTAAATATTTTGTATTTATTTTGAACGTGTAGTGGAATTTTTTGCTAGATTGTTTGTTTGGGAAGGTATTCAGCTAACACAACAACGCAATATTTACCACAGGCCCTCAGTGATCAATAAAATACGCCTAATGTTTAAAACAAGTTTTCCCTCTTTTTTAGCCTTTGAGAAAGACTCTGCTAGGTAGTAAACATGAGGCCAATAACTTCTTTTAATAGCTTTTTTTGTATACCATAGGTCATTTTGATTGAACAGCTTTCAACAGCTTATTTATTTTTCTTCTGAACAAAATGTTTATAAACATTTACGAGGCTGCCAGTGACAAGTATAATATAAATACTGAGTTCTTATATAGCACTTTTTCACACCCGATGGCGTCTCAGAGCGCTCAGTATTTTTCCTACAAGGTATGCGGAGCTACATTTTGAGGGTATGAGACCTATTCCTTTACATACATTGTAGCACCATGTAATGGATAAAAGTTCTTTTTAGTTAGTTCCAACAACCCCTTTTCCACTCCCCCCCTCTCTTACCTTCACGGAGTTTTATAAAAACATCAAAACTTAGCTCTGCTGTAACCATTGCCTGAGGTTTTGAATACAGAGACACTTGTCTCCCACCCAAAGACAACATTTAGACAGTCAGGTTTGTTTTACTACCAGAGACCACACCGACAACATGTGTTTTCCCTTCACTCCCTCTCGCTGCCAATTTACTTTTAATAGCACCGGATTCAGTTTCGAATTTCCCGCTCCTTGGTGCATCTCATTTAATTAGGTGTTCTTTGGCAGTCTCCTATTCACACCCTCCATCCTATCCAAACCCCACCCCCCACCAACACCTGTTCCCCTTCCAGTTTTGCCTGTTCACTTAACCCAAAAAAAACCTTCCCTATTAAGAGCTATCCACATATCGCCTTGTATGTTTTTTAAAGCTTTAAATTCCCTACATGGTTCTCCATTAACAAGGGAAGAATTTTATAAATACTATAACTTAAGCTTTTTGAACACTTTGAGTGCATTCCGGTATTACTATATTTTTGTGCGAGTCTTCTAAAAACACTATATGATGCTTTGGCTTATATACAAAACCATCAAAATATTTTCTGTGGTCACACTAGTCTCATCTTATAGTCTGCTTGCACAAGGCTACACGTTTGATTCGCTCTTCACCTACACACACTTAAACATATCAAGAAGCCAGTAGGCGTATATAAAGCTATTTTGTTGGGTATTTTTGTCGTTCTGAGACATTTTTGTTACCAATTGAAGAACACTCGTGAACGGTACAACTTTTTCCTGGGGCGCTAGTACGACCGATAATGTCAAAATTCAAAAAAACGAGTACAGCGCCCCAGTTACTGGGTCTACTGTGGCGCAATTATGCAGCCAATCATTTAAACAAGGACCACCACGGCGAACCCCTTCTCTTTACGATAAGTGCACTGGGACCTCAGAAGGATGCAGCAAAGTGCCTTGCTTAAATTAAGGACACAAGACAGTGTCAAGGCCGGGACTCGAAACCGCACTCTGCTGATCAGAAACACCAGAGCTCGAGTCCGGTGTTGTTATCCGCTCGGCCACGACATGCCATGCATTCCAACCAAAGGGGAGAATTCCACCCGAACAGGAATTCTAAAATGATTTCAACAATTGTTTAATAAAAAGAATATTTATAATAAATCACAAAGAATGAGTACCCATAAACAAGTGTTTCGTTTTAGAACCGGGAAAGAATCTAATTTAAATTCAATTCTGAAAAAATACTCTTTATATGGAGGTAGAGGGAAGGCCATGGTTTTTTAAAAATATACCCGCATGAGTTTCTTCCTCCATGGTTGGTCGGAGTACGAGTTTGTTTGTAGTACGAGTTGGTCGGAGTACGAGTTGGTAAACTAAGAGTACGAGTTGACTCGAATTCGTTGCAGCGCCCCAGTCCAGTGGAGTTTGTGGGTCGGAATACTGGCTGGCTGCTCATATGCTATCCATGACAGCCAACTGGACTTCCATCGACACTGAGAAAGTCCAGTAGATTGACCCTTAAATCAGGCTAATTTATCAACAATCATCCGTTTCAGGGGGCGATTAATGGTCACTACGCCGCCGATCAATGGTCTGAAAATCCACGTTGCAATCATTCACGATCACGATCGACCTGTTTTTAGTTTACACACACGTCGTACACAGTACACGCGCAGCTGACTGACGAACGCGCTTTCTCTCCTAAATTTTGCCATTTCGTGGTTATTTCACCAACACAAAAACATACCATTCTCTAAACATACATCAAACAGCTAAATATAACACTATTGTCACAAAATAAAGAACGTTATCCTGTTAATGACAACATAATCTGTACTTACGTTTCCAAGCAAATTGCACTTTCACTGCGTGGACGGAATGTTTGTTTTCTACATCCGGGTACTTCTTACACAGGTGGTTCTGATGCATCAAAGCGGAGGTGTGATTGGTCAATCGGTTGAGAGGTATGATGCCATTGGATACGAATGTGACCAATCCATTATTGAAGCGATCATCAATAAAACTTTCCTGCTTCTGTATTACGCAACACGTTGTTGTCAACAAACAGTGGAGTACTGCATGACTGCAGGCCTATGTTGAGGATCGTGAAAATCATTTTATGCAAAATGTGGGAAACTGCAAAACTTGTGCTTGTACACCGAGATGTGACGTGACTTCTTTCAAATCAAGTGAGCAAAATAAAATAATCCCCAATATTATAATACTGTAGTAGTTGGTGTTTTCCTCGCACTTCTAAAACTAAACAATTTCTTAATTGCCTTCTTTTAAAGAAGTTGGTGTCATGTTTCCATAGGGTGCTTCTGTGATGAGGTAACAAGACAATTTCATCGGGGGTTCGTTGGGAAGGCGGGGCAAAAACAAATAACTTAGTGTGCATTTATTAGTTGATCATACTGCACCAACCATACACTGTGCATTACGGAGCTGGTAGTCTGGATAACAACCTTAATATAGAATAATAGAACTTTAACTCTATGGTAACATTAAACCTTCGTGAGCGCATAATCATACAACTTCCTTCTGCAGACACCGTCACAAAATCTCGACATAATGAACATTTATTATTTTGGGGTTATAATAAATTTCACAAACTGAAGAATAACATTTATTCTTATGCAATAGGATTGTATACACTACTAATTAATAGTTCATATTTTTATTCGATCGCATTTTTTTCTTCTTTTCATATATTACTTTGGGGGGGGGGCTGGTCAAGGGTTCTGAGCGGGGGGGGCTCAATCCCTGTTCCCTCAGCGTTGTATATTGATCTCCTCGAGAGTCTGGTCTTTGATGTAATGATGCCTTTGCTTTAGCTTGTAGTGGGACTTGAATATAGAATTTTCATTGGGTACATCGCAGCCATCTGCAACTTGCCTGACCGGGGTGCAAGATTTGTTTTCCTACGAACCTGTTGTCCCCATACGGGAAATTAACATGGGCTGGAGGAGGATGATTCAAAAGAGGGTGCTATCAAAAGAAGTTTGTACACAGTTTGCAGGAAAACAAATCTCGCGGGACCACAGTGGGCCTGCTGGTATTGGTGTTTGTCTTGGTCTCAGCATGGAGGAATAAGAACACTTATTCTTCCATGGTCTCAGTGGTGTTGGTCCTCGACATCAACACTGTCCTCCATCATGTCTTGAGCTCATCAGCAGTCGTGACGCCACTCTGTCCTCTGTCAGGGTAGGCTTGACCATTTGGTTTGAGAAAAACGCCCACGGTTCATCCCTTCCCATGGTTGGTTCCCAGATGATGAATTTTGCAACTCCGGGTGTCGCATACGGTGCCGGTGTGGTGACAGGAGATTCTGTTCTCCGGAGATTCTGCCCCCCAATGGCAAATATTGTGTTGAAATTTCGTCTTGTGATAGCGCCCTCTTTGAATCAACTTCCTTCAGCCCATGCTATTGTAATACGTATGGGGGGGACACACACACCGGGGGAAAAAAACCACTATGACACCGGTCAGGCAAGTTGCAGATGGCTGTGTGACGTGCCGAATGAAAATTCTATATTCAAGTCCCACTACAAGCTAAAGCAAACGCATCATTACATCAAAGAAAATTATCCCTGAAACACTTGAACACCGAAGACAATAAAGCTCGAGTACATCCGGTTGGCTCAATATGTTGTTATGGAGAGCGAACATTATTAGTTATGCCCAATACAACTTTATGGTCAATTGTCGCTTATATTATTCATCTCGATGTCGCTGAGTATAACAACAACTCTAATTTTCTTTTCTTATTATTTCTTTTTAAAAATCAGATTTCTAACTATTCCTCCACAATGATGTCAAATACTAGGATCTGTCAGGAAATAATTGTGTTGAGCGTAATTATTTTGTGTGTACAAATTGATAATAGCGGGTCCCAGACGGTTGAAGAGAAGGAACAGAGCGTTCAATCCGGCTGCGAGTTCGAGGGTACTCACTACCAGGTCGGTAGAAGGGTGGAGAGCTACGAAGACTGCCTGGATCAGTGCGTGTGCCGCGTGCCGGCACTAGGCGGGGCGGCAGAGATTTATTGCCCGTACGTTAAAGTGTGTGAGAACCGCTTGGAGGACTGTCCCGTTGGATCCTCGACGTTGTGGACTAAATGCGGCTGTCCTTATTGCTACAAAGGTATCGAATCGAGTGAATTGTATCGCATGGTTTTGCACATTTTGTACAAACACTATAAAATAAATGTACAACATTGGTTTGTGTATATAAACTTTAAATAGCCCCGTTCTTTATGGTTAATGATGCAAAGTCACGAATTTTTAGGAATATTATCAATTTGGTCTCTTTTACATTAATTTTTAGATCCATTTATAATGCACATTTACCAAACGAGCTCTAGCTACTATTACCAATATCATCCGATCGCCTTGGCAACCAACCGGATCTTCGTCCACATCGACGCAGCCAACGATGCGTATTTGGCACTATCTGCAGAGCCGCGAGATCTCGCCAACATGTACGAGATTGTTATTGGTGGATGGGCGAATCGGTACTGTGTAATCCGGCGATGTAAACAGTGCCAAATCCGGGCCTGGGCTACCACTGTCGGTGAGAAATCACTATGAAGTTACATCTTCTTTCTTATAATACTACTCATTGTCTACAGTTGTTCCAAATGTGTTTTACCCAACCTATAGCGATGTTTACAACATTATTGTTCACATGTCACCTTGTTGATTATAGTCGCATTGACATTTAGATTAAGCTTGTTTTCTTGCAGGTAAGATGCAGCACTTGTGCTGTTAGGTTGGTGTATAGTGGTATCTTTCCTTGCCTTCCACTTCTGGGTCCCGGTTCAAATCCCACCGGGGCGCGAGATTTTTTCCTACGAACTTTTTGTTCCCATTCGGGAAATGGGCTGGAGGAGGAGGATTCAAAAGAGGGCGCTATCAAAAGAAGTTTGTACAAAGTTTATAGACTGCCCGATATGGGGCAGAGGGTGGTCCCCCCCCCCCAATGTTCCCATACTATAACACACTATTTTCCTCTTGTATAGAACTCCCCCCCCCCCTAAATTCTCAAAAGAATTCCTGAGATTCCAAGCACACAATGAAGACACAATGGGGGGGGGGCTACACCTTGCCCCATATCGAGCACCAATATTGACACAGTTCGCCGTATGGGGGGGGGGACAAAAAGTTCGTAGGAAAAAAATATTGCTACCGGGGCACTATGTGGATTGGGTTTTCAGTCCCTACCTGATTGCATGGGTTTTCCCTGGAATAATTCTCCGGGGTTTTCCTCCCACATCTAAAACTGAAACTTCCTTCTTTGTCTTCTCTCCATTGGGTTCTTGGCTAGTACAACGATTAAGTTCGCTTTTCTGAGAGTCCATGGCTTCACAACCAGAATTGATAAATTTGAAAAAATTAAGCTTGTCAAAGTTGGAAACTGGTACATTATGCACTACGTAGTTATTCCCACAGTTTAGTTCAATTGCAGAATAAGTTTTGAGATACGAAGTTGATATAAAACAAATCGTACAGTTTCCACTCGACGTCACACAGTGAAGTCGGCCATCTTTATGGGCAATGTGAATAGTCACATTTTTTTCGAAATGCAAAATATGCGGAAAGTCTATCAAGTTCCTTGCATGGTCAGCGACAACAAAATTAGAACGGTGAGAAAAATTTGAACGCCTTATTGACGCAGCTCAAACCCGAAACCAAAGTTGCCTGTAAAAATGGAATCTAATCGTGACCGTCTTTCTAGACTTGTGGATTCACGGTGCATGCTCTCACGCGATTATACATGCTCTCGTGATATTTCTGGCTCCTGAACACTGTCTCATTAAAGGCACTGAACACGTTTGGTAATTGTCAAAGACCAGTGTTCTCACTTGGTGTATCCCAACATAATGCATAAAATAACAAGCCTGTGAAAATTTGGGCTCAAACTGGTCATCGAAGTTGCAAGAAAATGATAAAAGAAAAAAAACACCCTTGTTGTACAAATTTGTGTGCTTTCAGATAGGAATAAAAGGCTTCAGGCCTGAAGTCTTTTATTATTTTAGTGAGAAATTACCTCTTTCTCAAAAACTACGTTACTTCAGAAGGAGTCGTTTCCTACAATGTGTTATACTATCAACAGCTCTCCGTTGCTTGTTACCAAGTAAGTTTTTATGCTAATTATTATTTGTTTTGAGTCAATACCAAACGTGTACGATACCTTTAATGGGACAGTAGTCGCGAGAGCATTAGTCGCGCACGGAGCATGCAGCAGTCTCTCGAGAGTATAGTTGCGAGAGAGCCATTACGCTATCACCGCAACAACTATTGAACGACTTGTCCACAAGTCTACCGTCTTTTTTACAACCAATATTGAGATGCGTGTGTCTGCATGAAGTCCGAGACTCTCCGGCTCTTTTGTAAACTTGTCATGGGTAGCATCATTTTCATTACTACACTCCGTAGCCTCTCCCAAACGAAAATTTAACTGATAATCTACGTTTTTCCTTCGATGAGATATTCTCCCCAGTTCAAATGCCCAGTATTTCTGGATTCGTTTCGACGACGGCGTCATCGCGGTTGGTATCTCGGGCTCGCCGTCTTTCCTCCAGTATCGAGACCCCGACCCGCTCCCGGTGCATTACGTTGGGGTCACCACCAGGCTGGGAAGCACGGGGAAGTTTGCTTTTCGAGACCTTGGTAAGTAACTCTGAGTAAACTGTCATTGGTCATGGGATAGTGGTCATGTGACCGTTTGAAAATTTAAGTTGTCTTCTTAACTTTCTTGGACTCAAGGCCAATGCAGTATCTTTTTGAGAAAAAACATCCTGGCCACCGAGTCACGGAAAACTATTAAATTCCAATGCAATTATTGAAAAATGCAGTTCATTTCTAATTTTTCCTGGGGCCGTTCTTGGTTATTTTTTTTTTCAACCTTGTCTCTCATACTTAGTCTCACTGCAAATATTCCTTGCCTTTCGGACCAAAGTGTCTTGATTATCCTTCGAATTTTATCCATATTGACCCAACAATGCACTTGACGTCATCATCACACTAATCTTATTATAATTGCGCCATTTTGGGAGTCAATCTACCCGTGTGTTGTTATTACCGTGTAGTGCGCATTAATTTTGGCGCATTTTCACGCACTCAGCTGACTCCCATAGCAAAACGGCAAGCATGGCAGACATTAGCACCGTTGACGTTGGTGCAAGAGGTCAATACGTGAGGCTGATAAGTAATAACTGTTTTCATTTGCCAATTAATTTTTTTCAGACGCCTTTCATCACATTAGCGGAAACTTCGAACCGAACACAGGTAAAGTACGACCACGCCCACCCAAAGTGATCCTCTGCCCACCAACCACTTCCAATCCCGGTCATTCGATTTCACAATGCTGCAGCATTTTTTTTTTAAATATCTTTATTGGGATGTATTAGCCAAAAGATTTATCTGTATTGCTACGGAAAATGTGGCGTCATGATACAAATTAATGAACACCCAAGTCAAGGTGGACCTTGTCTATTTTATGAAATTGTGTCGAGGATATTATTGTTGACCAGAGCACATTATTGTTGACCAGAGCACGCACCTGTAAATCCTTTTAAAAGTGGAAAATTTTGGGAAGAATTTCCCCTCGTATTGAGGGTGATTTACATCAGAATACCGGCAGGCCATCTCCATCTAACTAGACTAGATCAAGTCAATTCTTAAACATTTATTGTATTTCCAGAATTCGTTGGTTGCTCGCCCGTGGTAACAGTGGACGATCAAAACTCTCCGGCTGCGATCGCAGAACCGATCTCTGCAAGTCTCTTTCTTTACATCAGTTCAGACGTTGACGTCACCGTTAATATCTTCAACGACAACAAACCGAACACTAAGGAGATTTACCGAGTCGTCGTGGGATATGGCTCTGGTGCCACGTCTGCGATCATGCAATGTAGCAGCGGGGACCAATGTAAGGAAGTTTTCTCCGCTCTAACTTTCAACTTGATCGGCAAAGACCGTTTTTACGGATTCTGGCTTGATATCGGACAGTCGACAGAGGGCGCTATCACGTTCGGCCGGGAGGGACACCCCGCGTTTTTGAGCTACCATTATCCAGTTTCTCATTTTGGGTCTGACGGGTCTAATTTTTATCTCTCCCTGTCTGTACAAAATCGTGGGTCAGCGAACTTCAGACTTTGTCTTTGATTCAGAAAAAAATACAAATATCTGAATGATTATTTGTGTGCCCAACAGTGGCCTCTACATAAATGCAAACTGTACAAGCTGATGAGCTAAACCGAGGTGAATTTATTTGTACAAACACAGACGCTCAATTAATTACAAAGGGGACCCAAGGTGGGAATTTTTTTTAAAATAAATTATTGTTTGCTCCTCGTAAACGGCGATAGTTTGTTTATACGTTTTTCACCCAGTAAGCTCACTTTGCATGAAGTTAAAGGAAAATTAAAAAATTAAAACATGATAATTAATGGTTAAGTTTCAAGTCTGTCCATCCAAGCTTTCTTCAAATGTATACGAAACTTTACAGGTGTTATGGGTGAGCAGGCAAATGATTTCTGTGGAAGAATTTTTCCTGAGTGTCAATCAAATAATAAACAAAGGGTTAATGGTTTACCAATTTGACTCCAATAAGTTTACAGGTGTTATGGGTTAGCAGGCAAATGATTTCTGTGGAAGAATTTTTTCCGAGTGTCATTCAAATAATAAACAAAAAATTTATGGTTTACCAATTTGACTCCAATAAGTTGTTTTACCTCTTATGAGACCGAACACCAAAACAAAAAAGAAAATTTCCCCCCTTTCCGGAGATATCATGTTTTATAACCACGGAGTAGTCCATGGAGGTTTATTTTCTACCTACATGGAGCAACTAATATATTGCGAAATGTGGTGAAACTTTTCCTTTGTGGTTGGTTAAAAAAACTTGACAATAAAAAAATAATGAAAACAGAAAACAAATAAAACAGATAAACAAATAAATTGCTTGTTTTAATACGTTTTGTCCCCCGGTCATTTGCGGTCAATACAAAATACATCAAGCATAACCTGATAACGAATGCAATAAAACATTGAGAATAATAATTTGGATACACAGATACTAGAGTAAAGTACGGAACGTTGGTAGGGTGGTAGAACATGGTAGAACGTAGGAAAAGGAACACTGGAGTAGAGAAAAGGGGCAAGGAAAAGTACAAACTTGACAAACCCATTTTAAAAATAAAACAAATAAATAACATTTACAAATCATTATAGTCTCTCTGTTTCGAAGTTCTTGTATGCTCGGAAAAATTGCACATGCACATGTAGGGCCGGTACAAAAGCCTAACTGTAATTATTTTACCTGCATCATCATCACAGGTTTAACAGCGGGTTTAAAACAAGCAAAACAAAAATGGATCGATCATCTGTCATTATGACTACCCAGACTGGTACCTGATCAAAAACAGATAAATCCCATCATTCGTTGAAAGTGGTACCAGATGTTGGGTGACTCATGTGCTGAAAAGACTGAGAAAAAGCTCTACAGCGAAGTTACACTCGGTCGAATGTGAACTCCGGAAATTTAGATCACATTCTATATTCGGTGATATTGACCCTAAAAGGACGTTGAAACCTGCAGTTTTGAAATGTTTACCGCTACAGTGTGCTTCCTCACTTTGTTGGGAGGAGTAAATGACATAGTTTCATTCGGTAATGATGCATTTGAGCTGTAAGAAAATACCGTTGTTGGTGTTGGGTGGCTCATAACCGACCTTCGAGAGTTAACCGGAGTTGCCCTGCCCGAGCTACCCGTCACATCGGCTTGCATACTCGGGTACTCGTCGGGGGGTGTGACGCCTGGGAACGGCACTGGGTTCGCAGGGGGTACATTCCGAAGACTACTTGACATACGTCTGGAAATTCGGTGTCGAATTGATGGCCCAGCAAGATGAATACTGGTAAGAATCTCTTTTAATTTGAAACTTTATTGACATTGTTGGCGTGTTGACTTTCTCTACAAACAATGTCACTGACCACACACTGACTGACTTTAAACATGACGTCATGGTTTTGATGGCGTGTACTTTATATTGACACAGTTCATTGTAGATCTTAGATTTAGAAGTGGTTTATTATTACAGTAGTAGTAGGCCACAGTGCATTACACGGTGAAGAGTTATATTAAAATTAGAATGCCAGTTATGTCTAGAGTAGAGGAAGCAGTTGTACATGTATCTGAACAGGTGAATAAGATTTTAATTTGTAATGGCCTGTGTGTCCCCCCCCCCCACCCCCTGGCCGCGAATTTTTTTTTCCTACAAACTTTTTGTCCCCCTATCTATATGGCGAACTGTGTACAAACTTCTTTTGATTGCGCCCTCTTTTGAATCATCCTCCTACAGCCCATGTTAATTTCCCGTATGATGGGGACAAAAAGTTCGTTGGAAGAAAATTGTTTTTCCCCTGGCCTTAGTTGGAAAACCACGGTAACAAAAATTTTACCTTTTACAGCAACATAGGAAGGGCGCCCTGCTGCTTGAACAATGTCAGTGAGTTAGGGGATAGACTTAGTAATGTAAGGCTGCAGATCTAACCTCAACTTTCCACCCAATATGGATCAGTTTTAAGATCCAAATTTCGGTGGTATGAGTTAAAAAGTGGCAGTCTGTAGTTGTGATGATCGTATTGACTCTCATCCCAGATGATGGTCTCTGACTGGAGATTGGGACCGTCAAGGACTGTCAGGAAGGACACTGGACTCAGGAACCATCAGGGAGGAGGGTTATGATTATCGCAACTACATGTACAGGTCTGATGATAGCTGCGATAATCGTAGCTCTCAGTCACGTCTACGACTGCCGGGAAGATCAACGGTTATCATCGCATGTAGGTCTGATGACTGTGCGATAATCGTAGCTCGGATCTTGTCTATGACCGTCGGGAGGATCGACAGTTACGATTATCGCATGCTCATGTAGGTCTGATGATGATAGCTGTGATAATCATAGCTCTTGGTCACGTCTATGACAGTCGGGAAGATCGAAGATCATCCTACGTGTAGGTCTGATGATAGCTGCGATAATCGTAGAGCTCTCTTCTTGGTCACATCTATGACCATCGGGAGGATCGACAGTTACGATTATCACAACAAGTTCTGATGATAGCTGTGATAATCAGAGGTCTAGGTCATGTCTATGACAGTCGGGAAGATCGAGGGTTATGATCATCCTACATGTAGGTCTGATGATAGCTGCGATAATCGTAGCTCCTGGTGACGTCTATGACCATCGGGAGGATCGACAGTTACGATTATCACAACTAGTTCTGATGATAGCTTCGATAATCAATAGCTCTTGGTCACGTCTACGACAGTCGGGAAGGTTATGATCATCCCAACTTCATGTACATGTAGGTCTGATGATAGCTGCAATAATCGTAGCTCTTGGTCACATCTATGACCATCGGGAGGATCTACAGTTACGATTATCACAACTAGTTCTGATGATACATGCAGCTTCGATAATCATAGCTTTTGGTCACGTCTAAGACCGTCGGGAAGATCTAGGGTTATGATCATCCCAACTACATAGGTCTGATAATAGCTTTGATAATCGTAGCTCTTGGTCACGTCTACGACCGTCGGGAAGATCGAGTGTATGATCATGTAGGTCTGATGATAGCTGGATGATAATCGTAGCTCTTGGTTACATGTCTATGACCATCAAGAAGATCGACAATTACGATTATCGCAAAGTAGGTCGAAATGGAGTTAAACCATCTTTTCTCAATATACAGTATACAACTTTTGTAATTGTAACGATTGTTGTCTATGTCTGTGTGATGGCACTGTTGCCCCAAAAGGCATCCCATAGTTCCTTGCACAGGTCTACATGTACTATTTGCAATAAGTTCCAAGTCAGTGCCAATACTGTGGACTCCTTGACCTTGGCCCTCACAACAGTCATCGACTAGCGAAAGGGTTTCTAGAATTGTTGGCAGCAGATTGCGCCACATCGCCTTGTAAACCCTAACAAGCATTTGTAAGCTACCCTGTCGTAAAACATAGTGAGTGCTTCGATACACCTGTCGGGTGTGATCAACAGGCCTGATGCTTCACAGAGGCATCTGTTGCCCCTGGTCATTGCCTTGGTGCCCCTTGAAAACTTCCAATAGAAATGTACAATTTCCTCATACATGTACAATGTAGGTGTGCCGTTTGCAAAGAATATAAACGCCTCTGGGGTACTCTTGCCCTTTCAAAAATGAAGCATTAGGCTTGGGTCAAGCATGTTGACTACGAGTATACTAACGTTTTTAAGCGACAAATCCAGAGCCCTAAACCTACAGCGTTCTCCTTTAACAGGGTTGGCCAATGCTAGTTAAGACACCAAAGGACCAGTAAAAATTCTCTTCAAGTGGTCTGGCTGCCTAGTTAGTACAGTGTGGAAAAGCATCCCTTTTTAAAATGAAATATGGACTAGTGAACAAGTTGGTGGACTGGTAATACAACAAGCTAACTGGTCCCACTAGCTAGTCACAGGAGAAGTTAAGGGCAAACTCTGACCTGTATCACCCCTTTTCTTAAATGTTGTCAATCCCTTTTCGATTAATAATATTATTTGGTCCCATTTTAAGTGGTGCAAATAACAAGGAAAGATGCATGATCCCCGTCAGCTTCTACTCAACATTGGCCTGAAGATGAGAAATGTGAAAACTCGACTTTACACATCTTTTATTCGTAGTACTTCTCGGAACCAAACTTTTTTTCCAGACATTTTTTGTTTACTTGGTCGAGGAACTGTGCAAAGCTTCAAATCGTATCTTGTCTATACTTAAATTGGCAAAAATGCCGTATCGGGTCGCCAATTTATCTCCTACATGTATAATATTTAAATATTGTACAGTAGGTCAAATTATATCCTTACCTATCCTGAATGGTTGACAGAATGTATGCCTATACAGAGACAAACAGGCACTTTGAGCTAGATTACAAAGTATAGAAAAAACATTTAAAAAAACAAATTTTGGAGTCTATGGTGTTCTTGACAATGCTGCTTGCTAAACACTGTGTCAGTTCCTTTGGGCATGAGTGTGCAAGCCACGTAATGTCCGCTTGAATTATCTTTTTTAAATGTCAACAATTAGCGTTTTAGCTACTAATTCCTTGAGAGGAATATACATCTGTTAACAAATTCTTTAAAAAAACCTCTGAATATGTGGCAGTCGCATGGAAATCTTTCCTCTGTATTATGTTTCATAATACAAGAGAGAGGAGAAACCATACAATGTACTCAACACAATGTACACGATGGTTAAACTTTTGAACTTGCCTTAATACTCAGTGCACATGGTTCAGTATGCATGAGACCACAATGTCCAAGGGATTGTACAAGTAGGTCACCGTATTTCACAGGTCAAGAACAGGTAGACAGTCTGGTGCTTGTGGCTGTACATGTACAATGGTAATTTATACTGTACAATTGTACATGATGTGTAAATTAATATTGCTCAATTGTACATGAAGTGTACTCTAGGCAAGGTATACCTTTGGTTTTCTGGAATCGTTTGATTGTTTTAAATCCTATATAAATGCAGGCATACAATAAAACCATGGAGGTAGAAATAGATAAAACTAACCTGTGAAAATTTCATTTCAAAAGGTGGTAGCGTTTTTGAGATATCGCCGGATATCTGGAGGGGTTATGTCCAAGCAAGAAGAAAAATCCGTAATTGGAATACACAATCTGAGAAACGTTTCATGTAGAAATGTTTCTCAGATTGAAATGTTTCTGAATCCCTCTCTCTATTAAAACCGCATTCCTTAGAAGGGAATTGTGTCTCAACATGTTAATTGTTATACATTTATCAATAGCTGTCCAGTGTTTCTTACCAATTAATTTTTTATGGTCATTAATTTTTTGAGTAATTACCAATTTAAAGACAATTGTAGTACAGGAGGAAAGAACAAATATGTAGTTGATTAGTTTCATTCTAGAAGCTTACTGATTACATTGTTTTTATGACAAACTGACTAGGTTTATACATTGACATACAAAGTGTCTTATCCTGCATAGAAATATTTCCATCTGAAATACTGTCAAAAAAGTCAAGGAAATAGCTTTATAAGACCCCCAAATGACCGTTGCTAATTTTGATTCAAAATAAGCCCCCTGTGAACTTGCAAAACAATACCTTTTTTGCAACTTTAAGAACAAACTTGTTTTCTCTCACCACAATATGATGTGACCACCTAATTTTATGAATTTTGAACTGTTTGGCTTTGTGCTCACAATTGACACTGGACCCCAGGCTCGAGGCCAGTGATTACTGATTTTAGCAACGGGCAAGTAAACTTACGACCGGACATGTCCGGCAGTGTTTGTGGTTTTTAAAAACCTCACTGATACATTTAATATAAAAAAACAATGAATGATAAATAGAATTTTCAATTCTGTTGAGTATCAAAGTACTGATATGAGATAGATTTTCTCTTAGTGCTTAAAGGGTCTGTGTACTGTACGTTTGGTAATTACTCATAAAATTAATGGCAATACAAACTTACTTGGTAAGAAGTACAGCAGCTTTGGATAGTAAAAAGCATTTTGAGAAACTTTTCACTTCGAATAAGGGCAGTTAAATGGAAACAAAATATCACTTTTTATTCCTAAAAATTGTAATCTGAGAAGCGTTACTGCAGTAACTCAGATTGTGTACAGGTATTCCAATGGCAGATTATTCTTCCTGCGTGGACGTAACCGCTCCAGATTTTCGGCAATATCTCAAAAACGCTATCACCTTTTAAAATGAAATTTTCACAGGTTAGTTTGTGTTTTTTTTGTTTTTTTGTTTTTTACAGGTTAGTTTTATGGTATATATCTACAACTCTATAGAATTGAAAAAGTTCAAACAGTGGGTTCCAATTACCAAATGTATACAATCCTTTAAAGACTGGTTATTTTGATTCTGGTAAATTAAACAAACTCTGGTCTGCAGTCTAAAAATGTTGAACTACAAATCCACTGCGAGTGTGGTCTCGTGGATTTCCCTCCCAAGTTCAAGTATGTTTACGCAAAACTAGAGGATGGGATTAATTTACTCTTCCATAAACAATGGCGCGCTTTCCTTTTAAATGGAAACATTATATGACTTGTGGCTTTTGAACAATGCATGAACATTTGTCAGTCATTACATCCGGGGCTTCCTTCATATGATCCACAGGGCGTATGCAGTCACCAGAGGGAGATTAAAGACATAGTCCACAGTATTTTTGTATTTCTGGTGATGCACAGAGTCTATAATAAACCTCCTGAATTGTAATCATCTGGGAGGTTCTGTATCAACAGTTAGGGGAAACCAAGGTCTGCAAAAGTGCAAGTAGTAGGTAGCTACTTTTTTAGGAATTTTCACATTCGTCACATTTAAAGGGAAATTATACCTTTGGTTTTGGTTTTAGGAATCGTTTGATTGTTTTAACCCTATAAATTACAACAAAACTAACCTGTGAAAATTTCATGGTTGCCTTTTTTAGATATTGCCGAAAATCCGGAGCGGTTATGTCCACGCAGGAAGAATAATCCGTAATTGGAATACTTAATCTGAGAAACGTACTGACAGTAACGTTTCGCAGAAATATTTGGGATAAAAACTGATATCTTTTTCCTTATCCACATTACTTCTAAGTGAAATTATTCTCAAAATGCTTACTATCAAAAGCTGGTGCACTTCTAAACAAGTAGTTTTTTTATTGCCATTAATTTTAAGAGTGATTACCAAACGTATACCTTCCCTTTGAGGTCTCATTCCTGGATCAAGTAAACCACTTTAAGAGTTCCGGAACCGTATAACATTTCTTGGCATTATCCAGTCTGGCACGTCACTGGACAGACCTCTAGACAGTTTGGTTTAATGTCAATCGTCTGAAAGAAGTGACATTACTGTGGTAGACATTAAAATATTTTGATTTTTTTTTCCAAACGCATTCTGTACCTCAGAAGATTTTAACTAATTCAAAGGAAACTTTTGAATTTCAAAACCTCCTCCTACATGTAAGAGATCAGCTAACATTCTTAAGCAGTACTTAAGCAGCATGCAGCATCAGAGTCCAGCTTTCTCCAGAAGACGATCAGAGTATCAGAACCACCCCAACTCATTTAGAGATAGTCATTACATGGTGTTACCGCAAACCTTTCCATATGCAGCTAACATTCGTTTAAAAATAATAAAGAAATAGGCCTATTTCAGGTCTTTTTAAAATATTTCTAGTCCAGTGAAGTTTCTTAGCTACAGTATATGGCCTGTGGTTAAGGCCATGGCCATGATGGGTTATTGTTTTGTTTAAAACAACATTGTCCAACTGATGTTGTACCATGACAGCAAACTATAAAAATGCTGGCAGCATATTTTTTACAAAATTATTTTTTTTCTTCAAGTTTATGCATTGCGTGCATGAATTGTACATTGTTTACATTTGTGGAGGATGCCGGTATCCAGTGTTTTTATATAATAGTAAACTATGGAATTTCATATTTGAAAAGGCAAGCCCATTTTCATTTTGCAAAGGGCACTTCCAGTGGAAATTCTCTGGGAAACTTTTGAAGGGGCACCAACAGGGGCGGATCCAGGATTTTCCAAACGGGGGGGGCCTGAAAATATACCAAGCAGCAAAATCTTCCCTTCCCCATTTCTCCCCCCCCCCCTTCTCTCTCTCTCCCTCTTTTTTTCTTTTCTCCCTCATTTTTTTTTTTTTTTTAATATGAAAAAGGGGGGGGGGGCGTGCGCCCCCACGCCCCCCCCTGGATCCGCGCCTGACCAAGGCCAAGACCAGGGCAACAGACGCCCCTGTGGCCTCCATGTTATTCCAGGCCTGTAGTTAACTATCATCATATTATAAAACTTGGGCCTAGTGCTTCACATAGAGGCATTTGGGGCATATAATAACTTGGTGCCCTTTGAAATGTTCCACCAATACAAAGTTTTTATGTACCCCCACACACAGATCATTATTATTTAATTGGTGGAGACGCATCACGTAATGCATATCATCCATTATTTTGCCATTTAATGTATACTGCCACGACGCTCCAAAATTTAACATTGACTCCTTGCACGATGCAGAACGCACCCCCGCAAAATGTGCATAAAAATTTCGGCCATTTTGGGAGTTAACTCACTTTTGTGTACATTCTGGCTCCGCGTCGTGACATTTTGTCAATAGGAGTCCTTCATGTCCTCGTGTGGATAATTATAGGAAAATTCGGACACTTCGCAGCGTCGTTTCCAAAATAATCAATCCCCGCCCGTTAGTGAGCATAGTAGTTACTTGTTTTTTTGGGGCGTTCCCAGAGAACATTTATAAAGGGGATAGTAATTTTCAGCAGATTCATTGTTCATTAATTACAAACTTGGACGTGCCATATTGCTAAGGCAGTTCGACCATCCTTTTAGAGCCATTGCCAGCCATTAAATGTTTTGAATGAATGAATGAATGATTGAGTGATTGTCTTTAAAGCCATTAGAGACCGTACATACCGCAAGCAGCTTGCACCAACATGCCCACAGCAGCTGCAAACGGGTCGGGTCGCATGGTTTGACCTACTTTCACTCGAACCGAAAAAGGTCAATGTAAAGATCTTGTCTTGAATCATAGAGGTAGAATGGACATGCTTCCAAATGTTTTCCATTTTGTGGAATATCTACATTTCTAAAACAATGCATTTGAAGAAAAACAATCTCCAGACATTTTTACTGGATTTAAAGGTATCGTACACGTTTGGTAATGACTCAAAACAAATATAAGCATAAAAACTTACCAGGTAACAAGCAACAGAGAGCTGTTGATAGTATAAAACATTGTAGGGAACGACTCCCTCTGAAGTAACGTAGTTTTTGTGAAAAAGGTAATTTCTCACTAAAATAATAAAAACTTCTTGCAAGAAGTTTTTATTTCTATCTGAAAGCACACAAATTTGTACAACAAGGGTGTTTTTTCTTTCATCATTTTCTTGCAACTTCGATGACCAATTGAGCCCAAATTCTCACAGGCTTGTTATTTTATGCATACACGTATGTTGGGATACACCAAGTGAGAACACTGGTCTTTGACAATTTCCAAACGTGTTCAGTGCCTTTAAATTGAATAAAACAAATCAATAATATTAATCCATGTCTTTATGTAGAAATGAATGGTTACATGTAAGCACTAGCCTAAGTATCACAGTCGTGACAGGAACAGGATGTACATGTATTAGAAGGGGACCAGTCTATTCTTTTACATGTGTACCAGATTGGCCATTATGAAACGGATGCACATGGGGACCAGATTGGAGGTGGGGGACGGGGGAGGATGGGGGATGGGGGAGGAAATAGACGAGGTTATGACGAGGTTATGAACCAGGATTTAGCAATATGTGTACGATATACGATTAGGATGTCAGAATTTGATGTAAACTAAACAAATATGATCCACATTGAAAACAGAGAGATGACAGACACAGCTCTGGCTTAAGGTGTGAATTTAAAGAAGCTCTGTAGGGCTTTGGGTGATATGACATTTAAACTGTACACATATCCTACTTGAGCATAATTTACATACTGTCGGGCATGATTGATTGATAGTGTACACTGTTTCTAATGCATGAAGCACTGCTGTGTGTGATTTAGAGTTGTGGCACAATTGTCAATTGAAACTAATATTTAACCTACCTTGTGAAGACAAATTGCACACTCCACTCTTGACAGTCATTTTGACTGCATGAGGGCGCTTTTAATATCTAAGGGTGCACCACACTGAATAAACTCCCACAGCAACCAATGTTAAATATTTAAAAATACTCAAGAAATACTTTTAAGTCTCTCAGCCTCTTGAAATACCAATCAAATATATTTTCGGACAACTAATTTCAGATTTCTTCTAAATTTTGGCAGGTCAGCCGTTTGGAATGTTTGCTAATTACCCCAGAAAGAAACACCCCTGAAAATGGGAGGGTGGGGGGGGGGGGGGTTGAGACCACTTATTACTTGAAAAGGTGTGTAAAATGTCAATATTGAAATAATGTGTGTCACTTTTGAAAGAAAAATGTTGTTTCACTTTGTGGGGAGGGAGGGGGTCCTAAAAAAAGAAATAAGTCTCTGTCTGACCTGGAAAATATTTACAAACTTTGGATGGTCCCTAAAAGGTAGACCCCACAACAAATTTTTTTGCTGTCCATGTGTACCATGTGTACAGTATACTGTAATATGCTTTTTCTGCAATCTTGTTGGTTGCCATTATATTTAGTCATAAAAGGTTAAACTGATGTTTGTTTTGGAGAGATTGGCTGCACCTGTTAAACCAATTAGGTGTGCATACTGTATACACCACCATTGACCACTGGTGAAATGTTCTGAATAAAGTCTGATTTGCCTGATAAATTTTACTAGCTGTTGGCTGAAAAATCTCACAGAGAAAAAAGGTCCTTGCAGGTCAGCTGTTATACCAAGGTCAAAAACAAAATCCTTGTTTAGGGTACACAGTAGTATACGCCATACACAACATGTAAAATATGCATACAAGTATGTGTTTAGCAAATGTTAAACATATAAAGCCAGTGGGGCACTTGGTTGTTTTTTTTTATATAATTTTTTGTATAATAATAATAATAATAAACTTATTTCTACAGCTCACATCTCCTGTGCTCACTGTGGCGCTTTACAAATACACCAATATGCCTAAATTATAAATAAAACGATCTTAGTAACTTACAATACTATTCTTACAAAAAATTCAATAAGTACTAGATAAAAGATAATATACCAATATGCCTAAATTATAAATAAAATGATCTTAGTAACTTACAATACTATTCTTACAAAAAATTCAATAAGTACTAGATAAAAGATAATATACCAATATGCCTAAATTATAAATAAAATGATCTTAGTAACTTACAATACTATTCTTACAAAAAATTGAATAAGTACTAGATAAAAGATAAAGATAAACAATTGGCATTAGACAAAAGATAAAAAATATTAACTATGAATGAAAAAACAAATGAATTTAACAGAAATTGTTTTTACAAGGAAATCGAAAAGCAAAAAGAAATAACTTTTAGGTGGGTCTGGTCTTAAGACCCCCTTTAAAACTGACCGTGAAGCTGGATTTAATTTTTTTTAATAAGCTCTAGATAAAAGATAAATATAGACAAATGGAACTGGACAAATGGCACTTGTGCCCCCCCCCTCCCCCCGCTTCATCTGTTGTAAGAGGAAAATTTGGACGCCCTATTTCTCAGTTTAAAGCTAATATGGCTATACCCCGTTTCCACATATTTTTGCAGTCTGCAATTGTTGTGTTGTTGTGAGCTGCTTACATCCATCATTTCACGTACATTGTGTACGTACAATGTATGTATGCACATTATAAATAAGTCATAAATCATTATTGATCGAAAAGAATTACTATTAAAAATTTGCTATTATGATAAAGTTCCCCATGAGGGAACCAATGTTATTATTATTTTTGTTTACTTTGTAGCGGAGCACCCATGCATAAATGATTGCTGTTGTGTACACGTACAATGTAGGCCTACATACATTGTATGTTACAAGTCAACCTATTGAGAGCCTCGTGTTGCATTGTTAATATAGACTAACATGTAACATGAATTTCAACGCTAAAGGGTGTCTAAGTTTGTGACGATGTGATGGCATACACTCACTACATTCACTGAATTGCCGATGGCTCTGGTCTTATGTTATACCATGCCCGATATGGAGCAGAGGGTTGCCCCCCCCCCCCTCCCAAATTCGCAACGAACAATTCGGAAGAGTTGAGCTGTGGCGATGCTTGCAAAACATTTGCAGTGAAAACAGAGATGTGACGTCAGATTCGCATGAAGTATGAACCGTTGACTTGAGTTGGCGGAGCTGTCTTGACTTGTCTTGAGTTGTCGTGCCGGTGATTAGTGCATAATTAGTGTGACCCCCAATAAAAGTTGACTGAGGGTGTATGTTTTTTTCCTCTCTGTATCTCTTGCCTCTCAATGAATGCAAACCCATTATAACCTCATCATAACAAAAGGAAATGAGGCATTGAATGGACGTGTTAGGGTGAAGGACAGGTCTGATTGAAACTCTATACCTTATGATTAGTCAAAAATTATGTACTGTGTTGTGTATCTACACCTGTACAACGTAAGGTTGCCAAGCTGGCATTTACAAATGTCCAGGTTTTTCACAAGACTTTGTGCCCACAATTTTTTCAGAATGAAAAAGTCACCGCTCCATGACAGACAAATGAACATTGAACATTGAACATCTATTTTGTTATTTATAGAATCTGTATTTTGTTGCCTTTGCAAACTGTACAGGAAGCATAACGTCTACACTGTACAATATATGTGATCACTGAAAATACATTGGGTACACATTTCCTACTGTAGGGGCCAACAAAATAAAAAAAATCGGATAAAGGGTAAATAAGTTATCAATGCCTATACATTTTGCTTAAAAGAATTTTACTTTTTTATTTCAAGCAACCATATCAGCGTTATGTTCGAAATAAACTTGTGATGTATGAGAGTTTCATACACTAACATTGACCTCCCCCCTTCCCCATAATGAAACTTTTTTGGGGGGATAGTTAAAGGTAGGGTCATAGATTGGTAAATACGCTAAAACTTTACGACCATAAAAACTGACTTGGTAAGAAGCACTGCAGATGTTGATAGTATAAACTGTTTTGTGAAAGGATTCCCTACAAAGTAATAAGGTTTTTGATAATTTTTCACCCCAAAACATTTAAATCTGAGAAATGATTCATGCGTGAATCTTTTTTTTTTCAAGAACTAACTCTGAGGGTCGATTGTAAATTTAAAATTTCGTTTGCAAATGCTGCGGCCAGAGATGCTGTTGGTACCCGCTGTCACCTCGCTAAACAAGGATGGATTCAACATTCTTGATGAAAATACCGAGACAGTTTTTTTGATGTTTTTCAACAAGTAGACACTGTATTCAGCTGAAACTTTCACAGGTGACTTTTTATTTTATCTTTGTTGGTAATGTGGCCTATAAATCAGCATTACTTTGACAAAATCCAATCTATGACCCTACCTTTAAGGCAATTGATGTTACCAAAAAAAGGTTGCTTAACATTTCCGCCCGACTGACAAAAATGTCCCAAACTGTTTTTCACTTTTATTCCCTCATGCAGACAAATAAGGAAGAACGATAAACAACATTTAATTTTTACATGGCCAATTTGTGACAGAAACAAAAAGTTGTAAACATTTATGATAGCCTAATTTGACTAAATTACAGACTGTTGTAAACCCTTATAAGGTGCTACATAAATCGGTCTCACATAGGCCTAAATCATACAAAATTCAAAACCTGTCTTAAAAAGTGTCTCTCTTTGTTCATTCGCCTTGAGCACCTTATTGTTGGATATGTGAGATATAAGGCTACATTATTATTATATGTACATGTACATTGTACCATACAGGTTTCATGTATTGTCCTGATCATTCACGGGCTATAACAACCTCTGGGATATAAGTGTTTCCGGACAGACAAACCTTGGTCTTTTTATTGTCCAGCCAGTTCTTTAAAGGGTCTGTATACGTTTGGTAATGACTCTGAAATTTTTTTCTCTGAAATCAAATCTTTGTTTTAAGTTACATTCAATGATAAAATCTGAACAACAAAAATACTCATTACATGTTTATAAAATCAGTTTTCGTTTTTATAATAAATACAAAAATAATGTGTTAATTATTATTGAAACAAAATTAAAACTCTGGGACAAGGATGCTTATTAATTTGGTCTTATCTTTTTAGAAACCACTTTCGCAGATTCGCGATGGTCACACGGGCGTAAAATTAACGCTTGACACAGTTTATAGAGGATAATGACGCCTTAACAACCATAGACTGCTATGAAAAGGTTTTACGCTGCAATTACAGCATCTGGCGATTATTATCGCGCATCCAAAACAAGCGTTTACACAAGTTTTGTGATCGGAGGTGAGCACAAAATTCTTAATTTTTTGCAGCAACCGGAAGCTGAGGTCAAGTTTAATTCTCGGGTTTTCTTCTTTATATATTGTTGAATTGATTTTACTTTTCTATTTTTTTTTCACTAAGTATAACATTCCCAACAACATGTATATTTTCATGGTCATAAACCACGTGAAACTAAACTAATTGACAAAACAAAATCTTGCTCAGGTAAATCTCCATATGGTTGGGACCACAATGGTCCCGGAAGTTCAAACATGCGCGAGACTTGCACAGTCTATAAAAACTTACTTGTACAGCAGCTTTGGATAGTATAATGCATTTTGAGAAACTGTTCACTTAGAAGTACAGCGGTTATGGAAAAAAATCTCACTTTTGATCCCCACAAATTTGAATCTGAGAGGCGTTACTGACTCAGATTGTGTACTCCATATGCAGATTATTCTTCCTGCGTGGACATAACCGCTCCAGATTTTCCGGCAATATCTCAAAAACGCTAACACATTTTGAAATGAAATTTTCACAGGTTAGTTTTATGGTATGTATCCACAACTAGGATTGAAACAAACAGTGGGTTCCAATTACCAAACGTATACAATCCCTTTAAGGGAACTAGACAATGACTGAGAGAGCGAGAGAGAGCGCCAGAGAGAGAAAAGTCCATCTTGAAAGGTCACATCCAGGTCAACCCAAGCACTACACATGTTCAGCATTCTCATTATGGTATCACACAAAGTGCAATGTGCCCTAGGATGTAATGTGTGCTGCACAATGTATGTTGGTCTGGGTAATAATCCACAGCGTACATGGTCGCATTAGACAATCCTGCTGAAGAAAGTGGAGGTGGAAATCGGCAGGAATATTATAACACAATCAGAGAATGATATTGCCACCCCTGCTGTCATAATTTCAAGTCGGAAGATGACCGCCGCTCCGATGTAAAATTGTAAGTGAAATTCGGGAGGGAATTGGTTTTTCGCCGATGCAGTAATGGTGCGATCGGTAGACAATGTGAACATTAATGTGCATAGTAATGTTCAGTTGCTGATGTTAATGCCCAGTATGCACAGTGCATGGACATGTCGTCGGCCCAGACAGCACTTGACAAGTGTATGTCAAGATGAGTTTGCAGAATTAGTCATTTGCAATGTGCATGTAGGATTGTACTCTTTGTATGCTGGTACAGGAGAGATTTGCAGACATGCCTTTGAAACTGTTCACTAGGTGTGTTTTTATGTAAGATTATAATTTCCACAAAGGGTATTTTCATTGTACCAGGTCTGATACTTCACGGAGGCAACAATTGCCTCTGTTGCCCCATATCATTGCCTTGGTGCCCCTTAAAATGTTCCAATACAGTTTCCCCATAGGGGTGCCCTTTACCAAGGAGAAATTGCCTGGGTGCCCTTGCCCGTTGAAAAAACCAAGCATCAGGCCTGTTGTACAATACTTCCGCAAACTCTCCTCTTGTAGCCTGACCTTGCATCGCAAGGATTTGACGCTTTCGGTTCAAGGGTGGTCCAGAATCTTAGGGGGAAATATACACATTTCCAGTTACAACACTTTGTTCTCATTTATGAGGGCAAGAGGTAATTCTTTGCTATGTAAAGGGCAACTACAATACGTGTACATTTTTACTGGAACATTTCAAGGGGCACCATAGCAATGACCAGGGGCATGAAGGCGATGGCCTCCCTTACCTCTGTGAAGTATCAGGCCTGCGTATTATTATTATTGGTTTATTAAAAATCAAACATTGCAGCCCAGGGGCTGAATTGTGTTCAAGGTATTGGAAAATACATCACAGATTAACAACTGTAAGAAAAGACAAGAAACTATACGAGGCTGAAAGATTACATTAGGGATTAAAAAATATAAATATAAATATAATAACAAATATACAATAGCAATAAATTATGCAATAAAAATACCAGAGAAAAATATGACCAAGCAGTAAATTTATTGATTGAGCAAATTCACTAGGGAGGAAATGCAGCTGTTTTTGTATCGGGTTTGTCCTGCATTTAACTGAACAGAGTTTGGAAGAGTTTCTCAAGTTGTTGTTTCTAGGGGGAGGGAGCCAGTGACTATAATTGTCGGAGTTGAGAAGTGATGTACCATAACTCTGTAGCTTATCTGTAGTTGATTCAAATAAATACACCTAAGTTGTAGATAATTCTCAAACTAATTGGTTGTGTTATCAATCTCATAAAGAATAGTTGCCTTCCACCTCTAGGAATCACGCCAAGGGCACTCCGTGGATTGTGTTTTCAGTCCCTACCTGACTGTGTGGGGTTTTCCCTCCCACATCTAAAACTGAAACTTCCTTCCTTGACTTCTCTACAGTTGGGTTCTTGGCTAGTACAGTGATTAAAGGGGCACACCGGCTCACCATTTACGTAATTTAGTGAAGTAGAGTCACAAACAATAAATAATTTGATGTTAAAACAAAAGAAATCATAAAATTAGCACGCAATTAACGAAAAATAGTGAAAAACCGGAAATGCGGTCAAAGGTCAGCGTATACGCTTTTCCAGCCGAGTGTGTGCAGCACAGTCAATCCAACACGGGCACTGCCTAAAACCCCCTTGGAACCAAACGTGATTATGGTCTGGCTCCCAACCCCAAGACAGGCCCGAAGCCACGGCTATTGGCAAGCTGAGGAGTTCATGCCCCTAGGTTTCAACGCTCTCTGGCCCCACGGGATGTAGCGCCGGCTGACGGGATATGCCCCCAAGGCTTACGTTGTGATTTCTCCACGCCTTTGGGCCATGCAACACGCCTCCGTTACACGGACTCTTTGAATGCGAATCTTACGTTGGATTTTTCACCATTATTTACATCTTGTAGCGATAATTTGAATACATGATCTTTTTTGTCAATTACTTGTTAATAATTGTGTAAAAAAAAGATTTCAATTTGGTTTGGTAAGTTACTTTTAAACGGCTGGAAGTAAAACTAACTCGGAAGGTCACGTGATTGTTTGAACCAGTTTGTGGTTCAAACTATCACGTGACCTTCGTTTTTGTTTAAAAATGCTCAAAAACGGCTAAATTTGATGATTTTTTTTATAGACTGTTCTTCTTCATTCCTGGAAGACCGTTGAAGTCATATTTTAGTCTATTTTGTAGCCCAAAAAGCCCAATTCAGCCGGTGTGTCCCTTTAAGTTCGCTTTTCTGAGAGTCCTTGGCTTCACAACCAGAATAAATTAAATGAAATGAAAAATGAAATGCAACTTGCAGTTTAAAAATAAATCATTTATTGTTTTAACGATCACCACTAGGCATTGCACCCTAAAGACAACCTGTCATTTATTGGGAAGACACATTTTTTATTTAGTTCCAATCTGAAAGTTCACATCAGTGCCGATCCTCCAGAGAAATAAATCTGTCTTAAATACTGTCAAAGTCAAGAAAATTGTTTTTGGAGACCTTCAAAAATTACTAATTGCTTACAGTATTTCAATTGCCGCATTCGGGATAAGCCTAATAAGTATCAACATGTACAGGTGTTTGTACAAAATCCAAGAAAAAACACAAATTTCCAGGTTTTTTTCTTCTTCTTTTTTCCTCCCCCTCTTAAACGTGACCACCAAGTTTGATGAATCTTAGTTTGATTGACGTGTGTGTTAAAAGCTAGAGGGTGAGAATTAATTGACGCCCCCGAAAACCTGTGATGTATTGTACTGTACATGTAGGCCTACTGTCCCTGTAGGTACATAATTAAATGAATAGCACAAAGAGAACACTATGTCAGGCCTGATATTTCAACAACGGTAATTGCCTCCATTACCCGTGGTCATTTCCTTGGTGCCCCATGAAATGTTCCAATAGAAATTTACAATTTCCTCACAGAGGTGCCCTTTACCAAGGAGAAAACGCCTTGGTGCCCTTGGCCTTTCAAAAAGCGAAGTATCAGGCCTGTAATTTAGATCAAAGATCTACAAGGACCCCTTGCATTCAAGCCACCGTCGTGAGGTCAAATGTGCACGTTTGTACGCGCCACACGCAACTCTCAGCCAATGGGAGGGCGCTGTTTGAGCTTGTGACATCATTATATGCAAAGGGTCTTTAAAGATAAGGTTATACGTTGGTTTTTGTCAACGTAATGCTACTTTACAGGCAAAATTATACAGAAAGATACAGCAAAAGTCACATGTGAAAGTTTCAGCTGAATACAGTATGTACTTGCTGAGAAAACAGCAACTAACTGTCACAAGAACGTGTCCATCCAGGTTGAGCGAGGTCACAGCGGGTACCAACCGCATCTGTGGCTGCAGCATTCGCGAACGGACACCAACCCTCAGAAGTCTGAAAAAACAGTTCATGCATGAATCATTTCTCAGATTAAGATTATCCAAACCATATTACTTCGAAGGGAATCCTTTCTAAAAATAGTTTTTACTATCAACAGCTGCAGTGCTTCTCACCAAGTAAGTTTTTATGGTCTCTCATTTTTGGAGTATTTACCAATCTATGTTTTAAAAAGCCATAAATAAAACATCATTCAATAGCAGTTTTTTTTTTTTAGCCTAATCCGACATCCTCAAAAACCTATACCCAGGCGTGTGAGCCCAGACACTGCCAAATCTTCTGTAATTCATTCAATGGGCGCAAACTTTTCCAACTGCACAGAGAATTAAGCAGAGGGGAAATGATGCCAGGATGTACAATGAAGATAAGAAATGTCAGGAAATAGCATTGGAGTTAAAAGATCGCCTCTGGAGGATTTTGCAAAAAGGAGTACAAGAAAATATCAAATTGTCGTTGCATATGTATATGAAGGAAATGAAAAAATGTATATTCTCAAGGGGAATGACCTAAGCAATGAGGTCAGAATCAGTGATCAATTTCACTTTAAAGGTAGGGTCATTGGTAAATACTCAAAAAATGAATGACCATAAAAACTTACTTGGTGGGACGCACTGTAGCTGTTGATAGTATAAAACTATTTCGAGAAAGGATTCCCTTCGAAGTAATGTGGTTTGGATAATTTTTCACCCCAAAATATTTGAATTTTTAGAAAGGATTCATGCTCAGATTTTTAAGGGTCGGTGTTCATTTGTGAATGCTGCAGCCAGAGATGCGGTTGGTGCCCGCTGTCACCTCGCTAAACGTGAAAACACCGTGGCAGTTTGTTGCTATTTTCTCAGCAAGTAGACACTGTTTTCAGCTGAAACTTTCACCTGTTACTTTTATTGTATCTTTCTTTACAATTTTGCCTGTATATCAACATTACGTTGACAACAAAACAGATGACCCTACCTTCAAAGGCATGATTCATAATTGGTTGTGATCTAAAGATTTTTAAAAACATTTAATTTGAAATCCTGCTTTTTATGTGTGTGGTACCAGCTGATATGAGAAATATTTCCGGCTGGAACAATGTAAATGCAACAATGTAAATGCAACATAGTGAGCGAGACAAGTCACTCCAATCCCTGGGGAGGAGGTTGTGCGTTCAGAAATGCTTTCAATTCTACCTCTGCTGATGCGTCAAAATAAAAGCAAAGTCACAGACCACCATTTTGCTTCTATTATGAAACTCCCATTGAATGCGTGGCACTTGTACATAAATATAGCAGTTGCCCACAAGTACATCATACAATATGATATTAGAGGACGTCCAATTGTCAACATTTTTATATTCGCACAATGAGTATGCAAAATTCCCTGAATTTTTGAAGGAGGTAGTCTGGTGCCATATTTTTCAAATTTGTATTCCATGGTTCAGCTGGAGTTGTGCAACACGGTCATTAGCGCTCAACATGCCCAGTTTGTTCAGTTCTGATTCTGATTATTATTATTTTAATATAATAATTTCTGGTAATGAAACCAAGGATGCCTCATAAGTGAACTTAATCACTGTAGCTCGCAAGCCTGAGGAAACCTGTAAACAAGGGTTGCTTGCTACATGTATGAGAACCAGAAACACCGGGGTTAACCCCCTACTCTTCCATGATAAGTTTTCTTGGTTAAGTGTTCTGGGTTCTTTTTCGTGCACTACCAATGCTAGCACACGGGACCTACGGCTTAATGTCCCATCCGAAGGACAAAGGAATTATGGGTGAGCATCTTGCTCAAGGATACAAGTGTCATGACCGGGACTCGAACCCACACTCTGCTGATCAGAAACACCAGAGCTTGAGTCCGGTGCTCTTAACCGCTCGGCCACGACGTCATGCCATGAAATGAGAGAAATTTAAATTCCAACTGGAATAGTTCAAGGGGCACCAAGGCAATGACCAGAGACATGAGGGCGATTGTCTCCATTACCTCCCTGAAGTATCAGGTCTGTAAAACAGCATTAAATGAAACAATGCCCAAGAGTCCCCCTGCTCAAGGCTTCATTCTGAAATTGGCCCAACTGTACATTTTATTTATGTATTTATTTATTTATTTCTTGTTTATCCTTGGCATTTACTTGCAGACATTCTGTACATACATACAACTGACAATGTTGTACATGTACAGTGTAGCACACACCTTGTACAGAATGTCTGTAGTGCGTCTTGGATAAGACAAGACTAAAGCTACAGTAAAAGCCAATGACCTCGGATGCCAAGAATCTCCTGAGACACCAGAGGGCAGCAAACTTAAATGTTACTTTTGGTCTCCCAGGACACCTCCTAATTCTTGAATAGCCCAAGTACATGTTTGATGTAGTGTGTACAGTAAGCACAGCAGCGACATCACTAAATCACTGAGAGTAAATATCCCATCTAAAATCAAAGTTGTTCTCAGAATTTTTGCGGAACTGAATTAAGTTTTGTAAAACTACTCTATGCATGGCGGGTAAAGCGACAGTAAAGATTAACTTGCAGTAACTCATTGTCTGCGAAAACAGTGAAAACATAAAATGTTAGGGTTTGTTTCCCCACTATTTTCTTGTGACTCCGATGACCAATTGAGCATAAACTTTCACAGGTTTGTTATTTCATGTATATTGTTATTGTTTGTATTAGCGCCATGAGCACTTCTGTGGTTTTGTGCGTTTTATAAGTTTTCATTTGAATTGTTATTATTATATGTTGGGTTACACAAAGTGCTGATACAGGGTCTAATTTCATGGCTAATGGTTACCACAGAACTCTGCGGGTGTGGCGCCCTGTGAAGTAATTCTATGGGCTGTAAGCAGAACCATGAAATTGGGACCTGGCCTTTGACAATTAATGTTGGCCATGTGCTTTGAATGCTTTAAATTGTTATTAGCCTAAAATAAAACACTGTACCTGTACCTGTTGAGGCCAATTGGTTTCTCAAGGTTGGTGCTACAAGTAGGAATATGACCCAGAGTGCTGAATAAAGGGATGTACACCAAGGACAGAGGAAACACAGTTTCCCATTTAAGGAAATTAAAGCTTCTTTTTTTTTTTGGCTTAAAAAAAAAAAAAAAAAATGGCGGGGGGGGGGGTAAATTCATGTTCCATCCTCTAGTTTCAGGGTTCTCCCCATGCACAAGTACATGTATCAGGCCGATATGCGCGATTTGCATGCCGATACATGCACATTTCGGCAGATGCATCCACAACAAAGTATAATATATATTTGTTTTTTTCCCCACAAAAACATAAAGAGAAAACCATATTGAATGCTCCAGATTGCATAGTGGAAAACATTCCGAAGACCTCGTTTCAATTCAGTGTGCTTCGGCCAAACATCCAGAAATTTGGGTCCAGAATGCCCCACAGTTTTGAAAAAACCTGGGGAGAACCCTGAGTTTTCAATTATATTGACCATTTAACCTTTGACATCACATGTTTACAAAAGAGCCAGAGAGCCTGGACTTCCTGCAGGCATGATTTGTGCACAGCGCAACGGATAAAATCTTATATTTGTTGAGATTTCATAGTCTGATTGGTATCACTTTTTGATATGAAAAAAGAGGTTACATCCCAAAACTTGTTCAGCTGTTATTTTTGTATATAACTCTTCAATTTATGTGGAAATTATGACACAAAATGTAAAATTTCCCCATGTGGCCAGTGTAGTATCTTGCCTGCCAGAAAGGCTCTGGAATATATACAAGGTCACTCTTTTTGTAAACAAAGGTTACATGGTCTAGATACATGCCATTCAAAGAAGCTGTAAAGTTTCCATTAAATTCGGCGGTCGTGTTGAAGAGAAAATGACAGAAAACAGTTAATGATTAGTCAGGGATTTTGTGTACTGCACGCTTGGCTGTACAATGTACATATGTATTTGTAAGCTAATAAGTGATTTTTATTAGGAGTTGCTGGGCACGAAATTGGCATAAAATCCACTTGACCAGAATTTGTTTACAAGACCTTATTAAAATTAGAGGGGGAAAAGGCAGGGGGGGGGGAGAAAATAATTATTTACAAGCACTAAGAGAAGATTTGTCTCATTTGTCTTTACAGTTAAGTAATGTAGTGTATACTTTGATACTCAACAGAATTGAATGATAATTATAATTTATCAGACTGAAAGACAACATTTGAGATATATATTTTTCTTATTATCTTAAAGCAAACTTGAATCCTTAATACTGATTGGCTGCCCATGTCAAACCATGTTCCAACGGCACCCCCCCCCAAAAAAAAATAATAACCACAATAACAACAATATTTTGACAAACTAGGGAGACAGCCAACATTAGGGCTAGTAAGCTCAGTTGGTAGAGCGCGGTCACATTAATCTGGATGATTCAAGTTGAAATTTCGTTCTACCAATTTGTCTTTGTTCACCCCAAAATTAAATATATTTATTTATATTTTTGATTAATGCCAAATCTGTACTTTTTCTTTAGTTGACAATCAGTCGACAATCGTTCCGTTTGGATTCAACAAAATTTATAAATAGTGCATCGGATGAAGTAGTTGTTGCTACAAAAGCTCATAATAAGGCCTAAATTTTTTGTTGGATTGCCTTTTTTTTGTTTTTTTTGTTTTGTTGAGTCGGTCGCCATTTTGCAAGGTACATGTACATGTACATGCAGCTGTCACATGTTCACTAGTAGTGCATGCTCACGTGTTTTCGTATCGAATCTGAAGTCACAAGCTGCAAATGCGTTAGAGACTACAAAAGTGGCAAGGCGCGCGATCAGGATAGCCCCGTATTTTACTATATTCGTATATCATGTTTTTATTTTATATTTCAACATTTCTATGACAGAAGAAAACATTTTAACGTAGGCTATAGGCCTAAGTTACAATGGTTTGTATTTTATTTGGGCTGTTCTTCTTATTAAAAATGTCCGTGCACGAAATACACCAAGGCAAACTTGAGGCAAAGTACTAAAAAATGACGTGAAATACTGAAATTTATATTTACTGTTTACGATTGCCCTGTTTGTCATGTACCTGTCGAAAAAATATAACGATGTATGGCTGAATATGTGTCTGTCATCTAGACCCAGTAACTGGGGCACTGTACTCCTTTTTCGAAATTTTGACATCATCGGTCGTATCAGCGCCCCAACTTGTCATTGTATTTTATATCCCCAAGCAAAACTCAATTTGGCCAGTATCCACGGGTGCCCTGCCTTAACCGTGATGACCACGCGGTTGAGGCAGGGCACCCGTCTAAAATTTGACAGGTGCCCTGCCTCAACCTTGCGGTCATCACGGTTAAGATAGGGCACCGTGGATACTGCCGAGAGTTTGATCGCCAAATTGAGTTTTGTTCGGGGAATAAACACTGATAACTGTAACGCTAGTTCGACCGATGTCAACATTTCTAAAAAGGAGTATACAGCGCCCCAGTTACTGGGTCTATCTCTCATCTATATTTTAAACAAAGAACAACCATATTTACCATCTTGTAAGCATAAATATTCATGAAATCAAAATTTTGAAGTGAAAAAAGGGAAAACCAAGGAAGAAAAAAAAAACGCGACCGAGATTTTGCTCCTTTTACGGTCGGTCGGGAAAGGGCAATCCAACACATTTTTTTTTTAGGCCTAATGCAGGTTTTGTAATCAACACCTCTTAGTCCCCGTTTCCAACTTAGATTGTTCATGGCTTCAAATTTAACAAAACAAGAGAAACTTTTGAAAAATATTGACTCGTGAAAAACCGGCACACTATTGAAATGAGAAGCTAACTGCTGCAGAGACCAAACCGGCTCTTTTCAGAGCCAACACTCACTCTTAAGAGATTTACACATGGTTGTACCCGCAAGTTTACTATCTATTTATTTATAGTTTCTTCTTATGCTGCCAATGTTGTCCAGTCACTGAAAAAAGTTAATTTGTTAAATCTTCAATCTAGTGATAATTGGCAATGGCTACGGCTATGTCTGTTATCCGCATGTAGTATTACCCCTAGCCGCAAAATACTGATACATGTACGTACATGTAACTGGACGTATTTATTTTAATTTTAATTTTATTATGAGATATCGCCTTACTCACAAGGCCGGACGGCCACTTCAAGGTGAGGGCTACACTTAACTGATTTGGGCTGTCGACCCAAATCAACTGTCACCAGGGGCACGTTGCCACCTACTCCTGGGGCTGAATCAGGGTTAACCCCTTCACAGTCCGTAAGGATGTATGCATGGGTATCATCTACTAGGAGCCTGGCTGGTAGAGCAGAATGCACTACCTTCCCAACTTTTTATGAAGCAATTATGGTTAAGTGCCTTGCTCAAGGGCACAAGTGTCATGACCGGGATTCGAACCCATACTCTGCTGCTGACAACACCAAAGCTTGGGTTCGGAGAACTAGACCGCTCGGCCACGACACGCCACGTATTCATGTACGTGCAATAATAGTAGTCGTAGGCACAATCTTGGGGCAACCACACAGTCAGGGCGTAGAGCTATGGTCAGGGTAATGAACCTGTTGTATGGACTACAAAGTTGACGATACAAACCACGAAGGTGGCTCTGTGTTGTGCAATTTTCCATTTTTTTTTCACTACAATGGGAGAAGTCACGAGTGTCCAAACCGCAGGGTGAAGTCAACTCCTAGTATGAAACCGGAAATGATAAAAGGAAGTAATTTACATTGTGTTTCATAAATACTTATTGTACAAGTTTGTTAAAGTAGCATGCCATTTACTGCTGACGAAGCATTTTGTATTATCATGAATAGAATTCATAAATTGAGGGGAAAACAAATTTGTACACTTGGATTAACAAGAATTGATTTATTAACAGGATGTACGTATAGTACTCTTTTGAATGGTGTATTCTATGTGTGTTAAATGTACATTTACATATGAGTAGGCCTACATGTACATGTCCCACTTATACATTGTACCTGTGCCCTAAGAGTAAGATTGTATTTTAATAACAATACGTATTTGATTTTTTTTCCCAACTTATTTAAATGCAGGTTTTTCCCTAAACTTTTTCAGTGGCCAGCAGGACCAGTTAGCTTTTCATTCCGCTGGTCTGTCAGCTTTTGCACTTGTCCGTCGTTTAATATTAAATAGGGATGCTTTTCAACACTGGACTAGCCAGCCGGACCACTTGGAATGAATTTTGACTGGTCCTCGGGTGTTTTAACTGGCATTTGGACAGTGGACCACTGTTAAGGGAGGTCGCTGAAATGCAGCCTCGCTATCATGGCCAGCGCGCCATATTGATACATGTACCTCTCGTCACTAACCCCTGGTAAGGAAACACTAAAAATCAACGCTGATTGGCGCACCAAAAATTACTGCTTTGCGCACACACTTGTTAAAAACATTTGAGGAAGGCATTCTGGGACAGAAAAACGAAATGGCGCGACGAGATGGCACACCACTGGGAACGAGGTTGGCTGTGTATGTAAATTGTATACTTTACATATAGATTTTATGTATACTGTACATACATCATGTAAGCTGTACATGTGTGCAGGTGTTAAGATTAACATGCCAAATTTGTCTAAAAGGCCACAGAGGCCATTGTCGCTGTTGCACTGGTCTTGCAGAGCTGCCAACATTTGAAGCTTGCAATCACAGAGATTTTGCCAACAATCAGGGAGATATTTAGAACTTACTACATTCAACATAGTAGGGAAAAGGTTTCCATAATCAGGGAGACTTTCAAATTTGCTAATCAGAACAAGGAAAGATTGGTTAAATTTTCAGGGAGCTTTCTGCAGAATCAGAGAGAGTTGGCGGCTCTGGGCCCAATTTCATAGAGCTGCTTAAGCACAAAAATGGGCTAAGCAAAACAAAATTATGCTAACCAGATTAAGGTTACCAGCCAAAATACCTTGTCACATGTACAATTTGTGACTGGTATCCTGCTCATTATTGCTAAGCAGGTATTTTTTAAGCAGTTCTATGAAATTGGGCCCTGGTGTTGGCTCTAGCAGAGTCATTGAATATTCAATATAATATATTATGCACGCCTAATGTACATCAAAACCAGGACGACAAATGTACGCATATTTATCAGCAGAAAGATATTGGATTAAAAACAAAATGTTGGGACTACAGGATGTATTGAAATGGTGTTTTTATAACCACGGGGCATTGTACTTTGATTTTAACAAACATGTATACAATGCACATTTGTGTTGTATGATGTACACGTACAAGTATATGTACAGTACTTGTCCTACATAAATAGATACTTGCTCTTGTAAGGGCGAGGTTTTTTATTTTCCTCTATGACAAGAATAGTGGGGTGTCGTAGCCGTTTAGGCAGTTTAGGGCGGTAGACTAGAGGTCTGTAATTTACAGAATGTTGGTTTCAATCCTGTCCTGGTCAGTCGCGAGACTTGCGTCCTTGAGTGAGGCACTTTATCATAATTGCTTCTCTCCACCCAGGAGTACAAATGAGTACTGGTGATAGCTGTTGAGTAAACTGTGATGGACTGGCAGCCTGTCCAGGAGGAATAGAAATATTCTCAGTCGTTTAATGCCAATGAAACTGGATATAAATACCGGCTTGATGAGCCATATTGGCTCTGGTCTGGACAGATTTTTCTTCTTCTTTTTTACCATGAGGAGAACTGACAATTTCTATGGGAACATTTCAGAGGGTGCCAAGGCAATGATCAGAGGCATGAGGCAATTGCCTCTGTTGCCTCCGTGAAATACAGGTACCAGGCCTGCCAGTCTCATTGGCTACCTATTAGAGAACATATTCATTTTAAGATTGCTCTTCTTGTTTTTAAAGGCTTGAACAAAACTATACTCCACGATATATTTCCACTTTACTGTCACATTACACTCCACCAAGATTTCTTCGGTCCACATTTGACATCACTCGCTTGAATGTTCCCCGAGCAAACAAAGTTCTAGGTCAAAAAGCTTTCAGTGTAGCTGGGCCAATGATTTGGAACAATCTTCCTACTGTCATTAGGGAATCTGTTAATTTATCTACATTTCGTAAAGCTCTTAAGACTCACCTTTTTCCATGTTAATTGCTTTTATGTGCACTATGATCTTGATGGAATAGCGCCTTATAAATTTTAATTGTTATGTTATGTTATTGTGGTTTACATATGTACAATACCAACAAGAGCTTTTGCTTGTGCACATCAAATCTAGCAAATATAAAACCATTTTATGAACTTGAAAATAATCTCTTTATGAGATTTTACCACCACACCCATTTTTTTGACTCACCCAGTGGACTAGCAAAAGAAGGGTTTTAACTCGTCCGCCGCTGTTTTCACTTGCATTTGATGTTTAAAAAAAATTACACTACCTAAGTACTTATAAATAAATAAATAAATAAGTGCTAACAATATCGTTGGATAAAGGACGCAGAAGCGCTATATTTTTCCATATTCCACTAGCCCTTTTGTGATAACTAATAATGTTGTTCGTGTGTATTATAGGTATCTTACACGTTTGGTAATGACTCTGAAAATTAATGGCAATAAAAAATTACTTGGTTAGAAGTACAGCAGCTTTGGATAGTATAATGAATTTTGAGAAACTTTACACTTCGAAGAACTGTGGTTATGGAAAGAGATGTCACTTTTTATCCCAAACAATTGGAATCTGAGAATTCCAATGCAAATTATTCTTCCTGCGTGGACATAACCGCTCCAGATTTTCGGCAATATCTCAAACACACTACCACCTTTTGAAATGAAACTTTCACAGGTTAGTTTTATGGTATTAAATCTACAACTATATGATTGAAACAAAAAAGTGGGTTCCAATTACCAAACATATACAGCACCTTTAAATGAAACATATATCTTTAACCACTGATGAGTGAATGACTATTGTGACCAGTGGCTACTCCTACAGGATGTACAGCCATCGTCAACAGCTCTGTGGAGCTGAAACAGGAAGGATGTCAAAAAAAATATGGAAACCCCTTCAGAACAATTACTCATGTGATGATGTTTGGATAAAAATACCAGCGAATGATTGTGTGGTTAGTCAGTTGTACAGCTGGAGACTGTGATGAAGCAAGCAGTGAGCTGCACAGACGTAGTGGACATGAACGCGTAACTTCTGTTTCTGTAAAAGTGGGTGTAAGAGACCATCTAAAGTTTTCTGCATTTTTTAGGTCGTACAGAGACTACTCCCTCCCCAAAGTAGTTAATACTTATCAACATATTTCTTTCAAAATTGATTTACATTATTTAATAATCAACATTGTACACAACTTTTAAAGTTGTAGGGGGTCTTTGAAAGACCCCCCAGTTATACACTTTGTACGCTAAACCGGGTGTTATTGGTTCAAGTCCTACTGTAGTAAATGTTTCTTTTTTCAACCCCAAATTATTTAAAAATTTACCCAGCCAGTTTCCCTTGTGGCTTATTACTTGATATTTGAAATGAAAAAGTCACATCTTCTTAAGGTGATCCCCACTGGCTGTCGCTTCCCAGGTTGTATCGTAAACTTGGGTGCAATCCCTGGCTACACGGCAGCTAACGCTTGTATGGCTTCTGACTGGAACCCCCGAACAAAGATATTGACAAAATAGGGATACCGCCAACATAGGGCTAGATAGCCTAAATGGTCGAGAGCCGGCACGTCTGAAGTCCTTTTACCGTCAAGTCCTTTAACAGGAAAGTCTCAAGTCCCAAGTCTCAAGTCTTTTTACTGGGCAACAAATTTAATGGATAACAAATTTCATGTGTTTTTCACTCGATAAACAAATAAATTGAATTGAAAGTCTCAAGTCCCAAGGATTAAATTTCAAGTCCTTTTACGGGCAAGTCTCAAGTTCCAAAGGTCAAGTCTCATGTCCTTTTACAGGGAAGTCTCAAGTCCCAAGAGTAAGTCTCAAGTCCTCTTACCGGAGTCTCAATTCCGACTAGATAAGTTTTAAGTCCTTTGCATCAAGTGTAAAGTCCAAAGGGTCAAGTCTTGAGTTCTTTACAGCAAGGCACATGCAAGGCTCCAGTGTGGGATTCGAACCGGGGTCACCACAGAGGTGAAATGTGGGGAAGAAACCCATTGAGCCAACCTGAATATCCAAAGTCCTTTGAGGCAAGTTCCAACTCCCATGGGTCAAGTCTTTTCCCTCAACGATGGCAAATGTTTTCAGCCGAAATGGGAGTCTGGTACCAACCGTAGATCCTTCTGTAAAATGTGGCCATGTCCAATTTGGCGGCTACAGCTACGGCTATGGCTAGATTTACTGCCTCCCCATGCATTGAAGTATAGGATGTCCTCAGAAACACCCCTAGTCGTAGCTGTAGCTGTAGCCGCCAATTCGGGTATGGCCTTAACCTCTCAGTTGAAAGTACCATGATTTGGATTTCTGATAATCACTCGGATTATACCTTACGTCTTGAAGACTGTTGAGCTGTTCCCACATGATCCGTGTCCCCGACACTGACTTCTTGAGGAGGTGAGAGAAGAGAGTTCTAGACTCGGTAGAGAGTGACTCATCATTCTTAACCCTGCCTGCTGGCTGCCCCACATACATACATGGTATGAATCTCTAAACAGTGGTCATGCATGCCAGAATTATCTTCCAAGACAACGTACAGGTTGATATGACCATGGGAAATAAAATGTTTAGTACCAATCTTTGCAAGCTCACTGATTATTATTACATTTCACACCAGATACTGATCCTCCAGAGAAATATCTGTCCCAAATAGGTGAATGTGAAGCACTCCTGCAGTTCTCGCTACGCCCGGCGCCAAAGCTCCGTTTTACTTTCTCTGCTTAGTTAGAGCACTATATAAATGGTCTGCATTGTTATTAATTATCAAAGCTGGAAATTGTGTGTAATTTTCTATTAGATTCACCCATTTCATCATGCTAAAGGATTTCTTATGACAGAAACTTATAATTCTGAGAAGATCTTAGTCTTTGAAGAAAATTTGGAAAGCGAAGTCCAACTATTAAACTTTTGGAACATAAATTTTCTCCACATGGTTCTTCCCATACACAAGCTAGCATATCGGGCCTATGTGTGCGAATTGTGTGCCGTTATGCACGAATTGCGGGCCGATGCGAGTTAAATGATAATTAAATATATTTGTTTATTTGTTTATTTATTTACTTCAGATCAAATAATATGAAATAAACTATAAAGGAATCATCACAATCACTATATAAAAGGGGGTTTGTGTGATTTTGATGTTTTTAATTGTTTTGTTAAACCCATTTAACTCCTACATGTAGATGACATTTTCTGTAAACATTTTCAAAAAACTAAAAATGCAGTGTAGCCTTAGTAAATATTTGAAGAATTGTTCTTGTTTTTCCTAACATGAATAACCTTTCTTCAAACATATTTTCAAACCTAACTGTGTGAACGGAGCAAAGTTTGACTGAAAAGATCATTGAAAAGGCTGTTTTTATGATTTAAAAAAAAAAGGGGGGGGTCGGGGGTTTTATGTGGCCTAAGTTGAATTGAATAGAATGCTTTCAAAAATTTGCATGAACATGTACCTCAAAGTGATGTTGAAATACCGTTTCAACTGATGAGGCAACTACACTTTAATACGAATGTTTGAAAGTGAAATAGGCTGCTTTTGTTTTGAAAGAAAATGACCGTGAAAGCCTATACACACAAGTCCTTTTAAGGAAACACAATGCAACAGTTTTGTCATCTCACACTAGTGACTTTGCAAATATTGTGGACAGAAACATTCCTGTCAAAATACATAAGTTGCAAAATCATTAAACATTACTGTCACGGCACATGTAAGAATGTTTTGTGCATGCATACTCACGTAGCCTTCGGTGAAAACAAGAAAAATCTAAATGTTTCATTGGGGCCAATGTTTCTCAGAAAGCTTAGGTATATCTCAGCCATCCCTTAATATTGTTTATCTCCATGCCTCAGTACATTACTGGATAGATCAGAAACACAGCACGTCTACCCTGAGCCCATTTTAAAGGGTCTTATATGTTCGCTAATTACTCTGAAAATTAATGGCAATAAAAACTTACTTGGTAAGAAGTACAGCAGCTTTGGATAGTATAAAACATTTTGAGAAACTTTTCACTTTAAAGTACTGCGGTTATGGAAAAAGATCTCACTTTTTATCCCCCAAAATTTGAATCTGAGAAGCGTTATTGCAGTAATGTTTCTCAGATTTTGTATTCCAATTGCAGATTATTCTTCCTGCGTGGACATAACTGCTCCAGATTTTCGGCAATATCTCAAAAACGCTACCACCTTTTGAAATGAAATTTTCACAGGTTTTATGGTATATCCCTACAAATACGTAGGATCGAAACAAACAGTGGATTCCAATTACCAAACGTATAGAGACCCTTTAAACCAATTTTCTGCTAATGACTTTTGTCTTTTTATCTAGCTCTTGTTTTTGTATATATAGCATATTAAGGCCTTTTTGCGACAATACTGTGCTGTACATGTATAGTTTTCTTTTAGTATTATTATCATTCTACAAATACAATCCGACAAATTAAATCGAAACCAAGAAGAGTTGAGCTGCTAATTTTCACTGTGCCATTGCACTATATAGCAACATCTGTGTTTGCGTTTGTGTTTCATGTGTACATCCAGCTCTTTGCACATTGATGAAATTTTATTTTATTTTATTTATTCGATTACACATCCAGCAGCAAAATTAGCGACAATAACAGGATGAATAGGAAACGAGAAGAAATGCTCAGGGGGAAAAACCCACGTAATCAGGTAGGGACTGAAAACCAGTCCACATGCAAGGCTCCAGTCTGAGGTGGGATTCAAACCGGGGTCCACAGAGGTGAAAGGCAGGGAAAAAACCCACTAAGTCATTCTGATCCCCTAAAATTAAACAAGCTTTACACAAGTTTCTGAGTTCAAAACTTAAAATACCGCTAAATAGTTTGTAACAATCCTTGGTTCATGTTTTGATGAACCAAGGGCTGAGTGGACTTGACTTCGGTGTTTCTGATCAGCAGAGTGTGGGGTTCAAGTCCCGGTCTTGACACTTAGGTCCTTAAGCAAGACGCTTAACCATTATTGGTTTCGTCCTTCGTAGGTCCCATGTGTTGTGTAATGCATGTAAAAGAACACACTTGCCGTAAAGAGAAGGGGTTCGCCTCGGTGTTTTCTGGTAAGGTTGGCTGCAGATTGTACCACAGCACCTTTATGCTATGTAAAGAAATGGGTCTTTTAATTCGAACATAGCTCCACATACCTTGTAGAAAAAATAATGAGTGCTTTGAGACGTCCTCGGGTGTGAAACAGCGCTATAAGAACTGCATATTATTAATATTAATATTTCACTGATTTATAGATAATTTTGAAATAACTGGTACATCTGTGATTTTCAATTTGATGTTCATTACAAGGCCCCTCCAAAAAATAATAAAAAATAATAATAATAGTTAAAATTCATTAATAAAAATTAAAGTACAACTTCATGTTGCATGGCGTGATTTTCGCTGAAACATTTTTTAACAGAATTTTTTGGGGGACAGATGATGCCGTTTTAAAACAAAAAACCATACACAAATATTTGCATATGCCACGAAAATTGCTAAAAATCCATGTAACACACTTTGCGCTTTTTGTGCTTTATAAATCTCTCTTTATTATTATTTTCATTATTATTAACGCTCAAAATTGTTTGTGCAGATAATGTAGGAATCCCAACAATAATTGATTTTTAGTTTTTAATAAATAACTACCAGCAATCATTGACAGGCATTTTCGTGCAAGCTTGTAACTTTCCCCAACTTATAAAAATAGCAATTAAAGTTTTACATCTAAATTTCGGGTCAAATCGGCAAAAAAATGGACCTAGCATCTTTAAGTATGTCGCAACCTTCCAGGTGTTTTGTAACTCTAGGAAAAAAGGTGCCTCAAGTGTAGGTGAATCCATGATTGTGGCAGTGCAACCATTACATGCACAATACATGCATATATTTGGGGTAGGCACAATTGTATAGCGCCACCAATTGACACAGACAGAAGACAACAATATTGTGAGCACACAAACATGCAGTAGGCCCTCTTGTGTTGAGTTGAAAGTTATTGCATAAGCTCAACTTGGGAGAGGCGTCATGAAGTCCCCATTCAGGGACCAATAGTACATTGGATTTCCTCTTTGTAATTGACCCCGCCTCCAAACTTTACGCCCTTCCAAAAAAAAAAGGGGGGGAAGGGGATGATGAAGTTGGAATTGGAAAATATATTTTTTTAAACACTGAATAGTTTCAATCTGAAAGTTCACTCTTTATGAAGTCCATTTATTCAACCTAAGTGATTTGCATAACATTGGTAGGAGTGAAAATATAAATGTTCACAGATTTGCACACAACTTACGTGGTGTACAGATGGTCATGGTGGAAACTCCTTTTAAAATAGTTTTGCTTGAAGTACAGTAGTTTGTGAGGATTCAGTAAAATAAGTTGTTTTGATAATTGCAAGTCCAAAACTCATTGTTTTAAAACAGTGAAAACATTTTAGGTTTTTTCCCACTTTTTTCTTGTGACTTCAATGACCGATTGAGCTTAAACTTTCACAGGTTTGTTATTTCATGTATATGTTGGGTCACATCAAGTGTGGATGATACTGGTCTTTGACAATTATCAATGTTACACATGTGAGGTTTTTCAGCACTTCTTTGGAGAATAACATTGTAATGTCGAGAAAATAGCATTTGAAGACAAAAGTGTGGCAGTCCCATGTTGAAATCTTTGCAGAAAAAATGAAGTAGCCCATCACCGTTTAACCAAAGATGATTTGGAAACGGCTGTACCTCGATTTCTAGACCAACATGTAAATCTAGTCGTTGATTCGGGCTTGTGATCCTGCTCTCTGTATTCTCGTTCTGTCCCAACTTTAGACTTGTCCACCAGTGTGTCCGACCTAGTTCCTCCAGCTATCAGAATGTTTGAGCGTGAAACCAGGCTTTCTGCTTCTTCTCACCCATACACTCTTGCTTTACTGAGATGTAGAGCCATTCTAACAGCTTTATTCCACGTACTGCATCTCTTTGGAACTCCTTGCCTGGTGCATGTTTCCCTCCATCCTACAATCTAGACTGTTTTAAGAGGAATATCAATTCTTACCTCCAGCTCTCCCGAGTTATTTCACATTTAATAATTTTCTTCTTGTAGCCCCTTACCAAGAGTGGCTTTTCAGCCTTGTTTGGGGCGAACATGCATAATTGTTTTTGGTTGTTAAACTCTAGTCAGGACCAGTCCCAACTTGAGTGTTACAGTTGGGACAGTACACTTCGGACGGCCCAGTTTGGACTACCAAGTTGGGACGACCCAACTATCCATGTATAGCTGTGATGGCCCAACAATAGCTGTGACATTTGTAGCTATTCAAGACAATGGAACAGTCCAGTAGACTTGGTTTTTCAAACTGCTGGGTGGCCACAGCCTTGAGAAGTGGGGGGGGGGGGAGGGAACCCATTATGTGAGGGAAACTATGCAGCCTGGCCAGGGTAGTTTTTGCAACTGTTGAATGGGTGTTTTTCTACTCCTGGTATGAATGGGGAGACATTGTCATGGGCCGAGCCAAGGGTGGCAGGGGAATGGGTAATGGGCGTCAATTCGTCCCCCCATTGTTGGGGTGGGGTGGGGGGGGCATGCATGTACTGGAGAAAATGCTTAACTTTGAGATTTGATTATTTTATTTTGACTCTGTATTACTCTAGAGATGGACAACAAATTTTCCCGCTGGAGTTCTTACTCAGTTGAGAAAGATGAAGGCTTTGCTTCCATACTGTTTCTTGACCTCCATTATTGTCGCAAACTTTCTGTGTATATTTGGCACATTAAGCTTTTCTTGTCATACTTGCCAAGTGTTTGTAATAAAAATATCCCCCTAAAACTTAGCATGGATGTTACTTCATGTCAAGGCATGATATGTTAACTTAAGTAGAATTTGAGAAAATAGAAATAGCTGTTGCAAACTGCAAAAAATAGTTAATGGCCTGACGATTCGCCCCTAGCACAAGTAGCAGCTTCTTTCTCAAAGGCTAAATGACTCTGCTGAAACGTCAGGTCAATAACTATTTTTGCATTAAGTAGAATTTCCCCGTAGGTTTTATTCAAGACTCGCACCCCATATAGAAAATATTTATGTATAGTGCTCAGCCAAGAAAAAGCAGAGAACCAGTAACAAACACCATGCGTCACCTGGCATTTTGCCTGGTAACCATTTCCTTTCCTCAGCTGAACATCAAGCAGTAAACCGACTTTGATACACCAAACTGCAGATAATTCCTAAAGTGAAGGACTGGGACAAGTCCGTGGAATGCCACATTATGCACGCAGAAAAAGAAACACCCCTTTGAAATTAGTGGTGGGATGGTAAGAATGTGGTGTTATGTAACAGTCGGACCATAGAGCTGCTAAGACCTCAGACTAGACACTCTTGTGGTAGGACCATGCTGCAGAAAAGGGTACCCCTTAAGTGGGTGTGTAGGGGGCCTTCAATGGGGTTTTATCAGACACTAGAGACAGGGCTGCAAATATGGGTTTTTCTGAGGGCTATTGTGGAAGTTAAATTATCAATGTCCCTCTTGTCTGTAGAATAGATGAATAGTTTAATTTGAATATAACCTTCCTGATGTTAAATTTAAAATACCCCTTGGCAAAAAAAACACACACAAAAAACCCGATTCCACATTAGTTAACTAATTTTGTAATAAATAAAATAATAATAGGCATTTATAAAGCGCCAAATCAATCTAAAGAGATGTTCAAGGCGCAGAAAAGCAGACAATGTAAACAAAACAATACATGTACATATTTATCCAGTGAAAAGAAAACAAAATAACAATTAGGAATAACAAACCAGAAATATTACGGATATCTTGAGGAAGTTTGTCCAGAGAGAAGATCCAGCATGTGCGAATGAACGATCCCCCCATAAGGTGTAAGGTTTAGAAACAACAAGTGAAAATAAATTGGAGGACACACAAATCTACAGGAAATTTTTTTTTTTCATTTTTTTTTCTTCATACAACACATCAAGTGCCAGAAACGGATGGTTGTTGATTGGTGCAGCTGTACGTTTATCAAAAAAATAGTGGACATGAATTTACTCTTCATAAAAAATTAATGAAAGGTACATGCATTTGGAAGCTCAATTTTGTAGGCTCAACCTTCAAATATCAGAAAGTTTATTTGTCTAAAACAATATTCAATTGTAAAGCAGAATGCATTACTGATGTTGAAATGGAACATATCCTAGGTTCCTGCAACAAATTTTTGTTAAATTCCAATTCCCTTCTACAGCCATATTACCCAGTCCATTCATGCACCATAGCTCTGCATGTTGTACATTATTCACATGCGTAGCAGAGGGAGTGGCAGTTTACGTTTCCATTCCACATGGCCAATCCATACAGACTTTGGGCATCATGCCCACACTGCATGCTCCTGTGTCCATAATGTTATGTAACATGTTTTGCCCTATGTAAACATGGAACTGTTAGGCACCAAGCTGGCACCATAAACTGTACATGCTTGACCTCTCTTCTGTGGAGGAAGGAAAAGACTGCTAATCTAGACTCTGCTGTCTGAGAATTCAACCCAGAGATCCCAGGCTCGAATTTGGTGGGAAAATCCGCAAGACCACGGGGCTTGTAGCTAAAAACTTCTATAAATGGACCATTTTTGTTTACAAGATCAGAATAAAATGTGAAAAAACTGTCCACACAGTTTAATACGTAAACTGTTTATTATTTCAACAGAAGATTGATCTCATTTGTCTTTTGGATACTCAACATTATTTGAAAGGTATTTATCGGACTGAAAGTCAATATTGAACATCATTTGTCTATTTTTAATTATATTATACACAGTGAGGTATAACTATTTTCAATTGAAAAACACAAGACTGCTGGACTTGTCCAGTGGTGAGTTTACTGGACTGACACTAAATTCACTGGATGTGGTAAATGTCCAGCCCTGGACCCCAACAGGGCCCCATGTCATTAATAAAGCACCATCTATCTATGACCAAACATATTCCGAGGCGCTGGAAACAAGAAGAAAAACATACATTACAAGATACTTTAATCATGGAGCTATAAACTAGAAGTATACAGGAGATGTAATTAAGAGCAAATTAAAGAGAGATTTGCTCACTAACAAAAAACAAGTGGATAAACACAATATATAGAGTCGGTCATAGGCAAGGCCGAATAAATAAATAATAATAATAAGACTTGTAATGCGCACATATCCACCCCTAAACAAAGACAAAACAGACACAACAAAATTAGTCCTTGAAAACCTGTGACATAAGATAAGTTTTGAGAAGAGATTTGAATTTTGTGGTACAAAGACAAGATCTAAGATTAAGCGGTAGAGAGTTCCAGATGCGTGGCGCAGCTGAAGAAAAAGACCTGTCACCCCATGAGTGTCGAGACTTGGGTTCAACGAGGAGAAGCATGGAACTTGATCGATGTGTTTTAAGCATGCTTTTGAAAATGTCCAGAGATTCTGTAGCTCGGAAATTTAACGGTAAAGAGTTCCAGAGTTTGGGAGCAGATACTGAAAAGGCACGATCCCCATAGGATGTGGTTGTTTTAGGGACAGTTAGAAGAAATTTGTTTGTAGATCGAAGATTCCTTTTCCCATGCTGTTTTAAGCAAATCGAGGCCATAAGCAAACAATGGGTACTTACAGTTGCAGAAAGCTCTTTGTTATTTATTTCTATTTATTTATTTATCTATTTTATTACACATCCAACAGCACAATATATAGCGCTAATAACAGGATGAATACGAAACGAGACGAATTGTTTAGTTTTAGGGCAAGCTTAAATTTAAGTGGGCAAATGTTATTTTTTAAATGTAATTTTGTACTGCTGAAAAAGCATTGTCTTACCACAAAATTGACAGACTTACACCAGCGTTATTCTTGAGCTGGGGTAACACGAACATTGCATTCATGTGGTCGCAATGGTTTTGGGCTTAAATTCAATTTCGGCCAACGGGGGAAAACTGAGGTGGGAATTTGCGATGGGGGACACAGAAAATACCCCCCCCCCCCCAGCGCTGCCGCTGGGTACTGTCATTTGTCAATAATAATAAGAAACATTTTATAATATTCAAACCAAGTCAAGTTTATGTCCTTGGATCACTAAAGTTGAATAATAAAATGAAATTTTCAGCAAAAAAATCATGGGATAACAAATAACTGAGGAAGATTTCCCTGTGAAACCATGCAATCTTAACCTCAAACAAGGTCCCTGTACATTAACTGATTGGGTTTATCAGGGATTAAACAACTGAATGGCTAAGCCGTTGTACAATCAAGCAATAATCACATGATAAGAGGCAAGGAGCTTACATATACTGTTCAGTGGAGGTAAAATATTTGTGATTAAAAGATTTAAAAAGCCACTAATGAACAGGGCATGTTAAAATCTTGCATGTAGGTTACTACTGTACCACTATTAATAATAACAGAACTTACAACATGCACATATCTACCCTTTAGAGTGTTCATGGTGCCTACAATTAGAACATATTATACAAAAACCTCTACAAATACATACATAGGAAAATGACAATGAAAATGCATTCGTGCAAAGCCACAATCATGGGTACACTTTTTGTTACAATGACATTAAATGAACAACAGATTAATACTGAGTAACTCTTTGCAGATCTTGTGTTCGACAAACTCAAGCACTTTTTATTCATCATTGACACAGCGATTGTTAATTGATATATAAATAACATTGAGATAACTGCTACATTAGTGTTTTTCAAACTGTTGTTCATAGAATGGACATGAAAAAAATGTGTAGCTGTGCACATTTACAATGAGCGAGAAAAGGCTGAAGACATGAGATGCATTTTGAGTTGAAATTTAAAAATACTTAAGGAACTAGATGTATGTGCAGCGGTAACAAATTCCACAAACGAGGAGCAGCTGTTAGCAAATGCCCTGGCAAATTTCCTTGCATCTATTACATAGTTTTATTTTATTTTGTCTGCCTGTATGTTGCTTTCTTGTTTCAATGGACAAATAAATGAATAAATAAATAATAACAATAACAGTGGATAAAAAGGGGGGAGAAGTTTGTTACACTATGGAGGTAAAATACTGCATATTGAGCTCTGCCTAGATCATGATCGACTAAATTATGTATGAATTCATATCAGGTTGTATTGCATTATGAAAGCTTTGCATTACTTTCCTGGAATTCATTGTTGAGTTTAAGAGACTAGGAGGTCGTTTTTTCTTGAGTAGGTAAATTGTGGAGGAGCAAGATGCACCATCAGCACGCACTTTTCAATGTCATAAAATGTATCCTTGTGCGCAAGGGGGTCAATGGGAAAATACAATTAAAATACAACAATTTACAGGAATAAAAAAGTAGCTAGTAGTAATAATTAAGTCAAGTAAAATAAATAATATGTTGCTCGTCCCCACCCGATCCGATTTTGGACGCCGCATCAATTTATTTGTTATTTGTTATTTAATTAAAAACCAAACAAATTATTTTTAAAAAAATCTAAAAAAATCTACGAAATTAACAAAACACTTTCGGAGCCCTAACTCTATTTTGAAGTGTATCCTTCATTTTTATTGAGCAATTTGATCATCTTTCTTGCATCATAGAGTAGGAACGTAGGCCTACAAAAAATGCTATTTCCACAACGCAATTGTGAGAAAAATCTTCATTTTCGAAACCTTTTTATTGCCCTTCACGTTTGCATGCTTATAGGCCTACAGCTTAATCTTGAGGACAAACAGAACATGCTCATAAATCATAAAATCATCTTCAAATGGCGGCCTTCTAAGACATGGTGGCCATCTTTGAAAAAATTAAAACAAATTGGAAATAACAAATAACAAGGACCTCCCGCTCCAACTTTTTAAAAAGTCCATACAAGCAACATGTTATTTATTTTACTTGGCCTAAAGTATTACAAGTGAGCCTAGAAGTGACAAAGGCATAAACAATTGTTAAAAATTATTTTAAATTAACCCAACCAGTTTCTCTTGTGGTTTACTACTCGATAGGAATTCAATTTACTCTTCTTGAAAATAAATAAGTACTTTCCCTGTTATCCGGTCGTATTAATAGTAGTCACTAATGACAAACGGAAAGTCCAGGCTTATTTCCTTCCTCCAAGGTACAATTACTCGGCCAAGTCGAGGAAATAACAATCAACTTTGTATTTCAATCTTTGTCTATCAAGCTGCAATATATAACAATTGAGCATTCATAGATCATTACAACAAAAAAATTGTTTGTATAAAATATCTTGGGGAAAAAGCTGGTGAGGTTGTGATGCAGTTTGTTGATTATCATCAAATTTTAACACGATTTTAGAATCGTAGCACTAGAGCAATAAAAAGACAAGTTTTCAAGAAACAATCTATACAGCAAAATATATACAGTGTATATACTGTCCTACTGTACACATGGTGTTACCCATGGGTACCAGCTAAAGAATATGTACACACTGAGGAAATAAATTTTGTTGTCAGGCCACAGTGCAGGGGCACACACTTATGACCTCTGACCTATTGCCACTCCCCTTGGTCAAAAGTCAACCATGTGAAGGCTGTGAAAGCTGTGCTTGTGGTCCACTGACCCTTCTGGCTATTATTATGTTGGGTACTACATTTTAAAGTCTTTTTTTTCCCTATATGCCCCCCCTAAACAAATAATAAAATAACTTAATAAAATATAATAATAATAAATAAATGAAAAAACTTGAGGTACCTTCTTCGGCTTTTATAGATTTTGATGTTAGATGAACTATTTTTAGAGGAAGAAGTATTATTTCCACAAATTACAATTTGTAGGCTATATTCCTTCATTGTAGTTGCAAATAACGAGTGTAATTTGTTTGTCCTAAAAGTAGGGTCATACTTTGGGAATAATGACCCCAAAAACAAATTGAATTTGTATCTGGACGCCTACTTGTTGTAAAGATTGTTAATGGTAGTAGCATGCTGCGAAATCATTTCGTCTGAAGTGTCCCCATTGATTAGAAATCAATAAAAAAATGTGACAAATTTTAATCTCCAAAAATCGCCTTCTCTGATTGATAAGATACTTGGTGGAGTGCTTTTACGTGCATTTCACAACTTACCATTACACGGGACCTACAGCTTTACATCCTCTCCGAAGGATGAAGCAATCATGGTTAAATGTCTTTCTTAAGGACACAAGTGTCAAGACCAGGACTCGAACCCACACTCTGCTGATCACAAACACCAAAGCTTGAGTCCGGTGTGCTTGACCACTCGGCCTCAACATGTTTTGCAAACAAAACACACAATTGATTTTAATTGAATACATAAATCCCCCAGCAAACAGAAAACTGTTTTTCATTGTTTTTCCCCAAAAAAAACGGCAGCCACCAGGTTTGAGGAAATCTTCAACACGAGAGGATGGAAACTCTATCCAATCCCAGATCAATGATGAAATACTGTAAACCCTGTAATTGAAGTAACTCTTAAGATCAATTTGAATTTGTTATTCATGGAGTCCAGAGAAAAAAACGGTTGGCAGCTTTTGTCCAAATAGGTACACCCATCAATTTACCTCAGGTGAAAGATTGATCCGACCATTGTGTGTGCCTCGGTATTTAGTGATTGGACGAAGAAGGGAGAGCCCAGACAGAATTCTTTTATTGTTGATCTCTGAATGGGATGAGGAGGCTTGCCCAGGCACACGGAGGGTTTCAGAGAGCAATGAATCAACAATCATCAGGACAGGGGATCAGGGTGTAACTTATTTCTATTATTGATCTCTTTTTCGTCTGTCGTCTGGATTAGTTCGAATCAACCATTTACTCTGAAATGGAACAGATGAACATTAGCAGTGTTATTTGTAAGGAATATATTTTGATCTTACCGACGAGTTAAAGGTATATATACTGAGGGTAGAAGTGGGAGCTCTAAATTCGTTGATTTTCCAGTTTTGATTTTTGAAGGGATTTCTTTGGCGATCACCCAAGTCTTTTCTTGAAAAATGAGCAAATTTCTTACGGTTCAAAAATTTAGTTCAGATTCAGAGAGCAACTCCAAAAATTTAATTTCTTTTTACTCTCAGGGAGTCGTGAAACTAGTGGACTGGTACCCCTGCTCTGGTGTCCACCACTCCACCCCCCAAGACCTCCACACACCACTTCAGCCCTCTTCACACTACAGAATCGATTCCCTGGAAATTCCTGGGGAATTTTAACCCCACCTCCAACCCCCATGTTCTTTTCACACTTACTGTGATTTTCCTGGGAAAAGTGCACAATCCAGATGCTAACCCCAGGGTTTTCGGACTTGAAACCCTATGCTCCCAAGCAAGGGTAGCCATGATGGTTTGCAAGGGTTTAGTACTTGAAGTGTGAAAAGGTCAAATCAACTTTCCCAGGAATTTCTTGGGAAAGGGGGGGGGGGGGTAATCCTGACCTCTAACAATTTAGTAAAAATGTTTATCCCCTCCCCCTGCTGTTTTGTTTCCTTTGCTTGGCTCTCAATAATTTAAGGGGGATGGCGTCATAATATTCGAATAACAATCACTTTTGACCATAGTGTTAGCCAGAGGGGTGTCTGGGTGTCATTTGGACACCCTGTTTTAAATGTGGACACCCTGTTTTATCTGTCATTTACATGTAAATGTATTGTTAAGTGAACAATTTGGACACCCAGTTTTTAAATTTCCAGCAAATTTGGACACCCTTTTACCAAATCCTGACTAAAACCTTCCTTGTGACTTGTGAGGATTCAATCATTCATTCATTCATTAATAGTTTATTATTTATAAATTTCCCATAGCGTCCAAAGATCGAATTACAGGAAATTATACAGGGAATACCAAATGTGAAAAAGGAGATAGAATTACACAATTACAAAGATGAAAACAGCATCAAAATTTGTTTAAAAGGGGGAAAAAAACACCAAAAAAAAACAACAACGGTTAAGTAGATAAAAAATTGTAGTTGCAGGCCGGTGAAACCTTGAGGCCATCTTAAAGGGTGTGTACAACATTGCCAAGGCTGAAAATAAAAATGTTTACAGATTTGCACATAACTTACATGGTATAAAGATGGTCATGGTGGAAAACTTCCCTTGAAATAGTTTTGCTTGAAATGCTGTAGTAGTTTTTAGGAAATGAGTAAAACAAGTCTTTATCACCGGTGATAAAATCTGAAGTTTGAAAAGAGTGAAAATATATAATGGGGTTTTTCACTGTTTTCTCATGACTCCAAATACCAATTTAGCTTAAACTTTCACAGGTTTGTTATTTCATGTATATGTTGGGTCACATCAAGTGTGGATACTGGTCCTTGACAATTACCAATGTTATACATTTGCTTTAAGAAAGATAAAACAGACTAAAAAGCCGCATAAAAAGATTCAATTCAAATTGTTAAAAAGACGGGTGAGGTGAGGAAGAGGGATTAGAGTTCTTGATTTTGAAATTGTTTTCTCCCTAGAAGGCAAAATTAGTTGGATTTCTTTTCTTCTTAGATTCTTTTAGAAGTCCCATTTTTGCATGCAATAGATGTGGGGGTGCGATTGCAGAAGTCCCATGGGTCTAAAAATGGCGGGAAAAAACCCTGACCAATCAGCATCTTCCACAGGTATACTCTTTTTTTTTCTTCTCTCAACATGATAAGGTTTGCCAATGTTTGTTCATTGCATGGAATTTTTAAACATTGAGTAGATTTTTGTTCCTTCCTACTGGAGATTATATAACACTCTTAAGATAGGCCTATCTGGTAATGTATAACTTGGATAATAAAGTCAACAATGCAAATGCCACGCCAGACCTGGGCATTTTCTCCTGTGGTTGCTGTTATGCACACTGCTGGTCCATGGAGGTAGAAATAAATGGTTGGTCTTTTTTTTACCATAGAAAGGGCTTGGTCTTGTCTTATCATAGAGGCGTATAGTGGTATCTTTCCTCGCCCTTCCACCTCTAGGACCCTGGTTCAAATCCCACCGGGGCACTATGTGGATTGGGTTTTCAGTCCCTACCTGACTGCGTGGGTTTTTCCCTGGAATAATTCTCTGGGGTTTTCCCTCCCACATCTAAAACTGAAATTTCCTTCCTTGCCTTCTCTCCATGGGGTTCTTGGCTAGTGCAGTGATTAAGTTCACTTTTCTTAGAGTCCTTGGCTTCACAACCAGAATAAATTAAATGAAATTAAATGAAAGGCCTTCCCCCATTGTCTTATAATATATTGAAATAAAGACATAGTACAGGAGTGGTTTAGTATTAAATATTAAAAAAAATATTTTAATAATTACAACAATTTAAAACATAACAAAAATCATTTAGTTTCATTCTCAAAGTTCACTGATTATAAAGTTCATCATCGGGGCCAAATTTCATAGAGCTGCTAAAGCAAAAAAAAAAAAGTAGCCGACCAAAATAAAATTAAACTTACCAGATTAGGGTTACCAGCCAAAATATAATCCCAAATGCACTGTGACAGGTATCCTGCTTATTTTTGCTTAGCTGAAAATTGTTAACTTTTGAAGCAGTATTTATGAAATTGGGCCCAGTTCATAATTCCTCCGGAGAAATATTTCTGTCTGAAAGGTTGTCAAGGCTGAGGAAATCGTTTTTCAAAGACCCCCCCCCAAAAAAATAAAATCGCCAATGCTTAATTTTGATTGGTGCAATCAAAATAAGCCCAAGATTAAAATGCACGAAATTCCCTGATAATGATGCATTGACTGTCTTTAATTGTTTTTTCTAACCACTAATTTTTTATTTTTTGAAATGTATAAGGTAGCTGTAGGCCTCAGAGTTCTTCCCAGGTTTTTTTTTTCAAAACTGGGGGCATTCTGGACCCAAATTTTGAAAGTTTGGCCGAAGCATGCTGAATTGAAACAAGGCCTTCGGGAATGTTTTCTACTTGGTGTTTATCTTGGTTTTAAAAGCCCCTCTATATGGTTTTCTCTTGATGTTTTTCGTGAAGTTATTATTTTTGTTGGTATCGGCCGAATTGTGTGCGTATCGGCACGCAAATTGCGGTATCTACCCGATACACTAGCTTGTGCATGGGTAGAACCCTGGGCCCATGGTGTATTAATTGAAAACTAGAGCCTGTGAATGAATATCCTCTTCCAAAACGGTGATTAACTTTGCCTTTATTTGCCAGTTTGAACTTTTTGAAAATCAGTGGATTCTGAAAATGCCCACTTCTCTGGATCAGGTCTGGAATTTCATCATTGAAAGGGCAAGGCCATTGTCATCTTGCACTGGGGACTTCCATTGGGGAATCATTAAAGTCTTTGGGAAACTTTTGAGAGGGTGTCAAGGGTAAGACCAGGGCCATAGAGGCCATGGCCTCCATGGCCTCTGTTCCAGGCCTGCTGGATATCTGATGCTATTCAAATTTGAAAGCAAGTTGCAAGCTGGCTGTATAAGATTCTTAAATCTTATCTTTCCTCCAAAAAGAAAAAAAAAGTGGAGAAACTACAAAAATGGTAACACAACCAAACATAGGCCTATATAGGGTTTGAGGCATTGCATGGTGAGGTATCATGATATATTTGGTTTGCGGTAACACCGTGTGTATATCTACTTGCTAATGCTAGGTAGATTTTGGTCTTTGAGAACTTGTCTTGCTTTTTATTCTACTGCCACAGAGTAGAATATTCGGAATTCGGGAGACTTCTCAGTTCTTAAATCCACTTGCTAGGTAGATTTACTTAATTACCTAAAAAAAAAAAAAACAGTACCTAATTGAACAAAGAGATTAGAAAGATGTGAATTCTAAATCAATGGTTTGCAAGCTAAGTAGGTAATAAAAAAAAATCCTGCCATGTATTGCAATTCTGTCCCCTTTTACACAAATTGCATTCATTCCTTGATTAAAATTGATTGGTCATTATTGGACAATTCATTTCTCCATTGTTCAGTTTCGTGAGAATGCGTGCAAAATCTCAAACAATGCATGAAAATGTGCAAATGAAAATGTGCAAATTGTCGGACGTTAATTTATTCACAAGCTTTTTTTGTTGGTTTCTTGCAGGGAGGATTAACATGTTTCATGGAGATAATGCATAATTTTGATTGACAATCGATAAAACAAATCCAGCCCCACCTCCCAACACCCGCTCCCCCCCCCCCAAAAAAAAGCTGATTAATGTAAGGATTTTCAAATATTTTTAGTTCATAAACTAAAATGTCTGATTGAGTATGAACATGGCTTTGCATTAATGTTGCTTGCAAAAAAGAATAATCATTCATTTATTATATTTGAAAGAAAAAAAATCCTTTCGCGTAATAAAGATAAAATAGTATTACTTTTATTGTTTCTGGCAGTTCTTAAAGGCATCGTACACGTTTGGAAATTGTCAAAGACCAGTGTTCTCACTTGGTGTATCCCAACATATGCATAAAATAACAAGCCTGTGAAAATTTGGGCTCAATTGGTCATCGAAGTTGCAAGAAAATTATGAAAGAAAAAACATCCTTGTTGTACAAATTTGTGTGCTTTCAGATAGAATAATAAAAACTTCTTGCAAGAAGTCTTTATTATTTTAGTGAGAAATTACCTCTTTCTCAAAAACTACGTTACTTCAGAGGGAGTCGTTTCTCACAATGTTTTATACTATCAACAGCTCTCTGTTGCTCGTTACCAAGTCAGTTTTTATGCTGATATATATTTTGAGTAATAACCAAACGTGTACGATGCCTTTAAAAGAAGAGAAAAATGGGGGAAAAAACCCAGAGAATAAGCCCTGCTCTTTTATAATACAAGGAAGAGGAAGATTTGTTTACAGTTAATCCAGGTGTTTATCAAATAACAAGGTACAGGTCAATAATTAACCACATGATCTGACTGACTTGGGATTTGAACTGCCCTGTGTATTGGCAAACCACATTAACTATAGGCCCTACTTCCTTCTTCAGGGCAGCATACCAGACTAGCATTTTATAGAACACCCCTCTGAAATTACACATAATTGCATTCCCTAGCCCCATTGTGGTCACCCCTTTCATTCAATGCAGAAAATAACTGGACCACCATTTGCCTGCCCCACAAAATAGCTTCCATAAAGCATGGTATTTTTCTTTCTTAGTGTTCAGTTGCTCAATGGTGAAGAAAAGCTGCTGCTAAATACACATACATGAAATAGTAGTATGGTCTACCCCCCTTGTGTTGTGATGCAATCAGGTGGAATATGTTCTTTGTGCATACTCAGGCCAGCGAATTAAAGCTGTTACGTAACAGCCAGCTATGTTAACAGTTGGACAGGCCAACACTTTGCATCATGTAACCAGCCCCACTGTCCAATCAAACGGCGTGGTTGCCCTGTTTCTGGGCGGGACTGGGGGTGGATCGGGTCTGGGCAGCACAACGTGGTCAGTTCCAAGTTTGGTTGAGATTTAGTTTCCTCATGTTATACCTGTGGTGTGGTTGTGGGTTGTTCTGCTGCTGCTGAAAATCAGACATGTTTCATTTGGATTGAAAGCTTTGAACCCACATAAAGCATTCCGTTGCCAGCAGTGCATATTTCTCTACTGAATCACATCTCACTGTGGGTAAGTCAACTGTCCCTATTGTTTAGACACTGTCTAGCATTTTGTATTTAAAGGCACTGTACACGTTTGGTAATTACTCAAAATATATATTAGCATAAAAACTGACATGGTAACGAGCAACGGAGAGCTGTTGATGGTATAAAACATTGTGAGAAAAGACTCCCTCTGAAGTAACGTAGTTTTTGAGAAAGAGGTAATTTATCACTAAAATAATAAAAGACTTCTTGCAAGAAGCCTTTTATTCCTATCTGAAAGCACACAAATTTGTACAACAAGGGTGTTTTTTCTTTCATCATTTTCTTGCAACTTAGATGACCAATTGAGCCCAAATTTTCACAGGCTCGTTATTTTATGCATATGTTGGGATACACTAAGTGAGAACACTGGTGGTCTTTGACAATAACCAAATGTGTTCAGTGCCTTTAAACAACTGAAAAATAAAACCCATGCCTAAAGTTGTTAGATTTGTTGGGCGCAATCTTTGAAGATGGCCTTTTTTAAAATTCGCGCGGTGTGTCATTTTTTTACTGCGCGAACTTTGTTTCCTTGCATGATTTTAAAATTTGCGCAGGGTAGCTCTGGCGCAAATTTTGAACACCGCGCGATCTTTGCTCGTTCAACCGTATCGTCACCACTTGTCGTGAAATTATAAGCTGTATGAAGAAAATGTACCTCAATAGTTTAAAAGGGTAGGTTCATAGTAGCATTATGCTGGATCTTTACTTATGGCTGAAGTAATTTTTTTTGTTCAAAAACATGGAGAATGTTGAATGAACAGGGTTGCCCACGAACTGTAAGTTCATAAATCCTTTTGACAAAAGGATGCTGGTATACATTGGGGCGGAACATACATTACATTATTTCCTTCCTCCATGAAGATGGCGATGGTAGATTCCGTGTGTACAACTGTACGTGCATGCTGCACCCGCACCCCACTAAATAAACTCCCACAACGTACAGTGCAAAATGCTAAATATCCTTTATTTCAGTTGCCATCCAAAATACCTCAAGTTGGAAGTCAACAACCCCACAATTGGGAAATTGTTTTACACTTTCCCCCTTTTAATTGGGCTCCTGTCTTATTTTTTTATTATATTTATAGAATATTTTAAGGGCCTACAAAATATTAATGAGTCCGACGCTCTGTTTTCTCCCCATTTAATAATCCTTTCCCCTTTTTGTTGTATGGTCAAACTTGTTGTCGAATCTGATCGGTAAATTCCCTTGCAAAGACTTCCTCCATAATTATTTGTAGTAGCCGCTTGTCTGACGCCGGGGTACCGTGTCTGACGACAGCTGACGACAGCTGACGACGGACGCGATGTGATGAAAAACTGCGTCAGGGCGCTTGTCCTGAAGGAAATTGTTTATGCAAACCGTGTAGTTCGTGTCAATTTTGTGTCCCAGCCGCGCAATTTTTATTTGGGTGGGCAAACTTCAGTTCAAAAATCGCGCACGCGCAAATTTTAAAATTGGCTTGCGCGAATTTTAAAAAAGGCCATCTTCAAAGATTACGCCCAACAGATTCATTTGCTGTACTCTTTCTTTGATCACCCAGTGAGGAAGAAGAGATATCAAGTTTCTTTACTCGTCATGTAAAAAAAGTGTTTGTGGGGGATAAATATGCCATTCGACTGCCACTTTTTCATGCATAATAATTAAAAATGTAATCTTATTTAAACCTGGATATGATTCTGTTTTTTGGGGAGTATCACATTGAGGGAAAAGGGGCGATTGGATCAATCATGGACAAATTGGTTTTGGCATAATTTGTTTGCAGAGACGATTTTGTTTCCAGCTCTCCAAAACTGCCCAAAAACCTTTGTGTTGTTTGCATACTACTAGCTAGACATACCATGAAGGAAGTTGGAGGTCGTTGTTTTCATGGTCATCAGAAAGAATTGCATTGAAATCTAATGTCCAGTCAAGGATTTGCGCAATGGGTGATTCAAACCTCAAAGAATGGCACAATGTAATCGACCATGTAGGCCTACATGTAATCTGTAAATTCAGCTTTTGTTTTGTGTGACGGTTTTTCTAAACAAAATTTCACCTTTAAAACATAAACTAACTTGAAAATATTTCAGGGCTTATCTAATTGTAAATGTGGTTGATAAAATTGTACTATATAGTATGTACACTGCTAAAAATGATATTCTTGAAATGAGAAGAAAATCTTATTTCAAGAAAAACATTCTTGTGTCACTCCCTAGAAAATGTTTTTATTACGATTTTCGGGAGTGACACAAGAAAAGTTTTCTTGAAATAAGATTTTTTTCTTATTTCATTTTTTTTATTCCCGACCAACAGTCAACACTTTTCTGGGTTTTTTTCTGTTTGTTTTTTGTTTGAACGGTCAATAGTTAATGTATTTAGTTGCTCAAGATGATTTATATATTTTTTAAGGAAAACCAAATCCAACATTCATCATAGAGGTGGGTCTCACCTGCTTACAAGTGCCCCTCAAAAAGTGGAGGTTGAATATATCAGTTTTGTTGTTGATAAAAACCTGTATGTATTCCAAAAGAATTTCTTGGCCAAACAATTTAATAATTGACAGTAGTTGAGGGTGCAGTGATTGTGTAATGTTTCCCCATTATGATGAATTGAACAGGATACCAAATTCTCTGAAAAGAAAGTGACTCAAAATGTTTTAAATTTTACCTTAAATTGTAAAGAAAATTATTTCATTGTGTGCTACGAGCCTAAAAGTCTTGAATTATGTTTCAAGAAACCCGAGCTTGAAAAATTGATTGGTTTTTGTTTGTTACTATTCATAAGTCATTATAGAAAGGTCAAATTCTGCGTGGGAATGGGGAAAACATGTCTTTGGGGGTAATTCTAGCAACAACAAAAATGCCGACAGTAATGCCATATATTATTTTGTCGGGCGCCATTTTTATTGCTTATGGCCTTCTGTTACTGGAATAAAGAACATTTGTGTGCCTGGAAGAAATGCGCAGAGCCTTGCGCCTCTTCTTAAGGCCACACATCAATGTATTCCCATTCATTGAAAGAATTTGGACAAAGAAAATAAAATTGACACAAATTGCACTGCCTCTAGTCTCCCCTCCTCCTCTACCGCCCCCCCCCCCCACTCTGGATCAATTGAACCTCAACAGGTGTTTCCATTAAACAACTGGCTTTGGAATGTTCAGGGTCACTGTTATGTAATACTGGGAAGGAGGGGATTCCATGGCAAATTATAATTATTAGGGCTAAGGCAACTTTGGACAGTCATGGGACAATGGATTCCTGATACCCCCCCCCCCACCCTTATGTATGTAGTGAGATATTATGAATGGGTTTGACACAGTCTTCAGGGGGTTACAAATTTCAGATGTTAATCTGAATTCAGACTTCTTTATATTCCTGTCTGGTCTTTGATCTACTTCTCCACTCTCTAGCCAGTAGACTATACTAGCACTAAAACTGCCCCCCAAAAAAAAAAAAAAAAAAAAAAAAAAAAATACCTCCTAAAATTTGGATCATAGCTAGTTTCATACCTTTTTTGTAGAATTTAATGACTCTGGCCCCCTTATATTTATTAGAATGGAAAATTAAAACTCCTTCTCATTTTCTCGCTTTAATACCATGCAATTGACTTGTGAAATTTTAAATTCAATTGCAGCAACTAACAACACGGGGTTTGCCCTAAAACGTTTTCAGTGACTAGCCAGCAGGACCAGCTAGCTTGTCACTTCACTAGTCCACCAGCTTGTTCACTTGTCCATATTTCAAATTAAAGAGGGATGCTTTTCAACACTGAACTATTACCAACCAGACCACTTAATTCACAATCAATTTTGACTGGTCCTCGGATGTTTTAACTAGCATTTGGCCAGCAGACCAGTGAGTGTTGAAGGAGACCGATGCAACAGAACCATGAAGTTGGGAGGTCTCAAAACTTCTCTTGACTTCAACGGAGATCTGGTTCTTTTGATTGAGAGAATCTGGGGGAAGGAATAATGCTCCTTTTCAAAAAAAGTACAACTAGTAGAAATTGGTACAACTTTTCATCCCTCACCTGTGCTCGTTGACTTTGTCCCAGGGAGAATTTTGACCAGAGAGGATTAAGAAGCTGAAATTATCTTCAGAGCCCAGTTTGCTCCCTGGTTTATGTAAAGATTTACAGCTGATAAAAAAACCCCGAGTCTTTGCTTTACTTAGGATTAATTTTTATAGTAGGCACTTATCTTGCCAGATAAAAACCCAGAGAATACCATTGTCCATTATCAGTTTTGTATGACAAATGTTTTAATCCTCAAAATCTTAATGAAGCCTAACTCTTGTAATTGCGCCTTATTTAATTATCAAGTGATAAACCACCAGGGAAGCTTACTGGGTGATTATAAACCAATTTTGGGGTGATCAAAGGCAAATAGGCCAGAACAGGTATTGAACCTGTGACCTCTTGATTTACGTGCTGGTGCTCTAGCAGCTGAGCTATCTAGCCCTAATGTTGGTGGTGGTCTTCCTATTTTGTCAATATCTTAACTTGGCCGGGGGTGCCAGTCAGAACTTTTTTCTCAAACAAAAAAATTGCTTTAAATGTGGTTGTGACAACACAGTTTCAGTAATTGAAAACAGTAAATGATTTAATGAAAGTCTTACTGGTTGATTATTTCCAATTTCTATTCTTGTTAGTGATTAGACCACTCAAAGACCGGGTTCAAAATGAATTTGACAAAGTTTATGCTTTAAAAGGAAAACTAATAAAAACCTTTAAATTTGTTTTGGTTCCAGGCGGAACAGCAGCACCATTATCGCCCTACAAGAAGCCTACAATAGCTCCTAAACCCTCCTCGTTAAAGAGCCCACCACTACCACAAAAGCAAAACCATGGCTCCACAAAGAAACCAGTTCCTCCACTCCCAACGCCGAAGCCGCGGAAGCTGCAGACAACTCAGAGTTCACCTGTTCCCTTGTCGCCCAAACCCCCCATGGTCAAGGCAAAGAATTTCCAGAGTCCAGGACAGAGAGAGAACAGTGAAGATTCCGGTGTCTTTGACTTGAGGGACAGCGCCGAGTTTTCAAAAGTTACCGAAGTGATCGACGTTAAGGAATCCATCTCTGAGGAGCCAACGGCCGAAGATGAAGCCAAACATAATCTCTGCAATGAGGAAGGAAGCAGAGTGCCACCAGCAGATGCTACACAGACCGCTGTTGCCGTGTCAAGCCAAAGGGTTTCCCCACCCAAGCCTCTCCCACGAAGGGCCCCGCCGAGTCCAGTGCCGCCCCCACGGCGTGCCAAGAGTGTTATCGATCCACCAAGCCTCAACAGAGAATTGAAACCAAAACTGAATAAATCTACAGACGATCTGACCACCTGTGCTGTTGAAGAGGAGACAGAACCAATGAGCAATGACTTCAATCATTCCACTGACAGTCTTTCTAATCAAGCAGATGTCCAAGTCAACAGAATGACCCCTCCTCGGGCCGAAACAGACGGCTTGAACACTGACAGAGACACTTGTCCACCTCCTATACCACCACACAAACAAAGCGACTCTCCTAATAAGTTACCACGGGGCAATTCCGAAGCAAAGCCATCAAGGCCCCCTCCTCCCACAAGACCTGTCCCCTCAGCCCCTCCCATCAGGCCGAAGCCATCAGGCAGAAAGATTCAATCTCAGTTAATCCCAGAATCTCATTCTGTGCTTCGGACGAGAAAGGAGGGCCTGATGAGTGATGGGTCTCGTGAGTCATCACCAACGATTCCGCCTCGGATGCGTAGAAGTGTCAGTCTCACTGTCGAGGAGGTGCTTCGTTCAAATCACATTGAGAAATCCATCAGCTTAGATGAGACGATGAGTGAAAGTGGCGTCGTAGATCATGAACGAAACACAAATTTAAACTCTGAAGTGGCAGACGAGGGCGAACACCGTACAGCCCCTCCCCGTAAAAGATGGTCCCAACTTTCCCATGCTGGTACCACTGCGATCCCTTACCACAAAGTGCAATGCTCATCCCCTTTCAATTCTACAAATGATCTCTCCGTGTCGCCCGACTCTTCTGGCATCGCTGGTTATCATTCCGTGGCCCCACCGCGGCCGTCACAAGGCCCACCAAAGCGTACACCGCCTCCCCCGCCCGCACCCTTTGCCTCCACCAAACCATCTCGTCCTACTCCAAGCAGTGCTGAGAAACGAACCCCTCCTCCCCGGCCGCCACCTATGCGAAGTGCCCTCCCACCCAAACCAGCGACTCTTGTCCAGAGTGTATCACAAGAGGACACCATCAACTCTCAAGAGAACCATCAAGAGCTTTCTCTCGTGCAATCTGATGAAGGCTGCAGCAGGAACAGCATCATGAGTGAAGATGATGAGTACGTCCTGCCCGATTGTCCGTACTACGAGAACAATGAATTCACGACGGTCTTCGACCCGCTGTCGCCAGCTCAGACCTCCGAGTCGGCCACGAAGAGGCCAGTCCCAGGGAGGCAGAAGAGAGCCCCTCCTCCAAAGCCGAGAAGGACCCTTAGCATCCAGTCGGACATCTCAAACGACGGCTACGAGGACATGTCCAGGGGCTCTCTGGCTTCTGTGGCGCTGAGCTCCATTGGAGCTGAAGTCTACTCGGTCCCAAGGTGAGTTCATGAATATTCAACAAGATTGTCCTGCATAAATTTCTTTTAACAAAAAAAGGATACAAAAATAGTAAATGGATGCACAGCTGCCAACTCTCCCTGATTCTGCAGAAAGTAAGTTCCCTGAAAATAAACTAATCTTTCCATGTTCTGATGAACAAATTTGAAAAACTCCCTGTTTATATTATAGAAACTTTTTTCCTTGAATGCAATTATAAATATCTCTCTGATTGTTAACCAAAATCTCCGTGATTGCAACATGCAAATGTTGAAGATGGTTATCTAACAACTGCGAGCCCAACTACAGACAAAGATGGAACAAAGTTACTTTGCTCTTACTGTCCGAAATGCATGAAAAGGACTCGCATCTACATATTGATTGCAACTAGTTTGTACAATCAATTAAGTTCAGATTTTGTTCCAGATCTTTTGGTTTGTCACTGTAGGTTCCACCATCAGCCAGATTTTTTTTTTTACAGCTGATAATTTTAAAGTCATTGGCCATCGAAATTACTCATTAGATTTACCAGTGGCAACAGATATAATCTTTAGAAAGACAACCTGAAAGTATTGATAGTAATTTGCGAGTCGAGATAGTTTGACTAAAATTGTTGGTAGCTTGAATCTCTGGTTTGTCAATGATTGACAGTGAGAATTTATTTTGAGTATCTCAAAGATTGATATCATTGTGTGTTCTCAAAACAAAAAAAAGGGGGATTTATATGGCCTAACTAAAAAAATGACAAGTTTCTGAACATAGAAACAAATTTTGTGCAAATCTAATAATTTGGGAGACAATTAGCAAAAAGGCAGTGACTGGTAGTAAACAAAAAACGGTTTAATTGAAATTAAATTTTCCTGTACAAGGTGTATTTTTGCATGAAATTTTTCAAGAAAACAAAGCTTTAAACTTTTTAAAAAGGGAGGGAAATGGAACACATAATTAAAGTGCCAAATTCCTGCAAAAATATGTTGTCAAGCACCTTAGGCAATCCACAGTAAAGGAAAAACAAATCCAGTTGCATGACTGGCAATTTTTCTTGGAGTGAGCTTTGCATTTGATAAGCAACCATTCAGTGTTCACAATGGTCTGTTTGCTCACAGACCAGTGTTTTTTTCTTCTGTATAATGCCCATGGGCTGTAAAAGGCCTTGGTCATTTCTTTTTATTAGCTGGGAGAGTTATGTAACGTTACATAACTGTTGGAGGCTAGTTGGATGGTTATCTAAATAGGCTTTAATGGTAAGGGGTCAAAGGTCATAGATTGTGGAGTGAGGTGATGGCTTGTATTTGCGGAGTGACCGAGCCGGTTGGACTCCATTTTGGGGTGTGGCTGTTCAAGACAGAAATGGGTAATTATTGAAGATCTCTGTTGATATATTTCAATCTGAAAGCTCACTGGTTTATAAAGTTTGTTACTCGGTTGGAGGTACGTGTGTTTCACCGTGGTTTAAGCAGAGGGTTTGTCAGGGTTTTTAGGTTGCGCTGGAAATACAACAATCGACTCATCTCATTGGCAAGATAAAAAAGAAAAATGATAAATGCTTTAGGTGGGATACATTAGTACATCATCAATGAATTGTAGTTTTTCATTTTTGAAAACAAAACAACCCATCAAATATGGCATGGCTTAAACTTTAAATAAACGGCGTAAATAAGTTTTAATTTAGGGTTTGCTTTTCTTCACTTCTAGAATGTTTTATTTCACTGTAAAACAAAATATTCACAGGAATATTTTGTTCATAACTCGCACTATCAACGTGAATCACCCCCCCCCCCCCCCCAATAGTCAATAGTCAAAAGATAAGCTTTTCGTCAACTACATGTATTAATATACAGCATTTTAGTTTGAACAATTTTGTTTCCTTACAATTGGTACGAAAAATTTAATTTTTTTTCCATCTTGTAGGCCTACATATTTGTAAACCCTTAGTGTGGAAAGCGTTACCATTTCTTTTGATATGTTACCTTTTTGTTATGATTAGATCAAGGTAGTTCCGTCTTTTGTTGTGATACAGAAGTTCATATTATTTTACGTCGTACTTGATTGGGGAATGACCCTCTATAGATTATACTTTGAACTCATTGACTTCAGTTTATTATAGATACTGTACGTTTGTGATGGGTCCCAATTTCACAAATTTTGCTTTAAAATGTTTCTGCTGAGCAAAACTAAGCAGGACACCAGTCACAGATGGTACATGTGACATTGTATTTTGGCTGGTAGCCTTACTCTGGTAAGCGTTGTGCTGAGCTGCCTTTCCTGCTTATGGATTTATTCATATTGCAAACTACTACAAACACTGGTTTGTGATAACACCTCAAACTTGATACAAAGACAACCTTTTAAATAAGTGGGTTGTAAAAACACAAAGGGCTTTCAGCATTGCCGGAAAATAATCAAATAAACTGAATAATCCTGTCTAGTGCATGAGTTTCAATGGCGAATGGCTTAGTTGAAACAGAAGTTTTTGGCAGTGGGCCAGGGTCGTAGGTTCTGCAATCTCTAAGCTCAAGGAAGATCTTTCTTTGGAATCGTAAATTCCTGATTTGATATTCAGAATGGCGAAACGGCGATCCATGTTTTTCGTAGCCATACCAGAGTGAGTGTTAATCGGAGAAGAAAAGGTGACATTTTTTCGATCGACTTAAAATAAAAGGTATGCTTTTCATTCAACAGATCATGCGAGCACAGCATGCACGAGAGCGGGAGGTGCCAGTGCGCCGACTACGCCGAACAGAGCAGCGGCGACGAAGAGGGCTCGATCTCGGACGACGACGAAGACAGTTACGAAAAGTTTGATCAGGACATCCTGGTGGAGAAGGAAGATGAGGAAGAAGAAGATGACCTGGAGCCGGAGGTACGAAAGAGGCGCAAGGCGTTCCTGGTCGCACAGGAGCTCAGGGACTCCGAGAGAGTCTTTGTTGACGTCCTCAAACTCATCAATAAGGTAATTTTCAATCTGGATGTTACTTTTGTCGTTCTTTTTATCTAGACATCTCCACTTCGAGCATTTGAAGCGTTCAAGATGAACTTGCTGTTCGAAATGAGGAAGGCCGGGGAACAGTTCATTCTTTGTTGTTGCCCCTTGATTGTGGAACCAGCTGCTGGGTTGTATCAGGAATGCTGCACCCACTGTCGCCTTAAAGAGACAACTCAAAACCCCATCTATTTCCCAGCTTATGATCTGTCTGATTGACTGTATTTTCTTCCTTTCTTTTCGCTTAATTCTGTTAATGATTGTGACAGGCATGATATTCGTCCTACTTTGTTATGCGCTTTGATCATGTTTTGGAAAAGTGCAGTATAAATACCTTTTATTATTATTATTATTATTATTATTATTATTATTAAGTCTAATTTCCGATTTTGTTTTGCCCTTAAAAAATCAAGACAAATTTTTAATACACCATATGAGCAAGTAGGTCAGCCAGTGTGCTAAAAACAGTCCTTTTTTTTTTTTTTTTCAAGGACCAAATATGCCCAAAATGTGAGGCAATGTGTTCTTTGTAGAGCGCCGTATACATGCTAAATATTATAATTATTATGTGTAAGAAAATAAAATTATCCCAAACAATTGAAGTTTATTTTAGTTGCGATGTAGATTTGAATAATGTCCGGTGCAATGATTTGCTTAGTTGCAAGTTCTGGCTGAATTTTTAATTCCTCGGACTACATCAACAGTTGCTCTATCACATGGCTTAGGGCAAGGTTTGCGTAGTTACATAAGAGACGGCAAACACCCATACAAAGGTCTGAATGAATATGTATGGCACAATGGTACCAGGGTTTGCTCATCTGGAGGTTGCTATGCAATGAGCTTGCTCCGAACCATTTGACATGGAAAATTAGTCTAAGGTATTTTAATTTTTTGCAGTAACTAAGTAAGTCCTTGTCGAGACATCAAAACCTTCAAACATAAATGGCTTGTTAACAGTAAAATGTCTACGATGTTGAGTTGTGGTGTCGAAGCATTTGGTCTTGTTAGATCAAACTGTCCGTTTGAATCGATGCATCATTTGGACTTGGATGTTTCCATGGTAACTAATGCATTTTCCTCTTGTTCTCTTCACAGGATTTTAAAGCTGCCATAGATGATGCTGAGAAAGCTGCCGGTCGTCCCATTATAGAGAAAGGGGCCCTAGATCAGATCTTGGGTCACCTTCCCCAGCTGCAGATGTTCAATGAGGACCTGCTGTCCGATCTGGACTCCCGCATCAATAAATGGTGAGAAATAAACTTCATGGTCTGGTAACATCATCCGTGCATACATGTACATGTAGTTTTTTGTTTTTGTTCTCCTGTGTTTTTAATACGCACAAAGGTGATCATTTTGTAAGCCAGTTATCTCAATATTATATGTTGATCATTGCAGGGCGGAGACACCACGTATTGCAGACATCTTCTTGAAGAAAGGTCCCTACCTTAAACTGTACAATAATTACATTCGAGACTTCCAGAAGCTGACTGCAGCCCTGGAGGAAGCCAGCACCAAGTCGCCGTTGTTTCAGACGGCTCTGAAGGAGTTTGAGGTGAGGCTTTGCCGTCAATGTACCACCTTTCACCAAACGTTCGGGAAGATGTTGAGAAACTAATAGCTAGCAATAATTCCTTAAATCGATTGTAAATTTCTGATGGTCTAACGACGTATTCATGGTTACTTCATCATGGTCCAGAATCAAAAAGTTGTTGAGCAGGAAACGCTAGCAGCAAAAGTGTCCTCTAAGCACCAGTATCGACAATGTAATTTATGTGGCATTCTAACTTATCTTTTTTCAAAACCTCGGCTTGGGCTTCGGCTTGGGCTCCGTCTCTAGCTTGGGCTTGGCTCCGGCTTGGGGTCTGTCTGTAGCTTGGGCTTGGCTCCGGCTTGGGGTCTGTCTCTAGCTTGGGCTTGGCTCCGGCTTGGGGTCTGTCTCTGGCTTGAGCTTGGCTCCGGCTTGGGGTCTGTCTCTAGCTTGGGCTTGGCTCCGGCTTGGGGTCTGTCTCTAGCTTGGGCTTGGCTCCGGCTTGGGGTCTGTCTCTAGCTTGGGCTTGGCTCCGGCTTGGGGTCTGTCTCTAGCTTGGGCTTGGCTCCGGCTTGGGGTCTGTCTCTAGCTTGAGCTTGGCTCCGGCTTGGGGTCTGTCTCTAGCTTGAGCTTGGCTCCGGCTTGGGGTCTGTCTCTAGCTTGAGCTTGGCTCCGGCTTGGGGTCTGTCTCTAGCTTGGGCTTGGCTCCGGCTTGGGGTCTGTCTCTAGCTTGGGCTTGGCTCCGGCTTGGGGTCTGTCTCTAGCTTGGGCTTGGCTCCGGCTTGGGGTCTGTCTCTAGCTTGGGCTTGGCTCCGGCTTGGGGTCTGTCTCTAGCTTGGGCTTGGCTCCGGCTTGGGGTCTGTCTCTAGCTTGGGCTTGGCTCCGGCTTGGGGTCTGTCTCTAGCTTGGGCTTGGCTCCGGCTCTGGGTCTGTCTCTAGCTTGGGCTTGGCTCCGGCTTGGGGTCTGTCTCTAGCTTGGGCTTGGCTCCGGCTTGGGGTCTGTCTCTAGCTTGAGCTTGGCTCCGGCTTGGGGTCTGTCTCTAGCTTGGGCTTGGCTCCGGCTTGGGGTCTGTCTCTAGCTTGAGCTTGGCTCCGGCTTGGGGTCTGTCTCTAGCTTGGGCTTGGCTCCGGCTTGGGGTCTGTCTCTAGCTTGGGCTTGGCTCCGGCTTGGGGTCTGTCTCTAGCTTGGGCTTGGCTCCGGCTTGGGGTCTGTCTCTAGCTTGAGCTTGGCTCCGGCTTGGGGTCTGTCTCTAGCTTGGGCTTGGGGTCTGTCTCTAGCTTGGGCTTGGCTCCGGCTTGGGGTCTGTCTCTAGCTTGGGCTTGGCTCCGGCTTGGGGTCTGTCTCTAGCTTGGGCTTGGCTCCGGCTTGGGGTCTGCCTCTAGCTTGGGCTTGGCTCCGGCTTGGGGTCTGTCTCTAGCTTGAGCTTGGCTCCGTCTTGGGGTCTGTCTCTAGCTTTGGCTTGGCTCCGGCTTGGGGTCTGTCTCTGGCTTGGGCTTGGCTCCGGCTTGGGGTCTGTCTCTGGCTCGGGGTCCGTCCTCAATTCCGGAGCAGTGTACATTATTTTGTACGGTGTTTCCAACATCAAACAAATCCCGGAGACGGAGCCTAAGCCAAGGTTTCGGAAAAATCCCCTGGTTAGCCGTTCCCGAAATTGAGCAGGACATTTCTGTTAAAAGTGAATCTAAGTTTGACCGTCGTTGACACTTAACAAGCTTTGAAATCCTCTGCAAGCAAGTTGGCTGATTGAGGAGGAGTGAAGACTGTATCACCAAATAACAATTTCCTATCACTGGTTCAGGCATACCAGTCTTATCCAAGTCCGAACATTTTGGTGTGGAGTGACATAAGAGTGGAGGATAGTGTTAGGATTGAGTTCACTTGTTGGCAAGATGGCCTAAGGAGTTAATTTACCCATTTTTTCTTTTTCTTTTGCTGTTTAGGCGAGTCCAAGGTGTCAGAATTTGTCGGTGAGGCAACACATGTTGAAGCCAATACAACGGATCCCTCAATACAAGTTGTTGTTAACCGGTAAGTCAACTGGATTCTCTCGTTGTCTCAACGGACTTTTATGGCTCTACCTTGGGGGTTGTCCGTAATTTTGAAGAAAAAAAATCCTCTGTCCGTACTGAGCTTTTCAAACAGTCTGACATTTAACCAGAGTTCAAAGCCCTAGACCATTTTTCAGGATTTATAAACTGTGTACAATCTCGCCCCTGGGGAGTCGATATTTGCTACATGATACAACAAACTGTGAAGGGGATAACCCTGTCTTAGCCCCAGGAGTAGGTGGCAACGTGTCCCTGGTGGCAGTTGATTTGGGTCGATAGCCGATATCAGTTAAGTGTAGCCCTCACCTTGAAGTGGCCGTCCGGCCTTGTGATGTTAGGCGATCTCTCATTTAAAATTTAAAAAAAGGGAAATGAAACTGCATTTGTGCTGTGGTTGCTAATTATGAAAAATTGATTTTTGATGATTGATTTTGGTCAATTGATTAATTATTGATTAATTCTCTCTTGGTTCTCAGAATATTTGAAGCAGCTTGATGAGACTTCTCAAGAAGCTGATTACAAGGACACTGAGGGTAAGCATCATAATGTTTTGTGTAAAAATACAGGAACACAACACTTCAAAGTAACTGAGCGGCCGAATCAAGTCGTTGTTTCAGGGTTTACTTTTTAAATTTGTTTTAGTGACTTGTCAGGAGGACTAGTATGCGCGTCATTTCACTAGTCCACCAGCTTTTTCACTTGTTCATATTTAAAGAAATAGGGATGCTTTTCAACACTGAACTAGCCAGCTGGGTTATATGGAGTGAATTTTGACTGGTCCTCGGGTGTTTTAACTGGCATTTGGCCAGCGGACCACTGTTAAGGGAGAACGCTGTGTTTAAAACAAACGCAATAGCAACACAGCCATTCACAGTTTTATTCTGCATGCAACCGGGGATCACACCCATGATACGATGCAACCAGGGAAAATTGTTACAATTTATTAACAATGATGTTGAACTAGCAATGGTAGTCAAACTTTTGGAAGACTGGATTGGGGGGAAAAAAAAGTGTCAAGTCTGTCATTTCCATACCCAGAGATGCCACTTCTCCGGTTTAACCCGGAATTCCGGTTAAAAAAAAAAACCCACCTCAATTTCCGTTTTTTCCGGGCCGTCCATTTATTAAAAGACCGGAGAGAGAAACAAACGGCAACATTTTTTTCCGCGCGGGGGAGCGATCGACAGCACACGCAAACACCCTGCCGACGTGTGTGTAGGAAGTTTGCATAGTGAGAGAAGGTTGAGCCCACTCTCGGATCTCTCGTTCATCTGTCGAGCGCAATCAACAGATTTGCGCCGCAACAAATTGGACAAACATACGGGCAATCTAAAGTTTGCGCTATGCAGAATAGGCAGCTCTATTTGCGTATCGAGCACCAGTTTGCACAATATTCAGATTGCGCACCGTCGTGTAAATACGTGCGCGCTGTGCTTTGAATTGTGGGTATTTTTTCGCTGGGTAGGAAACACGATGCGACGAACGTGGATCACTAAATCATGAGACTCAAATCACGGAGATATCGGTAAAATTGTCTTGATGAGTTCTGATTTTTTCCCCCAATTTTGTTAAAAACATGTTAAGTTGGTCAAAGTGTGACATTTTGTCCATGGCACCTTCATTTTTAAGTTTGTTTTGTATTATTATTATTATAATGTTTGGTTTTTTGGGGGTCGGTCGGTAACCGGAAAAAGAACATTGTTGTTATGGCCGGAGGAAAAAAAAATTCAGGTTTTTTTTCGCTACCACAGTGGCATCTCTGCATACCTGTTGAGTTTAATTTGCTGTTTTTTTTCCCCTCCAGTAAAAGTTTTTTGTTAATGTTATGTTTCTCGTTTTTCCCTGTTTGTATCGTTAACTTGGGTGTGATTCCTGGCTATTCAGCAGTTACTGGTTGTTTGGCTTCTGGCTGGCTTCCCCGAGCAAAAGATATTGACAAAATAGGGAGACCGCCAATATTAGGGCTAGATAGTTAATCCGGAGGTTGCAAGTTCAAGTAAATTTTTCTTTGTTCAACCCATCACTTTCTAGTTATTAATAATATCTATTTATATGGAATGAAACGATAGTTATTTATGATTTCTATTTTGTACTTTGCAGCTGCTCTGAACATAGTGAGTGAGGTGGCGAACCACGTCAACGAAAGCATGAAACAAGGCGTAAGTATTCTAGCAGTAGTTGCTTAAAATTGTGTCAAGGCCTGAGCGGTCAAGCGCACTGTACTCCAGCGCTGGTGTTTCTTATCAGCAGAGTGTGGGTTGGAGTCCTGGCCGTGACACTTGTGTCCTTAAGCAAGGCACTTAACCATTATTGCTTCGTCCTTCAGATGGGCTGAAACCCATTGGTCCTGCGTGCTGTGTAATGCACATAAAAGAACCCAGTTACACTTATTGCGAAGAGAAGGGGTTTGCCCCGGTGTTTCTGGCAGAGGCTGCTGAATGTGCCGCAGCACCTTGTAAACAATTAGAAGGTGCTACATAAATGGGTCTCATAATTCAAAAACAATTGAAAATTATAAAAATTGATTTGATTCTTATCAGTTACCAAAGCTTTGATAAATTAACGTTTTACAAATTAACGTTTTACAAACATTTCCAGATCTTATTGCCCTCAAAGCAGGGATTTTTATGGGTCTTAAACGCAACATTGTGCAGTAAGAAGTGCCATGGAATAAGCCATTTGCGAATTGTATTTGAATAAAGTCTGGTACAATGACTTGCTTAGTCACAAGTTACCGCTTAAATTTGAATTCCTCAAGACTGTAGAGACAGTTGCTATGTCAAATGGTTCGGGCAAGGGTTTGTATAGCAACCTCCACATGAGCTAAGCTTGGTACCATTGTGCCATATACATTTATTCAGAATTGTGTATGGGTGTTCGTCGTCTCTTGCATAACTAGGCAAAGCTTGCCCCGAATCATGTGACAAAGTAACTGTCTCTATAGTCTTGAGGAATTCAAATTTAAGCTGTAACTTGTGATCAAGCAAGTCATTGTACCAGACATTATTCAAATCTAACTCGCAGCTGGCTTATTGGGCCCCGATCAAGCTGCTTTCAACAGTTGACTTTAATTCTCAGGATTCAAGGATGCAGTTAAATAGATGTCAACATTTTGTATTTGTATTTTTTATTGAAACAGGATAATCTAGACAAGCTTTTGCAACTCCAGCACAGCCTCGTCGGAAATCACGAGATTGTCAAACCAGGACGGGTAAGTCTAAATTTTGTAAAACTTGCAAAACAATTTCACTCGATTATTCTGCAACTCTGGTTATTGTTATTGTGATGCTTTAAAACTGACAGTTCAACTTTTGTTTGAAATGTAGAGATAAATTTCTGATTTTTTTTCATTCAGAACATTTGTTTGGTAATAAGTTAAACTAATTCTGTCTATCTTGAAAAAAATAAATATTTTCTCTTAAAATATCCAATTGAAAATTAATTCCACTTTTGACTTAAAATTTTAAGTATCTGTGGCATTGTAAAAGCAACAGAGAAATAGCATCTTTAAGCTAGCATGACTGGACTGTTTTTTATCTTTGACATTTCCACATTAAAGTTTCTGAGAGATTTTTTTTTGAGAGATGCCAGCCAGTTCATTCATTACAATCAGGAAACTCCTCAAAGCCCATCTGTTCTAGGAAGCTGACTAACAATTAATTTGCCTCAGCGCCTAGAAGCAAACTTTTAATTTTGACGCTATATAAATATCTTTTGATTGATTTATGTGATTGATTGATTATTTGATTGATAATGTGATTGATTATTTGGTTGATGATGTGATTGATTATTTGATTGATGACGTGATTGATTATTTTATTGATGATCTGATTGATGATCTGATTGATGATTTGATTGATGATTTGGTCTTCTTGATGATTTGATGGACTTGATAATTTATTTGGATTGATTAGATTGATAGATATGCTCCGAATGTATTCTCTAAAACCCAATATTGTGGCATCGTGTGAAAAAGTCCTCTATAAAGAGATTAGTCTCATTTCCAGCCGTTATTACCTGATACTCCGTTGCATTAATAGTCCTGGTATGTTGGAGGGCATGAACTGTTTGAGTAATGCAATACTTATGTGCTGATAGTGAGAATTTTATTATCGGTGTCGGATTTCCGTATCAAAGTCAACTTGCATTCCTGGGAATGAGTTTACTAAATAAACACAAATGTTCTCTCTTCGTGGCGACCCATCGTTGAAAAAAGGAAGTCTAGAAAGTATCTGTACATTGCACAACAAAAATAAGAACAAAATATGTTTCACTTGAATTGCTGTTAACTCTAGTGCTGCAAACTTCAGGGGAAACATTGATGAAAATACATTTAGGAACCATTGTAAACGGGATGTTTTTCCAGTAAGGTTTTTAAGAAATTTCTAATTGATGTTTTCAATGTCTCTGCAGGTTTTTATCAAAGAGGGAGATCTTCTGAAGTTGTCACGAAAGGTTCCGCAGACTCGCAGATTTTACCTGGTGAGTTTCTTGATCTAATTGGACTGTTTGTATCCTTCACAGGTGATCTTCTACATGACTCTGTAAAGCAATCCTGGATCAGTTACTTGAACTTGGCTCAAGTTTGAGTAATTGCAACAATATTCTGTGTGAAATACATGTATACTTCTGGTCTTTCAAGCGTGCAATTTCTCAGCTGATTTTCTCTGTTTGTTGGTTTTGCGGCTGTGCCATTGAAAATTGAAAACAAATTACAAAGTCTTGCTTAGCCTGGTACTCTCCTCTTTTTTGACAAATTGTAGTTGCATGATTGATTCTTTGCATCCGGGATAATGAAAAAACATTAACAGGTGCACTACTCATGTGGGATTTGAACCCCATAGCCCCTACATTCTGGAGCAGACATCTTTAAAATGTCTTGATTGTTGGTTCGAATCCCACTCAAGTTGTGTGCCTGTGAATGGGTTTTTTCCCATAAGACTCGGTCAAAACACTGTGTTATTGCCTATCGGTGTATGTTAAAACCAATTTGTGTGAATACAATTTTTGACGGAGACACTCTACGAAGGCTAGGTACATTTTTTTTCTGAGTTTGAACCAACTCTCGATCAAAATAAAATTTGGAAGTAACTAGTTCCCCCAAACAAAATACCATCTTGCCAAATACTCCTAATGCATTTATTGCAATCAATACATCGCAAATAATGAATTAACGATTGTAATCCAAGCTTCTTCTATTGATTAATTCCATTTCAGTTGAGCGACATCCTTCTGTACACAACACCATTCTTACTGACTCCAGGCCAATACAACTACAAGCTGCATAATGTCCTTTCACTAGCTGGCATGAGGGTAAGTTTTCCCCCAACCCTGCCCCCCCCCCCAAAAAAAAAAAAAAAAAAACAAAAAAACCCCCAAAACAATAATAATATTAAATTAAAGCCACTGCTCAATATTCATTCTGATTCTGACCTAGTACTGCATAGTCAAGTAAATAACAGGTGTGTGATTTCAAAGGAAGTTATAATGCGAATATTTGTCTTGAGTCATTATTGATACCTTTAAACAAGACTTTTAAAAGAGATGAAATTATTTGATATTTTGCAGGTGAGTAAACCGGCTCAGGAAGATTACAAGAATGAGTTTAGCATCATCAGTGTTCAGCGTTCCTTCACCCTGGCAGCAAGGTAAGATAGACACCTCTTCTAAAGTTCCTACGAGAAACATTTCTTTTTGAACAAGATATTGGTATCGATAAAATTGATGATTTTGGCCAAATGCAGTTCTAAAAGTTTAGGAATACCTCTTTATGATAACAAAGCGTGAAAAATCCAAACTTTTTAGAGTCACTATATCTAAGAAAGTGAGATCATAACATCTCACCTTCTGACCCATATTTGGGCAGATCAGTGCTTGGGCAGACCCATGATTGGGCAGACCCGTGATTGGGCAGACCCGTGATTGGGCAGACCCGTGATTGGGCAGACCCAAGATTGGGCAGATCAGTGCTGTTGTAATCCGCTAATGGTTTTGATGGTGTTTTTTGTTTATTTATAGTACACCACAAGAAAGGGATTCTTGGATTACTGCGTTGAATAAGGCCATCACAGACTACGCAAGCAAGAGAAGTTCCTTTGCCATGCTGCATCCGTACGCTCAGGTAAACAGAAGGAAAAAAAGTACCATTAACCCCAACCCTCCCAAATCCTCTTCAGGAGGTTGTTTGATTGCGGAGGATTGAGGACTGTGGGCCCAAATAACAATTGCTTATCACTGGGCCAGGCATACCAATCTTATCCAAGTCCAAACAATTTGGTGTGGAGTGACCATAGAGTATAGGATTAAGGTCAGCTGTCAATCTACGGGGCAGTCTATTGTCATGGCAACCTCAGTATCGCCTCTGGTGGTGTTTTGAATCTGTGAACATTTTTATCGATCCGTTAGACATCGAAGGGCAGCTACCTGGAGGCCATCTTGGATCACCATGGCAACACTGCTGTATTTCAGGCGGTATACTGGTAACGGCGCAATGCAGAGTTTACCATTTGCTTCCTGAAATATAGGGCTGTTGTTCAGACACAACGCTGGACCCTCGCTTCCTGACTGACGTCTCGACTTGAAACTGCAAGAAGCCTTCGTTACCTGACTCGTCATCTGTTGTCTTAGCACTTGTCAACTGACTGTGACTAGCCACCATGGTTTAGAAGCGAGCCGCTAAGTGTGACCGCCTCGCTTGTAAACATCCCATGTTACTATCATGGTATCATGATAAAGCATCCACTCTTACAAGCGAGACGGTTTTAGAACAGGTTTTTAAGAAGGGCATCATGGGCATTATCATTAAACTTGGCCGCTCTGCTTATAAACCAAGGTGGGCTAGTCAAATCGGGTGCACTTGCACAATAATTTCAATTGTGGCACGATAAGGTCAACCTAATTTAAACTGAGTTGATTGAAGAAATACAATCGAACAATCAAGTTTGTTTTCTTAGTTGCTATTTTTGTGTGTGTACTTTTTTGTATACCTATAAAAGGCGAAGTTTGTTTAAAGGTATCGTACACGTTTGGTAATGACTCAAAACAAATATTGGCATAAAAACTTACTTGGTGACAAGCAACGGAGAGCTGTTGATGGTATAAAACATTGTAGGAAACGACTCCCTCTGAAGTAACATAGTTTTTGAGAAAAAGGTAACTTCTCACTAAAATAATAAAAACTTCTTGCAAGAAGTTTTTATTCCTATCTGAAAGCACACAAATTTGTACAACAAGGGTGTTTTTTCTTTCATCATTTTCTTGCAACTTTAATGACCAATTGAGCCCAAATTTTCACAGGCTTGTTATTTTATGCATATGTTGGGATACACCAAGTGAGAACACTGGTCTTTGACAATTTCCAAACGTGTTCAGTGCCTTTAACATACATGTAATATCATAAGAGGCGTCAACAGTTTGTAGTTTATTGACTTATGTTTTTTCCCTCATTTATATTATTTTTTTAGCTTCTTACTGAAGGAGATACAACAAGCCTTGGCCGTAAAGCCCCAGCCTGGATCCCTGATGGCCGTGTCACTATGTGCATGATCTGTACATGTGAGTTCACCATCACTTGGCGAAGGCATCACTGCAGGGCATGTGGAAAGGTACATCATAGAGATTCAGTTGTTGGGTGGCTTGTACCACTTAATTGCCCCCTACCTTTCACCAAGTTTTTTAATCTGGGGATGGGTATATTTCAACATCTTTGTCTCGAAAGAGTGATGTTCAAATGTCCAGTTTGAGTCTCACAAATATTTTCCAATTCTGCTGGGTATTGCCCAAAATAAAGAAGAGATAAATCTTAATTTAATGTTTGTTTTTAAAAATAAAACAGTTTATATGATAAAACTGTGTTCTCATTTTGATTCTGGTCTCTTCTCATTTTGATTTTGGTCTTGTAAATAAAATCCCAGTTCAGTAAAGATTCTGAGCTACAAGTCCTGCGGTCTTGTAGATTTTCCCCAAAAATTCGAGCCCTGCTTGTTTTGGTAAGCACAATTGGTTTGTGCTTAGCTACTTTCTTGTGCTTAAGCAGCTCTGTGAAATTTGGCCCAGTTTCTTAAAAGGCCCAAAATGACAAAAGTTTTGAACTAATATAAAGAAATAAATTTGACAACATGAATGATGTTTTCCACACCAGGTGATCTGCGGTCATTGTTCATCCAACAAGATTCCACTGCTGTATCTCACCAACAAAGTTGCCAGAGTTTGTGACCAGTGCTTCAAAAATCTCGGCAAAGGTAAATTTCTGGATTAGTTGGTGTTCTCCCTTAACGGTGGTCCGTTGGCCAAATGCCCGAGGACCAGTCAGAATTCTGTCCAACTAGTCCGGCTGGCAAGTTTATTGCTTCCCACTGCTACATGTAAACCACTGGTTGTTCATATTGCTTCAAATTACACAGTCCTGAGCTAGTTACAATGCTGAAAGGAAACCTCCCAAAATTTGGACCAGTGAAGAAGCTGGTGGACCAGTGAAATTACAAGCTAACTGGTCCCCCTTGGCTATTCAAAGCAAACCCTGTAAATATAAAGTTATTATTGGTTATTTACAAATATTTACAAGATTAAATTTGTTCTTCCTAGTCTCGGGTTTTACATTAATTCACAAATGTTTAAAATATGAAGCTTATGTTATCATGTTATTTGTTTGTTTTTAATCCTTATTCAAATGTAAATTTAAAACTCATCTCATCAGCCAATATTTATGATGCTATTTGTTGTGTCTTTCTAATCTCTGGTTTGTGTTAATGCACTAGTTATACCTATCAATAAGTTGTTATTAAGTTCATTTGTTATCATGTTACTTGTTTGATTTGTTTTGTTCTTAAATCAAGATGGGCTTGATTTGACAAGCTATGCTTTTTGAGACCTCCATCCACACACTCTCTATGTTCAAGTTATTGCAATCATATAATGTAATATATACCATGTTATTACTCATGTTTTAGTACACGTATGTCAGAACTGCCAATTCTCCCTGATTCTGCAAAACGTTCCCTGAAAATGAACAAATCTTTCTATGTTCTGATTACCCGTTTTGAAAATTGTGTTGAATATAAATCTAATTATCTCCCTGATTGTTGTACAAAATCTCCTTGATTGCAAGATGCAAATGTTGGCAGCTCTGGGTGTGTAATGGAAAGAAAGTGTTTATGCTGACCTGCTTATGGAAAAAAAACCAACAGAAAACAGCACTGCATTTACTTAATGAGCTGTTAACTGGTAGCTGGTGATATAACCAGATGTTGCCACAAGGTTGGGAAAATGTTAATCATGGGACAAGTTAAATTTTGATTTGAATTGATGGCAGTCAAAGAGTATTAGTTGAACCTATATTAGTTGAAGCCATATTAGTTGAATTGTGCTTTATTTAGGCTATATTAGTTAAAGTGATTTTAGTTGAAGCGACTTAATTGAGACGATATTAGTTGAATTGATACAGTCAAAGCAATATTACTTGAATCTATGTCAGTTGGTTGACGTAATATTAATAGTTGAAATGTACTTAGTTGAAGTGTACTTAGTTGGAGCATTTCGTAATTGAAGCTTACTTAGTTTCATATTTGAAGCATTTTATAATTGAAATAATATTAGTTGAAGTAAATCATGATACATCATGAATAACACAATAAGTGGATATTTTTAAGTTGATGATATTCCGTGTGGCTGAACATTCCTATTGCTAATCGAATTCTTTTTTCTCTCTCCTTTTTTTAGGAGATAAGCAAGGAGATGAAATCGAAGACAAAGATCGTGGGAAGGGGAAAAGCAAAAGGAAACGATCGACGAGGCTGGTTGTCAGACCCTCGGCACTTAAACAGGTAAGACAATAACGGTTGATACAAAATGCTGGGTTCTCCCCCCAGCCACAAGCTAGCGTATCGAGCTGACATGCGTGAATAGCTTGTCGATATGCATGAATTGCTAATTGATATGTGTGAATTGCTTGCTGATATGGGTGAATTGCTAACTGATATGCGTGAATTGCTTGCTGATATGGGTGAATTGCATTCCGATACGCATTAAAAAATAACAATAATAAGGTTGGGTTATGTTTTGGATTTTGTTTTTTAGGGACTTCAGATAAAGTTCACAACACCAAAATCATAAAGATGAGCCTTGCAGATCAGTATTCAGACCCTACCTGACTGCGTGGGGTCCTTAAGGGCTTTCCCTCCCACATCTAAAACTGAACATTTCTTCTTGTTTCCAACTGTTATTAGCACTTGTGCTGTTGGATGTGCTATAAAATAAAGTCCAATCTTTCTCTCTCTCTCTCTTGCCGTCACAAACAGGTGAGCGCCAATGAGCAAGACACCACCATGAGCGGCTACCTGATGCTGAGACGTAAGAAAGACTGGAAGAGGCAGTGGTATGTACTCAAGGAGAAGGTTCTCTATCGGTACAAGGCTAGCGAGGATGTTGCCGCTTTGGAGAGCATGCCACTGCTTGGCTACGAGGTCACAAACCCAACCGAGGTGAGGTTCTGCGATAAATTTGTTGATTAAGTTGAAGTGGTATTTTCCTTAAAATATTCACCTCTGTGGATCCTGGTTTGAATCCCACCTTGGATGCAAGACACTTACCGTTTTTTCCTTGACATGGGTTGTTTTCTCCCACAACTTAAAATTAAACATGTCTTCATTGCTTTCTCTTTGTAACAGGTTCCTTTAGTGTATTTGAAATCCTCTGGTTCTTATCCAATCGATTTTAAATCTAAAGAACTAGAAAGAGATGAATGTAACCAAACTTAAAACAAAATTAAAGAATTCTAATGAACCAACACAATGCAATCCAATGAAGACATTACAAAGTGGTGCCTAATAATTCATGACTCTGCTTACCGTGGAATTCTGTGCTCACAGCTCATAGAATCATGCACTTTGTAACGCTTTCCCTAGTGTTACCTTTGTTCAATGATGAAGGCTGGAATTATCAGGAGGACTGAGACAGATTATATAGAATTATAAAGATGATTTATTTGGGTTACTTAATCACTTCAACATCAGAATATCAGATTGCCATCTTGGAACCTATCCAAGCAAGCCTCAGTCAAGGTCTGTCACATGTCCAGGTTCGAATCCTGTCCTAGCTCAATGTCTACAGTCATGTAGTTCATGTCAGAGGTCAACCAGCCATTGTACCATGTAGTTGATGTCCAGTCATTGTATATTGGATATGTAATCCCGTGACAACTTGCAGGACTCCTTAAGCGTAGAATTCTGTGATAAGCGGAGCCATGAAATTGGGCCCTGTTCCTTCTGCATTTATTATTAAAAGCAGTTTTCCTGAACTAATCTGTGATTATCTTTGTGTTTCCCATAACAGCCTTATGATGGGGTGGATCCAAGTCTTATTCTTCAGCTCTCCCATCAGCTGAAAGTGATGTTCATCCTTCGAGCTGAGAACAAAGTTGTAGCTGAGAAGTGGGCGGCCCTCATGGTAGACGCAACTCACCTCTGATAAGCCAACCATGAGGGCTGAGAACTGAATGGTAGTTGAGAAGTGTGCAACCCTCCAACTCATCTCTGATAAGCCAACTCTGAGGGCTGAGAACTAAACTATAGTGGACTCCAACTCGTCTCAGATAAACCAACCCTGAGGAGTGAGATCTAAACCATAGTGGATAAGTGGGCAACACTCGTGGTAGATGCAACTAGTTCTAATTGGAAGCAGCCATCATCGGTAAAGGGCCCATTGCTCGATGTGTTTTCTATGACCATCACATTCCTTGTATATAGCTGAAGCAATAACTGACCTTAGAACCAATAAAGAACACTGTTCTGTGATATAATGTGCTATTATCAGAGACAAAGAGGCTACCATGAAAAAAACCAGGACCAAAATAACCAAATGATGATTGATTCCCGTTTCCCTATCTACCCCTTGCACGGTCAGCCTCGATTTGGGGACAGCAGTGAATTTAGAAACGTATATTAACTCTGTATTGTCACGGTAATGTAATGACACTTTTATGCAAACAGATGCATAAATACAATACAAATGAAGCATGAAGTCGAGGCTCTACACGCACATGGCGGATCCGTGCAAAGAGCGAATTCCACGACTGTCACATTCCCTAAGCAATAACTGATCTAAGAACTTAAATAACACTTATATGTGATAGTGTGCTATTATCGAAGACAAACGGGCCACCATGAAAAAAAAACAAGACCAAAATTACCAAACTAAATATATTCCATAAATGTTAATAAGGGAATAAAAGAGTAGGCGACGAGTTCTTAAACGGCCGTTTAAAACCGGCAGGGTCGTGGCCGTTATCGCACGGCCACGACCCTGCAATGTTTTAAACGGCCGTTTAAGACCGAGTCACTACTCTTTTATTCCCATTCATAAATGCCCTTATGTTAAAAAGCAATATAATATCACAATTATAGACAATGTCACACTGTTTCTTTTGCGAATTTTTCGAAGTTTGCAAATTTCCAAAAACTTTTGTAAAAATGTTTTGTGCGCGTCGGTCGGTGTGTATACGCGCGTGTACACACATATTACGCGCTGTTACTAATAGCTATGAATTGCGTTCTGCGTAATTTAAATTGGTGTACATGAGCTTGCGCGCCCAACACGCGAAGCCAGCCGGTCTTAAACAGCTTCAGCTGTGTCTTTATCAACCGTTTAAACACCCCCACGTGACGCGTTCTCCACCAATAGGAGTAGCGAAACTGTCTGGGGTATTTATGAATAAGCGTTAACCAGCCTACTACCTCCTCTGAAACGCAACCCGGCTTGTGTAAAACTTGAAGGTTTTCTCATAATTGTCTTTATCAAGTATTACCACTTTGTGCCTTTTAATGTGCTTCCATTTATAGTATTTTAATTTTTTCGCTCTAAGGAGTTTGTTGATATTCATTAAGAATTTTTATGAGAATAAAAACACATAGTTGTAAAAACCATACTGCTGCCTTCCACCAATGTATTTTCCTCTAACTAAAAGGGTCTTTAAAAAAAATGATTTTAAGTCACTGCCATGAAAAGTGTTCAAATTACTTGAATCTCACGCAATTGACTATGAACAGTTTTTTTGTTAAATGTCATTTGATGTGAAAGTCAACTGAGCACAAATTTATTACGCGGTTTACTGTGGAATTCGGCGTTTATGACTTGTAGAATTACTTGGTACACAGGGAGAAGTAAGGCAGGTAAGCGCAGAATTCTAGGGTGAGCACTACCGTCTTCAGAGACTATAAACTGTGCAAGTCTCGCGCGTATGAAAACGACAAAAAAACTTGAACGAAGACTATTTTTCTATGAGTCAAATCTTTTTAAAATTACACTTAAACAAGATTCTTGAAAATAAAAATACTCAAAGCAAGTTGTTATAAATAAATTTTCAATTTTTGTATAATACAAATAATTTGTCCAAATTTACATTGAAACAAAATTTAAACTTGGGATGAGGATGCTTATTGTTAGAAACCTCATTTGCCAATCACACCAGAATGTGTGCGTCTATCACATAGGTTTAATGACAACATGACCATCAGTTGGGCAAAATTCTTAATTTTTGACAAGTAACCGGAAACGGAGGTCAAGTCTTATTCTCAGGTTTTCTTCGTTATTTTGTTGAATTTATTTTACTTTCATATTGTTATTCACTTAGTATTACATTCCCGACAACATATATCATTTTCATAGCCATAAACTACTTTAAACTAAACTAATTGACAAAACAAAATGTCGCCTACGTAAAACTCCATATGGTTGGGACCACAATGGTCCTGGAAATTCAAATATGCACGAGACTTGCTCAGTCTATAGCAGCCAGAAATAGCTTGTATCAAAATGCCAATAGCAGCCACAAATGGCTGCAAGAACCGACTTCCATTGAACCAAAAAAAGTCAAAGTAAAAGGTCACATCCAGAATTGACATTTTCCAATGTTTCCCATGTTAACATAGTAGCTATATCTTTTTAAACAAAACCGAATTTCTGTTTCATACAATTTTTTCCGGACACTTAACAAGAAAAAATTGTGTCAAAAACTTACTGGGCGTATGGTAATGATTATACATGATTATGGATGGTCTCTTAAGGGTTGAATTGGGTCCAAATATAAGGCAATAGTATCTGGAAGCAAAATGCAGGGGTAAGAGAGGGAGAGCAAATTGCTGACAAAAAGGTTTGGAACTAGGATCCAAGTTGTAGGTGTGTTGAAAGTGTTTCAAACCCAAGAAGTTTGACTTCAAGGAGCTTTTGGGAACAGTATCCTCGGCACTAGAGAATTAGGTCATAGGCAAGATCTCTCTTTTTATCTGAAGAAAATAATAGCTATCTTTTTCACCAGGCAGATTGAGAAAGTCAAAGTCCAGATAATATGTCTGAAATTTCTCATCCCAAAGGTTTCTAAATATGAAAGCTTGATTTTTTAAAAGAAGACAAAATCTTAATCTGAAAATGTGTATGAGCAGTTTTTTTCATGAGACTGGGTGCTTATTTTGATCTGCCAATTCAAAATAAGCACAAACAGTGCGTCATATGCTTGGAAGAAGGATCTCTTTTCCAAGCTCACTAAGTACTTTTCTCCAAACAACAGAAGGCGGTAAGCAATAAAATGGCTCCTGACAAACAATATGACATGACTGTCCATTTTTGTTACTAGAATTACCCCAAAGATTTTGTCTTCCCATTCCCATACAGAATTTAACCTTCCCATAATGACTTTTTATGAATGGCAGAAAACCAATCAAACTTTCATGCTCGGCTTTCTCGAAACACAATTTTGCATATTAATTGCTTAAGCCCTTTTTCCAGGAAAATGTTTGTTTACGTCCTTTCTTTCCTTTCTTTCCTTTCTTTCGGCACACAACGGGTTTATACATTCCTGAAGAAACGAAATACACCATAAGAAGTAACTATTGCTGGAAAACTTGCGGGTTCAGCCTCATGTAGATCAGGTTGGCTTAGTGGTTTCTTTCACCTCTGTGGACTTGGTTCGAATCCCACCTCAAACCGGAGCCTTGCATGTGGATTGGGTTTTCAGTCCTTGCCCGATTGCGTGAGACCCCCCCCCCCCATCTAAATCTGAGCATTTCTTCTCGTTTCTTATTCATTCTGTTATTTGCCCTAATTGTGCTGTTGGATGTGTAATCAAATAAATAAATAAATAGATCACTTTAGGGAAAAAGTAGGAATATCGGCTCTGAGAAGAGCTGTTTTGGTCTAAACGTTTTGAACAGTATTCTCTACTTTTTGAAAATTCACTTGATATATTTTTCATAGGTTGCTTGTATGGGTTGACTATCAACAAACTAAACAATGGAAAATTTGACTACTCGATCTTCTAAATATCAATGACATACCATAATTCTTTTAATGAAAACGATTTAGGGTAATTTGCGCCGTGTTGCTATGAACATTTTGTAAAAATGTATGTGTCGAAGTAAATGTGTGCTCGATGATGTACAAAAGTGAGAAATCTAATTAATATATTACAAAAATTGGCAGATCATTGTGTCTTTTATGAATTTATACAAAGTATTACTATGAGTTCTGAAAGGTAATTAATGCTAAAGTGCCTTAATTATTAGATAAAATAATGTGAATGAAATGTACCCAATTATAATTCTATATATGTTGAATTGATTGTTAAAGTAGTATCGTTAATACTTCAACCCACATCTGCCTGACTGGTCACGATACATTAACAGCACAGATTAGAGCACCGAAGGCACAAGATAAGGAATTCGGTCTGAAATGTTCACTGGACGCCATTTCAGCAAGCAACTCATTTGATGCAACGATAGATTATTCCAGACAATGACCATTGCTATCAATGACAAAACAAAACATTTGCTCGCTGAAATGGCGCCCATGTGTAATTTCAAGTTCCAACAATAGATAAGGTTCCAGTTCCCATCTTGCACCTTCAGTGCTCTATAATTTTTGATTAACACTGTTCCAAACTTAGACTGGTCCCCCATTTTTATCTGTAGGGATACAAACTTAGACTGGTACCCCCTTCTTTATATGTAAGGATGAACAAACCCAGTGGTTTCATTGGATAGACATATACAATGTATATACATGCAATAACGCATAACAACCACTCTGACAGCGATACTACATGAGTGTAGAGTGTTTGTGTACAGTACACACAGTAGTATGACATGCAAGGTCAAAGGTACGTATGGCAGGTAATCAGGTTCTTAAAAACCGGTATCTGGCAATATTCACGCGCCTCAAAGTGTGATGTCAGATCTTCGGGCCAGTCCTGCCTAAGCCAATGTGGCGCTTCATTATTGCTGCATTTATATACTTTGCAAATAAACCTACCCCCAACAAACAAAACAGTACACTCACTTTAATATGCCAACAAACAACACAGTTCACCCTCTTTAATATGATGCCATCAGCAACAAGAGTATAACAAAAGATACTTTCGCTTATTGTCCATCCAGGTTTTACTGTAGTTAGGGATTTGCCTGTGTTTGCTACGGGAAATCCCAAAGTTAGGCAGACTTGGGTTGAAGAACAACTATGAAGTGAACAAATACATTTGTAAAAAGAAGCAATTTTAAGTCACGGGAGAAATGTTGGATATTTCATGAAAGATGCAAGTTTTGCGTAAACATTGTTATGTACATGTATTAATATTTGTGTAAATGGATATCGACTATGAACAAGTTATGAAATGAGTGGAGTACAAAAAATACATTGTGAAAATTATGCGCATATGTAAAGTATATTCATATGATTGCATGTGCACAAAAACAAATTATGCAAGATTTTAACAAGGAGGCTGTAATTTACTTCTTAATATGTTTGACTTGGGCTAGAAATATTTACACAAACACAATTATTAAAGGTGTTTTTTTTTCTGTTCAGTGGGATTCCTAAGAGGGTCAACGCACTATTTCCACATGACAACTCTTTCCAAGATGGCGGGGTACAGTGATATCAAAAAGTGTGTTACATTTTCCAGATGAATTTATTAACTTTATTAACTGAAAGTATGTATTTTTCTAAAGATTTCTTTTGAACAGATGTGCATGTTAATTATCAAAGCTAATAAAGCGAATTGATATGGTGCTATACGAATCTATATTGAACAGTGTATCTCTTTGTGTTATTAATAACTAGTTCTTATATAGTGAATTTAACAATAACGAATCAATGCGCTCTACATTAGTGCCCCTGTCCTTGTGCCCATTTGGGCCAATAACGTTCTCAGCTCCCTGGGGGAGAGTAAACAGCCCGGGCTTCCATGGTGCTCTGAAGGCTTTTTCAAACACAATATCAACCTCTACCCTCACAGGTACCCATTTATACCCTTGGGTGAAGAGAATCAATTACAGTAAAGCATCTTGCTCGGGTACACGAGTGTCATGACCAGGATTCAAACCCACACACTGATGACGTAAGTACCAGAGCTCAAGTCCAATGCACTAGACCGCTCAGCCTTGACACTTAAGACATACAGGAGATACAATGTCATTCTCGTTGTCAATGCCATATAACTCATCTTAAAGGTATTATATAGGATTGGAGAGGATAACAAACATCAATGTTTAATTTTAGTCTATAAGCTTACTGATTATGAAGTTCATACTAGAACCAATTTTTTCGGTGAAATATTTCCCTCTGAAATGAAGTCATATTCAAGAAAACTGTATCAGGAAAACTTGTATAAAAACACAACAGCTGATTTCGGTTGTTACAACCAAAAATCAAGACAATTTGTTTACATGCTCAAAATTATGCATGGTTTTTCACTACTCTCTCCTGACACACACAATGGATTAAGCCCAAATTTTCACAGGTTTGGTTTTTCATGTATATGGTTGATCACACAAAACATGAACACTGTCTGCGACTATTTTGTCAGCTCTACCAATTCTGTATAATACCTTGATTGTATTGGTTGGAAATTTGAGTAATCTCTAAGCTACATCACTCGCCAAAGTTTCTGAACAATTGCTATGGAATTTGATACAATTCTACATATCTCAGTAGTTTTGTTGATTCGTTAGTTAGCTGTACATTTGTTACGAATCTGCATAAAACTGTTCAATAGGGGACTTTTGAGACAAAAAGTGGTGTCTGACTCATCGGTCCTTTTCTATTGTTCTCAGCGACGAGAACAATAGAAAAGGACCAGTGAGTGGGACGGAAGACCTCTGAAAACAAACAAAATACACCTTAATATATACAAATTATATGGATTTGTTTATTTTTGTATCTGTGAAAATTTGAAGCAATGTTGCAAGGAATACAAAAATACATTTTATAAGATAAATATATCATTTTGTAAAAAAGTCATTTTATGAAATACATCAAAAAGGCGGAGGGGGGGGGGGTCACAATCAGGGGAAAAAGAGCAAGGCCTGCCTCCTCATGGGATGGGAATCATGCTGGATATTTGCCTGAATACACATGGACACTGCAAACGGGAATGTCACCTAAGTTAGTCAAACTCATTGGCAATATTGTAATGAGAGGGGAAAAATGATTTTATTTGTCAAAGTTCGACCGATTGCAACCGGACTCGGCCCAATTAGTCCTCTAGTCCAGATACTCAAGTCCAATTAAGTCTTCCAAAATGTGGACCATGTCCAAGTCCGTACTTTGATAAATTTTCAGAGATAATCATTTAGTGCTTTGTGTTTCTTTTCTCTACGAGGTTGGCTCAGTGGTTTGTTTTCCCTGCCTTTCACCTCTGTGGACACTGGTTCGAACCCCACCTCAGAATGTATCCTTGCATGTGGATTGGGGGTTTTCCTCCCACATCTAAAAACTTATCTCTCTTCATCCTTTTCTCTATACATGTATCTTCAGGCATACAGGTCTTGGTGCTAGTCGCTCTTCAGGGTCCCTTAGTTTCATTACCAAGAAAGATATACAGTCGAATCTTGTTATAACAAGATCGCTGGGACTGGCCAAATGACCTGTTTATAACAAGAACGTTGTTATAAGAGGACATCAAAACAAAGAAACACAAAGCAGAAATGAGATTCAGGACTTCAGAATGTACTCTTTATGCAGAACTCTTCATAAGAGTGCTCTTTATACTTGAGGGTTGACTGTAGTAATAGTAATAATAATAATACAAAATATTTGTAAACATCTGCTTGAGCAACCAAAGTGATCCATTTGCCTTAAGTGCAGTTAGCAGGCTCCAAAATGTGTTAAAATAGCCTTGTGTGACAAGGCCCTATCTTGGATTCTCTTTCAGTGTGCACATCTGATATTTGAGCTAACTGTAATCTGTTACCAAGTACGTTATGCAAGTTCTTTCACTTTCATTAACACATAACAGATTAAAGGGTCTGTGTACGTTTAGCAATTACTCATAAAATGAATGGCAATAAAAACTTACTTGGTAAGAAGTACAGCAGTTTCTGATCGTATAAAGCATTTTGAAAAGCATCTGTGAATTAATGTGGTTTTGGAAAAAGATATCAGTTTTTATCCAAACAAATTTGAATCTGAGAAGTGCTTCTGTCAGAAATGTTTCTCAGATTGTGTATTCCAATTGCAGATTATTCTTCCTGTGTGGACATAACCGCTCCAGATTTTCGGCATTTGAAATGAAATTTTCACAGGTTAGTTTTATGGTATATATATCTACAACTATTTTGGATTGAAACAAACAGTGGGTTCCAATTACCAAACGTATACAATCCCTTTAAAGATAACTTTCCAATTACATAATAAAACAAATGTAACAACTCTGTCTTGAGGTGCTTCTCAAGAGAAGATGTGTGCACTTAACAGGACGCCACAAACACAAAAATTTTGTGTAAGAACCACCACGAAATTCAGCCCAGATAAAAACACTTATTTTTCAACTCTGTAAATCCCTTATGAAACACATTATATAACACACAAGTCATTTGATTGGAGAATTGCAGGGTCATGCGCCATTCATTAGTTAAACCATTACATGACCCAGGGAGTAATTTCGTCCAGCGAATATTGCATAGCAAAATATTTAGACTGAACAAGTTTTTTGCACACTGAAATGCTAATTATTGAGTCGCAAAAGATGATAGTTTGAGTAGCAACTGATATATTTTGTGAGCATTTTGCTATAAATTGCTCACTGAAAATTAACCCACCCACTATAATTTTTGTTTTTTTTAAAGCTCCTCATAATTATCTGAACTCTTTAATTGCTATGTTCCCTACCACCAATAATACCTTAAACCCAGATCCGGCATGAAACAGCAGTTGTGCACCTTTAAGACCACAGGGAACAGTGCTCGTGATCTTCAAGTCATTATGAAGTGTGACTGAGAGATTAGAAAACAAGCCATTCTTCAGGAGCAACCGCCTCATTAGTTTCCCTGCTTCTTTTCTCTTCAGTTTTCAATGTAAACTAATGTGAGTGACGGACCAACATCATACCGGGTGCAACATTTGGCAATCTTGCCAGGACCTGGTTGTGATGAGTAGTTGTTGTGAGGCAGATACTCATACACCAATGCCTGCCCTGCTCAAGTAACAAGATGGCGTCTGAGTTGGAGTCAGAACACTGTGAGGTGAATGCAGCCTTTTATATCCTGGAAACTCCACAGCTGATAGAATTGGGAAAAGAGGCTTGAGATTGACGGCATTGAAGATGGTCTCTCTCGTCTTCATCCGGTGAAGAAAATCTCAAGGCACCTGGACCTTGATGAAGTAGACCAGTACCCAGATGGTGGGTTAGCTATCCTTAAAGATGGTAAAAGAGGCAATCAAAATGGCTAACCCCACACAAAGTTCCCCAGAGCCATCAACGACAGGTGAGAAGGAAGCTCCTAACCCAGCTACTGTTCCAGCTCGGATCCCCTCCGTGACGCTGCGCAAGAATTTAAGATCACAAATCAAATTGGTGAGCCCAGCCAGAAGGACAAGCTTTCCTTACCCAGTTTGATCCACTTACAGATCGGCCTTGACAAGAAGTACTCAGAGAAGGAGATTGTCGATGCTGTCATCAGGAGTTTAGTCCCTGGTTTGAAGCTCCACAGCTATCTTGAAGGACAGGCGAACCTGACCCTTCGCACACTCCGTCGGCCCCTTTGAGCCCACTTCAGAGAGCAGGATGCAAATGAGATGTATAAAAATACACATACATTCAAAGACTAAATTGCGGTTCTTAAGGTTAACCAAAATAGCGACTCAAATGAAGATTACACTGTGTTAACTAAAAAAGTCAAGCCGGTTTTCAAGCGACTTTCGAACAAAAAGTTACTTGACGCATGTGTAGATGGCTATACGCAAAATGCATGCGAGAGCGCCAATTTGGTATTGTGGCAGTGGTGCCCTAACAAGGTGTGGGTAATCAACAAAGCACTCAGGGCAGGATGAGCAATGGGAGTAATTTACCTACAATAATGGTCAGAGGGGACTGCTATCAGTGTTCAACAAACTTGGTATACAGGGAGGCAGACATGCATCCAAGGCTATAATCACAAGCTCGAACAGAGTGAAGCTTAGCAATGCGTCACGCAATGGAACTTGAAATAAAGAAGCGTGCTGACATCAGACAGCAAAGGAAAACACAAGAAGAAACTAATACAGAGAATAATACCACAGGGATTCGTTCATACCTTCACGCTTCCTTAAATTGTGAGTTAACAAAATGGCCGCTGAGCTTACGATTTTCTAAATTTTGTTGTTTTGTGCACAAGAACAGATATTTCCCCAAAACGGTATTGGCAAGAATTTACATTTTGATAAGATCTATGTCACTGCAAAGCAATTTTTTTGATAAAACTATTTGACTTTGCATTCATTAGGCGTTTTCTCGCCAAAACCAATTTTCACCCCATCAGGTAAGCAAACAATAAAAAAAATATAAAAAAACGCTCTGCAGTGACATAGATAATTGTGAACACTATCATAATACTGTGAAAAAAAATTCATTTTCAGGATAAATGCATTCTTGCAAGAGCTGTTTAAATCCAATATGGCCAACATTGCGATGGCAATGACAGTCGCAGTTTTCCCTGAATCTGCTAAAGTTGCTATGGAAGGCAGAAACTGCCTCGCCCGAGGGCAGCCCCCTGCTGCATATTTCTCCTTAGAACCCAGCCATCCATGGCGCAGGAGGTCAACCTGTACCCCACAGAGGGGTGATCTTCGTCAATATGACTGTCCTTGGACGCATCATTCAGAAGGTTCCAGTATTCATCGTACTGGTAACAGGGCTCCGCAGAAGGATTCCCTGGCTTTTAGGCACAAACATGTTGAGGGCAAGTCATGATGCTCTCCAGGAGAAGCAGGGAAGGCGGTTCCTTTCAAGGGTACGAGAAGCATCTGAGACCTGGTACTCAGTGCTCCAGTGTCTCAGTGAAGATGGTGGTGATTTAGTAACGAGAGATGTCGAGTTTGGTGGATTGCAGTTTAAAGGTCATACACCCTTCATCTTGAAGGCTAGGACAGAGGCTGACAACCCCACTTAAACATCACAATTCCTTTGAGATAGATTTGTTGACGCCAGTGGCGTCACCAGAGGGGGGGGCAGGGGCGGCCTGCGCCCCCCCGCTCAGAACCCTTGCCCCCCTCTTGCCCCCCCATATGAAATCACAGAAAATTATATTCTTATAATATATAAATCGTTTAAGGCTGCATAAAATGCTGCCGTAAAAAGTAAAACTTTTATTCATATCAGTATGTGGACTATAACGCAGTCATGACAAATGCATGGAAAGGCGCGCGCGATTGTATTGGCGGTAAATGTATGTTGTGGTTTTGCGGTTACAGAGAGTGCAGGAAGTCACAAAGTTCAGTTTAATACGTGGTGGTGCGTCTGAACGGTGAAAGCAGACCAATAGCTCCGTTAACACAACGTAGTCAGATGCACAACAGAGAGATTTAAACAGCAACATGGCCAGCGAAAAAGGTAGCTTAGACCATTTCTTCTCCATATCAAAGTGCCTGTCTTTGCCTCGTGCTCCAACACCTAAGAGGCAGAGACGGGAAAATACAGAAGATTCTGATTCTGATGTGGTACCATCTGAGTATTGCATGGACTCTGCATCCGAGGATTCCGCCGAGGAGAATTTCGAAGAAGATGTATCCGTTCAGTAGCGCAAACAATAATTCAATTAGTACTCACAGAGCCTAACTTGAGAATGCCGTGTACAACTCTAAATTGATACTTGGTAATCACCGTTGGTAATTTAATCCTTGTATACAGTCGAAAAGTTTTATCTTATAAAAATGACAAGTTCTCTAAGATTTGGTTGTTTTCGCAATCTTTTGTTACCTGCCAACTATGTAGACTGTTTTAGAACTGCATTGGTGTGTATCAGCTGGTGTGTATCAACTTTCAGTTAACATATTTTATGATAATCTTGCACTTTGGCCCCCCCCCCAAAAAAAATATATATTAGCCATATTAGAACTTCTGCAGGAGTTTGGGGAGGGCAACACAGCAATAACGCCAATGGCAACTTTCTTCGAAAGAAAGTGCGGCAGAATATGGCATCGTTTTGGAGGCTTTGCTGAGACACTAAGGAGAGGTGAAGAAGTGGTAAGGTAGGCTATCATCACTCGGTGAGGACAGAGATCTTCTGCTCAAGACACAGTTTATGAGCAGCCTACATGATGAATCGGTAAGACACCGCCTAGCTCCCATGAAACGTAGGTCAATGAAAATAGCTGAGGGTGGTCAGTCAAGAGGCCAGATAGGCAAAAGAGGCGAGGTGACGGAAATTCTTGCACTACCAAAGGCCACTGTGCAGTCATTGAATACAAATAGTCAGGAGATGACGAGGGACAAGAAACAACTAACAAAATCAACCGCAATAATGGAGAAGCAGATGACTACACTCACTTAAGTTCTGGAGGGTCAACATTTCTTGGGTCAAAGAGTCCACTACCTTGAGAATCAGTCGAACCAGCGAGGACTTACCCTACTGCCAGGCAAGAGAGGCGATGTTATGTAAGGGAGTGAAATTCCACTGTCTTATTATAGTGTGAGTCCCCCCTTAGAGAATTAATATGTTTTTTATTTTCTTGCCAAATGATCCTAGGAGTGGCACCCCTGTGTCTAGTACCCAAAGTTCACTATATATATTTTAGTTGATTTTATTAGAGCACCAGATTTCTGTGTCAAGTACCCATTCCACTGTGCATATTTTAGTTAATTGTATAAAAGCACCAGACCATTTTCTCTGGGCTCCATGTGCTTGGCAGTGGCCATGTGCTTGGCTATTCAGTGAGCAGGTGAGCAGCGATCAATAAAAAACCTATACTGGACAGCTGCTTTCTCAAATTCCCATACCGCTCAATTGTTCTGGTAGAAGTTTGATTGTCTGTAGATTGTATTTCACTTTAGTGCTGTGTTGTTTTACTTTTTTTTAAAGAAGAAATTCTCTCAGTGATTGTTTTGTTAAACCTTTTTTTTTTTTATTACATTTTTTAAAGTTTGTTATTTTTTTTAGAAAGTTGTTAGAGAAATTAAATCAGTCATTTTGTCTTTGGAGGTAAACCAAAGAATAATTCGCGACCTTTTCTTATTTTTAGCAAGAGAGTTCCCCAACATTTAGCAGTTCTCATATTTTTTATTAATTTATTCAAGTGTACCATTTTTCCGGGTTACATTTTTTTTTTTTTCGGTGGAAGATCCGGGTAGGAAACAATCTTCTTCTAGAATTTAGCCAACTATTTTTTGCTCATTGGGGACAGAGTGTTTTTTTTCTTTTCTAGATAATTAAAGTTTTATAAAATAAAAAAAAAAACGAAAAACCAACACAGTACTTTAAGTTGAGAGACGTTTGCAGTACATAATGACGGAAACCCCGAGTCCAGCCGACCTAACCTTCCATGGGCAGAGTACATGTACACAATTTCTGCCACATCCAACAACCATGACAGCGATGCAGGGTACAACACAAAGCCCTCACCACCACACAATTCCATCTGGCGCTCAGCACAACCTCCACCAGTCTACATCTAATCCCTTCATAAGCCCCATTCAGATGGCAGATTTTGACCCCCTGTCCAAGTCGACCCTCGGCCACAAGCCTCCAGGGACCTACACCGCTCACCAGTTGAAGGACGTCCCCACGTTTAGTGGTTCTTCTTCAAAGAAACATGGTCACAGAGTAGAGGACTGGGCCCGTGACATGAGGTTTCTTCTCGAAGTAAAGGGTTCTCAATCAGAGGGAGTCAAGTTCCAAGAAGTCGTTCGGCACACGAAGGCTGATGCTCGTGATGTGGTTCTAAACCTAGAGAGCCGGGGGACCACCACCGCGGAGGAGGCCATATCCGAACTCATTGAGGAATTCGGAGAGGGAAGTGCCTCGTCCACCCCCATAGCGACGTTTTTCTCGAGGCGACAGCGGTCCGAGGAGTCTGTTATCGAATATGCCATCGCTCTCGACACCCTGCTCAGAAACGTGGAAGAAATCCAGAGGCGGCAAGGGAGGCAAAGCTCCCTCGGCGAAGATCGTGATGTGCTCCTGACCACCCAATTTATGTCCGGTCTTCGTGACAGCGCAGTCCGCCAACGCCTTGCGCCCATGCAACCTCGTTGCATGAGTTTCAAACCACTCAGGAAGGAGTTGAGGGTAATTAATGAAGAATTCGCACTAATACGTGACACCAGGCACTACCACTACGTCCATCAACAGACCACAGAGGGTGATGGCTCATCACTCCTACACAAAGGGGTGTCGAAAAATCAACCGGAGGTGAAGGTGACCCAATTCCATAATATCGTCCCAGATGTCAGCAAGCAATTGGTGGACCTGACGAATATGATGAAACAGCACATGTCCACATTAGACCGAGTCGTAGATGGCCAATACTCTCTGGGTCAACGTGTCCGCCAAATCGAGAGCTTCCTGAGTCAAAGACCCCCCATGCAGACCAATGTGAATCCATCCCGCTGTAGCCCTGCCAATAGACAAAACCAGCGGTGCTACAACTGCAGTAAGGTAGGCCACTTTGCTCGACAGTGTCCAAGACGACAGACCAACTTCACCACAACCCAAGATAGACAGCCTTTAAACTAGCGAAACCTGTTGATGATGGGCAATTGGCAGGTACCACTAGTAAGGAGAGCCCTACAAAAGAAAATACACGCTTGAGCGAGTCAAAGATAATCTCTCTTCAAAATAGTTTCGGATGTCAGCCAGATGAAGAGCAACTGGTGGGACCAGTTAGTACCACAGATGTAGTCGTCTCAGGGAGGAGTTGTCAGGCTCTGCTTGACACTGGTTCACAGGTAACTACCATTACAGACGATTTCATCTCGAGTCATCCTGAACTTAAACGACAAGCTTTGAAGAAGACCGATATCGTCATCAAGGGCGCTGGCGGCCAGAATGTCCCTCATCGGGGGTATATCCTCCTCAATATTGATGCCATTGGTGAGAAGATCAGAAACATCCCTGCGTTAGTAGTTCCGATGACCAAGTTCAGACGGTCAACACCTCTCCTTCTTGTGACAAATGTGATTCTAGCAGTACGGGACATCCTACACAGTAAATATGGCCGAGGTTTCATGACAAGAGCCCACAAGTCTGCCAACTGGTATTCAGCATTCCAGTGCATAAATACAGACGGCATAGACATTGCTCGCACCAATGGAGAGATTGGTCAGCTCCGCTACGCAGAACGACGTTCACTTGAAGTACAGCCTGGAGCAGAAGTAATCATTACAGCCAAAGCTCAAAAATCTACTAAAGGCCGGTGCATCACAGCACTGGTAGAGGGCAAGAGCAACAGTAGTCTAGCTGTTGGGCAAATGTTTGTAGAAGTCCGAGACTGTAAAGTGTCCATCCGGCTGTGCAACTTGTCTCAGACGGTGACTGTTAGAAAGAATGCAGTTGTGGCATGGCTGTCCCATATCCAAGTAGTGTCCTTTCAACAAACAACTTCAGATGAAAACCCATTGTCAGACATCGACATTTCTGATCTGACCCCCTCTGCAAAGGCAGCTATCCAGGATCTTCTCAAAACCAATTCTGATGTCTTTTCCAAAGATTCCCTCGACATTGGCATGACCCATACCGCTGAACACAAGATTCCCTTGAGTGATTCTACCCCGTTTCGTTTGCCGTACCGACGTATTGCACCCGCTGAGTTTCTTGAGGTTCGAAAGCACATCAAGGATCTTGAGAAAACAAATGTCATCAAACCCAGTCAAAGTTCATTCGCTTCTCCAGTGGTTATCGTCCGAAAGAAGGATGGGAGCATTCGGCTTTGTGTGGATTACCGCAAACTCAACTCCAGAACAATCTGGGATGCGTATCCTCTACCTCGGATTGAGGAAGCGCTGGATGCTTTGGGAAAAGCTAAGTATTTTTCTTGCTTAGATCTGACCTCTGGTTATCTCCAAGTTGGCGTTGCAGAGAAGGACCAGCCAAAGACAGCTTTCACAACACCTATGGGGCTGTTTGAGTTCACCAGAATGCCGTTTGGTCTCGTCAATGCACCAGCCACATTCCAGCGCCTGATGTCCACCGTGTTTAGCGACATGAACTTTGAAAGTGTTCTTCTTTATTTTGATGACATCATCATCTACAGTTCAACCGTGGAAGAACATATCTCCAATCTGGCAGAGGTATTTCAAAGACTGAGACGTCACAACCTTAAGCTCAAACCATCAAAGTGTCACTTCCTCAAGAGCAGTGTGCAGTATCTCGGGCACAATGTTTCTGCAGAAGGGATTACTACTAACCCTGAGAAAGTTGCAGCGGTAGAGGAATGGCTGGCTCCAAAAAGTAAGAAGGATGTCCGAAGCTTCCTTGGTATAATGGGCTACTATAGGAAATTCATCCACAACTACGCCAAGATGGCTAACCCTCTCTTCAAATTAATTGGAGGAAAGCGAGGTAACAAAGACCCCCATTCATCTGGAGCGCCGAATGTGAAGCAGCATTTCGATCCCTAATTTCAAAGTTGACGTCTACTCCAGTCTTGGCATACGCAGACTACACGCTTCCATTTGTAGTGCAGACTGATGCATCTCTAGAGGGTCTAGGTGCGGTGCTGACCCAACAACAAGACGGAAAGGAACGAGTAATCACATATGCTAGCAGGACTCTTTCTTCAGCAGAGAAAAAGTACCGGCACACAAGCTAGAATTCAGAGCATTACACTGGGCGCTGACTATCAAGTTTCGAGACTACTTGTATGGCCACAAGGTAACTGCTGCTACCGACAACAACCCCTTAAACCTACGTGTTGAAAACGGCAAAGCTTGATGCACATGGTCAACGATGGGTGAGTGATCTAGCTATGTTTGATCTTGACATTGTGTACCGTCCCGGCAAAGTCAATGCCAATGCTGATGCATTGTCCAGAATCACAAGAGAAGAGGTAGCAGAGGTACTCGTCAGAGCAGAGAATAAAAGTGCAGAGTCTAAAGGGAACGACACAAGTGAAGTGGCCGAACACGTGCACAATATCCAGCTTGCAGAGGCAAGTTCTTCTTCTGAACCAGATCAGGTTACGACAGCTAGCAGTTTGACCAGTGTTGAGGAACAACCAAGGGGTGATGATACAGACAGTGAGGAGCAGCAGAGCCAAACCAATGTTTTAAGCAGTGGTGATGACATCCCGCATATTGTTGTTGGTACCAGTTGTTCACAAGGCTCAAGTTTCAATACAGCTCAGGTTAATGATCCAGTCATAAGCAGAGTCTTGGAGTTAAAGACAACGTCTCTGTCAAAGCCAAGTAGAAGAGAGATGTCTCATGAGCCTAAACTAGTCCGGCAGCTATTGCGTGCCTGGGATAATCTTCAAGTGGTGACAGGTATCCTGTTCTACCGCAAAGACGGTGAAAGTGGAGCAAGACATATCCTCGTTCTTCCTCGTGCTTTGAGACATCAAGTCCTGAACTATCTTCATGATACCATGGGTCACCTTGGTTTCAGTAAAACCCTACAGCTGGTGAAGGAGCGGTACTTCTGGCCAGGTATGCACACCGAAGTCAAGCGATACATCGAGAAATGTAAGCGGTGTACTCTTCATAAGCTGCCGGTTGGGAAGAGAGGTGATTCAAGGACATGCTAGTTTCATCCGAAATCTTTGCCCACTATGACCAAAACCGCTACGAAAATGCTAAACTTGTAGAGAAACTACCCCATCATCTTGACTCCAAGTGCAGAGTTTTTTCCATAGAGTTTGCTTCATACGTCCGTCTTTGATGGCTACGATGGAGGTCCGTCCATCAAGGACAATACACATCTATGGCGTTGTCATAATATCCATCCAATCGAGATGAGGGTCTCAGGAGGGAGTTGAGGCGACTGAATATTGACTCCCCTGATTTTCTTTGAAGCCAGAGACAGAGCTATCCAGTGGCTGGGGAACTCCCAAGAAAAGCCCTAGCGCAATGTCAACGTGCAGGAGGTGAAGGCCACTGATGAGGCAGGAGTCCTGAAATCCCTCCTCTTAAAGAAGGGAGAGCAGCTGCAGAAACAGCAGAATCAGATAGATACGCTTCTCCAAGCTATGATGCAACAACCAGCTCAACGCTGGAGCCAGGGCCCGAGGCGCTGTTTTAATTGCCAATCTACAGGTCATCTGAGGCGTGAATGCCCCCATCCACCATCATCCTCAGCTGGTGGACAGTCTTCTTCATCAGGAAGATCTCGTCAGGCCACTATTCAGTCTCACCAGTATGTTCCCTGACAGCCTAACGCACAGCAGTTTGTCCCCCAGCAGTTTTTCCCCCCAACAGTTTGCCCAGGATCAAGTTTATTTCACAGTGGAAGAACCCTGGCCAGCGCTGCAGTTTACCTGTATGCCATGCTGTGTCGACAAAGAACTGATCAACTCAAAGTTTTCGATGGGAGGTACATGTACGTGAAGGAAGGAACTGATTTCATTGAGACAATCACCAGCGGATCTCTACCAAAAGGCATTGATGGATGAAGAATTAAGAGAGAGAGAGAGAGAGATTTCGGACTGGATGAAGGATGCTGTGGACAGCAGAGGTTGTGATCGATACAGGAGGTGGATGTGCAGCTAACCATGTACATGAACATCATGTAGCATGTGTGACTATCTTTAGGAGGTAGTTGGGAAACTGTAATCCAGACGAGCTATTTGCTTCACCTGTAATCATCTTTCTCTGTTGTGGGACCATGGATAGACATCAGTTCATTTTCTGGAGGGAAGGATGGTATTGGTAGTTGCAGTTGATGGAATTAACGACGACAGTAGATCAGGTAAACGGCCATCCGACACATACAAGCCAAACCACACAAAGAAATTTCGGTCAAGATCTAAAAGCAGAAACCGATACCAAACTAAAAAAGTGAATGCTGTGAACCAAAACGATGATGAGTCACATGTAGAAGATGTGTTGGATTAAGATAAGTTTCGGTTTGAATCCATACAAATAAACCATGTTAGCAAAGTGACTAAACATGATGAAGCCTATGCAGATATAGGGATACAACTAGAGGATAAAGCCAACCCAGCAAAACTTAAAGTAAAAGTAGATACTGGTGCACAGGGTAACATATTACCAATTTGTATATTCTGTAGAATGTATCCTAGGAAGATAGATTGTGCAGGTTATCCAAAACAAGATGACACACAGAGACAAAACACTGTACTTGGTACTTGGTTGGTTTCCTCCTGAAAACATCCTCTTGGGATCTTGGCTAGGAGTACTCACCGCATACAATGGATTTATCAAGCGAAACATACAAACAGTCAAAACCACAATCAAGAAGGCCAAACAGTCAAACACAGACGTAAAAAAGCCTTAATGATACTCAGAACAACACCGATTGATCATCACCTTCCATCCCCAGCAGAATTGCTGTATGGTAGAAAACTACATACAACATTGCCAGCAAAAAAAGAAAACACAACTGTCCATAGACACCAAATCCACCAGAGATTACAAATGAGACAGGAAGTACAACAACAACACTTCAATAAAACTACACATCCACTACCCCCACTCCACACTGGACAAACTGTTCACATACAGGACAAATCCAACAAGAAATGGATCCCAGGTACAATGCAAGATGTACAACCCGAACCACGATCATATAAGGTCGAAACCGAAACAGGGCAAGTCTTGAGATGAAACCGTCGTCATCTAAAAGAGACTAAGCAAAAAAAGGTTACGTTTGAAACCGAAGATGTCACAGATAATACAGATACGTGTACAAATAAACAAACTCCAACTTGCTTAAGTCCAGTGACAGCACAACCATATCAGACCAGATATGGGAGGACAATCGTTAAACCAACCAGACTTGACTTGTAAATTAATGCTAAATGCACTGGCAAAGATTAAACAAGTTGTTTTAATCCAAGTTGATTTCTTCCTAGGGTAACAATTCCTTAGTAGTTACCCAGGACTAAACTGTTTACCGTTTGTTGGTTTTTACAATGTTAAGTATTGTGTTCCAAGTTGATTTAAATTCAAGGTTTTAAGGTACAATTGAAATAGTTCAGCCTCGCAAGCAAACAACTAGTTTTTCAGTCAATACATCTTTCTGATCGAATTTGTGAAAAAATGAATGTTTTTTTATTTAAAGAAGAGGGATATAATAATATGGACTATATTATTATGTGCGTAAGCTCACAGATAGTACTACGCCCTAGAACTGTTTTATTGGAGTTACACATATGATGAACCAGAATAAAGAACCGCTCGACTGAACTAGCTGAGATGTAACGAAGAATATCAGCCTCTTATCATGTTTATTGATCTCACAACTTTACAGTGATCACTGTAGGGGAGATGCGGGAGAGTTGAGCCATACGGAGAGTTGACCCACCCCCCAAAACACCACTATCCCATAGAGTGGTCGAGTCCATATGCCCTCTGTTGTTAGTGTCTAACCAAACTTTCTTTTTGGCTACAACAGAGAATGTGAGAGATAAGTGCTCAAAGTGGGAGTGACAAGAACATCTAAATTCCACTAAAAAGTGAATTTTGGAACTCCAGATAAGACCCTTTCTATTACTTACATGTTTAGCAATGAATATAGTGATAATGTGTCTGATATACAGCCTAAATATTGTTGTTTATTATGGTAATTTTAATTGGATCTAATTTGATTGTTATAAATCAAAATCAAGTCACATGTCAAAATGGCTCTCTTATAGGAGAGTTGAGCCAATGAGCATGGGGAGAGTTGAACATAGGAAATAGCCATGATAAAATATAATTTTTCAGAATTCTTTAAGAAAATTGTTGGGAATAGTTTTAAAATGCCAGATTGGATCAAAGTATTTTTACAATTATGAGTACATTTCACTTTTACCATGGATAAACCAATTTCAGAAAATTATTTTCTGATTTCCAAAGTCCCATTGATTATTGTGGTGATTTAACTTACCCACACTGGTGGCTCAACTTACCCATAGTCCGGGGAGAGTTGAGCCACTTTGCCATTTTTTTTCAAGTATCTCCCATTAATAAACAATAGCAGTTGGTTCAATTATTATGTTATACTAAGTAAGTCAACACTCTAAAGCTTTACTTAAAACATTTAGTTAGGGGATCCTACATTTCATCTCTGCAGAATGGTGCAAAATGTAAAAAATGGCTCAACTCTCCCGCATCTCCCCTATGATCATCCCTGTGATAGTTCGACCAAAGAACAACCCAAGTAAAGAGTCCCTTGAATATGCAGTTCTCGATGATCAATCTAATAGCTGTTTCGTGAGCAAGAGTCTTTGTGATCGACTAAATCTTCAAGGACCAGAGACCCAGCTGCTGCTAACGACGATGCAAGAGCGCAACGCATGCATTACCAGTAACCGAAACCTCGATTTAGAAGTGCTTGACATCTTCATCTTCAGAGAAAATGCTGTCAACCTCCCTGTCTGCTTCAAGCGTGATGAGATCCCTGCCAAATCTTCCCAAATTCCAAAGCCTGAAGTAGTCAAGCAGTAACGCCATCTTGAACCTTTTGCCCAGAAACTTATGCCATACAATCCCAGAGAGGGTGCTGAGTGATTGGAGGATCAGCAGCAGTTTCAAGCTTCATCGCTTCATGTGTGACATGTCGTAAGCTCCGTAGGCCACTGCAGAAGCAAAAAATTGGCCGAGTTACCCGAGGACCGACTTCAACCTCGGCAAGAAATGCTGGAAAAGATACACAGTTGTCATTTAGGCATAAATAAGTGCAGAGCTAGAGCAAGGGACACAATGTTTTTGACCAGGTATAGAAGAAGTGTGCAGTAGATGTGTGATCTGTCTCAAACAATCCAACACAAAAGAGCCAATGTATCCTCATCGTACACCAGACCATCCATGGTCCATTTGGGTACAAGAACATACTTGATACTAGTAAATTATTATTCCAAATATTGCAACCCAATAGAGAGGAGAACACCCCTGCACGCGGGGTGGAACAGTCCCACATACAGTGATCTCGCTAAGCGCTTGCTATTGGAGAGTGCAAGAACTTTGATCCTACGTTGTGAAAACATCCACAGGGGAATTGAGAAGAAATAGAAAACATCTTCTCCAAACCAAAGAAAACCCTCCAACTTTAATATCTCCAGATTTATAACACGTATTCCACAAAGGGCAACAACAACTCACAACAAAAAACAAACAAAAAAGTTTCCCACAAAGCAGAAGTGGTAGAGCAACTAAGCCATGATGATGAGTATTAATAACTGTTGATAAGTTTAAAGGGAACTTTATAACAGTTATCCATCAGGTCTAACTCCAACATTAATAGTTCTCTTTATAGAAAATTTGTCAGACAGAAAATTAGATTTGAATATAGAGACTTCATGGTACATGTCTACTTTCCATATAGTGAAGCAAGTTTAATTTAACGTCCGCTAAGCAAAAGTAGTAGTCCCAGCCGATCTCCTACCTTCCACCCAGGTAGCAGTTAATAAGCAAGACAGTTCTTTTCAGAACTGAGAAGTCTCCCGAATTCCGAAATCTACTCTGCGGCAGTAGAATAAATAGCGAGACAAGTTCTCAAAGAACAAATCTACACAGCAAAGTAGATATATACATTTGTACACACATGGTGTTACCGCAAACTGAATATACATTGATACCTCACCATGCAGTGCCTCAAACCCCTCAATATTCAAGAAGTTTAACAATGATTTCCTTAGATTGAAAAAGGGGGATGTCATGTACTCACCCAATAAGCCATATGTGATGTTGTAACATGTTATAGCGCCCTCATGTGATTCAATAAAGATGCGATCTCTCTCTCATAATAAATTGCTTCATCCTAGCACAGTCTAGACCACACCACGCATTATACAAAGCAGTACAAAATGCCCTTGTAGTGGATGCCAGAATACAATCTTGTACAGTTGTGTTTATTCTTATAGTTTTATTCTCCAATCAAATGACAATGATCTATTTGGATGTTATATAAAAGATATAAAAATGATTTTGCATTTTTGCAATGGAGAGAATATTTTAATTAAGTGAAAGATGGAATGATCCACTCGCCTTGTTGAATATTCCATCTTTCAACTCATGGAAATACACTCAACATTGCGCTCAGAAACATTAATCATTCATGTCCTTTTTTTTTCTTCATTTTATTATTTTGTCAAAGTATTAATATCATGAAACAGAACACTGATAATCCTGAGCTCAGTTGTCTTCTGTGTCTGCAGTGCACGCCCTCTATAGGTCACCTGTGGACAGAGAGTAGCATGTGACTGTATGGCAAACTAACTAGATTAGCCAATGGGAAAGCTGAAATTTGCCATACAGCTCAAATCGATACAGACAGATAACCAGTATTAAATTTTCGAAAATAATTTTTAAAATATAATAATCAATCAGCAATTTAAACATTGTATCATAGTACCTTCCACTATTACCACCCCTGGTCATTGAGCCTTAACAATTCCTGGAACCATCTCCTTTGGAGTATGCAGCATGTCGACAGCCAAATTTGTGCACAGGTTGCTAATCATTCACATCAACAATCTCTACCCTTGCAGATACCCATTTACTCCTTGGCGATGAGATGCAATTTGAGTAAGGTGTCTTGCCCCATAGCACTAGTGTCACGACCGGGATTCAAACCCTTATCCTGATGACTCGGCCATCAGAACTTGAGATTGATTTTCTAGACCACTCGGCCATGACTATGGTTAATATGAGTCTAAATAAATCTTTTTGAGATATGATTGTATAATTTCACAAAAATACTTTGTATATATATATATCACAAAATCTTCATCTCTATACATTCTGAACCAACTTAATTTGTACGGTTTCATCCAGGATTTGGGGGGGTTGAATTTGAAGAAAATCTCCACTAGACCACCTGTCTTGAGCCAAGAAATTCCACTGGACCAGAAAACATTTTTTACAAGACCAAGAATACATCCATTCTTGTTTTTGCTGAACTCTTAGCAGGAAGCTTGTAAATGGAGAGCTTATGTATACATTAGTAAATCTTCAAAAGTATGCGTCTTGACAAAAAAAATTAAACACTTCAGGAATTGTTCATTTGTTAGTTTACCAGCCTGATGCAACTGGACTCTTGCCGTTAGTCCAGTGGGAATTTTGAGCCCTGGGATTTGTCAGGATTTTGAGCTCATTATTTCCTCATCGTTAGGACGACCTTGCCCGTTGACTTTCGTGACATCATAAGCTGGAATGCCTCATTGACCTAAAACAATGGGAAAAACAAACATGCAATAAATTCAAGATGTCTGGCATTTGAAGTGCGCCATCATTCTAGTTTCGTATTCCGAGTCGCTTAGCAAAGTGAAGAGAAATTAAAGGGTCTGTACAAGTTTGATAATTACTCATAAAATTAATGGCAATAAAAACTTACTTGGTAAGAAGTACAGCAGCTTCTGATAGTATAAAGCATTTTGAGAAACATTTCACTTTGAAGTAATGTGGTTATGGAAAAAGATATCACTTTTTATCCAAAACAAATTGAATCTGAAAAGCGTTTCTTTCAGAAACGTTTTTCAGATTGTGTATTCCAATTGCAGATTATTTTTCCTGCGTTGACATAACCGCTCCAGATTTTCGGCAATATCTCAAAAATGCTACCACCTTTTGAAATCCCTTTAAAGACAAAATAGTCCACAGAATTTCATGAGAAAATGACACAGGCAACGAGCAAATTGTAAGCAGATTTAAAAAATTTGTAGTGTGATGTGGCTGAGAGGTCTAGCGCAGCAGTTTCAAGCTCTGGTGCTTCTTCTAATAAGCAGAGTTCATCTTTCTAACTCACCTTCTCTAATGGGAACGTCGCACAAACATGAGGTTTAATCTTCCCTTCCTCAAAAAAACCTATACAGTCCTCTACAGACTGCCTGATGCGGGGCGGATCGTTCATCCGGTAGTTACCCCAGAACAGACCCACGGCTGATATGTTCTTCACCAGGAGGATGTTGGCTGGAATCTTGGGGATCTCTCCGCTGGTGAAACCGATGACGACGATGCGGCCCTCCCATGAGATGCTGACATGGAAGAGAAGGGGATAGCACGAAAGTTATTTTATAAAAACTTTCTGGAAAATGTTACGGCTAAAGCAAATGCCCAAAGCCAGTGGTGTGTCATTCCGCCAACACTCAACATCCATAAAATTATTTACACTTAAGTGTACACCCGGATGCATAATAGTACCCGTCCATGGAGCTAGGAGCAGAGGCAGGAGGAGACTCACTTACGTCGACCAGCTGAAGAAGGACACAGCGTAACAAGAAACCGCTGAGTTGAGGACACTCATGCTTGACCGGGATGCATTGAAAGCGTCTATCAGAGGCTCCTGAGTTGGCGTCGGCTGAAGATAACCTCTCGCACTGCTAATACTACTACATCCGACACCGAGTCCATCAACAGTCACTTTCCTTACACAGACTCACCTTCTCAAGCAATCTTTGAAGATGTCCCCACCCACTGCATCCATGATTACATTGGCTCCTCGTCCCTTCGTCAGTTCCTTCATCTTGTCCCGGACGCTTTCCTGCTTGTAGTCTATGGCCGCCATGGCACCCTTGTCCATTACCAGCTTACACTTTTCTGGTCCTCCTGCAGCACCGATCACCTTTGTTGGGTGAAAGACGGAATAACAAATTTTCAATCGTCTATTCGTTTTGTTTAATTTATGTAACATACATGTACATGTTGAACTTCAATTTGCATATGAGGACAACATTGAGTTTACAGACCTTTCTTTTCTTTACAAACACTGACCACCATTTTGTATTGGCAACCTTAAGTATCACAACAAAATATTGGCAGCGTTATTGTATTATCAACCCTATTACTATCGATGCACTCTCCTGCCCAACTGGCTCTTGCCACAAAATTCCACAGGAGACTGTGGATACTAAGTCCACAGTAGACAAGCCATGGGGATTTCCACATAATACCAGCTATACAAACAAAAGAATGTACCCAACGCTAGCTTAGAAGGTATCATATTGGTAAGTTATTGAGTCACACGCATGCATATCTGCTGGCATATGTTTGTGCGTGGTTTTAAAAAAAAATCACACATTTCATCATTCAAAACCATTTCTTATGACAGAAATTTATTATTCTGAGAAGACCTTGAGTCTTTGAAGAACTAATGTAAAAGTCAAGTCCAATTATTAAACTTTTCTTGCGTACACATCAAAGAAAAAACTAGCTCAATACAATTTCCATGGGTTTCTGGTAATCAGTGGAGCCGGTTTGTGTGAAATGGGCCTGGCTTACAGTTTAATAGCATTCCGCACTAATGCTAAAAATAGAAGCTCAGTACCTGGATCTCAGACAAACAATATGTCAACATTCACTGACGTACACACGCGATGTCCAAGGTTTACGTTAACTCGCGAGTACTCGCGTTTTACTGTGGTCTGGCGCACCTATGCAGTGATCATGTGAGAGCCAGTGGTGGAATGTTTGTCTGACATACGGGTATTTTGAACAAAAGTGACCTCATTAATGATGAGTGGTATTATTATTATATCACACTTATGAACAGGACGGTGCTTTGTTGCAGTCTGTGGTACCAGTGTATATGATAACTTGTATTTTGTGTAGTGAAGGTCGCCCGTACTTTTGCCAATCACTGGTTTGAAATGTAATTTGCTACAATAGACTGTGCAAGTCTTGCACGTATCGGAACGAGAAAACACGTCAATAGACGAACATTTTTGTTCTCTGAAATCAAATCTTTGTTTTAAATTATATCTAATGACAAAATCTGTAAAACAAAAATACTCATTACATGTTAATAAAATCAGTTTTAGTTTTTATAAAAAATACACAAATAATGTGTTAATTATTAGTGAAGCAAAATTAAAACTCTGGGACAAGGATGCTTATTCGATCTTAACTTTTCAGAAACCACTTACGTGGATTAGCGAAGGTCACACGGGCGTAAAATTAACGTTTGACACAGTTTATAGAGGACGCTGACGCCTCAACAACCATAGACTGCAATGAAAAGGCTTCCCGTTGCGATTACAGTATCTGGCGATTATCATCGCTCATCTAAAACAAGCGTTTACATAAGTTTTGTGATCGGAGGTGAGCACAAAATTCTTCATTTTTTGCAGCAACCGGAAGTTGAGGTCAAGTTTAATTATCGGGTTTTCTTCGTTATATTGTTGAAACGATTTTACTTTCATACTTTTTTATAACTAAGTTTTACATTCCAAACAACATATGTATTTTTCACGGGCATATACCACGTTAAACTAAAATAATTGACAAAACAATATCGTGAATCGTGCCCACGTAAATCTCCGTATGGTTGGGACCACAATGGTCCCGGAAGTTCAAATATGCGCGAGACTTGCACAGTCTATACCTTAGCACCAAGGATATGAGATGCCAGATCAACTGTAGCTAGCCCAACCCCTCCAGCTGCTGCAGTCACAAGCACTGTCTCACTGTAAAACAAAATTAAAAGTGGTCATAAAAATGAAGGAACCATCAAATTGATAATAATAATAGAAATTGGTAATCCTAATCTTAATTAGTAATCATAATCCTGGTATCTAGATCAAGGTGCTTCACAACATTGTTATCCCTATGTTCATCAGGCATACTTAGACCATTCCTCAAACTTTCTCAACTCCCCCTGGAGCAGACAACCCCATGCTGCTCAAATTAGCTCTAAGAGGTTAATCAATACTGTCTCATCCGGGCCCTCTCAGGTTCCCATTTATACACCTGGGTTGAGCGAAGCAATTATGGTTATATGCCTTGCTCAAGGACTTAAGTGTCATGACCAGGAATCAAACCCACACTGTGATGATTCAACCATCAAGCTTGAGTCTGGTGCAGTAGAGCGCTCGGCCACGACACACACCATAATAATTAAATATTGCCAATATACTGCCCAAAACTACCAGTGTGACACAGGGAATCTGTGCAACGCTCTACACTGCGCATGATCCATCGCCTATTTCAATCGCTCCATGGAGTGCATTCATTGTGAACAGGTTATGCAATATGGGCATGAAAAAGTATGGTTGTTGTCTGCAGAAAATAAAATGTGTACCAAAATGGCGGCAAGATTTAAACCCCCATCAACTCAGCCAAAAAGGTCATGACCGGAATTAACATATTTGAAATGTTTCCTATGTTAACACTATATATAGGCCTATCTATAATTCTAAAACAAAACCAAATTTGACTTTTGTACTGAAAAAATGAGGCAAAAAAAAGAAAAGGCAACAATATTAGCCATATCTGGGCATATGGTCATGGATATATGGAAACTCTTTGGTTGGGGTGGGGGTGGGGGCTGCCCGAAATTTTACACAGATAAAAACACAAGTACCAATTTCTAATACCGGGTAAGAAGTCTTTTTTGCTTTTTCTGTCCAATTTTCGTTTTTAATTGCTGTGCCCGAATTTTCCAAAATGTTTTGCCTGAATTTGGGAGGGTAGTTGACAGAAATGATTCAGCTCCACAGGGTTCATGGATTTATCTGGCATGAAGTGCCTGCTATATGGAAGGCCCTGGGTCCAAGTCCAGCCCATGGTGCCAGTGACCCCTTGCACCAACCTCACATGTGGCTACTGTCTGCCACACTAGCCATTTTGGGATTCAACTTGCACCGAGTATACAGTAATCTTGAACAACCTCCAAGAGGGGTACATTTAAATGGATTATAAAAACGGAGCGTTAGCCAAGAGAAGTTTGAATGCCATGCACACAGCCCACAGGAAGTCAAGATAATTATGGGATTTATTTATTGTTTCTGAGAAAGCTTAGAGGAAGGGGGGAAGGGTCAGGTGGTTTGACTCACCCGGGCTGTGTATTGGCTCGTCTGGTCAAACCCATCCATGCTGTGCCGTAAGATACAGGCATGGCCGCCGCCTCCTCGTAGCTCATGGAGTTTGGGATTCGATGCAAATCCTGAAAGGGAAAATATAACAGTGCAAATAATCTCCAAAGAATCCATGCGTTGAGACTAGGAGTATGGAGTTCAAGGGAAGGTCTAACCCCCCCCAAAAAAAAAAATTAAAAATAAATAAATAAATAACCCAAATCAAACGAACAAACACCCCAGCAAACAAAATAAAACAAAAGACAAACAAACAAATAAACACCAAAACATAAGCCCCAACACCCCCAAAAAACAAACAAACAAACACCCCCCTGAAAATTGGGTAGAAATGAGGTCCAGGGCAGTGCATGTGAATTGTGGTTGTGCACAACATTGGTAAGATTGCAAATATAAAGACTCACAGATTTGCACGTAACTTACATGGTATAAAGATAGTCATGGTGGGAAAACTTCCCTTGAAATATTTTTGCTTGAAATGGCGCACTTTTTGAGAAATGAGTAAAACAAATAGTTTTTATGTCACGTGTCCAAAACCTGGGGTGCGTTTTGGCGGCTGTGACCAATAATTGTTTCTGACGTCATAACCAAAACGGTAACCGAGCTCACAACTCGGTTATCGTTCAGTCTGAACAGCAGAACCAACGACCAACAACCTAAACAGTTTTTGGTTACCGCCGCCAAAACGCACCCCTGATGTTTGAAACAGTGAAAACATGAGGTGGTTTTTTCCCACTACTTTCTTGTGATTCCAATGACCGAGTGAGCTTAAAGTTATATTTGTTCATGTATACGCTCACTCACAGTGCGAATAGTTGGCCCAATTTCATAGAGGTGCTTAAGCAGACAATTTTGATTACAAATTTTGTGCTTAACCAAAATTAGCATGATACCAGTCAGAAATGTGCATGTGACATGGTATTTTGGCTGGTAACCTTATTCTGGTAAGCATAATTTGTTTATTCTCAGCTGCTTTTTGTGCTTAAGCAGCTCTATGAATTTGGGCCCTGGTCTACGACAATTACAAATCCCCCCTCAGCAAAAAATAACCCCAAATAACAACTGGATATCCTAGTAACATCCCAACCATTGAAAAACTGCATCAGTTGCACAACTGTTAAAAGACTAACGAGTACCGGCGTTAGATTTTTAGAGGGTGAGATTACATAAAAATGAAAAAACCTGAAAACTTGATATCAGCTTCCACTTAGTGTGGAGGTGAAGCCCACAGAATATACAGCAGGTTACATTTTAGAGGAATTGTTTTAGAGACTTGTTTAGTCTTTGGACATTAGTCCAGTTGGTGTTTTTACTTGTACAATAAACCAAGTTGAATTGAATTGAAGAAAATAAATAAATAAAAGACTCTCCACATCACTTCGATTAGACATTTGAAGGTTTGTTTACAAGGGCAGAATCGTTCATCTCTGTGTAGCAATTTCGCCTCTTTCAAGAAAATCTGAAGGCGCAGGTAGATCAATAAAAAAATCCTGACAATTCACAGGGCCTGGATTCTTTTTGTTAATGCACAACTTGACATGATCATCACTTCAGCCAGTAGACCCACCTAATCCTTACCTCCTGATAGGCCAGGCACTGCTCGCTAAAACCAGAACCCAGGGCAAGGCATCCGACCACACGATCACCCTGAGAGAAGCAAAACCACAGATATAATCATACATATTATTATCATCATAATTATCATTGGTTTATTAAAAATGAAACATGGCGGCTAAAAAGTTAAAATGCGGACGCATAAATGTACATTTAATTGTTCCCATATTTGTTTTAATAGTAATTCACAAGGAAGCATTTAACGATTTTGAAACTCACAAAAAAGATTATTAATTATAAAAATATTCAAAACTGGACCAGTCAGTTAATTGTTTAGACAAAACAAATTTATTTAAAAAGGTCACTGTTTGTGGTTAAGCTGTTGTTATATATCTGCTGGTTCTGCGTTTGACACTCGTTAGCTGGGCCCAATTTCATAGAGCTGCTTAAGCACATAAAGTAGCTAAGCACAACAAAATTACGCTTACCAGAATAAGGTTACCAGCCAAACTACCATGTCACATGTACAATTTGTGACTGGTATCCTGCTCATTTCTGCTTAGCAGACAATTGTTAAGCAATATTTTCTGCGTAAGCAACTCTATGAAATTGGGCCCTGGTCAGTATTTGTGGCAAGTCACGACCAAGCGGTCTAGCGCACTGGACTCAAGCTCTGGTGTTTCTGATCAGCAGAGTGTTAATTTCAAGCCCTGGCATTGACACTTGTTAAGTCACTTAACCATTATTGCTTGGTCCTTCGGATGGGATGTAAGGCAGAAGGTCCTATGTGTTGTGTAATGCATGTAGAAGAAACCAGTTTATTGCGTGTTACTGGCATGTTTGGCTGCAGACTACACTGCATCACCGTGTAAACCCAGACAAGGTGTTATATAAATGGGTCTCATATTTAAAAAACCTAGCATAATTGTCTTTTAAATTTCAGTGCCTCCGAATAGTTAACAAGATCGCTGGCACATTATAAATGCTGTATTTTATTATTATTATTATTATTATTATTATTATTATTATTATTATTATTATTATATTAAGGCTGAGCAGTCTAGTTCACCGGACCCAAGCTCTGGTGTTGTCAGCAGCAGAGTGTGGGTTCGAATCCTGGTCATGACACTTATGCCCTTGAGCAAGGTACTTAACCATAATTGCTTCGTTAAAAGTTGGGAAGGTAGTGCATGCTGCTCTACCAGCCAGGCTCCTGGTGGATGATACCCATGCCTACATCCTTACAGACTGTGAAGGGGGTAACCCTGTTTTAGCCCCAGGAGTAGGTGGCAACATGCCCCTGGTTGATTTGTGTAGCCCTCACCTTGAAGTGGCGGTCCGGCCTTGTGATGTTAGGCGATTTCTCATAAATAAAATAAATAAATAAATAGCCCTGGAAGTTCCTTGGCTAGAGTAATACCAATAGTAGTTCTTGAAGGAAACTATACTGGGATGGTAAGTCCTTACCTTCTTGACCGAGCTCACTCCATCTCCAACTTCCAACACCTCACCAGCCACTTCATTTCCTTTGTACACAACAAGAAATTACCAAGCAATTTATTTCATGCATCTTGAGAGAAGACATGTACTGTTCGGCTCGGTCCATTAAAGGGATTGATGTACACGTTTGGTAATTGGAACCGACTGTTTGTTTCAATCCTATATAGTTGTAGGTATATTACCATAAAATTAACCTGTGAAAATTTCACATTTCAAAAGGTGGTAGCGTTTTTGAGATATTGCCAAAAATCTGGAGCGGTTATGTGCACGCAGGAAGAATAATCTGCAATTGGAATACACAATCTGAGAAGCGTGATATCTTTTTTCCATAACTGCAGTACTTCGAAGTAAAAAGTTTCTCCAATTGTATTATACCATCCAAAGCTGCTGTACTTCTTACCAGGTAAACTTTTATTGCCATTAACTTTCATGAGTCATTACCAAACGTACATTATACAGACCCTTAATAACAGCAGTCAGCCACCAACCTAGTCATTACCACGCAGTGAAGACCAGCTCCCTACACTGTTATTGCCAAGGTAATATACACCAAGTGAGCTTTCCAAATGCTAATTTGACAGTCACAGGCTTCCTGATTGTCCCAACCAACCATGTCAATACAACTCAAGTTTCATTTTCCACATACATTTCACCCTACAAGTATGTAACTCTCTTGAGTGATTTACTATAATTCTTTATCACTCTAAACTGAATCTACTCAACACCTAAATATTGGACTCTGATTATGATGATATGCCTGTTCCAATGGAGAGCATAATCAGTTTACTAGTGCAGTCCTCAGTCCAACAGAATCAAACAAAACATGCAGTTGGATTTTGATATGGTGGAGTTGGTTAGGATTAAACAAATTCACAAAACTACATATACATGCGAACATTGTTCCTTCCCTAGTACGTCGTGGCCAAACGGTCAAGCCCAATTGACTCAAGCTCTTGTGTTTCTGATCAGCTGAGTGTGGGTTCAAGTCCTGGTCTTGACACTTGTGTCCTAAAGAACGATAATATTGACCATATTTGGCTGCTGAAAGCGCCACAGCAACTTGTAAACCCCTATAAGGTGCTATACTAAATGGGTCTAGAAATTACACAAATTTCAAAACCTGTCTTAAAATATCTGTTTAAGTGCCTTGAATACCTTATTGGTAGATGAGTTGTTTGTCGGAAATATCAGTATGGAGAAACAAGCCAAAACAGGCCAACAGGGGTGAAATTTTCAAAAATATTTGTTTTGCAAATTTAAATGCAATGTTTTTTATATTTTATATTGGCAACTTCCTTCCTGATAAATAACATCAAAAAGGGGTTAAAATTAGCATTGAAAAAAATGTGCCGATGTAGTTTCAATAATCAACTCGACTTTAAACCACCTTTTCTCAGTTTCATTCTCTCGCTTCTCTTGGTGTTTCTACTTTCACAACTTTTGAACCAAAGGTGATATCAACATGGGGTTTAAACAGTATTAAAGCATAGATTATGCTCTTTTCAAATGTATAAAAAAATTAAAAATTGACTCAATGCACCTGACATCATCATCACAATAATCTTTGTTACGCCATTTTGGGAGTCTAAATGTCCCTGTACATGTTATTGAGTAAATTTTAGGCGTCATGTCGTTTATGCGCATACCTGTTGCCTCCCAAATTGGTGAGCGTGGCACCAGACGCCACGTGTGACATGCGTGCAAGGGGGTCAATGCTCCAATTCAAGAACTGACTCAGTTTGTGAAACTCTGTGTTGCTTACCTGGTATGAATGGTAATGGTGGTTTGACCTGATATTGGCCAGCTGCTGTTAGTATATCGGCAAAGTTTATACCGCAAGTGTGGACGGCTACACGAACCTGAAACAAATTAGTGAGTCAAAACAATATCCGTCAATTTTTGAGAAAGAAAACTTTACACATATTGTTATTTTGTTCTTATTTAGCTTATTTAAATCAAGTTTTTGTGAGTTGTTTTGTCTTCTTTTCAACCAACTTGGCCTTTCCCACGGTAACTTTTATGCCATTGTTATGATATGTAATGTAAATATTCTTGTTCTATAAATGTTATAATGTATAAATTGACGAGTACATAAAAATAAAAAAATAATTATAACTCTGACACAAAACATTTATACATCAACTGTTACTCAACATTCCCTTTGCCCTTTAACTATCAGGAAATATTATATTTGGTTTTACCCATATACACCGATGTGTGTAAAGCACTGTATACTCAGTACTTTCCCGAGTCTTGTGAAAAAAATCACAGGCATATTACTCGGGTGGGATTCGAACCCACGACCTTTGCAATTGCAAAGGTCGTGGGTTCGAATCCCACCCGAGTAATATGCCTGTGATTTTTTTCACAGGACTCGGGAAAGTACTGAGTATACAGTGCTTTACACACATCGGTGTATATGGGTAAAACCAAATATAATATTCTTTATCCCCGATGCAAATTTAACATCTATTAAATATATCAGGAAATAAGCTATCTGATTAACTTTTATTTTCCATGTAAATGAAAGATTAGAACGATCACACCCAACACTAATAATAACACCATTCTTCATGACATCATTGTTTTAAAGGGTCTGTATACGTTTGGTAATGACTCTGAAAATTAATGGCAATAAAAACTTACTTGGTAAAAAGTACAGCAGCTTTGGATAGTATAATGCATTTTGAGAAACTTTTCACTTCGAAGTACTGCGGTTATGGAAAAAGATATCACTTTTTATCCCCCAAAATTTGAATCTGAGAAACGTTACTGACAATAAAACTACTGGCCTCGGGCCTGTGGTCCAGTGTAAAAAGCCCTGAACACTAATGACGTATCCCCCTTTGTCTGTCTCTTGAAAACTAGAGGAATTGGAAAGATCAAGTTCCGGAGGATAAAAATATGACCCTGGAGTATCTTAGTCGAACGGTCCAATGCATGCACTGGACTCAAGTTATGGACTGGTGTTGTCATAGCATGGGTTCAGGTCCCGGTGATGGCACTTGTGTCTTGGAGCAAGACGCTTAACCATAATTGCTTCGCCCTTCTGATTGGACATAAAGCCCAGTACACTTATCCTTATCGTAACAAGAAAGGGTTTGCCCCAGTGTTTATGGCATGGTTGACAGCAGTGTCCAGTTTTATGGCTCTGCTTACTGCGGAATTCTGCGCTTACGGTGCCCTATAAAGCCTATTAATTCCACAGTAAGCAGAGCCATGAAATTGGGCCCAGATTGCACTGCATCTCCTAGCCTGAACATCTGAAGTCACTTTTCGAGGCTCGTGAATAACGCCAGATATCGGCCTTGAGCGCCTGGCAGGATCATGCCAGATGTACCGTTGATCCTGCGCACACGCTACGCTACACTCACCACTGTGCGCAAAGCGTTGTGGGCAAACCTATACAACTACACGCAAAGTTATATGCACTTTCATTTTCACGCACTGTGCATTTCACGCATTACGCAAAACGCATGATACACATTCCGGCTTTACGCATCGTTTGCGTGTCTATCATGATCCAATAAAACCACTGGGTTTGTAAGACCAGTGCCTGTCTTTATCCTTGCGAATAAAGACAGGGGACCAGTCTACGCATCACCTTGCAAACCCTTACAAGGTGCAATATAAATGAGTCTCATTTTCTCAAACATAACTCTGCATACCTGTTGTTAAAATAATAAGCATTTTGAGATGCCTGTAGATAAAGCGCTACACACAAAAATTGAGTTTTATGATTACTTGACTTAAACAAGCACTGAAATAATCACCTGGCCATCAGCAAGTTCTTCAGCAGATGGTACCTCGCTAATAGTTAAAGGTTTTCCTAATTCATTACACACAGCTGCACGGTGGGTATGCTGGACACCGGCTACCTCATGATGACCAACAGCACTGCTCGTCTGTAAAGAGGCTTTGCAGATGATCTTGCTTCTAAAGAGAGAGAGAGAGAGAGATCACCACAAAAAAATTAATAATTTAAGGGTACATTCGAGTTATACAGGTATATGAAAGCATTTCCATGGACCAATGAGGTCTCATTGGTCCATGGAAATGCTTTCATATTGAAATCGGCCTAGCGGTGTGCACGTATGGCATCATGTTTTGCATCAATTTTTGTGATTGTTTTCTTTGCCTTTTCTCCTATGATATGTTTTTATTTTATTACTTTATTTTCCTTATCTAATTTAGACTTCCGCTCCTTGTACATTTTGTGTTTTGTTGTTGTTGAATAAATAATAATTTTGTGGCCAATTACCAATCATTTATCTTAACTTCCATACATATTTCATAATTGTTTCATAATTTGGCTGTTTTGTGTTAGTACCTGTCACCATGTTTGTTTTACATATACCTATAACAACCCGATAAAACAGATCATGCTTTAAGAGGGTGAGCCTAACACTATTTTAACCTCAACTGTCAATGTTTGGGGCGTGATATTTTAGGCAAGCGTGCCTCATTGATTTTTTTCTCATCATCTGTCAATTTACTGATAGCTACATGATGAAAAAAACCCACGATGACGCGCTTTTCCTATAAATATCTCAACCCAAATAAACACACCCAGTGTCTCACCCTTAACACTAGCCCGGTGTACATTGTCTAGTAAAAACTGCTATTATCTTCAAGCAGGCCTGAATATTCGATTCTGATCCATAGCAACAAGGAGTGTGATATAAACTTATATTGCACGGCCCATATCACACCCTGCGTATTGTGTGTTCTAACTCCGCGTATTGCGCTTTTATATTTAAGCTAGTTTGCATGAAGATAAATACGTTATCACACGCGCGCTCGTGGAATACAGAAAAACATAGCGCGTCTGCGCCCCATATCCAACTCGGCCTCCATATGGGATGCAAAAGCGCTATAATTTTCCGTATACCACTCGCGCTTGTGTGATAACTTATATTGGCTAGTATAAAAACCACTTCTCAAGCTTGCCCTGTGGGCTACTAAAAACTGTGCAACTTACTTGTTTATAATGCTGATACATGTATTTCTTCCTTTTCAGATGTGAATACATTTTTAAAATTTTTTTAACGCTTGACGCAGTTTATAGAGGACACTGACGCCTCAACAACCATAGACTGCTATAAAAAGGCTTCGCACTGCAATTACAGCATCTGGCGATTATCATCGCGCATCCAACCAAGCGTTTACATAAGTTTTGTGATCGGAGGTGAGCACAAAATTCTTAATTTTTTGCAGCAACCGGAAGCTGAGGTCAAGTTTAATTCTCGGGTTTTCTTCGTTATATTGTTGAATCGATTTTACTTTCCTATTTTTTATCACTAAGCATTACATTCCCAACAACATATATATTGTTCATGGTCATAAACCATATGTTAAACTAAAATAATTGACGAAACAATATCTTGCCCACGTAAATCTCCATATGGTTGGGACCACAATGGTCCCGGAAGTTCAAACAATGTGCGAGACTTGCACAATCTATACATCAGGAAGAGATACTTATGACATGTATAAAATCTGGGCTACTCAAATTTCTTGTGGGCAAGTAAAATGCACAGTTTAAAAGCCTGGTGGGCTACTTTACAAAAAGCCCCAAAAACCCAACATACAATAACACACCATACATTAACACACTATACATTAACACACCATACAATATTACACCATACAATAAACACACCATGACCAACCTTTATAAATTGTCATAAAATTTGATGTAGGTATTCAAGTTTCTGTGATAAAAAAAAGGTTTCTGTTTTGTGTGCACAACCACATCTGGTTAATATTAGTTGTGCAATCAAAACTAACAGCAATGATTTGTTGGGGTTATATATTTCCTCAATTTAGAATTTGTTTTCAGAAATGCATCTCTGGGGGATTGGTGCTGGTATGAACTTTATGATCAGTCGGCTAAAAGATTGAAAACAATATTACATATTTGTTTCCTTTCACACGCAATCCTGTGACTTAGGCCGTATCCGAATTGACGACTGCAGCTATACGGCTACGACTGTTGCTAAGGGTGTTGCTAAGGACATCCTATACTTTAACGCATGATGATGCGGAAATCTAGCCAGAGCCGTACATTCGGACATGGCCTAATTGTCTTTACAGGGGTCCTCAGCTCGGGACTGTTGTTTAAAAAGGCTACGGTTTGCTGTTTTCAGCAGATTACAACTATAAGACAAGTGACATCATCTGCTCTAGACCAGTGATTCTTTACCCAAATGCTTATTAAAACACCCGAGGATCAGTCAAAAATTTCGCGCAAGTGGTATCGTTTTCTAGTTCTAGACCTACTGCTGCATGTATTCAACTGCCTGTACAGTACATGGCTTCAAAACCAAGTCACATAAATGCCGAGTTCAGACAAAGTAAGTTCATTGAAATTTGCAAATTACACAATGTCTTCACAAGTATGGCTAATTGATGAAAATTGTTTGCTCCTAATGTCCTCTCGTGAAAAAAAAAGGGCGGTCACTTGCGATTCAAAATATTATTTTCTTGTTCAATATGAGCTTAAAAAAGGCAATTTATTTTTATAAATTGAGTGTTTATTAATCATTGTATCATGTAAACACTTCTGCTTATTATTCAATGTTGTTAATATTTGATCATTGTTGCTACCCTCCCCTGGGGTTATGGGGGTATGTTCCTGAATCTGGAATAAAACAGTCAGTCAATTAAAACACCTGAGGTTCAGTAAAAAATATGGTACCACTTGCCAAGTTCACAGTCCTGGCAGATGCTGTCAATCAATATTCCAGTGCCCCAAAGGTGCCCCTTACGAAAAAATCTAGATCTGTACATGTAGTGCCCTCTGAAACACACATGCACACCCCAAAGTGAAACAAATCATGGCTATGCTGCTGTACAGTCCTACAGCTACTGTACAGTTGTTTGTTTAGAATATGGCTTCAAATTCGCATCCCATGAAATTGGTTTTCTTTTAAAGGAGACTGCCTGCAGATTAGTAAGACAAGGAATGTGTACTACATGTAGTAGTCTGGTCTGCACGGTGACCAAAATAGATATTGTGCCCTTGAAAGCAACTCCCATGTAGTGATATTGTCTGCTGGCTTAGTTACATATACACTTGAATGCTCAACCACTCTTAACCCTAACCCTCCATGGGGGGTCTTTTTGTTTGTCCAATGAAGGGATTTCCCCTGACATAATTGCCACCAATACAATCAGACATCATTCAAAATAAAAAGCAGTACAATGACAAATCAATATAAGTCATTTTCAACCTGGGCCCACCATGTACCTCTGTAAATCAATGACCTCACAGAGTGCAGTCAAATAAAGTAGGAACTTTGAGACCAAAATAATCTTTACTGGTGTGTACATGTGTTTGATCGTCCACACGGGGTCTTTTTCAGTTAAGCCCATTTTGGAAAGAGGAAGCACATTGCTTTAACAAAATAATCACCAGAAGAGGAAGTTGGCTTCGAAAATGTCCACAATTGAACCAAAAATTAGTGGTCTCAATCGTCAGTCTTTGTCAACATTTTAACCAGGATCATTTCAGAAAGAAACATTTCTATGAAAGAAGCCTCCTCTTTTGTCCTGGTGATTTGGCATAACATTATGGTTGTGAGCGTTTGTTCGTCAAAATCTTGTACTGGTTTATATTGAGAGTTCGTTGGGGTCAAGCACTCGACATCAGCCTGCAGTATGAACGCTAAGTACCATTGTTGTGCACCAGTTGAACAGGAACAGGAACACATTATGTAAACTTGTGATTGGCTTTGCAATGCGGTACATTTAAATATCTACTACAACAAAAATGGTAGCAGCTCTTCTGAGATGGTCCACAGGAATATGAAGAAAGCACTTCAACGGCTCATCTCCAGGCCTGTCCATTTTGTGAGGCGGTTATCATCGTCGCGTCTATACTCCCTCAGTGAAACGCCTGAAAATGAGGAGAACCCTCGGGAAGGAGACCGTGCCAACGAAGACAAAGTCCCCAAGACATCTGATAATGATGATGGAAATGTAGACACATTCTCAGATGAAGATGATGATGATGACGAACGAGAGGTGTCCAAAGATGATGATGTTGAAGAAGATGGACAAACATGTGTCCTACCAATCGAGATAGATGACGATCAGAAGGAGGACGGGGAGGAGGAAGAAGAAGAGGACAATTTGGATTCATTCACCGATGATGATAGCAGTAAGTAGTTTACTTTGTGATCCTCTTTTAGTTGGAACCACCACAGATATTCATGGATGTTTTGTACATGTGGCATACTCTTGTTTACTGTTATTCATTGCTTTTGTTGTTGTTTTATATAAATGTGACTTCTTTGTATGTGGGCATGGCCTTCACTTGAGTCGCCAACAAGATTTTTGAATAAAAAAAACCCACCACACAGAAGAGAAGTTTGCAAAATTGAGTGTTTGGACGATCTTATTGCCTAATTTCTGCCCTGCCCTTAATAATGGTATTGTCATTAACAAATTTTCATGGATTCGTGATTTGATGATCGATTTTATAGAACTTCTTTTGCACTGACATCTTCGCGATTCAATGATCAGTGTTCTTGAGAACTTGAAGTAGGTTCAAGAATTCAGGAGACTACTTAGTTCTGAAGAAAACTGTCCTGCTTATTAAGTACTACTACCTGGGGAGCGGGTAGGAAATCAGCCGGGACTACAACTTTCGCTTAGTGGATCGAGGTGACTTCTAGTTATTAACTTCACTGCCTTGGAGTGAGTTATTAGCTGGTCTCAATGTTTCGACTAGCCTGATCTAGTCATTCTATGGAGAAATAAATAAAAACAAGTTACTATTTTGTCAGGGTTTTTATGCACATTCATATAGACCCATTGCATATGACGTCACACTCTCAAAAAGGAGGCAGATCATTGGACGATAGCTGTTCTCTATGCGTAAAAACGTGTGCGTGACCTCAGCGTACCTGTAGCGTTTCGCGTTATGTAAGGGGATCTATTGATTTATATGGCCCCCTTACCCAACGCGGAACGCACCTCCGAACAATGCGCATCATTTTGGATGTCAACTCTCTTTTGTGTATGTTTGTATACGACTTTGACACCGAAAATCACACCCAGGATAGGCGCATGTGAATACGCTGCGTGTTGTGCAAGGGGTCTATAGGCCTTATTTTAATTGCAGCAATCAAAATAAAACCAGCAGTGATTCGCAGGGTCTTCAAATGCTATGCTTTGACAGTATTTCAATCATAAATATTTCCTTCCAAAATTGATACTGCGACCTTTACTATCAGGATCAATTTATTGCTTAGAAAATTTTATTTTTAATTTAGGCCTCTTGGTATATTTGTAAAGCGCCATGAGCACAGGAGATGTGTGCTATAGAAATAAGTTTATTATAATTACTATTATTAATATTATCAGTGAGCTCTCAGGTAGAAACTCATCGTCTTCTTGTTTTCGTTTTTTTATAATATACTTTGTCTTTAGTAGAAATGTATGCGTTAGATAGTCTTCATATTGCTTGTAGGGTCCCCCTTTTTCCTTCTACCATGGCACCAACCTGGATTAAAAATCTCCCTTATCAAGATTCTCTTGTCGCCATAGCCTATCAGCCCATCACCTCCCACCTTCCCAACCACTTCTTGGTTTACAAAACTTGTACATGAAGATTATTTAATTTCCACAATTTTATATTGGCCTGATTAGACTATCCCAATGCCAATCTGGCCTGGGATGAGTCGAACGGAGGAAGGATAAATTTAAACCTGAACCTCTCATTAAAGATCTGTACCGAAAAAAGAAAGTATATGAGATATAATTCTGCAGGTAGATGAAATTGGGCACACAGTCAGAGTATGTCATGAGAAAGATATTTTGGCTATAGGGCCATCGCAGATTTTTTCTTAAAACAAACTATAGGTAGTGCGATGGTTGGGGATTTTCCAACCCTCCGCGGGATTATATTGAACAAAATGAACATAAGAAAAGCACCTTCAGGCACAAGCTCTGTGTCAAAATAATTTACTATTTTACAAGAACTTCTGCTACAACTTACAATGGTTGCCGAACCTCCCACTTTGGGTATGGGACCAAACACTCACCGGTAAAGCATTGTACCACACGAGCAAATAAATAGCCGAGGTGACCGGCACACACGCCTCTGGACGGCAGTCCACGAGGGTGTGTGCCCAATGGGTTTTATACTGTGAAAGGTATTCAATTACGTAATAAAACGTTCCAACGTAAACTATTGGAGATTCGGTATACAATAATAATTGAATTATATAATTTTATTACATCACAGTAGTATAACAAGCAATGGCAGCCATTTCAAATGTTGAAATATTGCTTGTTGTAATACCTATATTTTCTCAGAATTCAAATCAGCAATGGCCCTATAGCCAAATATGCGAAATTCCATGCTTGCATCATCAAAGGCACAATTCCCCTAATATTTCCCCTATCTGCCCCACTATTCAAAAGAACATGGAATAAATTATTCACCCAGTTTATGAAATTGTTTTTAGCTCTTACAAGTTTCAGTTTTAGCGAGGTTGGTCTCTAATGGTTTGAAACAAAATATGTACATAACTTGGCAATTGCTGAATGAAATGAACCTAGGTGTTCCTTCAACACAAACTGTTGAGAAAAGATGTATTTTTAGTTTTTAAATGTCATAGACATCCTCCACAGTAAAAGTTTACTAAAAGAGTTTACATAAATCAACAATTAATTAATCATCACATCATCTATTTATACCTTTTAGAGTTGTCTTTGTAATGTTCTGTGGTCTAGCGATGTTTTGTTTCCACCCTGCCCTGGTCCCGCCCTTCCCTTCGCCCCGTCACCCGTTCAAAAAAAATCATCAACAGGCCAAACCCTACAATGTGAATAATTGGTGTATAAAACCAATGACAAATCCTACTCTTTAAAAAAAGAGTAATTCTCGACGAGTCATCCCAACTATTTAAAAGGGTGGATCGCTACGAACGTACTTGCCAAATTGTATTGCCATGTGAACAATCAGCTGTTGATTTCTTTCACCCTTTCATAAATCATAATCCCAACCATGTTCGGGCTAACCAGAGAAATAAATACTAGGCTAATTACAAAATGCAACGGTATTTAACTAAGTCACGAAACGGAAGCTTGCAATGGTACAACAATTAAATGATAAGGGGTCTCTGTGTACATGAGACGAGTTATACTGAATCACCAACCAGGATGTGTGGAGTACAATTATCTGAAACTACACTGTGTGCATCTACCACATACATGTTGTTGTTTTTACAAGAAGAAACATAAAGAATCAAGGACATAAATATGCCAGGAAACACAATAAAGTGTGCCACTTCTCTACCATTATGTTAAACAGTTTTTCCCAATGGTTGTATTTGTTATAAGTACCTGAAACCACCCAGAAGTGTTTAAACTTGTGAATGGACATGAAGGCTTATACTTAAAATGATTTAAGTTGATTAAATCAATCAATTTTTTTAACCACTCTCAACTTTCATTCAAAACATGGACGGAAAAGGCTGGTAACTTTTTTCGTCCACTTTTGATGGAAATTTAAAAATGATTTTTTTTTTAAAAGCATTTATAACATCAAATAAATCAACTCAAATTATGTTCACAAGTTGAAACACTTTTGGGTGGTTTCATGCAAAGATTGTAGAGCGCTGAAGGCGTAAGATGGGGAACTGGAGCTATATCTATTGTTGGAACCTGAAATACGCATGGGGCGCCATTTTAGCAAGCAAATGTTTGTAAAAGTTTTGTCATTGATAGCAATGGTTATTGTCTGCACTGATCTATTGTTGCATAAAAAAGAGTTGCTTGCTGAAATGGCATCCAGTGCTGAAATGGCGTCAAGAACCCCATGGAGAGAAGACAAGGAAGGAAGATTCAGCCCCATTATGTCATCACTCATGTACGCCATTATGTGGGAGCTCCGTTTTGTATAGCCGCGTTGTTGCAGCATTGAGGTATAACAAAGCAACCTCCCACAAATGACGCCAAAGTATTGTCATTTTGACGCACGCCGTCAACGGCAAAAGTGTTTTTTAGATTTTCAAAACGTTGAGGTTGGGGCCTAATTTTTTGATCGATAATTACGAAAAAATCGGAAGTGTACAAATATCAAAATTAAATTCAAATGATAAACAAGTACACATTATAAACAAGTTTAAATAATATTCCTGTTAAAAAAAATCAAGTAGATGTTTAAAAATGTTGACATTTCCACATGTTTTAAGATCACCTTTAATAATAAAAGTCAGCCAACAACTTTATGACTGACAGGTGAATCTTCGCACCAACTGTGAGCATAATCCCCCCCCCCATCTGTTTTAATTGGTGACATCACCATTTGAGATTCGGCTCTACTGCAGATGGGCAACATCATTACTTGACTAGTACAGGGGCAAGTGAATGAACGTGTGATCAGATGTCAAACACAACATGTTGTAAACAATTGTACTTCAGACCATCCCGAAGGCACAGGTACGCTTTACATAAAGACTCTAACTCAAGGAGCATACATACGTACATGTTGGTGTTTGATGATTGCTTTTGATCTTTCAATGCCACTCAAGGATCCAGGAAAAATACAAACGCAACGAAAATGAGACTGTTCAAATAACCATTAAGAGGCAACGAGTGTGATATTACACACTCAGTTATGTTCATGTACGCCTGTGTTGGTTTCACTTCTGTTTTAAAAGCAATCGGTAATCTTCTGAAGGGCATTTTTCCACACGGGGCAAAGTGTTCAATGTGTGGATGATGGCATGGGTGACAGTCACAAAGTGCATCCAAATGAACCTACAACGTATGCAGGATCTGACGCCTACATGTACTACTCTGTTTGGAAGCAGATCAAGCGTCAATTAGCAACTGTTAAAAGACAGCAGACCCTATATCCGAGGGAAGGGATGTTTTTGGGTTGACCAAATGAAGGCTGAAGTCACACACCATGCCAGGGCCTTCACTGAGTGTGAGATGTTGAGATAGTGAAAGTTGACAGTGGAAATTAATATAAGCGTTCTCCATTAACAGTGATCCTCTGGCCAAATGCCAGTCAAAACACCCGAGGACAATTCTCTCCAAGTGGTCCGGCTGGCTAGTTCAGTGTTGACAAGCGTCCCTATTACATTTAAATAGGAGATATGGACAAGTGGAACAAGTGGACGAGTGAAATGACAAGCTAAATCATCCTGCTGGCCAGTCACTGAAAAAGTTAAGGGCAAACCCTGAACATACTGGACATTATCAGTATCAGAAACGACCAGATCAACAGATCATCCATTTTTGAGCAAGGAATGTCTTTTTCTTCAAAATACAAATGTGACAACCGCAGAGAAGTTGCCGTCCGGGTCACTTAGTGGGAAATGTCTTCAGTGCAATCGTTGTGCACCTTTCTTCGGGTCAACTGTTCTGCTTTCTTCAAGAAAACAGGACCTTTACAGGAGCAGCCAAGTGATACACACAAAAAAGGCAAGCTTTAATAAATTGTTTCCTTTTCTTTTCTTATCCTGTCAACACCTGTACATGATTCTGAGGCAGTCTGTGCTTCTAAACCACAAAACATGGTCTTTAACCAAGTAACAATATTCCTTTATTTGGTTCACTTTCTCCAAAGCCAAAAGCCTTCATTCCAACTATTTTTGTAGTCTAACCGTAACTGTTTTAGCCTCAAGTGTACTAGTGTCCACAGCCCTATAGCTGTACTAAATGTATTAATAATACGCAGTTCTTATAGCGCTTTATCACACACGTGGGCATCTCAAAGCGCTCATTATTTTTTCTAGAAGGTATGCGGAGCTACATGTATGTTTGAAATATAAGACCTATTTCTTTACATACATAAAGTAGCGGTATTTATGTAGCAGTTTACAAGGTGCTGTGGCCTAATATGCAGCCAAACATACCAGAAAACACTGGGGCAAACCCCTTCTCTTAACGACAGGTGTACTGGGTTCTTTTCCTACAGCTTGATGTCCCATTTGAGGACAAAGCAACAATGGATTAGTGACTTGCTTAAGAACACAAGTGTCAAAATATGCACTCAAACCCATATGATTCAACCCACCCACTGCTGATCAGAAACACAAGAGCTTGAGTCAAGTGCTCTTGACCACTTGGCCACGACACAATCTGGGTCAAATATCTAGGACTTGGGGCTTAAGCAGAATAATTAGCAAAGCACAAAATTAATGTGCCTAACCAGAAAAAGGTTAACAGACAAAAATTCCATTTCACATGTACACTGTACCTTTTACAGACAAAAATTCCATTTCACATGTACACTGTACCTTTTGTGTCTGTGACAAACGTCTGTGAAGAATTTTTGTCTGCTTTTATGAGAAATGCTTATAAAAAACCTTGCAGTTAGGAGCACCGGACTCAAGCTCTGGTGATTCTGATCAGCAGAGTGTGGGTTCGAGTCCCGGTCATGACACTTGTGTCCTTGAGCAAGGCACTTTATTATAATTGCTTCTCTCCATCCAGGAGTACAACTAACCTGCCTGTATGTAAAACAAAAAATATGGTGCACATCTGACTGCGAGCACCATCTAAAAAATAAGCCCTGCACGGTAATACACAGCGCAATCCAACTCCCAAACCAACGAACCAATATTTATCTTGGGTGATGACGTCAGGTTAATCAGTACAATTCTTTTGTGTAAAATGAAAGATATATCCTGTAGTCCTATTTGAAAACCAGGACAAAGAGGAGGCCACAAAAAACTCCAACACACCCCTCTGGATGGTGTAGTAACCCTCCACTTCCACTTGTCACAAGATGATTTGTAAAACAACAGGGTTCTCCCCATACACAAGCTAGCATATCGGGCTGATATGCGCTAATTGCACGCCGTTACAGCCGAATTGGGGTTGATACTCAAAAAGAAAAATATATCATTTGTTTTCTTGTTTTTTCTTGCTTTTAAAATCAAGATAAAACCAAGTAGAAAACATTCTGACCTCGTTTCAATTCAGCATGCTTTGGCCAAACTTCCAAAATTTGGGTCCAGAATTCCCCCTAGTTTTGAAAAATCCTGGGGAAAATCCTGAAACATTTTTAAATGTTTGGCATATATACAATGTACAATATCTGGTGAATGTATCATCATGTAAATATTTACCTCAAAACAGTATTACAATATTAATACAATACACCACATTTATAAAGCACTCTCACTCATCAAAGATGGTTACACAGCGCTGAACAGAGTCTTGAAAATTAACCAAATAATACAGTTATTAACATGTAGGTCATTGTTCAAACAGATGAGTTTTCAGAGCCTTCTTAAAAGCGTAGGGGAGTGCTCAGCGGAAGCACCGTTGGAGCTCATTCCAGAGTATTAATCACCGGTGGTTATTCAATCTAACCTTACACATGCTACAACCCTGACTGCACAGAAGGATAAATCCCTTATGTGGAAGTTGTTAATTGGGTATACTGGGACCATTTGACAAATCGTCGCTAGTACCACGAAGTGACCTATCTGTCAAAAATCACAAATTTTTGCAAACCATTTTTTATTCAAATTATTAATATACTCATTACTGTTAACATTTTCAGTTTCAGTACCTTGTACGCAATGGTTTTGTAATTTTACAATTATTAGTATAATGATGTATCACTAGATTTGCCCTTTGTAATTTCACGAAGTGACCTATCTAGATATGCCACTTTACCAATAATACACCAAGTGCTACAGCGCAGGCAGTTCAGTGCGTGTATGACATTTGCGTTTCACGAAGTGACCTATCTGGAAGCGTAGTATTTTCACGAAGTGACCTATCGCGATAGGTCTCAATATGCATTGGTTTGTACACAGTGCTCTGCGGGCAAAACATGTTTTTTTCATTTTCACGAAGTGACCTACATGTATGTGTTTAGGAATGAATTACTAATTACAATAGTTGCAGGAATGAAAACACATTGACAGTTCTGTACAAATTAAGTAGTCGGCTTTATTTTTGTCTTTAAAAAATAAAATTAAAAAAGTCAGCAGACCCCGAAAAGGCAGTTTGAAAAACAGTACAACTTCAATCGTGATTTTCTCCAAATGCGTTTTTTTCTTACAGTGGACGAGATAGGTCCCATCTTTATATGAGCGACGAAATAACAAAAGTAGGAAGTGAAGTTCCGTATAGATTTTTACACTTACTTTGTTTCTCCTGTGTAAAATAATCAGAAACAAAATTTCATGTTAACACAACTTTCATTTTGGAAACTAATAATAGATTAAACACTTTGAGAAAATTATAAATAATTTTTATGACAGGATTTGATCTAAAGATGGTTGGTTTGATTCTTGCTTGAACTGGACACGTTTGGTAATTGTCAAAGACCAGTGTTCTCACTTGGTGTCCCAACATATGCATAAAATAACAAGCCTGTGACAATTTAGGCTTAATTGGTCATCGAAGTTGCAAGAAAACGATGAAAGAAAAAACACCCTTGTTGTACAAATTTGTGTGCTTTCTGATGCCTGAAAAAGGCTTCTTGCCAGAAGTCTTTTAATATTTTAGTGAGAAATTACCTCTTTCTCAAAAACTATGTTACTTCAGAGGGAGTCATTTCTCACAATGTTTTATACTATCAACAGCTCTCCGTTGCTCGCAAGTTTTTATGCCAATAAATAGTTTGAGTAATTACCAAACTTGTCCAGTGCCTTTAATGGTAAGAACATCTGCGACTTGAGAATAGAATGTGCAAGTCTCGCACGTATCGAAAACGAGAAAACAACTCAAACAAAGACTTCAGTTTTCTATGAAAATCAAATCTTCTTTTTAAATTCTACTTATACAAAATTCTGATTCTTGAAAATAAAAATACCCATGGCAATTTGCTATTAATACAATTAAAATGTTCATATCATAAACGAATTTCCAGCTACTTTATCTACAATCTACATTGTTTTCAGAGCCCCGTTTTAATACAATTAATTTGTTAAAATTAACATTGAAACTAAATTAAAACTTTGTATGAGGAAGCTAATTTTTTTGAAACCCCACTTGCCAATCACACCCGAATTTGTGCGACTAGTACATTAGGTTTAATGATAACATGAACGTCAGTTGGGCAAAATTGTTAACTGCAAAAGTAAACAGAAATGGAGGACAAGTCCTAATCTCAGTTTTCTTTGTTAAATTTATTTTCACTTTCATATTGTTTCTTGGCTGAATGTTACTTTCCCAACAATACGATATAATAGTTATAGCCATACAGTAAACCCTGTGACCAAAAGTATTTGAAGAAATTTTGAAAAAAATTGTCAGTTATTGATTTGGATACCTAGATTTTCCCCCATATGCTTGCTACACCTTGGGCTCAATGTGGAATTTTAACCCGAAGCTTTACAGGGTTGTGAAAACTTAGAAAAGCACTGTAATAGACTGTGCAAGTCTTGCGCGTATTCGATCTTCCGGGACCAAGTTGGTCCCTTCCATATTGAGTTTTACGTGTGCGTGGTTCTGTTTCTTGAAACAGTGTAGTGTGTCGTAACCGAGCAGTCTGCTGCAGCGTACTCAAGTTCTGATGGCTTAATCATCAGAGTGTAGGTTCGATTCCTGGTCATGACACGTGTGTCCCTTGAGCTAGGGCACTTAACAATAATTGCTTCTCTTAAACCCAGGTGTATAAATGGGAACCTGAGAGGGCTGAGACAGTATTGTGTTGGATTAACCCCTTAGCGCTAATTTAAGCAGCCTGGGGTTGTATGCTCCCTTCGGAGTTGAAAAAGTTAGAAAAATGGTCTGAGTATGCCTGTTGAACAATATAGCAATGTTGCCTTGATCTATCTATTTAGGATATGTGCGGTATATAAGAGCCAAGTAATATTATTGAGGAACTTGTCCCCTCTCACTCTTCTTTGATCTTGTGACATGTCTAACTAAGTTTAGGGTGACTGTGTAAAAACATGGTTCTTTTTTAAAGTGGATTGCAAAAATAAACTTGCACGACGAAAATGGAGTCGAATTCTTGGCCCGTTTATCGGCCGGTGTCCGGGAGGCACTCGTCCGATACCCTGCTTATGTGTGATAAACTGTGTGTACATTTGTAACCTTCTGTTGGCCCGGCGCCCGCTTGATGTGTGTGATGTCCTGCCGGACATCGGCCAGGCATCAACCGATTTATTGGCGATCAGTTTGCGATGCGAAACGCTGCACCAGGTTTTAAGTCTGAGTTAAAAGTAACTCGATGCCTGCCTGATTCCAAAAAATGACCCAGCAGCCGCAAGGAGTCCCGTGGGGCCTCGGCCGAAAATGCCTAGAAATCCGTCGCAAACTACTCGCAAACCCATTGCAAGCTAATTGTGACTTCCCAATCTGGTATACCCTCCCTCTCACATCTACAAAACTGAATACTTTTGTTATTTTATTCCTCTCCACAGCCATTTGCAAAAATCCAAGACATCATGTTGGGAATCTTTGGTTGCATTACCAGGAAAAAATTCTTTTAATAACTACATGTATCACATACAAGGAATCGATCTTTTGTTTCATGTATCTGAGATACTCATCGCTCAGGAAACTTTTAGGACTTGCCCCTTGAATTCTGAAATATCTGACTGACAAATACTTGAGTTTGTTGAAACACAGTGCTGCACAACTATACACAGAAACTGAAACACATCAATGCAATCCTAGTACGTGTCATTCGACGTCAGAGTCTTTAGTTTGGAGCTCAACAAGAGCGGTAATGGTTTAAATATTAGTAGTAGACAAACAAACGAACAAACACTCCCAACAAATACATAACTTTAAATGTTTCATAACACATTATAACCAATCTCTCTTACAAAATAGACTATTTGTCTTTCTTTAGAAAAGACATCATGGAAATGTAAGTAAAATTAAGTTTGAACACACACAGTGGCAGAGGCTAAATTCCTTTATAAGATTCTGACCGCGAAAAGCTGAAGGACGGGAACGAATTTAATCTTGAAAAAAACAATTATGCATTATCCCTTTAAACTGTTAAAAAGTAAAACTAAAATTATAAGTAACAGGATAATCCGAGGATTGAAACTGAAAAAAATTAAGCAATGGAGTGATCTTCCCTGTACTGTGCTCAAGCACACAACAACTGAAATCAAAAGTTGTCAAGCAATCAAGTTTCTGTTGGTGATAGTGGGTTTACTTTGCGTTGATCACATCGTTCATCATTACCCTGAAGATGTCCCTCAGCGCAGTGGACAAACATTGGACATGTTGGAAACCTAAAGCCTTGATGCTTGTTTGATTACCAGATAACTTCTTTTCCCTGTGCCTGACCTGTGTCTTGTGATCTTAGATCAACTCATGTTATTCTTTGGGTGAGAGGAGGAAAGTGTGCAGGGACAAGTTTAAGTTGTTGCAAGCGGGTAATGTTCGACACTTGAGGCAAGTACTGCAGCCATTTGTTTTAAATGTAGGATTTGAAACTTGGCAAGGTGGATGTTTCTGAAGTCAGTAATAATAATAATAATAATGCAGTTCTTATATAGCGCTTTATACTCTCGATGGGTGTCTCAAAGCGCTCAGTATTTTTCCTACAAGGTAAGTGGAGTTACGTGTTGAAGTATGAGACCTATTCTTTTGCATAGCACCATGTAATGGTTGACAAGGTGCTGCGGCGCAATATGCAGCCAATCAAACCAGGAACAGTAGTAGTGAAGCCTACTGTTAGTTGTGTATATATCCATAATGGGCAATTCTGTGATTGCAAATGTATGTTACACGGACTCGCATGTATCAGATATTTTATTTACTGAACCATTTTTTGTGACTTGTTTTGTTGAATTTGTTTACATAATTTGGGGTTGAACAAAGAAAAAATTACTGGAGTGGAATTTGAACCATTCGACCTCTGGTTTAACATGCCGCGCTCTATCATCTGAGCTATCTAGCTCTATGTTAGTGGTCTCCCTATTTTGTCAATACCTTTGTTCGGGGGTGCCTGTCAGAAGGCATGCAACTGTTAGCTGCCATGTAGCCAGGGATCACACCCAACAACATGGGAAGCGGCAGTCAGGGGATCACCTTAAGAGGATGCGACTTTTATATTTTAAATATCAAGTAAATTTGTATGGGTAAATTTTTTAATAATTTTGGGTTGAACAAAGAAACAACCCCAAATTAGTTAAAAATTTACCCACTCAGTTTACCTTGTGGTTTATAACTTGAACTGTTTACAATTACATGTGTACAGTAGTAACATATTTCCAAACCTGATGCCTCTTTTTTGAAAGGGCAAGGATACCAAGGCACTTTCTCCTTGGTAAAGGCACCTCTATGAGGAAATTGTAAGTTTAACACAAAATTGGGATCACCTTAACATGATAATTTTCGCAGCTTGATTTGATGGTGTCAGAGCTGTGTATTGAGAGAGTTGCGGCATGGAGGGACCAGTTTTGTTTGGTCACGTGGTTGCTGGATGTAATTTTTGGTCGAAATGTAGCACAACCCAATGTGCAGTCTAGTCTGGCACCCTGTGTGCGCACATACGTTTTTTGGACTGAAAATTGCTCATGTTGTCACAACTCTCTCAATACACAGCTCTGGATGATGTATTTACTGAAAAATATTGGGTAGAATTTTCTTTTTTACAATTACAAAGTAACATTTTCAACATACAAGCTTAAACCAGGGTAGGCCTATGTGTATTGACCCTAACAGCTCAAAGTCCAATTCAGGAAATTGTCTAACTTTGTTGGATACGGTGATGCGGGCTTATTGGAACAGGCATAACTACCAAATCTTCATAGTCCAAACATTTGGGGGTTTTCAGGATTTTTGACAGACACCAAAGACACCTGGGGTATTTTTAGGCACAGAAAACACTCAGAGTTAACTACATTTCCAGGCATGATATTTGGTCCTTGGAAAAAAAGTAGGAATATTTTTAAAGTACAACGACTGACCTACATGTACACATGGTGTTGGTTCTAATATACATTTTAGGCGTTTAATCACATTTTTTCAGATTTTTCCATAGCTCCTCCCAGGCACAAGTAGGGTGGGGAAAATTAACCGGTTAACCATTTAACCGTATAACAGACATTGAAATCAATTTCCAAATTTCCTGAAAGGTTAAATGTAGCTGACAGTAATAACAAATTAGACCTTCCCTTTCTTTAAAATGTTGGCCCCAGACACTTTCCAGGGAGAACGATTGACACCCCTTTTGTTGGTGGAATGTTTCTTATCTTAATCCCCTACAAATGTACTCCATTATTTTCAATCCCCTACATTTGTTATACGCTTGCTTTGTACGCTGCCCCACTGTGGCTCATGGTTTTGTGACTGTAAAGACTGGGTTACAGTATTCACTTTTTAATCCATGAAAGTGTGTTCACATCTGCCCGTTTTACAGATGGGCTTATAGTTCTGAAAAGAATCGGTAGAAAACAGTTAAATGGAAGTCACAAGTTCCATTTAACCGTTTAGGAAAATGAACATTAATGCACAACTCCAGGCACAAGTTGTGTCCCTCAACGCCGTTCCCATCAAAATTCTCGTAAGTTCCAATAGAAGTGTATTTTACAACAAGGAAGTGTGCCTTTCTCTTTCCAGGAATGAAACTCAGGGTCTGTCGTAACAGTTTCTTTGAGGAATTTCCAACGTGTAAACTTTAAATGTATTGGCGCGTCGTGGCCGAGCGGATAACAACACCGAACTCAAGCTCTGGTGTTTCTGATCAGCAGAGTGTGGGTTCGAGTCCCGGTCGTGACACTTGTGTCCTTAAGCAAGACACTTAACCATTATTGCTGCGTCCTTCGGATGGGACGTAAAGCCAGAGGTCCTGTGTGTTGTGTAATGCACGTAAAAGAACCCAGTGCACTTATTTTTAAGAGAAGGGGTCCGCCCCGGAGTTCCTGGTTTGATTGGCAAAATATTGCGCCACAGCACCTTGTAAACCATTATATGGTGCTATAAAGGGAAAGGGTCTCATACTTCAAAACATACCTTTCAGGAAAAAATACCGAGCGCTTTGATACGCCCCTAAGGGTGTGATAAAGCTCTATATAAGAACCCAGTATTATTATTTTTATTATTAAAGTTAGGGTCATCGTTTGGTTTTGTCAACGTAATGCCGAGTTATAGGCAAAATTATCAAGAAAGATGCATTAAAAACACCTGTGAAAGTTTCAGTTGAATACAGTGCCTACTTATTGAGAAAACAGGAAAAAACAGTCACGTTTTTTTCTCTCCAAAAGAACATCGAATCCATCCCTGTTTAGCGGGGTGACAGCGGGCACCAACCGCATCCCTGTCCGCAGCATTCACAAATGGACACCACAAAAATTTGAATCTCCTAGGAGATACAAAAAACTCCGACATACTTTCATTGATTTCTAATGGGCACTTCAGATGAAATAATTGCGCAGGAAGTGCTTACAACCGTTACTATCTTTATAACAAGTAGGCGTACATGGGAAGTTACCAATCACTGAGGCCATAAATCAGGCCACTCAAGGTGAGGGCTTAAAAGAGGGGGCAGGATAAAAGGAGAGGAAATCAAAAAGTAGAAAGATGACCCATTGCATCTGAAATATTGTCAAATTTGAGGGAAAAAGCTGTTGAAGACCCCCCCCCCAATCTCTTATTTGCCTATTTTGATTGCCACAAGTGTTATTACATGGTACTCTGCACGCACAACCTACAATGTAGCATATCGGGCTGATACGTGCGATATGCGTGCCGATACGCACAGATTTTGCCCGATATGCAAACAAATAAATATATATCAATTAATTAAAAAATTTGTATTTTATGTTTCATAAATTAAAAAAAAAACATCAAGAGATAACCATATAGAATGCTCAAGATTGCACAGTGGAGGGCTTTTAAAACCAAGTTTAACACCAGAAGAAAACATTCCAAAGACCTTGTTTAAACTCAGCGTGCTTCGGCCAAATATCCAAACATTCGGGTCCAGAATGCCCCAGTTTTGAAAAAACCTGGGGAGAACAGTGTTATACATGTTTGTTCATAAATGTTGTGCTTATTATGACTGCTACGATGAAAATAAGGACATGAACACACTGCCTCTTACTGTTTGACACTAAATTGGGATCACTTGAGAAGATATTTTCACAGCTTGGTTTGATGGTTTGATGGTGTCAGAGCTGTGTACTGAGAGAGTTGCGACATGGAGGGACCACTTTTCTTTGGTCACATGATTGCTGGATGCCATTTTCTATCCAAATGTAGCACAACCCAATGTGCAGCCTAGTCTGGCACCCTGTATTGGACCGAAAATGGCTTCTAACCGCAAGTTGTCGCAACTCTCTCAATACACAGCTCTGGATGATGATTTTACTGAGAACTACAGAGTGTAAATAAATTTACTATTCAAAAAAAAAATGTATGTGTTAAGTTCCCTTTAAAGATTAACTCACCTTAAATTTAAAATATATCAAACTGGATCACTGTTAATTACTGTCTGTTAAAAAATAACCATGACTTCATTTCCAAAAATGGTGGATACCATTATCAGTTAAGGCCACATTGTGTGACTCATTATGTACCTGGTAGGTCACTCTGAACTTGATCTGTGGTTGTAGCAACTTGCAGCGTGTTGTACACGGCAGCTGGACCCATACATCTGCTTAAAACCCTGCTCAATGACACCTCTACTGTAGCTGACAGCACAAACTCACTAATAAGTTAACAACTAATTAATTTTTTGTAATCAAATAATTTTATTTTGTGTATAGTCTATCCTCATATCAATGCAAACAAACAGAACAATTTGTGCTTGTCTCAGACACTTTGTTCAGCCTGTTCAGCTGTGTGAATAAAAAGTACCTAAATTGTGGGTGGGTGGGTCAAAAGAAATAACTGAAAGTCGAAATTCAGTTTTTTGTTTTAAAACAAACTACATATATTAACACACGAAAAAGAAGAAGAAAAAATACCCAGTTAGCCAAGGTCATCAATTCCATTCCTGATTAAACTACAAAGTTGTTTGTTTAATTATTAAACCAGGAAAAGCCATTGGAAACTACTGATGTTAGATACCTTTGATCTAAAATATCTGGTTTATTTGAGGCATTACTTTAATCTTCAGTGTTGTTTTGCATTGACTATTCTGAATGGCCCCTCAGCACAACAAAGTTATGCTTAATCGGGGGGGGTGATCACCCACTGGTGGAAGGGGGTTCCTCACGTACATGTACATGTACTGTACATAATGTACATGAACCAGGATGAAGTGTTCAATAGATGTGTACAGTCAGTGGTGGTGCTGGTGGGAGTTATAGGAACTTTGGGGATGCATATAATCTCAAATTTAAAAGCACTCTGTAAATTGGCAACTTCATACAAATTTGTTAATACCTTCACGTAGGCCTACATTTTAGACAATTAGAATACAAATAATGCAAAAACTACACATATACCGTAACAAAGAAGAGAACTTCAAAATGGTTTCTTATTTCAGGAAATTAGTGGCAGAATTAGGTACAAGTAACAAAACCAAAACTGTTTAAGCAAAGTTTCACTTTTGTTTTGCATAATGACCCATTGAACTTACATCATGCATTTTAATCTAAGTTTCACATATATAACTCCTCATTTCTACTGCACTCACTAAATGAGTTTCGCACAACATGCACCTAGGGCAAAAACTCATAGCTCTGCTTACCGTGAAATCTTGCTGTTATGATCGCCATTGGCTGCTTATAGTGTAAGCGCAAAATTTCTGCACTTCATGCTGTGTAAGGCAAGAATGCTTACGGGTCCATTCACAGGAGTAACAATTCCATTCTAAAACTTCCTTGCTAAGCTTGTGATTTCATTACCCTAAACATGGATTTTTCTAATGTAAACATGCACTGCATGGGTTCACAGTGTAGAAAAGAAGTGGTTTGTTTATACTATGTGAAGCCGTAGGCCCCCGTCTGTTGTTTAGTACCAAACACCAGTCACATCACGTGTATCAAAAAGAGAAGGGGCTCGTCCCGGTGTTCCTGGCATGGCCACCTCACCTTTGTATCCCTTTCAAGGTGTTGTGTTACGGTTTTTTTGTCCCATAAAATCATTCTTAACAATTAGCTCTACCTCATTTGATAATTCGGCGCCAGGAGTGTCATTTATGACAGACATGGTGCAGATAATCATTACCAAACTCCATGTGAAACTCCTACCCACTCCTATCCACTACTGGTGGATTAAAGGAGAGGAGTATGAACGAGGTCTGAGCCTCATTGGCAAAATTAATCCTGTTTACTTTTGATGGCACAATGGATGATGCTGCTCAGCCCAACTGGCAAACAAATCTGAGCCCCCCCCCCCCTTGTCTGGTCCTTGCTCTATGGTATAACTGTTAGTCACTTGTATTTTTAAAGTCTATATATACCTTTTTATTTTAACCGTTTGATTGTTTTAATCCTGTATAAATGTAGTCAAATAGAATAAAATTAACCTGTGAAAATTTTAATTTCAATAGGTGGTAGTGTTTTTGATATATTTCCGAATATCTTGAGCGGTTATGTCCATGCAGGAAGAATAATCCGGGCAGAAACGTTTCTCATCGGATTGAAATGTTTTGAATCCCTTTCTCTAAAGCCACATTCCTCAGAAGGGAATTGTTTCTCAACATACATTATTATTAACAGCTGCAGTGCTTCTTACCAAGTAAGTTTTTATGGCCATTAAGTTTTGGAATAATTACCAAAGGTATACCCTCCCTCTATTGATTTGTACAATGGTTTTGGTTTTCAAAACCTTCACCGGAAGCTGTCTGTGACAATAGTCTCTCTTATCATGCAATACTGAGTGGGTTTTCTCAAGGATGAATTTATTCCCAACTCCAAACCCTTTAAAGGGGCTATCTTATTGGCTCCTACTTCACTGCACAACACATTCCTGACGATGAATAGAGCAAGCTAGTCGAAACAATGAGACCTATTAAGAACTCACTCCGCGGCAGTGTAGTTATTAACGAGAAGTCCCCCCCCCCCCCCCGATCCACATAGCAAAAGTAAAAGTCCCGCCCGATTTCCTACCTCCCGCCCAGGTAGTAGTAAATAAGCAGGACAGTTCTTTTCAGAACTGAGAAGTCTCCCGAATTCCGAATGTTCTACTCTGCGGCAGTAGAATAAAAAGCAAGACAACTTGTCAAAGAACAAAATCTACCTAGCAAGTAGATATACACATGGTGCTACCGCAATCCAAATTTATATACATTCCTACCTTACTGAGTAATTAGGACAATTGGAAAATTTGTGCATCTAATGAAATGTTTTCTTGTGACTTGAACCATTTGAATTTAGAAACCACTGATGCATGACACAACTGTGTACAGAATTTACTCTGAACTCTGTACTGCTCAGATGCATTCAAATCATACTGCAGGCTGGCATTCTAGTTTATCTGCATGTACATGTATCATTCAGAACAGTGCACAGTGGTTGATATTGAATGGTCGGACAGTACCAGGGTTTACTGTGTACTGTGGTGATTGCATTCACCACATGATATCATATTGCAGGCTGGTATATAGTTTATCTATCATTCAATCACATCAGATGATATTGAATGGTCACACAGTAGTAGGGTTGACTTTGTACTTTGTGGTATGCATTTATCCCAGGCTATTATTGCAAGCTGGCAAAGTACATCTACATCTATCATTCAAAACCATATTGGATTGAATGGGCAGACAGTAGGGGGGTTGACTGTGAACTGTGTACATGTTTGCATTTTCCACAAGGTATCATATTGCAGGCTGGTATTATAGATGAGCTACCATTTAAAAATCACAGTGGGTGATATTGAATGGTCAGACAGAGTAGAACAATGAAACACAATCTATTCCTTTAACTGAATTCACATCTTACTGACTCTCCAAAAGGTGTCTAACTTCCTTTTCCTGAATGAATGATAATGACATGGCCAAATGTTCACCCACATCCAAGGCAACATTTACAATTTCTTATAACCAGTTTGTATTAATTTCACATATCAAGTAGCACCAGATGACACCTGCAGTTTGTCACAAGTTTTTATACGAAGGTCGGGACAGGTGTCTGTAGAACCAAATTGATGTCAAGGGAAGGGTTTAATATGTACCATGGAGGAAGGAATCCATGCATGAACTGTGCACAGCAACTCTCTACTGTTCCGGCTTTTCCAATTACGGAGCCTGTAAGTACTTTTTGAACAAAATGTTATGCACAGTATGTGTGTGGTACACCCGGTTCAGACAGGCGCTCCAGAGTCGCGCAGAACCAAATAGATTAGGAGCGACTCTAAGTCGACCCAAATAAATTTTAGTTTCAGACAGGCGAACTTAACATAACATTTACATTAGGTTCTGCTCATGACAAGATCGACGTTCCAAAGTTGTTCCGAACGACTGCACAACAGTCGATCTTTCGACTTTCAGTGTGTCCAGTCGCTCCTAATTGTTTCAGACGTCAAACTTTTCATGCACTTAATTCAATAATTTGGTTTGACGTGACTCTAGAGCGCTTGTCTGAACCAGGTGTAACTCCTCCCTTTTTTGTGGAGTGAAGCCACATTACCAAATTCTGTTGACACATTTTAAACAGCTCCTGGTACCCACATTGTTTGACCACTGAAGCACACTTTCTCACACAAAAGAAAGCTAGTGTTCAATGGTCAATTTTACAAACCCTTGAAAATTTCATTTTAGAGCAGAATAAGTAATGAAAACGGACAGACAGAGTACTGTCTGAAACATTGAGTCCACCGGTTCCTATCCGGACCGCTTTACTCAAAAGAGAGATTTTAAAAACCAAATGGTGCTACCACAACAATTGCTTATTTTAATAAAAAATGTCAAACTTTTGAATTTCTCTTTTATTTAATCCAAATTCTTTTGAAATCAACCAATAAATGTTCAGTTCTTGATATTTTTTCTTCAGTGTGTTCTGTAAACCTAAACACTTTTTTGTACACAACCATATGGCGCCCCAGAGGTGTTTTCACATTTCGGATCTTTCCACTCCAATTTGAAGGGATTGCATAACAGCTACCTTATTTTATTTTACCATCATTAGAAAGATCCAATCTTTCTCTTTCCAACAATAGTAAGCTTGGGTATGGAGGATAAACATGGACAAAACTACAGCTTGTTTTAAAACAAATTATGACCTTTGTGCATAGGCTTGAGTGCTTGGGTGTTATCTTGATCGACTAAAGTCGCCATTGGGGCTCAAGCAGGGTATAGTGCACAAAGTGGACTAAAGTCACCATTGGGGCTGAAAGGGTTAACCCTGAGACATTGTACACACATGCTGTATACCATAAGTTGTACTGTTTTTGTTGAACCAATACTATTGATAGGAAACTCATAGCATGGTATCATTGAGGCTTTGCATCTGTGTGAATAATAATAATACTATGTAGCTCCGAGCACTAGAACACATCCACCCTAGTCCAGAAAAATTTGGTGTGTTAAAACGTCATCCGACACAAAGTGGTTACAAAGTAGAATTGATGTTTCAGAAAGTTCACTGATTCAGAAGTTCACACTAGGAACAATCCCTCTGAAAGACTGTCAATTCTGACAGACTGTCAATCCTTAAATCTTGGAGGTACAGCCATATAAACTCTCTCTCTTGGTAGGAGTGTTGGCTCTGGAATGTTGGTTTGTCCTAAGCGTTTCGAATCCCAGTGTACTCTGCTTAAGCCTCGCTACCAAGGGCAGCGCGCCGTATTAATACCTCTCGTCACAAGCCCCTGGTAGGGATGTGCTGAAAAAACAACGCTGATTGGCTCCCAAAAGTGACTGCTTTGCGCGCAAGGTTGTCGAGTGCTTGTATGGTGCTTGTACATGTAGGACACTTAGTGTGCGAGTCAAAATGCAAGTATTTTGACACGATTCCATTTCAAATGAATCATGTTTTTACACGGTCACCCTTAACTGCATATAGTTAGACATATCACAAGATCAAAGAAGAATGAGAGTAGGGCTGGGACCAGTTACTCTTTGACTTGATGCCTCTTTCGCGGGTTACCATACTTGAGCGGGCGCGTAGAGTGGATCGGACACAGGCCTAACTGGTACATTTTAATAATAATAATAATAATAATAATAGGCATTTATAATGTGCCAAATCAATCCAAAGAGATGTTCAAGGCGCAGAGTCAATGCAAACAAAACAACACATATGTACAAAATATATCCAGTGAAAAGAAAGCAAAAAAAAGGAAAACAAACTATGAAATAAAGAAAAAAATCTTGAAAAGGTGAGTTTTGAGAGTTACTTTGAAATTGTGTACATCAGAAATATTACAAATATCTTGAGCCAATTCCAGGGGTTATGAGCGAGCAAGGCATGCATGGAAAAAATGGGAACGAGGTTGACTCTGCACATGTCCCTGCTCGCATATTTTTGAGATAAGCAGAGTGCACTGAAGAAAGACTCTGCTAAGGTTGAAACGCTCAAAGAGAAAGACTCTGCTAGGATCGAATTGTGAGGCCGTCAACGCTTCTTGCAATCATACCACGGATTCGTTGGATTGTTAATCAGTTTCCAATCAGCTAGATCTTGCTCTCATTGTTTAGCCTACACATGAGATTATTTTCTTAGGCCCCTAAGCCTTTTGCTCAGGAAGATTTCCTCATTACAGTTATGCTTCTACCAAAGCTGTTTACTTTGTTTTATGTTTAGGTGAAAATGCGTGTGCTTATTGATATTATTATTATTTCTGTTTGCATGGTTTGAGCTTGAATTCTCTACTATTCATATTAAAGCAAAACCTTTGCAGTCAAGTACTAGGGTTAAGTCAGTTCCCGCATTATTGCGCCGATATCCCTGTTATAAGGTTGGTGAATGTCATATTTTATTATTCTGATCCAGAAACATGCTTGAAGTAGGCTACCACAACCATTAAAAGGGCAACCCATTAGTACAAGGTTCGTGAAATAGGATTGGTGACCCTAGCTTGCGCTTTTGTTAAAATCCACTGTGTGATAGAACTGCACTGTTTGATTACTCGGAAATCTGCCAAGTTTTGTGGACATAGAGTGTCATATTATAACAATTCATCTGCCATATTTCACCTTCGTCTCCTTAAGAGTGGTGATATTGACCCTAACCCTGGTCCATGCATTAAAACCACCGATACACCACGGAGTCAAAATCAACCCAACCATGCTCGACACCTGTACTCCAAGAATAAGTTGCTCAGCCTTAACTCTTCTAAGTTGCGGCTTTCACTTAGAAACTGGACCGTGATAAAATCATTAAATCTCCTTTCCAAACAGCCTACACATAGGGGTTTAAAATCTCGTTTACAACCATCCAGGGACGTTGGTTCATCTGTCCAGCACATCGAGACAATCGTATCTTCAATTCGCCGTTCACGCTCATATCAACCGAGGTGTACCAACTTTGCAAACCTTCAAAGGGTATCACCTCTACAATCTGCATGGGAGAAAGACCCAGAACCATCAGGTCCTTCAAGCTTGATAAGAGCAGGTCCATCTGTTGCTGCTCCAATGCAAATTCAAACTGTTGGCACTGATATCTGTCGACGACATTGTAGAACAAAAAGTCTGCTTCTACCATTGAGGAACAGCAACAATTATGCAAGTATTATTCACTCTGATCTAGTGAATCCTGCAGATTTGCTAAGATTTTGTACTATAAATGTTCAGTCTCTACGGAATAAAACAGCTGATTTTGTTGAATATATCTGTGAAAGTAAGGCTGACATTATTGCCGTAACTGAAACATGGTTGTCTGAAAATGACGCTGTTGCAACAATTAAAGCTACACCGACTGGGTACAAGTTTGATGGCCATTCTCGTCTTACTCGTGGTGGAGGCACTGCTTTACTTTGTAGAGATGGCATCTCCATGGAGAAAATTGATGCAGGTGAGAAGAAGTCTTTTGAATATTCTCAATGGAACGTTGCAGTTAGTTCATTAAGACTTTGCCTGGTGGTTGTGTATAGGCCACCTTATTCAACCAAACACCCTGTTTCAACAAGCGTGTTCTTCACGGAGTTCTCAGAGTACATCAAGTCCATTTCTCTTTCAATAAATCCATTGCTGATAAGTGGTGACTTCAACATTCATGTCGACATTCCCACTAATCCTGACTCCATCAAGTTTGCAAGTTTGCTAGAGGCTTTTGGACTGGAAAAACACGTCCATCAAGCGACCCATAGAATGGGTCACACATTGGACCTGATTTTGACTCGGAAATCTGACAATATCATCAGTCACCCACCATTCTCAGATACATACATTTCTGATCATGCAGCTGTTGTTTGCAGTCTCATATCATCTAAACCTCGCTTGATGGAGAAACGAATACCTTTTAGAAAACTGAAATCCATCGACATGGAGTCTTTCAATAAAGACATTATTAGCAGCCGCTTGTACCAAGACCCTCCGCAGCAATTAGATGATTTAGTCCAGCTATATAACTCCACATTATCTTCACTTTTGGACAAACATGCACCTGTTTGCACTAAAACAATTGTGTCGCGGCCTCGTGTACCGTGGTATAATTCTGCAATCAAAGACTCAAAATGCGCAAGACGACAAGCTGAAAGGCATTGGCGCTCATCAAGATCAGAGGCTGATTTCAGAGACTTTAAGACAAAAAGAAATCATACTACATATCTTGTGAATAGAGCCCAGCAGGACTATTACAGCAATTTGATTAACACTAACTCCGATGATCTTAGAAAACTGTTCAGTGTTACTAAATCATTGTTTGAGAAGCATAAAGAGGGTCTAATGCCACCACATAGAGACCATTTTAATCTTGCAATGTCATTTGGTAAATTCTTTGTTGAGAAAGTTAATAATATAAGAACTAAACTGGACGAAATTAATGAAAGTAATATTTCGCATGACACTTTTTCAGATACAGGTGTGTACGATATTGCAACCAAAAATGAGGTACCATTTTTCTCTAAGTTTATGGAACTCACATGTACTGATTAACTGTGTACTGTTAACAAAATCACTGATGAATTATTGACTTAGTCTTGCTCTTTAGATCCTATACTCACGCATCTGACCAAGCATTCTTACCGGTACTGACTAAATTAGTCAACATGTCACTACAGACTGGTTCCTTTTCAAGTCACTGGAAGGAGGCTCTTGTTTTACCAGTGTTGAAGAAACACAATCTTAATCGGGTTTTGAGCAACTATAGACCAGTTAGTAACCTTTGTTTTATTTCTAAAATACATGTAATTGAAAAAGCTGTAGCTAACCAGATCCAGTGTCACATGTCTTTGTATTCACTCTACACAGTCTTTCAATCTGCTTATAGAAAACATCACAGCACAGAAACTGCTTTGTTATCCGTTCATAATGACATTCTTTTAAACATGAGTAAGCAACACGTCACTTTACTTGTTCTTCTTGACCTTAGTGCTGCTTTTGATACAATAGATCATGGTAAACTTGTAAAATGTTTTAAAAATAATTTAGGTGTATCTGGTGTAGCGTTAACTTGGTTTGAATCATACTTGTCTAATAGATCCTACAGGACCTCAGTGGCTGGGATGAAATCGGAAAATTTTTAATTAAAATGGGGGGTCCCACAAGGATCCTGTCTTGGTCCTCTTCTTTTCACCATCTATACTAGTGAGCTTTTTCAAGTTATTAGGCCATATTTACCTGATTTTCATACATTTGCTGATGACACACAGTTATATCTGTCATTCAAACCTGACAAGAATGTTGACCAAGTAACTGCTACTACTGCACTTCAGGACTGCGTAGCGGCAGTAAGACGTTGGATGCTTACAAATAAACTTATGATAAATGATGCAAAGACTGAGTTCCTCATGATTGGTACCAAACAACAACTTGCAAAGGTTAACATCAATCGTATTCTTGTTGGAGACAGTGAAATTGTTGTTTGGTTTGATAGTAGTCTAAAAATGGACACTCATATTACAAAAACATGTTGTGCGTGTTTCTATCAATTATACAATATCCGTGCAATCAGAAAGCATTTGTCAGCTAAAGATACCCAAACACTTGTCCATGCTCTTGTTACTAGTAGGTTAGACTACTGCAATAGTTTGTTGCATGGTGTTGCGCAATCTCATCTTGACAAATATCAGCGTGTCCAAAACACGGCTGCGAGACTAATTTGTAATAAATCTAAATTTTGCCACATCACTCCATTGTTAGTTCATTTGCATTGGTTGCCAGTCCCTTATCGGGTCAAATTTAAAATGTTGTTACTCGTTTTTAAATCATTACACAAACTTGCCCCTGTTTATCTTTGTAATCTTCTGCGTGAACACTCAATGTATTCACTCAGATGTTCTGACCAAGTATTCTTGTATGTTCCTAAGACAAAGAATTGCATCAGTGATAGAGCTTTTGAGGTAGCTGGTCCTAGACTCTGGAATGAACTTCCACTCATGATCAGGCAACAAAAAACAGTTGAGGGTTTCAAAAGCCATCTTAAAACTTACTTTTTTAAGAATGCTTTTAATGTATGATTGCTTTAAATTAGTTATTTCTACTAGTAGGTTTAAGTTCACCACTATTTATTGTTTGTGCTAATGAAGTGTTGTACCTCAATATTTTTAGTAACTGGCTGGTCCGGCTTAACTTTTTATGAGGGTGTGTTTTTATGAATAGTTTTTAACTTTTGTATACGCTTGTTTGCTACCGTTTTTGTTATTCTCTTTATGTATGTATTTTCTGAGAATGTTTATATTTTTTATTCGTCTTATTGTAAGGCGCATTTGATCATTTTTAATATGGAATATGCGCGGTATAAGTAACATTATTATTATTATTATTATTATTACTTTTTTATCTTCTTTTTTCTTCTTCTCACTTTATTTGAATTACGGTTTATTTTAATTGGGCTTCAAACTAATTCTATTTCATTTCAGATTAATTATGAGAGACCGACTTGTGTGACAATGAGGAGGGTGCTCTTAGTCTTGGGTTCATTTAACATTTTTGAAAAAACAGTTAATGGTTTCGGCATGTAACCCTCCAGTCTAGGACAGTCGGGAGGATCAAGGGTTACGATTATCGCAACTAACCATCCTATTCCTACTGTGTACTGCTCATTTGCAGTACAGCTTAATTTGTTATTTTGGTAAATATTCCGCTGTATGCCACCAATTTATCTCATTTAATTTAGGTCAAATTATATCCTTACCTGTCCAGAAGTGTTGACAGAATGTATACAGAGAGAGGTACAGGCACTTTGAACGGCTACAAAGTTTCAAAATCATGAAAAATTAGCAATTTTCAGTTCTACGGACGGTACGGTGGTCTTCACAACGCTGCTTGCTTAAACTCCGTTTTAATCACTTTGGGCATGAGTACAGTGCACACACAAGAGTTCCGTCTGCGCGATGAAATGTGTGCTTGAATTTCGTATTTAAAGGTCAAAATTTGGGGTTTTAGCTACCATTGCCTCACGAGGAATATTACAAAAAGGGAAATGAAGTCCACCATCCATTTACAAAATCAATTAAATCCCTTATTAGATTTAGAAATTGGTGGCATGATACGGAAATTTTTCCTGGACCTAAATTAAGGGAGATAAAGTTGAGCTCAACTATAGAATGCAGGGCCACTTCAGAGATATAAGAACACACTGGTGAAGAGGGATTGTTTAACAAAGGGAAATATAGTCCACACACCAAGTGGCCCTGCATTCTATAGTTACTCCTAAAGTTGTGGCGGTACGGAATTTTAGCCTGTAATGTAGCCAGGGAATGTTAATGTTTATTTAAAAAAACGTTGTTGAGCCCAGTTCTCGGACAAGTTACTGTCATGCATCTGATACCGAACGAAATAGAGATCATATCACGAGTATCGTGGGACGCCCTGTATTCGATGCGACCCTAAAATCGAGGCATATCTTTTACGTCACTGCGCGCGATGTAAACAACCCCTAGATACCAATATTTTTGTTTGACTTACCAAACATCGGGTCTCTTATCCTTCCAGCGAAAAATGTGGAAAGTGAAAGCTTTACCGGTGAGTTGTTATCGTAAATATAAAAAGGTTGTGCATTAAGGCCTAAAGCACAAAGTACAAAAATATGTTACGTTGTAAGGTCCGTAAATATTTATTGTGACACCCTAAAAGTTTTATTAAACACTCTTTGAACTCGCAACGTCATGACGGTCAAATCAAATGACTGAACTTCCCGCTGAGCATTCTGGGAAAAAAACTACGGAGGCCTCGAGTGAACATGTACCTTATATCATTTTCTCACTGCTAGGCAGCACCACCGCATTTAGGAGTTGGAGTTACCGTAGATTAAAGTCATTTTGTTATGAAAATGTTATTTTGTGCCTGTGAGATATCTACTCTAATGGTTCAATAAAGATTCTGAAACTTTAATAAAGTTAATAGAATGTGGGTTTGCTTGTCTTTGACATGAAAAATTGTAAATATTTGTTTACCTAGGGTAAAAAATGCATTTATTTTATTTTATTTTTATTCTTATTTTGTTGCTTGTGAAGTAGGTATTTAACAATTTATTTAATTGAGATCATTAATGTGATTTTAAGTGAGTTGGTAATAATTTATACATTAATGTGACATGAAATAATCTCAATGTCAAATGAAATAAATTTTAGGCATACAAATAATATACACTAATATTATTATTGTTATAAGTTTAACAAATAGTTGTTCAGAGCAAACAATCACAACCAATATACTTAATAAGGTGTCCTATATCCTGCAGAGCATGTGCGTAAGCCCAGAATGGCCATCCCGGCGGCCAACTAGCTACAGGAGCTACTCTCCGACAGCCTTAACTTATGCATATTGCTGTGTTGTTGATGACAACATTTCGGTATATAGTGCTGCAAGAAAATTTGAGTCCCGAGACTACCCTAAGAGATTGTGTCAAAGGGAGAGTTAACCCTGAAGTGATCAAGTCCGGGCCACCTCCATTGTTCAGCATCGAGGAGGAAAACAAGTTGGTGAACCATTTGAAGAAGATGGCTCTACTTGGTTTTGGATATAGCAGGGCCGAAGTTGTCGACATAGCTTCCACATATGCTGTCAGTATCAACAAACGGGACAAAGATCATCCATTAACCCTAAAATGGTTTTGTAACTTCATGCAGAGATGGCCTGAACTGAGTGTAAGGAAGCCACGAAGCCTTGATCTTTATAGAGCGAAGGCAACGTCAGAAAAGGTAGTGAATGCATACTTCACTGAGCTTGATCACATGCTGACAAAGTACAAGTTGAAGGATGCCCCTGAACGCATCTTCAATGTCGACGAAAATGGTCTCAAACAAAACCATTCCCCACCTTATATCGTTGGTCCGTCCTCCTCTTCCACCCCACTTGCTGTGACAAGCGGCAGAGGGATAACTGTGACTGTTATCGGTGCTGGAAATGCGCTGGGCCAGCAAATACCTCCATACTTCATATTCCCAGGGCAGCGTATGAGACAAGAGCTACTTAACGGTTGCTCTCCGGTGTAGCGGGAACCGTCAGTGGCAGTGGCTGGTCAAATACTGACATCTTCATGACATACCTTTCGACACACTTCTTGAAATATGTTTCTACAAACAGATCACAAGATGAGCCAATACTCCTTCTCTATGATGGCCATCGGTCTCATATCAACATACCAGTGATTGACTGGGCACGAGAGCAAAACATATTGCTCTTCGTCTTGCCTGCACACACAAGTCACATCCTACAACCACTGGATGTGGGATGTTTTGGGCCATTTGAGAGAATTTATAATCCTCTGCCACCGACAAATGCGAGCCAATTCAACGACAGGGATTGACAAATACTCAATCTGTGAGATTGCATGCAATGCATATACCACGGCCCTTTCTCCAGACAACTTGAGGAGCCTGCTCAGAAAAGGGGAATTTACCCATTCAATAGTGGTGTGGTGGATGAAACCTTGTATGCTCCAGCCAAAGCTCTCAACAAGTCTGTACTGATGCCTAAGCCGACAGAAACAACAGTAGATGATCTGGCTGATGACGTAGTGGAGGTTGGCCCGCAAGGTGACCATTCATCTGCTGGCCTTTCTGATTCTGTACTGATGCCTAAGCCGACAGAAACAACAGCAGATGATCTGGCTGATGACGTAGTGGAGGTTGGTCCGCAAGGTGACCATTCATCTGCTGGTAATTCTGGTTCAAGACCTGATCTTTTTAAGGAGAGAGAAGACTCAATAGGACAGAGACAAAAGGTATGTCACTTTCTGTGTGATTATAGTTAAACTTCTGCGTTTTTAGTAGTTGTAATGGCATTTAAGTTATTGGAAAAATAAAAAAAATGTATTTATCTCATGCACTCTTCTTCTTTATTCTATATACCATTTTTATTTAAAGGTTCCCAAAAAGAGGCGATGCCTTAGCTTTGTAGTCGCTGGGAAGGCTATTACTGAAGAAACAACCAGAAACAAGATAGTTGAATTCGAAGCAGCAAGTGAAACGACCAGAGTCCTAAAGAAACCACACAAAAAAACACCCAAAACAAAGAAGCGTCGCGCTTCAACTTCATCTGAAAGCCGACCACTTGCAGTCCCCAAACAACGACCCCCCTCTTCAAATGACGACGGCGACGACGACAGCTCCACAGAGATAGAGGATACAGACAAATGCTGTGTCTGTCACTGCTTTAGGCCCATCCAACTTGCTAATTCAATCTACTTGACCTCGTGGGGCCAGTGCATGTACAATCACTGCAAGCACTGGGTTCACCTCAGATATTGCTGTAGCACTAGTCGCCTGCAAGCGAAGGATATTTTTTATTGTCCGTGCCATGACGAAGAATAACTTATATCCTTTGCTTGCCTTTCAATTTTTTTTTGCCTACACAACTGCGCCCTATTAAACAAAAATCACATGATTATGCTTGCACTATGGCACTATTATTTACTGTCCATTTTATTATTTCAAACAAAATGCCAAAAATGCCACAAAACAATTACCATTTTATCAATCTCCAGTTTCACCAATTTCATTATGCAAATCAGTTCAACATGATTAAGAAAGAAAAAAACATAATTAGAAAAAGCACAACTACCAGGGATTATTTTTAGTATGTTTGTTTTGATGTGGTAAATTAGATTGAATTCAAGTTGTAGTTTTCCCTTACAAAAGTCACTTCTACAAATTCTTATAGGATTCCTGTTGGTTTATTTTTGTAAGGGATAAAACGAAATAATTAAGCATCAGAATTGTATATATAATTATTTATGAATGTTGTTTCTATCTTTATTAAGCAGTTAAGTAAGAGACTAAAAAGAAACAAAAATAAACAGACATTCTGATATTTTTGAAGGCAAAGAAACATCTACGGCTATTTTATTATTATTATTATACATTTTTTTAAACGCATAAACACCATATTATCGCTTTAAAAAGTATAAAATAAACTTACTTTGAAAAAAAATTAAAATAAATGCCGACCATAAAACCAACTAAAGTCACACAGATCACTCAGGTTCACTTCAGACATTTTGTTGTACGTATGGCTTAACCAGGACACCGTACATCGAAAACTGGACAAAGTCAAACTCTGGGGGCGCCACTGCAGGGGGTCAAAGATTGGACTGTGGTGTGAAAGCTGCAACGTTCATCGAGCGTTATTCGATAATTACAAACTTCTAATAAACAAAGGAAGGTAATTAGGACATCAGTTGATACAATGCATTAGTGGGGTTTTTTTAATTCAAAGAAAAAGGCATAGTACATCGAAAACCGGACACGGGAGGATATACAGAAGCAAGATTTTAGTTCACTCAGCTAGAGCTGGCAGTGTAAAACTTGACGGATCTGGCTTCAAAGACATCTTAAAGTGTGCCAAAGTAACAATGCATTATGATTACCTGGCAGCTGATCGAAGGAGAACTTCTGGAGGGCAACGAAATCCGGCCATTGCAACGAAAATTCCACGCTTCATCAGCAACATGTTGTTGACATTCACAGATGTTTATCATGTGCTTCCCCTCCTTTCACAGAGTCTCTCTGTATGGCGCCCTCTCTTGTTCGTTATATGCCGTATTATTTTGTTAATTGATAATGATGACTGTGGCACCTGCGGTCTCATCATTCTCCATGATAATCGCAAAAACGTAAATCGTAAAATTATAACCAGAATGTCTTTTATTGTTTGAGTGGTGGGTTTTCAACCTTGTAACTCATTGTAATCTGTAATCTTTGAGAAACTTGTTGCACTTCTTACCGATTGGTAACGGCAAAAAATGAATGCGTGTCCCGTCATATAAGAGGAGCCCCCCCCCCCTTTTTTTGGGGGGGGGGGAGGGGGTCAGGTTGGCTCAGTGGTTTCTTTCCCTAACTTTCATTGTTTACCCCGGTTCGAACCCCACCTCAGACCGACCGGAGCCCTGCATCTGGATGGCTTTTTCAGTCCCTACCTGGTTGTATGGGTCCCCCAACCCCATTATGGTTTTTCTTACATCTAAAACTGAACATTATTCTCGCGTTTCCTATTCATCCTTTGTATTTGCGCTATTGTGCTGTTTGGCGTGTAATTATATAAAATAGCAAGAAAACAAATTCTAACAGTCAAACCTTGTTTGGATTCTGAACTGTACAAGTGTAGTCCTAGAGTAGTGGTAATTTAAAGATAATTGAAAAGGACTACCCGAAAAAGAAGTCTTTATTTGAACAGCATGAAATAAATCACTACAATTATTAATGGTGCACAGTTGATGACCAGCCGGTCTTCCATGTTTGTTTCGTGTGTGCTCATTCGAATCCACCACGGTAGGTTGACTTTCGTGGTCAACCGAAAACCACGCAAGAGGAAATTAATTTCGGTCAACTCATAAATTAAAAAGGGAACTTGTTTGTGCGTGTGAACAACAGCAGCGATATGACAGTGTTTTGACAGTAGTTACTCATTGATCACTTTCTTTTCCAGTGCTTGGTGTTCTGTCGTCTACGGAAGTATTCTATGTGTCAAAATGAGTTTTCATCTGGACTTTGGTTTGCTTGGATGGTGACAGGTTGCATTTTAGTGTGATTTTACTGGCGTGCTGTCCGTTAGCACCGACTTATTGTAGCGATTTGTTGTGTGTAAAACAGTTAGGCTATAGGACTGTAGACAGTGGCACAACTACGGTACCGTAGGCGTCGGCACAGGGGGCACGTGCCCCTAATAATGTCCGTGCCCCTTTAAAACATTGACCTTTTGATCATCGTAGAAAAACAAAATAGTTACTGGGATAAAAAGTTCCTTACAAAAAAACCCTTGCATGTATTAAACAATTAATATTTATACGAAATAATTTATGGCGCACACAACAAAATTGTGTTTATTTCTTCATGGCTTATATCTCCACGTCAAATTATCTTATAAATAATGTAAATAATGAGAGAGATGAAAATAAAAAATAAAATAAAATTACACCAAAAATATATACATAAATTATTTTTAAAAGTGTTTTAGAAGGTCAATTAGGAATTGACATGACATTCAGGCGCGGATCCAGGGGAGGGGCGTGGGGGGCGCATGCCCCCTTTTTCATATTAAAAAAAAAAAAAAAATGAGGGAGAAAAGAAAAAAAGAGGGAGAGAGAGAGAAGGGGGGGGGGAGAGAAATGGGGAAGGGAAGATTTTGCTGCTTGGTATATTTTCACGCCCCCCCCGTTTGGAAAATCCTGGATCCGCCCCTGACATTGACGTATAACAACATTTGAATAGGCTGCAGTATTCAAACGTATGGTGCGCTCATCCGTCCGTGTTGCTGAGATAATCGTATGAAGTTACCTTTTCCATACGCTGAATCAGTATTTTGGGGATTCCCAAAATTCTTTCAAATCCGCTTTCGAAACCACTTGTTTTGTGTTTCGTGATTTTGTTTGAAAACGGAGATGCGTAGGCAAATACCACAGCTACAACGCACGTAGTTACACGGAAATAAGCTCAAATGAATCAGCCAAGCTGCATCGGGAAGGCTCTTTCTGAACTTAAATTATTTTTTGAAAGTGTTTTGTTTTCTGCACTAGAGCAAATAGGCCTACTCATAGGCCTATATTTTGATGATAAGGGGGGGGGGGGGAGGCCATTGTAAAAATACAAAGGCGGAATCTGTACTGAAGGGCTTAGGCTACGTCTTATTATATCGTAGGAGGTCCTGTATACAAGGCGACCCTGAAATCGGGGCAAATCTTTTACCTCTCTGCGCGCGATGTAAACAGTCCCAAGATACAATTTTGGTGGTTTGACTTGCCAAACAAAGAGTCTCCTCTTCTTCTTCGACCAAAATTTAGAAACATGTAAGGCTCCACTGGCTATAGTTGCATTTGTAAATCCAAAAAGTTGTGGTATTAGGCATTTCTACAAGGTACAAAAATATGTCATACTGTCGGGGCCATAACAAAAATTGCTACCGAAAAAGTTTCACCAAACACTTTTTTAATTCACAATTCACGATGATCAAATCATAGAGAAAGGACCAGTGACTGAACATTCTGCTGAGCATTCTGGGGGAAAAAAATACAGAGGCTTAAAGAAGCCATGTGCCTTATTTCTAATAGTGAGGAGAATTTTTTTTGTAACCCTCATGTCATTATTATTATTAATATCAAAATTTAAACATCGGCTTGTTGATTCAATTATCACTGTTTATTTGTATGCTTTATTATAAATGTTAAGGAACATAAAAAGACACAAAACTAAATAAAAATCAGATTTGAAAGCCAAGAGTTAGTTACACTTTTTTTTGTTTAATTTTTTTTAAAAGTTTTTGCAAATTACCATGGTAATTTTATTTTGTTTTGAATAAAATGAAGACAACTGCTGGCTATAGAGTCATACACAAAGTCTCACAGTCACTGCAGATGTTTCTTCCACGTATGGCTTCACCGGGACACCATACTTTCTTGTTTGCCTTGAAAATAGGTAAAACTCAAAACAAATGGGACGCTATTGAAGTCATCGATGATCGGTGCGTGGTGATAAAGTTTTAATGTCCACCATTTTTTAATAATATGTTTGCATACTTCTTATTAACAAAGGAAGCCAATTAGGGCATCAGTTGATATGGCATCATTTTTTTTTTCAATTCAAAGAAAAAGCTAGGTACCCCGAAAACCGGCGACTGTAGGATAGAAGGCTGCTGCTGAAGACTTGCTTGGCACTCGTCGAGTAGTTTCACTGACGACTTCTCAAACTGTCGAGTTGTCTGACCGGTCGAGTTGTCTGACCCGTCGAGTTGTCCGACTGTCGAGTTGTTCGACGGACGGGTAGTCTAAACGGAACTTAACTCCCCTCCACTACGCCCCCCCCCCCCCCGGCTCATAAAAAAAGTTTGGTGTCGTAGATCAATAAGTTTCACGCTCCATTGGTTCAACCAAGCTGAAGCTAGCCGCGAATTCCCAGCCGCGAATGCCAGCCGCGAATGCCAGCCGCGAATTCCCAATTCACGGCTGAAAAATCCAGCTGCAAAATCGTGAGGCCGGCCAGCCGCGAATTCCCTGAACCAAACTAGTCTCACAAAGCGACAAAATTTACTAAACTTGTAGATTCACTTTAGCCACTATTTCTTAACCTTTAACATTTAATAGTGATTTTTTGATATTATTTTGGCAAAATTAATAACATAATGACAAACTCTGGACCAAATTAAGTCAAGATAAGTGATTATTTAATGCTTCATTTGGTCCTTAAAAAGTTAACGGACTTCCCTATCAACTTTCTGAAGATCTCTTGTCTTTAAAAAACCTAAGCGTCGCTTTAAAACAAAATGTACCTCACATAATTCACAAATATTTAATTTTTAGTATTTAAACATAAAGACAACATTATAACACGTCTAAATATTCCGTTGCAGCTAATTCGATCCACTAATTAATGCCTAATTACACCACTTTATATGGTGTGATTATTGTCACTTTTTAATGGAATTTTTACACAAAATTAACGCTGAGCGTCGCTTTAAAACAAAGTGTACCTCACATAATTCATAAATAAGCAATTTTTTGTGTTTAACCTTAAAGACCATCCTATAACACGTCTAAATATTCCGTTGCAGCTAATTAGACCGACTAATTATTGCCTAATTATACCACTTTATATGGTGTGACTTCCGTCACTTTTGAATGGAACTTTTACTTGAAAATTTACGAAGAGCGTCACTTTCAAACAAAATGTACCTCGCATAATTCATAAATATTTCATTTTCATTATTCCATCGTAAAGACATTATCATAAAACGTCTAAATATTCCGTTGCAGCTAATTGGACCCACTAATTAATGCCTAACTATACCACTTTATATCGTGTGATTTTCCTCACTTTTAATGGTATTTTTGATACAAATTGACGAAGAGAGTCACTTTAAAACAAAATGTACCTCACATAAATTACAAATATTTCATTTTCATTATTCCATCGTAAAGACATAATCATAACACGTCTAAATATTCCGTTGCAGCTAATTAGACCCACTAATTAGTGCCTAATCAGACAACTTTATATGGTGTGATTTACGTCACTTTTTAATGGAACCTTAACTTGAAAATTTACGAAGAGCGTCACTTTAAAACAAAATGTACCTCACATAATTCATAAATATTTCATTTTCATTATTCCATCGTAAAGACATTATCATAACACGTCTAAATATTCCGTTGCAGCTAATTGGACCCACTAACTAATGCCTAACTATACCACTTTATATCGTGTGATTTTCCTCACCTTTTAATGGTATTTTTGATACAAATTGACGAAGAGAGTCACTTTAAAACAAAATGTACCTCACATAAATTACAAATATTTCATTTTTATTATTTAATCGTAAAGACAACTTCATAACACGTCTAAATATTCCGTTGCAGCTAATTGGGCTCACTAATTAGTGCCTAACTATATACCACTTTATATCGTGTGAATTTCCTCACTTTTAATGGTATTTTTGATACAAATTGACGATGAGCGTCACTTTAAAACAAAATGTACCTCAGATAAATCAGAAATATTTAATTTTTATTATTTAATCGTAAAGACATAATCATAACACGTTTAAATATTCCGTTGCAGCTAATTGGACCCGCTAATTAATGCCTAATTATACCACTTTATATCGTGTGATTTTCCTCACTTTTAATGGTATTTTTGATACAAATTGACAAAGAGCGTCACTTTAAAACAAAATGTACCTCAGATAAATCACAAATATTTCTTTTATTATTCCATCGTAAAGACATAATCATAACACGTCTAAACATTCCGTTGCAGCTCATTGGGCTCACTATATAGTGCCTAACTATACCACTTTATATCGTGTGAATTTCCTCACTTTTAATGGTATTTTTGATATAAATTAACGAAAAGCGTCACTTTAAAACAAAATGTACCTCACATAAATTACAAATATTTCATTTTTATTATTTTATCGTAAAGACAACTTCATAACACGTCTAAATATTCCGTTGCAGCTAATTGGGCTCACTAATTAGTGCCTAACTATATACCACTTTATATCGTGTGAATGTCCTCACTTTTAATGGTATTTTTGATACAAATTGACGAAGAGAGTCACTTTAAAACAAAATGTACCTCAGATAAATCACAAATATTTCATTTTATTATTTAATCGTAAAGACAACTTCATAACACGTCTATATATTCCGTTGCAGCTAATTGGGCTCACTAATTAATGCCTAACTATACCACTTTATATCGTGTGATTTTCCTCACTTTTTAACGGTATTTTTGATACAAATTGACGAAGAGAGTCACTTTAAAACAAAATGTACCTCACATAAATCACAAATATTTCATTTTTATTATTTAGTCGTAAAGACAACTTCATAACACGTCTAAATATTCCGTTGCAGCTAATTAGACCAACTAATTAGTTCTTAAATAAACCACTTTATATCGTGTGATTTTCCTCACTTTTTAATGGTATTTTTGATACAAATTGACGAAGAGCGTCACTTTAAAACAAAATGTACCTCACATAAATTACAAATATTTCATTTTCATTATTCCATCGTAAAGACTTAATCATAACACGTCTAAATATTCCGTTGCAGCTAATTGGACCCACTAATTAGTGCCTAATCAGACAACTTTTTATGGTGTGATTTCCGTCACTTTTGAATGGAACCTTAACTTGAAAATTTACGAAGAGCGTCACTTTAAAACAAAATGTACCTCACATAATTCATAAATATTTCATTTTCATTATTCCATCGTAAAGACATTATCATAACACGTCTAAATATTCCGTTGCAGCTAATTGGACCCACTAACTAATGCCTAACTATACCACTTTATATCGTGTGATTTTCCTCACTTTTTAATGGTATTTTTGATACAAATTGACGAAGAGAGTCACTTTAAAACAAAATGTACCTCACATAAATTACAAATATTTCATTTTTATTATTTAATCGTAAAGACAACTTCATAACACGTCTAAATATTCCGTTGCAGCTAATTGGGCTCACTAATTAGTGCCTAACTATATACCACTTTATATCGTGTGAATTTCCTCACTTTTAATGGTATTTTTGATACAAATTGACGATGAGCGTCACTTTAAAACAAAATGTACCTCAGATAAATCAGAAATATTTAATTTTTATTATTTAATCGTAAAGACATAATCATAACACGTTTAAATATTCCGTTGCAGCTAATTGGACCCGCTAATTAATGCCTAATTATACCACTTTATATCGTGTGATTTTCCTCACTTTTTAATGATATTTTTGATACAAATTGACGAAGAGCGTCACTTTAAAACAAAATGTACCTCAGATAAATCACAAATATTTCTTTTTTATTATTCCATCGTAAAGACATAATCATAACACATCGAAATATTCCGTTGCAGCTAATTTGACCAACTAATTGGTGCCTAATTAAATCACTTTATATGCTGTGGTTTTGTCTCATTTGAATATTTTTATCAAAGAAATAATGTAAGTAGTCACTTTAAAACAAAATGTACCTCACATAATTAACAAATTTCAAATTTTTAGTGTTTAATCATTAAGACCATTTCATAACACATCGAAATATTCCGTTGCAGCTAATGTTAAACATCCCTAACCATTGAAAAAATATACGAATAGGTCGAATTTGTTGAACAGTTTAAAAAATGATCAAATTTTAAAGAGGACAGTGGAAATTTTTAGTATTTACTCTCACTTATTCATTAAATTACTCAAAATTGTTTTTAAATTCACGTCGATATTACTTGGTGTATAGTTTTTAGGAAAGATAATGACTAAACTAAAATGATTGGAAACGTGAAACTTGCCTTATAAAGTGATGCCCTTTGGTCATCTCCAGATACAGCATGGTGCCATTGACCACTTATGATCACTCATCACTTGTCTCATGGAATGCAGCTTGAGCGGACCACACATTACGCAATTGAATTACATTAAAGTGAACCAACCCAGTCAGGGTGTGTTTACGTTGAATTACCTTAACTTAGTTTTACGACCATCTGCCAGGGGCATGCAGTCAGGCTACCGGTTCAAAGTATTAAGTAACAATAATTATAGTTAAGGAAATATTCAGTGGTGTTTTGAAGTGGTCTTAATGATTAAACACTAAACATTTACAATTTGTTAATTATGTGAGGTAAATTTTGTTTTAAAGTGACTACTTACATTATTTCTTTGATAAAAATTCCCTTCAAATGAGACAAAACCCACAGCATATAAAGTGATTTAATTAGGCACCAATTAGTTGGTCAAATTAGCTGCAACGGAATATTTCGATGTGTTATGTAATGGTCTTAATGTGTAAACACTAAAAATTTACAATTTTATAATTATGTAAGGTACATTTTGTTTTAAAGTGACTACTTACGTTATTTCTTTGATAAAAATTGCCTTCAAATGAGACAAAACCCACAGCATATAAATTGGTTTAATTAGGCACTAATTAGTTGGTCTAATTAGCTGCAACGGAATATTTCAATGTGTTATGAAATGGTCTTAATGATTAAACACTAAAAATTTACAATTTGTTAATTATGTGAGGTACATTTTGTTTTAAAGTGACTACTTACGTTATTTCTTTGATAAAAATTCCCTTCAAATGAGACAAAACCATAGCATATAAAGTGGTTTAATTAGGCACCAATTGGTTGGTCTAATTAGCTGCAACGGAATATTTCGATGTGTTATGAAATGGTCTTAATGATTAAACACTAAAAATTTACAATTTGTTAATTATGTGAGGTACATTTTGTTTTAAAGTGACTACTTACATTATTTCTTTGATAAAAATTCCCTTCAAATGAGACAAAACCCACAGCATATAAAGTGATTTTATTAGGCACCAATTAGTTGGTCAAATTAGCTGCAACGGAATATTTCGATCTGTTATGTAATGGTCTTAATGTGTAAACACTAAAAATTTACAATTTGTTAATTATGTAAGGTACATTTTGTTTTAAAGTGACTACGTTATTTCTTTGATAAAAATTGCCTTCAAATGAGATAAAACCCACAGCATATAAATTGGTTTAATTAGGCACCAATTAGTTGGTCAAATTAGCTGCAACGGAATATTTCGATGTGTTATGTAATGGTCTTAATGTGTAAACACTAAAAATTTACAATTTTATAATTATGTAAGGTACATTTTGTTTTAAAGTGACTACTTACGTTATTTCTTTGATAAAAATTGCCTTCAAATGAGACAAAACCCACAGCATATAAATTGGTTTAATTAGGCACTAATTAGTTGGTCTAATTAGCTGCAACGGAATATTTCAATGTGTTATGAAATAGTCTTAATGATTAAACACTAAAAATTTACAATTTGTTAATTATGTGAGGTACATTTTGTTTTAAAGTGACTACTTACGTTATTTCTTTGATAAAAATTCCCTTCAAATGAGACAAAACCATAGCATATAAAGTGGTTTAATTAGGCACCAATTGGTTGGTCTAATTAGCTGCAACGGAATATTTAGACGTGTTATGATTATGTCTTTACGATGGAATAATGAAAATGCAATATTTGTGAATTATGTGAGGTACATTTTGTTTTAAAGTGACGCTCTTCGTCAATTTTCAAGTTAAAGTTCCATTCAAAAGTGACGGAAATCACACCACAAAAAGTTGTCTGATTAGGCATTAATTAGTGGGTCTAAGTAGCTGCAACGGAATATTTAGACGTGTTATGATTATGTCTTTACGATGGAATAATGAAAATGAAATATTTGTAATTTATGTGAGGTACATTTTGTTTTAAAGTGACGCTCTTCGTCAATTTGTATCAAAAATACCATTAAAAAGTGAGGAAAATCACACGATATAAAGTGGTTTATTTAAGAACTAATTAGTTGGTCTAATTAGCTGCAACGGAATATTTAGACGTGTTATGAAGTTGTCTTTACGACTAAATAATAAAAATGAAATATTTGTGATTTATCTGAGGTACATTTTGTTTTAAAGTGACTCTCTTCGTCAATTTGTATCAAAAATACCATTAAAAAGTGAGGAAAATCACACGATATAAAGTGGTTTATTTAAGAACTAATTAGTTGGTCTAATTAGCAATTAGCTGCAACGGAATAATTAGACGTGTTATGAAGTTGTCTTTACGACTAAATAATAAAAATGAAATATTTGTGATTTATCTGAGGTACATTTTGTTTTAAAGTGACTCTCTTCGTCAATTTGTATCAAAAATACCATTAAAAAGTGAGGAAAATCACACGATATAAAGTGGTTTATTTAAGAACTAATTAGTTGGTCTAATTAGCTGCAACGGAATAATTAGACGTGTTATGAAGTTGTCTTTACGACTAAATAATAAAAATGAAATATTTGTGATTTATCTGAGGTACATTTTGTTTTAAAGTGACTCTCTTCGTCAATTTGTATCAAAAATACCGTTAAAAAGTGAGGAAAATCACACGATAGAAAGTGGTATAGTTAGGCATTAATTAGTGGGTCCAATAAGCTGCAACGGAATATTTAGACGTGTTATGAAGTTGTCTTTACGATTAAATAATAAAAATGAAGTATTTGTAATTTATGTGAGGTACATTTTGTTTTAAAGTGACTCTCTTCGTCAATTTGTATCAAAAATACCATTAAAAGTGAGGAAAATCACACGATATAAAGTGGTTTATTTAAGAACTAATTAGTTGGTCTAATTAGCTGCAACGGAATACTTAGACGTGTTATGAAGTTGTCTTTACGACTAAATAATAAAAATGAAATATTTGTGATTTATCTGAGGTACATTTTGTTTTAAAGTGACGCTCTTCGTCAATGTTCAAGTTAAAGTTCCATTCAAAAGTGACGGAAATCACACCATAAAAAGTTGTTCTGATTAGGCACTAATTAGTGGGTCTAATTAGCTGCAACGGAATATTTAGACGTGTTATGATTATGTCTTTACGATGGAATAATGAAAATGAAATATTTGTAATTTATGTGAGGTACTATTTGTTTTAAAGTGACGCTCTTCGTCAATTTGTATCAAAAATACCATTAAAAAGTGAGGAAAATCACACGATATAAAGTGGTTTATTTAAGAACTAATTAGTTGGTCTAATTAGCTGCAAAGAAATATTTAGACGTGTTATGAAATTGTCTTTACGACTAAATAATAAAAATGAAATATTTGTGATTTATCTGAGGTACATTTTGTTTTAAAGTGACTCTCTTCGTCAATTTGTATCAAAAATACCGTTAAAAAGTGAGGAAAATCACACGATAGAAAGTGGTATAGTTAGGCATTAATTAGTGGGTCCAATAAGCTGCAACGGAATATTTAGACGTGTTATGAAGTTGTCTTTACGATTAAATAATAAAAATGAAGTATTTGTAATTTATGTGAGGTACATTTTGTTTTAAAGTGACTCTCTTCGTCAATTTGTATCAAAAATACCATTAAAAGTGAGGAAAATCACACGATATAAAGTGGTTTATTTAAGAACTAATTAGTTGGTCTAATTAGCTGCAACGGAATACTTAGACGTGTTATGAAGTTGTCTTTACGACTAAATAATAAAAATGAAATATTTGTGATTTATCTGAGGTACATTTTGTTTTAAAGTGACTCTCTTCGTCAATTTGTATCAAAAATACCATTAAAAAGTGAGGAAAATCACACGATATAAAGTGGTTTATTTAAGAACTAATTAGTTGGTCTAATTAGCTGCAACGGAATAATTAGACGTGTTATGAAGTTGTCTTTACGACTAAATAATAAAAATGAAATATTTGTGATTTATCTGAGGTACATTTTGTTTTAAAGTGACTCTCTTCGTCAATTTGTATCAAAAATACCATTAAAAAGTGAGGAAAATCACACGATATAAAGTGGTTTATTTAAGAACTAATTAGTTGGTCTAATTAGCTGCAACGGAATAATTAGACGTGTTATGAAGTTGTCTTTACGACTAAATAATAAAAATGAAATATTTGTGATTTATCTGAGGTACATTTTGTTTTAAAGTGACTCTCTTCGTCAATTTGTATCAAAATACCATTAAAAAGTGAGGAAAATCACACGATATAAAGTGGTATAGTTAGGCATTAGTTAGTGGGTCCAATTAGCTGCAACGGAATATTTAGACGTGTTATGAAGTTGTCTTTACGACTAAATAATAAAAATGAAATATTTGTGATTTATCTGAGGTACATTTTGTTTTAAAGTGACGCTCTTCGTCAATTTTCAAGTTAAAGTTCCATTCAAAAGTGACGGAAATCACACCATAAAAGTTGTCTGATTAGGCATTAATTAGTGGGTCTAATTAGCTGCAACGGAATATTTAGACGTGTTATGAAGTTGTCTTTACGATGGAATAATGAAAATGAAATATTTGTAATTTATGTGAGGTACATTTTGTTTAAAAGTGACGCTCTTCGTCAATTTGTATCAAAAATACCATTAAAAAGTGAGGAAAATCACACGATATAAAGTGGTATAGTTAGGCAATAATTAGTGGGTCCAATTAGCTGCAACGGAATATTTAGACGTTTTATGATAATGTCTTTACGATGGAATAATGAAAATGAAATATTTATGAATTATGTGAGGTACATTTTGTTTTAAAGTGACGCTCTTCGTCAATTTTCAAGTTAAAGTTCCATTCAAAAGTGACGGAAATCACACCATAAAAAGTTGTCTGATTAGGCATTAATTAGTGGGTCTAATTAGCTGCAACGGAATATTTAGACGTGTTATGATTATGTCTTTACGATGGAATAATGAAAATGAAATATTTGTAATTTATGTGAGGTACATTTTGTTTAAAAGTGACGCTCTTCGTCAATTTGTATCAAAAATACCATTAAAAGTGAGGAAAATCACACGATATAAAGTGGTATAGTTAGGCAATAATTAGTGGGTCCAATTAGCTGCAACGGAATATTTAGACGTTTTATGATAATGTCTTTACGATGGAATAATGAAAATGAAATATTTATGAATTATGTGAGGTACATTTTGTTTTAAAGTGACGCTCTTCGTAAATTTTCAAGTAAAAGTTCCATTCAAAAGTGACGGAAGTCACACCATATAAAGTGGTATAATTAGGCAATAATTAGTCGGTCTAATTAGCTGCAACGGAATATTTAGACGTGTTATAGGATGTCTTTAAGGTTAAACACACAAAATTGCTTATTTATGAATTATGTGAGGTACACTTTGTTTTAAAGCGTCGCTCAGCGTTAATTTTGTGTAAAAATTCCATTCAAAGTGACAATAATCACACCATATAAAGTGGTGTAATTAGGCATTAATTAGTGGATCGAATTAGCTGCAACGGAATATTTAGACGTGTTATAATGTTGTCTTTATGTTTAAATACTAAAAATTAAATATTTGTGAATTATGTGAGGTACATTTTGTTTTAAAGCGACGCTTAGGTTTTTAAAGACAAGAGATCTTCAGAAAGTTGATAGGGAAGTCCGTTAACTTTTTAAGGATCGAATGAAGCATTAAATAATCACTTATCTTGACTTAATTTGGTCCAGAGTTTGTCATTATGTTATTAATTTTGCCAAAATAATTTCAAAAAATCACCATTAAATGTTAAAGGTTAAGAAATAGTGGCTAAAGTGAATCTACAAGTTTAGTAAATTTTGTCGCTTTGTGAGACTAGTTTGGTTCAGGGAATTCGCGGCTGGCCGGCCTCACGATTTTGCAGCTGGATTTTTCAGCCGTGAATTGGGAATTCGCGGCTGGCATTCGCGGCTGGCATTCGCGGCTGGGAATTCGCGGCTAGCTTCAGCTTGGTCCATTGGAGCGACGCGGCTTGAAGGAAGTCTAGTTACCGACCTCACTACGCGTCACTGGGCCACTCGACTCAAACAAACACGCACAGTATAGCCTGCACCTACCTTGCTTTATTTGAAAAAGTGTGTGTGCACTGGGTCAACAAAACCTATTAAACCTGACAAGTACTTCCTTATTCTTGTAAACACCGATGGTTATCTTGCACTGTCGGGTGCAATAATTATGGCCGCTCCTCCTCATACTGTGCTCTTATTGAGGAAAAAGTTCGAGGGTGATAAGAAAGCGACAGCTCCCATTAGAAGATCCCGGAGCATGAGCTTATTCTATGTCGCCAGTCCCACCAACCAGCAGAAGTCTGTAGGGTCCACCAGTAGGAAAGGCACGGGGGTGGACTTGCCGAAAGACGGCGATGGACGGGCCCTCTTGTTGGCGTCCTCTTTGCCGGCAGGTCGGGTGCAAAAGCCCAAAATCACTTCGAGTGGTTCCATTCACAATGAAGATGCAGGTTGTAGATTGTCGACAACCTCGAATACTCGTAAAGCTTCTGGAAATGCGAAAGCTAAGTCGGAGAGTAGCAAAGACCCATTGAAGAAACCCCCATTGCCTGCAAAACCGAAGTGTGTAGGCCTAGAGTTCCGTCTGAAACACAGGTCTATGTCACTGGGCAAACTTCCTACGAAGCCAATCTTCGTAACAAATGATGGTGACACTAACAGTACTGCCAAGGGTAAGTTCTTTTACTGTCGATAATGCATTGTCTCAACTTGAGTCTTGTAGAATTTTGCCTCGAGTCGAGGGAGTTTAAGTCGTCTATTTATCTTGTTTTCCATTTAAAAGTTTATCTCGTTTTCCCATCTCATTTGTCACTCCACAAACATACCAAGGCTACATACAGTTACATTGGAAAGGGTGCAGAATCCAACTGAATTTTGTTTTGAAAAATGTTATGATTTAAAAAGTAAAAGCTATATATACCTACTCGGAAGACATTCTGTTTTGGGAGAGAAAAGTGGTGCCTGGTGGTGGATTCTGCGCTCTGTCCGATTTAAAAAAATCATATTTCCCTCTTGTGTTTCCTTTTAATTTTGTTTGTATTTTTACAAAAAATGCTGTTTATTTTAGAAAGATCGGTACTCGGTAGTTTATTTTGCATTATTGATTGTGAGACCAATAAAACTAAATTGAATAAAATAGAGTTGAATAGTTGAATTTAATTTTAACTAAAAATACACAAATAATTCTCATTTATAGCATTGCTATAATTTCTGGCATTGTTTATGAGAATAAAATGTTGTCGTCCTTTTCCCTGTTGTGTTTTCTTGACAAATAGGGTTATGGGTCAACTCGGTCCAAAGTCAACTCAGTCCAAAGTCAACTCGGCCGGTCAACTCGGTCCGAAGTCAACTCGGTCCGAATATTTAATTAAACGTGTGGTTGACGGGAAGTCATTGGCATGTACCATTGTTGATTGTGCGCTTAAACACATAATCTCAGAAATAAACTAGACACGATTGCATTTGTGCACAAATGCAGAGCTGTTTCGCGAATATAATTTTCAAATTACTGAAGTGAATATGAAAGTGTCTTTGTATTCAAAGCAGTTATTATGTATCAAGCCTGTTCAAAAAAGAATTTTGATTATAGCATGCTCCGTTAGCAATTTATGACTTAAAGGGGCAAAAATGAAAAAATCATAACAAATCATGTGATGACGTCATCATGACGTCATTACAAGTTTACCAGGAACTTGCTATGACATCAAGCCTGTTTAAAAAAATAATTTGGATTAAAGCATGTTCTGTTAGCAATTTCTGTCTTAAAGGGGTAAAAAATCAAAAAATCATAACAAATCGTGTGATGATGTCATCATAACGTCATTATTAAATTTACAAGAACTTACCAATATCTAACAGCCTACCAAGTTTCAACATGATCGCACTAATACTTCGGGAGATATACGACTTCAAAAAGTGCACCTTTAATGCCGCGTCACGTGACCCCCCGATGACGTCATTGATCTGAAACTTCACACATATGATTGCTGCCTGACGATCAACATGTGTGTAAAATTTGAAGTGATTGCACAAAACTTCGCAACACACATCTTCAAAAAGTCCATTTTGAAGAGTTTTCAACCTGTCGCTAGAGGGCGCTGTTGCATTTTGTGACGTCATCACTATTTTTTTTAACTGCCCACCCTTGCCAGATACTAACATCGTTAAAAGCAAGTTCATAACTTTTGCCACTTTTGAATTACGAGGGCACTTCCTGTTTCGACCGGAAGTAGAGGTCATGTGAGGTCGCGCACAGAAAACAAAATGAAAACCTGAATTATCCCTACCCAATCCCGCAAACAGAAACCTACGGTCTTTTGTGGCTGATTTGATATAGATTTTCAAATATTTAAAATTAATTAACTTTAAGATGACGTCACGTGGCAGGTGATGACGTCATCATGACGGATTTGTTTTAGGACCTGTCGCCCACCAATACCTTTCATCACTGAAAGTTTCATTGCAATTGCTCTTTACGAACTATGTAAAAAAACGCGTTGACTGAAACAGACAAATAAAAAAATAAAAAAAAAAATAAAAAAAAACTTTAACGAAAACAAGAGCTGTTTCGCTCCGCTAGCGAAACAGCTAAAAAAAACCTTTAACGAAAACAAAAGCTGTTTCGCTCCGCTAGCGAAACAGCTAATAATAATCACCGTTTGAAAAAAGGCATGTTTCTAAAGCATGATTGCTTTAGGAAAACTAAAGGAAACAAAATGGTAGAAAATGAACTTTTATTTCCAGTTTGTGTACATTTTTTTTTAATTCCGAAATTAACAAATAACACATGTTCCAGTAAAACACATAAACATAAATAATATCAAATCTGTATGAATTAAAAGAACAAAAACAATGTAGGACAATTAAGGAAATTAATGTTTGGTTGAAAATAATACAAAATAAAGAACACCAAAAATCTATTTAGGCAAACTTAAGCAATTAATACTTAAATGAGAATTATTTTATAAATATTAAGAATCATAAAGAGTATGCTCAGTTGTTTTTATGAGATCAAGAAGACTTTGTCCTTTTCGTTTGGGAGCCTAGCAAGTTTTTATCCCCAACAGATGGATCTCTTCTTTTTGTTCATCTTTTAAAATGAAAATTATGGATATTAAATGAATTGCACTTTAACTTGATCTCTGTAGGGTACATATTTTATAGTGTAAAAAAACAACTATTATGTTCAGCTTAAATAAACAATACTCCATGTTTACTTGAATCATTGAGGAAGGAAATACATTCCTAATTTCCTTCCTTGTATCATACCTCCCCGCTCTGACTTACTTACGTTTCGGGGGGGGGGGGCGGGGGGACCTATACTCCGTTCAGACCAAGTTGACTTTGGACCGAGTTGACTTCGGACCGAGATGACTTCGGACTGAGTTGACTTCGGACCGAGATGACTTCGGACCGAGTTGACTTCGGACTGAGTTGACTTCGGACCGAGATGACTTCGGACTGAGTTGACTTCGGACCAAGTTGACTTCAGACCAAGTTGACTGGTACTCACAGATAGGCCCCCTATCAGGATTACAGCTTTTCCACGTGTACAAAATATTATTTAATATTAATTTAGAATTGACTAATGTTACACATTTCCTTTTACAAATCCTTTACAGTCAACTCTGAACAAGTTATAATAATGTGAAAACAAATCATACAAACTAAAGAAACAAAAACAAAGCAAAGTGCATAGTAAAACATGCTACATACATGTTACTGCTAGATTCAGACATTTATGATGCATAATAAGGGAGAGAAGACTTTTTGAGTCACAGTGTAACAAAGACACCAGTGTCTCGGTTACACGTGAAACTTTCGGCTTTTACTTCTTGGCCTACGTTTGAAGGTTTTCATTGAAAATAGCTGAATTACAGTATACCAATGGTATTTACATATTAACCTTTGAAATTTAAATTTTCAATGAAAACCTACTAATTTATGGTAAAACAAGTCACAAGTTTCACACTGTAACAGGAAACTGAGACTCCGGTGTCTCCGTTACAGTGTGATGGATAGTTTTGGATCGTATATGAAAACAAAAAATCTGATTCGAGAAATTGAAGTTGTACATTAAACGTATGAGCTATCCCCACCACTTAAACATGTAAAGAATATAGAAAGTACATTATTTTTTGAGATATAGCACCATGTCACGCTTTGGCCCCCTTATTTAAAGAAAGACCCATGTATACTTGCAGTCTTTCCAATGTTCTGCACCCCTTTAAAGGTAGGGTCATACTTTGTTAATAACACCGAACAAAACTTTTTATCCCAAAACCTACTTGTGGTAATGGTAGTAAGCATCCTGCGAAATAATTTCGTCTGAAGTGTCCCTGTTGATTAGAAATCAAACGATTCTGTCACAAAACTTTTGGAGATTCTTTCCGTGGTGCTATGGCTAGAGATGCGGTTGGTACCTGCTGTCACCTCGCAAACCTGGATGGAGTCAATGTTCTTGATGAAAATACCATGACAGTTTGTTGCTGTATTATTTCTAACTATGTGGACACTGTATTTAATTGAAAGATTCACAGGTGACTTTTATTGTATCTTTCTCGAAAATTTTGCCTATAAATCAGCATTACGTTTACGAAAACCAATCAATGACCTTAGCTTTAAATGAGACAATTCTAGAACTGATTATCCACGGAATTACAAATTCACAGTTTACATCACAAAAAAAAGCTAAAACAAACAAACAAACCAACGTGTAGAGGAACTTCCTATTATGTCCTGCTTAAAGGCTTTTGACATAAATCACCATTTGTTACAAAACGCTTAAGCCCCATTGGTCATAATAACAAGAGATCACGGAAGGCTGTCTCAGAGGATGATGTCATGGTTTGCTTTTAGCTCACATGAGCTTTAAAGCAGCCAAGGCTGTTGTGGGGCCTCAAAATGTAGGCCTGGGCCCAATTTCATAGAGCTTCTTAAGCAGAAAATATTGCTTAACAATTTTCTGCTTAGCAGCAATGAGCAGGGTACCAGTCACAAATTGTACTTGTGACATGGTAGTTTGGCTGGTAACCATATTCTGGTAAGCATTATTTTGCTGTGCTTAGCTACTTTTTGTGCTTATAAGCAGCTCTATGAAATTGGGCCCTGATGAGAGCGTGCTCAAAATCACTGACATTGCATCCGCATTTTACAGACTTTCATTGTTTTCACTATAAAAATGGGATCACCAAATTATATTTTTTACCGACCCCAGGAGGTTTTTCGACCCCGCCCATTTTATTTTTCACGCTGCTTGAATATTTTTTATTTAATTGAAAACAAATTTAATGTATTACAATATAACAAAGTAATTACCGGTTGTATGGCTGCTGAGTGGCACCCCCGATCATAATTAATTAATAAAATAGGGAGACTGCCCACATTAGGGTTAGATGGATAAGTTGGGAGAGCGCCGGCACGTTGATCCGTAGGTCGCCGGTTCAAGGCCTGCTCAAGTCAATTTTTGTTTTTTTCAACCCAAAATGTTTTTATATTTTTGTTCATATTTGTACTGTGTATTTCATGCTTGTTTTTGTACTGTCAAAAGGCCACAAGAATTCCCCCCTGGTGGGACAATAAAGTTTTATCTAACTGTCTACTATCTGTAAAAAAAGCAAAACCAGGCAACAGATGTTAGAGTATTGGTGATGTTTTATTCTAGGGTTAATAATAATTGAGTGCGAATTAGGGTAGTAAAGACGTTGGGGGGGGGGACAGGGTATTTGTTAGTACAGCTGCTCCTCGTTTGAGGAATTTGTTGCTGCTGCACATATAAAAATCAAGAAACTTTTAAACCTCAACTCAAAATGCATTTGATGTCTTGCCTATTCTCGCTCATTGTAATTGCACTTTCATTGTAATTTTCCATGTATTTGTAAATATTTTGATAGGTTTTGTAAGTAGACACCTTGAGCACTCTAAGGGTGGATATGTGCGCGTTATAAGTTCTTTTCTTATATCTATTTATTATAATAGTAAAACTCAATACATTGTGTGATGACAAGAAGCTATATGTTCAACTAACACTTTATTTCCTTGTTGTATTAAATGTTGATGTCACTTGTATTGTAAGAATAGCCAAGAATGACTGTGTCCCAACACCATGTTAACATATGTACTATAATATCCATGTATTTTTTACTTCCGTCTTCCTGATGTGGTTTGCACCTCAATAGAATTTATTCACTAAACTTAACAGTGTTGCGCAAAAACCATAATAAAGTGAACCAAGCATACCATGCAGGAATTTCACAAGAGCCACACTGTAGACCTTGAACCCATGGTAGAACCTAAACCATTCTCATGTAAATTCAACAGGTGTTTTTTTCAACTACCTGTCTGAGAAGTCATCCAAAGCAATGCACTTTGCATTATTGGAAATGTTGTTGACACATTTGTTGACTCTGATCCGACACACATGTCATACGTGGGCTAAACTTTTGCAAAAATGCAGACACATGAGGTGTCGGGGTAGTTCCCTGGAAAATTTCGTGGAAAATTTTCACATTTTTCCGTATTTTTATTTCCTGAAGTGAAATTGTCTTTCAAACCGTAAAGCCTAACCTATCAATTTGATTTACATGGTGGGAAAGTTGCTGTTTACAAATGAAATCTTGTTAGATCATAGATAAATGATGCTTAAACCCCCAAAATGCATTTTTGGATTAATTTTTACAAATATTTATTGGTTTGGTTTATTCCAAATGCAAACATTCTAGTAAATATTCCAAACATAATCTTAGCAAAGGACTGGAACATATTGACAACTAAAAGATACACTCACTTTGACTTTGACAACTGAAAGATACACTATTTATCAGTGTTGATAAATATTAGTAAGAATTACTGTTGTGCACTGTACTACAAGTAAAATTTGTATACCGGTACATTTAAAGGGATTGTATATATGTTTGGTAATTGAAACCCACTGTTTGTTTCAATCCTATATTTGTTGTGATAAAAACTGGGATACAAATATTTTTCCATAACCACATTACTTCAAAGTGAAACGTTCCTCAAAATACTTTATACTATCAGAAGCTGCTGTACTTCTTTACCAAGTAAGTTTTTATTTCCATTAATTTTATGAGTAATTACCAAACGCGTACGGACCCTTTAAAACCCTTTTGGGTGGCATGGTTGGCTTGTGCGTAAAGCGCTCGCCTCTCACCAAGGTGACCCAGGTTCGATACCCGGCCAGGGTGAGTTGAGTTGTGCGTTGGTTCTCTGCTGTGCCACGAGGGTTTTCCAGACCATCTGGTTTTCCTCCCTCGAAAAAAAAATCAAACACTTTCGATCTCTGGCTGTGCTCCGTGGTCACAATGGGTTGATGTGGCTGGCTGCCAAAGGCGCCCTTGCATGCCTGCTTCTCGAACACGTTGTAGCCGCGTCCTTCGCAATTCAGCTCTTAGCTGCCAGTAAGGATGATTAGCCTCCAAAATTATTATTATTATTATTAAAACAATGTCTTGCCTTATAACTTTGGATGAGTATGTAAAATTGACAAAAGTAGATTGTAGGATCCTCAGGCTTCTGTAGTGGTGAGTTTCTGTAAACAAGTTGCATGTGTGCTCAGGGGTCGATTTCACAAAACTCTTCCTAACTTAGGACTAGTCCTAGGCAATGCTAAGAGATAGGACTAGTCTTAAAGGAACACATTGCCTTAAAATCTCAAGAAATGTTGCTGTTTGGAAGTGTTCCATATCCTTATTAAGAGTTGTTCGTGCAATAACATGCCTTTAATGTGTTATAATTAGTTAAAAAAACAAACATTGCCCTCTGACCCCGAGATCTGCCCCGCGAAACGTATACGTATTTCCAGCCTAAAAAATACCACCGTCCATGTAGGCCTAATGGGCAAAATGCGCGACGAACAGTCGTTACGCTAGTGCCGTAGTCAGTGGCCTGGTAAACCAGTCAGATCTCCTTGCTCTATGATCAGATGAAAACCGGGTAATAATTTCATTTTCTACCTCGCTCGCAACTTGTAAACCGAGCTAAAGCTAGCTCAGTATTGGGTCCGAAATATCCAGCCGCGTATTTGCGGAACGGCCAGCCACATATTCAGAATATTAGAACACATGCAGTACAGGGAGGAGAGAAACTATCACATTTGGTTCACCTCCCTGTACTGCATGTGTTCTAATCGCCGGCTGGCTATATCGGGCCCAATACTGTGCTAGATTCAGCTCGGTGTTGGATATTTATTGGAATACAATAAACATATGGTAATCGTAACATTTTTAATAAAATAATTGCTCAGTCGTAGTTCAACAGCTGCGACTGGAAATAAAACTAATAGAATTTGTCCGCCATTTATGGGAGTCAAAATCTTGACTCCCATAAATGGCGGAGCGTTTTGTTTCGCGAAAGTGAGCAAAAGCGAAGCATTTCTAAGGCACGTTTGTGTGGATAATTATATTCTACTTTTTAAACATCTTTCCGACCGTGCTCATTATACATCAAACGCTTGTTATAGCCCAAAAGCGCCCAACAGCGCCCAACCCGAAGGCAACGTGTCCCTTTAAGTTAAGACCAGCTACTGGTCCTAACTTCAGATAAGACTAGTCTGATCTCTTTGTGAAATCAGCCCCTGGGGTGATAATAAAATGGTTATTATTATATCTCTCTTTCTCTAGTCGATTGCGGTCGGAATCATATTGAAATTTGCCCATTCTTGTCTATCCTTCATTAAGTTGGGGAGATCAGTTGGAAGCACCCTGATGTCCCTGGCGACTACATCTGTATAGCCTGAAGTTCCCTATTTCTCCTTCCATGTTTTGGTGACCAGGTGACAAGCTGAGAGACAGGTTCTTTGATGTTCCTGTATGAGTGCTCTGCTAGTCTCAGATGGACGCTATTTTAGTGGATAAAAACCAAGGGACCCTCAAAAGTGACTTTATCACTGTGACCTGTAGGTCTGAAGATACCTGTCTCTAGAGAAAATGATGATGAAATGTCAGTTTCAGATGTGGATGGGTAAACCCCAACAGGGTTCTCCACAGGGTTTTTTTCAAAACTGTGGGGCATTCTGGGCAAATTTTTGGGAAGTTTGGCCGAAGCGTGCTGAATTGAAACCAGGTTCTCGTTTTTCTTGGTTCTCAAAGCCCTACTGTGCAATTTGGAGTATTCTATATGATTTTCTTTTCATGTTTTTTGTGAAACTACCGTATTATTATTTATTTATTTTTGCGAATCGGCCAAATTTGTTTGCGTATTGGCCGAAATTTGCGCAATTCGCGCATGGGGAGAACCCTGCCCAAATTGGGGAAACCCATCAGGTAGGGACTGAAAACCAATTCCAGGTGCAAGGCTCCGGTCTGGGATTCGAACCAGTCAGGGAAGAAAACCACTCGGCCAAACTGAATGACTAGATATTCAGAAACTTAATCTTTGGAAAGGGTAACTACAAACACTGTGAAAGTGGTTAAGGATTTGTTTTTTAAGAAAGCGTATTAGTACCCAAATGTACAGTGTATGACTTTTTTAATAAAAAAGGAAGACAAAATGTTAATGGTCTGAAGTTTGGACCCTGGCTTGGAAGGCTAAATGTTAACACATCACACATAACCAGGGACCTGTACTGCTGTAACAGAAGCAGTCAAGTGGAAAGAAATGGAAAGAGAGAGATGCATAAAGCATACTAAAAAGCAAGGGATGAACAATGAAGAAGGAGACAAAGGTTGGGGGTAGGGGGAATGGGCTGGCTTTTCAATATCACTGTGTTAGAATATGAATCCACAGGCCTGGATTTTCGTTTTGAAAAAGCACTTCCATTGCAAAATTTTATAGCCTTCCTTTGAAGGGGCACCAAGGCCAAGACCAGTGCAACGGAGGCCATGGCCTCTGCTTAATGCCGTGGCTGGACCCCATGCCTTGGTGATTGCAGTATCAAAATTAGAGACTCTACTTAAACAATTCCGATGTATGTTTTGACTTTCTAGCCCAAGGCCTTTTTTTAAACACAATTTAATAACTTTGTGATGGAAGTTCTTGCTGTCTTGTTGTGGTGACTAATGTTAAACTCTACAAAAGGTCTGATGTTGTCATTGTTAGATTAGGCCTACATGTACCCCAAGGCCTCTGGATAAAAAAGTTTAATAATAACTTTATTAGTGGGAAACATTGCTTGTCTCTGAGAAATTTCATCAATGTAGATGTTTCAAAGCCACTTACATATAGCCACCTTGTATTAAACCTTGTAGAAGTTTTCACATTCCTGTAGCTGTAGTAAGGACTGTTATTATAATAATAATAACAATAATAACAAGTTCTTATATAGCGCATTTTACAATAAACGTATCAATGCGCTTTACATTAGTGCCCTGGTCATTGGGCCAATAACATTCCCTTAATCTTTCTCAGCTCCCTGGGGAGTATACAGCCCTGGGATGCCGTGGCGCTCCGAAGGCTTTTTCAAACACAATATCAACCTCTACCCTCGCAGGTACCCATTTATACCCCTGGGTGAAGAAAAGCAATTATAGTTTAGTGTCTTGCTCAAGGACACAAGTGTCATGACCGGGATTCGAACCCACACCCTGATGACTTAACCACGAGAACTTGAATTCGATGCTCTTAACCGCTCGGCCACAACACCCTACGTTATTATGAGTAGTCACTCTTTTGTCAGGAAGGTTTTTGGTGGGTTTTATTCGGGAGGGGGGGGGGATTTTTGTAAATTGACATTATATATGAAAAAGCAGCTGTTAGGAATGAACAGCCTGCCATGCTGGAATCGTAATAGCGATAAGACCTAGAGATCCACCTGTTTTGGCCCAGCACCTGTCTTGGCAGGATCTAGGGGGTGACTTCTCACTTCAGGATTTCCCCTCTGACATTTATAGCTCGATCAAGATGCAATCATATGGGGGTGTTGTATTTACCCTTCCTTCGTGGACCAGTTTGCTTCAAAATTAAAAATTCATTTCTCGTCACCCATGGGAGATTTTTTTTAGTGAATAGTTTTGTCAATGAAACTTCATTTGGCCCGACACCCATACAAAGACGCTTTCTAATTGACGTTTTTCAGATTTTAATGGCTCATATTTGTTTTACGGTTATCTGAAGCACAGTCAGACCATAGGAGAGGCGTTACGTTATGTAACGGCTGATCATTGACCCACGTCAGGTCGAAACAGCATCCTAGAGAAAGATATAGGCCTCATGACAATGCAGTATATAATCCCTCTTTACAAAATCCTGGTGCATGTGAAAAGAACAGGTCTTTGATTAAGGCATTAGGCACAAACCCATCCAAAGAGTTATACTGTTCATTTTTGAAGTGCCTTAAGACCGGGGCCATTGAACCGTGACCACATGGACTCTGCGAAACAGCTGCCTGTGTGCGTGCAATCCTCCGCCAGTGTCTCACCACGTGAGGCCTGTTGACACAGCCACTGCCAACCTGCACAGAAGCTCGAATGCCAGTTTATAAGACCGCTGCTCTGTGTTGCGTAAGAGTATTGCATGTCATTGCATCCTCCAAAGCAAACTTGCTAAGATGAATTTGTTATACTGCAAGACGGCACAAAGTTCTTGGTTCATTGTGTTTGCAGTATTGTATGTATTTTAAATTGACAAGAGTACGAGTATAAATTCCAGTACCCTCTGTCCCTCTTTGTACGGTGAAACAAAGCATATCACAGTAGGTGCATGTCTGTGCTCCCTACACAATGGAATGTCTTGGTGGATATTTACGTCAGCCGTCCAATTGACTGTAAAAAATTGAGAGCGCTCTGAAATTGTTCCAGGTAGTGAAAAAATGTCTGCCCTAAGAATTGGCGTCATCTGCTGTGAAGTGGTTAAAGGAGAGCAGATATATTCTTAAAATTAAACACTCAGGTTTCAGGTGAATGCATCCCGTACGCAAACCATGGAGTAATTAGGGGATCAGGTTGGCTCAGTGGTTTCTTCCCCTGCCTTTCACCTCTGTAGACCCCGGTTCGAATCCCACCTTAGACGGGAGCCTTGCATGTGGATTGGGTTTTCAGTCCCTACCTGCATTGCATGGGTTTTCCCCCATTGGGGTTTTCCTCCCACATCTAAAACTGAGCATTTCTTCTCGTTTCCTATTCATCCTGTTATTTGCGCTAAATTGTGCTGTTGGATGTGTAATCAAATAAATAAATAAATGAATAAATAAATAAATAAATAAATAGTGAAAGCTAGGAGGCATGAACGGATCCCGTACCTGTGCCACATACCCAATTTAAAACTTAAACAGCGATCAGTACACGTAGGATTTGAAACTTTGCAGGGTGGAAAAACAGCCTAGAGAGGATCAACCTCATCAAGTTGTGTTTCGCCCTCAAAGTACTTAGACATCAACAGCTTGCAGCATCAGAGTGTTGCTATCTCCTGCAGACAGTTCAGAGCATCCGATCGAAACGGATACCCAGTTGCTATAGACTGTGCAAGTCTCGCACGTATCGGAACGAGAAAACACGTCAAACGAAGAAATTTTTTTTCTCTAAAATCAATTTTTGTTTTTATAATAAATACACAAATAATGTGTTAATTATTATTGAAGCAAAATTAAAATTCTGGGACAAGGATGCTTATTTGATCTTAACTTTTCAGAAACCGCTTACGTGGATTCGCGATGGTCACACGGGCATAAAATTAACACTTGACACAGTTTATAGAGGACCCTGATGCCTCAACAACCATAGACTGCAATGAAAAGGCTTTGCGTTGCAATTACAGCATCTGGCGATTATCATCGCGCATCCAAAACAAGCGTTTACATAAGTTTTGTAATCGGAGGTGAGCACAAAATTCTAATTTTTTTGCAGCAACCGGAAGCTGAGGTCAAGTTTAATTCTCGGTTTTCTTCTTTATATTGTTGAATTGATTTTACTTTCATATTTTGTTATCACTAAGTATTACATTCCCAACAACATATATATTTTTCGTGGTCACAAACCACGTTAAACTAAAATAATTGACAAAACAAAATCTTGCCCACGTAAATCTCCATATGGTTGGGACAACAATGGTCCCGGAAGTTCAAATATGCGCGAGACTTGCACAGTCTATTATTACAAACCTCCTTAACAATGCAAAACATTCCAATTTGTTTCGATTCAGATTCAGATCCAGCTCCACAAGAAAACTCCCAGCGAGTAGAAGAGGACGAGGCACGGCCCTTGTGTGTTGCGGAGAGAGCCAAACTCTTTGGTGGAGAAGACAGAAGACTCAAGACTCATCAATACCCAAAAAGACTTCCACCTGACACTGGTATAAAGTTTGGGGGCACATGCAGCAGTAAATGGGGTCGGTCACTATCCACAGATAATGAGGATAACAACGAGCACGACAAAAGTAAGTCTAAATTAGTCTTTTTTTCCATATTTTCTCTCTGAATTTGTTGCATGGTGAAACAAGCTCGGGCATCTATTAACAAACACATTATAGTATCGGACTCTAACATAATTTAACTTGTATGTCATGTACTAAATGTACTAATGTGCTGAATGACTAGATGCGACATCATACAAGTGTGTCAATGCAACACTGCCCTCTCTCAGCTTTGTAATAATCTGGCACTAGGCTCCCTGCATGTAGCACCTCAGCGCCTATTCGCCCTTTGCCATTTGCGCGTCAGCCATTTGCGTGTAGAGCCTCGCATTGGGGACAGCTGCGAATAGAAGCATTAGAAACTCCGTATTGTCACGGTAATGTAATGACGCTTTTATCCAAACAGATGCATAAATACAATACAAATGAAGCATGAAGTTCGAGGCTCTACACGCACATGGCAGATCCGTGCAAAGGGAGAATAGGTTTTGTGTGTACATCCAGGCTATTTTAAGTGAGATGTAGCGTTTTGGCGCTTTCAAATTTAAGTGTAATAAAAGTTTTATTTTAGGAGATGCAAGGTTGTTGCACTGACTTGATGATACTTCAGCTTTGGGTAACATACTGTAGTTCTCTGCTCACTAACCAAATAATCCCCACCTCTTGGGTGATCAGGTTGGCGCAGTGGTATCTTTCCTCGCCTTCCACCTCTAGGACCCCGGTTCAAATCACACCAGGGGCACTAAGTGGATTGAGTTTTCAGTCCTTTACTTGACTGTGGGTTTTCACAGGAATGATTCTCTGGGGTTTTCCTCCCACATCTAAAACTGAAACTTTCTTCCTTGTCTTCTCTCCATTGGGTTCTTGGCTAGTTACAGTAATTAAGTTTGCTTTTCTGAAGAGTCCTTGGCTTCACAACTAGAATAAATGAAACGAAATGAAATGAAATGATGATGCTGCTCGAGACTACGACACTGTTGGCATGAAGAAGTGGGAAAGACAGTTGATGTAATTGTAACAGGGATCAAGAATATAATTTTAGTTTAAAACTCTTACACCTAAAAGGGTCTGTATACATTTGGTAATGACTCTGAAAATTAATAGCAATAAAAACTTTTTGGGTAAGAAGTACAGCAGCTTTGGATGGTATAATGCATTTTGAGAAACTTTTCACTGTGAAGTACTGCGGTTATAAAAAAAGGTATAACTTTTTATCCCAAAAAATTTGAATCTGAGAAGCGTTACTGACAGCAACGTTTCTCAGATTGTGTATTCCAATTGCAGATTATTCTTCCTGCGTGGACAAAACTGCTCCAGATTTTCGGCAGTATCTCCAAAACCCTTCCACCTTTTGAAATGAAATTTTCACAGGTTAGTTTTATGGTATATATCTACAACTATATAGGATTGAAACAAACAGTGGGTTCCAATTACCAAACGTATACAATCCCTTTAATGATGTTTGAGATGTATAAGTAGCAGTTTAAAGGGATTGATGAGACTCTGGGTACACCTCTAGTCTTGGGACAAGGCGTTATTATGCATTTTATGTTCACCCCTTTCAGAGGTTGGCCCACAGTTTATGGCTTCATTGGGTGCATCCTTCAGTGGTGTACTGTTAATGAACAACAGATTGTAACTTTTGATATATGGAGTGATAATTTCACATTTAAAAAAATTAAATGAATTAATTCATCTCATTATCGGCAATGAATCAATTTTACTTCTGGTAAGAACTTGTCCTGCTGTTAATGTAATTGCCGCAGAGTAGAGTGGGCGGGGGCTGCTCAAAGTTTTATCGTCACTGACTATTGCTGATGAGCGAGTTAAGTTTGGCCTCAACATTGGATATAATGCCTGTGTGGCAGGAGATTCTGTCCCCCCGTCCCCCCCCCAAGATTCTGTCCCCCCATACGGCGAACTGTGTACAAACTTCTTTTGATAGCGCCCTCTTTTGAATCGTCCTCCTGCAGCCCATGTTAATTTCCCGTATGGGGACAGAATCTCCGGGGGACAGGTTTCCCTGGGACACTGCTCTATAATATAGTCATTGTCAGGAGACAGGAGGGTGTTTGAGATGCTGTTGTTCAGGGTAGAGCTAGGATCCAGTGTTGAATGGAGACTATTCTGATGTGTCTCTGATGAGTTGTTGGTGTTGATTGGCTAGTTGATGGGAACTGTTGGATTCAAAATGATCTTATATTACAAGATTTAACTGGAGACTTTGGGACACTAGGTGGCACGAGACTTACCAGGTAATTTGTCATTAATTTATTTTTTGGTTCTGAGCATGCACACCCAAGGACACTGGGTTCACCTGGTACATGTAAGTCTGCTGCTTGTTCCCAAAAGTCACCCACTGTGAGACTCTTTGATTTTGTCTGCCAAGCAAATTTGTGTCCATTTACCATTTTGTCTTAAACAAAAAATCTGTCTCACTCAGTTTTTGTGCTAAGGAAAACGTAAGTGTCCATCATATCTTCCAGTCATAGAAAAATTAACTTCAGTCATTAAGAAGTTTGATTTAGCCCATAACAGATAAAGCACTGAGTGCTGAGTGCTGTAAATTTCATATAGATCTGTGCCGTTTGAAGTTTACACCAAAACAAGGGATGTTAAAGGCCCTGTAGGCCTACACTATTGGTAGATTGAAAAACACAAATGTTCACAGATTCACACGAAACTTACATGATTTAAAGTAAGTAATGGTAGAAAGGGTTCCTTAAAATAATACTGCCTAAAATGCTATCGTTTCTGAGAAATGAGTAAAACAATAGTTTTTATCACGCGCGATAAAAACTTGATGTTTGAAAAAACAGAAAACACATAAGGTCTCTTTTCACTATTTTCTTGTGACCTCGATCACCAATTGAGCTCAAACTTTCACAGGTTTGTTTGTTCATGCATATGTTGAATCACACAAAATGTGGACACTGATTTTGAGCTGTTACCAAAAGTGTACAATACCTTTAAGGCCATGTCAGACAGAGCAAATTTTTCAGGCAACTTGGAGGCAACCAAATGCACTGCATGCACAAGGAACACTTCGGCACAAAAGCCAATCTTCTAGCTGTAACTCACTATCCCCAAGAAAATAATGAGAAAACTGACATGTGAATGAATTTTCTTATTGGAGATTGCCTGGAACTGGTTGCCTGTAAATTTGCCTCGTGTCGTGTGACATGAACTTTAGTCAGCCTTTTGTTTTTATGATGGAAAAGGTCCCTGATTCCTAAATTCCCTGCATGAATGAAAACAAAAGTTTGTTTAGATGCCCTACTAGTTCCTTCAATTGTAAATCAATTGACTCAACCTACTCTGACCTCTCTGACCGTTGTGGCTTGTTTGTTTTAGATGTCCGGGTTGGAAGGTTTCTCATGTTTCTTAAAAGAGGAAACATTTATCCTTACAAAATTTGTAGCTGTTTTCCTTTCTCCATGGTGTGCATAACATTGGTAAGGTCAAAATATAAAATTTGTTCACAGATTTGCACATAACTTACATGGTATAAAAAGATAGGTCATGGTGGAAAACTTCCCCTTGAATCAGTTTTGCTTGAAATGCTACGGTTTTTGAGAAATGAGTTAAAAAAGTTACTTTTTCATATCGCGAGTCCAAAACCCGATGTTTGAAAACATTGGAAAAAAAAGGTGTTTTTCCCCACTATTTTCTTATGACTCCTGATGACGGATTGAGCTTAAGCTTTCACAGGTATTGTGTTTCGTTCAGGATTTACATCAAATTAATTCAACCATTGTCTGAATAAAAAGTTAATAACATTATATTGAAATTAAAATAGTATGCAAACAATACCCCATGAAAACCGGATAAATGCCAGGAAACTAAGTATAGGATAATGCCCGAGGTGCGCGCCATTCGTACCCACGAATGGCGCGTTCACCGAGGGCATTATGCGACTTAACCCACACCTGTGACGTCATGCTATTGTTAAAATCGCTCCATTATTTTGCACGAATGGCGCGATATTGTTTAATTTTTAAGTCAATTGTTCGTATGTATTACATAAGCGTGTTCACTAGCGTGTTCACTCCAGTGAACACCAGCAGTTGTGCGTGAACGTGGTACATGGACGAATACCGTCATTGGCATCATGGATCGAAACGAAAGTGATGGCGAAAGCGATTTTTTCTTGACTCGGAATACATTTAGTCAAGTAATAGAAAGTGACTACGACACGGATGATGTTGTTGCAGACTTGCTCGGTCTAGAAAAACCAAAACAGGTGAAGGTAAAAAAGGTGACATACAAGCCGCTTCTTGAAGATATTTCGGACAATATCTCAACATATGGATAAAATAACAAACGTGTGAAATTACCAATAGTGTCCACTGCCTTTAACTTGTTGTGATAAATTGCAGCTAAATTCATGTTAACTTATAATATTGAAAGAAGTGTCTTTGTAAATTTAAATTTTAGGGAGTTCACTTACTTACTCACTGACTTACCATGTTGTGTATGATAAATTAAGCATTTTCAATTCATCGACAAAAGTACTGGTTAAAATTAAATTGATTTGTCTGACCTTCTTGTACTTTACTAAGATTTTGGAACACCTCAAAACTAAATAATAATTGAATTATGTACAACAATGTAGCCGTTTACTTGTGGAAAGTCTTTACTATCATTTTGTAATAAATGCGTAGCTGTAACCTGTGTTAAAAACAATGTTCTATGAAGTCATTTACTTACCCGTTTGCACAATGGGTGAATTGTACCCATCGCGCCATTCGTGCAAAATAATGGAGCGATTTAACAATAGCATGACGTCACAGGTGTGGGTTAAAATGGAATAACCTTTAAAAGTTGAAAACGATACTGGTTTGATTCACTGGTGCATAAGGCATTGTCACAGGTGTGGGTTAAAATGGAATAACCTTTAAAAGTTGAAAACGATACTGGTTTGATTCACTGGTGCATAAGGCATTGTTCTTAGAAAATAGCTGGCGAATAGTTTTGTCCAGGTGATGAATTTCTTTAGATTTCTCTTATACAAGGTTGTTCCGGGCGTAACAAAAGAAATTCCTGTCAGCCAGTTTGGAAAAGTTTGGCAGAAAAAGATGTGGTTAAAATTAGCCTGAATGTGAACACGCATGAAATCCTTGATAAAACAAGGAAACTGGTTTTTGTTGTTTTCACTGCTGTATTTGGCTATACTGTATTTGGTGAAATGTTCACAGGTAAATGATACTGTATGGTGGTTTTTATTCAAAACCAGACGTTTGGGAATGAATTTTGGCCTCCAAGAAACGGCTATATCAATCAATTACAAAACATAACCAAAAAAAGGAGAATAAAATGTAAAAACATACATGTACATTAGAATGGAACCATAATATATCTGAGTTACATTAAAGTCAACAAGCACCTGGTATGAGAAAGCAAATTGATGCAATCAATCAATCAACCAATCAAAATAATTTATATAGCGCCGGTATCAATAAGTATGTTAAAAGGCGCTTTGACAAAGAATCTATTACATAGAAAATGCTCTTGAGTACAAGAGGGTTTTCAGTCTCTTCTTGAAAATGTTCACATTTGGTGACGTTTTAATGTCCATCTATAGGGAGATCATTCCACAGTGTAGGCGCTGCACTGGAAAATGCACGGCGGCCGTGTGACTGGAGTTTCCATTTGGGTACGTGGAGAAGAAGCACTGCATGGCCTGGAACAATTTATGACAATGCGCCTTCAACACCCAGCAGGGTGGATATGTGCGCATTACAAGTCTTATTATTATTATTATTTATTATTAATGCACTTCCTCTTGTTATCTGATTTAAAGGGTACATGATGTCTTTAAACTGCCTGGGGTTGGGAGGGAGGTTAGGGGTTTAGCTAGAGATTGGAATGAGGATGTAAGTATTTCCCTAAAGTGAACAGTACGCTGGGGGGGGGGGGGTCGGCTGACCTAAAATGCCTTTTACGGGAGTCTTGACAATTCTTTGCTTTGGAAGTCATGAAAAGTACATTACAAAGTCTCTGAGCGGTTGACTGGTTATTGTCAATATCAGTTGACAGGAAAGTGTTTTTTAAAAATAAATTTAAACTTATACCATTCACGCCACCTTCTCTTGAGGAATGGGTCTTCGTCAAATGTGCAGCAGCATGTGCCTGAGCTCAATGTCTGCGGTTTGATCAAACATTTATTAAAAGGAAGGTTGGCAGGAAAGGTTTTTTTAATTTAAACTTAAAACAATCACGCCACCTTCTCTTGAGAAATGGGTCTTCGCCAAATGTGCAGCAGCACGTGCCTGAGAGCAATGTCTGCGGTCTGATAAAAAAATTGTTAAAAGGAAGTAGAACAAAAGCTGAACTTGTGATCGAGGTCTCGGGTTTTTCACCCCCTAGGTCTCTTTAAAGGCACTGTACATGTATGTTTGGTAATTACTCAAATAGAAAATTGCATAAAATAACTTACTTGGTAAAGAGCAACGGAGAGCTGTTGATAATATAAAACATTGTGAGAAACGACTCCTTCTGAAGTTACGGTAGTTTTTGAGAAAAAAGGTAATTTCTCACTGAAATATTTGAATCTGAAAAAGACTTCTGGGGCCAGAAGTCTTTTTCAGGCATCTGAAAGCACATGAATTTGTGCAAAAAAGGGTGTTTTTTCTTTCATTATTTTCTTGTAACTTTGATGACCAATTGAGCCCAAATTTTCACAGGTTTGTTATTTTATGCATATGTTGGGATACACCAATTGACAATTACCAAACGTGTCCAGCAGCCGATTTCACGAAACGCTAGGATTAATCCTATCTCGAGTTAGGACGAGTAACTCGTCCTAACTTAGGATTAATCTTAAGGTTTACATGTTACAGTGCAAGGCTGGGACTCGTCATAAGTCCTAAGAACAATCCTAAGTTAGGAAGAGTTTGGTAAAATCGATGGCAGTGCCTTTAAAACTAATTCACAAATGCACAATTGCCAGGGAATTTCCAGTGCATTTCCGTGGTGCACACTCAAGTAAAATGCTGCAAACATTAAACAGAAAATATTTTTACTTCCTCAATGGGTTCATGTACACATTATGCACATTAGCATACATTGTATTGTACATTGCATCTTGAAGCTATGAGCTGAAAAGTTGGATTGAAATTGTCAACCGGTGTCCATGAACTGTTTTCTTTCTCGGACAATGTTAAAGACATTCTATTATAGGTCACTACTCATACACCAATGTGTGTTAGGCACTGTTTACTCAGTACTTCCCCCGAGTCCTGTGAAAATAAAAAATCCACAGGTGTACTCGGGTGGGATTCGAACCCATGACCTTTACCATTCTAGAGCAGATGACTTACCACTAGACCACCGAGCTTGCTCATTTGATCAGTATTGGGTACCGCAAAGATTTTCCTAAACATGGGTAAAAACACAAATAATAATTCTTTATCCCGGATGCAAATTCAAGATCTTTTAAAACTTTAGAGGTTCTCTGAATGATGGTTGCCGTGTACAGAACCACTTTGAACTAGTTTCCATTTTGGTTTGAAAGTTGAGTACAGGAAGTTTGCCATGTAATGAGAAGTGGTGGATTTCATACTCCCAGCATGCAGGTCACAGGTGCTGTCCGATAATCCAATTCAATAGACCTTTCTTTTGTTGATAAACAAAGTGCGCGGTTGGCATGGCCAGCCGAATGTTGGCAAAACAATCAATCGTGTTTAAAGAAAATTGTGACCAAATTCAACATTTTCTGTAAAGATTCATGAGCCGAAATACCTCCCATGATTGGTTGATTTGTTTCCAACGAATTCTACATTATTTTTGAATATTTGTGCGACATTGCTGCAAACTATGGCTATCTGTTTTTGCTTTGCATTTATGGCTTTCCATATTTTTCCACCCTCGGTTGGCAAAAACTCGGGCTGTGCATGTCAAAAGAAAGGTCTATACAAACCCTTTTGTGATGTGGGGGTTTTCCCCCATTCAGTTTGTTATGGTTCCTGTGTTGCCACCAGTTCATGAAATTAAAGGGTGCGCACAACATTGATAAGATTGAAAAAAAATAAAAGTTTACAGATTCGCACAGGCACTGTACATGTTTGGTAATTACTCAAAATATATATTAGCATAAAAACTGACTTGGTAACGAGCAACAGAGAGCTGTTGATAGTATAAAACATTGTGAGAAACGGCTCCCTCTGAAGTAACGTAGTTTTTGAGAAAGAGGTAATTTCTCACTAAAATAATAAAAGACTTCTTGCAAGAAGCCTTTTATTCCTATCTGAAAGCACACAAATTTGTACAATGAGGGTGTTTTTTCTTTCATCATTTTGCAACTTTGACGACCAATTGACCCCAAATTTTCACCGGCTTGTTATTTTATGCATATGTTGGGATACACCAAGTGAGAACACTGGTCTTTGACAATTACCAAACGTGTTCAGTGCCTTTAACTTACACGGTATAAAGATGGTCATGGTAGAGAACTTCCCTGGAAATGTTTTTGCTTATAGTTTTTGGAGAAATAGAAGAGTCATGTTTTTGTCTTTTTCCTCTCACCATTGTCTATTTTCTGTGAATGAAAGGGATTCATCCAATAAAAAAAATAAAAAAACAATGACTGCAAAAGTCATATAACGGAATCAGATTTTGACTTGAGGTTAAAAAGTCGAACAAGTTCATGTGAGTAAGATTTGAAACTTTGCATGGTGGGAATACGATATGGAAAGTTCATGTGAGATATTGTGTTGGCTTTTTGCTTTTGTTATAGCCTGCTTGAAATTTCTCAGACTAAATAAAGTTGTGCCGCTTTTATGTCTGGATTGATAGTAGGCTTTTTCTTCACGTGTACACACAGTTCAACATTGTCCATTTATGAGTACTTGCAACTCTTTTGTACACACTTCCCCATACAGAAACCACGTGACAATAGTAGTACTGTCTTTAAAGGGATTGTATACGTTTGGTAATTGGAACCCACTAATTGTTTCAATCCTACATAGTTGTAAATATATACCATAAAACTAACCTGTGAAAATTTCATTCTCAAAAGGTGGTAGCATTTTTGAGATATTGCCAAAAATTTGGAGCATTTCAATGTCCATGCAGGAAGAATAATCTGAGATTGGAATACACAATCTGAGAATCGTTACTGCAGTAACGTTTATCAGTTTCAAATTTTTGGGGATAAAAAGTGATATTTTTTTCCATAACCACAGTACTTCGAAGTGAAAAGTTTCTCAAAATGTATTACACTATCCATAGTTGCTGTACTTCGGGTCAGGGGTTGGGAGGGGGGTTATGTATGCTCAAAAAGTTCATTTAATTCCTTAGTAACTGGGTATGATGGATTAAAATTAGAGGGCGCTGTTCTGTAGCTGCCACCGTCTATTTTTCTCTGCCAGTGCTTGCTTATTTTTATCCGTTTAGTCTTTGCTGAGTTTTTGGCGTCGTCTTTATATTTTTTGTTGATTCATTTTCAGAGTTATTACCAAACGTATACAGACCCTTTAAGTAGCTTAAGGAATTCAGGAATGAGCAATTTAAGACTTTTTAAAGTCTGTTTGCTAAACAAAAAAGTATTATGTATTTCTCCAAGTTAAAGAAGTCATACTCCTTTGATCTACTTCTCTAGGACCGAGGATACTGTTTCCAACAGCTCCTTGGAATACTTAACACCAGGGCCCATGTTCATAGAGCTGCTTAAGCAGAGGATTATGCTTAGCCATTCTCTGCTAAGCAAAAATAAGCAGGATACCAGTCACATTTTGTACATGTAAAATAGTATTTTAGCTGGTAACCTTATTCTGGTAAGCATAATTTTGTTGTGCTAATAGCAACTTTTTGTGCTTAAGCAGCTCATCAAAATGTGGAAATGCCATCATTTCAATGTACCTCCTAAGAACCAGATCCTAGTTTCAGACTTTTTTTTTGTCAGCAATGACTCTCACCCCTGGGAATTCAAACTTGAGCATTCTTTAATTTAGAAAATAGAATTAGCTGTTGCAAACTGCTTACCAACCAAAAGGACCTATGGTATAAATGCAAAAAATAGTAACTATTTTTGCATTCTTGTACTTCGTGGACTAGCAATTGTACCAGACATTAACGTTTAAAGTTTAACTAATAACGGATATTTATGAAGGGCTTTCAAAGGTAGGGTCATCGATTGGTAAATACTCTAACAAAATTAAGGACCATAAAAACTTCCTTGGTGAGAAGCACTGCAGCTGTTGATAGTATAAACTCTTTTGAGAAAGGATTCCCTTAAGCTTTGAAGTCACCCCATAACATAATTGAATCTGAGAAACAATTCATGCATGAGTCATTTCTCAGATTTCTGGGGGTTGGTGGCTGTCCGCGAATGCTGCGGCAAGAAATGCGGTTGGTACCCGCTGTCACCTTGCTAAACATGGATGAATTCGACGTTCTTGATGAAAATACCATGACAGTTTGTTGCTGTTTTCTCAGCATGTAGACACTGTATTCAGCTGAAACTTTCACATTTGACTTTTATTGTATCCTCCTTTATAATTTTGCCTATAAATCAGCATTATGTTCACAAAAACCAATTTATGACCCTAGTTTTAAACATTGTATCAAACAGCCTTTCACTGTTACTAGCCCTGTTCATATGGGCCTAAAGCATTACTGAAACAATCTCAACTCCTCTCGAGTACATGTATACAGCAACAGCAGCCAAATGGGGGTACAGGTTGCTTATCATATAAATCAACCATCTCTACCTATTTCTTACTGAGCAATTATAGTGAAGTGTCTTGCCAAAGAACTCGGAAAGGTCATGACCCTGGATTAATCCAATCTCTCTGTGACTCAGCCATCAGAACTTGAGTTGGATGATGATGCTCTTGACCACTCGGCTGTGACACGCTACAAAAGGGCACAAAGCCTGTAAATTCATTTTAATTTGAGTGTACATTTTGAGGAAACAGCTCTATAAATGATGAAATAAATATCTGCATTTTTTGCTTCTTCTTCTAGACTGTTTGTGTTCTTTACTGCAAATAGTGAACAGTGCCCTCTATTGTTAGTTTCTGTTTCAGAAATTGCAGTCTGAAATCTGGCAATGCACTTCTTTTTTAACAACAGACTTTGAAATGTTCTGTTCCTTTTCAATGAACAGTTTTGATGAATTTATTTTTGTCAACTTAAAAAATGTGTAGCAGTGACTTTTTTCCTACAAATATTGTCCAAACTTGTCACATTTGTACTTCTAGTTAAAAAAAAAATTATATATATATTTTTTTATATAAAATGTAGGAGAAATGGTTATTTACTTTTTTGCAGAGTGATAAAACTTTGTTGCTTAAAACCCTTTGGTGCACAGAGCGGTCGCTAGCGACCGCCAAAAGCGCGTTGAATTTGGACTTTGGAAAAGTGGTCGTAACTTAAAAAATAAAGGTCCCATAAATGTCGCCCTCATTCGGTTGTTTAGAGCAATGGTTGGGCTTTCTTTTGATGCCATTTTCAATAGGGGGTGCTGTTGAAAAAATTCCAGAAAAACATGGCTGAACGTTTTTTTGTTTTCATGTAATCTTAAAAACAATAGAATTAATCAGTGCCCCAAAGAGTTAATGAAATCAAAATTATTATTATATCATTATTTATTTGACCGAGACAAATCGTACAAATATTACAACAAAAAAAGTTAAAGAAGATGAATGAAAAATTAATCCAATTAAGTAAATAGGTCAACAGTTAAATAAATAATTGAAAACAAACAAATTGTGAACGAGAGTAGAACTTACGGAATGAGTGAATGAGGGCGGAGCATGCAGGAAGGAAACAAAACCAAGAGGTGGGGAAGAAAATCAAAACATGGGAAAAACGACGACAAATCATGCGGGTCAGGCACAAGCAATATTGTGAATTTGGAGTTTTCAGATGCTATTTCTTGCCTTTGATGGAACTTCAGACCGTGTGCTTCAGCTTTTTGTAATGTGGCCCACCAGGCTAGTAAACTGTGTGTTTGACTTGCCCCCAGGAAGTTTTAGTTGTCCCAATTTTAATTGTCGTAAAAATGTATCTTTCTGATGTTTTAATGGTGTAGTGATCACAACCAGTTTATGTGGTCAAATGAAGTTACATTCACACACTCAAAAATAAATTAACACATTTTAAAAATGTATTATTCACATAATGAAAAGGAAGAAATATGAGCATTATAAACAAGTTGGTTGCACAGTTTTTTAGTAGCTTACAGGGCAAGTTGAGAAGAGTGGTGTTTACTAGACAATGTACTCTGGGCTAGTGTTAAGGGTGAGCCAGAAACATTTCTTTTGAGGATTGGCTCTGTGGTTTTAAAACTTGATAATCAATGAGCTACCAGATTAATCCTAATCATGTCCCCTTCCCCCTCAATGGTAACCAATCCAACATGTTTTACCTATAAGTGAGGTTTGCAGCAACAAGATCATGGACTTTCAATAGATATAATCATTTATGGTGGGCTGCCACTCTCCTCTGGCTTTCCCAAGTCCTGCAGATTACTATGTATAGGAAAATAATGTAATGAGTCGAAGAGGTTCTGAAAAGACGGAAGTGGTCATAATGTAAATGAGTGTAAAGCTGTCTGAAGTCTTGATCCTTGCTGCTTTTAGAAGACACTGCCCTCTTGTGATGAGATTGACATGAGAAAACATTGTTTAGATTAGATGTGTTCTATATTCTGACACCCCTATGTTCCGACAACCCTTCGGGGTATGTTGTTATTGATAAACAAACAGAGTGAACAGCTTTTCACCCCTGGGTCCCGTCTGTACTTGAATATTCGAAAGCTAGCCTTACACTACTGATTCGTCGACTCAGTGCTATAAGGTTTTGAATATTTGAAAGCTAGCCTTGCACTACCCATTCGTCGACTCAGTGCTATAAGGTTTTGAATATTTGAAAGCTAGCCTTGCACTACCCATTCGTCGACTCAGTGCTATAAGGTTTTGAATATTTGAAAGCTAGCCTTGCACTACCCATTCGTCGACTCAGTGCTATAAGGTTTGAATATTTGAAAGCTAGCCTTGCACTACCCATTCGTCGACTCAGTGCTATAAGGTTTGAATATTTGAAAGCTAGCCTTGCACTACCCATTCGTCGACTCAGTGTTATAAGGTTTTGAATATTTGAAAGCTAGCCTTGCACTACCCATTCGTCGACTCAGTGCTATAAGGTTTGAATATTTGAAAGCTAGCCTTGCACTACCCATTCGTCGACTCAGTGTTATAAGGTTTTGAATATTTGAAAGCTAGCCTTGCACTACCCATTCGTCGACTCAGTGCTATAAGGTTTGAATATTTGAAAGCTAGCCTTGCACTACCCATTCGTCGACTCAGTGTTATAAGGTTTTGAATATTTGAAAGCTAGCCTTGCACTACCCATTCGTCGACTCAGTGCTATAAGGGCATTGATTTAAAAATGCATCTATAAATTTGAAAAAATAAATCAAAATCCACAAATAAAAGTTTTACTTACAAAACGATTGTTTCTTTTTGCCAATCAATTCTTTTGGAGACCACTCTTGATCAATAAACTCCATTCACCAGGAGCTCCAAAATATGCAATTTCAGCAATTTTATGAAATCCATACAAACTGCACTAACAACTGTATGGTCCTGAGCCGACGAATTCAAAGTCTTTTTCTTTTGGGGTGAATGGTGGTGGTAGTGGTTTGGGGTGGGGGAGGTGGTAGTGGTTTGGGGTGGGGGAGGTGGTAGTGGTTTGGGGTGGGGGAGGTGGTAGTGGTTTGGGGTGGGGGAGGTGGTAGTGGTTTGGGGTGGGGGAGGTGGTAGTGGTTTGGGGTGGGGGAGGTGGTAGTGGTTTGGGGTGGGGGAGGTGGTAGTGGTTTGGGGTGGGGGAGGTGGTAGTGGTTTGGGGTGGGGGAGGTGGTAGTGGTTTGGGGTGGGGGAGGTGGTAGTGCTTATGGGGTGGGGAGGAGGTCGTGGTTAGGGGTGGGGGAGGTGGTCGTGGTTTGGGGTGGGGGAGGTGGTAGTGTTTTGTGGTGGGGAGGTGTGTAGTGGTTGGGGGTGGGGAGGTGGTAGTGGTTTGGGGTGGGGGAGGTGGTAGTGGTTTGGGGTGGGGGAGGTGGTAGTGGTTTGGGGTGGGGGAGGTGGTAGTGGTTTGGGGTGGGGGAGGTGGTAGTGGTTTGGGGTGGGGGAGGTGGTAGTGGTTTGGGGTGGGGGAGGTGGGGTTTAGAGGAAGAGAAAGAGGGGGAGGGTAGGAGGGATAAGATCATAGGGGGCCCGTACCCCTGTCTCTTTTTTTCCCGCCATCTTCAGCAGAACAATCAATTTGTGTAGTTTGTGTTATTACAATTAGGTATGATACCACCCTTTGATGAATAAATGTACATCGGATCAGGAGAACGACAAGACGGAAACAAGTACAGACGGTCTAATTTTAATTTCTGTCCTCTGCGCATGAACGCATGGTAGCCAAATCAAGTGAAGAGGGAAATTAAAACAATGTAACATCTTTCTATTTCAACCATTGCACTTATCCTTCCTTGTATTTTATACTAGCTACTTACTAAAGTCCTGCCTGTGATTTGGATTGACCGATTGGCATATGTTCTATTAACTGATTAACACACTATTGTTCAATGCATGTGTATACTTGAAAGGAGAAACAGCCAGATTTGAGAGCGATCAACTTCACCAAGAGAGCAAGATAATGGGGGCAGCCTTTGGAAAGTTCCGAGCAGCGGAGGGTACAGGTTTAAAACAGGCTGACGGGAAGCCTCAGACGCAGGACGGGAGCACGTCTGGACACCTCAATTTTTTCGCAAGATGGTTCTGGAGAAACAGAGACCGAGTCAAGTCGGACGGGCAGAGCGCCCCGCTGCCTCGACAGTCCCCAGTGGAGGACGACGACACAAACTTGGCAGAAGGTTCTCGGCTCAGAGAGCCTGTCCAAGATCCTGTTGTCCTTCCGCATTTCCCAATGCAGAATCCGAACAATCGAGATGGGGACCAGAAGTTGGCACTAGTGCCGCTCTCTTATGCTGAGAAGCTTGGCTCGTACCCAAGTGACGTCGTTAAGAAACCTGCAATGCCATTACCAGAAAACCGTTCATTACTGGTTGGGAAAGCACGACCAGTACCAAAGCAGCAGCTGCAACCCACTGAGGACATAACAGTGCAAGATAAATCTGTGGTGAGCGAGCAGTTTGAAGAAAACGATTTACTGGCAGATATTTCGTGTACATATGATGTTTCCAAAGAGGGCAAAGATCATCTGGAGGAGTTTTCTCAAGAGAAACGTCAGCAAGACTTTGGGTCATCATTGATTGGAGACGATTCCCAAGAAGCTGCACAACCAGAGATGCCATCATTGCCAAAGCCATTTAAAGTGGCAAAGAAAATAAAACCTGAAGAAGCCTCTCAAGATGTTTCACCCCACCATACTTCAGTACAGGTAGAGGCAACGGTACATTATGACGAAAATTCTGAGAAGGCCTCGAAGCCTCTACCTGCAGACGTTCATAAAGAACTATTAGGAGCTGTGTCTAAGAGAAACAGTGAATGGAAGCAGTCACCACATGTCCCTCGCAGAGTTAGGGAAAAACCTGTACCACCAGCCCGTCCGTCGACATCCTTCCTTCCAGAGCATCGTAAAGATAATGTACACGTATCGCCATTCTTGAGTCCGATTGCAATACCCCAGGCTACAAAAAGGCCAACAGTGCTTGCAGAGCAAACAATACCCGGTGTTGACATTAAGCAGGGTGCCAATAAACTTGGTCCGATAATGCAGAACGCTGAGGAGGAAACGACATTGGCCTGTGAGCAATCCCAAGAGAAGACTCCTCCGTCTAGCTGCATTGGAATCCAAAAGCCCCTCCCTGTCATTCGTAAAGCCGATTGTAGTCCACCACCGACTCCCAAAATGGGAAATGTAATGAAGCCTTCCCCACTGACTCGCAAGAAAAAGAGACCGGCCAATTCGCCAGAGAACGAGAATGTCCCCAAGGCGTTGCCGAAGGTTCCTCAAGGGGTAAAGAAGCCACCTTTGCCAGAGAAACCAATTCCTAGCCTTTTGATGAATAGAGGGAAGAGACCTGGTGTTGCGAAAACTCCCTCGCTTGACACGTCCGAGAAAGATGAAGGCGGTGAAGCGTGTGAAGAGAATCAAAAGAAAAACCATGAAGTGAAGGATCTTTGTCCAGACAACCCAGGGGACGGCTCTGAAATCACTCCTAAACAAGGATCAGCAGACAGCTCTCTTTTACCAGGTAGACCTCTTGGCTTCAGTAGCATTGCATCAAACTCGCTTGAGTTTTTATTTTCCCACACGCAAGCACCGTTTTTGTAGGCGAATAGAGTCCAATTACTTATTTTTTCTTAGAAAAGTTCTTTTGGTTTTTGCAGTGTGCACACAGTGTAGAGTTGGAAGCTGAGTTTCATTTTCGTTGTAGTTGATTCTAGAACTTTCTTTTGGTCAGAATGTAACCTGATAATTTTCTTCTGTTTCTTTCACGCCAATCATCAAGATAAAAATGCAAGTGAAACACAAGAAAAGCATTCTAAAGGTCCTTTGTTACATGTAAACAAATCCAAATAAACAAACAAAAACCTTTTGAACAGGTGCTACGCACATCATGTCAATAAATTAATAATGTTTCCCTTACAAGTGTTAATTTTATTAACCAGTAAAAAGCTCTGCTTAATTTACTAACAATTTAGATTCTTTGCGTTAACCTCTGTTGTATGACAATTAAGTGATCGGTACAAATTAGTAACTGTTTCCTTTAAATGTGTCAAATATATTTTCCCTCCAAAGTTGGCTGAATTCCCCAGCAACCTGGTGTCTTGGCAATAAGTCTCAATAGTTTTCACAAAGATCTGCTAGCCAATTAGAATCATATGAAATGAAATTCGTCGGTACAGATATATGCAAGTCTCGTGCATATTTAAACATACCCATTAAAGTTTGCAAGTTTGTTTTCTTCAAGCGTTAAAGTAATAAAATGTTGGACCAAAGTGGTCCCAAAAATGTGTGACTATGCGCGAGACTTGCATGGTGTATTGTCCTGACCTTTTATTTCTTTTAGTACAACTTTTGTTCAAAGTTATGGTCATAGATTGGTTTTTGTCAACATAATGCTGATTTATTGGCAAAACTATCAAGAAAGATAACAATACAAGTCACTTGCGAAAGTTTTAGCTAATTTTAGGTGTCTACTTGTGGAGAAAGCAGCCAAAAACAGTCACAGTATTTTCATAAAGAATGCATATCCATCCACGTTTAGCGAGGTGCAACGGGTACCAACCGCATCTCTAGTCACAGCATATACAAACGAGCACCTCGGAAATTTAAATCTCTCAAAACTCGCCTTGAGGTGAGTTTTGGAGATTCAAATTTGTCAATATACTTTTAATCGATTTCCAATCAACGGGGGGAACTTCAGACCAAATAACTTAGCAGGATGCTTACTACTGTTACCATCTTTATACAAAGTAGGCTTTGGGATAGAAATTACAAAAACAAAATTAAAAAATTGGGTCACTACGAAAGTATGACCCTACTCTTGAGAAAATGCTTTCACTTATTGTTTATTTACACTTTTTGAATTTTTTGTAACTCACCTTTTTTCAGTGAAAATGTCTACAAAAATAATAAGAATTTTTGTTTAATTTTTTTTTTGAACTTAATATAATTATGTATACTTTGGAAACATTGGAAAATGTCATTACAGGGCTCGAATCTGGGAGGAAAATATCTCGGGGCTTACTGGACCAGAATTGTTTTATTTTTTTGTACAAGAACAGAATCAAATGAGAAAAAAAACTATCTCAATATTTTAATATACATTTGAACAAGCACTCACGAAAAATGATCTTATTCATGTGGGTTAGTTGTATACTTTTATACTCAACAAATTTGAAAGATATTTAAAAGACTCAAAGTCAACATTTGAACATTTCTGTTTTGAAATGTATTTAATCAAAAATTACATGACCGTAGGACTTGTCCGGTCTTGAGTTTACTGGCCGGACTTTAAAATCACTGGCGTCGGGCCTGATGTCCAGTGTAAAGTCCGGGCCCTGGTCATTGGAGACGTGACCTGTACTTTAATCTTATTGAGTCAATGGACATACAGGACTTGAAATTTACACTAGACAGCAGGTCTAAGGCCAGTGGTTTTAGTGTTGGGCCGGTAAACTCACAGTCGGATAAGTCCTGCGGTCTTGTGTTTTTCAATTGAAAAATAATGCCTTGCTGTGTAATATCTTGAACAAAAACAAATCATGTTCAAATATTGACTTGACTCTGATAAATATCTTTCAGTTAGACAAATGAGATAAAGCTTCTCTAGCTTGTACAAATATAAACAGATTGTTTGTTAAACTGTGTAGCAATTTTGTTTCTCATCTTGATTCTGGTCATGTGAAACATTTTCTAGTCCAGTAAAAACATTGAGCTTATTATAAGCCCTGCAGTCTTGAGAATTTTCCACTCAAATTTTTGCCCTGACATACTGTAGGTTAAATCCTTCAACCGTTTGCGGCCACTGAGGGCATTTTAGTATAAGTGGCTTGCAGCCCCTACGGTCTCTGAAGGGTAAAGCAAAACGGCAGAAGTTTAAATTGGTTTTTGCACATTGAAGGGTTGTACGGAACTTTGTGGACACTAGATGGCAGCAGATATACCAGGTTCATCCATTGTTCTCGGAAATGTGCACAAGACTACTTAAATGCACAAAACTACCAACAAGAAATGGTGTAATTTTAATCCGAAAGCCTACATGTTATAAAGATGGTAAGGGTAGTAAGCATCCTGCAAAAGCATTTCGTCTGAAGTTTCCTTGTTGATTAGAAATCAAGAAAAGTTTGTTGAAAAAATTTGATTCTCCAAAGATAAGATCATTGCCTTGGGCAGGCAACTTTTGGGAACTTCTGTGGTGTTCGTTTGAATGCTGACCTCAACACGGCCAGAGATGCGGTTGGTACCCGCTGTCACCTCGCTAAACAAGGACGGATTTGAAGTTCTTGATGAAAATACTGTGAAAGTTTTCTCAACAAGTTAGACACGGTATTCAATTAAAACTTTCACAGATGACTTTTACTGTATCTTTCTTGATAATTTGGCCTATATATCAACATTACGTTGACAAAAACCAAACGACGATCCCACTATTAAACAACAGAAATTTAGCCATTATGTCTGCTGCCACCTAGAGTTTCAAAGTCTCCCATTGTTATAGCCCGAACATCTGATGTCACACTTCGAGGCTCATGAATAACGCCAGATAGCGTATTTGAGCCAATGGAGGGATCCTGGTAAATGTACCTTTGACCTCGCATCCATTCACACGGCAGAGATTCGTAGTCACACACATGTGTACACGCATTACATTGTGTATTTAAACAACATTACATACAAACATTAACGCGCGCAGCATGCAGCAGACGATCAAAAAGTTCCTGCTGATGTTGTAGCTGACAAAAACGTCACTTCCGAGCGGACCAATCATAACGCAGATATGGAAAGCTTACGTCACTGCACGTTTATCCAATGAAATCATTGTATCCAATGAAATCATTGGGTCTGTAAGACAAGTCCCTGTCTTAATCCTTGCGGATAAAGACAGGGGACCACCATTGTTACAGATTCGTCATTAGCATAGTTTCATTTTCCAACTTTTTTCATTTTCTGCAAAGTGACAAGTCATTTTTAAAAAGTAAAGTAAAGTATTTGTTGACAATTATGAATTTGTATTTGTTATGTCGTTAACCAATAAGTGTACGAGCCCTTTAGCAGCTTAGATTCACCTATTAAAGTTTGAGTCTTATCATTGTGTGTAATAAGTGGTATCATGTTTAACTGCAATCAGTTTTCCTTTTCAATTAGTGAGAGTGCTTCTCCATAATGAAACCAATATATATATTTTGTTTCTGTTTAAGGGTTGTTTCATTTCAGGTTTTTATTTCCAAAACTGACATCGCTGTATTTATCGTGGCACTAACACAAACAATCTCTCTACTGCCTCTAATATAACAAATCTGTTAAAGGATGATAGCACCAGTTAATTTGTCAAAGTTATTGTTTGTTTTTGTTGTAATTGTCTAATTCCATCACAAGACTAGGAAAGGATGTATTATTGAACTAAATATTCATTAGTGGATAATTCCATTTTTCACAACCTGTAGTGACACAGTTCCGGCTGCTTTCCCATTATTTTGTTGTCGCCTTCCTTGTTCCAAAATGAACCATCTACTAGAATTGACATCATAACTTCTCATGCACTGAACACAATTAACATGTTTGCATGTACAGTGAACTAGCTTTTGAAAATGAAACTAACAAAAACGGATCCTATGAGGACTGTAGTGACGCCGTAGAGCCCGTTTGCATTCTACGCAGTTTAAAAGCAAGCGATGAGCGCACACACTGCGTAGTTATGTACAGAGAGGCTTTGCTCTATTGTTTGCTTTAATCTGCATGTGTTTTTGTGTTGCAATTTTATGTGAATTCCGCTTGCACATTTTTGTTGTTCTTCCTTTTTCTTCTGCTGCATGGTGAATAAAGGAATTGAAGTGAAAACTGATGCTGAGCTGCCGCTACTAACAACTCCTTCTGTTGAATGCGATGAGGCTAGTGTATGTAGTGTTTCGGATGTCACGCACGGTGACAGTGACAATGACAATGACAATGACTCTGACAAAAAAGAGTGCATTGTGAAACCAGGTAGGTACAAAGAATTATATACAAACAGGATTACATATCTAGGAGCCTGGCTGGTAGAGCAGAATGTACTACCTTCCCAACTTTTTACGAAGCAATTATGATTATAGTATCTTGCTCAAGGGCACAAGTGTCTTGACCGGGTATCGAACCCACACTCTGCTGCTGACAACACCAGAGCTTGGGTCCGGTGAACTAGACCGCTCTGCCCCATTGCAGCCGTCCGTGTACATGTGGGATAAAGCACATTATACATGTACTCCTAGTGCTTCCGATACATGTAGCAAACAGATTTCTGGTTTGTTTTAAGAAATATATATTATACGATACGTTCACAGGAAACTCACAGGATTAATTTTCTCTGTAGATCGACACAAAATCGACAGATACATGCGGGATGTTTTTTCCCCTTGTGTTATGGCATATCTTTAAACTTCCTGTGGTCTTTAAAGGCACTGAACACGTTTGGTAATTGTCAAAGACCAGTTTTCTCACTTGGTGTATCCCAACATATGCATAAAATTTGGGCTCCATTGGTTATCCAAGTTGCAATAAAATAATGAAAGAAAAAACACCCTTGTTGTACAAATTTGTGTGCTTTCATATAGGAATAAAAACTTCTTGCAAGAAGTTTTTATTATTTTAGTGAGAAATTACCTCTTTCTCAAAAACTACATTACTTCAGAGGGAGTCGTTTCCTACAATGTTTTATACTATCAACAGCTCTCCGTTGCTCGTTACCAAGTAAGTTTTTATGCTGATATTTGTTTTGAGTCATTACCAAACGTGTACGATGCCTTTAACAACGTGTGACAATCTATATAGGATTTTTAGTTTTTTAATTTTTTTAAATTGTGGGTTATGAATGTGGTAAGATGACCTTGTGTCAACATCCCATAGTACTTCCCACCTGTGTTCATTTCCTTGATCCTGGGATAATGCTGTTTGTGGTGGACATTTCCTATATGTACTATATAGTTATTGACTGGTTATTCAGACATTGTGGTACTGTACATATACTGACTGCAACATGGCATGATAACTGCAAATCCTGGCTATTATTAACTCGCATTAATTGGTGTTGACACTTCTTTCAAGCCACTGGCTTTCATCATCGCCGATGCTCATTCAATGTCATTCCAACCCGAATGTCATCATTTTCAGGGGCAGACGTCGAGGGCGGTTCACCAGCGACTATCGTGGGACCTGTCATCCCGCTGAGCCAGAACCCGTTGACATTGCTGCAAGATGAGATATCCGGTGCTCCAATCGAGCGGCGACGTTCCAGCTTGCACAACGATCTACTCGCCGTCCCCAGTATCAGCAACGCCCGTGGGTTGTTCCAGAAGGCACTGAAGGTCTGTGAGCCTCCACAAACATGTAAGCAAAGAGCCTATAGGACTTTAGAGGACTTGGACACGTCTAATTAATTCCCATTTTTGGTAACTATATAGACAACAAAATGACCGGATTTTTAAAAAAGTGATTAGTTTCAAATCTGAAATTGTATACAATTGTCTGAAATACTGTCAAAGGCAAAGAAATAGCACTTGCACACACCCCCCCCTTTCCCCAAATCACCATTGCATATTCTTCGCTCGTCACAATAAAAAAAAACCTCACAAGAACATCCCTGAAAAGACCTGTTTTTCTTTGTTTTCTTTAAAGGTAGGGTCATACTTTGGTAAATGACCCCCTCCCCCCAAAAGAAAAAAAAAGAAAAAAAAGTAACATTTCTATCTGGAAGCATCTTGTTATAAAGATGGTAACGGTAGTAAGCATCATGCACAATGATTTCGTCTCTGTTGTTGTGTATTGAAAACCAAAACCAAACCGTATTCATTCTTCCTTAAAAAAATAATGACATGTAGTTTCTCTTAGTGAAACATACTTTTTCTGAATTTTGTGTTCACTTGAGAGATAGTTGTGCTCCCGACCCTTTGGTTTTAGGAAACATCCTCGTGGGATAGCACCGTCAATTTCTCATGCAGATGAAAAAAAGAAATGCTACTAAAGTTTGTCAAACGGATCTCATCTGGGACACGAGTACTGTGCATGCAATAATTGCTCAAACAAGTCGCAAAGTAATTGGCCACAACGAAGCTTTTTTGGCAGTTTTTAGCGAAATATATAAATGAGAAAATGGAAGTAGCTGTTGCAAACTGCTTTACCGAAGGAAATTGACTATTTTATTTGTGCAAAAAACGCGTTAATGGCCCCGATGGTTTGACTCAAGTGCAGAGTTTTTAACAAAGGCTAAAGGTGTATACATGTGGGTGTCAGACTTTGGGGGGCAAGTATTTCTAGTGTTCAGATTTTTATCTAGAATACACTGTGCAAGTCTCGCGGGGTTTTCTAACAATAAGCATCCTCGTCCCAAGTTTTAATTTTTGTTTCAATGTTAATGTGAACAAATTATTTGTATGATACTAAAATTGAAAATTTATTCATAACAACTTGCTATAGGTATTTTTATTTTCAAGAATTTTGTATAAATATAAATTTAAAAGAAGATTCGATTTCATAGAAAAATACAGTCTGCGTTCGATTTGTTTCTCGTTTTCGATATGCGCGAGACTTGCACAGTCTATTGTCAGGTGAAAGCCAAACGGGATGCCCCTTTAAGCAAATCCACTTTGCTAATTTCACTTCTCTTTTGTTCGTTGACAGTAGGTATCATATCAAGAATAGTTTATTTGTTATTCCATTCCCCATTTCCTTCTTTCATCTTCGTCTTCATGCATTTCACCAGGAACTGTATGTTTGTCATGTTTAAAGTTACATTCGTCATGATTCTTATTGTCTTGTCTTCATAACATGCACAAAAAGAAAGGAAAGAAAAAACAAACTAACTTTTTTGCAGCAATTTAAGAATGCCCATGCATTATCTTCGTACACATTTATATCATTAGAATTTGTAATTTGTCTGGCAAGTATACAAATACAAGTTAACTAAAAATAACAATTAATGTAACGTCGGCAAAAGAATAGAGTAGAACCAGCTAGAACCTGATTGCTTAAAAGAATCAAAGTTTCTGTCAAGGAAACTCTCCTCTCTAGTTGGCAGATGCGGAAATATGTTTGAAATATAAGACCGATTTATTTACATAGCACCATGTAACGTTTTACAAAGTGCTGTGGTACAATCTGCAGCCAACTAAACCCCTTCTCTAAACAATAAGTGTGCTGGGTTCTTTTACGTGCGTTACACAACACAGGAGACCTGATGCACAACACAGGAGACCTACAGCTTTTCGTCCCTTTGGAAGGTCGCAGCAATAATGGATAAGTGTCTTGCTTATAGGCAATACGTTTGGAAATTGTCAAAGACCAGTGTTCTCACTTGGTGTTTCCCAACATATGCATCAAATAACAAGCCTGTGAAAATTTGGGCTCAATTGGTCATCGAAGTTGCACGAAAATGATGAAAGAAAAAACGCCCTTGTTGTACAAATTTGTGTGCTTTCAGATAAGAATAAAAACTTCTTGCAAGAAGTTTTTATTATTTTAGTGAGAAATTACCTCTTTCTCAAAAACTACGTTACTTCAGGGGGAGTCATTTCCTACAATGTTTTATACTATCAACAGCTCTCTGTTGCTTGTTACCAAGTAAGTTTTTATTCTAATATTTGTTTTGAGTCATTACCAAACGTGTACGTTACCTTTAGGGATGATGTAACCTTTAACCCTAGCAGTTCCCTGTTTTAAATAGATATAATGCCAATGATTTTATGCTGAAAATTACAACTTTCTGTTAGAGATTGCAAATAAATTTCTAGAAACACTGAACACAGTAAAAGGCTATATACACAAGTTGAAAGCTGACTTCAAAATTGTAATTTTGGTCACAACTTGAAACTTTCATAATTTTGAGCATATCTTATTGGCTCGTGTGCCACCTATTGGCAGGAGTGGGAGAAGCATGATTAATTGAAAGGGCACAATCATCGTCCCCACATTTTGAGTTAAAATGTAATGAGCAGGAATAGTCTGCACAATTGGCTCACTTAGTATATGATTCTACATCTATTCAAGTTGATCTCTTCCCAAAAACTGTCCATTTCACGACAAATTCATGTACGTACTTTTATCGATTCGATATCCATGTTTTTTGCGATCCACGCGCTTTACCAATGGCCTTGAAAGAGCCTGTAAACAACACGTTTTTAAATCGCCTTGTATGGCCAAACGATTGCTTGTCGGCTAATTGTTCAGTTGATTCATGAATATTTATGTAATACTTATTCATATTATAATACGCAGTTCTTATATAGCGCTTTATACTCCCGATGGGTGTCTCAAAGCGCTCAGTATTTTTCCTACAAGGTAAGTGGAGTCACGTGTTTAAGTATGAGACCTATGCATAGCACCATGTAATGGTTTACAAGGTGCTGTGGCGCAATATGCAGCCAATCAAACCAGGAACACCCAGGCGAACCCCTTCTCTTTACGATAAGTGCAATAGTTTCTTTTATGTGCATTACACAACACGCGGGACCTACGGCTTAACGTCCCATCCGAAGGACGAAGCATGTAGTTAAATGTCTTGCTTAAAGTTATTGAACACTTTTGGTAACAGCTCAAAGTTAGTGTCCACATTTTGTGTGATTCAACTTATGCATTAAGAACAAACAAACCTGTGGAAGTTTGAGCTTAATTGGTCATCGAGATCACAAGAAAATAGTGGAAAGAGACCTTTTGTGTTTTCTGTTTTTTCAAAATATCGCGCGTGATAAAAACTATTGTTTTACTTATTTCTCAGAACCGATAACATTTTTGGCAGAAATATTTTAAGGAACCCTTTCAACCATTACTCACTTTAAATCATGTAAATTATGTGTGAATCTGTGAACATTTGTGTTTTTTCGATCTTACCAATAGTGTACAGGGCCTTTAAGGACACAAGTGTCATGACTGGGATTCGAACCCACACTCTGCTGAGAAAGAGCCTGTGAAACAACACGTTTTTAAATCGCCTTGTATGGCCAAACGATTGCTTGTTGGCTAATTGTTCAGTTGATTCATGAATATTTATGTAATACTTGTTCATATTTCATGATAAATTTCAATAATTATTCAAATTTCGCTCTGAAAAAGTAGTAAAAGACAATGATATTTTACACCATTTTAGTGTGAGGTTAGAGATTTGTAGTTTTTTCCCACTTTCATGAGGACTCTATCTTTTGGAAAATGAGTAAACTTTGTTCTCACAAAATTGAATTTGACCTTGGAGCCCCTCTTTAAAGGCATCGTACACGTTTGGTAATTGGAGCCTATTGTTTGTTTCAAACCTATATAGTTGTAGATATATACCATAAAACTAACCTGTGAAAATTTAATTTAAAAGGTGGTAGCGTTTTTGAGATGTTGCTGGAAATCTGTAGTGGTTATGTCCACGCAGGAAGAATAATCTGCATTGGAAAACACACTTCTCAGATTCAAATGTTTTGGGGGATAAAAAGTGATATATTTTCCATAACCGCGTACTTTGAAGTGAAAAGTTTCTCAAAATGCATTATTACTATCCATGGCCATTAATTATCAGAGTCATTACCAAATGTGTGATGCCTTTAAAGGCATTGTACATGTTTGGTAATTGTCAAAGACCAGTGTTCTCATTTGGTGTATCCACACGTATGCATAAAATAAAAAGCCTGTGAAAATTTGGGCTCAATTGGTCATCGAAGTTGCAAGAAAATGATGAAAGAAAAAAAACCCTTGTTGTACAAATTTGTGTGCTTTCAGATAGGAATAAAAACTTCTTGCAACAAGTTTTTATTATTTTATTGAGAAATTACCTCTTTCTCAAAAACTACGTTACTTCAGAGGGAGTCGTTTCTCACAATGTTTTATACTATCAACAGCTCTCTGTTGCTCGTTACCAAGTCAGTTTTTATGTTAATATTTATTTTGAGTAATTACCAAACGTGTATGATACCTTTAAAGAATGCAGTCTGAAACTTGGGTCAAGTACCAAATGGCCAACCTACAAACTAAAAGGCAGCTTAGAAAAACAGAAAACATTGTTGTACACACATGAAACGTTGAACAGCTATCCTGAAAGGAAGTCAATTGTTTCATGAAGTTCAGTCACCCCAAGATTGAAAATGATTTTAGCAAAGTGTAATATCTGCAGCTATAAAAAAAAAACACCATCCAACAACAGTCACCATAACTTCTGGGCCAAGTTCTAAATTGCACTGTACGGTGACATTTATACAGGATTGGTAAGGATATAAAAACAACATTTTTTTTTAGTCTGAAAACTTACTGATTATGGAGTTCTTAGGACAACCATTTTTTTCTGTGAAATAATTCCCTCTGATATGAAGTCGTATTTGAGAAAACTGTATCTGAAAACATTTTTAAAAAAATGCTGCGGCTGATTTCAGTTGTTATAATTATTACAACCAAAATTACGGACAATGTGTTTAATTGCTGAAAATTGTGCTTGATTTTTCACTATTTTCTCCAAACAACACAACGGATTAAGCTCAACAGATTAAGCCCAACGGATTAAGCCCAACGGATTAAGCGTAAATTTTCACAGGTTTGTTATTTCATGTATATTATAAGTTGATCACACAGAACATAAACACTGTCTGCGACTATTTTGTCAGCTGTACCAATCCTGTAAAATACCTAGATTAAATAGTTAGGATTGTAGTTATCAGATAAAATATACAATCTGAGTTCCAATCGGAAAGCTCACTGATTTGATTAAAACGTTTAGTTGTTGTCAATAGAAATCTGATACAAATTTCATAGGTTGGACGTACTGTGTATTTATACTGAAATTAGTAAGTGGGAATTAATGTGCGCTTCTAAAAACAATGAATTGGTAATTTAAACAAAAACCTCTCAATTATTTTTCCAGTACAAAAGCTCTTTGATTATGAAGTTCATACAAGTATAACAAAGGGAACTGTTTGTGTCTGATACTGTCAAAGTCAAGGAAATAGCATTTGTAGAGCTCTCAAAATCGCCGTTTTTTGTTTCAATTGCCGCAATCAAAATAAGCGAGATACAAATTTGTGCACAAAATCACCAAACAAAACAGCAACTTTCACTGTTTTCACTGAGGCATGACCAATGAATTTAATGAAATTCCTCGCTGGTTGGCTGTCTGGTGTGTTTATACTGACAACTTTTTAGAGAATGAGAATTAATTTACTCTTTCAAAGACCAATGATGTAGTTTCCCTTTAACAATGCTTCAAAGTCATGGGGCATATGTATCATCAGTAGACAAAAGTGTTGACCCCATAAAGTGACCTCAAAGTGACCCCCTCATCTTCCAACATCAAAGAAACCACATCCTACTGTGGTTGGATTCAGTGTCTATAGCACCATCATCCTCATGTGTTTCAATCCCTAGGATTACATCTTTATTAGATAATAACAGATATGTCTTAAGACACTCTCTGGCCCTCCACGGGGGTGTTCCTCACCACCCCACCCCACCCCCACGAGGTCCTTCTTTTCATCAGTAAGTCATTTCTCCACCCTCCTCTGTTTAAATTTGACTCTCTGTGGTGACACACAGTGGGAACATGCCATGTACACTGTGTATCTCAGAACGGGAGTTGAACCAATGGACCCAATCTTGACCCTCCTTCATAAAACCCTACATACCAACATTGCCTCTTCTTGCCTCTCCTATCCCCACTCCCCATCCATGTCCCACCCCACCCGCCCACCCCCCCCCCACACACACACCCATAAGCTTTTCTATGAATTGCCTGCAGTCTCCTATCATTACTGTATCGATTACACAATGAGTAAGACCTTTAAAATGACACTCCGGTCACATCCATCATTGCCCAACCCCCCCATCTCTTAGTCCCCTCCCATCCACAGTCTTTGAATTAAACCATTACCCCCCCCCCCCCACAAGCATGCTTTAACCCCGCCCCTCGTCACGCTCAAATTCCGCCCGTGTTCAACACTAATGAATGAATTAGCTCACGTCAGATTGTATCAACTTGACAACATTAAAATGTGGTCCAATGACCCTGTTGACACCCAGGGCCATATAATAACCCCCTCCCCCTTATAAGTCTCTCGACCCATCCGCACTCTAATGCACATAACCCCCACCCCTTGTGTGCAACACTGAAGTTCCAACCCTTGAGCCAACAGTAATGAGTGAGGTCTGGAGAGGGTATATCAATAGACAATAATGTTAATAGAGATAAGATAAACAGGCTGTCCTGCTGGGGGAAAAAAAAGCAGTTGCCTTGGGATTATATGACTGTGTGAGTAATCATATCTTATGCCCTAGCTGATGCGAAGTGTACACACACTCTGACTTATTGCTCCATGCACAGACTTAGTAATCAGCTTGCGGTTTAGTGTGTGCTGAACAGCACTATGGCACTCTGCTAACTGTACCTAAACTACTAGCAATGTGAAAGCCAGACCAAACCCATAGAGTCCAGTGACGTGTGTATGTACACACACAAACGCAACTCAGTTGACCAGAGTCTATCTCAAAGTGAACATCTCTACTGTCTCGGGGGTTCTGGTGGATTTTTTCTTGGATGGTTGTTTTCCTTTGGATTTGGAAATATAACTTTACATAATGCGTAGGATGGCTGGGACCAGAGGCAGACTACCGGCGTGTAAGTACACAATCTTTTACAGAGGCCCCCCCCCTCCTAATTTCTTGATGATTTTCTTATCAACTTTTGTGAGTGAATAGTTGAATAATTATTGCCAGGATTGTATGGGATTGTATGTGTGTGGCTTCCCTTCGATTATATTTATCTAAATTTGGGAAGGGAATGTTTCAATGGGGGGGGGGGATTGGCTGAGTCACCCCGCTACATTGTACAACAGTTGGATGGATAGTTTTGATTTATGTGAATGACAATTATGGCATAACTCAATCTCATTTGGGACTATATAAGACAGCTGGTTAAATGCATCATTCCCCTGGAAAATGGTGTTTATAGAGAGATCTGAGATAGGCAGAATGTCTATTTAATGATAAGAGGTGGAATTTCATTCAGGAATGAGCTCAGTTACATGTACATGCAAGGAAAAGTCGAGATTTATTGGTACGATTGCATTGTCAGGGTGTTATTTGGAAATTGTTTTTTTTTTTCGTTCATGAAATTTATACAACTCAAAAGTTTTTTAATTTTTAATGTTTTTAAATTTTCTTGTGTATAATGCTTGTCTGAACTTTTCAAAGTAATATTACTGGCATACTTAACTTTTTTGGTCATAGGAATTTTGTTTTCCTCATAATTTTCCTCCTCAGTCTAGCTTTCTCCACATCTATTTCACATTTTTAGTGTTTTCTTTTCACTTAGCTTTTTTTTTTTGAATCTGTGTTTATTTTATTGTGTAATGTATTGAATTTTGTGGAGAGAAATAACCTAAAATAATAATAATGATAATAATAAATAAATAATAAATTCGGTTGTGGGTTTGGATGTTTCAAAAAACATTTTGTGGATTTAGGGTCAAGCTTGTGGTTTGGTTGAAATTATTTGATTCAACTATTAATGCGAGCGGTTAACAAAAGAGAAGAACAAACAAAATATGTAGAGAAATACTTTAAAATATGGTACTTTTAATTTGTTTTTAGTAAAATGTATAATTTCTATCGCTGGGAGTTTATTATTGTTATTATCAGTAGTTTTTTCATTCGGCCAGAAATTTCAACAAATATAGAAGAATACAACCAAATTTACATATAGGGGGCCTATATACATTTAACAAAATAATGTTAAAAAGAAGAAGAATTGGAAATCAGATATTTCAAGCCCTTTTACTAGCCTTATGAACAGGTAGAGATGTTCTTGAAATACAAGCCCTGTTGGGTTTCCCAGGTTGGATTATTATTATTTTATTATTATTTTAATTTTATTATTAGGCCTATATTATTATTTTATTTCTCTCCACAATAAATTACACACAAAAGAGAAACACTAAAACATAAAATAGATATGGAGTAGGGTAGACTGAGGTTAAAATGTAAAATTGTCCTATTTTCTAGAAGGTTCAGACAGGCAATATATCTTCACCATGCAAAGCTTCCAACCCTTGGTAGATTTTGAATGTCAAAAAAAGTGCTTGAATTGTTCTCATCCTGCAAATGGTTTACCGCACTATGATGGGTAGGCCTTATTGAGCTTCAGAACAAAACACATCAAGAAATGTTATATAATCAACAAATTATGGACAAACAACAAAAGAGAACCAAGCAAAATGCTAAATGTCTGTGAGTGTCTGTCACATGGATGCATGGCATTTAAAACCCCCCTGAAGTTAACCTTGATGACAAGAGGATGACAAGGGGGGGTTCATTGAGAGAGAGCTAGCCATAATAATTTACGGCAAGGTCACACGGATGGTGACAAAGTTAAGCTCCCATGTGATCATCCTTGATGCTCTTTGAAGTATATGCTACAATCCTTGTCATGACTCCTTGGCACCAACCCCCCCCCCCTATCAATTTCTAATTTTTTGAGTTTGGCATGGCAAAAGCGTGATGTTTAGCGCAGGCCTAAGTGTCAAGACAGGAACTCGAACCCACACTCTGCTGATCAGAAACACCAGAGCTGGAGTCCAGTGCACTCGACCACTCTGCCACAACGTGCCATGGATACTTTACATCATTCATTTTTTGGACGAGTAAATTCACTCCCATCCTTGAAGGTTCAAAGCAAATATTGGTGTCACAACTCTGACTGGCACCCCCGAACAAAGATGTTGACAAAATCAGATGGCCAACATTAGGGCTAGATTTTTCAGTTGGTAGAGCGCCGTTAATCTGGAGGTCGTAGATAAAACTATAAATTTAGACAAATATCCAAGCCTTCCTTTAAAGGGATTGTATACGTTTGGTAATTGGAACCCACGATTTGTTTCAATCCTATATAGTTGTAGATATATACCATGAAACTAACCTGTGAAAATTTCATTTCAAAAGGTGGTAGTATTTTTGAGATATTGCCGAAAAAATCTGGAGCGGTATTTCCACGCAGGAAGAATAATCTGCAATTGGAATACACAATGTGAGGAATGTTACTTCCATTAACGCTTCTCAGATTCAAATTTTTGGGATAAAAAGTGATATCTTTTTCCATATCCGCAGTACTTCGAAGTAAAAAGTTTCTCAAAATGCATTATACTATCCAAAGCTGCTGTACTTCTTACCAAGTAAGTTCTTATTGCCATTAATTTTCAGAGTCATTACCAAACGTATACAGACTCTTTAAACTTTGTTGAACTGAGCATAGATAAACGACAGTTAAAAAACCAAAGTAAAACAGTTGAGAAAGTTTTCCTCAAACTGATTGTTGATTTAACTTTACCGGAAACAAAAGGGAAATTTTATTTGAATAACTTTCTTTGAAACTTGGATCGGTAGAAAAGTGAATGCCTTGGAATATATACAATGCTTCCTTTCTGTTTCACTCTTACTCTGAAATAATATTACTCTTCATAAACTACATGCCAATTGTCCATGGGTATCTTGCTGATTGAAACGCTGCATGGCAGTTCAATCGATTTCCATCTGTGGATTACAAAGACTTCATTGTTTTATCTTTTCACAACAAAAGATTAAAAACAGGATTGGTAATTTTTTAACAAATTTAACTAGGGGGGGGGCTAACAAATTTTACTCAGAATGTTTTCTCTTTATAAACTTGAAGTATACACCGTTTGTCATGATTGAATTACTGACTGAAATAAACTGAACTGAGCTGCCATGTCAATTTTCAAGATAATTGTCCCAACGCTACTCTCCTTATTTTCATTTGCAAATTGTAATAAGCACATAATGAATGTGCACAAAAACTACTGAAATAGTTATGCAGCATTTTTTTACTTGACGGAAAATATACCACTTTTTTAATGAACTTTTCATTGGTTTAGGGCCTTTTTATTAGTTTGATTTTTTATTTTGTTTTTGAAATGTAGGTGATTGGGATCAAAGCAAATAATTGAAATTTCTTAATTGTACTTGTAATTATTACAAATTCCACCAAACCTCTCATTTCTTTGAACAAGGAAGCCCTGGCTTTAAAAGGCAGTATATACTTTTGGTAAATGTCAAAAACCAGTATCCTCACTTGGTGTATCCCAACATATACATGAAACAACAAACCTGTGAAAGTTTAAGCTCAATCGGTCATTGCAATCCCAGAAAAAAGTGGGGGAAACCTTAAGTGTTTCACTGTTTTCAAACATCGAGTTTTTGACTTATGAGATCAAAACTAATTGTTTTACTCATTTCTAAAAAATTATAGCATTTAAAGCAAGAATATTTCAAAGGGAGTTTCCCATCATAACCATCTTTATACCACGTAAGTTATGTGTGAATCTGTGAACATTTATATTTTTACTCTTACCAATGTTACAAACACTCTTTAAAGAAGTGGGGGGGGGGGGGGTTGAATTACGGGGGAATTATTTCAAGTTCTGTGAGGATTGAACTTGGTAAGCAGTGATCAAAAGGTTCTGCTTCAACTGGGGCATCATTTCGTTCCTCGGTTCGTAGAATACATAGTTTCCAATAGATGCCATCTTTATGGTGAACTTGGGTTGTGGCTTGAAGCTGCGTAAAGCATTCTAATATAATTATGGCGTGTCGTGGCCGAGCGGTTTAGTGTATCAGACTCAAGTTCTGGTTATTGAGTCATTAGGGTGTTGGTTCGAATCCCGGTCATGACACTTGTGACCTTGAGCAAGACACTGAACTATAATTGCTTACACTCATCACCCAGGGTAAATGGGCACCTGTGAGGGCAGAGATGGTTCTTGTGATTTGATTTAGCTTAGTGCGCTACAAACTTGGCAGCACAGGCTGTATAATCCCCAGGGAGCTGAGATGGTTTAAGGAATGAAATATATGGCCCAGTGACCAGGGGTAGTAATGTTTGAAGCGCAATGATCATTCTTTGGAATTGCGCTATATAAGAGTCAATTTTATTATTATTATTATATAATTAAACAATTTGTAAAATTTTGGTCAACAAAAATTTGCAAACCAACATTAATTAAATACAAATATTGGTATTGCTGAGTTGAAAACTTGATTATTTGAATGAGTTTGCTCCTCCAAAACAAACTCAAGACTCTAGTGTATACATTGTATATTTAAAGTTGTAATGCAATGTATACATATGCATTGCATGCCGCAGTGGACTGTGTAACTGATCCAGAATTTATATTTTCTTTACTTTACTTCCTGGTTTCTTTTGATTACTGCATGTTAAAAAAAAGACTACATGTAAGTTTATTTTTTGAGGACGTTCAATGGATACTTATAACAAAAACAGTGCGAAAGGGTCAACTGCAGCTCCTAATGGAATTAATCAGAACTCAGTTGGGAGCTTCTTGTCAATCTTTTCCCTTTTCACCACCCAATAATTGAATTAAAATTTACCCAGTCAGTTTATCTTATTACTTGATATTCCTTTACTATCATTTGCAAAGCTTTAAAGGCATCGTACACGTTTGGTAATTGGAGCCTATTATTTGTTTCAAACCTATATAGTAGATATATACCATAAAACTAACCTGTGAAAAATTTCATTTCAAAAGGTGGTAGCGTTTTTGAGATATTGCCGAAAATCTATAGCAGTTATGTCCCCGCTGGAAGAATAATCTGCAATTGGAATACACACTCTGAGAAGTGTTACGCGTAACGCTTCTCAGATTCAATAGTTTTGGGGGATAAAAAGTGATATATTTTTCCATGACCGCAGTTCTTCGAAGTGAAAAGTGTCTCAAAATGCATTATACTATCTGAAGCTGCTGTTCTTCTTACCAAGTAAGTTTTTATTGCCATTAATTATCAGAGTCATTACCAAACGTGTACGATGCCTTCAAACATTTCTAGCTGTTTTGGTTCATCACCCTTATTTGTGAATTTAATTTCCCATAATTCAGCTCTGTGCTGCCAGTTGGATTTTTAGTAGATATGAAATGAAGTGTAATTTCACATTCTACCTCCATGTCTAGGAAAACTAGTTTTGAACCTTTGATTCCTAGGGTGATGAAGGTCCTAATTATCTGTTAACTATTAATTCTGTACTTGCACAGGGCCTGGAAGTTTATTTTTGGGTTGAACAAAACAAACTTGACTAGAGCGGGACTTGAACCCGGGACCTCCAGATTAATGTCCCGACAGTCTCCATATTTTGTCCATCTTTGTTGGGAGGTAGTCAGAAGCCATAATTTATTTAACAAACTTGCAATGAAGTTGAAAAATTACTTATGAGCAGGAAATTGAGTGAAGTAAGACTAGTGGTACTTAAATACAGGTCTACATGCAAAAAGAAAGTGAACAGTTTATCAATTAAATAATGGTAAGTATACAAACATGACCACTTTATTTGATTTTACAAGGTGCCACAGGGTTCTCCCCAGGTTTTTTTCAAAACTGTGGGGCATTCTGGACCCAATTTTTTTGATGTTAGGCCGAAGAAGGCTGAATTGAAACATGGTTCCTCCAAATGTTTTCTACTTGGTGTTTATCTAGGTTTTAAAAGCCGTACTGTGCAATCTGGAGCATTCGATTATGGTTTTAATTTTGTTATTTTGTTTGGTGTGTATCCGCCCAAACTTGCGGGTATCGGCACTCAAATCGTGCGTATCGACCCGATACGCTAGCTTATGCATGAGGAGAAACCTGAGAACCCTGTGCCATGTAAGGGGGTGTTCATGGAAATCCAGATGATTCAAATGAATTTTCTCTTCAAAAGAGAACATACATATGTAGAGAGCAAATGTGCACAAAAGCCAGAGTGAAACAGTTATTCCAATTACAATGCTGTACAATGTAACTAGAGGGTGTAATGTAACTTGGGGTGTCATGTGGCCGAGTGGTTTAGAGCATCAAATTCAAGTTCCGATGGTTAAGTCATCAAGGTGTGGGTTTGAATCCCGGTCGTGACACTTGTATCCTTGAGCAAGATACTTTACTGTAATTGCTTCTCTTCACCCAGGGGTATAAATGGGTACCTGCGAGGGTAGAGGTTGATATTGTGTTTGAAAAGCCTTCATAGCGCCACGGCAGCTCGGGGCTGTATACTCCCCAGGGAGCTGAGAAAGATTAAAGGAGTGTTATTCTGGCCCAATGACCAGGGCACTAATGTAAAGCGCATTGAGGCGTTATTGTGAAATGCGCTTTATAAGAACTAGTTATTGTTATTATTATTATTATTATTATTAGAGGGCAAACAATGCATGTACTTTTTCCTCAAGCTAAAAAACCCATTACAAACGTGATTTTCTTACTGTTTTTCCCCCCCGAAGAGTGTCACAAACATTACATTACATTTTTTTCCCAGACTGGGGGGGGGGGGGGGGGGGAGCACTGTGTATACAAATACTTATCACACTTTGGTGTATGGTAAAACCCCAAAATATTATTCTTTATTCTCGATGCAAATTATCTATTAAAACATTAAGTTTGCTGTTTCCTTATTTTTAGTCAATGGATTGCTGCAATGCACTGATGTACATCAAGGCCTAATGCAGTGTGTTTTGCATGTCGTTATGTTAGTTTTGGCAGTTTTTAGAACCCTCTGTTGGAATGATTAGTGGGATAAACACAGCCATGCAAAGAACGTAATATATTGTCATGTATTTCCTTGTCAGTATCATGATGTGGACAAGTTAAAACTTTTATATGGAACATAAGTCTGTCACAATTATACAAAACCTTCAGAAATAGGAAACAACTTTTAAAGATCAACTGGAACGAAATTAACATTAATTGTTCTTTTGTTATAGAAAGGTAAACGAGTATGTAATGATTACATATAATTGTGTAAAACGCAATACAAATGGTTTCATAATTTAAAAAAAAAACTCACCACACTTTGAACAGTGTAATGCTGGGCAAAAATGCTGAGTTTCACAAAAAGCCCCCGAGTGTCTAGGAATTAAAACAGCACTGTAACGTCATACTATGGACTCGATCAAAACAAAACAATGGAAAATGCATAGCAACGAGGAAAAACAACATTCATCCAGTCCGTGTGGTGACGTAATTTACGTCACAACACGGACTTGTTTTTGCTGGTTTTCTGAGGCACTGGTACCTCAGTGTTGATTTCACTTGGATCTTTGCTAGGAACCATGCAGGGTGCTGCCAACGGCGAGAAAAACACTAGTTCACAATTGAAGGGGGGGATTTGTTTTTCTGATCAAATTTCTAGTATTTGTTTCTACTGGACTCAGGGGGGAGGGGGGCAAGCACTGAGTATACAGTGCTTATATCACCGTTTTTGTATGGTAAAACCAAATTATTAAACTGTAAGCCCTTCTTGGTGGTGCCACCAGTGTGCCCGACCTGGTTCCTCCTATCAGGATGTTGGATTGTGAAACCAGGCTTTCTGCTTGTTCTCACCTATTCACCCATACATCGGTGTATTGTAAAACCAAAATATTGAACTGTAAGCCCATTTTTTTTGGTCAAAAAATTGTAATGTTGAAATAAATCTGGTCTGTGATAGCAACACCGCCCACAAAACAATAAGAAATGCCACTTCTACATGTGGTTGAGATCTGTACAGGTATTATATTTTGTCCATTGATAATTCAACCATGGACCTCCGTGGTTGAATTAACATTCTTTTGATCTCTGTCTCAGTGTTTGTTCATGTTGGTTAAGGCATGGGGGAAGAAAGGTAATATTGCCTGCAAGTATCACACTCGTTTTGCATCTATGTCTTCAAATCATATCTAGTAAAATTATGTTCCTGTATTTGTTCTTCATTGATTGATCTTGTCATTATTGTTTTGATACTGTGGAAACTAACTGAACCTGAACTTGATTTCAAAAGGCTGATACAGTTTTTCCCTCCAGATTGATTACATTTTGCCTTTAATGGTGTGAACAGGATTTAAAAAGACAATAAGGAAATAACGAGCTGTTTTCTTTTTCTTTTTAATCATATCTTCCAGCTGAGAAACCACCGGTTCCGAATAAGCCTCAGATTTTAAAGAAACCACAAGTAGGGGGGTACAGTGCCACACCAAGTGGAAAGGACGGCCAACCCAATGTGTCCCCCAAATTAGACAGTCCAAAGAGACATAACGCGGCCAAATTCAACCCTCCAAAAAAAACAGCCATGGAGAGCAATAACATCTATGACGATGTTTACTCGGAGGCGCCCTCGCCGCCGGACACGGCCATCCCGAAGTTGAACAGGTCCTCCAAAAAACTGGAACAGTTCTTTGGGCAAGAGGTTCTCGAAACTGGGGAAGATCATTCTGCGACAACGAACGTTGGAAAAACGAAAAAGTATGGGAAGGGTAAACAATTAGATCCGAGCGATAATGATGGACCGTATGCCATTATACCGATCCCAGACGTGGATAAGACCGCGGCTAAGAAACCTAACACGTCGGATGCAAAATCGAGGAAGGCTATTAATGGTAACGGGCAGTCTGCCTTACGGGACTCTGGCGGTATGTCCAGCGGGGATTCTGGCGTTCTCATGCCCAGTGATCTTATCGGGCAGGACAGGAAACAACGGAATACAGATCGGAGGATGTCACGGCGAATTCTGAGGAAGCAAATGAGATCACTAGACTCTGATTTTAACGAGGACTCTGACGATGAGCCAATCGGGCAAGATTCTGACTTTGACGATTCGGATGTTTCTGATGACAGATTGGTGAGTTTAGTGTGATGGTCTTACATTGAAATCCTTTGGATTTTGGAAGTCAAACAAAAGACAAGTGACCAGGGTCCAGATTTGACAGCTGCTTTAGGCCCAAAATGTAGTTATAAGCACAACAAAATTGTGCCTACCAGAATAAGGTTACCAGCCAAAATACCATGTCACTTGTACCATTTGTGACCGGTTTCCTGCAATTTTTTTGCGAAGCAGAAAATTTTGAAGCAATTCTTCTCCTGAAGTAGCTCCATGAAATTGGGTCCTAGGCGTATAGACCGTGCCAGTCTCGCGTGTATTCAAAAAATTTTGGGACCACTTTGGTCCCACGTACGATGCTTTAACGCGTGAAGGAAACAAACTCACGCGCTTTAACGGGTCCCAGTGTTCGAATACGCACGACACTTGCACAGTCTATTGGGTCCTAGGCCTACTGGTTCTGCTTACCACAGAATTCTGAACTCTGTGAAGTGCAGATTTTAGTTAGCTTGAAGCGCAGAAATCCGCTGTAAACATCACCATGAAAATGATGCACGGAGGTCAATAAATTAAAGAGGGGCTCCAAGGTCAAATTCAGTTTTGTAATCCACTCATTTTCAGACTGTGTCCTTATACAAATTTGGCAAAAAAACTTACTAGTCACTAGCCTCACAATAAAATGGTGTAAAATGTCACTGTGTTTGATACCCTAGTGCAATTTGTCAAAATCCAAAAACGTCAAATTTTTGATGCCGTCACTTTTTAAAATATATTGCCTGTACATTTTTGTACAGATAATTTTCTGTTCATTCCTGAATTCTGATGATATTCAATCAAAATGGCATTGAATTTGAATTTTGACAGGTGCAAAAAAAATCCTCTTTCGAATGTGACCTATTTTTGTTTATGTCTAATGATGTCATGTTTCAAATGCTGCTGTGAAGAAGTATCATGTAAAATGACATTTTACACCATTTTAACGTGAGGTTAGAGACTTGTAATTTTTCCCCCACTTTCATGAGGATAATATTGTAAATATTAAGTTAATAACCCCACTTTCATCTATTGGAAAATGAGTGCATCTTGAAACTGAATTTGACCTTGGAAACCCTCTTTAACACAAACAGGTGTGAATTAAGATGAGAGTTGTGGTTGTATCCAATTATTGACTTAAATGATGCAATGTTTGTTATTTTGATTTTCAGGTAGTTCCACATTAGGCCTATATTGTAATTATTCATGGTTTATTAAAAACATTTGGTTGGGTTGCCAAAGGCAAAATTCAGTTTACAATAAATAATTTACATAACAAATATAATAAAAAATATAAAAAGCAAAGCAACTGTTTCCTGGAACTCACAAGGAACCAAGTGGCAATCTATTATTTAGTCCGAAAAATGTAAATGTTGAGTCACCATGGAGTGGAATATTTTGGAGGATGTGGGAGGGTTTCTGGTGATTGTTGGCGTATTCGTAACAAAATGATGTACCAATGAATGGAGCCGTAAACGGGAGGAAAGCTTTTACTTGGGATTTTGGTTATAAAATGAGAAGAAAAAGGAAACTTTTTAAAGGTAGGGTCATAGATTGGTAAATACTCCAAAAATCTATGACCATAAAAACTTACTTGGTGAGAAGCACTGCAGCTGTTGGTCGTGTAAACTATTCCGAAAAGGGATTCCCTTCAAAGGAATATTTGGATAATTTTTCACCCACAAACAGTTGAATCTGAGAAACGATTCATGCATGAATCGTTTCTCAGATTTCTGAGGGCTGGTGTCCGTTCGCGAAAGCTGCGGTCAGAGATGCAGTTGGTACCCGCTGTCACCTCGCTAACTGTGGATGGATTCGATGCTCTTATAACAAATACCGTGACAGTTTTGTGCTGTTTTCTTTGCAAGTAGACATTGTATTCAGCTGTGTTTCACATGTGACTTTTATTGTATCTTTCTTTATCATTTTGCCTATAAAAAAAAGCTTTACGTTGACAAAAACCAATCCATGCCCGTACTTTTAAAAATGGTGTTCATATTTACCCAAATCTGGTTAACCTGTATTTGTAGGAGGAGGATGCCATACTTGAGCCAGTTCAATTCCTGGATGAGACCCACAAGAAAGCTTATGAAGTCCTCACCACGGAACGGACGTATGTTCGGAATTTGTACCTAATTGACCAAGTAAGCTCAACTGTTCTTTGTCGGTTCTTTTGTTTTTACAGGGATCGTAATTTAGAATTGTCTGAGGGCTATTTTTGGTTATGAAGTTTTGCATGGTGTACTCTATAAGCCCTTTTCACATTACAGCAAATTCCCAGGAAATAAAACCCCAGGAAATTCCTGGGGAGTTTTAACCCCACCACCAACCCCATGTTGGTTTCACACTCAATGCAATCTCCTGGGAAGAATGCACACTCAGTATGCTAACCCTGGGGTTAACTCGCTTAACCCTACTCCAAAGCAGGGGTAGCTTTTTCCCAGGAAATGTCTATATAATACCCAGGAGTTTGCCAAGGTTAGAAAAATACTAATGTGAAAAAGGCCAACAAAACATTCCTTTTCATCAGTGCGAAAACGCTGTATCTCAAATTTGCAAAAAAAACATTGTATCTCAAACGAAAATGCTCTGTGCAAAAACATACTTGTTTTGTGTGTACGTTGGGGCTATTTTAAGCGAGATACAAAGTTTTGACAGTTTCAAACTCGTGGGTAATGTACATGTGCTATTTTAGGAGATACAGCGTTTTTGCACTGACGCTACGATTTGTGTAATCGTAGCCCCCATTGCTTCAGGTCTTAATCTTGGTAAACATCAAAAGCCATCTGCTGACGGTCTAATTTGTTCTAGGGACTTCCCCTTAGGGACATGGAACTGGCCTTGCCCCATCAAAGTTGAAACCTCAGGCCAAGGGTCACTGACTGGGTAGAGAAATCTGTGAAGTGACACAAAACGTCCTCATGTACAATATATTTCCTTGGAATTGTTAACAACTTTGGCAAAATAAGTTCATTTGAACATTTGTAATCCTTGCTCGTTGGATTTTGTCGATTAAAAATGTACAACAAAAAATCAGTTTCATTTTTTTTTGAAAGTTTAATGTAGAAATACATGCGTATCATAAAATTCCAAAGCACAGAGATGATTGATGGATTGCTGGCATGAAGGTTGGGGACAAGAATCAGGAAACGGCTTTCTGGTGATAAGTTGCCAAAAGTTTGTTTTGGAGAAGTGTCAACTGAGGCGCATCTAGCCTAGTTGGCATTGTCTCTCGTACTTAGCCAACATTTCATCTACATGTAGGATGGTTCCTTATCAGATGATATTTAAAGACACAAGTTCAGGATTTATAAATATTAAGGGAATAAAAGAGAGGCGATGAGGTCTTTCAAACGGCCGTTTGCAGAGTCGTGGCCGTGCAATAAAGGACCGAGCCATAGGCGAGGTCCTTTATTGCACGACCATGACCCATTTTGGGAAAGTGTAAAAATAAAGGAAAAACTGTAATATTGGACTTGTCTTTTTGTAAAAAATTTCAATTCCTGTCCTCTTGTCATGAAAGGCATCGTACACGTTTGGTAATTGGAGCCTATTGTTGGTTTCAAACCCATAGTTGTAGATACATGTATATACCATAAAACTAACCTGTGAAAATTTCATTTCAAAAGGAACGTTACTGTCAGCAACGCTTCTCAAATTCAAATTGTCCACACAAAAGAACAATCTGCATTGGAGCTCAGATTCAAATGTTTTGGGGGATAAAAAGTGATATATTTTTCCATAACCACAGTACTTCGAAGTGAAAAGATTCTCAAAATGCATTATACTATCCAAAGTTGCTGTACTTCTTATCCAAGTAAGTTTTTATTGCCATTAATTATCAGAGTAAGGATGATTAGCCTCCCAAATTATTAATATTATTATCAAAAACAAACTGTTTTCACTAAAGTACATGTAGAATCACTGCATTTGATAAATGTTCAGAGGTTAATAATAATAATAATATCGAAGTCTTATATAGCGCACGTATCTACCAAACAAGGTACTCAAGGCGCTTAGTATATACTTTGAACAGAAAGATGGGTTATTGAAGTTATGAATTATGAGACCCAATTATGTAGCACCTTATAATGTTTTTTACAAGGTGCTATGGCGCATTCAGCAGCCACAACCAGGAACACCGGGGAGAACCCCTTCTCTTTTCGATAAGTGCACTGGGTTCTTTTACATGCGTTACACAACACATGGGACCAACGGCTTTACGTCCCATCCGAAGGACGAAGCAATGGTTAAGTGTCTTGCTTAAGGACACAAGTGTCACGGCTGGGGATTCGAACCCACACTCAGCTGATCAGAAACACCGGAGTTTGAATTCGGTGCTCTTAACCGCTCGGCCACGACACTTCCATAAGGTTGGTTGTCCACGGTGTGTTTTCAGGCCTGGATTTTCCTCAATGAGAGAGCGGGGCCAGTTTTATTGTTTGCAAAGGCCACTTCAAGTGGACAATTTAGAAAGCCATGGGAACATTTTGAAGGGGCACCAAGGCCAAGACCAGGAGCCAGGGTCCTAGGCCTCCGTGGCCTCCGTGGCCTCCGTGGCCTCCATGGCCTCCATGGCCTCCGTGGCCTCCGTGGCCTCTGTTTAAATCCAGGCCTGTGTTTAAACAGAAAACCAGCGGATGGGGAGGAATCTACTTTCCCCAAAGCAATGATGTAATGTAGTTGTCCCTTTTAAAGGGTCTGTATACATTTGGTAATGACTCCGAAAATTAATGGCAATAAAAACTTACTTGGTAAGAAGTACAGCAGCTTTGGATAATATGATGCATTTTGAGAAACTTTGCACTTCGAAGTAGTGCGGTTATAGAAAAAGATATCACTTTTTATCCCCCAAAAATTTGAATCTGAGAAGCGTTACTGCAGTAATACTTCTCAGACTGTGTATACCAATTGCAGACTATTCTTCCTGCGTGTACACAACCGTTCCAGATTTTCGGCAATATCTCAAAAACGCTGCCACCTTTCGAAATGAAATTTTCACAGGTTAGTTTTATGGTATATAAACAACTATATAGGATGGAAACAAACCGTGGGTTCCAATTACCAAACGTATACGATGCCTTTACGATCCCTTTAAAGACTTTATCCCTTTATTATTGAGAGTTTCTGGATTGGAAGGGGGGGATGTCTAGGAATCACATTCAAGGGCTTTGGAAACACACGAGAGAACAATGTGACTTCAAGTCCATGTCTGGATGTTTGAACTTTTCAGCTCAATTTCCTTCTTCTGTGACTGATGATTGTGTCAAGGTCTAATTTATTTCCTTTTTTGTTGTGGTTTGATCATTTGAAAAGTAAAAATTGAGAGTTGTAAGAATTTTTTTTTAAACTTGGCTAATTGGAAACGGAAAAAATAAAAATTACTGCAAAATGTTAAATCTGATTTCAATTTTGTTGGCAATTGTTTAAATATTTAGTTGAATATTATGCCACTGTGTGAAACTTTTAAATGTTACTAAAAAGTAGGATGCCTTTTGTTTGAAGTGGAACAAATTTGAAAACTGACAAGTTTATGAGTGGCACTTGCATTCTTTCTGTTCATTTGTGAAAAATTGTCATTTTCAGAGAAAATCTGTCATTGTGAAAATTGTTCATGTTTTGAAAATTTGAATATTTTTCAATGATAGTTGAAGCTATTTTTAAAAAAAAAGAAGAAAAAAGAAATAAAAAGGAATCCATAAAGTAAGAAAGTTTTGGGGTCAGAGAACGAATGCACATTCACCAGTATCTCTTTCTTTTGTTGGTTTCTGCCAGATCTTTTTTGCCCGAATCACACAAGAGAACCTGAAGCAAAGCTGGTTCCCTCCTACGGTACCCATGGAAATATTCTCCAACATCTCAACGATATACAGACTCCATTCGGACGTGATCCTTTGTGCGTTGGAAAAACAACTCAAGGATTGGTATGTTGATTCTGCATTAGATCAGTGTTCTCAATGATACACATATGGATAGTGCTGTGTCGTGGCTGAGTGGTCAAGCGCACTGGACTCAAGCTCTGGTGTTTCTGATCACCAGAGTGTGGGTTCGAGTCCTGGTCATGACACTTGTATCCTTGAGCAAGATGCTTTACCATAATTGCTTTTGTCCTTCGGATGGGACATTAAGCCGTAGGTCCCGTGTACCCGGTACTACAATCCCGGCCAAAATGCTTGGGCCACCCATTCCTAACGTTACAATAACCATTCCCTGTCTGACAATAAACATTCTCTCCCCCGTCCCCGTCCCCCTGCTCAATGTTGACTGGAACGCAGAAGACCGTGCAACAATGTGATTCAACATTGAAAGGGGGCAGGGGGCCCAACGAGATATGGCCGGGATTGTAGGATTGGTAGTGCACGTAAAAGAACCCAGAACACTTATTGTGGAAGAGTCGGGGTTAACCCCCTGTGTTTCTGGTTCACACAGCAAGCTCCCTTGTTTACAGGTTTCCTCAGGCTTGCGAGCTACAGTGATTAAGTTCACTTATGAGGCATCCTTGGTTTCATTACCAGAAATATATAATAATAATAACTACTGTTAAAAAAAAAAGACACAGGTTCTGCCAAAAGATGAAAAGCATTACGTAAATAAATCACTCAAGCCAGCTAAAGGCAGTAATCTTTAACCGTGTGCAGTATTGCTCATGATCTTAAGGTATGAAGTCATCACTACCGAGGAAACAAGAGTGAGGCCACAAAAGGTCGTAGATCCTGTATGTCTCATATTAGATAATAGGTTTAATATTATGAGACGATGAACGTCTTATAGGATCGCTTGACGTGGTCGACAGAGGCAGAGAAGTTGGGAAGGGGGGGGGGAACAAAAACGATTGTGGGTAAATTCAGTTAGGAAACCAACACCTTATGAGTGGGTGGCCTGGGGCCAATTTCATAGCGCTGCTTAATAGTAAGAAAATTTCGTGTTAACTATGGCAGAAAAATTTGCTTAAGCGTAAGCGTATTTCACAGGTAAGCAAGAAAATTAGGCAGCCAGCTTGCACGTTCACCATGGATTTGCATTGTTACGTCATTTAATTTTTTTGTGTGTTTTTTTTGTGTGCTATGAAATGGAAACTCGTGCAGAAAGCACAAAATCGGCCGTTAAGCCGCTCTATAATTTGGGCTCTGCTTGCATGCCATTAATACGTGGATTATCGATGAAGTCATATATATGGATAGGCCCTAAAGTTCGCTAAAAACAATACAATTACCCAAATCAAATACAAATTACTTCCGAACAAATTTACATCCAAGGGTTGAATGGTGGAGAACCAGTAAAAAAACCACACCGAAACGCCTATTAGGGATGTGGTTGTTCTACTTGTGTTTGTGGTCAGCAACATTTCTATATTCTTTGAAATCGACCCTTATTTGCATGGAAAATGTCGGGAATAGAATCAATGCATATCTCTAAAAAAAGCGGAGGGGGTGTCCCCTGAAATAAATGCTGGCAATGTAACACCGTGACCGACATACTAGGCATATTATCATTGTTTCCCCCAAGGGAAAAAGGAAACGAAAAGTCGTCGAGCAATCCTAGGTTGTTTTTGGACTGATCAACTTTGACCCTGATGGTTGGTAAGTAGAGGAGGAAGCGTACGCCCGTTTGCGAAAGCCAACTAGAAAAACCCGCAGCCTGTCTGTATATCCCAGACAGGAAACAGACACAACAGTTTTCCAACGTGCTTATCAAATAGTGTGCCATGAAGGAAAACAGGGATGTGGATTTTATTTTATCTGGCGGCCATAGTCCAAAAGATTGGATTAAAGTTGGCGTTAGAAACTTGTTAAGCGTTTTGCAATGTTTTTGAATGATCAGGAATAGTACTATGAACATCTTTTTGAAAAACCATTTCTTCATAAGTGAACTTAATCACTGTAGCTTGCAAGCCTGAGGAAACCTGTAAACAAGGGTGCTTGCTATGTGAACCAGAAATACCGGGGTTAACCCTACTCTTCCACGATACGTGTTCTGGGTTCTTTTATGTGCACTACCAATGCTAGTACACGGGACCTACGGCTTAATGTCCCATCCCAAGGACAACTCTCCCTGATTCTGCAGAAAGTTCCCTGAAAATAAACCAATCTTTCCATGTTCTGATGAACAAATTTGAAAGTCTCCCTGATTATGGAAACTTTTGCCCTTTATGTTGATTGTAATTCTAAATATCTCACTGATTGTTGTACAAATTCTCCCTGATTGCAAGATGCAAATGTTGGCAGCTCTGGCAATGCCCCGGGCCGATTAAATTGGCCTTATTATTGGACTGTGTACTGGAGTGCCAAATTAATTGTCCCTTTTTTAATGCTTTGATTGGTTACAACACACCATGTGACCTTGAATTGACCTTTGGGAAAGTTCAACTTGTGACCAAAATAAAGTATGGTAAGTCAGTGGGAAGTTGTGTATGCCTTGCTTGACTGCAGTCATTGTTTCTAGACTGTTTTGTTTTGCAATTTCTGTTTAAGTGAAAAGATATTTACCAGACTCAAAGTCAACATTTGAAGATCATTTTATGTTATTTTAAGCTAATTACACAGAGAGGTATTATTATTCAATTGAAAAAAACAAGACTGTCGGACTTGTCCGGTCCTGAGTTTACTGGCCCAAAGCTTAAATCACTGGCCTCGGGCCTGCGGTCGAGGGTTAAAAATCGAGCCCTGCTTTAAAGTTAAACTCAGGAATTTCTGCCTCACCGACATGTTTTTTTTTTCCTTGAAGAGATTCTGGAAACCTAAGAGCCAAAATCTAAAACATTATCTAATTATAATTAAAGGCACTGTACAACATAAAAACTGACTTGGTAATGAGCAACGGAGAGCTGTTGATATTATAAAACGTTGTGAGAAACCACTCCCTCTGAAGTAACGTAGTTTTTGAGAACAAGGTAATTTCTCACTAAAATAAAAAAAAGTTCTTGCAAGAAGTTTTTATTCCTTTCTGAAAGCACACAAATTTCGTCGGGTGAGAACTATAAGGTCCTTAACAAACGTGATGGACAAAAGGTCCTTCACAATTTTTTTTTTAAAGGTTATAAAACAGTAAATAAAATATAAAAACCAAAAATTAGTGTTTCCCTAATAACAATCTATTTTCAGATTTTCATAAGGAAACATTAATTTCTGATAGTTGTATTTTATTATATTGTTTTATAGGCTTTAAAAAATGTTTTGTTAAGGACCTTTTGTCCATCACGTTTGTTAAGGACCTTATAGTTCTCACGCGACGATTTGTGCAACAAGGGTGTTTTTTATTTCATCATTTTCTTGCAACTTCGATGACCAATTGAACCCAAATTTTCACAGGCTCGTTATTTTATGCATATGTTGGGATACACCAAGTGAGAACACTGGTCTTTGAAAATTACCAAACGTGTTCAGTGCCTTTAAATAGTGGGTTTTAGTATAAATGAAACGTATATCACATGGTCAGATGTTCTGTCCAAATTGTCTGTCCATGTGACATAGGTTACCCCTTTAAAACAAAAGTTACCTTGTAATTCAATAATTACTATTGACATCTGTCTTTATTTTAGTGTAAGAACAATCATTTACAGCATTAGTATAGACTGGTAACAAACTTGGACAAAATGATTGTTTTTAATTCATTCTCCCATGCCTAACTTTAACAATTTTATGCATTTAGTGTGGAGAGACCCGTTTGTAAAAAAGAATATATTTTTATTTTATTTTTGTCATTAGGGAGACGAATCCATGTTTAGGGGAGGTATTGAAAGACAATGCACACTTTCTCAAACTCTACTCCTTCTACGTCAGTAACTTTAACCACGCCATGAAACAACTCAATTTGTGGACGTCTAAAGTGCCCAAATTTGCCGCAGCTATTTCGGAAATGCAGGTGAGTTTTGTCAGCCTTAATTTTTTCCATCGGGGGAAGTTTATTTTTTAAAACTTGGTGTATTTCTGATGATTTGTAGATGAGTAGATGGACAGTTCTTTGTTTTTGTTGCTAAAGTAGGAAGTTTTATCATTCTGAAATTTATTTCCATCTCAAACGTACAAAAAGGCTGTCTTGCAAAAAAAGAAAGGAAATCTACAGAAATCACGAAATGATAAAAATTGTTTGAACAACAATCTAAGTTTATGCAAAATGTGCCATAGACATCTACTGAAGATATTGGACCTTTTTAGACGTCCGAGATCTCCGGCAATTTGTAGAAACCATGAACTCTAAAAACTCGGGGGTAGGGATTGGAAAAAAACAAAAAAAACAAAACAGATTTTGACCTGGATTCTGCGTCTGTTTTACTCATTTCTCAGTTATTTTGACACAGATTCAGGGTCATTTATTGACCCAGAAATGGGTCAGGCCATACAGGACCTGTATCAAGGTCAATTCTGACCAAGAAGTTTTTAGAGTGTGGCCCAACTTCATAAGGCTGTTTACCTGTAAACAAATCTGTGTACTTTTACCATTCGCAGAAGAATGTGCGTTTCAAGCAAAAGTGTATTTCATAAATGATTGAGAAGATTTTTACGTTGCAATTTGCGCATTCTCGATGGATTTTCATTGTTGCACCACTCATATCCTTAGTAAGAACTACCGGCAATTTAGCCCGCCTTTGAAATTCTGTTAAGGACCACATTGTTAAAGGGATTGTATACGTTTGGTAATTGGAACCCAATGTTTGTTTCAATCCTACATAGTTGTAGATATATACCATAAAACTAATCTGTGAAAATTTTATCAAAAGGTGGTAGCGTTTTTGAGATATGGCCAAAAATCTGGAGCGGGGGGGTATGTCCACGCAGGACGATTAATCTGCAACTGGAATACACAATCTGAGAAACGTTACTGCAGTAATGCGAAACGTTACTGCAGTAACGCTTCTCGGATTCAAATTTTTGGGGATAAAAAGTGATATCTTTTTCCATAACCATAGTACTTCGAAGTGAAAAGTTTCTCAAAATACATTATACTATCCAAAGCTGCTGTACTTCTCACCGAGTAAGTTTTTATTGCCAATAATTTTCAGAGTCATTTCCAAATGTATACAGACCCTTTAAGCAGAAAACATCCGCTTTTACAAGCTTTATGAAATTGACCCATGGGGAGATCTCTGTAAACTGTTTTTTTTATTTTAAAGCAGACTTTTTTTTTAATACGTTGTTCAATTTTTCTATAAACCCCTATTTACAGCAACTCCCACAATGTAACGGTCTTGCTCTCCAACACCACATGTTAACTCCAGTACAGAGGATACCTAGATATGAGCTCCTACTAAAAGGTACGCCAACTGATAGATAGAAGGAGAAGTTCTTGTCGGGACTTTGTAGTCTCCCGGTTTTTACAATCTTCTCCACGGCAGTAGATAAATAACAGGACAGGTTCTTATCTAAACTACATGTAGGTAGTCTCAAAACTTCCCAATCTACTCCATAGCAGTAGATAAATAACAGGACGAGTTCTTAGAAGAACAATTCTACACAGCAAAGTAGGTTATTAATCTCCAGTATACCTGTAGCTTGTTGCTCAGAATTGTTTACTGGACCAGAAGTCTTCATACAAGACCAAACATATTTCTTTAGAACTCTTTAAAAAAATTGTATTTACTGAACTTTTAGGAAGAGTAGGAAATGACTGTTATTACTTGCCATTTTGCGGTTACAACCACGTGTAAATCTCTTTTGGGAGGAGTGTTGGCTCTGAAAAGAGCCAGTATAGTCTGGATACATGTATAGAAACAGTGCTTGAACAGTATGATTCTTCTGAAGGCGAGCAGAGTGCCCTGTTCAAAACATCAAGACCACAACATCAGCTCTGTTCAGAGCCAACACTCCTCCCAAAAAACAGATTTGCACAACGCTGTACCTGCAAGTTGACTAGTTATAGATAGTTCCTATTATCCACACCATGCACTTTTTATGAAGAAGTTTGTACATGTACTTGAAAAGTAGATGTGTTTGGGGAAAAAAACTGAAGGACTGGGCTTGTTTGAGGTCATGAGGTCAAAGGCCAAGTGCTAATATGACTGGACTCTGGCCAGTGGGCCAGTAGGTATTTTGAGCCATGTGTGCTCTTAATGTTTTCATGTTTTCATGTAACATTTCTTGAGAATAATTATAGTTTTTGTGATTTCTTCACACGAATGCAGAGTACTTAAGAAAGCTGCCTGAGGATGCCAGGGATAGACCGAGTGCAGAGAGTAAGTCTTCTGTCATTTCCTTCTCATTTTGTCCTCTGAAATCCTAAAAGAGTGCAAATATTTAACACAAATGGTCAATTGGGACCAGCACTGTGAAATTTAGCCCCAGTGACATTTGCAAAAAAAAACCATCTGATAGCAGTTCTTTCCTTTTCCCCCCTCATCGTTCTATGTTTTCTTGATTTCTTGCAGAGGCCTTAAAAATCATCTCCGGAGCAGCAAAGCATTCCAATGACATGATGAAATCCATGGTGAGTTGATGTAGTCATAACAACTAAATAAATTCTTCCACAATACCTTCATTCCTGTGTCAATTCTACGGGAATGATTTTTTCCCCACGATAGACTGGGGCTCGTTGGAGACCATCATCTGCAAATAAAGTTTCCCTTGGGCCCAATTTCATAGAGCTGCTGTAGCAGACAATAAATTTTCTGCTAAGCAAAAATAAGCAGGATACCAGGACCCAATTTCATAGAGCTGCTTTAAGCAGAGGATTATGCTTAGCAATTTTCTGATAAGCAAAAGTAAGCAGGATACCAGTCACATTTTGTACATGTAAAATGATATTTTAGCTGGTAACCTTATTCTGGTGAGCATAATTTTGTTGTGCTTAGCTACTTTTTGTGCTTAAGTTGCTCTGTGAAATTGGGACCAGTATACAATTGTTGCACGTGCTTAACAATATTCTGCTAAGCAAAAGTAAGCAGGATACCAGTCACATTTTGTACATATAAAATGGTATTTTAGCTGGTAACCTTATTCTAGTAAGCATAATTTTAGCTGGTAACCTTATCCTGTTTTGTCCACCCGAGGGGACGATGACTAAGGTTCTTAATTGATTGGTAGTAAACTCTCCCCGCCACTAATCTGAGTGCATTTTGAAATAAACTATGACTACAACGAAACTTTTTCTGAGAAAACTGTTTGGTGGAGCAATTTCATCTCCTTCTAAGAAAGAAGAGTTGCAGAAAGGCAGTGTGCCCATTGGATAAACATCAGCAGTGCAGTTATATCAAGAAATATTCCCTGTGTTTTGTTAACTTCTTCGGGGCCTCAAATTTGGGGTAAAATTCCACAAGGTCACAGGGCTTGTAGCTAAAAATGTTTACTGGACCAAAATTTTACTTACAAGATCAGAATATAAATGAGAAAGAACGTTCTACAAAGTAAAACAACTGCCTCTAGCTACCAGGTAAGCTGGGTGGTATGACATCTGCTCTAGCATGGCAAAGGTGGGGGGTTCGAATCCCACTAGAGTGATATGCCTGCATGAGGGTTTTTTTCACAGTAGTGGGAGAGTATACCATGCTTAACACACAATGGTGTAAGGGGAAAAAACACAAATAATATAGTTAAATATTTCAACTGTTTTTATTTGAACAAGCACTATGAGAAGATTTATCTCATTAGTTTTAAGGGTAAGTATATTTTGATACTCAACAGAATTGAAAGATATTTACAAAACCTTTTTTGAACATGATTTATATTAATTTTTATGTTAAAGATATAACACATGAAGTTGTTATTATTCAATTGAAAAATACAAGACTGCTGGACTTGTCCAGTTATGAGTTTACTGGCCCGAGGCTATAATTGCTGGCCTTGGAATCAGTGGCCTCAGGCCTGCGGTCCAGTGTAAATTTCAACCCCTGTCCTTCAAATCATCATCAAATGATATTGCGTTGAAAGCAAATGCACGTTGCCCTGGTTACTTCGATGTGACAAACACACAGTATGCAGGTATAACTGTAGTCTAGACGCAATATGCTCGCCAAATTTGAATAATATTGTTTTACTATTTTGTTATAACAAATGAATTTTATGATAATACATGCAGGGGTTTCAAAATTTACCAAATACAAGATTTCGCTTGTAGTGCATCGTCCAGTAGTAAGACGCAGTTTGTCTCATTAAGGGATGCTTTGCGGTGAAAAAGGTGGTGACTCACTATCACTTCCTGATCCCTCTCTCTCTAATGAAGGAGCACTTTCACACAGATGCAGATGACGAGAGACGTGGACTTCCCCCCACTCCCCCCCCCCCCCTTTTCTGTCAGTAGAATGTCTGCGGTCAGGTCACATGGTACGAAGTGGCACAAGGGAAATCAAGCACGGGACGCACTTCACACTTTTAACCCTACTTCAAGTCAAATGCGAACTTTGGAGTGCAATCAAGCAACAAGTTTTGATTGTGTATGAGGGAGGGATTGGACTTAGGGGGGTGAGGGGGCGGGGTTTAGTAGTAGACATCTGCTGCTTCCGATCAAGTGCCCAATGTGTTGTCGGATGTTGTCAGCAAGATAAATACACCACAACTGTTACCGGTTTTTTCCCCCCACCGCAACTGCACTATTGTTGTGAACAGGAATTGGGTTCTGCGTGGACTTTGTCGTCCATTATAATGAGATAGTCAGTGGCTACTTCCGCCCTCGTCATGATTGGTCAACATCGAAAATGGTTTCCGTCGGCCGCTATCATTTGGGAAATTTTGTGACGTTTTTTTTTTACTGAAGCTCAACGCAGAAAGTGCACAGAATAAGTTTAACTGTGTGTAACACTGCTTAAACCTATTAATTTGGGGTTGAACAAAGACGAATACGCGTCCGGATTATTGTTCCGGTGCTGTACCAACTGAGCTATCTAACCCTATGTTGGTGGTCTCCCTATTTTGTCAATATCTTTGTTCGGGGGTGCCAGTCAGAAGCCATTCAGCCTGTAACTGCCGTATAGCCAGGGATCACACCCAGTTTACAATACAGCCTGGGAAGCGGCAACAGACGGATCACCTTAAGGGGATGCAACTTTTTTATTTTAAATATCAAATAATAAACCGCAAGGGAAACAGACTAAGTAAATTTTGCATAAACCTGACACAAGTGTAAACTGAATGTAACACTACTTCAGAAATCATGACTGCCCGTACACCCTTCGAAGTCTTGAAAATACAATTACTCATAGCAATTCGTGATAAATACAACTTTTTTTATGATACAAATAATTTGTTAAAATTGACATTTAGACAAAATTAAAACTTGGGACAAGGATGCTTATTTTTCAGAAACCCCATTTGCCTTTACTGGAAATTTTTTATTATATGGTTTATTTATTTAAAAATGTCATCGCAGCATACCGCTGAATTGTGACATAATTTACATTCTCTTTACTGGGAAGAATTTCCCTTTACTAAGAAGAATTTCCTCTCTTTTAAATGAAAAGAATTTCATTTCACAAAAAAGAATTTCCTCTCTACTAAAAAGATTCTTTATAATGAGAAGAATTTCATTTCACTAAAAAGAATTTCTCTTTACTAAGAAGAATTTCTCTTTACTAAGAATCATTTCCTCTTCACGTAAAATGATTTATCTTTAATAAGAAGAATTTATTTTTACTAAGAAGAAGTTCTCTCTACTCTGACAAATTTCTCGGAACTGAGAAGAATTTTCTTTACTGAGAAAAATTTCTCAGAATAATCGTACCTTCTTTACATCATCAAGTGATACCATTAATAAATATTTTGACCTCTTTAAGTCGGCATTCAGATACAGTAATTCCAAATTGAAAATGACCATATTTTTGACCTCGTGAGGGTGCTATCATCAGGGAATGTCTTGTATCACAATTATAGTTTCATCTTATTTGAATTGCCTGTACGTAGTTTTCTTGCATCAATGACGAAATACATAAACATAATAATAACAATGACAAAAAACCCTGTTTGATTACTTGTTTTTCATCACGTGAAGTTGGTCCACATTCGCCCTCATGCGGTAAAAAATACGGCAAATTGTGAACCACGTTCAATCGTTCCTTTTGCTAAAAAGTCTCTCGTTCTCAGAGGCATTGACGACAAAAATAGCTACTGTGATCTAGTACCCTTGTTTTAAACATGAGGAACTTTCTGAATACCCAAATCAGTACTCAAGACCTTTTAAGCCTCTGACTGTAATCCTTGTTTGGTATGGTGACTCATCCACAGTGGAAAAAGTTGCGGGTTATTTCGGGGAGGGGGGGGGATTCAAATACACCCAGCATTTGATGCGTGTACTCCGTTGCCATGGGGAAAGGGCACGCTATTACCGTAAATGGTTGTTGCCGTTTTAGGAATCTTGGAAACACAGCGGGACTACTAACCGTAATGAGTTCCTGGACTCTTCAAGGTCTACCACTCAACACGGGCATAATTTTGACCTATATCGAGCCAGTATCATTTTAGATCCCCCCCTCCCTCTCCTCGCTGTGCCTACAGGAAAGGATGAATTTCCCTTGACAAATTGTCACCTTCCTGTCAGCAGTCACTTATGACATTTCAGTACCTCCCTATAAAAAGAAGATGAAATTCTAGGCAGGGGGTTCCAGGGCGTGCTAAATCGAGCTCGCCACTTTCCCCCTCCTTTTTGTTATTGTTTTCTGGTCTTAGAGTATACGCATGTCAACGAAAACAGCTTCCTACTTCTGTTAGCTAATGCAGGTCTTTTGATCTTGAGATTGTGCGTGCCAGTCATGAGGGGAATGTCAGACTTTGAAAAGGTTGTGGTGGTATTTTAGGAAACTGGTAACTGAGGATATCCTTGGCTTTTTTATTTGTGTTTTTGTTTTGTTGTCTTTATCGTTGAAATATTTTAAAGGATTTGCATAACATTGGTTGAAAATAAGATTGAAAATGTATATGTTCACAGATTTGCACATAAACTTGAAAACTTCCCTTTTACCATTTTTGCTTTAAATCCTGTAGTTTTGAAAAACTAGTAAACGATTAGTTTTGACCTCACCAGTCCAAAACCAGATGTTTGAAAACTTATAAGGGACTTTCACTATTTTATCGTGACTCTGTTGACCGATTCAGCTCAAGCATTCACAGGTTTGTTGTTTGGTCACACAAAGTGCAGATGCTTTTTTTTTTTGATAGTTACCAATGTTGGCCGCGTGCTTTAAAGGTGAAAAACTAATCTTTGAAAATTGCATATCAGTGGCAGATAGGGGAAATATTTTGGGGGAATTGTGCCTTTGATGATACAAGCATGGAATTTAGCACACAGTCAGAGTATGTCATGAGAAAGATTTTTGGCTATAGGGCCATCGCAGATTTGTCCTTTGAAAAAGTATTTGGAAACAACGTTACGAAGCATCCTATAATTATCCACATTGGACTGCTATATTAACATTTGTAGCATCGGGGCAGTATACATAGCAAAATAAAGGATGACACGTGTGTTCCACCAATCAAATGACAAGGATCTGTGTGTGCAGTTTGTAATTTCATATATTTTTCAAGTTTTTATTTCTATATATAACTTTATCAAAATTGTAAGTTCAAATTCAAATAATGGTTGTAAATGAATCAGGCCTGTTAGTTGCTTATTGTAAGGCAGAGGCATATTTTCCTTGGTGAAGGGCAACCTAATGGGGGAAACTGCCTATGGTGCCTCTATAACGCATCAGGGGACAATTTCATGGTAAGCAAATTTTTGTGCTAACTGTAGCATAACAGTTTGCTTAAGCGTAAGCGTATTTCACAGGTTAGCAAGAAAATAAGGGCAGCCGGCTTGCGCGTCCACAATGGATTTACATTGTTACGTCATTCATTTTCATACAGTAAGCCTGCCTTTTCATGTGCTTTAGCAGCGCTATGAAATGGAAACTTGCGCAGTAAGCACAAAATCAGCCGTTAAGCAGCTCTATGAAATTAGGCTCTGGCCTGATAGTGTTTTAAATACTTAAACTTTTAAGTATTTTTCACCGTATGTGTTTAATGAATTTGAATTTGCATATGAACTCTGAACTTTGAACTAATCAGTGGGTTTTCAGATTGAATTTTTTTTCATGAATTTGAATTTGCATATGAACTCTAAACTTTGAATTAATCAGTGGGTTTTCAGATTGAAACTCATCGTTTGTTGCTGTTGATAATAATAACTGATCTTGTACTGTTCTGTGTAATTCTTCCCGCCCCCTCAGGAGAAATTTGAAAAACTGCTTAAGATTAACGACAAGATCGAAGGTGAAGACATCATCGATCCTACAAGACACCTGCTAAAAGAGGGCAAGATGACCAAGATTGCCAACAAGAGCAAAGATCCTCAAGATAGATACATCTACCTGGTAAGATGGATGAAGAATCTGTAGGCTGGTAGAGGGGGAAGGAGGGGGGGGGGAGATCATCAACAGCTAGTGGTTTGTCAAGATTTGTCCGCAGATCTTTGTCTTCTTGCCTCTAAAGTGTCTGGAAGAGTGTGACCTTTAAAGATAAGGTCATAGATTGTTAAACACTCCAAAAATGAATGACCATAAAAACGTGCTTGCTGAGAAGCACTGCAGCTGCTGATTGTATAAACTGTTTTGAGACTGGATTCCCTTCGGAGGGTTTGGGTAATTTTTCACCCAAAACATTTAAATCTGAGAAACGATTCGTGCATGAATCGTTTCTCAGATTTCTGAGGGTTGGTGTCCTTTTCGCGAATGCTGTGGCCAGAGAGGCAGTTGGAACCTGCTGTCACCTCACTTGGATTGATTCAACGTTCTTGTGAAAATACTGTGAAAGTGTTCTCATCAAGCAGACACTGTATTCAGCTGAAACTTTCAGATGTGACTTTGATTGTATCTTTCTTTAAAATGTTGCCTATAAATGAGCATTATGTTGACAAAAACCAATCTATGACCCTATAATTTTAAACATACATGTATTATAAGCGCTTTGAGACACCCATAGTAACAAAAGTAAAGTCTGTCCTGAGCCAATATGGCTCATCAGGCCGGTGTTTATATCTGGTTTCCTTGGCATTAAACAACTGAGAATATTTCTATTCCCCCTGGACAGGGTTGCCAGTCCATCGCAGGTTACTCCCTGGCTCTCGCTGGTACCCATTTGTACTCCTGGGTGAAGAGAAACAATAATGGTTAAGTGTCTTGCTTAAGGACACAAGTGTCGAGACCGGGACTTGAACCCACACTCTGCTGATCAGAAACACCAGAGCTTGAGTCCGGTGCTCATATCCGCTCGGCCACGACATTTATAGATAAAGCAGTATTTATTCATTGTAAGAGCCGAGTGTTTTGATTTATTGATGTTCTGATTTCAATCGACCAGTTCAATGATATTCTCCTGTGCTGTGAGAAGAAGAGATTATTGCCGACGTCTGCTACTTACAAAGTCAAACTCAAGCTGGAAGTGGATGGCATGAAGGTTAGTGTGAGTACATTTCTCTTGATTTCTTCTCAAAAAAAGTTTTGTTTGTTTTTGTTTGCGGAAAAAATATGTCAGCATGAAGTTTTTTTTAAAGGTCTTCTGATAATTGAGGCTGGATAAACAAAAAGGATGATGCTTGGTTTTAAAACTGTTGTCCACTTTTGGTTTCATAAATGATGGTATTTCATTTTCCTTTCATTTGGAAAATTGAAAACAAAAGACAAACAAAAACAAAAACTGAAGAGAAAAAATAAGGAGGACGTATTCCTTGAAATTACTTTGTGCTTTTGAGGGTTTATTGAAGAAAGATATTCTTCATAAGATCAGAATCAAAAGGTTTGTTTCTGAATATTTCAAACTGAAAAGGGAGAAGCGATGATTATGTTTCTGTCTAGTAAGGTTTGCGGTCACACCATGATTATGAAATCTCTCTTGGGGGTTCTGGTGGTTCTGAACGGAACCAGTGGTGTCACAACTCGGTTTTTCGATCGGTGTTCTCTGATGCCTTCACTGACTAAGCTTCTAAGAGCTTCAGTTGACATACTTTTTCCAAAAAAAGAAAGGACCCAGGTGAAATTTTGGCAATGGACTTAACTTTGAAGTTCTGAAGCATTTTGTCTGCGTTTGTTTCCAGTGGAGAAAAGTTTGATTTTTTTTTATTTGAGATGGAAACTGCGATAATTATCATGTAAACCTTGCCTTACATGCAGACATTAATTAGTTCCAAAAAAAAATTGTCTGACAGATTATATATTGAAAAATTGTTTTTAAAAGAGTGGTGTAAAATTTCACATGTGTCCTTTCTTGATTTTTCGTTCATACGAACATGTCCTGCTGTGGCAGGGTAACTTCATAGTCAATGCAAATGCAAAGTGAATATGACGTGAAATCTTTGCAGTGAAGGATTCGCTCACGCTCACCTTCCCGTTTTTAGGTGACTGTGTTGATGCGTACCTTCTTTCCACGTCTCACTCTGCTTTGCACTGACGTTTGCACTGATTATGAAGCAGCATTTAGCCACTTTAAGTTGCATCGTATACTTTCTCTAAAGGGCGTGCACAGCATTGGTAAGAACGAAAAAATAAGTGTTCACAGATTTGCATATGACTCACATGGTATAAAGATGGTCATGGCCGAAAAACTTCCCTTCAAATATTTTTGCCTGAAATGTTATAGTTTTTGAGAAATAAATAAAACAATTAGTTTTGATCTCGTGAGTCCAAAATCCAATGTTTGAAAACTATTTTCTTGTGACTCCGATGACCGATTGAGCTTAAATTTTCACAGGTTTGTTATTTCATGTATATGTTGGATCACATTAATATGTGGATACTGGTCTTTGACGATTACCAATGTTGTCTGCGTGCTTTAAAACCTTAGTGATAAGCGACCTTTTCATCTGTAGTTTTTAGGCAGCATTTTGTGGTTGTTTTCGTTTACATCACTTTTTGTTTGTTATTTTTTTGTGAGCATGCTGTTTAAAGTCATGAAGGAGATGTACTATTGTTGGGGGTCAATGCATTCGTACTTCATCAGAAACGAGGCTGAATCTGACTGCCAACTTTTTCAATAATTGTAACCACAGGGATGAAAAGTCTCATACTTTTATCTGAATTCAGACTTTTGATGTCTGCTTGGGGGAAAGTGTAGCTGTTATTTTCTTGAGATAATCAGAAATTATGGTCTTTGATCTACTTCTTTAGTACTGAGGAAATACTGTTTCCAGAAGCTCCTTGAAATCTATAATTCCAGGGGTTACTGAAAGGTGGAAATGCCGTCATTTCAACATGTCTCCTGAAATTTGGATCCTAGTTTCAGACGTTTTTGTCAGCAATGACTCTCACCCCTGTTTCCCAGAAACAAAAACATCTCTGGGTGAATAAGATACTATTTTTGGTCATAATGAATGAAAAAGTGGCGGTCAGACTTTGGCATATTTTCCATTTCATCACAATAAAGAGATAGAGAGTTTCAAATCATTTCAATTTACCATTCATGGAAAAAAATTAAGAATATTTTTGAAACCTTGAGAGTAAAAGGAACTTACCACCTATCCCATTGTGAAAGAGGCCAACGAATATCAGACCTGGGTCCAACTTCACAGAGCTAATATTGGTTGAAAATATAACCATTGACAGATTTGCACATAACTTACATGGTATAATACATGTATATGTTGGGTCACATAAAGTGTGGATACTGGTCTTTGACAGTTATCAATGTTGTACATTTACTTTAAGCACCAAAATTTACCACGAAGCACCAAACAATTTTGCTTACTGGAAAAGGGTTACCAGCCAAAACACCATGTTATGTGCACAATTTGTGACTGGTTCCCTGCTAATTTTTGCTGAGCAGAAAATGTTTAAGCAACATTTTCTGCTTAAGCAGCTCTATGAAATTGGGACCTGGAATTACATCTTGGAGAGGGCAAGGCCATTTTCATTTAGCAATGGGCACTTCCATTGGAAAGTCTTTAAATCTATGAGAAACTTATAAAGGGGCGACAAGGCCAAGACAAGGGGAAACAGAGGCCATAGCCTCCATGGCCTTCATGTAAATCCAGGCCTGGGATATGTCGATTTTGCTTCCTTGTGCCTCCTGCTGCCATTTTCTTTTTCAAGCGTAGGTCACAGTAGTTGGTAAGCCCGTCGACCGATGCAAGATCATTGGCCATATTTGAGCTTTGGTGATGAAACTGCCATTTTGCCGGTATTGTACAGTTAATGGTTTTAAATCAGCAAGTAGTTGACTGAAGACAGTCTCGACCAAAACGCATACACATCAGGTTTTGAACCAATGAACATTTCAGAAGTTTCGTCAATTTCTTCTTCTTCTTCCTTTTGAGTGTAACCCTCAAATCATGATTGAAGATAAACGCACTGCGAACGCTTTCTCTTAGCGATAAGTGTGTACTGTGGTCTTTTACGTGCCTTGATAGTTTGATATAACAACACACAGGACCTACAACTTTACGTCCCATACGAAGGACGAAGCAATACTGGTTAAGTGTCTTGCTTAAGGACACAAGTGTCAAGACCGGGCCTCGAACTCACACTCTGCTGATCAGAAACACCAGTGCTTGAGTTCGGCACTCTTAACCGCTCGGCCATGACACACCTTGTCATGTACCATGTTTCATAAATTTTTTAGCATTCCGAAGAGTCTAGCAATGCTTCTGAAAGAGAAGTGAATTTTCTTTGATATCATTTTTGCTGCTATCTAATTTTGTTAAGTTATTAATTTTTATTTATTTAAAGTTTTGGCTTGCATGATGCTCTTCTGGATGATGCAAAATGAAAGTGGTTTTCTTTAGCATGGTTGCAAACTAACTTTGTCATATAACGAAACTAGCCGTTGTGAGAAAGACTCTGCTAGGGTCGAAACATGAGGCCAGTACCAGCTTGCATGCATGTATGCCAGAGGTCATTTTGATTAAAGAGCAGTTTGCAACAGCGATTTTTTTCTCTCTTTATAATGAAACTAAAATATCATTTTTTCAGTGCACATGTAGAACTTTAAGAAGCATATTTACTCATCGGTTTATTATTGATTTTTTTTTGTGTAATGTTATTTTCATTTTTGTATGTTTTTTTTATTGTCTATCTTTAGTATTATTTTTTTGAGGGTGGTGTGAGGGTAAGGGCCACAAATCCAATTGTCAATGAGGGACTCTTTAGGGACGCTAGGTGGCAGCAGACTTACCATTGTTCTCTGTAATGTGCGCATGCTCAGAACTACGTATCAATGAAAATTTACCTGATAAGTCTGCTACCACCTTGCGTTCCAAAGTCTACCATTGTATGTAATTTGTAGTGCATAAAATATGAAAATGTACGCTTTGCGTAATCCGTTACAATTAATTTGCTCAATGGAGCCACAGAAGCAGACGCTGGATCACCCACAATTTAGACTGACACATAGATTTCCAGCCCCCAGATAGGATGCCCACAAGTCTATGGGGTATTGATAATGATAATAATTGGCATATTTGTAGGTTGCTTTTAAACATTGTGTCAAAGCGGCTTACACTATTGCCAGCCCTGTTCATTGGGCCTAAAGCATTCCTGGAACTCCTTTGGAGTACCTGTGAGAGTAAAGTTTGCTAATCATTCACATCAACAAACTCTACTCTCACAGGTACCCACTTACTCCTGGGTGATGAGAAGCATTAAAAGTTAAGTGTCTTGCCCAAGAACAAAAGTGTCACGGCCGGGATTCGAACCCACATTCTAATGACTCAGCCTTTAGAACTTGAGTTCGATGCTCTAGACGGCTCGTCCATGACACACTAATAGTATAATGATAACATTAACAATAATAAATGACAAAAACAAAAACAACTCAAAATAGTATCGTTAACCTTCTTTGTTTTGTTTCGCCCAATTAACCCCCTTTCCCTCCTCCTATGTTCCTCCCCCCATCGGCTGCCCTTGACGTAACCCCCCCGCTTCATCCCTAGCAGGTATTGGACAGTGACAACTGCCGATTTATCATCGAGGGCAAGATGAAGATTTTAGAGCTGCAGACGAACACGGAGGAAGATCGAGAAGAATGGATGGCTGTGAGTAATTCAATAAATAACTCAGACATGTGCCTCAATCATGCCATTCAATAAGTTAATCAAAATGTGGTGACCATGACCAGTTGACTCAGAGGATTAAACAAAAAAGGAAGGGACAGAAGTTGCTTTTCTGGACAGGCATGATATTCTTCTGACTTAAATCGGATTTCTGATTTCGAAAAATTTGATGTTTGGATTTCTGACTTTTGCTTTTGGAAAATCGGATGTTGGGATTTCCATTTTTTTTGCTTTCGGAAAATTGGATGCTTGGATTTAAAAAAAAAAAAAATTCTTCAGAAAATCGGATGTTTGGATTTGCAACTTTTTTGCTTTCAAAAAATCGGATGTTTGGATTTGCGACTTTTTCGCTTTCAGAAAATCGGATGTTTGGATTTGCAACTTTTTTGCTTTTGGAAAATCAGATGTTTTGATTTCCGATTTTTTTGTACAGACAGGAAAAACCCAAAACTAAATACTGTATAATGCAGGTAGTTGTGTATTTTCAAGTATGTTAATGTAAATGATATAAATGTCAAAAGACAAAGCTTTGGGGGGAAAGTTGTTTCATAAAAAGGAACACAGTAGAGTAAATTTAACAAACTGTAAGAGCATGCTGAACAAGTTTTGTCATGTAGAGAGCACAGCTAGTTAATGGTACATGAAACAACAAACATGGACCTTACCACTTCACCTGGACCACAGGTCTTAGGTCGCAGAATTTTTTTGTGGAAGATCTCAAATATTTCTTCAAATTTTTTAAATATTTGGAAACGAAATGCTTTTTAATAGTCAGTCTTAAAAAGTATGGGTAGGGAAAAATGCCAGATCCGAGAACTTTTTCATTTGAAATTACTGGGCCAGTGCTAAAACTACTAGTCTCTGACCTCATGTTAAAATGGTGTAAAACGCCACTGTGTTTGATACCACCCTTCAGGTGCAATTTTTGCCAATTTCCAATAACGTTTGATGACATCACATTTAAAATATTATTCTGTACATTTTGTTGACATAGAATTTTCAGTTTATTTCTGAATTTTGATGATGTTCAATCAAGCCGACATTGAATTTGACTTTCCTCTTTGGAATGTAAAGAACAAAGTCTTTTTTTTATTATTGATATCCGATGGAGTCATGTTTCAAATTTTGCTCTGAAAGAGTATAAAATAAAACAATATTTTAAACCATTTTAAAGTGAGGTTAGAGAGTTGTAACTATTTCCCACTTTCATGAGGACTCTATCTATTGGGAAGGTGAGTGCGTCACCTTGGAGACTCTCTTTAAGACACCGCACACTTCTCAATGTGACCCAATGTGTGACATGAAGTCACAGGAGAAAAACACCTCAACACTTGACGGACTCCTTCAAGATTCAAAGTAATAAATCCACTAACATCATCTTTACTACTTTTTTCCCCCCTAGGCCTTACTGTCTGCCATTCGTGAGATGGTCCGGAAAAAGGAAAGTTTCAAGACCAACGATGCAGTTGGGGATCGGCTCAACAGAGAAGACGATGACGATGAAGACGGCAAGGTGGGGGACTTATCAAATAAACATCTATTTCAAAATGTTGTCGCAAGATTTATTTACCATTGTGACATTTCCACGGGAAGACTCTTTAACAGCTTGCACAGTTTTGGTTATATTGGCTTCCCTGAGGGACTTTCAATTCGGCTTCAATAGCTTCACAAGGAGAGCTTTTTCCAATGAAATGTTGTCCAAGTTGCCAAATAATTTTCCTATAGAACTTCCATTGACTTTGCTGTGGAGTTTCCAATAAGCTTCCCAAATGAAGTTTCTAATAACTTTCCCCCAAAAGTGTCCAAACAGTTTCCAAGATGAATTTCCAAATAAGTTTCCCATAAAGTGTCTGATCAGTTTTCCCAAATGACTTTTCCAGAAGTGTCCCGAAAAAGTGTCCGATCAGTATTCAAAATGAGTTTTCGCAGAAGTGTCCTGAAAAAAGTGTCCAATCAGTTTTCCAAAGTTTTTCCAGAAGTGTCCCAAAAAGTGTCAAATCAGTTTTTCCAAATGAGTTTCTTAATCAGTCTCCAAAAACTTAACATTAAGCTTCCTGAAAATTTAAAATGGCTATGAACTTTCCTTTAATTAAAGGGAATTTCTGTAAAATCGTCACAGCATCTCTATTAAACTTCTGTGGATTCCCGGGGATAACGAGCTCATGAAAGTTCCTTACTCATAAAACCTAACTTTCATTTCTTTTTTGAGTTGAGACAAGTCAGATATTTAAATTAAAGTTTTAAGAAGTCTATATCTTGATTTGTTTTCTTTGAGGTTGACAAGTCCATATTTATCTTGATATTGTCATTCTTGTAACAAGTTTGAGTAGGATACGAATCCCCTATATATGAACAAGTTATATTTTTGGGGGGATCTTTTCAAAATTAATCCAGGACAGGTAGTCGGATAACAATTCTCCGATGTAAAATTTTTGTTGGATTTCCGTCGGTCTGCATTTCTATGAGAGACATGGTTTTACTTGCTGAAAGGTACACAGTTCTCTGATGCGCAAAAGACATGCCCTATGCCAATGCACCCCGCTGAGCGCTCTGTGGTTTGACTGGCTGATTAAAATGTAGTATAAATGCGCAAACTTGCGGTTTTAGACTGATCTGGAAATGTAACCCAAGGCACTGTGAACTTCTCCCATGTTTTCTCCGACACCCAATTTCAAACAAGGTAAACTAACGGCAGGTGAAAAACCTTGTCCTGGCTGGTACTTATCTGCTGGTTGTCCTGGACTAATTTTGACAAGGTTCCTTACCAGGCATGTAACACTCAGCAGATAAGCTGATTTCTTCTCTTTTTGAATAAAAACAGTGCCTTAGTTTTCTGTGCTCGGCCATTCCCCTTTTTTTCTTTGGGTTGCAATTACAGAGTTTGCATATCTGTTTACGTTTGTCTCCTTGGGTTGAATTTCAGTTTGTGCCAGGGAAGTGCGAGCCCCGTTGGATCAAGGATGACGAGACGACGATGTGCATGAGATGTGGTACAGACTTCAAACTGATTAAACGCAGGCATCATTGTCGGGCGTGCGGAGCGGTTAGTAGCAATTCTTATACTCAATTAAGCAGAATGTAAGCTATGAGTTGATAGGTGGCAGCAAATATGGGCAACTTTTCAATAGTTTTTAAAGAGAGTTCTGTGCATGAGCACCTTTTCAAGAACAATTTGGATTCACGTCGTAAGTCCACTGCCAATTTCTCTGAAAAAGTCTTCTACTGAATCTCAGACAAGGTGACGATCTCTCAAGCTTTGAAACTAACTTAAATAATCACTTGTTTCAGCCCAGGGGCCTCGAAACTGGTGGCTATTGGGGCCTCTGGAACACTGGTGTCTATGGCCTACAGACCATTGGTGCCTAGGGTCTACAGAACACTGGTGTCTAGGGCCTACAGACCGTTGGTGCCGTGGCCCTACAGACCATTGGTGCCTAGGGTCTACAGAACACTGGTGTCTAGGGCCTACAGACCATTGGTGCCTAGGCCCTACAGACCATTGGTGCCTAGGCCCTACAGACCATTGGTGCCTAGGCCCTACAGAACACTGGTACCTAGGGCCTACAGAACACTGGTGCCTAGGGCCTACAGAACATGGTGCCTAGGGCCTACAGAACACTGGTGTCTAGGGCCTACAGACCATTGGTGCCTAGGCCCTACAGACCATTGGTGCCTAGGCCCTACAGACCATTGGTGCCTAGGCCCTACAGAACACTGGTACCTAGGGCCTACAGAACACTGGTGCCTAGGGCCTACAGAACATGGTGCCTAGGGCCTAAAAAACACTGGTGCCTAGGGCTTACAGAACATTGGTGCCTAGGGTCTACAGAACATTGGTGCCTAGGGTCTATGGAACACTGGTGTCTAGGGCTTACAGAACACTGGTGCCTAGGGCCTACAGAACACTGGTGCCTAGGGTCTATGGAACACTGGTGTCTAGGGCCTACAGACCATTGGTGCCTAGGCCCTACAGACCATTGGTGCCTAGGCCCTACAGAACACTGGTACCTAGGGCCTACAGAACACTGGTGCCTAGGGCCTACAGAACATGGTGCCTAGGGCCTAAAAAACACTGGTGCCTAGGGCTTACAGAACATTGGTGCCTAGGGTCTATGGAACACTGGTGTCTAGGGCCTACAGACCATTGGTGTCTAGGCCCTACAGACCATTGGTACCTAGGGCCTAAAGAACACTGGTGCCTAGGCTCTAAGAAACACTGGTGTCTAGGGCTTACAGAACACTGGTGTCTAGGGCTTACAGAACACTGGTGCCTAGGGATTACAGAACACTGGTGTCTAGGGCTTACAGAACACTGGTGTCTAGGCCCTACTGACCATTGGTGCCTAGGGCTTACAGAACACTAGTGTTTAGGGCTTACAGAACACTGGTGTCTAGGGCTTACAGAACACTGGTGTCTAGGGCTTACAGAACACTGGTGTCTAGGGCTTACAGAACACTAGTGTTTAGGGCTTACAGAACACTGGTGTCTAGGGCTTACAGAACACTGGTGCCTAGGGCTTACAGAACACTAGTGTCTAGGGCTTACAGAACACTGGTGTCTAGGCCCTACTGACCATTGGTGCCCTAGAGTCTACGGAACACATAATCCAGCTCAGTGATGTGACCTGAGAAAATACCTTCATATGGTGAAAATTATTCCTTTAAATTGTTCACTATAAAACAGGGCCACCTTATTACAGAACACTGGAGCTTTAAAAGAATGTCCAAGTCCGAGATTCCAGCATGCCATGGCTGATTATCGGCCTCGGCTTACGGACAAGGTTTGACCGTTTCACGGTGAACAAAAGACACATTTTCTTGAAAGAGAAGAAGAAATCCCATTGTATGAGAACATTTGTTTTCTTCACTTGGTTAAGTCATAGTATCATTGTGACAACGATATTCTTTCAAACAATAAAATGAAATTCTGGACTCTGGTAATTACGAAAAAATTAATCCCGCGGGTGAGCACGGACAAAATTTCGTCGATTGTGACAACGATATTCTCAAGAATAAAAAATGTTCTGAGAATTCCGAAAAATTTATCTTGCAATTCTGGAATTCTCGGCGGTAAGTACTTTAGTAGGAATCATTGTTGCTATTTTCTCTTCTGGATTCGTAGGTGGTTTGCAACAAATGTTCAAGCTTTGAGAGCTGTCTTCTGTACGACAACAGCAAAATGAACAAAGTCTGTTGTAAGTGTTACTACACCTTGAAGGGTGACGTTGAGGAACTCAAGAAGATGGAGAGAAGGGTAAGTTATTGAGAATTCAGGAGTAAATAATAACTCCACAAATCATCGGTTCCAGAGAAATCACACTCCTTTTCCCAATAGATAGAGTCCTCAGGAAAGTGGGAAAAAAGTTACAAGTCTGTAACCTCACGTTAAAATGGTGTCAAATATCATTTTATTTGATACGGTTTCATGTTGTCATCGGACAGCAAAAAAAATTCGTGTGTACATTCCAAAAAGAAATTTCTGCGCCAGTCATAAGCTCAAGTTTAATGCAGTTTTGATTGAATATTTTTAAAATGTAGGAATGGACTGAACATTTTCTGGTCAAAAATGTATAAACCATATATTTGAAATGTGACATCATCGAACGCTTTTGGATTTTGTCAAAAATTGCACTTGAAGGGTATCAAACACAGTTTGCATTTACACCATTTTTACGTGAGGTTAGAGACTTGCAAACCCAGTTAATGGCCTGATGTTTCCACCCTAGCAGAGTCTTTCTTGAAGGCTAAATGACAAGACAACACACATGAACAGGTGTACAAGTGTCAGTCAAGTAGAAATACATGAACAAAAAGAGAGAGAGGCAGAAAGCACACAGAAAAAAACAAGTGGTAAACAATGAATAAGGAGACAAAAAGGGGGGGGTGGAGGGAAGTGTCTTGTTTGACCACAAAAAGTTGGAAACACAAAGGACAAAGGGTAGAGACTTGTAACTTATTTCCCATTTTCATAAGGACTCTATCTATTGGAAAATGAGTGGATCACAAAACTGAATTTGACCTTGGAGCCCCTCTTTAATATTGTATTCTTCTTTTTTAAAAAATCTTACTGTTTTGAATGTGATGTTTTTCAACCCTTCAGTCGCTGATCACAGAGTTGGGCGAGGAGGCCTCTTTTGGGAGTTTCCTGTATCTTCAGAAGGGCGGCTGGGTCAAGTACTGGGTCGTTGTGACGGATCAAGACCTATACGCCCTCAAAGCACCCAAGGTAAGGTCACTGGCCTTCAAAGTATGTCGGGCTACGAGTGTTTGCGAGAAGGCATTCATGATGTAGAACTAACTTCGAGGAATTCGGAAGAAGAAAATGCTCACACTTTAGTATGGCCTATAAGAGATGTATCTGTAACTGCATCTGGGGAAAACAATTTCCATCGGGAAAGCCGACAGTTCTCCCCATGGACACAACTGTCTTCAAAATAGAATGTCATGTTTTGGGGGAAAATCATCTTTTCTCCTGAAGACAGTCAGATAGACTCATTGTAACATTGGGTCGTTGCACTGCTGTATTTCTATTTAAAACCACTACAACTCATTTAAAGAGTTTCTAAACATGATGATTAACTCCCACTCCCTTGAGTGATTTACTGGGATCCTTCCCGACTCTAACAAAACCACCATGTGGTATTAACTCAATACCCAAACTGTTGGAACTCTGATTATGGCGGTATGCCTGATCCCATGTGAAGCATGATCAGTTTACTAGTGCAGTCCTCAGTCCAACACCATACAGTAACTCAGCACCCAAACTGTTGGACTCTGATTATGGTGGTATGCCTGATCCCATGTAAAGCATAATCAGTTTACTAGTGCAGTCCTCAGTCCAACACCATACAGTAACTCAACACTCAAACTGTTGGACTCTGGTTATGGTGGTATGTCTGATCCCATGTAAAAACATAATCAGTTTACTAGTGCAGTCCGCAGTCCAACACCATTCAGTAACTCAACACTCAAACTGTAGGACTCTGACTATGGTGATATGCCTGATCCCATGAAAAGCATGGTCAGTTTACTAGTGTAGTCCTCAGTCCTCAATTTGAAGGGGGCTGGGGTAAGTTAGGCTTAAATGACTTACTGAATGAGTGATTGACACTGCAAACATAACTTTGAAAAATGCTCTTCCACCATGCACATCTTTTGAAGCCTCTAAATGTGGCGTGTGGTGGCGTGTCATAGGCGAGCGGTCAAGAGCACCGGACTCAAGCTCTGGGTGTTTCTGATCAGCGGAGTGTGGGTTCGAGTCCCGGTTGTGGCGCTTGTGTTCTTGAGCAAGAAACTTTACCATAAGTGCTTTGATGGGACATTAAACCGTAGGTCCTGTGTACTAGGATTGGTAGTTCATGTAAAAGAACCCAGAACACTTATCATGGAAGAGTAGGGGTTAACCCCGGTGTTTCTGGTTCACATAGCAAGCAACCTTGTTTACAGGTTTCCTCAGGCTTGCGAGCTACAGTGATTGAAGTTTACTTATGAGGCATCCTTGGTTTCATTACCAGAAATATATAATAATAACATCTCTTTTTCTTGTCTGTATTTTCTCGTTTCAGGACGTACGCGCGGTTCTGACCATTCCCGTTAAGCTTTACACTGTATCAGACGTAGACGCCGGCAGCTTGGACAAAGAGAATGTATTCAAGCTGACTAATGGAACCGATGGAAGAAATACATATACATTTGCTGCTGAGTCAAAGGAGATGAAGAAAAGGTTGGTCAAAGATCTAGGAATGGCCTTGAGTTTCATACTAGTTCCCTGCATACTTGCTGTTATCCTTGGTCATCCAGGCTATTGAATAAGAAAACACTGTCCTGGGAGCAGATACACTCAAGTAGAGCACCACTGCTAAAAATTGTATTCTTGAAATAAGAAAAAAAAAGCTTATTTCAAGAAACTTTTTCTTGCCTCAGGAAAAATCTCTAGCCTCACGCTAAAACGGTTTAAAATTTCATTTTATGTAATACTATATCTAAGCGAAATCTGAAACGTGACGTCAATGAACATCAAAAACAAATGAGTCTGTACAAAACAAAGAGGACATTTTGTGCCAGTCAAAATGTAAAATCCAATGCTGTTTTGATTGAATATCATCAAAATTCAGGAATTAAAAAATTCAAAAAACATACAGAGTATATATTTAAAATGTGATGTCATCGAACGATTTTGGATTTTGACAAAAATTTCACTTGAAGGGTTTTAAAATTCAGTGGCATTTTACACCGTTTTAACAGAGACTCTCAAGTTTTCCCCCATTTTTATGAGGACTCTATCTATTGGAAAATGATTGGATCACAAAACTGAACCTGACCTTGGATGGAGCCCCTCTTTAGAGGGTCTGTATACGTTTGGTAATGACTCTGAAAATTAATGGCAATAAAAACTTACTTGGTAAGAAGTACAGCAGCTTTGGATAGTATAATGAATATTGTGAAACTTTTCACTTCGAAGTACTACGGTTATGGAAAAAGATATCACTTTTTATCCCCAAAAATGTGAATCTGAGAAACGTTACTGACAGTAGCGTTTCTCAGATTGTGTATTCCAATTGCAGATTATTTTTCCTGCGTGGACATAACCGCTCCAGATTTTCGGCAATATTTCAAAATGAAATTTTCACAGGTTAGTTTTATGGTATATATCTACAACTATGTAGGATTGAAACAAACAGTGGGTTCCAATTACCAAATGTATACAATCCCTTTAAACTTGTGCTTCTTAGTCATCTTCATTATATAATGTCTGATTTATTTTGTTCTTCTTCTTTTTCCTCTCATAACAGGTGGCTTACAGTTCTAACCAATGGCCTTGAAGGACTCACCAGCAAATCACAAACCATTTAAACTCATCGTGTTGATCAGCGTCTTCCAACTCAACTCTCTCCAACGTCTAGTTCCCCTCTGAGGCTACTAAAACTGGACTTGGATGTAAAAATTTAGATACACAGAGACATTTAAACAGTCTAAAAAGTTTCCACAATTAACCTTTATATAAATGGATGTAATAATGCTCAAGTGGTTTAACAGACAAAAGAGGGGGGACGAGGAGAAACGGGACCCTAACAGTGTCACCAATCATAAACATGCTTAGTCGGTGGTTGTGATTAGCAAACTTCCCTTTTCAAGTTCGATGACAACTTTGTATCGATAACACAGTTGACTTCTTGGCATTTGAGTGAAGCGTTACGTTTCTCTTAAGGCCAAATCAATCTGTCCATTGTGTGTATTAAGCGTAAATGCATTGTGCATAGTGCACTGAAATGGAAATGAACGCAGGGCAACAGAGATGGACACTTTTCTTTCTTGGCCTTAAGGTAATTTATTTGTTTTTTGGCAAACTATGGGTAGTCTTTCACACAGAAATGTTTAGTATAGTTTCTTAAAATGTTGCAGAAAGCATCAAAACGAGGGAATTTAAAATACAGTGCGCCCTCTACAGTTTACCATTGAGAGGCCATGTTCCCCACAATGGTCGACTGAAACAAAGCACGCTCTTAACTTATAGGCGTATGGGCAGTTTGGGAGACCTTGAAATGGCCGACAAATTTGTGAAAAACATTCACTGGTCTCACAAAAAAATACCATCTTATGCCGTAAACACAGACAAAATCTCCGCTTTGCAAAACAACCAACGAATTTATATTAATCGGGGTCATACACTGCGAAAATTGCTTCTCCTGGAAGAACTGCAGAGAGCACTCTGTAATGCGAATCCCCCGTACTTTAGGCTTTCAAATAAAACTTAATGCTTTGACTGCAGTTTTATCAAAGACATTTATAAATATTTAAAGTTGTGTAGAAATTTCTTTTTTTGAAGAAGGTGACTATTTTATACAGCAACTACTTGAAGGTATATCTTTCCAAGTTCTTTCTGACTAATGTTAATCGTTTTTTTTAAAAACGTTTGCTTTGAAACATCCTTGGTGTAAATAAATCTTAATTCTTAATTGTAATGTGGCTTCTATAAGTTCTTATGTATATAGAAGGAAATATTGTATGTACAGTTTTTAAAAATCTTTATCTATATATATTATAAATAAATATATATATGTGTGTGTGTATGCACAAAAGACATCCATCAGGTGTTTTTTAAATTATCTATGCAGAATATTTCATACCGTAGTTGTCTTATTTATGTGGTGCGGATTTGGAGGCTCAATATTTTGTGTACAATATTTTTCTTAACTACAAAGTGATGAATCTGAAACAAGTAGATTATTTGTAAATGATAATCTAGTGTCTTTAAAGATTTTTCAAATGATTATCTGTGAGCTCCTTGCCTTAATTTGTAGTCTTCAAGGGGAAATGCAGTTGTTTATTGGCGTTAAATTAATAATACATGGTGTGGTTTTTTTTAAGTATCAAAGGTGCCTTACATCTCTATCGACTTTCCGTCGTTGTATAAGCCAAAGGTGGCCCTGAATCCGTTTTAACTCCTTAGGAGTATGCAGCCCCAGTAGCCAAGCTGGTGCACATGTAGCTATTAATCAATCTCTTTTTACCATCAACTTGATGAGGAGTTACAGTTAAGTGTGTTGCTTGAGTCTTGAGTGGTGTAATCCTTATTCAGCTATATAGCTATACTAGTATGGTGCAGAAGTGACGTCACAGGCAAGGTACATAGAAATAAAAGTGAGGAATAAGTGACCACTGGACAAAAAAGAACGACTCAGAAAACTGACCGGGATTCAAACCCACATTCTGAAGACTCAATCTATAGACGATGTGACCTCTGACGTCATTCGAAAATCATAACATGATGCGCCGGGCAAAACCTTTGTGTACTGACAGCCAGCTATAAAGGACACGCAATGTTACCATGAGTACGCGTCTTCTTGCCCGGCGGAAACATGACTTTTGTCAACAGAGGGCGGTTTGAATGTAAACAGAGGTCACATCGTCTATAAGACTCTCTCTTTTAGAACATATAACTTTTTAGTTGGATAGTTGTCTTAATTTCTTTTTGTAACACTTGAAGGCTTGAATTTCTAACCAATCAAAATTACCTAAGTCTTCAACTTTAAGATGACTGACCAATCTGCTGTTTGTCTTTTATAATTCAATGACAACTCAATGCACCAATGATCATTACAAAAACTGTTTTTGCTTTTCAAAAAAATTGTCAGCTTTATTTTTAATACAAAGATTCATTGCAGTAAAATTCCTATTTTAAGAAGATATTATTTGCCCAAATCTAAAGGTTATCATAAGTCCTTTGTGTATAGTCATTTCTTTTAACATTTAAGCAAAAAACAAACTGAGATAGTCGTTATACCAAGAATCTATAAATAAATGTTTGTCCAGAAATGTGTCTTTAACCATTGATATATCGCGAGAGCTGGGCTCGATTTCACAAAGAGCTAAGACCGATCTTAAAGGCATCGTACATGTTTGGTAATTGGAGCCTATTGTTTGTTTCAAACATATATAGTTGTAGATATATACCATAAAAGTAACCTGTGAAAATTTCATTTCAAAAGGTGGTAGCGTTTTTGCGATATTGCCGAAAATCTGGAGCGGTTATGTCCAATTGGAATACACAATCTGAGAAACGTTACTGTCAGTAAACTTCTCAGATTCAAATTTTGGGGGATAAAAAGTGTTATCTTTTTCCATAACCGCAGTACTTCTAGGTGAAAAGTTTCTCAAAATGTATTATACTATCCAAAGCTGCTGTACTTCTTACCCAGTAAGTTTTTATTGCCATTAATTTTCAGAGTCATTACCAAACGTATACAGACCCTTCCTTCAATTTCCATTGTTAAGGATGAAACATTCACAATAAACTCTATTTAAAAAAAAAAAAATTGTTAATAATAATTCGCAACACACATAACCTGCAATTTGAAAAAAAAATTAAAACACGTTACTCTTCAGAGATATTTTTATGTAAAAGTTTTCGTTGTGCTTTTTACAAGAAAAACAGATATCTTCACAGTGTCTATAAATGTTCTATAATGTTACATGTACAATAACAAGCAGCCAACAATCCATTATCCGTTATATATACACAGGGCCTGACATTATCCACTGGACCTCTGGTTAGAATGGTAGGACGGTCAGTCTCCGTCGCATTGCCATGGAGACTAGGGTCCTACCAGAGGCTAGACCCCAGGTCAAAGTTCAGTAGTTGCACCAAACTTGTAATTTTACAAATACAAAATGGAAGACATATATATATTAAATTATTTGATAAAGCGTGTAAGCATAAAAACTTGCTAAGCACAGAAATATATTGCTTAGCAGAAATAGGTTACCGGTTACCAGCCTTTTTGAGATATGGTGGACACTATAGGAGTGCACTGTAGGATTTGGGTGTATACAGACAAATTTACCCAAACCAAACAGTGTTATAGTAATGTGCCGCCATATCTCAAAATGGCTTATACAGTTTACATTGTTGCGACTGTTGCCCAACTCAATTCTTGCTTAGCATAGATATTTGCTGAGCAGAATTATCTGCTTAACAGCTTTATGAAATTGGGCCCTGCAAGACCTGTGGTTTACTGGTACATTTCAGCTGTTCTTACAGTAGAGGCTCTGTTATTAAAGATGCCAGGTCCGATTTTTTGCCGATTTGACCCAAAATTTAGATTTAAATAGCTATTTTTATAGATTCAAGAAAGTTAGCTTTCATTTAAGGTACATGTACTGCACGAGAAAATCCGCCAATTGAAAAGTGGTAGTTAAGTGCAAACTAAAAATGAATTATTGTAGGTATCCCGAAATAGTTCCACGTCCATCAGCCATGTACAATGTTCAAACAATTTTGCATGTTACGTACATTGTCCGTGGCAACTGCGAAAGTTTTTGTTTGTTTTTCGTTTAGAAACGGCATCATTTTTTTAAAAATTATTCCGGCGAAAATCGGGCCATGCATTATTAATAAAGAATTACTTCTTGTTTAATTAAATGTTAATTACTTCATCGAAATGGAAATAAAAGAAGTGATGCTACAATAGCTCTTGTTTATTATGTCAAGCATCAACTTGCTTTGTACAATCAAAATAATGATAATATACAAATTGATCATGTGGAAATAAAAACCTCATCATCCTGATATTAACATAATTTATTTACATCGTCTGATTTACTGATTGTTTCCTTCTGTATGTTTGTGTTTGCAGACCTGGGGCTGATTTCACAAAGAGTTAAGATTGATCTTAAATCAATTTTAATTGCGAAGCAAAATGTGATGTCACTATACAAACCACTATGGCGATATTAAAAACTCATCTTAAGATGAATCTTAGTGCTTTGTGAAATCGAGCCCTGGTATTTTATCTTTGAGAGGGCAAGGGTATTCTCATTTTGAAAATGAAAAAAATGAAAAATGAAAAAATCTTAAAGTCTATTGGAAACTTTTGAAGGGGCACCAAGGCCAAGACCAGGGCCTAACTTCATAGAGCTGCTAAGCACAACAATTTGCTTAGCATGAAATTTATTCCTTGATAAAAACAGGATTACCAACAAAATTTCCACGTGATTTTCAGGATAAGCAAACAACGGCTGAATACCAGTAACAAGCAATATGCAACACATGGAAATTTGGTTGGTAATCCTGTTTTTATCAAGTGAGAAATTTCATGCTAAACAAATTGTTGTGCTTAGCAGCTCTATGAAATTGGGCCCTGGGCGTTAGAGGCCATGGCCTCTGTGGCCTTGGTGTAAATCCAGGTCTGAATTTGGCTTTGAATTCCAGAGCTCATCCTTGAGTCTAGAACCGATGAGCTGTGAATCTCGGTGTTGATTAAAATCTTCTAAACAACCATGTAGTTTTCAAATGAAAGTGCGATATTAGATATGATAATCGACCCTTGAAAAAAAATCAAGGGCCGACCTACATATGGTATAGAGTAGACAATCCAATTAAGATCAATTGACTGTATTTTAGACCACATGAGGGCGCTTTCACCAGCAGATTTCCTTGCATAAAACTTATAGTTTGATCTTATTTTTATCTTATTTTGAACGCGCAAGCTGGACGTCCAATTTTCTCACTAACCTGTGAAATACGCTTATGCTCAAGCACATTTCCTCTGCTCTACAGTTAGCACGGAAATTTGCTCACCGTTAAGCAGCTCAAGAAGAATGTAGTCCATTGTTTAACCCTTTAGAGAACCATTCATTTCTGTATAATCATCACAAAACGCCCAGATATTGTTAATATTGTTTATTTCTTTAATACAATTTTGTCAGTAAAAATGTCAACAGAAATAACACGAGACAGAAAATTTAGTTTTGTGTTCAGAAATTTGGATACCATGTTAACATACATTGGAAAATTTCCTATCCGGACATGACCTTTACTTTGACCTCTTTATGTGAATGGAAGTAGGTCAAACCTTGCGGCTGCTATGGGCATTTTGGTACAAGCCACTTGTGGCCACTATGGTCTCTAAAGGGTTAACCAGTGTCTAATAACAAAGTGAGACTCTCTGAACCATCTTAGGGACTCGGAAAGACGCTCAAAGACCCCTCCCCCCTTCCCTCCCCAGCAATCCAAAAAACAAATCTTACTCGACATCCAGAGCCAAGGAAGTGTCGAAGATCTTATATTTGACGACCTCTTTGCTACCCATGTGGACTGCGTAGGATAAAACACAGCACTCAAGCCATGGATGGGTCAGGTAGTCACCTATAGCCATGTTTGCATTCTCATCCGGTGAGTCGAAGCCCTGACCGATTGGGAAGGGGCAGACTTTGGCCATCGTTTCCTCCAGCATGAACTTGGTCTCTTGGGATGTGTAGAGATTGGCAACCGGTATACCTTGGAAGAAGCTTTCCTGAGGGCACAGACGATATTTATTATGGTAAATAGTTTGGTATCAAATAAAGAATTTGTCATCTTTTACTAAGATGTAATAATTGCATTAAAGGCACTGAACACATTTGGAAATTGTCAAAGACCAGTGTTCTCACTTGGTGTATCCCAACATATGCATAAAATAATAAGCCTGTGAAAATTGGGGCTCAATTGGTCATCGAAGTTGCAAGAAAATGATGAAAGAAAAAACACCCTTGTTGTGACAAATTTGTGTGCTTTCAGATAGGAATAAAAACTTCTCGCAAGAAGTTTTTATTATTTTAGTGAGAAATTACCTCTTTCTCAAAAACTTTGTTACTTCAGAGGGAGTCGTTTCCTACAATGTTTTATACTATCAACAGCTCTCTGTTGCTTGTTACCAAGTAAGTTTTTATGCTAATATTTGTTTTGAGTCATTACCAAACGTGTACGATACCTTTAAAGATGAAGAATAAATGTTTACACTTTATCCACAATTGGGCTGATGTGCGACAAGCACTTTATACTCGGAAAAGTTTGTCGTTTGGCGGTGCCCGAATTGGTGGCTACGGCTATGACTGGATTGTCGCATCATTTCATTTATTCTGGTTGTGAAGCCAAGGATTCCCAGAAAAGCAAACTTAATCACTGCACTAGCCAAGAACCCAATGGAGAGAAGACAAGGAAGGAAGTTTCAGTTTTAGATGTGGGAGGAAAACCCCAGAGAATTATTCCAGAGAAATCCCACGCAGTCAGGTAGGGACTGAAAACCCAATCCACATAGTGCCCCCGGCGTGATTCGAATCGGGGTCCTAGAGGTGGAAGGCGAGGAAAGATACCACTACGCAAACCAGACCACCCAGACCACCCAATCATGCCTTGAACTTGCAACACTCTTAGCAACGGTCATAGCCGTAGCCGACAATTCTACAATATTACCCCCCCCCCAAAAAAAAAAAAAAAAAAAGGAGGGAGGGAGTGGGTCGTAAAATGGGACAAAATAATCAGTAAAGGAGGTGACATATCTATAATAACCTACCCCTTGCTGGCCGTCCACGATAACCTCAATTGAACCTGTACCATCATCTAGAATTAGCTTCATGCAGTACCTGTACTTCAGCAATGGAGCATCGCCTGAAAAAAACAAACAAACAGACAATCATTTCATTTTATTTTCTTGTAACACACTCCAAGGAGGCACAAGGTGTACTGCTATTCTCAGATTTTCTACACTGAACCCATACACCCCAACCAAGAACAAGTTCGCGCAAGGACCGATGGTTAACTAGTTGTTGGTTAGTGACGTACTAAAGGCAAGCGCACTTTAACTGCGACTGACTGACTCTAGTTCCTAAGCAGCTCTATATGAACTTAGGATCCTGACGACATCAGTGTTTGTACACATCACATTCATTTGTGAAAATAAACTCATACCTGGGACAGCTGCTTCTGGGCTATCCTCATCAGTGGGAGCACACTTTGGGCAGACGTAGTACACCTGGTCCCCTAGGGCTGGGTCCGTCCCTTCCTTGTCAAGTCCGGTCGGCATGTCTGCATGACTAACCAAAGTCATTCCCTGACGGTTCAGCAGTAATGCTTGTGTCAGCGTCAATTCTGTAAAACAAATTTTTTTGAAGTAAGTGGCATTTTGCCGGGTGGAAAAATAAGCACAAGTTAATTTTTAAAAAAATGATAACAATAACCTCTAGCAGAAAGCGAAATGCACTTTCGCATCTACCATTTCCGCAATTTTGGGAGTCGATTCCTTTGTGTACATTTTGACTCCCAAAATGGTGTACAGGATCGTCGCATCTAAGTGTGCTGCGCGTTGTGCAAGGGGGTCAATAGCGTTTTTCACACTCGAAGGGGTTCCCAAAGCGCTCAAGAGGAGTTTAACCCAGTGTTCTCCCCATGCACAACTAACGGGCTAATACGCGATTGCGGCCGATATGCAAAATATTTGTAATATTTTTTATTATATATATATATATTTTTTTTGGGGGGGGGAGAACTTCAGATCAATTTCACAATATCATAAAGAAACCATTTAGAATGCCCCAGATTGCACAGTAGGGCTTTTAAAACCCAAGATAAACACCAAGTAAAGAACGCTGTAAGGACCTCGTTTCAATTCAGCATGCTCATGCCAAACTTCCAAAATTTTGCTCAAGAATGCCCCACAGTTTTCAAAAATCCACTGCAACTTACTATCAATTTCCACTCGGATCTTCTTCCTCCTTTTGATTCCCTCTACCCCACCTTCGTCATCGCTACTGCTGGGCATCTCTGCTGTAATAGTCAGCCCATGAGAAGTCGTCACCGTCATTCTCTTTTCCGATTCCTTTGTCGACGTGGACGTCCCCGCCAGATTCTCTCTTTGGTTGGACGTCCCCGCCAGATTCGCTCTCTGGGTGGACGTTGCGGGGTGTGCATTCTCTGAAGCGTAGCGCTTCTTAGCGTTCAACTGTCTCCCCCTTGGATTGACCGGTCTCCCGGGCGAGCTCTCCATGGATGAGGATTCTCCTGTCTCCTCCGAGTGCCGACTACGAGTCACCACTCCGACGCTACTCTCAGCGTTTGTGAATCGACCACTCCTCTGGGCTTTACTCCTGGTTTGGACACCACGGCTTCCCCCGCGTTCCGTCAATCTATCACTTTCCTGTAAACTGGTTCTCTGTCTCTGATTAAACTCCTCCTTCTTAGCCTTGCTCTCTTCTGAACCATGTCTGGATTGTATTGGTTTTGTATTTATGGTGGACGGTACCCTGCATCTGTTGTTTATGGATAACAAAAAAAATGTTCCAAAACAATACTGGGACATTTTTATGAATTGTTAAAAAAACCTTGAACACACCCCTTGCATATGACGCCACAAGCCCAAAACAGTCCCCCTCACTGAGGTCAATGAAGAGCTATCATTGGCTGAGAGTCGTGCGCAGTGCGTACATGCGTCACAATTCCATTGTTTGACATCAAAGATGGTGGCAAATGCAAGTTGTCTATTAGTTTTTTGCCCTGTTTGTATAATGGAAATTTTTGTTCTGAAAAACAGGAGGAGAGGGAATCTTTTGGTTCTGTTCTTACGATTGATTATGTTCCTTTTAACCACTAATCGACGGAATTTTTTCTGTGCTCATCCGCGGGATTAATTTGTTCGTAATTTCCAGAATTTCATTTTATTTTTCTAAGACTATCGTTGTTACAATGATACCATGAATTAACCAAGTGAAGAGAACAAATGTTCTCATATAATGTTTCAGGATTTCTTCTTCTGTTTGTGAGAAAATGTGGCTTTTGTTCACCATGAAACGGCCAAACCTTGGCCGTAAGCCGAGGCCGAAAAATCAGCCATGGCATGCTGGAATCTCGGACTTACCTCCCATGAGGAATACAATAGTGGCAGCCTATCAATCTCTCATAATCCTCGTTTGTCCAACAACAGAACTAAGGGCTGGAATTGGGGATTATACAATAACCCCCAGAAAAAGGGAGATTTGGAGCACGAAATTCCAGTACCCTTTGTTTCTCCTCGTTACGGGGCAAGCAAAGCGTAACATGCACTGTGCGAGCTACACAATGGAATGCCATGGCGTGTTTACAAGCCATCCATGGGCATCCCTTGATCACTTAAAAAAAAAAAACCTTTTCAACAGTCTTTCATTTGGCTGTACGTAAAAGTTTCGCTTGTACACATCTCTTCCAGCATTCACCATGGTTATTAAGTATTCTTTGCAGCAAAGAAATTTTGGCGCTAACCTTCTAAGCAGAAAATGTGGACTGCAAGCGCAGAATTCCATGATAAGCAGAGCCATGAAAATCGGGCCCAAGTTTAAATGAATGCTGCCGACTCACCTGAATTTACACATGGAGCAGCGTAGATGAACAAAGTCTTTGGTGTCATTGGGGACATAGTCGGCCACTTTGGCTCGGATGCGGAACTTGTTTGGCGATTCCGACTGGATGACATCTCGAAGGCTGGTTATCTTCTGGTTGAAGTGGTAGTTAATCACTGGCAGATCAGAGAGAGACAAAGGAATTTGTTCTTTATTTCAAGATGTTTTATTTTCCAATCCAACAGAGAATTATCATAACAATAACAAAGAACAGTAAGAGGGAAATTGGAAATGGGGGCACAGCCAGAAAAACCAAAGCTTGTGGTAGGTATGCCTGTACAAACAAAAACACAAATGGACTAACATTAAACAAGTACAGTGTGTGAGTAGGTTTGATATTTACCCAGACAGAATAGACTCTTTTGTGATCTAAAGTGGCTACAGAGGGATGCAACTTATAACAATACATAGGACAAGGCGAGTTGGTTCAATTAACAATACATAAGAAACCATTTCTTAACGACCATGTACAGTTTATGGGTGACTGGGTGACTGGGAATCCTCGATTGGGGATGTTTAAACTGAATCGGGATAAAATATCGTTGTGTCGGTACAAACAAGGTAGTAAATTCTAAAACTTGCATTACGTGTAATCGCTACTTTAGAAATACACCCTTGTTGCACTGACAAGGCGATGTAACTTTTGCGTAGTTACACATGTACATAAGAGACGGCAAACACCCATACACAATTCTGAATGAATGTGTATGGCACAATGGTACCTGGGCCCAATTTCATAGAGCTGCTTAAGCAGAAAATATTGCTTTAAAATTGTCTGCTAAGCAGAAATGAGCAGGATACCAGTTACACATTGTACATGTGGCATGGAAGTTTGGCTGATAACCTTATTCTGGTAAGCATAATTTTGTTGTGCTTAGCTACTTGTTGTGCTTAAGCAGATCTATGAAATTGGGCCCAGGGTTTGTTCATCTGGAGTTTGATACACAAAAGCTTGCCCCGAACCATCTGACATAGCGATTGTCTATATAGTCTGAAGAATTCAAATTTAAGCGGTAACTTATGACTAAGCAAATCATTGTACCAGACATTATTCAGATCTAACTCGCACATGGCTAATTAGACTGATACAAGTCTTTCCTGTGTAGTATTGAGCACAGCAAGATGCTAGTGTCCCCCACATGGGTAACACTGTGGATATATTTTGTATATCGTATATATATCGTATATATATCGTCACATGTTTTTAGAAAAACGCGTTTGAAGTTGAACTATTTTTCAAACTGCTGTTTTGAAGCCTGCTGAATTGTTTTACTTTTAAATTTTACCACCAAAATAAATCTGACTTCTTCAGACATACTGAACTGTCAATATGCTTTTCAATCTTGCAACTATTTTTGATGAGTTATCAATTTCTAAACAATTTCGTCACTTCATGAAAATGAACACAATTTTTTTTTTGAGAAAACGCTTAACTTATCGGTCAATAAATTAGTTGGTTCATGAAATGCAGCAAATTCCGAAGTCATACTACGCTTGTTTGGCACCATGCTATGTGTTTCAATAGATCAAGTGGTAAATCTTGATTCGCCACTTTGTAAAAACACAAAATGGCAAATCTAGTGATTCTTCGGTCATGCTAATAAGTGTAATTACGAAACCATTTCGTGTTCGGTCCTGAAACTTGCTGAAAATATTAACAGCAATGAGTCACGAATTTGTCAAAAAAACAATTTACCAAATGTTGTGATTTTCTACACATTCGTCGGTTTGTGAAAACAGTGACAATATAGTTGCTACAGTGTGCAGGGCTAAATGAATTGGTTTATTGATAGGGGAGTAGAGAATTCTCCAAAGAACTGATGATATTTACCTGATGCTGGTCGCTGCATGCAAATGCTTGGAGTTCCAGTTCTCGCTTGCCTTCTTGGAGAGTCCGCTGGTCTGGTACCTGGTGTTGACTGATTAGTTGTAGCTGTACTTGCAGTCTGGATGGCCGCAGTCTGGATGGCCGCAGCTCTGATGCTGTTGCTCCTTTGCAAGTTTTTGGCAATCTCGTTCATGCGTCTGAGAATGAAAAAAGTTCAAAAAGGTTCGAAAGATTGCCTTTTTGGGGCCACTCAGAATAACCAATGCTAAAAAATTCGAATAAGGTTTGACCCACCCACCCACTCACCCCAAAGTTTTAGTTTTAAATGTCGACACACTATATATTATATACCCAATACACTGAAGAACATATGCCTGAAATGAAGCAGGTAGTTTAGATCAATGCTCTCCAAGCTCAGGACTTTTCAACGGCTTTTCCTGGCTTCCAAAATGCAACTTTGTAAGTGAAAAGGAAGAGGAACTTTAGCCATGTCCCCATCAGGCATTAGTACTCCAGCATGGTCGAGCGATAAAATAGTGACGTCATCTGAGAAGGGTCTAATGTGAAACTCCCGATGGATAGTTAGTCTTACTTGATCATATCCTTGACCTGTTTCTCCTTGTCCGGCCTCAGGAGGATGACCCCACGCCCGTAGGACGTTCCTCTGTGTAGGACGAGCTCAACAATACCCTTGTCTTCTTGTTCCGGTTCCCTCCAGCTGACTGCATGCAGGTTGCACAACTTAATGAACTGCCCAGGCTGAGAGAGGAGAGGGTTACCAGTTAATCCTTTCATGCACCATTTATTTAAGTGATAAATTGATCAAAGGGACACATTAATTGTTTACTAGGTTTTTGTTTTAGATAGATAGAGTCCTCATGTGAGTGGGGAAAAAATTGCAAGTCTCTAACCTCACGTTAAAATGGTGTAAATTGCCATTGTATTTGATACCCTTCTAGTGCAATATTTGTCAATATCCGAAACATCTGATGACATCATTCTGAGAAAAATGGGTCTCTACTTTTTTGTACGGGGATATTTGGTTCATAACTGACTTTTTCAGGTGAAATTTGAAACATTACCTCATTGAATTTCAACAACTAATGGATCTTTACATTCCAAGGAGGAATTTTTCGTCAGTCATAAGGTCAAATTTGAGGCCGTTTTGATTGAATATTATCGTAAGTCAGTTATGAACCAAAACATCCTCACACAAAAATATAGAGACCCATTTTTCTCAGAATTACGTCATCAGATTTGTTTTGATGTTGACAAATTTTGCACTGGAAGGGTATCGAATGCAATGGCTATTTACACCATGTTAAAGTGAGGTTAGAGTCATAATTTTTTCCCCACTCACATGAGGACTTTACCTATTGGAAAATGAGTTCATCACAAAATTGAATTGTCATTTCCTTTCCTCTATAATTTATATTTTCATTGAAGTGCTTTTTTAAATGACTTGCTTTACCTTCAGCAATTTTCCAGATTCCATATGGTTGTCATACAGTGAGACGTCCACACTCAGGCCTTCTGCCTTATCGACCAGGGTTTGTTTTTGATTGACCACGGTGGCCTCGCTGATGTCCATGACACGTGTAAGTCTGAAAGTGAAAACAAAAAAAACTATTAATAAAATTTCAGTTCCTTCTCACACTCTGGCCAATCACTATGGAATGAACTACCTCCCAATCTCCAACAAGTCACTACATATACCAGCTTCAAAACTCATTTGAAAAAATGTTTTTGTGCTGAAATTTTCATCTTTGTAGCGCATTGTAGGCCCACTTGCTTCTGCATCTCTCCTGCACCAGGAGTGTCTTATAGACGGACATGGCGCATTATAAATGGCAACTTTTATTATTATTATTAACATCAATTAAATTATTATTATTATTAGCTCCTTACTGTCGTTATTGAAAAACTAGGGAGAACACTATCATAGAGCTATTACATGTATTTGGTTTTACCCATCTAGCGATGTGTGTAAAGCACTGTATACATTCCCGAGTCCTGTGAACAAAATCCAAGGGCATATTACTCGGGTGGGATTTGAACCGTAGCCAACTCTAGAGCAGATGTCACACCACTAGACCATCGAGATTGTTCGGGTGCCTAGAGGCAGTTCGAATCCTACATCCTTTATCCCCGATGCAAATTTAACATCTATTTAATCATAGCGCTAAAGAGCTCAGTTGATAGAGCACCGGCTTGTAAATCCGGAGGTTGCACGTTCCAATCCTGTTCCTGTAATATTTGTCTTGCTCACCCAAATTTAATTTAAATTGAGCCAGTCAGTTTCCCTTGTGGTTTATAACATGAGGAGGGCACTCACACAAACAAAGTATTTTTTAAAAGCACTTTTATTTTTCTCTGCGGGCTCAAACGGAGTTTACAGTGCTTATCACACTAGGTGCAAAAGTAAAACCTAAACTGTGTATTTATGTCCCCGAGGTACACCTATTAAAGGTAGGGTCATCGTTTGGTTTTCGTCAACGTAATGGTGACGTCACTATTTTATCGCTCACCATGCTGGAGTTCATCACTCACACTCGTTACTAGACATGATGTTCTTCTTACTTAAGTCCGATTTCTGATTTTTGGGGCCCTTAGAAAAATTCGTCAAATTGTAACAAAATAGCCTGAAAAGTCTTTCAAAGCCGCTACCATGTGTAATGTCAGCCCTTGTGAACAAAATAATTGTCCTACTTTTTTTCCCAAGGGCCAAATTATCATCCTTTGCAAGAACTTCATGAACATGTGCTATGAAGCACAACGCTGGATGGCTCTACGTATCGTTCATGTACGTAGTACTCCAGAACTTCCAACGTTACTCTAGAAATGTGACATCATTGAGAAGGCTCCAAAGTGGTGTCTTTCATTGTAAAATGTTTAAAAAGTAATTGGATAACTCACATCATTCCAAATGAGATATGATAATGTGCAACATCAAATTCAAATTCAAACCCCCCCCCAAAAAAAAAGAAAGAAGAAAATTGAATAAAATAAAAATTTAAGAGCAAACCTACCCTCTTATTTTGGTGCCATCCCAAACTTTGACTACAACACACGATGCAGCGGGTAGTACAGCCACAGAGATCACCTGACAGGCCAGATCAATGTACTGGCCGGAGTAGCACTTCTCCAGGGTACAGTAAGGATTATCCAGAGTCAGTTTGGTACAACGGGTTGACCAAAGCCTCAGCTCCTTGACCTGGGGGGGAGGGGGTCAACAAACGATGCAGGTCAGTGAATATGTGATCCAGTAACTAGACGACAATACTTATTCTAGTCATTCTGAAATCAGCGGTTAGCTTGGCCGGATTCGAACCCACAACCTTGTGATTTGCAAGTCCTGCAGTCTGGCCACTGGACCATGGTGACAGTGGTCTGCTGCAGTCATGTATCTGCATCGGCTAAAGTCTTGCTTTTGCACAACCTCCCGACTTTATGTCAGACTTGGTATAATACATGTATTTGTTCTGCAGAAAACGAGCACCTTGGCACCATACCAGGATGTCATGCCCGAGCAATTTAGAGCATCAAATTCAAGTTCTGGTGGTTTAGTCATCGGGGTGTGGGTTCATGACACCTGTGTCCTTGAGCAAGATACTTTACTATAACTGCTTCTCTTCACCCAGGGGTATAAATGGGTACCTGCGAGGGTAGAGGTTGATATTGTGTTTGAAAAGCCTTCAGAGCCCCTCGGCAGCTCAGGTCTGTATACTCCCCAGGGAGCTGAGAAAGATTAAAGAAATGTTATTGGCCCAATGACCAGGGCACTAATGTTAAGCGCATTGATATGTTATTGTAAAATGTACAATATAACAACTGGCTATTATTATATTATTGTATTATTATACCAACCCTTTTTGTGTCTTCATCTGTCATGGTGAAGTTGGAGGTGGAAGCTCGTGGTTCAAGAGCCTCATTGAGACCCCCGTCGAATACAAGACACTGGAAGCCATGGCCTTTCTGCCCCTGTACATTGCCGCTGAACTCTGTAATCTGTTAAATACCAGGATGACGGTTTTAGATCGGCTGGTGTATCTTTCAATGCCACATGAATGTCAATAGATAATTCCCAATAGACGCCGTCTTTACGGGCAACTTGGGTTTTGGCTTAGAGTTGCATCAAAGCGTTCAAATTTTTCTACGCAGCCAAGTGGTTCACCAACCAATCATGAAAGGCATTGAATTAAACTCCTGCATGCAGCTAACGGTATTTACGCATTTATAAACTCATAGTTGAGCATTCAAAAATAATATATTATTGCCCGTAAAATGGCCAACACAAAACGTTGTTATTGCAAGAAAAAGAGGAAAATACTAGAACACAAAACTTAGATCAGTGTGTTTTTCAGCTTTCTCAAGCTCTGGTATATCTGATCAGCAGACTGTGGGTTCGAGTTCCGGTCATTTCACTTGTGTCCTTAAGCACGATACTTAACCATTATTGCTGCGTCATTCGGATGGGACGTAAAGCCGTTGGTTCTGTGTGCTGTGTAATGCACGTAAAAGAACCCAGTGCATTTATCATAAAGAGAAGGGATTCGCCCCGGTGTTCCTGGTTTGATCGGCAGCATGTTGCGCCACAGCACCTTGTAAACCATTACATGGTGCTATGTAAAGGAAAAGGACTAATACTTCAAAAACGTAGCTCCGCATACGTTCCAGGAAAAAAATACTGAGTGCTTTGATATGCCCATGGGGTGTGATAAAGCACTGTATAAGACCTCAGTATTATTATTATTATTATTATTATGGCACTAAACAAGAAAATAAAGGAGGGAATCAGCTGAGAAGTTGCAAACCTGAATAACATTATTTTGTGACACTTAAAGGTTAAAGATCTCAGAAATATAGTACGATGGGCCATTATCACGAGGGGGGGAGGGGGTGTTTACAAATGAGGATTTTCTTTTGAGAGATCTATTTACTTCTAGATATAGACGATGTGACCTATGACGTCACTCAAAAACCATAACATGATGCGCGCGCATGTCGCCGGGCAAAACGTCTGTGTACTTGACAGCCAGCTAGAAAGTACACAGACTCTTACCATGAGTACGTGTCTTCTTGCCCGGCGGAACATGACTTGGACAGTGTTTTGTCAAGAGAGGGCGGTTTGAATGTAAACAGAGGTCACATCGTCTATACATTCAACTAATTTTAGACACTTACTTTTAGGCGATGGAAGCGCACTATGTCCCCGATTGAATGGATTTGAGGTAGTGATTCGACCTCGTCACAGAACAGCTGGCACCGTAACCCGCGATGGTCGTCATCAAGACTGGGGTCAATCAAGGTCACCATCATGCAATAGTCTGTCGACAGGTTAAAGAGGAAGTCCATTCATTGTATTTTGAAGGAGTTAATTAACTCTGGTTTTCAAGTAAAAAAACACAACAGAAACTGACAAGGTAAATTTTAAGTAGTTTGGCGTCGAACAAAAGAAAACTTGACTAGAGCGGAACTTGAACCTGCAACCTCTGGATTTAAGTGTGAAAGATGGAGTGTTCCATTCAACTCCGCTTCGCCTCAATGAATGGAACATTCCATGTTCTGTATCCTATGCCAGGTCTGGAATTTCATCTTTGAGAGGGCAAGGTCATTGTCATTTTTCAAAGGGCACTTCCATTGGAAAATCTTAAAGTCTACGGGAACCTTTTGAATGGGCACCAAGACCATGCCTAGGGGCAACAGAGGCCAATGTCTCTGCGGCCTCCATGTAATTCCAGGCCTGCTATGCTACATGTGTATAGGGGTAGGTCAATTGGTAATTCTTAACAATGGAGTGGTTTTCTTACCAGGTCCCTTCGTCTTATAGGGTGGCTTGAAGAATTTAACAACCCCAAAGATGTTCACCTTGAGAGCCACCTTCAGGTCCTTGAGAAGGGTGTAGGTGTAGCTCAGCTGAAACAGGTCAAGGAAATCAACAGGATTATGGGTAATGAGAAAACAAAAATCAATCACCGCTCTGTTTTACGATCGAAATCAACTTTTGGGGAGCCAAGTGTGTCAAAGGTCAGAGAGTGGTTGTCTCTCATTGGGTTATTCCATTATTCCATTTATATGCACTTATATCAAAGTGAGGAAACGAGGTGGCCGACCTGTGGACTCTGGTCTATCAAGAAGGCTTTTTTGGGGGTAATTTAGGTGAAAAATAAAATACCTTCGAGGGTGAGCCTTTTGGTACTGTCCATGGGTCCATAGCACTACCCGCTGTTGTCACCTTACTCTGATCTCCTACATTTCCGCCTGTGACAGCCGACGTACTGCTGTTGGGTGGAGCGGAGGTCCCTGAGGGACCAGCTCTTGAAGACGACCCCTCCTCTTCGCTGCTTGTGCTTCTGATGATGAGGGAGGCAGGGCAGACTGTTGTCGCTTCTGGAAACAATCTGGATCGAGGACTCGTCTTATTTCGTCTCCTAGGATTGTTACTGACTTGTGTTTTGGGTGGTTTTTGTTTCTTGGCCGGTATAACCTGTAAAAACATCAAACAGTTGTTTTCACTAAACCTACTTTGAAGTTACTAATGATAGGTTTTGTCAAAATTTAATCCAGGACAGGTAGTCGGATAACAATTCTCCAATGTCAAATTTTTGTTGGATTTCCGTCGGACTGTATTTCTATGAGAGACATGGGTTTACTTGCTGAAAGGCCTGCACACAGTTCTTCGATGAACTAAAGACAAGCCATATGCCAATGCACCCCACTGAGCGCTCTGCGGTTTGACTGGCTGATTAAATGTAGTATAAATAAACTTGCGGTTTTGGAGAGATCTGGAAGGTCTGGAGGTCATTTAACTAAGATGTGCCTTAAACCATCTCAGCTCCCTGGGGAGTATACAGCCTGTGCTGCCAAGTATGTAGCGCACTAAGCTAAATCAATCAACCACAAGAACCATCTCTGCCCTCACAGGTACCCAGTTACCCCTGGGTGATGAGAAGCAATTATAGTTAAATGTCTTGCTCAAGGACCCAAGTGTCACGACCAGGATTCGAACCCACACCCTGATGACTCATCAACCATAACTTGAGTCCAAACTGCTAGGCCACGACACGCCAACTTTGAATACTACTACAGTGATGGTCTGTCACTTACCCATACTAATGGTTTACTCTTGGAACTGTCAACGTCAATTTGGCATGGATGGATCCCATCTCTCTTAAACGAGGAAGACTTCTTTATCATTGCTTGGCATATTACGACAGTATCCTTTGGAAAAGAAAACAAAATCATGAAGCACAACCTATGTAAAGGTAGGGTCATAGATTAGTTAATAATCCAATAAGGAATGGCCTTAAAAGCTTACTCGGTAAGAAGCACTGCAGCTGTTAACAGTTTTGAGAAAAGATTCCCTTCAAAGTAATATGGTTTGGATAATTTTTCACCCAAAACATTTGAATCCGTCAGAGAAACCTTCATGCATGAATTGTTTCTCAGATTTCTGAGGGTTGACTGAAAATTCAATATGTTGACAAAAAGCAATCTATGACCCTACATTGAAATTGAAAAGAAATTTCATTTTCTCTTTAAACGAGGTCGTATCCTGAGACACAGAACCTGAGAAACAAAACTTGAGAAGCAAAACCTCAGATATACATGTAAGTCCTCAGATCAAATACCTTGGAGGCAAAACCTGTGGTCTAATGGAAATGTTAATATTTGGTTCTTGCCCGTACACCGATGTGTATTAAGGACCGTATACTCAGTACTTTCCCGCCACACATATATCACTCGGGTGGGATTCAAACCCATGACCTTTGCCACGCTAGAGCTATCTCTCACCACTAGACCACTGAGCTAGCCTGGGCCCAATTTCATAGAGCTGCTTAAGCAGAACATATTGCTTTACAATTTCCTGCTAAGCAAAAATTTGCAGGAGACCAGTCACAAATGGCACATGTGAAATGGTCATTTGGCCGGTAACCTTATTCTACTAAGCATAATTTTGTAGTGCTTAGCTACTTTTTGTGCTTAAGCAGCTCTATGAAATTGGCTAGAGGCAGTTCAAATCCTATGTTTAGCAGTGGGTACTGCAAACAATTTCATAGATGCTAATTTTGCCTCGGGAAATTTTCTTGAAGTTCTTAGAAATTGTTGACATTCACGAGTCTTCAAACTCTACAAAGACTTTCACACTTACTGCATTATTGAACTGAATAAAGTCTTCTGCAAAGGCACCGGTCAGGAAGAGATTTATCCTGCATGGAGGCTGAGAACCCTTCCCTGCCTCCTCCTCCTCCCCCTCCCCGTCCTCCTCCTTCTCCTCCTCAAGAACCAGTTTCATCCTCTTGTACGTTCCATCTGAATACAGGGTATACTTTGTGTTGATCTTGCACTGAATGGAAACAATTAGAGATTGTTAACCTTAACTCTGTTGAATGAACTCTCATTACAAAACTTATGAGAAAAACATTCTTTATATTAGTGTCCGAACTAAGTAAGACAAAACAAACTATTAATGCCTAGGAAAAAAAGGTTGTTTTACTTTACTGAAAATAATTCCTCACGAAAAAAGTATTTTTAATCCTGAAGCAAACTGGTTAAAAAGAGATGAATAACAAACCCCAACAGGGTTCTCTCCACGTTTTTTCCACAACTGTGGGGCATTCTTGACCCAAATTTTTGGATGTTTGCCCGGAGTATGCTAAATTGAAACAAGGTATTTGAAATGTTTTCTACTTGGTGTTTATCTTGGTTTAAAAAGCCCTACTGTGCAATCTGGAGCATTCTATATGGTTTTCACTTTATGTTTTTTTTGAAAATATATTTTTTTAAATGTTTTTTTTGGGGCGTATCGACCAAAATGTGCACGAATCTGCACGCAAATCGCGCGTATTAGCTTGATATGCTAGCTTGTGCATGGGGAGAACCCTACCCGAGTTCAACAATCCGTGGCATTTTTCAGTCTTACCTTGATGTATTTCTGATTGAAGGAAGTGTCAGTCTGTATCTCATGCAAAAGCAGCCTCTTCATTCCTGAAAGTGACGGCTCATCAGATATGTCTGACAAGACACCAACGACAGACAAGGCCATAATTCCTGAACAATCACACAAACACAAAGTCAATTAAAATATTAAAATCGTGTCTTGACAGGGATTTTGTGCACGTGCTGATTTTTGTTTGCTGTTTCAAACTACATTTTGTAAGTGGCTTTGATTTTAATTCTTGAGCCTTAATATTACCATTGACATCGTCATTAAAAATGTACCATCCATCGGCAAAACAACGTTTTTGGATGATTTAACTGCCGCCGGAAAAAAATCTACTGTGTAAAAAAAATATTCCTCTCGAGCAGTTGATACATTGGCAGTAAATAAGGAAGTTAATTATTGAGTAAGGTCAAGTAGGTAAGAATATTTGGAAGGAGAAAAGGTGGAGCCAGTGGAGGTCAGCGCAGCAAGTTTGCCCTATATATAATTAAACAGTGTAGATTAGCCGCTAGTTGAGTTGTGGTAATTGTAATCCTCTCCAGGGTTTACCCGTAACTTTTTCAGTGACTGGCCAGCAGGACCAGTTACATGTAGCTTGTCCTTTTCACTTGTCCACCAGCTTTTTCACTGGTCCATGGTTCATATATTCAATATGAATGTTTTTCAACACTGAACTAGCCAGTCGGAATGACTATGAGTGACTGACTCACTGAGTAATGACTAGTATGGTATGAAAATAAGTAATCAACTTCACGGCGCTCCATTCTAATTCTTTATAAAATTTCGAACAACCATTGGTTTTTCCGCGGTGTTCACAGTTTGCGCCCGAGCTATCCTGACTGCTCAAATTTTAAAAGCATGCAAGGAATAAAAGTTTGCGCTGTAAAAGAATGGCACACCGCGCAAATTTTAAAAATTGCAATTTTCAAAGATTGCGCCCAACACTCCTACCACCACAGTTATTTAACCGACGCATTAGCTTTTTATTAACCTTATTACTAGGCTAGCTACGCTTTTATTTTCTCATCCCAAAAATAAGAATTACTAATTGCATTCTTCTATTAATTCTAAATTAAAAACTGACCCCTACATTTGGACAGTATTTTTTATTTATTTTTCTAAATTTGTGGCTCCCGGAGTTTTTGGCTAAAATCATACAAATTTGTCGTTCCCGAAATTGCGGTACGGCAAAATGAAAATAGCTTTTTGAGATGGTTGTTGTCGTCACCGTAACAACACACTGCTGTAACTGTTCAGTAGGTCTTTTGGCAAGAATAAGGAATAATGTGAAATTGAAAGACTTCTTACCTTCTCTTGAAATTGAAGACGACCCGTTACGTTATGTTGACAAGTTTAAAAAGTGCGCCCCCAATGTCCACTGTCAGCTGCAGCAAATAGTCAGATACCGTTTTTATGTTTCTGTTTTAACTCTATGAATATTAACGAGACTACTGGGTAACGAACTGTTGAAAGTTTCAAACTAGCCGTGTATTCAGGAAAAATAGAATCCATGCAGTTAAAGGCGGTAAAATTTCTGTGTCTACCCTTCCTATTGAACCATGGAGGTAGAACTAATTCTACTCAATGATTGAACGAATTTCTTACAATGTCGGGTAGTTTTCAATATTCTTATAAAACATCTCACTGAGTATACTAGAAGGCATGCACAATAAGATTATTGGGGTCACCAAATAGTGAGTAATTTTATTCCATAAACTTATATACCATTCTACTGGGCACACTTAATTTTGGAGGACTAAATAGACCTTTCTTTTTGTTTACAGAGATTCACCAGCATTTTGTATGGAAGGCCTTGAGTAGCTAAAAATATATAAACTGGCCCGGCAAAAAAAAATACCCTTTTTGAAAAACCATTACAACTTCTTTATGAAGAACAAGTTTACCTTTTGTTTTGGATACTGAATTTTATGTATCAGTAATGAGTATTAATTTGATTTACATTTGCATTATTGGTCACAATAACAAACTACAGTGGAGGCCACCCGTACTTTTGCCAACAGGTTGGCAAAACTCGCGGCTATGACGTTGCAAAAGAAAGGTCTATAGGCCTATACCTAATTGGCCGCTGGTACACTCCATTTTATATCATGACATAGCACACACCGAGGGTCTGTACACGTTTGGTAATGACTCTGAAAATTAATGGCAATAAAAACTTACTTGGTAACAAGTACAGCAGCTTTGGATAGTATAATGCATTTTGAGAAACTTTTCGAAGTACTGCGGTTATGGAAAAAGATATCACTTTTTATCCCCCAAAAATTGAATCTGAGTAGCATTACTGCAGTAACGTTTCTCAGATTGTTTAGTATTCCAACTGCAGATTATTCTTCTTGCGTGGACATAACCGCTCCAGATTTTCGGGAAAAAACGCTACAACCTTTTGAAATGAAATCACAGGTTAGTTTTTTGGTATATATCTACAACTATATAGGATTGAAACTTTGACAAACAGAGTGAGTTCCAATTAGTAAACACCAATAACATCTGAAATGGTGCAAGCTGTAGCATAGAAACTGACTTGGTAACGAGCAACGGAGAGCTGTTGATAGTACAAAACATTGTGAGAAACGACTCCCTCTGAAGTAACGTATAGTTTTTGAGAAAGAGGTAATTTCTCACTAAAATAATGAAAACTTCTTGCAAGAAGTTTTTATTATTCTATCTGAAAGCACACAAATTTGCACAACAAGGGTGTTTTTTCTTTCATCATTTTCTTGCAACTTCGATGACCAATTGAGCCCAAATTTTCACAGGCTTGTTATTTTATGCATATGTTGGGATACACCAAGTGAGAGCACTGGTCTTTGACGATTTCAAAACGTGTACGATGCCTTTAAGGACGATACCACTGAGCACACTTAATTATTGAGGTGGCTAAATTGGCATACTAACTAATACCTATTTAGCAGCTACAATGCACGCCATTTTCTATCATGATATACGTCAGCGGTATAGCACTATTAGTTTACAAAATAATGATATGACGGAGTCGCCATAAAGTAAATGTAGGCCTTCCCTTCATGTGGCCTTTTTATCATGTTGCATGAATAATGAAACTATATTCAACGAAATGAAAATGATCATAACAACAGTCAAATGAAACTTAATGGAATACAAATAACGCTTACTTGGGCTTTGCTACAGTATCATTACTTCAGATAAATTATATTAAATAAACACTATAAAAATGTCATCAATTCATAATTATTTACTAATAACTTACAAATGTTTTTGAGCGCTAGTAGACAAAATGCAAGTTTAATAAATTACGCGTTACTATTTTTTTATAATGCGCGGATTGTGCAGAGGGTGAGGTGTTAACAATGACACTTTTATTAGTGTGAGTGGATGGTTTTAGTGCCAGGGTAAAGTTGAAGCGGTAAGTGTGAGGGTGGGAGTATACTGGGCTCGATTTCACAAAACACCAAGATTCATTTTAAGATGGGTTGTCAATTATTACCACAGTGATTTGCATTGTGACATCACACTTTGCTATGCAATTAAGAATCTGATCCATCTTGACTCTTTGTGAAACCGAGCCCTGGTGTTGTGATCGTGTCCACGGTTAATATGTGCATTAGTTTTGCTTGCGAATCTCTCCACGTATAAACACGCATTCTGTCTATTTGCGCTTGAGTTTCCAAAACATCTTTGAGTTGGGCTATGTGACTTATTGAGCAATGTGTAAAGTTGATCTCATTGGTCTAGATGAAGGGCCCATAAAGGGCTCATTAATCGTGGTAGTTGTAACCAGAGTCAAAAGGCCAATCCAAAAACTAGATTGGAGAAGATTTTGTCCGGCTGTTTACCAATAACAAACAAATTTTACTACAAACTTTTTTGTTCATAACTGAAAATATTAAACATGAGCATTTCTTGCGATGATTTCTGAGAAAAAACATTGCCATGGACATTAAGCTAGGCCTATAAGAGTTCCTTAATTGACGTTTTGTAATACATGTTGGTACAGCATAAAATTATGTTTAAGTACATGTAGGCATAACAAATAATTCTCCATTTGCAAAGAATGTGACTAATGTTCCCCTGTATTTAACTTTTTTTTTACTTTCTACATGTTCACTCATTTTTAATCAAACTGTTTTGGCAAGCAAAAATGCCCCATAAATTGCGCTTACATTACACAACAGGGCCAAATTTCACAGAGCTGCCACAGCACAAGTAGCTAAGCACACAAAAAAAGCTCACCAGAATATGGATACCAGCCAAAGTACAATTTCCACATGTCCTTTTCGTGACTGGTATCCTGCATATTTGCTTAGCAGAAAGTTGTTGAGCAAAACATTCTGCTTAAGCAGTGCTATATGAAATTGGGTCCAGCTGTTTTGTGTGACCCCATATTTTGATTGTTTTTTTTTTTGCTCTTTACAAAAGCTGTACCATCATTAAAGTTGTATTCCTAATTACTCAGAATCCATCAAAATCCAAAGAGTATTGCACTTGAATGTAACGAATGTAATTTTTCTGTGATAAACCAACAATGCTTGTCATGAGGCCAGCCATGCCAATTTTATCAATGTGAGTACCGAGCTACATTGTGCAATATGATATTGGAGTTTGATGGATCCAAGAAAAGCCTATTGAGTAAACATTAGATTAAGGCCGTGTCAACGAATTGGCGGCTGTGGCTTTGGCTATGTGGCTTTGGCTATGTGGCTTTGGCTATGTGGCTTTGGCTATGTGGCTTTGGCTATGGCTTGATCGTCACGTTAACATGCGTACAAGCATGATATGGGGCCCATAGCAACACCCTTGGCAACAGCTGCAGCCATAGCCGCAGTCGCAAATTCGGACACGGCCCGTGAAAGCATGTCACACAGGGCAATTTTTTCAAGCAACATGGAGGCATCCGCTTGCACTGTATGCACAAGGAACACTTTGGCAGCACAAAAGACAATCTTCCAGCAAATGATGACAAAACTGTTATGTGAATGAATTTTCTTATTGGAGACTGCCTGAGACTGGTTGCCTGTAAATTGCCTCGTGTGGCCTTAAGATGGTCCTCTCTTTGAGTGTCTTCATACACAATAATTAAGGCGCCGTCATGGTCTAGCTTGTTTCAGTTGAACACAAGGGGAATCGTCTGGCTAGAGTTGACACGGTACAAATGTTGCCCAACATCCTTACAAACTTCAACAGATGAACTTGTAGCGGATAGTATCTGGCTAGACTTGATACAGTCCTTCAGCTGGTGGCACACACTCCAAAAAGCGTTAATTAGCCTCAAGGTTGGGTAACTCCATGGGTGTGTCATCTCCAATTAGGTCATCGTTTAAATCTGTGGAAAGTAAACAATTTTCAACGATTTTCATAAGAACTTTTAATACAAGTATCAGTTGTTCCGAGTCTGGATGCTATCATGTGCAAGAAAATTCTCTTCTAGCTCCAACCAGTTCAACTCCTTGAACACGCACACACAACATGATACATCATTACAGGTCTGTTTGTTTGTATGTTTTTTTGTGTATTCTAAAATAAAAATTGTTGCAAACTTGATTTCATATTTTCATGAAATTTGCCACCAGTTGGTTGTATGTGTTTATTGCAAACTAAAAAGGATGGGGATGAATGCATTCTTTCAAATCGACGATTTGGAACCTTCAAAAGTGATAATTCTCAATCATTGGGGCCTACCTCCTTTGATAAATTTATGGAATGAACCTTCTGCAGGGGCGGATCCAGGATTTTCCAAACGGGGGGCGTGAAAATATACCAAGCAGCAAAATCTTCCCTTCCCCATTTCTCCCCCCTTCTCTCTCTCTCCCTCTTTTTTTTCTTTTCTCCCTCATTTTCTATTTTTTTTATATGAAAAAGGGGGGGGGCGTGCGCCCCCCACGCCCCCCTGGATCCGCGCCTGTTCTGTTTGAAGAAAAGTTTCAGAATGAATTTTTATTCAAACTTACCTAGCGGTTTATTGTTGGCTCTCTCCATTTGTATTCTCCACCGATTTACATCGCAACAGGTCCAGTTGTATTCACCTCGACACAAGAAACTGAGGGGAATAGAATAGTAGGCGAAGACCAATTTGTCAATATGTAATTACACATTTTTGCGGAAAATTGCAAAAAAAGCCCACTTCTGTTGTTTCAGGGAGGGAGTAGTTTGTATGGATTGTACAAGCCGATTTTTTTTCAAGCAAGTTAACTGATTCTTAAGTTGGCTGGTCGTTCATGCTTGCTGTTTTAGAATCTCAAATGATACTACATATTTTGACCGCTGGTTACAATTGTCTTTACTTTTTTTGAGATTTGTTTGAGAGATTCCAAATCTGGTCGTTTGATGCATGTATCGTTTTTCCTTCCAAAGTTATCGATAAAGTGATGGTTATTGTTTATGATTCTCCAAGTTTCATGATTGAGTTGTTGTCCAATTTTGTAGGTAGTTTCTTCACATTAACTTGTTACTTAACCAGATACATTACCAAATCTTTGCATAACCCGATACTTTACCATATCTTTGCATTATGAACCCAGTCCCTGCTGGTATAGGCATCACCTCAGCTCAGTAAAGATTTCAGCACACAAACTACTTCATCATCTTCAATAAGAAACCATGATCTGCTTTTTGGAAGAAAATAATTATCATATGAGGGTTAGCATTTTGGGATCACAAAAATTTGCCAAAGTCAGGTTCTCCTTACACATTACCGGAGATACTCCCAAATTTACCAAGCTGTTGTTATCTGCGGTGTCCCAGAGCTGCCATTGGTGTCTAATCGCCTGACACAGTATCAGCTTGAGAAAGAACAGTTCTGTGGAAAACAAAAAGAAGGTTGTAGCCTGTGGAGGAAAGGTTAGAACCTGTGAAAATAGATGTTAGAAGCTGCGGAGGGAAAAGTTAGATTTCTTTCACACTTACCCTCATACTTTACCCAATACGCCAGCTTTCACTTAACTTTTGCTCCAATTACTTGACCTTGGGTCACGCATCAGAAACGTCAAATGGAGATTCAACATTGTCTGGTCAATTTCTGTGTTTCAATGCACAATAACCTGCCACAACATCCACTCTTCACAATATCCACTTTTGAGAAGAACAGGTTACAGACTGTGGAAAACAAAAACAATTGTATTCACTGGAGGTTAGAGGCTGTGAAAATAAAACTTAGAAGATGCGGAGAAAAAGGTTAGAAGCTGCGGAGGAAAAGATTAGAAGCTGCGGAGGAAAAGGTTAGAAGCTGCGGAGGAAAGGTTAGAAGCTGTGGAGGAAAAGGTTAGAAGCTGTGGAGGAAAAGGTTAGAAGCTGTGAAGGAAAAGGTTAGAAGCTGTGGAGGAAAGGTTAGAAGCTGTGGAGGAAAGGTTAGAAGCTGTGGAGGAAAAGGTTAGAAGCTGTGGAGGAAAAGTTAGAAGCTGTGGAGGAAAAGGTTAGAAGCTGTGGAGGAAAAGGTTAGAAGCTGTGGAGGAAAAGGTTAGAAGCTGTGGAGGAAAAGGTTAGAAGCTGTGGAGGAAAAGGTTAGAAGCTGTGGAGGAAAAGGTTAGAAGCTGTGGAGGAAAAGGTTAGAAGCTGTGGAGGAAAGGTTAGAAGCTGTGGAGGAAAGGTTAGAAGCTGTGGAGGAAAAGGTTAGAAGCTGTGGAGGAAAGGTTAGAAGCTGTGGAGGAAAAGGTTAGAAGCTGTGGAGGAAAGGTTAGAAGCTGTGGAGGAAAAGGTTAGAAGCTGTGGAGGAAAAGGTTAGAAGCTGTGGAGGAAAAGGTTAGAAGCTGTGGAGGAAAAGGTTAGAAGCTGTGGAGGAAAGGTTAGAAGCTGTGGAGGAAAGGTTAGAAGCTGTGGAGGAAAGGTTAGAAGCTGTGGAGGAAAAGGTTAGAAGCTGTGGAGGAAAGGTTAGAAGCTGTGGAGGAAAAGGTTAGAAGCTGTGGAGGAAAAGGTTAGAAGCTGTGGAGGAAAGGGTTAGAAGCTGTGGAGGAAAGGTTAGAAGCTGTGGAGGAAAAGGTTAGAAGCTGTGGAGGAAAGGTTAGAAGCTGTGGAGGAAAAGGTTAGAAGCTGTGGAGGAAAAGGTTAGAAGCTGTGGAGGAAAGGTTAGAAGCTGTGGAGGAAAAGGTTAGAAGCTGTGGAGGAAAAGGTTAGAAGCTGTGGAGGAAAGGTTAGAAGCTGTGGAGGAAAAGGTTAGAAGCTGTGGAGGAAAAGGTTAGAAGCTGTGGAGGAAAAGGTTAGAAGCTGTGGAGGAAAAGGTTAGAAGCTGTGGAGGAAAAGGTTAGAAGCTGTGGAGGAAAAGGTTAGAAGCTGTGGAGGAAAAGGTTAGAAGCTGTGGAGGAAAAGGTTAGAAGCTGTGGAGGAAAAGGTTAGAAGCTGTGGAGGAAAAGATTAGAAGCTGTGGAGGAAAGGTTAGAAGCTGTGGAGGAAAGGTTAGAAGCTGTGGAGGAAAAGGTTAGAAGCTGTGGAGGAAAGGTTAGAAGCTGTGGAGGAAAGGTTAGAAGCTGTGGAGGAAAGGTTAGAAGCTGTGGAGGAAAAGGTTAGAAGCTGTGGAGGAAAAGGTTAGAAGCTGTGGAGGAAAAGGTTAGAAGCTGTGGAGGAAAAGGTTAGAAGCTGTGGAGGAAAGGTTAGAAGCTGTGGAGGAAAGGTTAGAAGCTGTGGAGGAAAAGGTTAGAAGCTGTGGAGGAAAGGTTAGAAGCTGTGGAGGAAAAGGTTAGAAGCTGTGGAGGAAAAGGTTAGAAGCTGTGGAGGAAAGGTTAGAAGCTGTGGAGGAAAGGTTAGAAGCTGTGGAGGAAAAGGTTAGAAGCTGTGGAGGAAATGGTTAGAAGCTGTGGAGGAAAAGGTTAGAAGCTGTGGAGGAAAGGGTTAGAAGCTGTGGAGGAAAAGGTTAGAAGCTGTGGAGGAAAAGGTTAAAAGCTGTGGAGGAAAAGGTGTGAAGCTGTGGAGGAAAAGGTTAGAAGCTGTGAAGGAAAGGGTTAGAAGCTGTGGAGGAAAAGGTTAGAAGCTGTGGGGGAAAGGGTTAGAAGCTGTGAAGGAAAGGGTTAGAAGCTGTGGAGGAAAAGGTTATTTTTGTTTCACACTTTCCTGATACTTCACCTGTAATACTTGACATTTGCAGCAATCTCTCTGGCCTCTAATCACTCATCAGTGACATCAAAGGGAGAGTCTTCATCGTCTATCTCAGATTCTCTGTTGACTGATGATGATGTAGTTCTTGGTTTTGGTTCAAAGCACCAGTTAGCGCCTTATACCTACCTATCTCCAGTAAACCTGCTGCAAGAGTAGAGAGTTAGTCTTATCTCTAGGCCAACACTTCAAATACTCTAGGCCTTTACCGTCTTATACAAACCAATTCATCACTGACGTCTTTACACCATGGTGATCTGCTCTTCTTCTCCCTCTTCCATTCGTTCTAGCGTCATCTTCTTCTTCGTCCTTTTTTCACCTTATTAATTTCTTATCTTTATTTTCTCGCAGCGCTCACAAATAAGTGGTTTAAGGAATTCATTCTCAATTATCCCAAATAAGCTTTATAATTTGTATTTCGTCCGGACTACAGGTATAAAAAAAGTTTGCTTCAAGTTAGTTTCCCTTTTTTCTTTTATTTGAACTTTGATCTAAATGAGCAAGGGTTACAGTTTATTGTTTATTTATTGTTGTTTTTTTATTGTTTTATTATTATTGAATTTTTCAATACATGCTTAGTTGAAAATGCCTACAATAATTTGATGCAATGCCGATACTAGGAATATGTAAATATTAATTTAGCTTGTCTAAATTATCTATTTTATACTCCTAAATCAAACACTAGTCATCAAATGAACGGTGACTCTGCTTTCTAATATTTAACTGCATGTTATGTCAGGTTACTTCTAAAACACTTATGGTTGTAGGTTTTGTGCCATCAGTAGAAAGCGAAGGGGAAAAGTTCATAGTCTAATAAGAGAAACTATTGAAAATTATTATGAATGAAGTTTTAGTTGGATTTTGTACCGTTCCTTTATAAACATTACGCTATGAAAAGTTATGGCAATAATATAATATGCATGACAACTGACGACTTGAAGTATCAACCCTGATTGAAATTTCCAATTAAGACTAGTCTCCTAATTAAAAAAGCATCATTGGCTTCGACCAATATGCAAATCAAGAAATGCCAAGAAAGTGTGACGTCACCTTGAAAGCTATGCAAGCAAGGACAACATCAACAAGATCGCCGATACTCGTTGGAGGGGGGGGGGTCAAAAAGGGGAGGGACTCTGCAAGAGAACGGGTTAGATCTTCTCTTACCGTTCGCAGTCTTCACACTCTTGTCTTTATCTTGAGGGTCAACTTGCGTTATCCGACCTCCACTATTGTGTTCGATCAATAATCTAACCTTTTTCTTCATTTTCACTATTGCGCTTTGTCAATAATTTAACTTTCTGTTCCTTTTCACTATTGCGCTCTATCAATAATCTATAGCTTGTTGTCTTCTTTTTCACCATTGCGCTTTATCAATAATCTAACTTGTTTCTTCATTTTCACAAGGTGCGATCTATCGACAATCTAACTTCTTCTTAATTTTTTTCTAGAAAGGTCAATAATCAACTTATTTACTGCCTTGGTCGAAAGATTTACGCACAAAAAGGAAATAAGGGGGAAATAAAGTCGAGCATGAAAGGGGTGAACCGCACAAGCGAACTTAAAAAGTGGAGGACGGATACGGCAAAGTTGTCTTTACCTTGGTCCTTTGGCGACCTCCAATGAACGTCCAGATCCAGAAGCAAAACATCCACACATACCACATATCCATAGATCTTCAACTCCCACCTGGTCGCAGTCTCTTGAGAGCCGTCATCTCAAAGATCACTCTTCTTGCAACTCACGAAACAGTCCCATCAATGTCTCTTGAAACTTGGCTGGACGGGAGCTCGCAGCTCGCCAAAAACAGACTGGAATTACAAAATCCAAGATGATCACCGAATCATGGGGGCCATTTTGAATTCCCATAGTGCATTTAATACTTTCACATGAAACATCTCTACCGCATTATTTTGAAGAAAAAAAAACCCCAAAACAGCGGCAATTTTGTTGAAAAAAGAAAAACATATTCACAAAAAATGTTAAAACCTTTTATGCTTTTTTTAGTTAATATTTGTGTGTGTTGGAACCAAGTCAAGCAAAAGGTTGGCATGGTAACAGCTGACCCGTAATAATAACCAATTGTTTTCACAATGTGGCTCCAGTTAAATAATTGGGAAAATTCAGAAAATTTGATGGTGATCGGATGCAGCGTTAAACCTTTGTTGTAGTGTTTTGCCCATTTCTGGTCAAATATTGTATTTTTTTCCATAATTTTCGTATTTTATGTTTGCAAACTTTTTTTTGGGGGGGGGGAATTGTTTTGAATTCAAAAAGGCCGCCGGGTATGGCGGCCTTTTTGAATTCCCACAATGCATTTAACACCAACACGTGACACATTACAACCAGTTTCTTGGGAAAAATTCCCAAAACAAGTGGGAACTTTGTTACAAAAGACGAAAAATCCCTAAACATTTTACAATCGTTTGTCAAAGGTAAAACAAACATTTGCCATGGAAACAGCTGACCCAGTAATAACTATTAGGCTTATTATATAAATACTTTGAAATCTCAGAAAATTTTGTGGCGAACGGATTTAGCGCTAAAGAGACCGGGCACAATAGGGTATAGGAGGGGCACAGTGTGCACCCCGGTCCTGATTTAGGCTTAAAATGTTACGGGCAAAAATGGTAGTGGGCACATTGTGCCGTGACCCCCGCCCCCTCCCGGTCCTGATAGGGTTAAGTTTATACAATTTTGGTTAAATAAATCTAGGTGAAACTGTCCCCAAGCCTTACCTCAACAAGATGTCATCGGAAAGATGTGTTCGGCATTGGTCGTGTTTTACACTGCAGTCTACGGCGATTCATCCAGCCTCTCGCAAACTCAAACACCGAAGTTAAATTGATCTTAAAGTCTGTATAGTCGGAACTTTAGATAACTTCTTGGAACTTCTCACCACATGTACTAAGGGCCTCAACAGTGAACTTTACTGCAGTTCTTAGTATATATTTATGGCCAGTGACAAAATACACAAGGTTCATCTTCTCGTACATCAAATTATTGCCCAAGCCGTTATTGATAAAGAATATCACATGGTTCTAAAAGTGCAACAGTTGTGCCGAGATAACTCGATATGCAAATGTCGACAAAATGTCTCAGTTTTCCAGTAATCGTCAGAAAAACGCGACTTCCAAATCCCACGTTAAGCCAAGCGGTACGGCCACTGCTGCCATCCAATCTGAATGAAGATTTATGCTGTATTCGCTACAATGAGAATGATGACATGCTGTATTCGCTACAATGAGTACATTGAAAACAAGTGCAAAACTCCTTATTTGCACAACAAAGAAGATCTTCAATGAGGCGACATTCCACAGTCAACCCCGGTCCCAGTGAATCTACAGTATGAACTTGTTGAGTAGACCTATAACTCTCACACTGCAGGACTTGCAATCGAAAGGTTACGGGTTTGAATCCTACCTAGCTAACTGCTGATTTCACAATGACTAGAATAAGTATTGTCGTCTTGTTATCTGAATCACAATTTATTGATTTGTGCAATTCATAATCATTAGAGGTTAACCAATGTTTGTATGAGAGAGATTGGCTGTTAACAGCTTGGTGTTTATATCCCCTCGTGGGAGTTTGTCGAGATCCCTTGACGGAAAGATCACTCAAACAAACAAACAATTCCGGATGGCTTAAATTTATTCCAGGGTGAAAACAAAATAAATGGCGGGAAGTTGGCATATAGAGAGAGAACTAGATGGAGCACTCTAATTGCACACAGGTAACTGCGGTGGCCCACCATGGGTTCGAATCCCTATGGGTAAATTCCATACAAATCATCCTTTACAAAATGTATGTGTGAACTGGTGCGTAACCTGTGTTATACAATGGGTCAGCACCATTTTCTCAAGGGCCAAAAATGCTTCTTGTTGGGCCGTGTCACATTGTTTGTACGTACCGTTTTGTACGCCCTCTAGTTCTATTATGTAACTCTATGGCCTAAATTGAGAAATATTTCTGTAAGGAATCAAAGTGTTCTTCGGGTGGACGGGTTCGGGCAGTCAAACCCTGTTTGTTTGTCTGTTTGTTATTTTGTTGTTTGTTATTTTTGTTGTTTGCCGAATTCGCAACCCAGTAAAATTAAGTGTGCTCAAACAGTGTGATGTGGTCTTTATAATATTGGACTGAAATTTCATCTTTTTATGCAACATGAAGAATACATTTAGCCTACGTTAGGTCTACGGCTCGTGCACAGTCGTAGTCAATGTGCCTACCCGTACACAATGGGAGACTTTGGAACGCTAGGTGGCAGCAGAGCAGTGCCAGGTAAGTTTCCATTGTTTACGTAGTTCTGAGCATGCGCACATTACTGAGAACAATGGATTTACCTGGTAAGTCTGCTGGCACCTAGCGTCCCAAAAGTCCCCCATTATCTTAATAAAAATTGGCGCGTTTTGTAGCGGCTAATTAGGTACTAATTAGGCCCATGTGAGCCGAACTATCCACCTCCAAAATTAAGGATTTATACCAATAAAAGTTCGAATATGGAACACTAGGTTTTTGTGCTCACTGATTAAACAATTACAATGATGTATCAACTGCATTCATCAAAAAAAAAATAATTGTAGGTTATTATATTGATCCTTTAAAACATTACACTGGGTGTTTTTTCCAGTCAACAATAAAGGGTTCAACTTTGAGATGAATTTTTCTCTGAGCGGGTTCTGCACACTGATTGTTGATCCATTTGCTGAAGGAGTGGTGGTGTGTTGACTCGTTGTGGAGTGCCGGTGGTGGCTGGGATGGTGTCTCACTTAGTGGAGTGGTGGGGGGAGTCCGGATCGGTGACTTGGAGGGTTTTGGGGGGTCAAGGTCAAAGGTCACTCGCTGAAGTCTTTCTCAGATTCAAATATTTTAGTGAAAGCATGGAAGTAAAGCGTAGTTCACAGGTTAGTAAGAAAATTATGCGGCCAGCTTGTGCATTCACCATGGATTTGCAGTTTTACGTCATTTATTTTCTTACATAAGCACCGGAAGGTCAGCATTTTCGTGTGCTTACGGTTAGCAGCGCTATGAAAATAATAGAAACTCATCGCGCAGCAGAGAATGCACAAACTAGACACTGAAAGAAGGGAGACAGAAATTGCATCGCCCTGTACTGCATGGATTCTAATTTTCCTGATCATGCTGCTGGCCGGCTCATGAATGATTCAGCGGGTGGAAATTTTGGCCCAATATGCGGCTAGCTTCAGTTCAGTAATGAATCGAGTAATGTTTATGCGAAGGACACGTACATGTATATCACAGATGCAATAAAAGTTGATAAAGTTGATCATTGTCGCGAACTGACGAAGGTAATTTTTCAATTGACTAGGTATTTATATTAATTCAAGAACGAGGTAAGCTACGTTGGAGAAGTTTACTTAAGTTTTAGTTTATTTTCGTTTTTCTTAAGTTTTATGTTAACTTGTATACTATTAACTTGTTGGCTTGTTCAATTGTTGTATTGCGTAAAACTAAAAATGTATCCAGTTCTTCCTGGCCTCCTGGAGCTTCCAGTCTCTCTCCTCCGCTCCTCAGTGCCGTGTGGGCGTATGCAAATGTAATGTAGATCCAGTTACTTGGGCGCTAGCTGTACTCCTCTTTTTTAAAAGGCAGTGGACCGGATATATTATACCTGGGTCGGGTGTGGCAGGAGATTCTGTGCCTCCGGTCGGAGATTCGCTCAAATGGCGAAATGTATTGTTCATTGACATTGTCATTGATTTACCATGTCGATTGGTTGGGGGGGGGGGCACACATACAGGCAGGCTTTTTAGCCAGGATTTGTTTATTTGAAAATAGGATATCCAAATTTGACTGCATTAAAAAACAGGGTGTCCAAATTTTGGGGCCGACTCATCTCAGCCTGTCGGTTCTTCCGACCGAGTCTGCTTTCTTCAGAAACTCTCAAAAACACCGCCCCGGTTTACGGTACCTCAACACAAATTCGAACTAAAATAATATGTGTGTTACACTACCGGTACCTCAAATTCTCAAATATAACATTAACAACCATGTTTGATATTTTAAAATTTTGTTTATGAAAGGGTATGCATGCCTTACTGTAAATAATCACTGATCAGCAAAAATTCACTTAGTTAGAATAATATGTAGAGGCGATTTTCTTGAAAAGCTAAAAAGTGATTAAAACTCTACACAGGTGTATGTCAGAAGAAAACCAGATTCTAATTGGTCTGAATCTGATACAGCTGAGATTGCCAAAAAATATAAAAATCAATACATGTTTTACCCAAAACTTACTGGCCGTTCAAAATTTGCCAAATATTTACAAGCGAATAAAGAACCATCCCCTGAAAGTGTGTAACTAATTTGTCCAAGTGAGTGAGACAAAATCGATGTTTGTACTATTGATAAGCTACAACAGCTTCAATGACCTTTGACTTTCTCCTCCTGTCCCAGCGTACGGCATCGCCTAATAATAGGGCATACATTGTATCAAATTACGAGGACATCAATAATTGTTTATTTTTATAAATAACAAAATATCAGGCCTGGAATTTCATCTTTGAGAGAGCAAGGCCATTTTCATTTTGCAAAGGGCACTTCCATTGGAAATCTTTAAAGTCTATGGGAAAATTTTGAAGGGGCACCAAGGCCAAGACCAGGGCAATGAAGGCCATGGCCTCCGTGTAATTCCAGGCCTGAAATATAATAAGTATTCAAAAGCTTTACCAGGATTCAAAATACGATATCTTCAGGGCTGCAGGTAGGTTGCTGTGCTGTGCTGTGCTGTGCTGTTTTTATTGTCATCCATAATAAAGTCCTGGCCTGATGGTTTTGAGGTTTTGAGGTTAATTGTGGTGTTCCAGATTGATACAATTGACAGGGTACCACAAGCTTCTGGAGCCTTTGCGGTTTGAACCTTGCGGCTGGGGTGTCTGACATTAAATTTGATCCCTTTGTCGGTAAACAGTGAATTGGCGATAAGATAAATTGATACATTTTATCTTGTAGAAATTGTCCGAGCATTCGTTTTGCTTACAATTTCATGTAATAGAATGTAGTATTTTTGTGTATTATGTACGAAAAACTTACTTGGCCAAATAAACAGGGCGTCCAACAGCTTTTCAGGGCGTCCAAAAATAAAAATAGGGCATTCATAAGACGCCCAGACGCATTGCTGGCTAATAACTTGCATACCAGGGACAAAATCCCTATCAGACACACCGGCACGGTGGCACCAGATATCTTTTATTTAGCAAGCGTTAATTTCACAGAACGGCACTGGACCTGAGGGGCCGGGGAAGCAACAAACGATACGATGGTTGCTGCAGGATCTCTGTTTGCCAGTGCTGCCCGCTGTCAATCATCGGGCTGTCAGCAGTCGCAACATTTTGCTTTGTCAGCTTTTGTCATATTGTCCCGCCCTACATGTGCTGCTGTGTGCTGTTTAATGACATCGGCCAATGCAAATCTATCTAGAGGTGGGGACCAACTGCAGCTCGTTCAGAGAGCAGATCTGAGCAACTAAAATTACAAACAATATATTATTTGAAACTTTGTATGGTGGAAATACAATGAATTGAGCTTTGCAGAGACACCATGCAGGGTTCTCCACAAGTTTTTTCAAAACTGGGGGGCATTCTGGGCCAAATTTTTGGGTGTTTGGCCGAAGCGCACTGAATGAAACAAGGTCCTCGGAATGTTTTCTACTTGGTGTTTTTCTTGGTTTCAAAGCCCTACTGTGCAATTTGGAGCATTCTATTATTATTATTTTTTTTGGGCGTATCGGCCGATTTTGTTTGCTTAATAGGCACGCAATTCTTGTTTATCGGCCGGATACGCTAGCTTGTGCATGGGGAGAACCCTGCCATGTACATAAACTCCCATTATGAGTTGTGGCGGTTCTGAGAAGAACCGGTGGTTCAACAACTCGATCAGTATGCGCTGATCATCTTCAGGAGGAAGAAGACGATCAGAGCATGCTGATGGAAACATCCAGTTGTCAAACAACCAATTCTTCTCAGAACCACCACAACTCATAGAGGGAGTTTATGTACATATGGTGTTTCCGCAAACCTCACAGGAAAATTACAACATTTTTCAAGAAATTCTTCATTGTCTCCTGTCTAGACAGTTCGTCAGCGACATTCATTTTTTACTTGAAATGATGTCTTTGGTTGAGAAATGTTTCTCCTTGAAATCCAAGAACAGTCCACTTAAAGGGATTGTATACGTGCGGTAATTGGAACCCACTTTTTGTTTCAATCATACCATAAAACTAACCTGTGAAAATTTCATTTCAAAAGGTGGTAGCGTTTTTGAGATATTGCCGAAAATCTGGAGCGGTTATGTCCACGCAGGAAGAATAATCTGCAATTGGAATACGCACTCTGAGGAACGTTACTGTCAGTAATGCTTCTCAGATTCAAATTGTTTTGGATAAAAACTGATGTCTTTTTCCATAACCACATTACTTCAAAGTGAAATGTTTCTCAAAATGCTTCATAGTATCAGAAGCTTCTGTACTTCTTACCAAGTAAGTTTTTATTGCCATTAATTTTATGAGTAATTACCAAACGTATACAGACCCTTTAACTAAGTAGCCCAAATAATATTCACTCCAAATGATTGATTTTTTTTTCTTGCAGTAAAGTAACGTCAAAGCATCAGTGGAACTGACTGTTTGGAGTTGTCTCCAGTCTATATGCTATTCTGATAAGGCCTGATAAACACCATGACTCTACAGTGGACCTTTGTTGCTGGATTCCTCTATGTGGAGGCTGGCATTTTGTTCCTTCTCATGTTACCTTTCATCAAGCCCTACATGTGAGTCGATAATGTAGTAATCTGATTAAACTCTTGACAGACGAGGCATTTTTTGCTAGCATGTGGCCTCAATTATCTTCTCCTATTGTCACTCCACACCAAGTTGTTTCAAAAGAGGTGACGTTGCATTCTCTGGCAAGAAAGACGTATCCTCCCGTGTCCGGTTTTCGATGTACTATGCCTTTTTCTTTGAATTGAAAAAAAAATAATGATGCCATATATCAACTGATGCCCTAATTACCTTCCTTTGTTTATAAGAAGTATGTAAAAATATATTAAAACTTGATAGACATTGAAACTTTCACACCACGCACCAATCTTCGATGACTTCAATAGCGTCCCCGTGTTTTGAGTTTGACCTGTTTTCGAGGCAAACAAGAAAGTATGGTGTCCTGGTGAAGCCATACGCAGAAGAAACATCTGCAGTGACTTCAAGTGTTCTGTGAGACGTTGTGTATGACTCTATAGCCAGCAGTTGTCTTCATTTTATTCAAAATATTTTTTATTTAATTTTAAAAATTACCATGGTAATTTGCAAAAACTATTAAAAAAATAAAAATTTAAAAAAAGTGTCAATAAGTCTTGGCTTTCAAATCTGATTTTTAAAAAAGTTTTGAATCTTTTTATGTTTCTTAACATTTATAATAAAGCATATCAATAAACAGTGATATTTGAATCACCAAGCCAATGTTTAAATTTTAATTTTATTAATAATAAATGATATGAGGGTTTAAAATAAATTCTCCAGACTGTTAGAAAATGATATAAGGCACATGGCTTCTTTAAGCCTCTGTATTTTTTCCCCCAGAATGCTCAGCAGAATTTTAAGTCACATGATTTTATCATCGTGAATTGTGAATTGAAAAATTGTTCGATGAAACTTTTTCGGCGGGCAAAATTTTTTTATGGCCCCGACAGTATGACATATTTTTGTACCTTGTAGAAATGCCTAAAATACCACAAATTTTTGCAATACAAGTGCAACTTGCCAGTGGAGCCTCACATAATTCTAAGTTTTGGTCAAAGGAGAGGAGACTCTTTGCTTGGCAAGTCAAACCACAAAAATTGTATCTAGGGACTGTTTACATCGCGCGCAGAGAGGTAAAAGATTTGCATCGATTTCAGGGATGCCCTGAAAACAGGACCTCCTACGATACATGTAGCCCTTGTGAGGACCAAACCTTTATATTTTTATTTGTAGTGATTGAGTCTGTAAGCCTCTTAAATGTAGCTTTCTGTATATTCCATGGACTTCATCTACACTGTTCATTTTGAAGGATTTTTTCATTGTACAATCACATCCCTGGATCTAATACCAGACCTAAATTCCTTATCACTTTGTAACGTGGTCTCATGCAAAGTGGGAAAACGCTAGCGCACTGGGGAAACTTACAACGCTCATGTTTACAACAACAAAAAAACCCACAAATATTTAATTTCTTAACCCAAATCAAGTTCAATGAAGCTATTGTTGACATGTGGTTTTTATGTGTTTATTGTTCTATCATGTAGGTGGCAGAAGATCTTCAACTCCAACTTGTTGAAGTCGATTAATGCATTTTCCTACATCTACTTCAATGTGTTCATCTGCATCCTGGGCCTTCTGTTTATTGGTATGGTTCCATCCTTGTCCTAATAGACCGATCCATCCAACCCCGCCCACCAATGCAGCTGTGCTTCGTTTAACCGTTAAGGAAATTTCGAACTGGATTTCAAAAATTTGTTTACGGTTAAACAGTTAGCCAGTTAAACTGTTAAGTGGTTAACCAACCGTTTAACTGGTTTACTGGTTAACCATTTTAACGGTTAACCATTTAACCATTTAACCGGTTTACTTAACTATTTTAACGGTTAACCAGTTAACCGGTAAACCAGTTAACTAGTTAACCAGTTAACTCAGGGAGGGTATACCTTTGGTAATTACTCCAAAAATTAATGAGCATAAAAACTTACTTGGTAAAGACACTCGAGAGCTGTTGATATTATAAAACATTATTAGAAACCACACCCTTTGAATGAAATGTAACTTTAGAGAAAGAGGACAATTTTCACTCCAAAATTTGAATCTGAAAGCACACAATTCTATGCAACAAGGGTGTTTTTTCTTTCATTATTTTCCTGCAACTTCGATGACCAATTGAGCCCAAACGTTCACAGGTTTGTTATTTTATGCATATGTTGGGATACACCAAGTGAGGATACTGGTCTTTGACAATTACCAAAAGTATTACCTGCCTTTAAGCATAGTAGTGAAAGTGCGTGCACCACTGTCTAACCTTGCCTGAAATCCTTACTTCCAAGGTGTGGTGACAAGGAATTGTCATTTGAACAATCGCATTCCTCCAGTAAACCCAGTTGTTTGGATAAGATGAGTAGTAGCCTAGCCCAGTTCTGCCAAATCCAAGCAGAGTCTAGTGATCAAGGGATTATGTCAGGATTTGGGTGGTTTAAAGTTCAAACTATATTTACTGTACAGAGGTTGTTTCAGGAATTGTTGACTCATTTTGTGAGACCGGGTCACATTGAAAGAGAATTTTTTGTCTTTTCCAGATGCCATCCGAGACGTGAGGAAGTACAATGCAGCATTTGAAGAAATTGACATCGCAATGCCTGGTGCTGAGACGCAGCTCAACATGAAACTATTCCGCTCCCAGAGGAATCTTTACATCGCCGGCTTTGCTCTCTTCCTCTGGATGTGAGTAGAATTTATACATTTACTTATTTATTAATTCTGGTTGTTGAAGCCAAGGACTTTCAGAATAGCGAACTTAATCGCTATACTAGCCAAGAACCCCGTGGAGAAAAGACAAGGAAGGAAGTTTCAGTTTTAGATGAGGGAGGAAAACCCGGGAGGAGTATTCCAGACAAAGCTCATGCAGTCAGGTAGGGACTGAAAACCCAATCCCCATAGTGATCCAGAAGGGATTCGAACCAGGGTCCTAGAGATGGAAGGCGAGGAAAAAGACCACTACGCCAACCCGACTGACCTATAACACTGGTATCTGGCTTAGTGGTAACTTGCCCTGCCTTTCACCTCTGTGGACCCCGGTTCAAATCCCACCTCAGTTTTCAGTCCCTATCTGATAACATGAGTACCCTATTGGGCGTTTCCCTCCCACATCTAAAAACTTTATCATCTTCTCTGCACAGGTATCTGCAGGCCTTTGGGTTACAGTGCTATAGACACTTTTGAGGACCTCTTGGCTTCATAACCAGAAAGATAAAATAATGTGGACAGTTTCTAGCTAATTAACTCCAAATGTAAATAGTGACCCATTAGGGTTTCAGGGATCAAGAGTCACTCTTTATTAACTGGGTAGAGGATAGGGTGGGGAAAATGTATACCAGGCAAGCATTATTTATTAACCCCTGATGAGCCCCAAGGTCTGAGACACCAGGTCTGAGCCCCCCTCCCCATTGCTAAGCCCCCAGGGCTGAGCCCTCAGGACTGATCCCGAGGGCTGAGATCCCCAGGGCTGAGCCCCCATTTGCTGAGCCCCCATTTGCTGAGCCCCCATTTGCTGAGCCCCTATTACTGAGCCCCCAGGGTTGAGCCCCGAGGGCTGACCCCGCAGGGCTGAGTCCCCAGGGGTGAGCCCCCAGGTAGATGGCTGTACGTTTGACTAGCCAACAGCACTCTTGCCTAGTGTTTGTGTGCTGGGCTAGTGACTAAAAAACACTAACCCTGCTTAGTGCTCTTCCTCAGGGGTTACATTTGTTACTATGGTAAGTACACGCCGCGTCGGCTAAAATGGGCACTACACTGTATGACTTACACTTACTAGAATAAGTTTACCAACCAAAGTACCATGTCACATGTACAATCTGTGGCTGGTATCCTGCTTAGTTTTGCTTAGCAGAAAGTTGCTAAGCATGATTCTCTGCTTAAGCAGCTCTGTGAAATTGGGCCTAGGTAAATTGGGTCAATGGGGCTGCATTTTTTGCGGAACTATTCTCAAGATTAATTGTACATATATACATAGTTTTCCATTTGATTTTTTCCCCTCGAATAACCACCAAGTAAAATGGACATCTTTCTCTCTTCCATAGTGTGCTTCAGAGGGTCTGTACCCTGATCTCAACCGAGGCCAGACTACAGGCTTCCAACGAGGCATCCATCAAGCAGGCGCAAGGAGCCTCAGATCAAGCTCAGAAACTGATGGAAGAGCTGAAAGACTTAAAGGAAAAGAAAGAGGTGAGGAGGGGGGGCCTGTGATATGTCAGGATTTCTCCTGATTTCTGCAGTTCTGAAACACAGCCCTTGTTTTGTCTTCACCTCTAGATTTCATTTTGCGGTGACGTAGAGATACTGTCAACCTCTAGAATGCATCATCGAAGGCCCAATTTGATAGAGCTGCCTTCAGCAAACAAAATTTGCCTGACAATTTCGTGCTAAGCAGAAAATAAGCAGGGAACCAGTCACAGACATTATGATATGATATTTTGGCTGGTAACCTTATTTTGGCAAGCACAATTATTTTTGCTTGTCTGTTTTATGTGGGTAACCACTTACCTCCGGAAGATGTGTATAAAATCAAAACTTTTACAGACGGTCAAACGGAAGTCTGATGAACACGTTTTGAAAAAAAATGACCCTGGCAGACTTGTAAACACTGGGACATTCCATTATGTAGTCATTTTATGAGAACATTTGTTGTCTTTACTTGGTTAGACCAAGGACATCATGTGAAAAAAATTACGACTGGGCACGATTGGGCGTTATATGTTACGGGCAAATACCTGTGTTATGGGGGCACAATTCTTTTTCTAATGGTCTGAACAGATGAATAGAAGTTCTCTAGACACAAACACCAAAGACTTAGGCATTCTGCCAATTTACGCATTGGTTCACCACTGATTTGCAAAAAAACAGTACATGTCGAAATGGTATTTTTTTGTACACGTTTCAATGGGGCTTGGCTGAACCCATTTTTGCCACCGTCCCTGGCGACCTGTGAGTGAACTCACCTCAAGTATTACTAAACTGTTTCTCAAATTGAAGTTCAAAAAAAAATCTGAGGAATTGACCTACAGCTGTTGTACTAATTAAAACAAGTAAAAAACGTGTCCTTCTGCCCGCGCCTCTTGGCTTCTTGAAGGGATTTAAGTCACAGTTTCCTAACAATGATATTTTTTTTTTCAACAAAAATATTATGGAAATTCCGAAAAATTGATCTGGTGAGCTTGGAAAGATTTCAGAATTCCTGACAGTTAAGCAGAGTCTATGAAATTAAGCCCGTGGTTTTATTATAGAACTTTCCATAGTGTTTACAGATGTTTTAACAAAATTCAACATATTCTGCAAACTTTCAATTAATTAAAATACCTCTCATGATTGGCTGCTTTGTTTCCAACAAATTCAATACTATTTTTGAATAGTTGTGTTATATTGTTACAATCTGTTTTTGTTTTTTCCATTTATGGCTTTCCATAGTTTTCCAACCTCGGTTGGCAAAAACTCGGGCTGTGACGTTGCAATAGAAAGGTTTCCTAGACCAAGACGATAACCCCACTCCCAATTTTTTCCCAGGATTTTTCCATTTTAAAACAATCACACTTATGGTTGTGAGGCAGGGAATGGATTAACCCCCCAGTCTCGGGAAATGATTTGGAAATAAAGAGGGAGAGAGTTTGAAAGAGGGGAAGTGATAAAATATCTTGATTTTTATTTATTACTATTTAAATGCAAAATTTAGTTATAACTCTTTCAGTGCCCAGCTTTTTGAGGTTTTTGGAAATTCTGTATAAAAATTTAAAAAAATTATTTCTCACCAAACAAACTGTATGCTGCTGATTTGTGTTCCCTTTGTACATCCCAGAGTCAATAGTATCTCTTGAGTGATAATGCCCTTTCGTGATAACATGTACGTTATACAATTTATGACACTTTTTGAGTACATAAAAATGATCGTACATGTTCGATAATGGCGCTTTTGGAATACATTAATAGATCGTTCATGTACGACCTTGGCACTGAAAGAGTTAAACGTCCCAACCCTACTTAGGCTAGGGACCCTGGGGCCGATTTCACAAAGCACTACGATTCATCTTAAGATGAGTTAGCAGTAATTACCATAGTGATTTGTATTGTGACATCACTCTTTGCTAAGCAGCTGCGATGGATTTGCAGCCCAGGATGGATGAGCAGAACTCTCTTTGATGGATGAGCCCAGCTCTGCAATCCTATAAAATACTCCACTGCATGGCAACTCAAACATCCAAATGTTTAGACTTGGATAAGAGTGGTATGCCTAGCTCAGTGATAAGCCTTTTGTTTTATTGCACAATAAACCCCTTGCATATGACGTCACACTCTCAAAAAGCGCCATCTCTGAGGCCAAAAGGAGGCAGATCATTGAACGATAGCTGTTCTTTGTACGTAAAAACGTGCGCGTGACCTCAGCGTACCTATAGCGTTTTGCGTTGTGCAATGGGGTCTATTGATTTCTATAGACCCCTTACACAACGCGGAACGCACCTCCGAACAATGCACGTCTACCATTTCCATCATTTTGGGAGTCAATTCTTTTGTGGATGTTTGTGCACGATTTTGACACCCAAAATGAGACCCAGGATAGGCGCGTGTGAGTGTGCTGCGCATTGTGAAAGTGGGCTATAGGCCTACTTGTATAACATGTAAGTCAAATAACTTCCTGATTTGGAGGATATTAGTTGTTATAGTTAAAGGGCGTGTACAACATTGGTAAGGTTGAAAATATAAATGTTCACAGATTTGCACATAACTTACATGGTATAAATATGGTCATGGTAGAAAACTTCCCTTGAAATAGTTTTGCTTGAAATGCTATAGTATTAGGAAATTAGTAAAACAATTAGTCTTCATCACTGGGGAAAAAAATCCGATGTTTGAAAACAGTGAAAATATATAATGTTTTTTTTCACCGTTTTCTCATGACTCCGAAGACCGATGTAGCTTAAACTTTCACAGGTTTTTTATTTCATATATATGTTGGGTCACATCAAGTGTGGATACTGATCTGTGACAATTACCAATGTCGTACATTTACTTTAAAAAGAAAGGGAAATGTCAAATTCAATTTTGTAATGTACTCATTTTGCAATAGATAGAGTGGGGAAAAATTACAAGTCTCTTACCTCATGTTAAAATGGTGTAATTTGTCAGTGTTTTTGATAACCTTCGAGGCAAAATTTTTCAACATCCAAAACATCCGATGACATCATTCTGAGAAAAATGGTTCTTTACATTTTTGTACGGGATGTTCTGGTTCATTCCTGACTTTTTCAGAGTGAAGTTTGAAACATGACGTCATTGGATTTCAACAACTAATGGATCTTTACATTCCTAGGAGGAATATGTCGTCAGTCAAAATGTCAAATTCAAGGCCGTTTTGATTGAATATCTTCGAAAGTCAGGAATAAACCAAATATTTCCAATGTACAGACCCATTTTTCTCAGAATGATGTCATCGGATTTCTCAGAATGATGGCATCGGAATTTTTTCCACACTCATTGAACAAAACAATTGTACGAACGAACAATTCCCCTTACAAAAATGTACACGGTGAGGTGGCGCATATTGCTGCCAGGCTATGCAATAAATACCCGGACAAACCCTCTCTCTTTACAATAAATGTACACTGGTTATTTTATGTGCATTACACAACACATGGGACCGATCATTTGAAGCAATAATGATAAAGTGCCTTGTTTAAAGGGTCTGTATACGTTTGGTATTGACTATGAAAATTAATGGCAATAAAAAACTTACTTGGTAAGAAGTACAGCAGCTTTGGATAGTAGGTCTATAATGCATTTTGAGAAACTTTTCACTTAGAAATACTGCGGTTATGGAAAAAGATACCACTTTTTATCCCCAAACATTTGAATCCAAGAAGCGTTTACTGCAGTAACGCTTCTTAGATTGTGTATTCCAATTGCAGATTATTCTTCCTGCATGGACAAACCCCTCCAGATTTCCGGCAATATCTCAAAAACGCTACCACCTTTTGAAATGAAATTTTCACATGTTGGTTTTATGGTGTATATCTACAACTTAATAGGATTGAGAAAAACAGTGGGTTCCAATTACCAAACGTATACAATCCCTTTAAGGATACAAGTGTCAAGACCGGGATTGAGCCCACACTCTGCTGATCAGAAACATCAGAGCTTGAGTTTGATGCGCTTGACCGCTCGGCCACGACACGCCACAACCATTTGGAAATTTAAGTAGCTCGGGTATCTTTCTATAAGATGCTTGCAAATTTTTTAATGAAACAACCTCGTTATATAGACAGGCTTGCTCTGAATTGTTCACTAAAATTACTCAACATGAAGAGTAATGGCTTTACATTTGATAGGTTGTCAAAATATCAAAAAGGGATGCAGTAGTATTTTTACTTTGTTTTTCAATCTTCCATTCCGGTTTGCAGGGTGATGGTTCATCCGTGGATGCCAGCCCAGAGAAAGAGGCCATCAAGGAGTTGAAGACAGTCAAGGAGGAACTGGCTAGCACCAAGGATGCTCTGAATAAGGCCAAAGCCGACTTGACATCCATCAAGAAGCAAGCCGAGGGAGTCAACTTGGAGTATGACCGCCTTCTTAAGGAACACGCCCTATTGCAGGTGGGTTGATCGGAGTGAATCTATTCAAGGAATAATATATTTTGCTTTATAGCAGTACTACTAATAATAACTAGTTCTTATACAGCGCTTTTTACAAGAATAATGAGTGGCGACGAGGTGTTAAATGGCTGTTTGAAGGGATTGTATACATTTGGTAATTGGAACCCACTGTTTGTTTCAATCCTATATTGTTGTAGATATATACCATAAAACTAACCTGTGAAAATTTCATTCAAAGGTGGTAGACAAAAACACAATTTGAGAAGCGCTACTGCAGTAACGCTTCTCAGATTCAAATGTTTGGGGATAAAAAGTGATATCTTTTTCCATAACCGCAGTACTTCGAAGTGAAAAGTTTCTCAAAATGCATTATACTATCCAAAACTGCTGTACTTCTTACCAAGTAAGTTTTTATTGCCATTAATTTTCAGAGTCATTACCAAACATATACAGACCCTTTAAAACCGGCAGGTGGAGCAGGAACCTGCAAGGTTTTAAATGGCCGTTTAAGACTGAGTCACCACTCTTTTATTCCCATTCATAATTACCTTCCTGTTAAAAACATCCAAAAACCTTTAAAAGTTGAGATCAAATTTGAAAGTTTAGCCTCGGCTCGCCTCGACTCTGCGTTGAATTCATATCCATGTTGAGCGCTAAGTAGCTCTTCAAATATTCATTATATGCAAATATGCAAATATGCAAATAATATGCAGTTATGCAGTAAAACTTGCATGCTTCGAAAAATCATCTAATAGCGCCCTCTTTTGGCTCAATTTCTACAAGCAAAGTGTGATGTCACTGCAGATTACTATGGCAATATTGACAACTGATCTTAAGATGAATCTTAGTACTTTATGAAATCAGGCCCTGGTTTCATGACCAGAAGTTTTAATAAAAAATACAAAAGAAGAAAGTCAACTTCTGTCTTGTAAATTGCGATGGAGTGTACAAAAAACGCATACCAGACCAAACTAGAACTAGTGAAAGGACATAATGACTTCGGACTATTCCTGGTTAATTTTTGTCCACATTTTAAGTAAATATTGTTGTGTTTTTATTGCAGAAAACAGTAGAGGAAGAGAACAACAAAAAGGACTCCTAAGTATTATTAACCATTCTCACCAAAGATTCTATCCTACGTCGGCAGCAACATGACAGAGTAAACCCTTTCCACAATTAACGCTTTCGTTATCGAAATGTTTTGACATCAACAAGCGCTGGTGACTACATTGACTACTCAAGCATGAAGCACACATTCTCACACAACAGAAAGCTCTTGTTAAAAGGCCAATTTTATGAACTCTGTTATCTCCTTGAAGATATTGTTTTACTGCAAAATAAGTATTAAAATGTCTTACTTAATGAATTCCCTTTCTTATGATCCAAAAATCATTGAGATCGGTCAATAAATGTACAAGTTCTTGGTGTTTGTTTCCTCAGTGTGATCTGTAATCTCAAACACTTTTTCTACACAACCATATGGCGCACCTTAGGTGTTTGGAATTTTGAATCTTTCCACTCTTGTTTGAAGGAATTGCATTTAAAGCAACCTTATTTTATTTTACCAGCAATGGAAAGATCTGATCATTCTCTTTCCAACCATTGTAAGCTTGGGTATGTTGTATGAACATGGAAAAAACTACACTTATAACAAATGGTCTTTGTGCTCCGGGTTGAATTCTTGTTTGCGTGTAAAGCTTGATTGACTAAAGATTCCAATGGTAAAAGAAGAGGGGGTATGAGTGCAGTTGATTAAAGTCACCTATGGTAAGGTAAGGGTTCAGGAGAAAGTCATCAGTGAGAAGCGAAAAACTCATAAATTTTCTGTTAAAGAAAAACTTGCGGGAGAAATATGGAGGTAGGATCAGCTTTGCTGTTTGTTCAGAACACAACCTGATCCCTTTCCTTAGGATTTTTGGGAAGAGACAAATTTGAAATTTGTAAAGTATTTCTGGAATTTAAAATCACTTTAAAAGTACAATGTTGGTTCTCACAAAAATAATGTCCCATCGGATTGATGATGATTGTTTCTCCACAAAGGCGTTCTCAAAATGATTTTTTTTTTACATTGGGACGGGCGGATCAGATCTTTTGTAATTTTGAAGAACTTCAGTGGTATATGAAAATGGGGGGGGGGGGGGGTTGGGTGTTGAAAAAAGAACCTGTTGTTGTTATTACATCAGTGCAAAACATCTCTATTTTGATGTAAAACTGTATCTTCAGGTGTGAGGTCTGGCCCTCTGGGTGGTTGGGGGGGGGGGGCTGAGTAGAAACAATTATTGAGTACAAGGGCTGACACACATGTTCATATGGTTAAGAGTTTTATAGTCTTTTCAGGCTATTTAATTATCAACTTTTCTGAGGGCCCAAAAATCAGATTTACCCGTCCAGTCCCAAATCCTTCTATATCCAATTAGCCAAGGCGAAGGATTCAGAAGGACTGGGGCCGGTAAGCCCAAACAACAATTGCTTTTCACATGATCAGGCATTCCAATCTTATCAAGTCCAAACTATTAGGTGTGGAGTCACATAGGAGAAGGGGATATGGGAGGATTGAGGCCACATGCTAGCAAGACTGCCTAGTCTGTGAGGTTAAAGTTGGAAGAACATCATGCCTCCTGGGCTAGAGGCTCCATATCTGATTGCCAATGGGTTTGTGTTCATCTCGGATAGTTATAGCGAGACACGATGTTTGTGCAGTTGTTACATGAACTTGTCAAGGTTTTTTGGGGGAACTATTTTGCTCTGTTACGATGTTTGAGTTGTTGCACTCTTTTATTTTACTGCCTTTACAAAATGGTGTCAAAGTTAGACGTATTTCTTGCATCATTAATAATAATAATATTAATAACTAGTTCTTAAATAGCGTATTTTACAATAATAACGTATCAATGTGCTTTACATTAGTGCCCTGGTCATTCGGCCAATAACATTCCTTTAATCTTTCTCAGCTCCCAGGGGAGTATGCAGAGTATACAGCCCTGGGGTGCCTTGGCACTCTGAAGGCTTTCTCAAACACAATATCAACCTCTACACTTGCAGGTACTCATTTATTCCCCCAGAGTGAATAGAAGAAAAGCATCTTGCTCAAAGACACAAGTGTCATGACCAGAGATTTGAACCCACACCCTGATGACTTAACCACCAGAACTTAAAACAAACAATGGGTCAGAACTTAAAACAAACAGTGGGTTCCAATTACCAAATGTATACAATCCCTTTAACATCCAAGTAGATCGTTGTCCTTTGATTTGATGATGAAACTCTCATAGCATAAACAAAATGTATAATATTGTATTCTGGCATCCACTACGAGGGCGTTTAGTACTGCTGTGTATAATAATGCATGGTGTAGTCTGACATGCAATAGTAAAGAAGGATGGGAGGAAAATGCACAGTGAATAGAACCAAAATGCATGATTTATGACATATATGCCATGTAATGGTTTGATTAATGAATGCCACGTGAACAACAATCCTCCAATCAAATGACAAGGATCTACTTTGGTGTTATTATATAAGTTTGTTTAATCAGCTATGTATATTTTCAAACTTTAGTTCATTGTACCTAATGTACTTGTTTTGCAAGTTTCACACCATAGTTCCTAATTAAAAGTAAATACTAATATTTAAGGAATGTTCCAGTATTGTTGCCTACCCAATTTGGTATTTAAGTATTAAATCTAGGCATCATTTAAAGGTATGCCTCCCGTAGGGTGAAAAAGGTAGATCGTTTAAAAATAATTTTGGGTTAATCAAAGAAACATTTACTACAGCGGGACTTGAACCTGCGACCTCCAGATTAACGTGCCAACACTCTACCAACTGAGCTATCTAGCCTATGTTGGTGGTCTCCCTATTTTGTCAATATCTTTGTTCGGGGGTGCCAGTCAAAAGTCATTGAATCTGTAACTGCTGTATAGCCAGGAATTTCACCCAAAATTTATGATACAACCAGGGAAGCAGCAGCAGAGGGATCACCTTAAGGGGATGCGACTTTTTATTTCAAATATCAAGTAATAAACCACAATGGAAACTAGTTGAGTAAATTTGTTACATCTTTTTTTAAAGTATATTATTGTAGGCTGTTGTTTAAAGGCAGTGGACACTATTGGTAATTACTCAAAATAAAACCTGGCATAAAACCTTACTTGGTAACGAGTAATGGGGAGCTGTTGATAGTATAAAACATTGTGAGAAACGGGTCTCTCTGAAGTAACGTAGTTTTCGAGAAGGAAGTAATTTTCCACGAATTTGATTTCAAGGCCTCGGAATTAGATTTTGAGGTCTCGAAATCAAGCATCTGAAAGCACACAACTTCGCGTGACAAGGGTGTTTTTTCTTGCATTATTATCTCGCAACTGTGACGACCAAATGAGCTCACATTTTCACAGGTTTGTTATTTTATGCATATGTTGAGATACACCAAGTGAGAAGACTGGTCTTTGACAATTACCAATAGTGTCCAATGTCTTTAAGCCCTTTGGGCACCTGTTATGATGTTACTAGAAAAGTTGAAGACTTGAGTATGTGTGCTCTTCATGTTGCAGAGCTGCCAACATTTGCATCTTGAATTCAGGGAGATTTTGTCCAACAATCAGGGCGATAATTAGAATTACATTCAACATAATAGGGAAAAAGTGCCCATAATCAGGGGGACTTTCAAATTTGTTCATCAGAACATGGAAAGATTGGTTTATTTTCAGGGAACTTTCTGCAGAATCAGGGAGAGTTGGCAGCTCTGATGTTGTACCACCAAGGTGAATTTATTGAACAAAAATAATACTTTACTCTTTTTTTCTTTCTTCAGATATAATGACATATTTTGAGAAAACTTAGACTTTTTGTATATATTTATATATATAAACCAAATTAAATTGATTATTTCGGTTTCACCCTGACACCGATAAGTGATCAGCAGTGTGTACTCATTGCTGTCCCGAGTCCAGCAGGAAAAAAATCACACGCTCTTCGGGTGGGATTCGAACCCAGGACTCTGACATTCTAGAGCGTGCCTGATGGCGAGAGGTCAGCTTGAATCATGTATTATTATTCAGTAGCGGAAATTGCAACAATTTAATGAGTTTAACTTCCTGCTTCATTTGTATTATAAAGTGCTTAAAGACATGGACACCTTTGGTAATTGTCAAAGACCAGTCTTCTCACTTGGTGTATCTCAACATATGCACAAAATAATAAACCTGTGAAAATTTGAACTCAATTGGTCATCGAAGTTGCGAGATAATAATGGAAGAAACAACACCCTTGTCACACGAAGTTGTGTGCTTTCAGATGCTTGATTTCGAGACCTCACGCATGAGGTCTCGAAATGAATTCAAATATTTTACTGAGAAATTACTTTTTTCTCAAAAACGACGTTACTTCAGAGGGAGTCGTTTCTCACAATGTTTTATACTATCAACAGCTCTCCATTGATCGTTACCAAGTAAGTTTTTATGCTAACAATTATTTTGAGTAATTACCAATAGTGTCCAGTGCCTTTAAAGTTCTGTGATGTAATTTGGGCAATTTACCTGCATGCATTGCAAAATAAACTTGTCTTTATTTTCAAGATGAACATCCCCCTTTTTGCACTATTATATTTATTTGCACTCTAGTTAAGAAAAGCTCACAATCTTTTATAGTGTTTAAAATAATATGTAGAACTTAATTACTTTTGGAACAACTCGTGTGTTTTCGATAAGTTTGCAGTCAACCCCGGCCCACTTTCATAGCTCTGCTGAGGCAGAACATTTTGCTAAATGGTTTTCTGCTAAGCAAAAGTGAACAGGATACCAGTCACAGACAGTACATGTGAGATGGCATTTTGGCCGGTAACCTTATTCTGCATAATTTTTTGTATATAATTTTTTTTTGCTGGTGCTTAAAGGGACAGGTTGCCTTGGATCGGACGAGTTGGTCTAAAAAAAAGCGTTTGTAACCATTTATTATAAAATGCATATGGTTAGAAAGACGCTATAAATTAAAGTAGAATACAATGATCCACACAAATATGCCTCGAAATTGCGTGGTTTTCCTTTTACTTTGCGAACTAACACGGTCGGCCATTTTGTGGAGTCAAAAATTTGACTCCACAAAATGGCCGACCGTGTTTGTTCACGATGTAAAAGGAAACACACGCAATTTCGAGACATTTGTGTGGATCATTGTATTCTACTTTTATAATGTCTTTCTAACCATGTGCATTTTATAACAAACGGTTACAAATGCTTTTTATAGACCAACTCGCCCGATCCAAGGCAACGTGTCCCTTTAACTTTTAAGCAGCTCTATGAAATGGGGCCTTGGTTTGTGTTGGTCCATGACAAAGTTCATATTCAGCATTATTAAAAAGAAATTAACAATAACCATCCGAAATACAAAACAATTTCTTGGTTTTATTTTTATGATGGAGTATCTTCAGAGGTAAATTTAAATAAAATGTGTTGCTCTTGAAGCAATGGCCATTAACCCCTTGCACTGACGTCACACTGGGCTATGGCCTGTCAGCCTGTTCTTTTTATAACAAATAGAAGGAAATACTTGCTGATATTTTACGTCCTGAAGTTTTCTGATTACACCGGTAAATCAACAGGTTGTAAGAACTGAGTCAATAATGTTTTCTTCTGTTTTTGGATTTGACGCATTTCCCCATTGGTATTGTTTGGCTACTGTACTATTTATCTAAGTAAAACAGTGTCTTTAAGTCCCTTAAGGAATCATCAACTTATTTTAAGTGAATAAGGTGAATCTTTGTCAGTTTATTGGGTCTTTGTATTGGTTTGCCTGTAGTTTAGCTCCAGTCCACAGGTGTTGCGCGTGGGGAAATATGGTTGCCAATGACTTCCCCAACCGTACTGTAGGGTTGCCGCTTGCCTGTGCAGTACCACAAGTCAAACTCAACCCGGAAGGGGTTAGCCACAGACCATAGAGCAAGGATAAGTGCAAGCTGCTTGTGTTTTAGGTGTTGGTGTGTTGGTTTTTATACCAAAATTTAATATTAAAATAACTTGCAAGAAATGGAAGTTATACTCTATACTCAGTGGAATTTAAACAAGACATAAGGAGAAAGAAAAAAACCGATGACTAGAACATGGAGGAATTGATCAGAATGATGGATATTAATGGTAAGCTGTTTTCTAAATAATGTATAAATTGTATTTTTGTCATGGTATAAATAGATGTGTATATACACTGTGTTTTTGACAAGGTGAGCATGGAGATAATTTTCCTTTGATGAAGCCGGTGGATTTGCTCATCAATGTGAAATGTAGTTGTAATGTTAAATCAAGTCTGTCGTGGATTTTTTTTTAGTACAATTGGTACTAAAGATGACCTGACAATTTGCTCAATGGAGTCAATACTAACTATTTTTCTTCAGATATAACAGTTTTATTGATGGTTTCTTCCATAGCTCAGATCACAGTCTGAAACAGCTATTTAGAATAGAATACTTCAAGTCAAGCCCCAACAGTAAAACAGTGAACTTTACACACCCAGTTATAATAAAAATAGTTCGCATTTATTATATAAAGCACGTTGAAAACAGGATGGACCCTTTGTCGTTCCGATCAGGATGTTCCAAGTACACTATAACCCAATATTTTGATAACCCCTCGTGATCTACACGCTAGGATTATACATTGAGTTTCATTACATGTATCCTGTGTCTTAAAGGCCCTGTACACTATTGGTAAGATCGAAAAACACAAATGTTCACAGATTCACACACAACTTACATTATTAAAGTAAGTAGTGGTTGAAAGGGTTCCTTAAAATATTTCTGCCTAAAATGTTATCGTTTCTGAGAAATGAGTAAAACAATAGTTTTTATCACACGCGATATTTTGAAAAAACAGAAAACATAAGGTCTCTTTTCACTATTTTCTCGTGATCTCGATACTTTCACAGGTTTGTTTGTTCATGCATGTTGAATCACACAAAATGTGGACACTGATTTTGAGCTGTTACCAAAAGTGTACAATACCTTTTAAGGCCAGACTGATGTATGGTTTAATTGCCCTTTAATTTGTTCAGTGACTGGCCAGCAGGGAACCACAGTTAGCTCAATGTTTCAACTGTTTAGTATCTGGCAAACAGGGACCAAGTTAGCTTAGATTGGGTCGTATGAATAAAAAAAACAGTATTTTCTTTTACTTGAAAATGTCAAGTGTTTACCACCCACATGAATAAAAGGAAGTAAAAGCTTTTACTGAAAAGTAGTTACTAAATGCTAAAAGGATCTACTTTTACATAGTGTTTACTTATTTCCATATGAATAAAATGGAGAAAATACTACAAAATGCAAGTAAGTACTGGTCATTTTTCAAGGTAGCCCCAGAGCTTCCTTGAGAGACGTAATGTTTATTTTAATGCTGCCATAAATCACAGAATAATACAAAATGATGTATAATCAAATTGACAGTACTGGTATATCAATATATCTTACAAAAAATGATATAAAATGAACATTAAACAAATGGCAACATCTAGGACTGGGTGAAGCAACAGCTTTTGTTCCCCAGCTTATGGAAGGACAGACAAATGACAGACATACATGAAAAGACAGCACATACATACTGTAAGACGGTAATCAAGGCCGTTATTATCCCTATTACATACAAGATATAAAATTACATACATTATTTCAGCATGGAATTAAAAAAATGAGTTTTTAGTTTTCTAGTAAAAATAGAAAGAGTGGGTAATGATTAAAAAGGGTCATCCAGACTATTCCAATATAGAGTGCCACGCTGGACAACACCATTTTTGGACAATATGGTTCTACGATAACTAATATAAAGATTTTTCCTAGTAGTACTGCGGGTATAGTAGGAATGGATGTTTGAGGTTAGTGTAAAACAGGGGTTTCATAAGGTAAGATGATAAAGGTCAGTGATTTTTAACAATTTTAAATTTGCAAATAGCGGCCCAGAGTGTTCACTGAATATGACGTCACCATTCAAATATCTTCCCTACAACATGGCGTCTGTGAGCGTGTGCGTTTGGGTGTGCGTGCATGTGCCGTAGAAATCAAACCGGGATTGCTGCGTGCTTCATTGATGTACGCGTTTAGACGTGCATACGGTTTGCCCTACAAGATGGCGACTTTCATAGCAACAAAGGGGTTATTCAATACAGTCTATAGACAGTTTTAGAAATTACTCGAACTGCACATTTCTGGAGAGTGAGCAGTTTGTTACATTTTTTGGACTACCCCAAGTCAAAATTTAGTAATTTAAATATGATAAAATAAAAAAGTTGTACAAGGTTAGTAATATGCTACTTGGAAGAAAATATTTTAAACGGTTCATTATACCAATATTTCTTGATATTTTAGCTGTTATATCGTCAATTTGTTTCTTCCAAGTTAAATTCTTGTCAATATGTATTCCCAAAAATGTAGTACCCTTAACCTGTTCAAGATTGGTATGATTTAAAATTAAAGGAACAGACTGAGCATACTTGTACTGGCTAGCACAAACTATTATATAATTTGATTTGAGAACATTTATACATAATTTATTGGCTAAAAGCCAAGTAGTGATTTTCCAGAGCTCAAGATTAAGGTTCTGTACAGCTAAGTCTACATTTTTATCAGTGTACAATAAACTTGTGTCATCTCCGAATACTCTGAAGTATTGCAGATGTCATTAATGTTCAAGATAAATAATAAGGGACCCATTACAGAGCCCTGTGGTACACCGAAAACATACTGGCTTCTAACAAGTAACTTTTAAACAAGTCCAGGGCTATTTCCTCGAACACCGTAATACGGTGATCTAATTTACGTATCAAGATGTCATGGTTAACTGTATCAAATGCTTTACACAGAAGTAAAGACACTTGAAGAAATTGCAGGGTTTAAGAATGTTTCACACTGGATAAAGGTTTATGTCCCAAGGAGAGACATCACTGAAATAAGGGAATAAAAGAGTAGGCGACGAGTTCTTAAACAGCCGTTTAAAACCGGCAGGGTCGTGGCCGTGCGATAAAGGCCCGAGCCGAAGGCGAGGGCCTTTATCACACGGCCACGACCCTGCAAGGTTTTAAACGGCCGTTTAAGAACGAGTCACTACTCTTTTATTCCCATTCATAAATGCCCTTATGTTAAAAAGCAATATAATATCACAATTATAGACAATGTCACACTGTTTCTTTTGCGAATTTTTCGAAGTTTGCAAATTTCCAAAAACTTTTGTAAAAATGTTTTGTGCGCGTCGGTCGGTGTGTATACGCGCGTGTATACACATATTACGCGCTGTTACTAATAGCTATGAATTGCGTTCTGCGTAATTTAAATTGGTGTACATGAGCTTGCGCGCCCAACACGCGAAGCCAGCCGGTCTTAAACAGCTTCAGCTGTGTCTTTATCAACCGTTTAAACACCCCCACGTGACGCGCTCTCCACCAATAGGAGTAGCGAAACTGTCTGGGGTATTTATGAATACAGAATAGACTCTTAATGCACAGTGTATCAAGACAGAAATAATACACAGAAACTCACAAGGCTTTTACACACATTTGCTTATAATGCTGAAGATAAAATAAAACCTTTTTGGTTTCGTTTCAATAAAGCAAGCTGATTAGATATAAGAAAGCATTTTTTCTTCTTTAGAAATGTATATGCTTCATTTAGGCCTATTTTTAGTTCATAAAATCAGAGGAAGTAATTTTTGAAATAAGTAAAATGCATTTCCATAGAAATTTAATGATGTGCTTATATAGTCCTTAAAATTTGAAGTTAAAATTAAATAGCTGTTTGTCAATGATAACGATGCCAGTTGCGTGCTCATATTCAGCTCTCATCTTCTTTACATCACTCTCCTTCTCCGCTCTGATTTTTGGTACTTGTGAATTACGGTTAGCAGCGCTATGAAATGGAAACTTGGGCAGTAAGCACAAAATCAGCCGTTAAGCAGCTTTATGAAATTAGGCCATGTTTGCAGTGCGTACAAATCTGTACATTTCCAATGTTTCATTATGTTTTGTAATAATAGTGGCTTCTTATATAGCGCTCATATCCGTCACTCAATGATGCCTTAGGCGCTTTAACATTCATGCAAGGTATTGTGGAGCTACGTTTTTGAAGTATGAGATCAATTCCTTTACATAGCACCATGTAATGGTTTACAAGGTGCTGTGGCGCAATATGCAGCCAATCAAACCACGAACCCCTTCTCTTTTCGATAAGTGCACTGGCTTCTTTTACGTGCATTACACAACGGACTTACGTCCCATCCGAAGGACGCAGCAATAATGGTTACGGTATCGTACACATTTGGAAATTGTCAAAGACCAGTATTCTCACTTGGTGTATCCCAACATATGCATAAAATAACAAGCCTGTGAAAATTTGGGCTCAATTGGTCATCGAAGTTGCAAGAAAATGATGAAAGAAAAAACACCCTTGTTGTACAAATTTGTGTGCTTTTAGATATAGGGATAAAAACTTCTTGCAAGAAATTTTTATTATTTTAGTGAGAATTCACCTCTTTCTCAAAAACTACGTTACTTCAGAGGGAGTCGTTTCCTACAATGTTTTATACTATCAATAGCTCTCCGTTGCTTGTTACCAAGTAGGTTTTTATGCTAATATTTGTTTTGAGTCATTACCAAGCGTGTACGATACCTTTAAATGTCTTGCTATGATGTTTCAGCAATTTAACAAAAACATTTTGCTTTTATTCTGGAGATCCAGCAGATGAATCACCGTCATCAAACTGATGATTGTCAGAATCAAAATTACTCATGGTTGACTTGTAGATTTCTATGTTTATAAATGTCAATTCAAATGCTGCTTAAGGTGTGTGTGGACGTGAATGGATTTTACAGCACAAAGGGAACTTTTTGTTAAAAGCCATTCAGCCATGGCAGACAGCTTGATATCAGAAGTATTTACTCCAAAGCATTAAGTGAGTACTTTGCAGTAAAAGAATAAGTTTATTCATACGGAATTTAGAAGATGCTGTTACTGAATGCTTCTACTTGGAAGTTGATGCTTTTACTTTTTGCTAATACTTGTCAGAATTTACTACTTTTTATTCATACGACCCAATGTTTTAGTTTTGTTAATGTCTGGCAAGCAGGGACCAAGTTCGCTTAGGTGTCCAGTGGCAAGCAGGGGGGGGGGGTGGGATCGGGCTCAGCCCCCCCCCCATGTCACTGCTAATTGTACCCTGAGTTTTGGTAAAGTTGCAGTTCTCCTTTTACAAAAATGACAAATCTCCCTCCTCTCCCCCCCCCCCTGAATTTTTGTTTAGATCCACCTACGTTCTGAACTTGATATGAGCTTAAATGTTAACGTATCAAACAGTGTAGTAATCTACATTTACATGTATGACTAGTACTGGTAGTACACTCTCTACGCATCAGCAATCTTACACAGTTGCTATTGTGTATACATGATTATTGTACTGATGTTATGACATTACATATACATTGTCACAGGCCAATGAGTTTTGAAAATTGGACTATGACTATGTTGTGGCAAAGCCGTTCGTTTGCCCAATATCCCTCTATGGTCTCGATGTAGATAAGCTCAACATACATTGGAAGTAGGTATTAGGGTGCGTGTATAGGTGAGGCAACATTCTTCGGATGAGCTGATGATGGGATGAGGAACTTAAAACTTTCAGCCAATAAGCAGTCTCCTACTTAGGAAAAAAACCCCACCTGGTGTACAGTCTCATTGGCCAGGATGGGAACTATGTAGTTCATGTGAGTACAAAGTGAAAATATGTTAAATTTACATTGGGGATAAATAATGTTATTTGTGTTTATACCCATACATTGGTGTGTGTTTAGGGCTGTATCTCTGTACTCTCAGGACTCGGGGGGGGGGGGGGGGGTACTGAGTATGCAATATGGTTAACCCGTGGTTAGACTGCAGGACTTGCAGAAACAAGGTTGTGAGTTCGAATCCTACCAAGCTAACAACTGATTTCACAATTACTAGAATAAGTATTGTCATCTTGTTACTGAATCACAATTTCTTGAATTGTGCAATTCATAGTCATCGACGTGAAACCAATGTTTGTATGAGAGACATTGGCTGCTGCCAGCTTGGTGTTTACATCCCCTTGTGGGAGTTTGCGGAGTTCCCTTGAGGGGAAGATCATCTAAACAAACGAACAAACCCATATCTACCTGACTGGTAACAGTATACATTGCCTAAGCCCATGACAGTCTATTGCTGCATTGCAATGAACATTCATTATTCACTGCCTTGCAAATAATCATACCCCCAACAAACTGTATACTGTTGGAAAGAGCACATAATTCTCTTTATACCTTTTGCCATGTTCCTCACACTCTTATCACTAGTAATGAGGGTATAAAGTAAGTTACTAGCTTCATATTTAACTACGGGTTTTCCCGTAGTTAGGCACTATAACAGCGATTGTGTGTTCTACGGGAAACCCCGTATTTGGGCAGACATGAGTCACACATTGGTGTACCGTATGTGTAAAATACAAATAATAAAAGTGAAAAAAAGTTGTAAAAAGAGAAGGAACACAAACCTTTGACAGCAATTTTAACCTCATTGTTTACACAAAAGTTTCTCAAAATGCATTATACTATCCAAAGCTGCTGTACTTCATACCAAGTAAGTTTTTATTGCCATTAATTTTATGAGTAATTTACCAAGCGTATACAGACCCTTTAAGTTTAAAGTTTAGGAAAATGATATTGCTATTTGAGAGCACCCTTCTACAATGAATGGCTTGTTGCGGCCGAGCGGTCCAGTTCACCGGTGCCGCGACTCAGGTCATGACACTTGTGCCCTTGAGCAAGGCACTTAACCATATTGTTTCAAAAATTCATCTTTAAATGTAGGATTATCTTTTAATGTAAGTGACGAAAAAACGGACGTAGATGCATATTTTGCAGTGTTGGAGTTAAGACCTCAAAGTCCGAGACCGAGACTGAATCTTCCGAGACCAAGACCTTGGAGTCCACGACTGAAACTAAGACTACTGTTCAAGACTGTTCAAGACTCAGACCAAGACAAATTTCAACACTTAGTTTTAAAACAATTTTTGGATGAAAATTGACACGCAAAGGGGCCTCAATTCAGTATATGCCCTTTTCAAACTCATACTAGCTTGATTCCTTTTTGGGGGGGACAAAATATAAGTCTCAACATTTATTTTGCTTCATTCATTTAACTAAGTAGTAAATTGTTCAAACCATGTAGGAAAAATACTGGCCAAATGGCCAATATCCATTACATTTTTTAATGCACACACCTCCTGCTGTGGGCACACATCTGGAAGGTTTGCCCTCGTTACTTCAAGCTGATAGTTCTGTTGGTTCAATTATTTTGGGGGATTAGTCCTAAAGAGGTAACGTTGCCTGTATGTACATGTACTTCACTTTGTGAACACAGCTCACAAATTTGATGAAGGCTGAACTGTGGTCCCTGAAGCAATTTGATTCAATCAAAACTCGCAGGGGGCTGACTGCCTCGCGTGCGCTGTCTTGTTGTATTTCCTTCAAACTCTTCATGCTCCTTAAAAGTAATTTAATGGCCATGGTGTTGCTTGACATCTTGTTTTTCTCTCAACAAGACCGCAATGTAAAAAAAAAAAATGGAAACTTTAAAATAATTTTTTTGGGGTAAACTCTTTCCAAGGTTTTGAGCCATCCGGATCACTGTACGCCCTGTCAATACAACTACATTTACAACCTTCCTGTTGTGTTGGTTATGTCAAATAAACGTTGTCACTCAATGGATGCATACACATTACATGACATGCAGTTTGTTCATGATTATTAAGGACACACAGTAGTTCATGCACAGACATACATGACATGCAGTTTGTTAACGATTATTAAGGACACACAGTTCAAGCAAAGACATTACATGACATGCAGTTCGTTAACGGATATTAAGGACACACAGTTCATTCTGCTTGTGATGAATTGCCTGGTGATACAGGCAATAAACCATAAACCAAAAGCGGTTATTTCAATATTCAACTTAAAATATTCTGGACTTTTTTAAATGGGTCTCGTCAAGGTCTTGGACCGAGACTATTCGAGACCTGTGCCCGAGAAAAGATCGAGACCTCAACACTTCTAGACCTCAAAATTGCTGAGACCTGAAAAAATATGGTCTTGACACCGAGACGTTTTGCGAGACCTCCAACACTGATAATTTGTCTAGACATGGTAGATAAAACATTTCCTGCAGCAAACCAGACCTCACTTCTTTTTCCTGTCTAATACATTCCTTTCCCCTCCTCAACAAGTTGTAATAATTAACATCAGTATGAATGATTGATTGATTATGACAAGAAGCGGCTATTAACAGTCACAACCCCCTCAGGTGAACAAGAGGGCAGCCCCCATTAGAACCAGTAGTCCAGTACAATAAATCGTAAAAACTCTAACCAATGATCACCAGGTATTGAGGAAGGACATTGGGGGCCAAGCCTCGCTTTATCAGTTATTGAGGTTAGAATGACAGGGGAGCCAATCGTCCCGTATTGACTAATCTCATGACATTTTGACTTCAAACACAAAACGGTAATGCCAAAACAAATACTAACCAAATAATGACAGTTTAACAACTCTGAAAAAAAAGGGGAAAAAAAGAGCTACTGTTTGAAAGCATTGCCACCGGACGCTGTGGAAACATGATTTACCTAAAAAGGGATTGTATACGTTTGGTAATTGGAACCCACTGTTTGTTTCAATCCTATATAGTTGTAGATATAGGCCTATATAAAACTAACCTGTGAAAATTTAATTTCAAAAGGTTGTAGCGTTTTTTGAGATATTGCCGAAAATCTTGAGCGGTTATGTCCGCGCATATGAGTAATCTGCCATTGGAATACACAATCTGAGAAATGTTACTGCAGTAAATCTTCTCAGCTCAGATTACAATTTTTAGAGATAAAAAGTGATATCTTTTTCCATAACTGCAGTACTTCGAAGTGAAAAGTTTCTCAAAAAGCATTATACTATCTAAAGCTGCTGTACCAAGTAAGTTTTCATTGCCATTAATTTTATGAGTAATTTACCAAGCTTATACAGACCCTTTAAGTTTAAAGTTTAGGAAAATGATATTGCTATCTGAGAGCACCCTTCTACAATGAATGGCGTGTTGCGGCCGAGCGGTCCAGTTCACCGGTGCCGCGACACCGGTCATGACACTTGTGCCCTTGAGCAAGGCACTTAACCATATTGTTTCGTAAAAATTTGGGACGGTAGTGCATTCTTGTGATGTTAGGTGATTTTCTCATTAAAAACAAAACACATATAGAAAAATTGTCTCCTAATCAATCATAATTGCTTAATTGAGAAAGCTTGCTGTACATGGGACATGGTTTCTTTAAAAATTTAAATTGTGTACATTCCTGAGTATGCCATGCAACAAAAACAGCCCTGCACCGGCTAAAATATACAAACACATATAATATACATATTGACATAGCACAACATTGGTTCTTAATTGTAGGGTTCAATCTCCATGTTTCTCTTTCAGCTAAGGGGGGTGTCCCTTTTTTCCACCTCATCTTGTCTGGTTTATTGACTTTCTTCTTTACAAACAATGATCTGTTTACGAGTGCAAGGGCGAGAATATTTTCAGGAGTTGTAATACAGAATGGGAAACACTCATTGCTTGTTTCGTGTATACATCCAAGTAGATCTTTGTCATTTTTGATTGGAGGATAAAACTTGTAAAGAATAAACAAAACTGTTAAAAGATTCTATTCCACCAAGAGGGCGTTTAGTATTGCTGGGTATAATGCATGGTGTGGTCTTCAGTGAAATGGTTAACAAAATGCACAGTGAATAGTACCAAAGTACATGGTTTATGACATGTAGGCCATGTATGGTTTGATTAATGAATGTCGCATGACCTACAACCCTCCAATAAAATGAGAAGGATCTACCTGGGTGTTCTACATAATATGTGACATGCAATATAAATTGTTCATAATATGTGATATGCAATATATATAGTTCATAATGGAAAGTTCACTAGAGCTCCAATTTTTAATATCCCCTTTGGTATTGATGTTTCATCACAGGGACTTGTGAGGAAAAAGAAAACCCCTTACCTCATAAGCGGCTGAGTGGTTAACAGCGGTTACACCCCTATGTTCCGACACCCCTGTGTTCCGACAACCCTGGTGTATTTTCCTATTCCTAACCCTAACCCTAACCCTAACCCTATGTAAATCATAAGGGGGTTGTCGGAACATAGGGGTGTCGGACCATAGGGGTGTCGGAATATAGGGGTGTCGGAATATAGAGCAGTCACCGTTAAGAGCACCTGACTCAAGCTCTGGCGTTTCATGTGGCCTTGCTGGTTACGTCATTGATCCAGCAAAACTGTCAAAATCAGAGATGACAGTTTTTTCGTTACAGCTATAAACTGGGAAAATCCCAGAGAATGTGGCAATTTTTGTAATGGATTGTAAAAACCAATGGTTTTAATAATATAAGGATGATAGCCGTCAGGGCATGTACAATTGTTTTCATGAACAACAAAGAACATTTCAGTGTATCATAGAAATAAGAGTCATACCAAAATAGTACACCTTTAAAGAGAATTCCGCAAATCCACTACCTTGTCCAATTTGGAAGGATAACTGTCGAAAGTCCCATTGTATCTAAACAACTAAGCTCAAAGACACCAGAAATAAGTTTTAAACTATTTTTAAGGTGTCTGGACATTTTCCAATTCCCTAGCCCTATACAGAACTCTAATTCCTCTGTAGTATAAAACGAAAGTGAAAGGTTGCCAAGGCTACCAATTCCCCAGCCATGTTAATCAATTTGATGTGCATCGCTTGCTCTGTCCCATGAAACTTTGACAGTTGGCGGCAGACAGAAATAGGGGGTGCATATTTAGAATTCCTCCACGAACTAAAAAGGGGAAAATGCATAAAGGCAAATCCTTTATTCCTAAAAAATGTTTAGTCGTTTCCATTATGAAAATGAACAAAGCTCCAGATTTTAGCTTGAGGTTTGGCCGGCTTCTCTATATGTATCGCTACGTCTTTGAATGCATAGAGTGACGGTTACACATATTTCTTAACCCTCCATTTTAAAGGCAGGGTATACACCAATCCTTCGCCGATCTTGAACTCTTGGTGGCAGCAGAAACGCCTCCATTACTGCGGTGGTACCTGGGTGGTACTGTGCTGCCTATCGATGAGCTTAAGGGCTGGGCTGCACTTGTTAATTTATAAAGGGTTATATGTAAATAATGGTTGTTTATAAATAATAGTTACATAAGTGGCAAGGTCGTACCACCGCAGTACCACCGCAGTTTGTCTGCTGCCACCAAGAGTTCAAGATCGGTGAAGGATTGGTGTATACTTTTGGTAAATTGTCAAAGACCAGTATCCTCACTTGGTGTATCCCAACATATGCATAAAATAACAAACCTGTGAAAATTTGGGCTCAATTGGTCATCGACGTTGCAAGAAAATCATGAAAGCTTAAAAAACACCCTTATTGCATAGAATTGTGTGCTTTCAGATGCCTGAGATAGGCTACATGCCTGAAGCCTGTCTCAAAGATTCAAATATTTTTGTGTAAAAATTACCTCTTTCTCTAAAACTACATTACTGCAAAGGGTGTCATTTCTAACAATGTTTTCAGTATCAACAGCTTTCAAGGTCATTAGTTTTTGGAGTAATTACCCAAGGTATACCCTCCCTTTGAAGTAAGCTGTAAGGCCGCATAAAACTTTTGTTGTTAATATCCTTTTTTGGGGGGGGGGGGAAGTGAGGGTGGGAGGGAATTTTTTTTTTTCTTTTTTTTTTTACATGGCAAAATATGAACTAAAGAATAAAGAAATCATCACAATCACTATAAGTTATAAGACAGAGGGTTTGTGTGATTTTGATGTTTTTAAATGTTTTGTTAAACCCATTTAACTCCTAGATGACATTTTCTTTAAGTATTTTCAAAAAACTAAACACAGTGTAGCCTAAGTAAATATTTGAAGAATTGTTCTTGTTTTTGCCAACATGAATATATAACCTTTCTTCATACATCTTTTCAAAAAAATACCAGCTGAAAAATCTGGGAGCCAAATTTGACCGAAAAAAGATCATTGAAAAGACTGTTTTTTATGGGAAGAAAAAAAAATGGGGTCGGGGGGTTTCGTCGGGTCGGGCGGGGATGACCAACAATTTTTTTTTGCACACTCCTGGAAAACCGGATTTTATTACCGGATGCCATGACGAAATTCCCTCTTTGGAAGTTATTTCTCAATTTAAATCTGGCCTCCGTGACCACTACCTCACTAGTGACCTGTAGGTGTAATTTGGGTTAGGGTATTTTTTTCTTTACCATCTTGCATGTGCAATACGTAGCTGTAATTGAATTGTAAATGTTTTATAACATTTACATATATGTTTATTTTTGTATTGTGATTTTATAACTTGTTTTACTGTACGCCTACATATACTTCCTTGTTTACTACAGTTTTTTTGCATTTTTTGCTGTTGTCTTTGTTTCTTTGTTTTATTCTAATGTGTGATCAAGGGGGGGACTGCTCTATATTCCGACACCCCTATGTTCCGACACCCCTATGTTCCGACAACCCCCTCATGGTTTACATAGGGTTAGGGTTAGGGTTAGGGTTAGGAATAGGAAAATACACCAGGGTTGTCGGAACATAGGGGTGTCGGATCATAGGGGTGTCGGAACATAGGGGTGTAACCGATCAAGGGTTCCCATTAATTAGTGGGCCTGCATACCTGTTCGGGGTTTCCCTTATGCACTGCGTTGTATTTTGATGTTTGTGCAATAAAGGTAATAAACTAAACTCAACAGCAATTTCTAGGTATCACAATATCCCACACTCCCTTTATAAACATATTGAAAATATGACGTGCATGATTATGCAATATAATTTTGTATAGTACCTAAATTTTCACTTTGACATTGTTGAGAAAATATACATTCCTAAATAAATGTTAAAACAATCTAATGAAACAGAACATCTATATGAGTTGTTCTTTATCCAAATTAAACTTGTTTTTATATAGCGCTTTATCTACTGGCATCTCAAAAGGATATGCAACATCAATATATGGCATTAAATTGTGATGACCTTTACTGGTAAAACTGCTCATAAGATTGGGTCAGTTTGGTGCCTCATGGGGGGGGGGGGGTAATTTCAGGCTTATGTTCTCTAGATTTGATACTTGTATTTTCCAATGTTACCAAGGGCTGGAATGCAAACTGTAGTTGTAAAAAAGATAGGATTAGGGTTGCTAGGCAGATTAAGAAGATTACAGTTATAAGAGATAGCTATGTGTTGGGGGGGGGGGGTGTTTCCTTATCAGGAGTGAATGTGTGTTATGTGTCAGCATTTGTTGGTGTTTGTTAGATTATATGTTTTTCTCTTTTATATCTCTTTTACGTGTAAATCTTTTTAAAGGCCTGATGCCCTCTTAAAGTTTTAGTCTGAAATTCACTCTATCGATTGAAACTAGGGACAAAATCATCTACAGTTGTCACTAGTTTCAATTGATTTGAATGAATTTCAAACCAGAGAGTGATTGTTTTCAAAAGGGCAAGGGCACCAAGGCGTTTTCTCCTTGGTAAGGGGCACCTGTATCAGGAAATTGTAAATTTTTACTATTGGAACATTTCATGGGGCACCGAATGTTCTCCTGCTAATCTTTGTTTACCGGTAAACAGACTTTATAAAAATAGGACAAGTTCATCATTATCACCCTTTAAACACATCCTTAAAAAAACTAAAAAAAATAAAAAGGTGTCGCAGTCCAAAATCATTTAAAAAGCAAGTTCCAAACTCCAAAGTGCACAAGCTATATGGTAGTCCCACAGACATAAAAAAATATTGCATACATCACAAAGTATGAAGGAACCTGAGGATATTGGCAGAGTTTGTTACTCAGACTTTTGGAGTTGCTAGTTGCTAGACGTTCCAACACCGTATCGATATGTCAATTTCCGGCCGCCAGTATTGCACACAACATTAATATAATAATAATAATACACAGTTCTTATATGGGATTCGAACCCACACTCTGCTGATCAGAAACACCAGAGCTTGAGATGGGTGTCTCAAAGCGCTCAGTATTTTTCCTACAAGGTAAGTGGAGTTACGTGTTGAAGTATGAGACCTATTCCTTTGCATTGTAATGGTTTACAAGGTGCTGTGGTGCAATATGCAGCCAATCAAACCAGGAACACCGGGGCGAACCCCTTCTCTTTACGATAAGTGCACTGGGTTCTTTTACGTGCATTACACAACACACGGGACCTACGGCTTAACGTCCCATCCGAAGGACGAAGCATGTGGTTAAGTGTCTTGCTTAAAGACACAAGTGTCACAACTGGGATTCGAACCCACACTCTGCTGATCAGAAACACCAGAGCTTGAGTTCGGTGTTCTTATCCGCTCGGCCACGACACGCCATTGGTAAGGTTTTCAAAATAAATGTTCACAGATTTGCACATAACTTACATGGTATAAAGATGGGCATGGTGGAAAACTTCCCTTGAAATATTTTTGCCTGAAATGCTTTAGTTGTTGTTGTGTTTTTTTTTAATGAGTGAAACAATTAGTTTTGATCTCGCGAGACTAAAACCTGGGCCCAATTTCATAGAGCTGCTTAAGCAAAAAATATTGCTAAACAATTGTCTGCTAAGCAGAAATGAGCAGGATACCAGTCACAAATTGCACATGTGACATGGTAGTTTGGCTGGTAACCTTTTTCTGGTAAGCATAATTTTTGTGTGCTACTTTTTGTGCTTAAGCAGCTCTATGAAATTGGGCCCTGATGTTTGAAAACAGTGAAAATATAAGGGGGGTTTCATGACTTTCTTATGACTCTGATTACCGATTGAGCTAAAATTGTCACAGGTTGTTTAATATTAAATCTATATGTGTAGTCACATCAAGTGCGGTCACACTGACCATTGTTGTCTATGTGCTTTACAGTATAAGGTCTGATAATTTAATGACAAAAACATAATTGGTTATTACTGAAAAACATTTGATTTGATTCAATCTGAAAACTCAAAGCTTATGAAGTTCATACCAGTACAATTCCTCCCGAGAATTATTTCTGAAAACTGTCTAAGTAAAAAATAAATAAATAAAATAACATTGAAAAATTGCAAAAATTGCTTGCAAATCTTGGACAATTCTTCATTTCATCAGTTTTTTTCTTCACAAAATCTGGATCGCAAGATGAAAGTTTCACAAGTTGATTGTATGCCGTGTGTTTTTTTAACACTAGAGGAAGGAATTGAATTTATTTTTGCTAAAACTAACAAAAGAGAAAATAGCTAGAGTTTTGCACAACAGTTAATGGTAATCTCATCTAGTGATTTTTGTGGTTCCTAAGACGGGTTCAGGGTCGAAATTGGCATTTACGGGGATCAGGCTGGCTCAGTGGTTTCTTTCCCTGCTTTTCACCTCTGTGGAACCCTGTTCCAATCCCATCTCAGACCAGAGCCTTATTGCACACGTGGATTTGGGGTTTTCAGTCCCTACCTGATTGTGTGCATTTTCTCCAGTTGGGGTTTTCCTCTAAAACTTAACATTTCTTCATCGTCTCCTAGTCATCTGTTGGATGTGTCATAAAAAAAATAATAAATCTAGGTGCAGATCTTGGGCACTCTTTTGTTAGAGTAAAAAATAAATAAATAAAATAACATTGAAAAATTGCAAAAATTGCTTGCAAATCTTGGACAATTCTTCATTTCATCAGTTTTTTTCTTCACAAAATCTGGATCGCAAGATGAAAGTTTCACAAGTTGATTGTATGCCGTGTGTTTTTTTAACACTAGAGGAAGGAATTGAATTTATTTTTGCTAAAACTAACAAAAGAGAAAATAGCTAGAGTTTTGCACAACAGTTAATGGTAATCTCATCTAGTGATTTTTGTGGTTCCTAAGACGGGTTCAGGGTCGAAATTGGCATTTACGGGGATCAGGCTGGCTCAGTGGTTTCTTTCCCTGCTTTTCACCTCTGTGGAACCCTGTTCCAATCCCATCTCAGACCAGAGCCTTATTGCACACGTGGATTTGGGGTTTTCAGTCCCTACCTGATTGTGTGCATTTTCTCCAGTTGGGGTTTTCCTCTAAAACTTAACATTTCTTCATCGTCTCCTAGTCATCTGTTGGATGTGTCATAAAAAAAATAATAAATCTAGGTGCAGATCTTGGGCACTCTTTTGTTAGAGTAAAAAATAAATAAATAAAATAACATTGAAAAATTGCAAAAATTGCTTGCAAATCTTGGACAATTCTTCATTTCATCAGTTTTTTTCTTCACAAAATCTGGATCGCAAGATGAAAGTTTCACAAGTTGATTGTATGCCGTGTGTTTTTTTAACACTAGAGGAAGGAATTGAATTTATTTTTGCTAAAACTAACAAAAGAGAAAATAGCTAGAGTTTTGCACAACAGTTAATGGTAATCTCATCTAGTGATTTTTGTGGTTCCTAAGACGGGTTCAGGGTCGAAATTGGCATTTACGGGGATCAGGCTGGCTCAGTGGTTTCTTTCCCTGCTTTTCACCTCTGTGGAACCCTGTTCCAATCCCATCTCAGACCAGAGCCTTATTGCACACGTGGATTTGGGGTTTTCAGTCCCTACCTGATTGTGTGCATTTTCTCCAGTTGGGGTTTTCCTCTAAAACTTAACATTTCTTCATCGTCTCCTAGTCATCTGTTGGATGTGTCATAAAAAAAATAATAAATCTAGGTGCAGATCTTGGGCACTCTTTTGTTAGAGAAACCAAAGAGTTTTGTTTTATTTTGTGAGCGATTCAGTGGTGATTCATGCTTGCAGAAATTCCAGGCTCTGTGGCTCCTTTGTTATGAATAAAGTGATGTCACAGGTCACCATCACCATGCTGTACAAACGTTTCCCAACAAGTTTGTTGTGTTTGTTGTCAGGGAAACACAAGCTAGTAAACATAAGTTCTCTAGTGATTTGAATAACTAGTGGACCTAGAGCAATTATGTTCACTTAAACCATGGAGGAAGAAAATAGAGCAAGGACTGGTCCTTGCTCTATGGTTAAACCCTTACAGTCCCAACACCTTCTATGTAGTAGGTTTCCCCCTCAAAAAAAAGAAAACCACCCCCCCAAACCCCAACCTAATTGCTTATCACTGGGTCAGGCATTCCAATATTATCATCTTTAGCCCTTTTCACACTGCATCACTTATCCTCTCAGAATACAACCCTTGGGAGGACCCAGAAGTTGTTTTAGTAATTTACATAATAATAATAATAATAATAATAATAATAATAATAAAGAATATTTATAGGGCGCCAAAATCCACCAAAATGAAGTGCTCAAGGCGCACAGGAGGGGAAAACCACACACACATGTACATGTATTGTAAATTTGGACATCCCCTCTTTCCAAATCCTTGCTAAAACCTTGGGGACCCCCCTGGCACAATATTACAAATTAACCACATGGGTAACTTTTTTTTTCTGCATGACTTGCAATTCTTATTGTGCAGATGACGACATTTTTCCACAGGTATTTCAAAATACGTATGATATAAAAGAAATGCATAAATGATGGCAATTTCATATCGATCACTGGCCCATAGAGATGTTGAACATCAATTTTTTAGATTGTACAATAAAAGTACGGTGAGCTGAACTTTTTGACATTTATTAACAATAAGCATCTCTACATTATCTTTAAATTATGAGGTATGTATGTAACTTTGTCACATTTTTGTCTGGGATGTTTATATAAATTCATATAAACTGTTTGATCGCTGCGATCAAAATAAGCAACTAGGATTTGTGGGATTCTTCAAGCTTTCTTGACTTTGAATAGGCAGTATTTCACTTGTAACATATTTCTCTGGCAGATTGGCACTGATATAAAGTTTAGATACGCTTCCTGACTAAAATTCATCAATTTTTTTAAATGATTACTATATTCTTATTTGTTTGTTGTTTTTTGTTTTTGTCTTTTTGAAAATATTGTAGGGCAAGTACATCATTGGGATTTTGGAAAAGTAATTTCAATTCCATCCTCTAGTTGTTGTTTGTTTTTTAATTTTTTAATAAAGGTTTTCTCAGCCAATTTCAACAAAGATTCATTCAGTTTAACACCCTGCTCATTTGATTTCATTTAAAAATGAATGCTCCATCGCAGCTGCATGTCCTTGAGCAAGACACTCAACTATAATTGTTCCTTAGCGTTTATGTCCTAACTAATGGATCCTGCCGAGTAACGAAGTAGAAGTATATAGGATTTGAGGCATTGCATGGTGAGGTATCAATATATTTGGTTTGCGGTAACACCATGTGTGTATCTACTTGCCAGGTAGAGTTTGTTCTTAGAGAACTGTCTTGCTTAATTCTACTACCGCGGAGTAGATTGTTCGGGTGTTCGGGAGACTTCTCAGTTCTGAAAAGAACTGTCCTGTTTATTAACTATTACCTGGGCGGAAGGTATAGAAATAGGCTGGGACTACTACTTTAGCTTATAGGATCGTAATTAACTGTACTACCGCGGAGTCAGTTCTTGGATTGTTCTCAACCTTCCGACTAGCTTGCTCTAGTCATCGTCAGGAGACTGAAGTAGAAGTAAAGGTCATCAGTCAACAGTAGTAAATCAAATTTCAAGAGTTTAGAATAATCAAATAAGATCATTCAATTTCATTAGGTCACAAAGATCATTCAATTTCGTAAAAGCCAGCAGCAAGAGGCTGGGCAACCAATTCAGTTTCACCAATTGTAAATGGGTTGTATAGAAACTCAACGGAAGAATGATGAATATGTTGTCATGAGTAAAATGTATACATGATGACTAAAATGAACCTGAATGAGAAGAACGAAATCATGTGTGCATGAAAAACGAAGTTGAATGCAATAGTAGCTTTAAAAGAAACACCACTAGTTTGATTGAATTGGGGGAAAATGCGTGAATTTGACCAGGAAAACCATATTCAATCAACCTGTGAAAGTTTAGGGAGTAACAAGTTTATGGTTCGCAATCATGCAACAGTAATATATTCAAGAAAGAACTGTTGGATCTGAAAAGAACCAGGGGTGAGATGGCTATTGACTTTCCGTCAAGTTCCCTCAAATTCTGTCAAAAATTTTGTCAGGTTTTCGAGAAAAAAAGAATAAAAGAAAAAGGAGTTTCTTTTATTTAAAAAAATAAAAAAATAAATACAAATTGCAAGGTTTTGTGATGTACACCGTTGAGCTCTGTACAAATCGTGTCTGTAGGGTTCAGGGGCCGATTTCACACTAACTGGCACTAAGATTCATTTTAAGATGAATTGTCAATATTACCATAGTGATTTGAATTGTGACATCACACTTTGCCTATCAACTAAGATTGATCTTATCGCTTTGTGAAATCAGCCCCAGGTTTGGTGACTCTTTTGTAAACAAGTAGTGTCACAGCTGAAATGGTCTATACCTATAGAATGTTTATAATATAAACAAAATTGTTGTCATGGAAACACAAGCATTTATAGGTATATTACATTGTTGGGTTTTGGAAGAATGGATTAATTTACTTCCTCTAGTTTTTGATAAATATTGAATACCGGTAGATGGATCGCACATGACGTCATTGACCGCCATCTTTGATGACAAACTAAAGAAAAGTGCACAGGTGTACGCGCTGCGCACGACTCTCAGCCAATGATAACCTTTCACGCGTGCATGCTTCATAAGGGTCTACACCAGTGGAGTTAACAGTACTTTTCCTCCATGGTGGAATTTAAATGAATAATCTGTTTGCATCGTTCATAGTTGATAACAAATAAGTACCATTTCAACCATTGTATTGGTGGCTTTTATGAAAAACTCACACTAAGGTCTTGGAATTGTGAATCATTGCTATTTTAAACTATTTATAAAACCACACAAGTTGTAAACTCTACTAATCCAATGTGGGATACAGAGCTAATCAAATGAACGTGGGACTGTTGTGCAAAATCTGTGTTGCAAGTCGCTGATTCAACAGGGGCATATTCCCCAGTTATTGTACATGCATTACGCAACACACTGTAGTTCCAGCACTTTTTATGACAAAACAAAATGTGTATTGCAAATGCAAGGTCTTCCTGCTCACACCTTCCTGCCGACACACTCCTGACGACAACCAAGCAGCTTTCAATAAATCTGTCGAACAGTAGGCTTCTTTTTTAAACCAACTTGAAACACCTGACAGAAACATCAGATAGTCTTTTTACCTTTATGGAAGACTCCTCACTATTACTAATAGCACTTTGTGACTTTCTCAGGAGCGATCTCCAGCTAAAGACAACCACTATTGCACTAACAACTAGAGTACCAGTGAAGGCATGAAGATTCTAAGTCTACTGATCTCTTTATCTCTGTCCACCCTGACATGTGGCCAAAAAGATGATATATGTAATTGGAAAGGAAACAGCACGGTAGGTTAATTGTTTGTCTCAATTCTAACTTGCTTCAACTGTGAGTTTTCTTGTGCTGTGATGGCGTTCTTTATTGAAAACCAGATTTAGGCCACCCAAAAAACCCAAATTGTTTGTTTGTCCATAGAGGGTTCTCAAAAGGTAGGGTTGGTCGATTTTTTTAATTTTATTTTTATTTTTTTAATATGGATATTGTATTTGGGATATAAACTCTTTGGTATTAAAGGCACTGAATACGTTTGGTAATTGTCAAAGACCAGTATTCTCACCTTGTGTATCTCAACATATGCATAAAATAACAAGTCTGTGAAAATTTGGGCTCAACTGGTCATAGAAGTTGCAAGAAAATGATGAAAGAAAAAACACCCTTATTGTACAAATTTGTGTGATTTCAGTTGCCTGAAAAAGGCTTCTGGCTGAAGTCTTTTAATAATTTAGTGAGAAATTACCTCTTTCTCAAAAACTACGTAACTTCAGAGGGAGTCGTTTCTCACGATGTTTTATACTATCAACAGCTCTCTGTTGGTAATTACTCAAATATATATTAGCATAAAAACTGACTTGGTAACGAGCAACAGAGAGCTGTTGATAGTATAAAACATTGTGAGAAAAGACTCCCTCTGAAGTTACGTAGTTTTTGAGAAAGAGGTAATTTCTCACTAAATTATTAAAAAAAATGTTTTATACTATCAACAGCTCTCCGTTGCTTGTTACCAAGTAAGTTTTTGTGCTAATATATATTTGAGTAATTACCAAACGTGTACAGTGCCTTTAAATCCAAACACAAAACACAACACTTTCACTGCATTGAACTCTTTTATTAAATGTCTTTGAATAGTATTTTAATACTAACAACTGTTCAACTAACAAGATTTGATGTTGTTGATGTTTGAGATGAATGCTTTACCGGGGCTACCAGCTGATGAATGCATAGCACTTCTGCAGTACTGAAATTTTATTTCACCAGAATAAAAAAGTCAGGAATGTGTTAACACTGTGGGTTGGTAAACTGCTTTATATTATAAATAATACAAATAATAATAATACTGGGTTCTCATATATTATTTGAATTTGACCTTCAGAACTACAACAAACTTATGTGTGGAATGTTATAAACCCATTTATTTAAGATCCAATGATGTCACGTTTCAAATTTCGCCATGAAAGAGTGTCAAACAAAATGACATTTTAAACCATTTAAAGGTATCGTACACGTTTGGTAATGATTCAAAACAAATATTAGCATAAAAACTTACTTGGTAACAAGCAACGGAGAGCTGTTGATAGTATAAAACATTGTAGGAAATGACTCCCTCTGAAGTAACGCAGTTTTCGAGAAAGAGGTAATTTCTCACTAAAATAATAAAAACTTCTTGCAAGAAGTTTTTATTCCTATCTGAAAGCACACAAATTTGTACAACAAGGGTGTTTTTCTTTCATAATTTTCTTGCAACTTCGATGACCAATTGAGCCCAAATTTTCACAGGCTTGTTATTTTATGCATATGTTGGGATACACCAAGTGAGAACACTGGTCTTTGACCATTTCCAAACATGTTCAGTGCATTTAAACATGAGGTTAGAGACTTGTTAAATAATATAAAAAACAATTCCAATTTCATAAGGACTCTATATGATGAAAAATGAGTGCATGGCAAAACTGAATTTGACCTTAAGAGCCCATACTGAAAAAGTCTTTACATACAACAAAGACAATTTGTGCTTTACTCACCACATTATTTATACAACATTGTCATGTTGTTTCCGCCCATGAATTTTTAACATTATTAATTAACCCTTACATTTCAGAATAATTTTTTTCTTCTAAAAATTCAAGTACCATTTCCTTTCTCAGCGATCTATTAACTTGACATAATTCATTATCAATTTAAAGATCAAATGCTATACATCAGTGAGGCACCAGTTGTAACGATGTATAACTTCATGTAATTTTGGTTGGTTACCTGTTTCTGCTAAGCAAGATTTTTCTGTGCCTAGAACATTTGTGTGCTTACAGGCTTTATGAAATTGGGCCCTTACAAAATCCACTGGCAAGTTAGCTTGCATTTTGCTTTTCTTACGGTTAGCAGTGTAAACTGGGCCCAATTTCATAAGGCCAGTTAGCACAAAAACTTGCTAAGCACAAAAAACTCTTGCTTAGCAACAATCGTAACCTATTGTTTACCAGCCAGAATACCATACAGTTACCATTGCTGCGACTGGTACCCCACTCATTTCTCACTCAGCAAAAACAAAATTGCCGAGTAGAATTTTGTGCTAAACAGCTTTATGCAGCCCTGTTCTATCGGTAAGCACTAAGCAGAAAACGTCTGCTTACAGGAATTTGACCCCTGGCTATTGCCCTGCTTACAGCCCATGTTTTACAGGCCACGGCAAGCACAGAATTAGAATCCCTAATATATTGAGCATCATATTGCAATGATTTTCTTTTTGTTTTTAAAGCTAAAAGGTTGCCTTTATTTCTAAATCTAACAGAAGTTACTCGCATGTGATCAGGGGTTCTGGAGACGAACGGACAATGACCTTGAGCCTTTCTGCTCTGAACAATGTAAGTCAATAAACCAGGAATCTACTTGGAGGCCTGGAATTTCAACTTGGAGAGGGCAAGGCCATTCTCACTTTGCAAAGGGCACTTCCATTGGAAAATCTGAAATCCTATGTGAAACTTTTGAAGGGGCACCAAGGCCAAGACCAAGGGCAACAGAAGCCATGGCTTACATGGCTTCCGTGTAATTTCAGGCCTGGGCCCAATTTCATAGAGCTGCTAAGCACAAAAATTTGCTTAGCATGAAATTTCTTCCTTGATAAAAACAGGATTACCAACAAAATTTTACACATGATTTTCAGGACAAGCAAACAACAGCTAAATACCAGTAACAAGCATTATGCAACACATGGAAATTTGGTTGGTAATCCTGTTTTTATCAAGGAAGAAATTTCATGCTAAGCAAATTTTTGTGCTTAGCAGCTCTATGAAATTGGGCCCAGATCTTGGAATATTCTGGGCTTGAGTCTAGTAGCTTAAAGGCACTGGACACGTTTGGTAATTACTTCATCTGAAATGCCCCCGTTGATTAGAAAATCAATAAACACATTTGAATCTGAGATTCTTAGATTTCTGAGGGTTGGTGTCTGTTCCAAATGCTGCGACCAAATCTCGCTAAATGTGGATGGATTCGACGTTCGTGATGAAAATACCTTGACAGATTATTCCTGTTTTCTGAGCAAGTAGATACTGTATTCAGCTATAACTTTCACAGGTGACTTTCTTCATAATTATGCCTGTAAATAAGCATTTCGTTGACAAAAACCAAACGATGACCCTACCTTTAAAGGCATCGTACACGTTTGGAAATTGTCAAAGACCAGTGTGTCTCACTTGGTGTATCCCAACATATGCATAAAATAACAAGCCTGTGAAAATTTGGGCTCAATTGGTCATCGAAGTTACAAGAAAATGATGAAAGAAAAAACACCCTTGAACAAATTTGTGTGCTTTCAGATAGAATAATAAAAACTTCTTGCAAGAAGTTTTTATTATTTTAGTGAGAAATTACCTCTTTCTCAAAAACTACGTTACTTCAGAGGGAGTCGTTTCCTACAATGTTTTATACTATCAACAGCTCTCTGTTGCTTGTTACCAAGTCAGTTTTTATGCTAATATATATTTTGAGTAATTACCAACCGTGTACGATGCCTTTAAACGTGCTATGAAATCTGGCAGAATGGCAATCGGTTAAATTTCTTTCTTTCTGACATGCTTGTTTCTTACAGCCCAGGAACATCAATACGAAAGAGTGGATATAATGAAGAAAATTAGAGGCACGCAAAAACTACCTTTTCATGTGTCATCATTCATCATCAACAACGAACAGTACCAGCTCTTCACTGACAATAAAGCAGGTAAACCAATGCAGCTCACTCAACACATGTAACTGATCCAGAGCAGTGATTGGAAGAGTTAGGACATAGAGGGACTAGTTTTCATTAGTCAAGTGAATATTGGACGCCATTTTTCGGTCCAAATGTACGTAGCACAACCCTTTGTGCAGTCTAGTCTGGCACCCTGTCTGCGCACATGCATTTTATTTTTACCAAAAATGGCTTCTAATCACAAGTTGCCCGCTTTCATCTCAAAAGTCTCCTATTGGAGATTCATGCACTATGCAGTCACTGTCTATCTTAGTAATGTATACTTTATTACGCCACATACACCTTCACACTTTTATAAATTCAGCTACAAAGCAAAAGAGACTCAGTTGAAAAGCCATGGTTTAGTTCAAAAGTTACTGAAAAAGTTTGGGACAAAAAATCACACTAATCACTCAAAAATAGCACGGTTCTCCCCTGGATTTTTTTTAAACTGTAGGGCATTCTCAGGCCTGGAATTACAAGGAGAGCCTCTGTTGCCCATCCCCCAGAGATATATTTCACGGTTGCTTATTTCAATTGCTCCAATCAAAATAAGCCTGATGTAAGAAGTCACACAATCCTAATTTTTTTGTATCCATAAATTGATCATTGTTTTATGCAGAATTTGATGAACTATTTACAATGTAGTTGGGTTGAATGGTAAGCTTATTGAAAACTAGAGAAGTAAAATTTACTTGTGTCCCATGATATATTTCTTCTTGAAACACTGCATATTTTTAGTAGTATTACAAAATCACCCCCACCCCTTTTGTTTAACCCTCTACAGTAATCATGACTAAGTGGAGCGAGGATGAACAGCGTCTACTTATTAAGCAAAGGCTTTACATCTCAAGTGCACAAAGCGCAGAAGTAATTTTCCACAACGGGAACGCCATATTGTTGGTTGCAGTTTACAACATTAGTAAAGGATGCACGTTGTGTGACCTCCACGACCACGAGAACCCAAGCAGAGCGTTTCTCTGGAATCACACGAGAAAAGAGTTTGACGAGGACCATATTAAAAATCTACCATCGGCACGCTTTAAAGTATCTTACTCCGAACGATACAGCAACAACAGCACAGTTATCACCGTCTTTTCAAAGTGTGGCTGCAAGACCAGAATATACTACTTGGACAAGTCTAGCAAATTTTGGGAGATTGATCAAAACAACAGCTTGTTGTTTAGAGACGAAATGGTCCTTCAGTCTGTGCGCTACCTTGGGTCAGAGAACATTCTGTTCGCACCCCTCAACAGATACGGCAAGAGCGAGCCCATTCGCATATTCAAATGGGCACAGAGCACAGGATCTTTGACTTTCCACAGAAATCTCTCCACTTACATTAACGTAAATACTGGCCTCAGTACAACTGTCTTCAAGAATGACATCTTCCTCTGCAGTGTATCTGATGCATCTCCCAATGTGACAATATATCGGCTGAACCCGGACCGAGGACATCTTGAGGAGGTGAGACACTTTCAAGGAGAAAAGGTCTTCTCAATGTGCAAGTTCTTTACCCAGGACCAGGAGCTCTACGCTGCCATTGGGTTTGAACCAAGAGTGGAACTGCTGCAGTACAACCCAGTCGCAAGAAACTTTACCAATGCTGGTAATCTGCCGATTGCCAGGAATTCTATCGACTTAATCAGCTTCCAAAGCAGGGATGATGCATACATAGTCACTGCAGGTAACTACAGAAAAAATGAAAAAATCAAGAAGTACCTCAGAAACAAGGTCTACAAAAAGATTCACATAGAAATACAAAATTATGTAGATCCTGAGAAAATACCTTAAAAACATTAACCTTAAAAAGATGAAGCAAAAGATGAAGCATCTAGTCTCGTGAGAACATCGCCAGTGTCGCTAGTGTCGTGAGAGTCGCGGAAAGAGTTGGATGACTTGTCCACAAGTCTAGGGTTAACCCCTGGTGTTTCTGGTTCACATAACAAGCAACCTTGTTTACTGGTTTCCTCAGGCTTGCGAGCTACTGTGATTAAGTCCACTTTATATGAGGCATCCTTGGTTTCATTACCAGAAATATACAACAACTAGACGTAACTTTTTGTTGTAACAAAAAGAAGGTGCAGGGGCGGATCCAGGATTTTCCAAACGGGGGGGCGTGATTTTTTTTTCAGAATGAAAGACCGCGCCATCCCCAGACAGCATTTTATTTTTCTGCACTGCGAAATTGCCAATGCACTAATGAGTATGACTTCTAAAAAAAAAAATTCTCCTTTTTTTTTTTTTTTTTTTTTTCCTGGCAAAAGGGGGGGGCGTGCGCCCCCCCGCCCCCCCTGGATCCGCGCCTGAGGTGTTCGGAATGACGTTCAATTTTTGGTTGTAACACATCCCCGTTTGAATACATGTAAGCTACATTTCAGCTTGACCAAGCATTTACTATTCAGTATATAGATCTTGAACCTGCACCTTTAAGGTGACATCATGTCACACTTGATGACGTCATCGTGTAGTGAACAATTTTTGTTTTCATGTAACATATCCCAACTTGGATATATGCAAAGTTTCAGCTTGATTACCAAAGTCGTTCTGTACTTAGAGATCTTGTACAAACTAGCAGTGGCTCAAATGTAATTGAAAAATGTGGTAAACATGACTCTGTTAGAAATTTGTACGATACGTTTTTATCAAAAGTTAGTGAATGAGTCTATTTAGAAACAAATTATTCCACAACTACTTTCACAATAGTTACTTCCTTCCATAGTTTCTCAAAACGAGGCAAAGGAATATTTTCTTCACTTAAATTACCGGTTTCGTCCGGAAGACAAGGTCAAATGGGGTCATGCTTTGTGTAGATTTTGTTGAACATTAACGGACATTCCGATGATGTATAGATTGTAGAATTCCAACATGTTGTTCATGAGTTATGATTTATTTCAAAAAATTGAACTTTGATTTAATGTAATTTGATACCTGATGACGTCATCAAGTTTGTGACGTTTCGATATTGAGTTTCAATTGTCTAATGAGTGTCAATGTTCAATTCATTTTCAATCTTGAGTCACACTTTGTGTTGCGCATGGAAAGTTTGTTAAGACCTTTCAGATGATGTATGAATTGTAAATATCCAATGTGTGGTTCAGGAGTTTTTTTCAATTTTTCTGAATTTTTTCAATTATTAGATGGACTTTCTTTAGATGTGCAATTTACAATGAAATACCGAGCAACGCCAATGTATACACCTCTCTATGGGTGCACCCCCCTAAATCAACTCCCAAAGCCTACAGTGCAAAATGCTAAATTTTCAAAAATACACGAAAAATACTTAGAAGTCTCACAGCTTTTTACAGTAAAGGGAAAATTATTAATAGACTCTTGAACTTTTAATCTCTGCTCAATTTGATATGGGGAGTCCCTGGGCCCATCGAAATATTCTTCCTCCAAATAAAAACACCCCTACACCGGTGTAATTTTCCTAAACGTTCCTAAATATTCAAAAATAATGTTGAATTTGTTGGAAACAAAGCAACCAATCATGGGATGTATTCTTTGTTGATTTAAAGTTTGCAGAAATCTTTAATTTGGACATAACATCTGTTAAGAGGATTAAATGTTTTGCTAACATTCGGCCGTCCATGCCAACCAGCGCGGTTTGGTTATCAACAATGGAAGGTCAATTCCTACATGTAACGCTACACATGAACTACACGTGCATCGTTTGCGTAGGGCATGCAGGCCTTGAACTTCGCTCTTGAAGGGGCACAGCAATTTTCCTCTGGCATTGTCTGGTAAGGGGCACTTCAATGAGGAAAATGTAAATTTGTATTGGAACTTTGCAAAGGGCACCACAGCAAAAGCACAGGGCACCACGGCAATTGCTGTGGGTGCCATGGGTTAATTCGAGGCCTGGGCATGTTTTAATACAGTATCGTGCATTGTCAATTATACACATGTAAACTAACTACACGTGCTATGTGCATGTACATGTTCAGCAAATACATCGTAGGCCTACAATGTTAATACGCGATCGCTGTCGTGTTTGTACATTTTCAGAAACTTTTGTAAAATTCTATTTTGTGCGCGTTGGTTTGTGAGATGCGCGTGTACAAAAAGATTACGCGCGGGTATACTAATAGCTTTGTACTACGCTCCGCGTAAGTAAATTGGCGTAAATGAGCATGCGCGCCCATCACGCGAAGCCAGCCGTGTTTAAACACTTCTAGCCGGTGTTATATCGTCCGTTTAAACACCCCCACGTGACGTGCTCTCGACCAATCAGAATAGCGAAACTGTCCGGGGTATTTATGAATAAGGAATTAAAATCAAACTACAGTATTACTAACAGATGTTGTATTTATGTGAAACTTAACAAAGATATTGGTGATAAATGATGAAAGCAGAAAGATATAATTGAAAAATAATTGATGAAAACTACTAAAACAAGTGACTATGTTTTATAAGTTCTATAAACTGGTGATTACATGTTTAACTAGTCAGTTAAACCTGTGACTACATTTTTAACTAGTCCTTTAAACTGGTGACTATATAATTAACTAGTTATTTAAACCATTAAACTAGTGTCTAGATTGTGTCCATAAAGCTAGGTCTATGTACATAATAACATGTATTGCTTTTTGTATATAAATTTTTGTAAATAACATTACAAATTTCAATAAAAAGGTTCATATTTTTATAGTAGCAAACTGATTTCTAAGTCAGTTAGTTGATACGCCATAAGTCCCGATAAATGTTTGTATAAACTTGGGTGCGCTTGATTAGCTGGACGGGTTGACCCGGTTGAGCCCCCCGAAAAGAGCTGTTCAAATGCCAGCTTTCCCTAGCATTCATTATGCATCATGGTCCTGTCTAAACCTCTTCCTGAATTAACAACAAGATTGTAAAATAATTATCATCCTGAAAAAAACTTCAAGAATCAATTATTTTACAAGCTCAGGTTAACACAAACATACATCTTCCAATAAAAAAAATTCATGCTCACAAAGTCGCTGTTTCAGGGTAAAAATGTCTGCAAAAAATTGTTAATGGCCTGACGTTTCGACCCTAGCAGAGTCTTTCTCGAAGGCTAAATGACAAGACAACACACATAAACAGGTATAAGTGTAACAAAAGCATTCAAGTGGAAATACATGAGAGGCAGAGAGCAAACAGACAAGGCAAGGGGTAAACAATGAATGGGGAGACAAAGGGGGGGGTTTGAGGGAGGGGCTGGTCTGACCACAAGAAGTTGGAAACACAAAGAACAAGATCAAAGGTGGGAAGAGGGAGAACAAGTAATTAATTAGTACATGAGGCATGCTAAAAAAGGGGGATATCTGTGGGGAAAAGGAGAAGGCAAAGACAAAAGGTTATTAATCATTTCCTTCTTGGATGTTCAGACCATGGGGTTGAATGGTTTGGAGGCGCCTTATCCAACCTCGTAAAAATGTCTGTCAGACTTCCTGAAAGTGTCACACACAAAAAAAGCGGCCATTGAGGATGTCATGCACCCAAGTCAGACCCAAATAACCCTGCTTCAAATGAGCTGGTTACTTGGCCATTGAGGATGTCATGCACCCAAGTCAGACCCAAATAACCCTGCTTCAAATGAGCTGGTTACTTGGACCTGACCCAGAGGAGCCAAGACAATGACGTCAATGCTACTTGACTTGAACGCACTGGTGTCGACCCCAGAAAGCTAATCAAACGCACTCTGAGTGTAAATGGGATTGTGGCTTTAAGAAGTTTAAATTTTGTACTATTGTGAGCTGATTGATGTACAGTCTACTCTCGTTAATACGAGGTCCACCGGACTGGCACGTTTTCCTCGTACTATCCGAACCTTGTCTTAAACACATGTCAACATAGTGCATGCACATTATATGTGGATACATGTAGGCCTACATGTAGTTCTTTACAGCATTATAATGCTGGCCTACCATGAAACTATTTGCTTCACAAAAATATCAATGATGAATGCATTTTTATTGACTAATTAATCATAGAAATTTAATATACTTGTATAATTCATGATAAAAATCAGAGCAATGAGATGTCAAACTTGCCGTTTATGTGACAAATTCGGTACTGCGTAGCGCCTAGCATGCTGAATGTTAATTTTGTATTGGTGGTCGTCGTAGTTTGTAAGATAAGTAGCATTTCAAGTGTGGGTTACCAGCGAAATGTTTCTGGTGTTACGTTGCACATGGATGAAGTGTTGTGTAACTCAATATTAAGCGGGATGACTATTTTTGTTCACAACCTTGACAAAGGTAAGCTTTTGTTTCACAGCAATATTTCCAGATCTCAATACGAAAGTATGAAAAACAATACATTATGTCATCACGTGGCCGTAAACATACCTTGTTTTATCCTCGTTACGACCGTGCTCGTATCAAAAAATTTGGGCTCAATTGGTCATTGGAGTTGCAAGAAAATAATGCAAGAAAAAACACCCTTGTTGTACAAATTTGTGTGCTTTCAGATAGGAATAAAAGGCCTCTTGCAAGAAGTCTTTTATTATTTTAGTGAGAAATTACCTCTTTCTCAAAAACCACGTTATTTCAGAGGGAGTCTTTCCTACAATGTTTTATACTATCAACATGCTCTCCGTTGCTCGTTACCAAGTAACTTTTTATGCTAATATATATTTTGAGTAATTACCAAATGTGTACAGTGCCTTTAAGACACATAGAAGCAGGAACGGGACAGTTTGGGACTGGTGAAAAACCTTGTCATACTAACGAGAGTCGACTGTACATCCACTGTTATGTCATTGTTGAAAGGGCAAGACATAACACTTGAGTGGGCCTCAAATTGTATTCAATAAGTGCGCCTATTATGAAAGTACAGCTTAATGGACAAAATAAATGTGAAAAATTTGAGAATTTATTTGTTTATTTAATACATACTTTTCTTAACCAGTTATTTATTTTATGACCTACTTTTAGACAGACAACTATTTTACACTGTGTGGACGTGTGTAAGTCCACATAGTGTTTCAAATCCCTACATTATGTGGACCTCTTTTGTTCTCAGGTCCAAACTTTGCATGTAGTGTTAAAACACACATACACCACAAGTGTGTAAACATCTGCAATCAGGGACCTCCTATTGTCCCCCTTTTTGTTTGTACCTCAACTTTTTAGCAACAGCTCCCATTGGTTTTGTACACACTTTCCAACTGAGAACCTTTCCCCAACCTGGGACCCTATTGTCCTCTTTTGTTATAGGTCCCCGGTTTGAATGTGTATACCTACCCAAACACACACGTCGGAAACAGTATGCCCCTTCGGTGGCTTCGCCAACCGCGGGGCATAAAAACAAGTCATTGCAACAAGATGCAAGAATAAACATTAACTATTTCTATGTTTTTCACAGACCTGTCATAAACGCCGCGATCCAAAATAGGAGAATGCTTACCAAGTGCTGTGTCACGTGTAGGACAGTAAGTTTATCTCATAGCTTCCATCAACCTTGTGAAAAAAATGAAGTAACAGGAAACATTTGAATATACCAAAAAAAAAAAAAAAAAAAAAGAAGTCAAATGAGGGGAAAACTATATTAACAAAAGCTGTTGCAAAATGTAGTGTAATGTGATACTCAAGAGGGGCTCTAAGGTCAAATTCAGTTTTATGATGCACTCATTCTCCAATAGACCCATTGCACAGCACACAGCGTACTCACATGCGCCTATCCTGGGTGTCATTTTGGGTGTCAAAATCGTATACACACACGCACAAAAGAGAGTTTTGACACCCAAAATGACGCGCATTGTCGGAGGCGCGTTTCGGGGTCTATAGAAATCAATAGATCCTCTTGCATAACGCAAAACGCTACAGATACGCTGAGGTCACGCGCACGTTTTTACGCACAGAGAACAGCTATCGTCCAATGATCTGCCTCCTTTTTGAGAGTGTGACGTCATGTGCAATGGGTCTGTAGAGAGTCCTCATAAAAGTGTAGGTGGGGGGGGAGAGAAGTCTCTGATCTAACATTAAAATGGTGCAAAAATCCATTATTTTAGATAAGACAGCATTGAATTTGACATTTTGACTAATAAAACGATTTCTGTGTGGAATGTACAAACCCACCTTTCTTGTTGACATCTAATGTCGTCATAATATATCAAATTTTGCTCTGAAAGAGTATTAAATGAAATGGCATTTTCCACACCATTTTACTGTGAGGTTAGAAACTTACAGTCGATTTTTCTTTGTTCAACCCCAAATTAGGTTAGAACCTTGTAATTTTTTGCAACCAATCTCATAAGGATTCTATCTATTGGAAAATGAGTGCATAGAAATCCTCTAAGGAATAAATGGTAGCGGTATCACTTAAAGGATTGGTAGAGCTGGCAAAATAGTCGCAGAAAGTGTTCATGTTTTGTGTGATCAACCATATACATGATATAACAAACCTGTGAAAATTTGGGCTTAAAGGGTCTGTATACATTTGGTAATGACCCTGAAAATTAATGGCAATAAAAACTTACTTGGTAAGAAGTACAGCAGCTTTGGATAGTATTATTTTATGGTATATATCTACAACTATATAGGATTGAAACAAACAGTGGGCTCCAATTACCAAACGTATAGACGATGTGACCTCTGACGTCATTCGAAAACCATAACATGATGCGCGCGCATGTCGCCGGGCAAAACCTTTGTGTACTGACAGCCTGCTATAAAGGACACGCAATGTTACCATGAGTACGCGTCTTCTTGCCCGGCGGAAATAAGTGTTTTGTCAACAGAGGGCGGTTTGAATGTAAACGGAGGTCACATCGTCTATACATTCCCTTTAAAAGAGAGCCGTCAGCTGCAAACATCATTGCCAAGTTCCTCAAAAGATCCTATTGACTAGCCCTAGTAAAGGCACACCCTCAATGAATAGAACCATTTGTGAGTTTTGTAGGTTTGTTTGTAGTCGCCCTACTGTACAGCTCCTTTATTTCACCTTTATTCAAACTTTGTATTTATTTATTTTATTTTTTTATTATTTTTATTTTTTTTTTGGGGGGGGTTAAATTCTTAAGGAGATAAGACGAAGAATAAGGGTATCTGTTGGATACTGCAATCAAACTCCACTATGGGATATATAGTTGCAGGCGGGGTGGGACATCTGGTACATCAAACAGACAGTGTTGCTATTTGTCAAAATACTTCAAGTAGCGCCGACATTGCATGTTGTTACTGAAGAACAGAATTGACCAGACGTAACGGCACAGGTTAAGAGTTTCGGGGATAATGTGAACAGAACAATCAATAAAACTAAATCATGGAGACCAGGGAAATGTTGGTTTCTATGGAGGGTAAGGTTGACGCGGATTGTTTGGTCAGCACTTGACTGGGCATGACGGTGTAACATTTGACCAGGGAGTCAATCGAAACAGCTTCTTAGGTAGTCGTCAACACCTTTTGATATTTAAACTGATAACAAAGTTTGTTTTTATTCCTAGAGGTAAAGGTTGTGCAAACATTACAATAGACAATAATTATAATAATACTAGAGTGTGTAACACATTAAAGGGTCTAAATGAGAAAATAGAATTATGGCATAAATGCAAAAAATAGTTTTAACTATTTTTTGCATTTATGCCATAACATCAGGCCATTAAAATGGCCTGATGTTTCGACCCTAGCAGAATCTTTCTCGAAGGGTCTGTGAACACAATTTGAAACTGTCAGTGTCAGAATCCTCAGATAGTCGTCAGAATCTTCATTTTCTTGACTTGCAATGGTGTAAATAGGCCCCCGAGACCTTGCCCCCCCCCAAAAAAAAAAAAAAAAAAAAATAATAATAATAATAAAATACTTATAATAAAAAAATAAAAAATAAAATCATATCAATAATAATTAAATAAACAAATAAATATATTACAAAAAAGTGAACTGAAATAAACAATGACTATTTAAATATAATAGATAATAGATTTGAAATCTTCTCAATCTTCAGATAGCCTGGGTACATTTTCATTATTTGCAATGGCATAACCAGCAACCCCCCCCCCCCCCCTCTCCTCTGCTCAGAACCCTTCCCCACAATATCAGGAGCTTTACAGACTCTGTGCATCACCTGAAATACAAACCTACAGGTTTGGACACAATGTGGACTATTCATTTCTCCCTTTGGTGACTGCTTTACTTCTCTCAAGAAAATTTAAAGGCTCGAGAAGATTTTGAGAAAAAGCTGAAATCGGGAAAAATCCTGAGCAAATCCCACACCTGGGCCCAATTTCATAGTGCTGCTTAAGCACAAAAAGTAGCAAAGCACCACAAAATTATGCTTACCAGACTAATGTTACCAGCCAAACTATCATGTCACAGGTACAATATGTGACTGGTATCCTGCTCATTACTGCTAAGCAAAAGATTGTTAAGCAATTTTTTCTGCTTAAGCAGCTCTATGAAATTGGGGCCTGATTCTGATAAACATGTGACTTCAATGGTCCCGCCCACTTTTCTTTTTGTTTTAAAGTTACTACAGGGCCCAATTTCACAGAGCTGCTTAAGCAGAAAAAGTAGCTAAGCAGAATAAAATTTTGCTTACCAGATTAAGGTTACCAGCCAAATTACCATGTCACATGTACAATTTGTGACTGGTATCCTGCTCATTTCTGCTTAGCAGAATATTGTTAAGCAATATTTTCTGCTTAAGCAGCTCTTTGAAATTGAGCCCAGGTTATCAATGTACTTCTTCTCATCGAGCCCAGTTCATAATCAACTAGATTTTGATCGGCCAAAGTTGAGCACATATCTCTACTTCTTATCAATGTACTTACATCATATCGTCCAAGAGATGTTTGAGTTTGGTTGGCACGCATGGTCTCTGTGAGGGCCCACAGGTGTTGCAAACCAGCTGTGATCTTGTCTACTGCCGGCAAACCCTGATGATAGTAAAACCCCAAAGGTATTAATTGGTGCCAATGCCTACATTTAAAGGGGCAGTATGGGGTAGGAAGAAAGGGGAGGAAGGGGGTGCAGCTGTGATCTTGTCTGCTGCCGGCAAAACCTGATTGTAAAAACCAAGAAGTATTAACTGGCACCAATGATAACATTTAAAGGGGCAGTATGGGGTAGGAAGAAAGAGGAGCTTTGACATCACACTTTGTTTAACAAATAAGATTGATACACATCTTTAAGATCAATCTTAGTCTTGATTTTCAATAGGATTGTTAAACTGAATTGAAAAAAATGGCAGAGTAATGAACATCTAGATAAAAACATTCTACAATTGTAAATTTTTACTACACTCTGTTGAAATATATTCTCTTAAAATTAATTTACCCTCCATTGTATCATTGCTTCAATTTGTAGTTTTGACCGCGTGAGGGCGTATGTGAACCGAATTGACGTGATGCAAAACAAGTAAACAAACTGGGGTTTTTTCATTGTTATTATTATGTTTATGTATTTCGTCAAAGTGTAAATATGATGCAAGACAATTCCCTGATGAAAGCGCCCTCATGCGGTAAAAAATATGGTCGATTGGGTTTTTTGAAATTGTTGAGCGCCCATGAGCTAGTTTTGTATGGATGGAGTTTCTTGTAATTACTTAAACATTTTGTAATGTACGTATTTTTATAAGGCCACAGTCAGTGGATGCCAAGTTTCTATGTTTTTAACATTGAAAAACAAAATTAAAATAAAATTAAACAAATTAAAAATATAATATATATTTTGAAGTATTATGTTCTGGTCAATATGTTTAGAGATAATCTTTCTTAAAAACCCAACTCTTCATTACAAAGGAGTCTCTAAAGAATCTTCTTTAAAATCTTACTTGTGCAGATTTCACGGTGGTTTGTTTAGGGCCTGTGTCAGTCAGATGTTGATTCTCAAGTAACCACGCTGTTACAGACAAAGAATTCTCAGACTGAAACAAAACAGAAGGGTCAAACAAATCATATTTCTCACAGTACTAAAGGCCAGAGTAAGTTTTACAGAGCTGCCGAGTGAAAAAACAAATTTGCTTGACAAATTTATCTCCAAAGCCAAAAATTAGAACCAGTAGTATAAAAAAACACGAGGGCTTGAATTTTTGGGAAAAAATCCGGAAGACCACAGGGCTTGTGTCTCAAAATATTTACTGGACCAGAATTCTTTTTACAAGTACAATCAAAATAAGACAAAATTCCACACTAAGCCTGTGACCCAGTTTAACATGCATTTCAGTTAACTGTTTTTATTTGAACAAGCGCTAAGACATGTAAGAAAAGATTGATTTGATTTGTCTTTGTATACTTCATTAGGCCTATGTAATTACTCAATATAATTGAAAGGTATTTGATCAGAATCAAAGTCAACATTTGAACATATTTGTTTTGTTCAAGATGTTAAACAGTGAGGTATTATTATTCATTAATATTCAATCAAAAAACCACAAGACCGCCGGACTTGTCCAGTCAAAAGTTTACTGGCCCAAAACCAAAACTACTGGCCTCGGGCCTGTGGTCCAGTGCAGTGTAAAATCGAGCCCTGAACACTATGATACTTCAAGATATGAACCACCTGTACTGACATCACGTGGCTACTTTGTGCCCATGATGTGCCATTTTGGGAGTGAAAATGCATATGGTGCACATCTAACTGCGCACTCCACACCTAAAATGCGCACTGTATATTAAAACACACGAAACCGACTACCAAAACGGCCGAGGAAGATTTATTTACCGGTGTTGATGTCAGGTGAATTGGGTCAATGGACCACATTACTGAGGTCAAACAGTGGAAATAACCATACGTGAACGTAGACTGGTCCCCCGTCTTTATCTTTAAAGAATAAAGACAGGCACTGGTTTTACAGACCCAATGATTTCATTGGATAAACGGGCAGTGACGGAAGCTTTCCATATCTGTGTTATGATTGGTCCGCTCCGAAGTGACGTGCTTGTCAGCTACACCATCGGCAGGAACTTTTCGATCGTCTGCTGGTGCGCGCGTGTACAATGTTTGTACAATGTTTGTACTATGTACATTATGTAATGTTGTTTATACACAATGTAATCTGTGTACACGTGTCTGTGACCACGAATCTCTGCCATGTGAATGGATGCGAAGCAACTGGCAGGATCCTGCCAGTTGCTCAAGGCTGGTATCTGGCGTTATTCACGAGACTCGAAGTGTGATGTCAGATTTCTAGGCTAAAGGTGTACATAGTTTATTTATCATTCAAAGCCACAGTGGATGACATTAAATGGTCACACAGTAGGAGGGTTGACTGTGTACTGTGTAGATGTTTTCAACACATAATACCATACTAGTACAGGCTGGCATAGCTTGTTATTCAAAATCACAGTGGATGACATTGAATGGTCAGACAGTAGGAGGGTTGCCTGTGTACTGTGTAGATGCATTCACCACATGGCATCATATTGCAGGCTGACATAGTTTATATATCATTCAAAACCACAGTGGATGATGCTGAATGGTCAGACTGTAGGAGCATTAATAAACAATATTAATATACAAGAAAGTAGTTGATCAATTCAATTCAATGCACACCTTGACCTCTGGTGAAAACACAAAGACGTCCTCAATGCCAAAATGCATCCACACAGGTGAAGGTTGTAACAACACTAGACGAACAGCGGTCACTTCATCCGGTTCAAACAGCATCTGCCCATACACAGACCAAGACATTAAGATCCCAATAAATATATCAGACTTCTATCACGGTTTTCTATCATCTGTAAAGACGCAAATACATGTAGTATGTGCAGGGTTCTCCCCAAGTTTTTTCAAAACTGTGGGGCATTCTGGACCCAATTTTTTTAATGTTTGGCTGAAGCACGCTGAATTGAAACAAGGTCTTTGGAATGTTTTCTACTTGGTGTTTATCTTGGTTTTAAAAGCCCTATTGTACAATCTGGAGCATTTTATATGGTTTTGTCTTGATGTTTTTTTGTGGAGATAAACCCCCACAAAATCAAAGCCACTTTTATGGCATAAAACTTTTGACTTGTCCCACTTTTAAAGTCCTGAAAAATCAATCTTCACTTTGAGGGGCAACTTATTCACTATTGTTGCACACGTGGAATTACACAGGTGCGTAAAGTTTTGTGAAATCAGCTGCAGGAAAAAATTGGGGCACAGGTTGCTAATCATTCACATCAACAATCTCTACTCTTGAATGTACCCATTTACTCCTTGGTGATGAGGAGCAGTTATAGTCTTGCTCAAGGACATAAGTGTCACGACCAGGTTTCGAACCCACACTCTGAGGACTCAGCCATCAGAATTCAAGTTCAATGCTCTAGACGACTCAGCCATGACATGCTACAGGGGAATAATCTGATAAGCGTTCAAAAGTTCCTTACATTGCATCTTGAGATGGTGAAGTAATCTTGACTGGCAGTCTCAGTGTGTGGGTCTGGCATCAGATGAAAACGCTTCACACAATCTCTCCATCTCACTTCATCTAATCAAAGTAAAACAAATATTTTAGTAGATGGTACATCAGGGCCCAATTTCATAGAGCTGCTTAAGCACAAAAAGTAGCTAAGCACCAAAAAATTATGCTTATCAAAATATGGTTACCAGCCAAAATGCCATTTCTCGTGTACAATCTGTGACTGGTATCCTGCTAATTTTTGCTTCGCAGAAACTTGTAAAGCAATATTTTCTGCTTACGCAGCTCTATGAAAATGGGCTCTGGACTGATCTGAGGCAACGGAGGCAATTTGCCTAAAAACCCCAGGCCATTGCCTTGGTGCCCCAGCATAAATGTATATTTTCCTCATAGAGGTTCCCCTTACTCAGGAAAAACAACCTTGCCCTTACAACAAAGTATCATAACTGGTTGACACACCTGGGCTCAATTTCCCAAAGAGTTAAGACGGATTCTTAAGATGTGTGTATCAATCAATCTTTATTGCCAAGCAAAGTGTGATATCACAATACAAGGCTCTATGGTAATACTGACAACTCATCAAAAAGGCACTGGATACTATTGGTAATTACTAAAAAATAATTGTTAGCATAAAAACTTATTGGTAACGAGCACTGGAGAGCTGTTGATAGTATTAAAAAAATTGTGAGAAACGGCTCCCTCTGAAGTAACATAGTTTTTGAGAACGAAGTAATTTCTCACTAAAATATTTGATTTGATTTTGAGACCTCAGCTGAGGTCTCGAAATCAAGCATCTGAAAGCACACAACTTGGTGCGACAATGGTGTTTTTTCTTCCATTATTCTCTCGCAACTTCGACGACCAATTGAGTTAAAATTTTCACAGGTTTGTTATTTTGTGTGTATGTTGAGATACACCAAGTGAGAAGACTGGTCTTTGACAATTACCAAAGGTGTCCAGTGTCTTTAAGATGAATCTTAGTGTTTTGTCAAATTAAGCCCATGGAATTACACAGAGGCAATGGAGGCTACAGCCACTATTGCCTTGATCTTGGCCTTGGTGCCCCCTTCTAAAGTTTCCCATAGACTTGTTTAGATTTTCCATCGAAAGTGCCCTTTGCAAAATGAAATTTCAGGTGCCACTTTGTTCTTCAGTGTACTATAAGGTATACTAAATAGCACGCCTGGAATTTCATCTTTGAGAGGGCACTTCCATTGGAAAATCTGCAAGTCTATGGGAAACTTTTGAAGGGGCACCAAGGCAAAGTCCGGGGCAACAGAGGCCAAGGCCCGAATGGCCTCCATGTAATTCCAGGCCTTGAATAGACAATCGATATTTAAAAACCAAATTTGGGGAGAGTGAGTGGGTCAAAACAATTACAAAAAAATAATTCTGAATAAATTCCTTGTCTGAAAACTAAAATGTACTCCATACTTGCTTACCTTTATCACTTTTCGGTTTACATTTTACTTTGACAGAAATAAAAGCTGTGTAGTTATTTCTGAATCTGATGCTTCCAAGCTATAGCAAAATATAACAATAGAATTTGTTGTAATACGTCATGAGAACTGGGCCCAATTTCATAGAGCTGCTTAGCGGCCGATTTTGTGCTTATTTGAGCGAGTTTCCATTTCATAGCGCTGCTAACCGTAAGCACACGAAAAGGCATGCTAACCTTCCAGTGCTTACTGTATGAAAATGAATGACGTAACAATGCAAATCCATGGTGAACGCACAAGATGGCCGCCTAATTTTCTTGCTAACCTGTGAAAAACGCTTATGAACTGAACACGCAAATTGTTCTGCTACAGTTAGCGCAAAAATTTGCTTGTAACCATTAAGCAACACTATGAAATTGGGCCCTGATGATATCTGAATAAAAAGTACAACAAAAGACCATGGGTACCCATGTCACAAATCTTTGAACAAGTCTTATAACAAAAACAATACATTTAAAAGGTAGGGTCATCGTTTGGTTTTTTGTCAATGTAATGCTTATCTATGGTCTTTGACAATTTCCAAACGTGTTCAGTGCCTTTAAAGATTGAAAGAAGTTAGGAAGTAACGATTGGGTCGTCTTCCTTAGGCCAGATTTAAAATGTCATTCACAATCAAATAGGCTTAAATAATAACTAATGCTAAAATTAAGCTCAGTAGACCTTAGAGAATATGTCAAATTTCACTAGCTTTATTTTTACTAGCGTGTACTGATGAATATGGGTCATCTTGTACCCAAGTCATCTCGTACCCGAGTCAACTCGTACCAAGGTTAACTCATACCCAAGTCAACCTTGTACCGATGTCAACTCGTACCCAAGTCAACTCGTACCGACAGCAGTGGACTTAGTCCATCAAATTTCCTACCAAATTGGTTCATCGATTGTATACACACATTCCTTTCTTTAAGTCTTTTTCGTGCAGGAAGTCCAGTCAAATAGGTCCAAGAAGAGACAGAATTAAGAGATAGTTTTATGCAGTTTCAGTGCACTGTGTATGCACGGTTATGGGTCAAATCGGTCCGCAGTTAACTTGGTCCAAGTCAACTCGGTCCGAAGTCAACTCGGTCCAAAGTCAACTCGGTCTGAAGTCATCTCGGTCTGAAGTCGTATAGGTCCGAAGTTAACTCGGTCCGAAGCCAACTCGATCTGAAGCCAACTCGGTCCGAAATCGTTTAAATATCATAATTGTGCGCTTACAATCTCATAAATTAAAAGGGCCTATTAATCAGCAGTTAAAAAAGAATTCTTTTGCAGGTAGTGTATGACTTTTTTTATTCCGAAAATAGGAGATAAATGTTCTACTCCAGTAAATTAAAACACATAAAATAAATATTGTAGGACAATTCAGGAAAATATTTGATTGAAAGTAATATAATTAAACAAAACTTTCAAGTAAACTTACAGTACACTATTATAATACAAAATAAAGAATAACAAATCTATTCTAATGAAAAATATTTCATACAAATTTAGAACCATGAGTATGTTTGGTTGTCCAATTTAACTGAACTTTAGGCCTATCATTATATAATTTAAAAAAAAGGTATATTATTATGTAAAAGATACAAAACTAATATTCCCCTACATAATAGAAATTTTCAACCATACAAAAGAAGAAAAAAAATCTTAAACAAGCTGCAAAGGAAAGTTCATTTTCGAACATTTTGTTCACTTTAGTTACCTAAATTATGCTTTAGAAAGTTGTCTCTTTTAAACAGTGATTATTATTAATTTCTGAGATGCATACGTCCCGCCACTTCCCCGTCAACCACCACACTTCATTTAATTTTTCGGACCGAGTTGACTTCAGACGGAGATGACTTCGGACCGAGTTGACTTCGGACCAACATGACCAAGTTGACTTCGGACTGAGACTTCGGACTGAGACTTCAGACCGAGTTGACTCAGACCGAGTTGACCGGTACCCGACGATGCGCAGAGTGCAGGTTGATTGAATTATTTATTTATTTATTTATTTTTGTACGAGAGTATGACCATGAGCAGATGAGTACTAATACTATGACTCGAGTTACTTCTAGCTACTACTCTAGGTAGAAACTAAGGCTCCCCCGTGAGCCTTATTATTTATAGTTTCTAGACTCGAGTCAGTATGACTCAACCAAGTAGGCCTATTTTGGCAGATCAAACTAGTTAATTGATTTACGGTTTTTGGGGGTTATTGAATAAAAACATGATGTTTAAAACAAAACAACTAAATAAATTCTTCAAACAGACTGACTTTGGGCAAATGGGGCGAATATAGTAATGTCAAATATTTGGGGCGAAACGACAAAAACAAAAAAGCTCATGAAGCATGGAAGTTTGACGTACGTCAAACGATGCGACACTTTGAAGCGTAATATCGACAACCACAACGCCGCTACTGAAGCTATCCTTTTGGTCACTTATTCTTACTTCTAATGGTTTTTTAACCACACAATTTATTACTGGTAAGTTCTCGTTCATGGTGCTTAGTAAAGGTACAAAAATGAAAGTGTCAAAGTAGAAATGTCAAAAAGTCCGCCATTTGCAAATGTGTGACTGCAACGCTGATGAAGCATGGAGAGGAAGGAAATTCCAGAAAGACACAATTAAAAATTATAATAAAGATCAATAAGTTTATTACTAATTATTCAACTTCGAAAGATTTATTAACGTTTCAAAAATTCACGTTTTCATTATTAAATATTTCAGGCGATAGAGAGGATTTTGGGTAAATCATGGGTATACCTACTGACGAATTCTATTGGTTGAACTTAGTGGACCACACGTATCGTTTCGCTAAGATGTATTGGCTAGCCGTTGCGGTCAAAGTTCAAGAGTTTGATAATTGAATGGCAGGTACCTGCCATTCAATTACACTACACTGTTTACCTTTACCGTACGAGCCAGCTGGGATTGTGACGTCAGGTCTTCCCGGCCAACCCTCCATGGCAACAACAAATAAACATTGCCAAAACTCGTCGTGTCGAGTGTGTGTGGGATCGGAAATTTCCGGAAAGAGAAAAGCTAGCAGAGCGTCATTGTTACACCAGTGCACCGACCGAAGTCCACACAGTTTTGTTGAAGTCAAAATACTAAAGTTACAAAGATTTATCCAGATAAGTTATAGAAATGGCAGCAGCAGAGAATAGACTGACGCTTCCAGAAGAGGTAAAACAAAAACTAATGGCTAATTATCATAAATGCAATCTCATAAAAATTGTTTTGACTTTGTTTACTAAATAATTTGTGTTCCAGTTTCAACTGTTTCTGGAATTGGAGGATGCAGCGAACATTTTTTTAATTTTATGACATGATCATGATGCACAATTTTATTTCTCTTCACACAAAATTACACACTAAGTAAAATGAACAAAAATATTCACTAAGTTAGTGGAAAGAAAGGCAAAGAAAACTCTAAATTAAAAACGTTGTTGGACGTTTGGTGGACATCGTGGTGGATGGAATGGGGGGGGGGTGGTGAGGGAATAATATTGGGGTGAGGCGGGTGGAGGCAAAATCAAAATGCAGTGTGAAAATGTGAAATTCTTAAAATGTTATTAACTTAACTTTATATTTAGTAGCTATGTTAGAGGTCGCGCGATATTGACATTTTCTATTCTGGCCGCACACAAAAAAGAGGTTTTTCAAATTAATGTTACTTCAACCTAACATGCTGTCTGAGCTTCAAATTACTCCTGTAGGTCAATAAAACTCTCTTCTTTCATAATCCTTTTGATAAAAGGCACAAATTTACCTCACTTTTTCAAGCATCAAAAAGATTCAGAGCATGGTCACCGACGCGACTACCGCGAGCGCAGCCATTTTTGAACTTTTTTGAAAGAAAAATGTGGTCACCGTTTTTCAATAAATACCGCCCTCTCTTGACTTCTACCCCCAAAATAACGCCATCTATTGATAGAAAGAGGATTAGGAAGGTTACGGTGCTTTTTCCCCCGTCTCAATCGGTGAAGAAATAAGGTTTTTATGTATTTTTTTACCATTTTGGGCCAAATTTGGACTAAATTTCCCATTTTAAAGGAATGTATACATTCAGCGACGGTGGGGTATGCTGTCAAACCTATATCAGTTTACTCCTTGTCCATTTTTGAGTATGAAAAGTTGGATTTTGTTCCAGCGCGAGGTCGCGCATGCAATTTACGGAGGTTTTAATTAAACCAAGTACTCGGTAAAATCTCATTTTTTGAACCTTTGAGTGCGCGTTAGGGATAGGGCTGGTAAGCTTTAGTAGTGTGGGTGGTCTTAATTTGACAATTTCTGTACCTCAGTCGGCGGCCAGAAGGGTGCCGCGTGTTTGTTGTCTTTTGGAAGGCATAACTCATTAACGAAAGCACCCATGACAGTGGGGTTTGCACCATTAAATTTCTCCTGAGGAGACCTTTAATTTGATGTAAAATTTTAATATATTTGATAAAAAGAAATTTTTACTATAACATAGCTATATTTAGGCCTTACTAAAACTTTATAAGCCCATGCGAATGTGAAGTGAGTTTGCTGTCACAACTTTGCACTCGCACTCGCAGCGAATGTTTTGCAAATCAAATGCAGTGTTGACATCACTGTTGATTGTTGCGAATTTGTGATGAAAATTCCCTTAAATTGCATTTATCATGGTTCATATTATTATAATGTTCCTATTCTACTAACCTAGCCCCACTTGTGTGGCCAAGCTCTGAATCCTTGCCACATGCAGTCCACATTTTATGCAATTGTAAAGCTAAGTGGTCCTTTGAGCAGGTCGGCAGTTTAAACCAACTAAGTTTTCACTAACCTCCTTAGTCTTGGCTTGATGTTTAGATAAATAACCTTTCAAAAATATATTTCAAATAATAATTTTCCAATTTCTCCAAATTACGTCCCTTGTAAGTTGTATACTGAGCGCGGACATTTTGAAATGGCCCCAATCAAATCATGACAGGGTTAAAACGTTTGGTCATAGTAATACATCCATTGTTTTAGTTTTACCTCAATTGTTGGCCAGGGTGGCATTGTTTTTGAAGTGTTTTTTTGCAGTGGATATTTTACCAATATGTTTGCCGTACTGCAATTTCAGACTTTATTTTCTCAGTCCGAAAAAAAATATAATCCTTGAGAACCACAAATCAGAAAAAGAAAAGGTAAAACCATCCCCTTAAATGTACAGGGGGGTGTTTCATAAAGCTTTACAATTAATCTTATCTCCAAATAATCAATCTTATCTACAAACAATCAATCTTAAACTCCTCAAATTTACAATCAATCTTATCTGTGTTTCATAAAGCAAGTTAAGCTTGATATCAACCTTAACTTACTCTTCAATCGATCTTAGTCTTACACTTGATCCAAATCAGTTGTAGAAGCAAATTAATCAATCTTAAGTCTGAAATGTGGTTTTCGCAAAAATTTAAAAAATTTCAGTTTATTTTTTGATTCAATAAGCATGCCTCTCCAAAAGCTTTTATTAGAGAACTGTCGCACTTTACGTGGGAAGAGAATATGTAGAGGTACAGAGAACCCTCTGGATCATTGAATGAGGTTTAACATTTACAATAAATACATATTAAGGGTTCTTTTTCGTCAATGACAACAACAAATTATATTTTAAATTTATAAACTTTGATTTAATGTTTTTATTTTGTGGAAAGGATTTATTCAAGCAGGTCACGGCAGAAATTGCAGTGCCACTTCCCCTTTTTTGTTCAAAATCTTTTTTCAACTTCACAAAGCTTCATATTCTTTTTCCATGGAATTTTTTACCAGTGAAGCCAAGGGGAAAATGTTCATTCAAGTGTCCCAAGACCTGCTAAGCCAGCCCAACAAGCGAAACTTAAGGGACTGAAATATTGGCATTAACCCAATTAGGAGATTTATGGACGTTTTCCGGAACAGCAACTATATTTTGAGTTAAATTAATATATTAAATAATTTCTGCATTTATGAAATTTAGGAGATTTATGGATGTTTTCCGGAACAGCAACTATATTTTGAGTTTAATTAATATATTAAACAATTTCTGCATTCATGAAAATTTGAGACGACATTGTAAGACAATAATTACAAACATTACTGATGCATTGAATGTCAAATCGGAACAGGTGACAGCAAAACTTGGACATTAAAAAGCAGTTGCAGAATATAACCAAAATAGTAAAAACTGCCTTTAAAAAATAAACATTCAACTCATGACAAATTATTTACGAAGTCTTAGTTTCTTCCAATTTTCATTTTATTTTATGAGGACAATTAAACTATAAAAACATTGACAAGTTTGCTTTAACATTATCATATATCTTCAATACATCATATCATTATATCAAATTAATTCAATTTAATTGGCAAGAATTTAAATTAACAAATAGTTAGATATGAGATTAGTTATAAAAAGAAAATAGGTCAATTTAAGTCACAGCCATTTTGTTTTCTTTGTTCAACCCAAAATTAAATTAAAATATACCCAGTAAGTTTATACCTTGTGGTCTATTACTTGAAGCATACAATTTGTAACAATTCAGCCTTAACAATAAATGAAGTGCATTTTAAATAATTGATAAAATTAATTAAATATTTAATTTTTTGGTCATACTGATTGGCACTTACCTCACATAACATGTACGGTTTTGAAATTTGATATAATCAAGAGAGCTCGATTCAAGAACAATTTGTTTTCAACAATGTAAATAAATGTTATTGGTGGGGGAACAACATATGGGCAAAAGAGTTAGAATTTTAAACTTAAAAAAAATACACAAGAAAGATGAACACGTAAAAATAACCTCAGGGTACTGAAAACACAAGTGCATAAAATTTGTTGAAATAAAAAAATTGCCAAAACATTGCATTAAAAATGACTGAAGACGTTAAAGACTGGAGGCAAATTAAAATGCCTCTCTGGACAGCTGGGCCTTCCCTCAAGAAGTCCATCTTATTGTTTTCAATCCTCAATAGCTCTTTTTCCACTGGCCTTTGGACTTGGTCATCACTGTTCTAAGAGCATGTTAATATTGTTGTTGCTGCATGCTGTTGACATTGTTGTTGCTGTTACTGAGATTGCCGCTGCTTTTGATGACATTGCTACTGCTGCTGCTTATCAAGTTACAGGTTGTCTCATCCACCTGTGATTCTGAATCCTGTAATTTTGATTCCTGCAAGTATAAAAAAATGCTGAAATATGATTACATTCATATTTACTGAGTGCTGGGTGATTCAGCTAGACCTTTCAAAGATTTGTTCTTTGGTTCTAAGGCTACACTTACATAAACAATATCTTGTAACTAACTTACCCAACTGTACCTCAAGTGATAAATGATTGGTCTCTGCGTCCTGCCCATCAATCCCATGTTTCGAATGTGGTGCCAAGGCATCCTGAACACTCGCTCAAGTGTTGGATTTGTCGGAGGTACTGGTCCACCACCTGAAACAATTTAGGAAAATTATAATCATGTCATTTATTTCTTAAAAACAAAAAAACATTAAGTTGACTAGTTGGACTATAGCTTAAAACAGGGAAATCATGTCACAAGTTTTTAAAAAATGAACATAGATCCAGTTATGCTATTGTGTACACTTTGTACACATTATGGGGTTGATAATCAAGCTTAAAAAGTGAGCAGCTATGTGTGGCTTTTTGTTATTAATATTTTTTATTACAAGGATAACATTAATTTTGTTACCAAATTTAAATTTAGAATGACTCAATTTAATATTTACCTTTTTTGGCAGTGTTTCGCTTTCCCAAATAGCTTGTGAGAAGTGCTTTCACAAAGTCTGCCAGTACCTGCAGCTCAGTAGCAGCTGAAAGTTGTACATCTAGACCCGTTGCCTTTGTCAAAAAATAAAAGAAGTGGAAAGTTAAGGAAAATTTTAAAAACAAATATTTTAAAAATGCAGTAAAAATTGTCATTGGTTTTAATAAAATATTGACTGCCAAACATGTATAGTAAAGTGTTGAAAATCAGACAATTAAGATAATTATAAAAACATTATAAAATTTGAATGAAGATGTGTATTTACTATTGCCTACAGTTAACAGAACTAAAAATTAAGGCCTCAACAAGACCCCCCCCAACCCACACACAAGAAAATAAACGCCCCATTCCCAACAAACAAACAAAAACAAAAAACCCAAAACACACACAACACTAACAAAACATTGATCTATAAAAAAAACTTTAGTGACTCAACTAAAATCAATGTACCATCCGAAACTAAGGAAATGCTGGGGTGCTCTGCCAATGCCGAGTTTGCAATAAAAATATTTCCCCGAATACAAATTATTTCAATTAAAATATATATATAGGCCCTATTTAATAAAATATTATTATGATTTTGGTTAAAACATCTTTAGAACCAAAGGGATTTGATGTTGAAACTAATCTTTAGATTTTTCTAGTCACAATAGGCAGTGTACCTTGAATTTTATATTTTACTTTCGTGAACATATTTTTGGCCTTTTTTGTTTCATTGAATTGAACTGCACGTGTATGCCAAATTATCAATGACTGATGCTCTATTTCTTCACAAAGAAAGCAGTTTCATGTACGAATTTTTCACATTTTGTGTAGTGTATTAGTTACTCCTTACATTAGTGAAGTATCACTTTTTTATTTGAAGGAAATTGGATAAAGCAGAAGAAACAAAATTGGTTACAAAAACGCTAACCACTGCCCTCGTGCATGCACCGTGACAGCACCACTATTTTGATGGGGAAATGGACGCAGTTGCACCGTTGCTGTCACTCCATGATTCACGCTATGACCATAACTGTGTCTAGTGACCAGAAAATTGCCACTTTATTTACACTAAAATAAATAAAAGACATGACATCTTCAATTACTGTACTGTCTAACCAAGAAAGAAAACACTCTTTTCCCACACAAAAATCAACAACAAAACGTATAAAATCTACTCACCACTCACGCTGAAAAACAAGATGGCCGACTTGAGAAAAGTTTTGACAGCTCAAAGTTGCTCTCTGTGTCAAAGGTCGCGCTTTAGCCTCTGTCAATAATATTTAAGTCTTAAGATACAATTAATATTAATCTTATCTTAAACTCGATCGATCTTACGCTAAGATTGATTTTATGAAACAGAATTTAACAATTAATTGTAGACTAAGATTGATTCAGACTTAAGATTAATAGTTAAGATTAATTGTTTAATGTTCTTTATGAAACACCCCCCAGGTGTAGGAGTCAATTTTTTATAATAAAAGAAGAATATTCTTATTTTTGGGGGATGAAAAATAAGAACTATAAAGGCAACACCCCCCAGGGCTCATTGGTAGGACATGTCGTTTGCGAAGCAGGAACGTACTGCTCTCTGCTATCAGGATGTGGACGAAAGATTCGGTATAAATTTAATGATATAAAACATTGGCTACTCTTGTGTACGTGTCCAAGAGGGTGCTATACGACCTGCTGGTAAACAGAATTTTGGATGATTTTACTGTCGCCGCTAAAATATCCACTGCCTGTAGTGAGTTGCACATGGCACTCTTTACAACATCTTCCTTAAATGACTGCATTTTTTCTTTTGTTCATAGAAGTGTGCCAGAAGTCTATATTATTATTACTATTATTATTATGTTTACAGATGCAGGATCCACTTGTGGAGGGAACTAACCAACTGCCAGACCCATCACAGACGGCACCTGCTGTGAGGCCACAGAATGAGAACACGTCGGACTATTACCATACCAGCAACATTCCTGACAGATTTGAACACCCAGGTAAGGCTGTGAAGACAACAAGACGTCTCTAGCATCCACTAGAGATGCATATTTCTTTTCAGAACTGAGAAGTCTCCCGAATTCCGAATATTCTACTCCGCGGCAGTAGAATAAAAAGAAAGACAAGTTCTCAAAGAACAAAATCTACCTAGCAAGTAGATATACACATGGTGTTACCGCAAACCAAATATATATTGATACCTCACCATGCAATGCCTCAAATCCCATATTGTTAATCTTATTGAATGTTGGTAAAGGGTTGGGATCAACGTTACAACCTCTTTCCCACCATATTTCTGTAGCTAGCCTCTGTCTTTTCTACAATATTTTCTTGGTAAATGTACCACCAGTGTGTCCAACCTGGTTCTTCCTATTAGGATGTTTGAGCTTGAAACCAGGCTTTCTGCTTGTTCTCAGCCATACACTCTTGCTTTGCTGAGATGTAGAACAAAGAGCCATTCCAACAGCTTTATTCCACATACTGCATCTCTTTGGAACTCCTTGCCTGGTGCATGTTTCCCTTCATCCAATAATCAAGACTGTTTCAAGAGGAATATCAATTCCTACCTTCAGTTCCCCCAAGTTATTTTCATTGTAAATGGCTTTTTAAATTTTTATTGATTTATGGCCATGGTTCTAAAAACCTCTCTGGTTCTTCGTTTCTCCTAAACAGATGTCTTTGAAGGGTATGAGAGCAAGCCACAGAACCCCATGTACAGAACGACCAACATGACCTATGGCAATAAGAAACCTACAGTACACACCATGCCCACCACCTTCAGAGCAAGGTCGCAAAAATTCTCAGTGGTAAGTCTTAACGTATAAGATTAAATTTGTGACTTCTTTAACCAGTTCGCTTTGGGATTTAAAAATCCTTGTTCCGGGATTATTTTCAGTCAAAAGGCAACTTGGGGCCCAGGTCTTTCACAAATCCAAACAAAGAGTTAATCCGTTCATTTGCAGTGCTGTGGACTGGGGCTACCAAACCATGGCCACAGGAACTCTGTTACAGGAACAGGAACAGGAACAGTTCCATGGCCACAGGAACAGTTGCCGGTGTACATGCAACCCGCCACATTGCCTCACCACAAGTGGCGTACTGTTGACATGACTACCGAATAAACATGCACATAAACTCAAAAGCCAGTTCATAAAGACCGCCGCTACGTGCTGCAAGAGATTTGTGCGTTATCGTTTCCTCCGAAGCCAACTGGTTAAAACCATTTTTTTTTTCAATCGAGCTGTCTACGACTGGGCTCGACTTCACAAAGAGCTAAGATTGATCTTGAGATGTGTATCAATCTTAATTGCTAAGCAAGTGTGATGGTGATATTGACAACCTGTCTTTCGAGGAATCTTGTGCTTCGTGAAATTGAGCCAAGCTAGGCTCGATTTCACAAAGAGCTAAGATTGAATTGATCTTAAGATGGGTTTCAACTTTCAATCTTAATTGCCCAGCAGTTCTTGATTTGAACAACAAACACCCTTCTCCTTTGGCTTATTCAGACACCCCTTCCAGGCCTGGAATTTCACGGAAGTCACAAAGGCCTCTGGTGCCCCTTCAAACGTTTCTCATAGACTGTGAGATTTTCAAATGGAAGTGCCCTTTGCATAGTGAAAATGGCCTTGCCTTCTTAAAGATTCCTGGCCTGTCGTCCTCCACCCCCTCCTCTGTAAGAAAACACTGTTGATCAAACCAGTTGACAGACCACAGTAAATATAAGACACTAACGCAGCTATTTTCTCTCGTTTTACAGCATCTCGGTACATGTGGCATGTATCGCAATCAAGGTCTGAACACAGCTCTGGACGAAAACAAGGTCTGATGACAAAGAGGCGACCAATCAGCGTAATTGGTTTAATTGGTCTGAACGCCGTGTTTCAGCCATACTCAGCAGGCACATGCGCACACTAGTTACCAAAAAGGCCAGCATATAGCCTGGGAATGTAGACTGCCAACAAAGTAATTATCCATCTTTCTGATAATCTGTTGGTGAATTAGATTATGAATTAGAGGGACTGTATACGTTTGGTAATTAGAACCCACTTTTTGTTTCAATCCTATATACCATAAAACTAACCTGTGAAAATTTCATTCCAAAAGGTGGTAGCGTTTTTGAGATATTGCTGAAAATGTGGAGCGGTTATGTCCACGCAGGAAGAATAATCTGCAATTGGAATACACAATCTGAGAAACGTTACCTCTCAGATTCAAATTTTTGGGGATAAAAAGTGATATCTTTTTCCATAACCGCAATACTTCTAAGTGTAAAGTTTCTCAAAATGCATTATACTATCCAAAGCTGCTGTACTTCTTACCGAGTTGGTTTTTATTGCCATTGCCATTGATTTTCAGTCATTACCGAACGTATACAGACCCTTTAAGATACCAAATACAAGCTTAATCACTAGTAAAGAAAAAAGACGTCAGGTTACTCATGTAAAGTGTTAACCCTAGCCGTGTCACGGGCCGATTTAACCAGCCCAATTTTCGGACTGTTTATTTGCAGGGCCGATTAAATCGTCCGTATGTATAATGAATTCTATTGGTTACAACACACCATGTGACCTTAACAATGACCCTTAAGAAAGTTCAATTTCAAGGCTCGAAATTTACACTGGACCGCAGGCCCGAGGCCAGTGATTTCAGCACCGGGCCAGTAAACTCATGACTGGACAAGTCCGGCGGTCTTGTGTTTTTATTCAAATGTTGACTTTCAGTCTGATAAAAATCTTTCTGTTCTGATGAGTATTGAAGACGATTGCTCATATTACAAATGAGATAAATCTTCTCTGTGCTTGTTCAAATTAAACATTTGAAATCTTACGACTGGTCTTGTGGGAAAAAAACATCTGGTCCAGTATAAACATTTTGAGGTACTAAGCCCTGTCTTGTGGATTTTCCTCCCGAAATTCGAGCCCAGTTATTGGGCCCAGTCAAAGGTGGACAACTAACATTAGGCCAAATAAAAAAAAAACATGTTTAGCGTCCCCGCCCGCTTCCTTTTTAGAGGCCGCCTCCTTTTTTTTTTTTTTTTTTTTTTTTTTTTTGAAAGAAAAAAATGATAAGTTTTTATTATCCCTGACGATTTTTTAACTTTTTTTTAATAAATAAGATCGTATTTTCGACTTTAGCACAGCGAAAAAAGCACAACAAAAAAAGCTGGCCACCATCTTGAAAAATAGCCCGGCCGGTTGTCTCGAAAAACTTGTCGGGCGGCCATTTTGAAAAAAAAAGAAAAAGAAAAAAAAAAGGCCCTCCTCCTTCCTTTTTTCAAAAAGGCAGGACGCTAAACATGTTTTTTATTTTATTTGGCCTTATGTAAATTTATGTGTCCTTTTAGTAACTGATGAACAAGTGCAGTCATTCCAGATTATTGCTGAGTTTGGTTAGAACGAAATATACCCTCAGTGTAAATAACATAACAAATTCTTTTTCTTTTTTATAAAGCTGTTTTTGTAAATATGTTGAAAATTTTACCACTTAATGCATCAGGTTTGTTTGGGGTTTTTTAAATTAATTTTATTCACCAATTTGCTCATTGTAAGAATAGTGTAATAAAATTGCAATAAAATATCCGTCCATTCTGTAAAGTGAAAACTTGCAACATTTGTGATTTTACTCAGGCTCTTTTTTTTATGAAAATAATTAAAAACTGATTGGGTACTTTTATTCATTTCCCAAGTTTTGTGTCAATTTGCTTCAAATGATAATAGTAAAACTGGACTTATCATTGTTACATGAAGGTGGAATATTCACCTTTTTCAGCTTTAGTTACAATTTTTATTTTATTATGAAATGCTACTCTTCTTCCACAAACTGTCAATAAATGCAATGATTTATCAATTGGAACTATGTCTTCTAACTTTGTCCTCTGCTTCTGAGACAATTTGTCGCACTAACGTGTAAATAGATTAAGCTTTCTCTATAGACCCCCTTGTACATTTGTATAATGACGTCACAAGCTCAAACAGCGCCCTCATTGAGGTCAAAGGAGGACATTTCATTGGCTGAGAGTTTTGTATGGTATTCCATGCCCGATAAGTAGCAGGGGGAGTCCCCACCCCACCCCCCCCCCAATTAAAAAAAAAAATGTTCCTACTATTTACACACTCTCCCCTGACCCCATCCCCCCCCCCCAATGAATTAGCTGGGGCATAATGCCACATATCAAGCACCAAATGTTGTATCCTGGGGCATAGATGCTAGCACGTTTCTATTTTCGTGCTAACTGTAGCAGACAAATTTGCTTAAGCGTAAGCGTATTTCACAGGTTGGCAAGAAAATTAGGCATTCATCTTGCGCGCTCACCATGAATTTGCATTGTTACGTCATTCATGCCTTTATGTGTGCTTACGGTTAGCAGCGCTATGGAATGGAAACTCGGCAGATAAGTACAAAAACAGCCAGCCGTGTTAAGAAATGGACATTAGTGCAGTAAGCACAAAAACCAACAAAAACGGTCGTTAAGTAGCCCTATGAAATTGAGCCCAGGGACCAATTTCATAGCGCTGCTTAACGGTAAGCAATTTTTGTGCTAACTGTAGCAGACAAATTTGCTTGTTCATAAGCGTATTTCACAGGTTAGCAAGAAAATATGGCAGCCATCTTGCACGTTCACAATGGTTTTGCATTGTTACGTATTTCATTTTCATGCAGTAACCACCGGAAGATTAGCATGCCTTTTCGTGTGCTTACCGCTAGCAGCGCTATGAAATGGAAACTCGCTCAGTAAGCACAAAATGTGTGCTTTGCAGCTCTATAAAATTGGGCACAGATCTTTGTTAAAAATAAAAACACCAACACAACAGACACTGGTTTAATGTACATGAAGCTGCAACAAATATGCTGGAACCATATTTATTCATAACCACAAATTGTAAAATACGAAAATATTTGGTGTATAACATCCCTGTCAGTGCCATGAACTGTGCAAACCATTTTGCACATAATGTTTAATTATTTTGGACAATATATTTAAAAGTGCAACAGGGCTTTATCAACGATGTTATGGATCCACAAACAAAACCAGTGGTCTCAGAAAATACCTTTCTTGGTTGATTCAAATATGTTACAAGTGTTGCTTTCTTTTAAAAAGAAAACAAAAACTGTTGCGAACTGCTTAAAAAAGAAAAAAAAGTTGTCAGTGTTTGGAGGGGTGAATTCATGTCCATCCTTTGCAAAGTCCATCAAATGTCATCAAAATTTTGTGGAAACAGAACACATGTTAATTTTGCATCGGGGATAAAGAATATATCCGATGTGTATTAAGCACTGTGAACTCAGTACTTTCCAGAGTTCTGTGAACAAAAATCCACAGGCAAACCACTCATGTGGGATTCGAACCCACGACTTTTGCATTGCTAGAGCAGATGTCTTACCACTAGACCACTGAGCTAGCCCGGTGGCAGAGAGGCAGTTCGAATCATATGTGTTAGCAGCGGGTACCGCAACGATTTAATAGATGTTAATTTTGCATCGGGGATAAAAAATATAATTTGTTTTTACCTTTACACCGATGTGTATTAAGCACTGTATACTCAGTACTTTCCCAAGATCTGAGAAAAAAAATCCGAAGGCAAAATTTATTCAGAGATACTTGAGGCAGCAAATTACAAGTTAAATTACCAACGCTGCACCTTATTTATTTTAGAGTCACAAACTTGTGGACATTTTTGTACGGTTTTCATAATACATGTACAAGTATTTATGACAATATGTTTTAAGACATGGGAATAAATAATGATTTTGATTAACATTTCAGGAAATGACTATTTCACAATCTGAACAGAACCACAATGAAAGGAGTTTATAAATACACCTATAGGAACCACCCAAAAATATTTGTAGGCAATGTTTCTTCTTAAAGCTTGCTGGGATGTTTTGTAATGAGAAAAACAAAAACTGAGAAATCACAGTAAATACATTCACCCTCTGATAGGAAGTTATATTCACAAACTAAAACAAAACAACTTGTTAGTAAACTTGAAAATGATTCACTGGGCTGGTGATCCAATTTTCACCAAGATAAAACAAAATCTGAATAAGTTCGACTGTTTTCAGAAATAAACAACGAAATGTGTTAGGCTCCCTTTTCATACAGCTACTTACATGACTTAAGCAGAAAATAATGCTTTACAAATTTCTGTTTAAATTTCCAAGTTTAAAAAAAGGGGAAAAAAGGGAACCAGTTGCAAACAGTAAACTTGACATTGCATTTTGGTTGGTAACCGTTATCTGATCATTGCTTGCTCTGTACCAAAGCAGCTTTATGCAAATTTTGATTCAAATTTGAATTCCACAACAAGAGAGACACCTAGTATGTCACATGGTCCGGAGCAAGCTTTTGTGTAGTTATGTAAGAGACGATGAAAACATACACACAATTCTGAATGATGAATGTGTATGGTCGGTGGCAACACCAGACCTTTTCCCGGGAGGGGGGGGGGCAAACAGGGGAAAGACATAATTAGGGGGGGGGGGATTTTGATGTAGTCGAACCATTCATTTTTTGTCCATCTGGAGGTTGCTTAAACATTGCCCCGACCCATGTGACGTAGCAACACAGTCTTTAGTCTGGGGTACCCAATTCGACTGTTCACTCGTGACTATAATCAAATCATTGTATCAGACACTATTAAAATATAACTCGCATATAGCTTACCGGGTTTGCCCTTAACTGTTTTAGTAACCAGCAGGACCAGTAATCTTGTCATGTCACTAGTCCGTCAGCTTTTTCAATAGTCCATAATTTCAAATGAAATAGGGAGTCTTTTCAACACCGAACTAGCCAGCTGGACCACTTGGGAGTGAATATTGACTGGTCACTCGGGTGTTTTTTAATGGCCTTTGGCCAGCGGACCACTATTAAGGGAGAACGCTGGCTTATTGGGCCTTTAACATTTTGTACGTATTTTGTTATTTCATGATGCTGAAAAAGTAGATAAATACACCATCCCATTTTAAGCCCCTTTCACATTTGCCAAATTTCCCGGGAAATTTCCGGCTTTACACTGTGAAGAGCAATTCATTTACTTGGCATGTCTGCTGCCACCTAGTGTCCCTCGAGAGTGTCAAATTAGTTAGTCATTCCAAAAGCGAGCTTTATCAGCCCTACACAAACTGTAACTTTAAGTTATTCAATAGACAGGTATATAAATAACATTTTAGTTAAATAAATAGTTAGGATGGAACTTTATAAGCTGACCTTTAATCCTTAAATAACAATTTTGTAATATTTACAAGGAATATCATCCATTAAACCATATTTTAAATACCCATAAATGATCAATCAGCTGTGTTTACAATCAGTTGCACATGTATTTAAATAATGTTTACAAATAATTGTTTTCATTCCAAGTCTTTTAAAAATGTGAACTAATTTTCAAAACACTTCAACAAAAAAGTAGAAGTGAAGATAGCGATGCAAGGAATGTACAAATAAAGGTATTGCTAGTTCATCAAACCCCATAAACTAACCACTATATTTCATGTGCGATAGATTTCTCCACTTATAATGAACACTTAACAAATACCAATCACTGAAAAAATTACAAATCATTTGAAAATTATTCACAACGAAATTGAAAATGTTTGGTTTTCAAGAATATCCCAGTTGTGATTGAAAAACCCCCAAAACGCATTTTGTAGATTTGCAATTTCTTGATGGACAGATGTGATGGACACATCCGTGTTTACTCGGTTATTTCAATAGATTCTAGCAGTTGTTTAGTTGTTTAGTTGTTTAGTTGGAGACTATTGTACGCGATTATTTCATTCTATAACTTAAACACACACACACACAAAGTAGCAAGCTTCTGTTCCAAGTTGCCATACTGGGCAATGCTTTGACATGACAACCCTCAGCTCCACTCCACCACCAAAAACAATAGGAGAAAGAAGAAAAAAAATAACAGACATAAATTATGGAGTGCTCTTTTAGCCAGAGGGGTGTCTGGGTGTCTTTTGGACACCCTGTTTTATCTGTCATTTACATATAAATGTATTGTAATTGAACAATTTGGACACCCAGTTTTTAAATTTCCAGCAAATTTAGACACCCTTTTACCAAATCCTGGCTACGTGAGCAATACCAAACAACCAAAGTACCCATCAGTGTGGAATTATCCACGTGTAAGACCAAGTATAAAAAATACACCAGTTGATTGTTTGGATTTTTTTTGATTTTTTTAAAGAGGATAATGAGGGCCTTTTTTTCAAGGAGGAAAGAGCCAGACTAAAAATTTGCTGGCTTTGTGGAACTTAGAAGTCAAAAGTATGGGTAAATCAAGTCAATCGTCGAAAGAATGGAGCCAAGAAGAAGCGAAAATACATAACATTTTTTAGTATTTCGGGGGGACAAAAAATAAATAGGGCCTAAATTTAAAAACAAATTTAATGAAAGGATGTGGTTTCATCAAAAGGATGACGGCGTAGACGATCAACTGTTTGTTTTTTTCTTGGCCTAAAACTACAACCTACATGTAGTATTAAACCCAAACTTTGTCATGTAGCATCTGATTTTCATTTACTCTGCAGGTTTTTTTTCTTCCTTTTAGTGACTCAGGCAGGACCAGTAATTTCACTGGTCCTGTATCTATACAGAATTCCTGCTGGTTTCCTCAAAGTCTAACAAAATCCAACAGCATTCAGTAACTCAACACCCTAACTGTCAGACTCTGATTATGATGGTGCCCCAGACAATGTTAAGTATAATCAGTTTACTAGTGCAGTCCTAAGTCCAACAGCATGTCGTAACTCAACACCCTAACTGTCAGACTCTGATTATGATGGTGCCCCAGACAATGTTAAGTATAATCAGTTTACTAGTGCAGTCCTAAGTCCAACAGCATGTCGTAACTCAACACCCTAACTGTCAGACTCTGATTATGATGGTGCCCCAGACAATGTTAAGTATAATCAGTTTACTAGTGCAGTCCTAAGTCCAACAGCATGTCGTAACTCAACACCCTAACTGTCAGACTCTGATTATGATGGTGCCCCAGACAATGTTAAGTATAATCAGTTTACTAGTGCAGTCCTAAGTCCAACACCATTCAGTAACTCAACACCCTAACTGTCAGACTCTGATTATGATGGTGCCCCAGACAATGTTAAGTATAATCAGTTTACTAGTGCAGTCCTAAGTCCAACACCATTCAGTAACTCAACACCCTAACTGTCAGACTCTGATTATGATGGTGTGCCCCAGACAATGTAAAGTATAATCAGTTCAGTCCTCAGTCCAATAGAATAAAAGAAAACATGCAGTTGGAATTTTGATGGGTTGGAGTGGTAAGGGGTACACCATGGCACCAAGCTTATCCACTGATCTCTATTTAAACTTGACTAGATACAAGATTATCCCAGTAATGCCCCAGAAAGTCTACAGGGTGCTCAGCTAGATTCCATTTCAAACGACACACAATGAGTAGTTCATAAAGGAATACAAAAAAACCACTTGCGGAATGCAAGAAGAATGCACATACAATGAAGAGTCCATCAAAGATATTGAGATCTATATATCAAGGTCATTCTACTTTACAGAAATTTAAAACCATTTTTAAAGGGTAAACATAGTTATTTGAATTTTTGTCGCCAATTCGGCAAAGATTCCACACCTCCCCAGCCCATAAGTCAACATTTCAGAGTACCAGCTACAGGTTCAAATTGAGGTCATTTGACCCTCCACTTGAGTATTTGAGTAGTTGACATCGGCTATCAGCCACTCTGGTCACATTGTGGCAACCTTTATGTCTTTTTTTCTATGGGAAAGATATGGTGTTCAAGACGAGAAATGTCTGACAAAGGGCAGATAAAAAAAATTCCTGGTGGGTTTGTTTGATTAATTTGTTTCTTTCTCGTTGTGTGAACGAGCAAACTTTAGGTCATGTATTATTCTATGTCCAGGGGAGCAATGGCCTCTGTTGCCCTCAAAAGTTTCTCGTAGACTTGAAGGTTTTCCAATGGAAGTGCACTTTGCAAAATGGAAATGGCCTTGCTCTGTCAAAGACGATATTCCAGACCTGTCTGAATCTCTGAATCCTGCAGTGAGGGACCTGGTTGCAACGCCCCTGATGTTTTTCCCACACCATAAGAGGATGTGGTTAAGACTGACGGAAATATTCAAATGTCAGACAGTGGTGTCAGTGGCCCTCTTTCACTTTCACTTTCATACTGGCTGGACTCAACGAGAGTATGATGCCAGGCTTGTGCGAGGGGGGGGGGTATGGGACTTTATTGGAGCAGTTGTTGCTTGAAGTTGTTCAAGCTTGGTGCATTCACCAATGAGTCATCAAGGGCATTCCACTCCACTATGGTTCTTGGAAAAAGGCGAAATTGTGGATGTCAAGGCCTGCACTGAAGCTTTTTGCTATTTGAATGACGTGAGCATCAGGTTGCTGGCATTAGTGCTGGCAAAAACAAAAGTCCAATGTGTCATTTTCATGTCATTCCAAAGTTGCAAAAAGTGAATAATGTTCTCACATTTCGAACCAAGCAGAGTCTCTCCCCCCCAAGACTTTAAAACACAGCCATTTCACTTTTTTGCATAACTACAAAGTCATTTAGGTTGGTCAGCAATTTGCAACTGCTACATGTCCACAGGGCTCAAATTTGAAGGAACAAATCTACAAGACCACAGGTCTTGAAGCTCAAAACACTTACTGGACTAGAAAATTTGTGACAAGACCGGAATCAAAATGAGAAAAATAAACCTACCTACGACTTCAACTGTTTTTATTTGATCTTTAAGGGTAGTACCTTCATACTCAACAGAATTGAATTTATTTGATCTTTATGGGTAGTACTTTCATATTAAACAGAATTGAAAGTATTTATCGGACTCAAAGTTAATATTTGAACATAATTTTTGTTGATTAAAGATGAGGTTAGGTATTATTGTTTAAAAACACAAGACCGCAGGACTTGTCCTGTCCTAAGTTTACTGGCCCTTTGCTAAAATACCTGGCCTCGGGCCTGTGGTCCAGTGTTAGTTTCCAGCCCTGGTACATTGTGTATTTTTGTTATTTTTATTTAATAATTTGTGTGAAATCTATCTCTCTTGGATCTTTGGTTGTGTAATACATTTCTACAGTAGATCATAAATGCATGTAATTAACCTTTTGCCCCCTTTAAAGGCATCGTACACGTTTGGTAATTGTCAAAGACCAGTGTTCTCATTTGGTGTATCCCAATATATGCATAAAATAACAAGCCTGTGAAAATTTGGGCTCAATTGGTCATCGAAGTTGCAAGAAAATGATGAAAGAAAATACACCCTTGTTGTACAAATTTGTGTGCTTTCAGTTAGGAATAAAAACTTCTTGCAAGAAGTTTTTATTATTTTAGTGAGAAATTACCTCTTTCTACGTTACTTTAGAGGGAGTCGTTTCTCACAATTTTTTATACTGTCAGCAGCTCTCTGTTGCTCCTTACCAAGTAAGTGTTTATGCTAATACATGTATATATTTTGAGTAATTACCAAACGTGTACTGTCCCTTTAAGGGACACAAAACGATTGGTTATTGGAAAACTTATTCCCATCCTTGAAGTTTTCAATAAATACACCAAATAAATATAACCAGCCACCAGGCATTTCAGATACATGCATAAATAAGGTGAGTGAAAACAACAAAAAACAGTAAATTAATGTTTATGTCAGTAATTTGTTTACGGCGTCCATATTAGGCTTGCTTCAATCGCAACAATTAAAATGAGCAAACTTCGATCTTCAAAAACTATTTTTCTCACCCTTGACAGAAAAATTCAGATGGAAATATTTCTCTGGAGAGTTGGTACTTTTATCAACTTTATATTCAGTGAGCTTTCAGACTAAAATAAATAAATGAATTTATACGATTACCAATTCTATATTTTTACCTCTAAATTGACCAATGTATCATGCTCAGACCAGGGCCCAATTTCATAGAGCTGCTTAAGCAGAAAAAGTAGCTAAGCACAACAAAATTATGCTTATCAGAATAAGGTTACCAGCCAAACCACCATGTCACATGTACAATTTGTGACTGGTATCCTGCTTATTTCTGCTAAGCAAACAAATTTTAAGCAATATTTTCTGCTTAAGCAGCTCTATGAAGTTGGGCCCAGGAGTTACGTGGAGGCCACAGATCCATGGCCTCTGTTGGCCCTCGTTGTCGCCCTTGTCCCTTCAAATGTTTTCCCATAGACTTTAAAGACAGTGGACACTATTGGTAATTGTCAAAGACCAGTCTTCTCACTTGGTGTATCTCAATATATGCATAAAATAACAAGCCTGTGAAAACTTGAGCTCAATTGGTCATCGAGGTTGCGAGATAACAATGAAAGAAAAAAACAACCTTGTCACACGGAGTTCTGTGCTTTCAGATGCAAGTTGATTTCGAGACCTCATCTAATTTTGAGGTCTCGAAATCAAATTCGTGGAAAATTACTTCTTTCTCGAAAACTACTCCACTTCAGAGGGAGCCGTTTCTCACAATGTTTTATACTATCAACCTCTCCCCAATACTTGTTACCAAGTTAGGTTTTATGCTAATAAATATTTTGAGTAATTACCAATAGTGTCCACTGCCTTTAAGACTTTCAAGTGGAAGTGTCCTTCGCAAAATAAAAATGGCCTTGCCCTCTCAAAGATGAAATTTCCAGGCCTGTATCCTGCAGCCATTTGTGGCATTCCATCGCCATAAATATAGTACAATACTGATTTTCATTGAACCCATTAAAGATTATTCAAACAAAAATACAATGAGGTTTGATTACTACTTTTGGTTCCTAGCTTTGGTTTGGTTTAAATTATACTAAATTAATTCAAATTAGAGAGAGAGGACAAGACTGCCACACCATGACTAGCTCGAATATCTGACGTCACACTTCGAGGCTTGTGAATAAAACGCCAGAGATCAGCCTTGAGCGAAGGGCGGGATCCTGGAAAACACACCTTTGACCTCGCATCCATTCACACTTCAGAGATTCGTAGCAGTCACACGTCGTGTACACGCATTACATTTGTGTATAAACAACATTACATACAAACACGCGCGCCTTGTATCCAATGAAATCATTGGGTCTGTAAAACCAGTACCTGTCTTTATCCTTGCAGATAAAGACAGGGGACCAGTCTACACCATGCCAAGGTCCATTGTGCAGACTGGTATGCTCTGGACAACAGAGGGCACTCTTCATATATCAGGCAGTCTACAAACTTGTAAAAAACAATGTTTGAGGGCTTCACGTATAGAGTTGGACTTCAAATTGAGATGTATACATTGGCACAGGTTAAAGGGGAGCTCTTAAGCCTTTTTTGAAATTTGAAACGTGGTGTCACTGGATGCCGACAATAAATAGGTTTATACATTCCACACAAACATTTTTCGTTACTCAAAAGATCAAACTCACTGATATTTTGATTGAATATCATGGAAATTCAGAGCTGAACTACATGTAAACATATTTTCCTGCACAAATGAACATACCCATTTGAAACGAGACGCCATTAAAAGTGAACAAATATCGCACTGGAAGGGTTATAAATTACTGGCACTTTACACCGATTTAATGTGTGGTGAGAGACTTGTAATATTTGTTCCACTTTCATAAGAACTCTATCTATTGGAAAATGAGTGCATCACAAAACAGAACTTGACCTTTAACCCCTCCTTAAAGTACAATGCGTTTCTTCAGAACCAAATTTTTAAGGTGTCTCTTACCTTATTATCTGCACACCTGATTGCGTGCCACAAATAAAGAGGGCAAGTTGTGTGTCATAAAAACCATTTACATAGTTAACATTCCTGTAAGTCCAAGAAACCAGCACTACAGCAGAACTTTCAATGTTTTGTTATAAATACAATAAACATGTTTTAGAATGTAGACTTTTTATTACACAAGATTTGATGAGTGACAAGTATTCCAAGTCCTCTTCTGAGCAGTATGGTCCTTCAATATTTACAGTCCTCGCAAAAGATTTCTCACACAATCCCTCTAAATTGTTCTCAAAGATTTATCGAATCTCCCTGCATGCTCAACTGTCCGTTCATATTAATCAAGTCTTCCTGACGATCGGCGTCAGCTTTAGAAGCTTCTGACTGAAGGTACTCGGCGTAAAGCACCCTGGCATGGTGTAGGATCTTGCCCAAGCTGTGCTTCCGCACCATGCTGTCCAACAGCATCGCCATGTCGTTGTAGTCCAGCTTGTGAGCGATCACAACATGGCGCTGGTCCAGCAGCATGGCCAGACAGACGAACATCATGAAGGGGTTCCCGCCCCCGAAATCCTGGGGTGGGGGCAACCCCTTGTAAGGGTTACGAATGGGACTCGGGGGCGTTGACTTGGATGGACTCCTCGGGGAGGTCTTCTTGTCCCTCGGCGACTTGACTCCCTTCTGCGACAGGATGGGGCTGCTCTGAGACTTAGAAAGGCTCTTCGATTGGACACCCAGGGACGATGGCGGACTGGCGGTGACATCGATTGACTGCGACCTGTAGTTGCTCAAGCTACTGTTGGAGTTGTTAATACTGTTTGTGTTTTTTTTACTGTCTGCAGTGGAGGAATGATTACTCTGATGGGGATGCTGCTCCCGCCTGTTGACTGATGAGTTACTACTTGAGTTGTCCACACTCGAGGCTTTGACTTGTCCTGTGCCATTCACAACGGCACTGTCTGTTGTTTCCTCTTCTGGACTTTCATTCACTCTGTCCTTGATTTCTGTTTTCTCAAGGTATTTTTTGGACAAGGCAGGGCTACTTGATTTGTCAGCGCCTTCCACCTGCTCCTTTGAGATGCTCCTCCCTCGGGAGAATCTAAACCGTAGCCTCTCAGCTGCAAAGGCAGAGGGTGATGCGTTTGAGGTTGAGGCGAGCTCGACTCCCTGTTCACCCGGAGGATCAGGAGGAAGTGAGCTCCACATGATCTCCTTCATACGCAGTGCATCCGTGAAGGCAAACTCTCGCTTCAGCTCCAGCAAGAGCCAGCGGTAACAGAAGTACAAGTCGTCCGCATTCTCCTCCTTGAGGTACTCGTAAAACTCTGGGTCCACGCAGCGAATCAACTCGGTCAGGTGGAGGAACTTCACCGACATGGCCTTTCCGTCCGGTAAGAAGCTGCACGCCAGACGCTTCATGAGCTGTGCGAAGCAGATGTAGGCCTGAGCCTCATCCTCCATCACAAAGAGCAGCGGCGATGCTAGATCACTCATTCCTTGGCAGTACGAGACCTCAGGGTGTGACAGGGCGTACGTTGCGAGCAAGTTAAAAAGCTTCTCTGTATTTTCCTCCCCGTTGGAGTAAAAATCCTCCAGACGATCGGTGCGCAACACGTCTTTTCTCACCATGTTTTTGATGTTTTTAAAGTCCTCTCTCGGATCCGACAGGAGTTGCTTCTTCAGTCGTTCATATTCAAAGGATTTCACTTTGACGTGTTCCAGGCGCTCCTTCCCCGATAGGCCTTCAGGAAAGATATTCAACAGGTGGCGCCACACCACCTTCCTTAACGATGGCTTGATCCCTCCCTGGTAAACACGTAGGCGCAGTTCATGCGGCCTCTCCAAGTGTCCCACAGGGTCCAGGTACGTGAAAAACTCTTGATCATCCAACGGCGACCGCGGTAATTCATAAGACACTTCCTCACCCTCCGCTTGTTGGAAGATGCGAGTGACCCTGGTCAGAGTTTTCCCGACACTGTCCATGAGGGCGCCGACGAACGGCACAAAGCGCATGCGGTCCGAGCTGTTTCCTGAGACGTCCTGTCCGCTGACGACATCCCAATCTTCCAGTATTCCTTCCAAAATGAAACGATAAAACATTGGCATTTAAAAAGGAGGTGAAAGTTTTCCCTAAGCTGCTTCAACTGTAGGTGTTCTGTGTATATAAACATTCAATTTGCAGTAACACCATATGTATGTATCAACTTTGCTGTGTAGATTTGTTCTTTGAGAAATTGTCTTGCTATTTATTTTACTGTAGATTTTGGAATTCGGGAGACTACTTATTTCTGAAAAGAACTATCCTGCTTACTAACTGCTACCTGTTGGGGGGGGGGGTTGGAAATCGGCAGGGACTATTACTTTCGCTTAGTTGATCAAGGGGACTTCTCGTTATTAACTTCACTGCCACGGAGTGAGTTCTTAATTGGTCTCTGACACCAATTAAGTACTCTCAGACCAATTAAGAGCTTCACTGCCATGGAGTTCTTAATTGGTCTCTGAGATCAACTAAGAACTCTGTTACCAATTAAGAACTAACTCTGCAGCAGTGAAGCTACTTACAAGAAATCCCCCCCGATTCATGTAGATGTTTTTTGGTATAGGTCAAGAGAAATACATGGAGCTGTTGAGACACCAACCTACATGGTCAGTATATAGCCCAGTGGACTCTTCTGTTGCATACAAACGAAACGAAGTCCAGGGTATAAAGGTCCCCTGCCACTGAGAAACATTTTGTATCAAAATATTTTCATGTTTATACCTAATGGAGGAAGTTGAAGCTTTGCTCACATAATTCTTATGTCTGGAATTCCAAGACTGCTGGGTTCAGAATAAAAAGTCAGGAATGTATAAACACTGTTGGTTGGTAAACTGCTTTATATTTCACAGTTTCTTCCTATTTCAACATTTGTTGACCAATTTTTTTGAGAATTTTAATGAACATTTTGAAAAAAATAAAATAAAAAAGGACGGTCGGTCGGATGCGGACAAACACAAATTATTCTTTTGCCTGATGTAAGCGCTAAGTGGTTAAATCCAACAAGACCATCTCAGCCCTCGCAGGTTCCCATTTATACAATGGGGTTTACATCACTAGCCCAGGCATACAAACATCAGTCAAGAGGGTTCGATAAACTTGCTTCTTAGGCGGCCCAGGGAGGCTGGTTAAAAAATGAGTAAACCCTGTGAAACAACATGGTTATTTTACATGAAAATATCACACAAAACCAAGCTGTACAGGCTCGTTAAAATTCATGCAGGATAGTAAAATGTTGATGGGGAAACAATAAGAATGCAAGGCCTAGATTAACTCATTGCAAATTTGACAAACCAACGAATAGTAAGGCTTATTCGTCGGTATGTCAGACTTGCAATGAATTACTCCCTAGACACGAATGCCTGCATGTAACCTCAATCCTCCAATACCCTCCCCTCCTATTTCAAGGGACACGTTGCCTTGGATCGGGCAAGTTGGTCTTTAAAAAGCATTTGTAACCGTTTGTTATAAAATGCATATGGTTAGAAAGATGTTTTAAAAGTAGAATACAATGATCCGCACAAATGTGTATCAAAATGTTTTTGACTCCACAAAATGGCCGACCGTGTTAGTTCGCAAAGTAAAAAGAAAACCACAAAATTTTGAGTCATATTTGTGTAGATCATTGTATTCTACTTTTATAACGTCTTTCTAACCATATGCATTTTATAACAGACGGTTACAAACGCTATTTTTAGACCAACTCGTCCGATCCAAGGCAACGTGTCCCTTTAATTTTATACAATTTGTTTGGACTTAAGAAAGTTTGCAATACCCAACCTAGTAATATGCCATTCTAATTTGGGCCTTAAGCCCTCAGTCCTTCTGAATCCTTCATTTCCGCAAAGAGGAGATATAGAAGGATATTGGGAGGGTAAGGGCATCAAAATTTGCGGCTACAGCTACGGCTACAACTGTTGCTAAGGGTGTTACTAAGGACATACATTACTGCAATGCAAGATGATGCAGCAATCTAGCCATAGCCGTAGCCGTAGCCGCCTGTTCGAACACAGCCTACGGGTTAAAGAGGAACATATCATTGTTACCTGGCCCCTCAAATGGCTTGGCATCAACTTTGAGCCGGAGGCAGGGATCTGATGAGGTGAGAATGGCTGAGTCTAGGTCCCAGTCTGAGAGGAGAGACAAGTATACCTCCCTCGCTTGATCGTCCCGAGAGGAATAACTGATGGTAAACTCACTGGGTAAGAAAATGAAAGCATATCGTGTCAGTTACCAGACTATTTGTTGACATATTTCAATCCCCACCTCTCTTACTTTTCCTCCGTCTCGCTTCGCATGGCCTGTATTTGAAAACCTCATTATGGGATGGATCAGTAATTATAATAAAAATACAAATTGATCAGTCTCTATGATTAGTCAAATCTGAAAGCTCAATCATTGTAAATTTCATTCATCATTCATATCTCCCAGATAATAATTTCCATCTGAAATATTCTGTCAGAGTCTAGAAAATAGCATCTATCAAGTCACCATTGTACAATATTTTTATTGCCACAACTAAAACAATCATAATTTGAACACGAACGGAATCCCTGCCATTCACAGCCCAGAGCGCCCTCTACACTGAGTTTGCCCAGAAGAGGCCATTTTTCACAGTGCATCATGGGATTGGTGGACACATTTGTCCCCGATTGTTTAAACGGAACGTATACATTTGGTAATCACTCTTAAAATTAATGGCAATAAAAACCTACTTGGTTAGAAGTACAGCAGCTTTGGATAGTATAAAGAATTTTGAGAATCATTTCACTTCGAAGTAATGTGGTTATGGAAAAAGATATCAGTTTTTATTCCCCAAAATTTGAATATGAGAAACGTTACTGTCAGATACATTTCTCAGATTTTGTATTAAAAAAACGGATTATTCTTCCGGATTTTCGGCGATATCTCAAAAACGGGACCACTTTTTAAAATGAAATTTTCACAGGTTAGTTTTACTGTACAATAACATTTATATTAGGATTAAAACAATCGAACGGTTCCAAAAACCGAAGGTATACTTTCCCTTTAAGTTCCTTTGTGGTTTGCAAAGCAGCAAGGTTGTATTTTTCTGTGTTTACGGCATGATATAGCGAATGTTTTAAATATTTATGTCAATGGTCAGCCATTTACAGGTCCCAAAGTGCCAGTGCTGATGCTGAGTTGCGAGTGCAATTGTTTTTTAGTCGTCCACTTCAGGGTAGCCCACCTTGTTGAGCTGTTGGGCTCTCTTTTAACATCGGTGTAATGGTGAGTGTTATGAGACCGATGTTAAAAGAGAGCCATTACAGCTCAACAAGGGGGCTAGCTTCAGGGGTAAGGTGTTGAGGGTGCACTGGACAGCAAGTATTATATGTGTAGATTTGTTACTACTACATATGTATATATATGTACAGTGTATTTTTTTGCAATGATGTTTACAGGTAGCAACATCTGGAGTTTAATTTAATATTCTGAAGGTTGGTGATGCATGACATTTTTCCTGACCTAGATCAAAAGAAGGCAGGCTTATTAAATAAAATGCAAATTTGTACTTTACAATATACGCATAACTAAATGCGTCATAAGCTCAAACAGTGCCCTCGCTGTTGTTAAAACAGGAACAGCACTGGCCGAGAATTATGTGTGGCCAGAACAAATTCATTTTTATTCCTCAAGCCCAGACATATCATGAGTGTATTCATGGTGCCTAAGAAATTACAGGAAAAAGGAGCAGGCCTACATGAACAAGGGATATTAATGAAGGCAAAGAGGCATAAAGGCAAAGGCAACGGCATAAATGCAAATGCAAGGGGCATAAAGGCAAAGGCAAGGGGTATAATTATAAAGGCAAAGGCAAGGGGCATAAAGGCAAAGGCAAGGGGCATAAAGGCAAAGGCAAGGGGCATAAAGGCAAAGGCAAGGGGCATAAAGGCAAAGGCAAGGGGCATAAAGGTAAAGGCAAGGGGCATAAAGGCAAAGGCAAGGGGTATAATTATAAAGGCAAAGGCAAGGGGCATAAAGGCAAAGGCAAGGGGCATAAAGGCAAAGGCAAGGGGCATAAAGGTAAAGGCAAGGGGCATAAAGGCAAAGGCAAGGGGTATAATTATAAAGGCAAATGCAAGGGGCATAAAGGCAAAGGCAAGGGGTATAAAGGCAAAGGCAAGGGGCATAAAGGCAAAGGCAAGGGGTATAAAGGCAAAGGCAAGGGGCATAAAGGTAAAGGCAAGGGGCATAAAGGCAAAGGCAAGGGGTATAATTATAAAGGCAAATGCAAGGGGCATAAAGGCAAAGACAAGGGGCATAAAGGTAAAGTCAAGGGGCATTATAAAGGCAAAGATATGGGCCACCAAGACAAAGACAAGGAGAACCAGGGCATAGACAAGGGGCACCGTATGGCAGAGTCAAGGGGGACCAAGACAGAGACAGTGGGTACCAATTGGCAGAGACAAGGGCCACCAAGGTAACGCTCTCGTGCTTTGACCTTAGCAGAGTCTTTCTCAAAGGCCAAACAAATACCTTTTGAGTTGGAATGCCTGCATAAGCAGAAGCTGCAGCATCTCAAATGTTGTAATCTCTGGGTCCATGCTGAAGGTCTTGTACTCTGGTTGGAGGAATCCCATGCATTTCTGCAGAGGAAATGGAGTTCACATGAGTAATTTTACGTTAATTTTTTTTTAAATAGTCTAATGCTACCAATAATAGTAATACGCAGTTCTTCTAGCACTTCATCAGACCTGGACGAGCGTATCAAAATGCTCAGGTACGCTGAGCTACATTGTATGTTTGAATCATGAGACCCATTTATCTGCAACCAGGTAAGGGTTAATTGCAAGGTGCTGTGGCGCAATCTGCTGCCAACGATGCCAGAAACACAGGGATAAACCCCTTCTCTTCACGATGAGTGTACCGAGTTCTTTTACATGCATTACACAACACACAGGACGTATGGCTTTTACGTCCCATCCGAAGAAAGAAACTATTACGGTAAATTGGTTTCTTGCTGAAGGACACAAGTGCCATAACCGGGACCTGAACCAACACTCTGACACTTGAATCCAAGTTTCATTAAACCACTCAATTAGACACTTCCCTATTCGCCCATTGCACGGTCAGCCATTTGCAAGTAGAGCCTCGAATTGGGGACAGCAGTGAATAAACCCCTTGCACAACGCGCAACACACCTACACACGCCCATCCTGTCCGTCATTTTGGGAGTCAGTTTGGGAGTCACAATGTGCAAAAAGGAGTTGACTCCCAAAAAGGCCGAAATGGTAGACGCACATTGTTCGGAGGTGCGTTCCGTGTTGTGCAAGGGGTCTATAGAGGAATTTTTTAACTCTGTATTGTCACGAATAAAGCATGAAGTCGAGGCTCTACACGCACATGGCGGATGCCGTGCAAAGGGCAAATTGGAATTACACCACCTACATGTATGACCCGTGACTTTTATGTAAACAAACATTTTTACAGCTACAAGTATTGATCATAGGATAGACAGCCCATGGTTTCAAAATGTTCAACTTGATGTTTTAAAGGGAAGGGGAAATATCAAATTCAATTCTGTGATGAACTAATTTTCCAACAGATAGAGTCCTCATGTGAGCAGGGAAAAAATTACAAGTCTCTAACCTTACATTAAAATGGTGTAAATTGCCATTGAATTCAATAACCTTCCAGTGCAAAATTTGTCAACATCCAAAACATCTGATGACATCCTTCTGAGAAAAGTAGGTCTGTACATTTTTTGCACGGGGATGTTTTGCTTCATTCCTGACTTTTTCAGAGTGAAATTTGATGTCATTGCATTTCAACAACTTATGGGTCTTACCATTCCAAGGAGGAATATTTTGTCAGTCAAAATGTCAATTTCAAGGCTGTTTTGATTGAATTTTTTATTGAAAGTCAGGAATGAACCAAAACATCCCCATACAAAAATTTACAGACCCATTTTTCTCAGAATATCGGATGTTTTGGATGTTGACAAATTTGACCCGGAATTACAATGACATTTTCCCCACTCACATGTAAGGACTTTATCTATTGGAAAATGAGTACATCACAAAATTTAATTTGATATTTCCATTGCTCTTGAATAAAAATGATCACTATACATATATTAACATTGTAAATGGCAATGTGTTGTCTCTGACATGATGCATGTAAAAGGAGCAGTTGAGGTGCTTTTTACAGGACAACATTCAGGACTCAAATCTCAAGAAAATCACCACTAGACCACAAATCTTGCAGCTCAGAACATTCACTCAACCATAACTATTCTTTACAACTAAGAGAGATTTGCGGTAACACCATGTGAATATACAGCAAACCTCTCTTAGTTATACCTCCACCATGCAAAGTTTCATATTCTTTACAAGACCAAAATTATGTATTTCTTGTTTAATATATTGTTAAACTTTCAGGTGGTTTATTAAAAAGCTTTTCAAGCATACTAGTAAGTTTTTAAAAATGTTTGTTGGGAAAACTACTAGACCTTGCATGACTTGCTTGGTTGTGGGGTTAGAAGCCCTGGCTCGATTCCACAAAGCACTAAGATTCATCTAAAGATGAGTTGTCAGTATTACTATAGTGATTTAAATTGTGACATCACACTTTGCTTAGCAATTAGGATTGGTACAAAGTTAAGATCAATCTTAACTCTTTGTGAAATCAGCCCAACACAAGGATTACTAGACCTCTGGCTAGTGGTCCATAGTGGGTATAGACCTTATGCATATGACGTCATTTGAGTAGGGCGCCAAAAGGTAAAAAAGGAGGTTGTTCATTGGCCAATCCTGTGAGCCGCGAAAACAAATCTGTGCGTTTTCCATTGTTTCATCATCGGTTTGCCTCTAAGATGGCGGCTGGATGACGTCAATGCATAAGGGTTATTTCAAGCTCTAACATATGCTCACTTACACATGTGACTGTACATACATGTACATGAATTGATTAAGATTCAATACAAAGTAATACACCACAAGGGATTCAATACAATTAAAATTTGCTGCTGGTCTAGTAACTACATCAAATTAAAAAAATATCAAGTAATAAACCACAAGGGAAACTGATTAGGTAAATTTTAAATAATTTCGGGTCGAACAAAGAAAAATTGACTCAGGCCTCGAATTACACGGCGGCCACGACGGCCAGTGCCGTCGATGCCCTTGCAACTGGCCGTGATGCCCCTCGAAAAAATATCCTTTTCACGGCCTTAATGCCAAGCCCTTTTCCCCTGATGGCCGTCGTGCCCCTTCCCAAGTTAAATATTTACTTGTGTTAGTTTTTGTTTTCAGCATACGATGTATCTTGTGCTTGTGACGTGTTTTAATGTACATGTACATATCCATCCAGCGCAATCCGCAAGGGAACTTCCCTGATAGGGGAATGATGTTCAACGCATCGCGACTCTTTATGAGTTGCATACAATGCGTGCATCTGTTGTACACAAACACCCGACGTCGTTAAGCAGGAGACCAGTCTAAAATAAAAACCATTAACCAACAGAGGGCGCTCTTTTGTTTGAACGCCCTCTTCTGGTGGAATTGTTACACCGCATGACATGAAAAACTTTTTGGTGAATGAATCGCGTTGCTGCCGTCCAAAACTTTTCGGGTTATACTACAAGTCTGAGTCTTTCATGAACTACATGTAAGTGGCCTTCGTGCCCTTTTTATTTTCTCATTTTGGCCTTGGTGCCCTTTTCTACTGGCCTTGGTGCCCTCCAAAATTTTGAATACTCCAAGGCCAAAGTGGCCTTGCCCTAAAAAATGTGTAATTCCAGGCCTGTTGACAAGAGCGGGATTTGAACCAACGACCTCCAGATTAACGTGCCGGTGCTCTACCAACTTGTCCCTCTTTTGCTTGCAACCCTAACTTTTTGACAAAAGCTCCCTTTGGTTTTGTTACACACTTTCCAACTGGGCGACCTTCACCCAACCGGGAACCCTCTTTTGTTAAACAGTTTGAATGTGTATACCATCTTACTTACCCACCCACAAACACATCACGCAACTATCGCGATCACGCAACTATCGCGATCACGCAACTATGGCGATTTAGCGCCCCCGCGCTTAATGACTCTTGAACAAAAGCGGGCGCTGTTGGGAAACTTCCCGATAACCACCACAAATCGCACTCAGAAATACGCCCTCTATCGGTGGAATAGTCGTGATGTGTATAGTGTTGTTAATTGAGCGCATGTACATGTCATTGTTTTACTAACTCAACAAGAACGTCTTGCACCAAGACTAACAAACACATGGAAGGATATGTCAGAAACAGTATGTAATCACAATATCTAATATCTTAAGGATTAATATTCTCATCTTAAAATCCTACAATAACCTGTCTGCACCACAACTTTGGAACAGTGTTCCTTTGAAAATCCGTCATGTGAAATCATTGGATATTTTTAAGTCATTACTTAAGACACATTTGTTTGCTTAGATATTGACTAACTGAATGGTTAATGTTTGTTCAATACTCTTGTTGTTCTTTAAAGTCAGATGCTGAGGATCTGGCTGAGGGTGTATGTGCTGGTAACCTCTCCCCTCTTGTTACCCTCCTCTTTTATCCTCTTTTTACACCCTTTTTAATCCCTTTTTCGCGTTTGAAATTTTTGTCTTTGTATTTATGTAACCTAAATTATGTATAATATTAGGTATTAGTGTGTTTATTACTTTTCGCTTGCAAGATATTTTATGTATGGTATTTTTAGTGTGTTCATTACCATTCGCTTTTGTCCTAAATTCGCCCATTTCACTTAATTATTATTATATTTTAATTTAATGTTTGCATTGTTCTTTTCTTGTTTACTTAATGTTTTACTGTAAAGCGCTTTGAGGCTTGCATAAGGCGCTCTATAAAACCATTATTAGTATTATTATTATTATTATTCCTTAGTTTCATACAAATAGATCGTGTGCATTATGTACAGGAAGGTAACTCATTTTTGACTAGTCCCCTCCCCCCCTCCCGTCTACCATCGTACCGATTTTGACAAACCCACAGCCCTCTTGACTAGTTTTTGCTGCTGACCAAATCAAACTATGAATCCCAAGCACAAATAATGTATTTTAAAATCCTCACACGAAAATGTGTGGTACATGACACATTGATATTAAATGCAACATGTCCAAATCAATCCCGAGTGATACGTCGTTGCTGTAAAGAACTCCTGACCCATTCACCCGCTGCCAGTTTATTGATTGGAACATATTTAATTCCATAGCCAACCAAATGGCCCAAAAAACAGTGTAAACAGCTGTTGATTAAATGCTGCAATTTAACGCTCTGCATAATTTCAAAGGGGGTGGGGAGTTTGAATATTGTAGACTCAATGATCACCTGGACCCAAACTTACATTACAGAGTTCTTCCCATGCACAAGCTAGTACCAAGCCAATGTGCACGAATTGCAGGTCAATAGGAACAAATTGCGGCCGAAACGCAAAAAACAACCCCCCCCCAAAAAAAAAAAAAATAAAATAAAAAATAAACAAAAAATAAACAAAAAAACCCCTCATTTTTATATTTTGGGACATCAAATTCACAAAAAGCATAAAGATAAAACCATTCAGAATGCCCCAGATTGCAATTTAGAACAATTTACACAGCAAAGTAGATACTATCAGATCACACGATGTTACTTCAAATCGAATACAAATCAATTTCCGCTGAGCGAGATTTCTGTGTTTTATAAGCAAATTTTGGTACATTTGCAATGCAGCTCAGAAATAAATGGTTGAGTGAAAATGAAAAGATGTTCCGAGTTTTGATATGAGCGTCTTGAGAGTTTGCAGCCATGATACAATGTGTGACTCACACCCGGGTCCTTGCTCTGGGTTTGGGAAGGACGTTCTGAAGACTATCAAATAAAATTACAAACAGTAAAACTAGCAGTGTGTGTTGTTTTGGGTTTTTTTTTAGATGTAAGGAGATACAAATATCATAGAGCTGTCAACCTGAGTATATCGCTTGAATAGATTTTCCTGCATTGTGCAAAAATCAGAGTGGGACCAGTCTCAAGCACTATACACATCACATTGCATTTTGCCTGCAGTGTTCTCCAACATGTATAAGAATGTATAATAATTTTACCTCGACTTCGCCTCTGTAAAATTATCAAGATAAAAACCTCTTCACCACACATTGATTCCCCGCTTAATAATTACCGTGTCTGTCATAAAAATTATATGTATTTTAATTATTACCTTTGGTAATAATTCGGCTTTTCAATCATATTAATTACAGGTCAAATGATGAAGAATTCTTCGCACTTCTGTTTGACGAAACAACAGCATATTTATTCATTGGAATTGATTTTGTTTTTACTTATTTCAAGTTCTGTTTAGCATGCCAGTAATTGTACTGTAGTTTACTTTAAAAGTCAATGAAGTACCCTAATTAAAACCTGTTACTGCTCCCAAATATCCAGCTATTCCCAGCGATAAATAGTGCCTCATTTTTTAGTACAACATAAGTGCAAGAGTGAACCAACAAAATTAAATTTTCCTTACAATATTTAAAACTTTTGCTTATAAAAATAGAAATCAGGAGAAGTTGCCATCAGGAATCACGTCAGAGTGCATCACAGAGCATGTACTGTAGAGTCAAATTTTTCCCGGAAAGGGCTTCGCGCTCGCATTGGTCCCCGCCCCCAACCCCAACCCCAAGAACCAACCCTTAATTTTTAGAGTTGGAGAACACTGTGCCTGGTAACCATTTTTACAGTACAAAGCAAGCTTTGTACTGAAACACCATTTCATACTCTGAGGGCATTTTTCAGATCATACCTAAAAAAACATTTTTTTCACTGAGGCCTTTTTTCGTGCAAAATGTCTTCTAGTTTTGTATTGTATACAACATTATTAATATCTGCCACAATGTTATTTTCCTTCAGCAATCAGAGAAACAAAAACTATCAATTATTGGACTCATTTCTATTTAAACAAATTATTAAACAAATAATGAATGTTTATGAGTGTAATGGTTAGAATATTTTTAAATTGAAAGATGGAATGCTCCCTTTAAAGGCACTGAACACGTTTGGAAATTGTCAAAGACCAGTGTTCTCACTTGGTGTATCCCAACAATATGCATAAAATAACAAGCCTGTGAAAATTTGGGCTCAATTGGCCCATCGAAGTTGCAAGAAAATGGTGAAAGAAAAAACACCCTTGTTGCACAAATTTGTGTGCTTTCAGATAGGAATAAAAACTTCTTGCAAGAAGTTTTTATTATTTTAGTGAGAAATTACCTCTTTCTCAAAAACTACATAATATACGTTACTTCAGAGGGAGTCGTTTCCTACAATGTTTTATACTATCAACAGCTCTCCGTTGCTTGTTACCAAATAAGTTGTTATGCTAATATTTGTTTTGAGTCATTACCAAACGTGTACAACACCTTTAACAAGGTACACATGTAAAGCTGAGTTGAATGGAACATTAAATCTTTCATTGAATGAATTGAATGAAAATTCTCTCCATTACATGAATGCAAATCATTTATGATTTGTTTTATTATTTATATAATAAACATCCTTAAATAACATCCAAGTAGATGATCTTTGTCATTTTGGAGGAAAAAACTGTCAACAAAATGAAAATGTACAAGATTTTGTTCTGGCACTGAGGGCGTTTTGTACAGCTGTGTAAATGCGTGAAGGTGCATTGTGTGGTATGCTCTAGCGTGCAATTTAGTAAAAAAAGGATTAGGCGAAAATGCACAGTTTATGACGTAGGCCATGTAAAGGTTTGATTAATAAATGCCGCGTGACCAACAATCCTCCATTCAAATGACAAGGATCTACATGTACCTCGGTAGAGAGTATTATAATAGTTCACATACCGCTTTCTGCACACAGAATCAGGGCTTGAAATTTACACTGGACCAATGGCCCGAGGCCAGTGATTTTAGCACCGGGCCAGTAACCTCATGACTCGACAAGTCTGGCGGTCTTAAGTGTTTTTGTTCAAATGTTGACTTTCAGTCTGATAAAAATCGTTCAATTCTGTTGAGTATTGCAGAATACTTGCCCATTTGTTATTACAAATGAGATAAATCTTCTCTCAGTGCTTGTTCAAATTAAACAGTTCAAATCTTTTCTTATGACTGTCATGTCACTAGACTGGTCTTGTGAAAAAAACATCTGGTCCAATAAAAATGTTGAGCTACAATCCCCCTGTAGTCTTGTGGATTTTCTCTCCAATTTTGAGCCTGGAGAATGTGTAGACCTACATGTTTGTGCTGTGAACTGTTGGATTTCTGTAGTGTTGCTACCTTCGCACAACATAGGCCTACTGTACACATCCATGCAAATTGTAAATGGAGAGCCTCTGACACCCACGTATACTAAAAACATCATGCATACTGTTACACTAAGATTTCTAAATATATATGCAAAAATCTATTGTTGTCATGGTTGTGCTTGTGCAAAATAATAATAAACACACAGACTCAAGGATAATCTGTATGATGAGGTGATTAAAAAAGCCTTGATTTTTTATTTTAGTATGCACTGCCTGTAGACGTGTTTGTACAGCGCACGTACAGCGCAATCATCAAAAGACAAAAGAGCTGTTTAAAGGGGCATGTTGCCTTCAGATTGGGCACTTTAGGGTATAAAAAGCATTTTTTATGGTTGGGAAGATGTTTTTAAAAGTAGAATATAATGATCCATACAAATATCCCTCGAAATTGTGTAGTTTTCCTTTTACTTCGTGATCTACAAAATGTAACACGGTCCGCCATTTTGTGGAGTCAAAAATTTTGTTCTGAAAAATAGCGAACTGCCACAATTTCTAGAGATATTTGTGATATTCCACTTTTACAACATCTTTCCAACCATATTCATTTCATAAAAATGATTTTTATAGCCAAAAGCACCCAATCCGAAGACATCGTGTCCCTTTGAATATTACAGTTTGGCAAACCTCCAAATAATTAATGTGTGCCGGTAATACAGACCAGTGTCAACTACAAGTGAGGATACAGGATAGTACAACAGTCGTTCAGAGAGCAAACATGGGTACAAACACGTAGGCCTACTTGTAATAAATTTATTGAATTCATAATGTGTAACAACATGCCTGGAACTTTCATCTCATGAGGGCAAGGCCACTTTCATTTTTCAAAGTGCACTTCCACTGGACAATCTTGAACTATAATTATGGGTAACTTTTGAAGGGGCACCAAGGCCAAGAAGGGGGGGGTGGCAACAGAGGCTGTGGCCTCCGTGTAATTCCAGGCCGTTTATTTTGGTAATGTACCAATATGACACGACTACAATATTAAACAAAATAATAATAATAATAAAATTTTAGGTCAACAATTTATTTGATGACAAAAATACTGTAATTTAAGGATTACCATGAACAAGAAAAGCACAGCAGGATGCATATTTTAAAAAGGGATTACCATGAACAAGAAAAGCACATCAGGATGCATATTAATGGTTCCAGACCATTGACAGAGCTGGACTAGTGGATTTTTTAAACTGTTCGTTCTGCCATAGCCTCTGTGCAATTCCAGACCTGGTAGTTCAGAAATTACAATATGAAATACCCTGTAGTTTATTCATCTTTTAATAATTTACAGAACTTTTAGTATGAGGGGACTTGCTTTATGTATATAGCGCACGTATCTACCAATAAGGTACTCAAGGCGCTTGAGCAAACAGAAACCTTCTAAGACAGGTTTTTGAATTTTTTGAATTATGAGACGATATTTATGTATCACCTTTAGGCCTACGGTTTACAAGGTGCTGCAGCGCATTCAGCAGCTACTGCCAGACACACCAGGGCAAACCCCTTCCGTTAACGATAAGTGTAAAGTTCTCTGGGTTCATTTACGTGCATTACACGTATCAGAAACACCAGAGCTCGAGTCCGATGCTCTTAATCGCTCGGCCACGAAACACCACAAACAGTACATGTATGTAAGTCTATAAATTCTAAATCTTAATGTGTTTGGCAAAACACTAGACATTAGGACTTGTTTGGTTGTGCAGTTATTGGCCTGTGGTCCACTAGTAGATTGTATTTGAAGCCCAGAAGTATGTTAAGTTTTACATGAGTACACATGTAGTGACCATCCTCAGTCATTGAACAATTGAACAAATATATACCATTAGATTGTTATGGTTTTCGGGTACATGTAGTGAAGGTTAGCTCATTATGAGGGACAAATCATGTCCACCATTTTAAGTTTTCAAAAAGGTGCAACGTTTTTTTTTGCTCCCATGCTGGTATGTGTGCCTCCAAATGATTTCTGCTGTAAGATCATTCACAGTCAACCTCATACACAAGTACATGTAATTTGTCTTTATTATAGTCGCCTTCACACAGAATTCCTACTATAAATATGTGGCCTTCAACCCTGTTGCCTTTGTGCAAGTAATGAATAGGTTTCTGAAGGGTCCGGCAGAGTCAAAAAAAGGTACCGATAGTTGTGTGATGTCAGTGTTCGATGTGTTTCCACCTTTATTTGTTTCAGGCACAAAACCTACTACCTGGCCAAGGACAACTTGGAAAGAGTTCAAACATTCAAGGGAAAGTATACAGGGCTCGAATTTTGAGGAAAAATCCACAACAGAATCCCCAACAGAATTGAAATATATTTAACAGAATCAAAGTTAACATTTGAAAAATATATTTATCTCACACAACAGTAGGGCTTGTTTGTTACAACTCAAATTTTTACAGGACCAGAAATGTTTTACAATTATTTTTCACCAGAATCAAAATTAGAAGAAAAAACCCCCTCACTATAAACAGATGTAAAATGCTTTTAACTGAAGAAAAAAACAACACCCCACTTCGAGAGGATTGTCTCATTTGTCTTATGGGTAACTGTATACAATGTACTTCAATACTCAACAGAATTGAAATATATTTAACAGAATCAAAGTTAACATTTGAAAATTATATTTATCTTGCACTACAGTCCCAAATCCTTCTACATCACAGGGTCAGGCATACCAATCTTATCCAAGTCCCGCATTATTTCTACTTTTGGATTCTGTACTTGGAATCAACTCCCATTGGCGACCAGATCTGACACATCATTTTACTCATTCAAAACTCATGTGCTCGAATTTTATAGTTCAAAACTTATTTCCACTTTCCAATCTGACAACATCACTTGGGTTTCTAAGGTTTCTAACTGCCGTTGTGCTAGCTGCCAAAAAAAACCTTTTGGGTTTTTAGCTGTTTCACAGCGCAGCGAAACAGCTCTTGTTTTTGTAAGAGTTTTCGTTTTTATTTGTTTTTGTTTTTTTCCTCCCCTCCCTCTTTCCCCTCCCCCTTTAACTGTGGTAGGATGGCTCTGTAGAGGTGCTGGTCACCTGTTCCATCTTGCCACTCACTGGTGACTTGTTATTTTTTATTTCTTAATTTACTGTCTTTTGTTTTTAATACATTTACACAAATTATATATCTTCTATTTATTCCCCGTAAATTTTATCTGTGTACATGTACATGTATATGTGCCAGTGAAGAAGTGTAATAAAAAATAAAAAATAAAAAATAAAAAGTTTAGTGCGGTGTGACAAAGGAGAAGAGACTACCGGAGGAATCTGGCCACACACGAGCAAAAGCGCCTAGTCTGTAAAGGATAATTATACATTGTAGGTTAAAATGCCTATGTAGCTCAATTTTTAAAAACACAAGACCGCCAGACTTGTCCGGGCTTGACTTTATTGACCCAATGCTAAAATGACTGGCCTCGGGCCTGAGGTCCAGTGTAAATGTCAAGCCCTGATCATTAGTTTTTGAAAGAGGATTCATTCCCACCGCATAGCTTCCAAAACACACACACACTTTACAACCAATTTGTGACCGTTTCATAACATTTGATGGCCATGTTTTCTTGAAAACAATGGGAAACAGTTTACATGTTTTGTCAGGGACTGTAGTGCTTAGTTCATGTTAAGGCTTAGGCCTACATGTAGTTCAAATTGCTGCAATCAAAATTTGCAACGTTGATTTGCGGGGTCTCCAAATGGCACTCAACTTTGTCAGTACTACGCCCAGTACATCTGGTGGAAATATATTATTTCACTGGAGTAGCGCTTGATGTATGAAATTCATAATCAGTCAGCTTTTTCCCCCGTCAATTACCAATGCTGTGCTGTGCACTGGACTTCAAATAATCATAAATTGTATAGTGTGTACAAATATACAATGTAATTTACATGTTGTCATTTTTATGTAAACTTAGTCCTTTGGACCAACTGTCGTGTAATTGTGTGTGATCAATTAACCTAAATTGAGTTGAATTGAATCTATGGACATAATGTGTCATGTATAGAAAAATTCCTAATTTATTGTCAAGTTAACACCAGAGGTATTCTAAACAGGCATGATACTTGGCCCTTGGACCAAAAAATAGGACCTTTTTATTAAGTACAAGGGCTGACCTACTATAGGCTTTTATAAATTTTTCGGGCTATTTAACAACAGTTTGGCTGATTCTTCTAAGGACCCCAAAATCAGAAATCAGACTTAAGTAGGAAGAATATCATGCCTGTTAAAAAACACTTAATTAAAGCAGGACTGATACTATGTTCTTGTTAATGGCAAGGCATTTTATCTTAAAGATGGACATGAACGAGATAAAAAATACGCTGCATGTTTAAATTCATGTTTGCTGGAGTGTAATAAAGACCTAAGTTTCACTTACACAAAGTTTCAAAATTTCAGACATGTTTTTAAAAAGACAATAATTTGACGTGAATTTGTTGCATTGCAGCGGCCGTTTCGCGAAATGAGCGTGTCGTCATCACTTCATTTACATATCATGAATAAAACATTTTACCGGTTTTGATGACGTACAGCCGTGGATGTGATCTGGACCCTGCGCCCGTCTGTATACATCGTATACAACGTATGTATGTCGTGAGGTGTATACGACGTACACACGCATACGGTCCGTGGACTGAGACGCGAGAGATAAAAAAACCAGTCGGAGAAATACACGTCGAGAACTTGCAGAATATGACGGAAGATCTTTCTGATAATGATTCCTGGGAGGAACACAGCATTGTGGGGGAACTGCTGTCAGCCCCCAGCTCGTCTGATAGTGATAGTAATACTAGCGATAGTAATAATAGTGAATCTGACAGCCTCACTATTTATAAAAAAACAGCAGATAGCATACGCTATACGTACAGGTCATAGTGCAATGTTCAGGTTGTCTCTACGGACTCTACGGGTATACGTCATACAATCAGCTTTTTCACACAGTGCCGCCAGCGATCAATATGCTGAAACTTCTTTGAAAAACCGCGGAAATTCGTCACGTAAGAGTCGTTTTTATTTTCGAATTTGTTATCATTCCAAACTTCCAATATCATTGTTTTGCTAAAAATGGTTCGTACGTATACAATGTTAAGAAGGCTTAATGATTCTTGTTGCTTAGAATACACCGTTCATATCCATCTTTAATGAAAGTCCCAAATCCTTCTATAATTGCCAAGGTAAAGGATTCAGAAGGACTGGGGCCAGTAGGCCCAAACAACAAAGTACTTATAAATCACATGGTCAGGCATTCCAATCTTATCCAAGAGTAAACAATTTGGTGTCAAGTGACGTACATGTAGGAGAAGAGGATATTGGAGGAATTGGGCCACACTAGCCAAACTGCCTAGTCTGTAAGGGTTTCTCTACAGAAATTTAAATTTCTACTGGCCAGAACATTTCAAGGGCTCCAAAGCAATTACCTCCATTGTCTCCTGCTTAAAGGTAGGGTCATGTACATGTACATTATTTTATACTCTGGTGTAATGACCCCCTCCCCAACCCCCCTGTGTACTTTCTATCTGAAAGCTCACTTGTTATAAACAGGCCTGTGAGTGGACCCTTAAAAAAAGAGCTGAAACACGACATGATGTAAGAATGATCGTGGAACGTCAAATGAGCGCGCGTCACGCATTTAAACTGGTCGAATTTGAGCACCCCATTGATCCAGTAACCAGGCTTATTTCACATTATTGTAGTTGTACATTACTGTTGCCAAGCATATATAAGGCCAAAAAGTGAAGAAGAAAAACAAACAAAAAAACCGGAAAGAAAAAAAAACACGAAAAAAAAAGTGGAAATAAAAAATCGACAAAAAAAGAAAAAAGCGGATATCCGCTTTAAAGCGGAGATTTCACAGGCCTGTATAAAGATGGTAATGGTGGCAAGCATCCTGCAAAATTATTTCATCTGAAATGCCCCGTTGATTAGAAATTGATAAAAGTATGTCGAAAGATTTGAATCTCCAAAACTCATCTTAGATGCAAGTTCGGAGATTCAAATTTCTGTGGTGTCCCTTTGTGAATGCTGCAGCCAGTACTCGGTTAGTACTCGTGTCACCTCACTAAATGTACATACATGTAGGTGGGTTCGAAATTCTTGATGAAAATACTGACAGTTTTTTGCTGTTTTCTCAACAAGTAGACACTGTGTTCAGCTGAACGATGACAAACTGTATGACTTCGCTGTTCTACATACATGTTTACAAATACCAAAGTCTTTAGTCAAGGCGGTATTCATCACAGCGCCACCAACGCAGAACATGAACCAGGAGCAAGCAGTGCGGAGTAAAACTGTGCGCTGCAGCAACATCAAAAAGACTAGACAGGTAGCAAATCGAATCAGTGCTCATGATCATTGTGGCGTGTCGTGGCCAAGTGGTTATGAGCACCAGACTCAAGCTCCTGGTGTTTCTGATCAGCAAAGTGTGGGACTCAAGCTCTGGTATTTCTGATCAGCAGAGTGTGGGTTCGAGTCCCGGTCATGACACTTGTATCCTTGAGCAAGATACTATAACCATAATTGCTTTGTCCTTTGGATGGGACAAAAAGCTGTAGGTCCCGTGTACTAGGATTGGTAGTGCACACAAAAGAACCCAGGACGCTTATCATGGAAGAGTAGGGGGGCTGTGTTTCTGATTCAGACAGTATTAAGCACCCTTGTTTATGGGTTTCCTCGGGCTTGCGAGCTACAGTGATTAAGTTTACTGATGAGCCATCCTTGGCTTCATTACCACAAATATATTATAATAATACTAATAATAATGGCGCTGACTATGTTTAAACAAGTGACTTTCAGCTCAGAGATTCTTCATAAAATCACACCAAAACGAGCTTGCACAAAATCGTTTTATTGCACTCCCCACAATGAGGCAATGGTAAGTGACAACTGGGGGAAAAAGTTGGCAAAAAAACACGAGTTTCTATTTGAAAATTCATCACACTTCCTGATGCTATGTGGGGCTAGGGCCAAGAAGCAGAGTCCAGGATATTGGAACTACTTACGGAGCTACATACGTTAGATATGAAATCATATTTTCACTTGACAATGAAAAATCAGATGGTATACAAACAGCAGTTTACATTGTATTCTTTGTAAGGGTCATTATTTGCCTAGTACATTTAAATTTGGGCGATAACCCTACCAAAAAAACCTTCAGGGTAAAAACAACAAAAAACTCCCAAACGGCTCTAACTCATTAATGACAAGTGTTGTCAAGTTAGCCCCATAGTGCCAAATTCTCTGGACTTCCTCCGATCCTTGGCCCTACGCCCACGTACCTCCAGGAGGTGACATTTATTTTCGAAAAGAAACTCACGTTTTTATGCTGAGATTTTTTCCCCAGTTGTCACTTATTGTAGCTCATTTGTGGACAGCACATTAATTCGAAAAAGAGCTTGCTATTTTTGGTGTAATTTATGAAGAAAATCGGCGGCGTTACTGACCCGCTCATTCAACTCGCCAATAGTGCGCGGGGGGCGGTTCGTGGGCTAAAATCAGGTGTTCGTGGCGTGCGCTATTGGCGAGTTGAATGAGCGGGTCGTCGGCCGCGCTGTGCGTGAAAGGTAAACGAGAAACGTCTTGCACCAAGACCATAGCGCATTAGCAAAATCGCGGATGCCGGGCAGTCAAACCGTGTCAGTAACACCGCCGATTTTTACGTCAATATTTATTGATAGTAATAATACAGTCAGGATTGATGTTTGTATGAAGTACTTAATTTTCTTATCAAAATTAAACAAATTTGTTGGATGTTTTCACATTATCTTGGCAACGAATGGATTTATTTTGAGAAAGTTTGTAATAAGAAATATTAGAGCAACTGATATACTTACTACATCCATCCACTTACTTTGTCACTGGACTGTACTAGTATTATGTATTGTAAATTTGTGGACTATTTATGTATTTTCCTTTTGTTTTTGTATAAATAAACAAATTAAAAATCTGAACTAGTGCCGATCGTATGGCTCCCAATGAACTGCTAGTGGCTTTTTAGTGCTATAATGAAATGAAGTGACCCTGCATATAGTTGCACTGAAAGAAGAAAATGGAAGGTTTGATGGATTTACTTAGATTATTTGGCGAGAGACAACAATTTCATGCCCCCTGTGACTTATTAATTATTATTAGGAAATCAGATTGACCTTTTCATTTACCCTCGGCATGTACCCGACCTTCCTCGGAGGCTCGGGTATAGTCCATTTTCATGTTCAGATACTCACCATAACTTGCACTCTTATTGCCTCTCTATTTCCTCCATCTTGTAGCTGAACCCCTGCCATGATGCCCACACATACACCGATTAACGGCTTCTTGTCACAATTTCCAGCGTTCCATTGAAACAATTAATTTCAGCCTCAAAATAATGACCAACATTTCTTGACAGCAGATTTTCCATAATTTTCTTTCTCGCGTGTGACCCACACGTCTGAAAAGAACCTAGACGTCAACTACACGAAAACTCATTACTTCCCATAAGGAATCCCGACTAAGCAAATGTCATGTACCTAGACGTACCGAGGTTATCTCAACGTTAAGCTGTCACGACATGTCGTGACGTCAAGACCCAAACTAATTTGCAAATGATGGGGGGCGGGGGACGGACTTTAAAGGCCTTTTCGAACCACGGTTGGGCTCCGTCACTTAGAAGACGTGCGCCTTTCCTAGGCTTACGGGGCTTCAATAAGGCGCGTACGGATTCCAAGCCGGTGTCTAAGCCAAAGCCGTAGCTTCGAAAAGGGCCTTTATAAAGTAAATAATAACAAATATGGGACTTTAAATTGTAGCGATTCACTGGCCCACATAAACATTTGTAGGCCTAGATATAGGTACTATCCAAGCTACAGTCCTATAGGAGCATGCAATTTATAGCTCCACATGATCTCCTTGATCTGACCATTGAGGTAGAACTGTCAGATTCCTCCATGGTCAGATCATGGAGGAAGGATTGACCATGGACTGACCGTCCTTCGAGACTTGTGAACTGTCATTATGGTTGTCAGTAACTATTTACGTGGGTGTGTCACATCGACAACGTGGGTGGGACGCATACTGTGCAACAATAGGGCCTATACGGCCTATGGGGGAGAAATTGTTTACGTCCGAGCAGGAAATTTCCAGTCAATGGAATACAGTGATTGAGTTTCATTACCGTGTCATTTTGACCAGAGCACGGATGGAGGAACTAGGGGAAGTTGACCATGTGTGGACGAATAAAGGAGTTTACTCAAGTTTATGCCTAGCCTACTATGCGAACTGATCAGCGGCAGCAAACTGCTGAAAGAGCATCGAGTCTTGGCTGTTTGTCGTGTGCTCGGCAGTCCCTGACACCCTCCTTTCACTCCATCTACAGTGCCACGCCCACTCATCATCTTGTCTTGTCTCGGTTTTGTCAATACTGCACAAACTGCCGCCACTGGGCAAACCCTCATCATGCATGCAAGCTCTAGTACGCTAATTCTAAACCGCCATGCTCTTACTTAGAATTTTATATTCAAGGAGTGACTTCAAAATATTGGTGTAAGGGGCTAATTTACTTGTGACGACGGCGGGAGTAAGTTCCAGATTGGTGTTTGAATACGGGAGACCGTATAAATAGCTAGCAGTTGTTAAATGAGATGGTAGCAATATTAGTCTGGTTTTGCCGAGTTTTTGTCTTTTCCCTCGGTTGCACAAAAAATTACTTGAATTGGACAGAGTTATTGGAGTGAATATAATATACTTTGTAAACTGTATAAAGTCTAGTTATGGTGCGGCGTCTTTAAGCCCATTTTGACGTCGTGGAGCCAATCAGAGGCTGGTCTTACCATAGAGCTTCTTAAGATAGTCATTATTAATTTTACAAATCTGGCTGCTCTTATTAACTTTTTCAAGGTTGTCCGAGTGTGTTTTTGGTGGGGATCCCAAATAGCACTGCAGTCAATAGCTATTCGAGTTTCGGACGAACAAGGGGGTATACATTTATTAGAGGCTTTGGTACAATTCCAGAAATTTCGTCCGAGAAGTCCAAGGACTTTATTGTTTGGTTGCATGTGCTTAGCAGCCCAGGTAGGTGAGGGTTTTTTGACAACGGGCCAATACCAAGGTGAGGATATGATGGTTTATATGTAGACATCTGTCACGTCTGGGCCGGTGTGCTCTAGCATGTCATTCATGCCGTTGCTTGATATAGTTCAGCACTGGCGAACAATAATTAGACAAGTTCTCTTGTTAGACCCTCCGTTCCTCGATTTAGACCCCCGTTCCTCATTAAAAGGCCTGCGCTAAACGTCGCACTTTATTCGCACGGTAGTAGTCTTTGGTCCAAGACGTTACTATCGTATACTCGTGATAACCCGACAGAGGGCGCGCTTTTCTTCTTGAATTCATCGCGGTTGACCACAGACTAGACGTGCCCTAGGGCCTAGGTTTGTTATGACTCTGTGGGTTGACCAATTATCACAATTTATCTTCAAGCAGGCTTGAAGATAAATTGTGATATCGCGGTTGTGTATGTTGTGTACAAACGTATAGGAGAACGTCACAGAAAGACGAAGTACGAAAACCCCAGGTTTACGCAAAAGTTTGGGAATATCAACACTTTATTTACGAAAAATGATTTAAAAACAAAAAATTAATATTACTACCATGGAACTCCAACACGGTACACCGACACCAAACTGTGTACAAACATTATAGGAAAAATTCAGAAAAAGTCCTAGTACGAAAATCCCATAGGGTTTGTACGCATATGTTAATCCAATGGGATTTTTGTACTCGTGGGGGGGGGGGGAGGGAATACCATGAAATGGGATCAAACAATCTGGGCCCGATCCGGACAATTTTTTGACCCAGTTCCAAAACTGAATTTTGGTAAAGTTAATTTTAGGCCAGCTATTTCAACATCGAGCAAGGGCCTGGTGCACATTATTGTCCGGATTGGTAATACACAAACCGTGTGCAAACCATAACTAAAAAACATACGGTACTCCACCATCAGACGACCCTCCGAGTCCGAGTCGATCCTCTGTTGATTATCACCACGCGCGTGCGCGCCTCCTGGAAATGGTTTTTGGGGTCAAACAAAACATAAAATTAAGTTTACGGTTTGAGGTAACGGTAAGTCTCTGGTGATTCTTATACCACTAATTATTTGCTCTATATGATCTGTTAAAACAAGAAAGTTATTCCAGGGTGGTGTAAAGGGAGAATAAAAGAAAATACATGAGTAAAAATGTCTTCCATCATGACTCAAAACTGCCCATGGTTTCATACCTCTGTCCTTGTTTCAATGCATACGCGAAACTTAAACTTTTTAGAGTTTGGCCCTACAGTCACTTCCGCAAAAACGTGGCTGTGTTTACAAACAATGTCACGTGCACGATGGCGTTGGCGTTGTGATCGTGTCGAGGTAGGTAGGTAGGTGCTTCACCACGTAAAGTGGCTGTTGACTTTGTGCCATTTTAAAGCATAATTTGTGTACTGGTTGCAAGAAAGGTTGCTCTTCCATTGTACATGTAATTATAATAGATGAAATACATTTGACGAAACATCTTTGTGGCAGGTCAATGTGAATGTTGAATTGGAAAGTCGGTTGTGAGTCAAGTTGTGTTGAGGCCCGCAACTCCTTGTCAGAAGAGTGCACAGGCAGATCTAGCCCCATGAATAGTGCCAAATTCTCTGGACTTCCTCCGATGAGGAAGTCCAGAGAATTGGCACTATTAATGGGGCTAAGGCAGATCCAGATTAAACAGTTCATTCTTGAGCAAGGGCAAGGCAGTTGCCTGTGTCACCTCTACGAGGACAATCTATTGTGTACTGGAACAAATTTAGGGCATCACTTCAAGGCAATTTCCTCGGTCATTGTCAGTTGCCACGAGTTGGTCGACAAATATCCGACTGCCTCTTTTTAGGTCAAAATGTATACCTGTCCAGACAGGTTGACAGAATGTATACAGAGAGGAAGAATTCACGTAGGAAGTAATACAAAGTGTCAAAATCATTAAAAGAAATAATCAATTTCCGGTTTTGCCCCATAAATAGTGCCAATATGCTGGACCATGCTGGACTAAGGGAGCCCAGCGAATTGGCACTATTTATGGGGCTATTTCCGGGTCTACGATGGTTTTTACCAGAGCTGTTTAGCACTTCTTGGGGTAAGGAACATAAAAATGACTCTAACTTTATGTGTGTATGTGTACATGGTGACTGCCCTATGTTGTGACACATATGTTCCAACATTCCTATGTTTTGACAACCCTATGTTTTGATTTATCACCCGTGGTCTACACATTCTGGTTAGTGTCGTTTAGGGTTAGGATTAGGACAATTTAGGGGTGTGGGAATGTAGGGGTGTCGGAAAGTAGGAGTGCGGGAACAAAGGTATGTAACCGTGTGCACAGCTGGTACCCTGCACTGACTAAAATCAATTTGTTATTAAAAATGAACATATTTCTACCGTCAGATAGATGTACATTGCTTTTCAGAGGCAATGTCGATAAGTTTATAATTCTGAAACTGTTTTTTTCTGACCGTTATTGTTTCCTAGATTTGAGTACTGAATATAAGGAGTAAACATGAGTCAATCGAGGACAGCATATCTGGCAACTTTCCTCAGACCATTTGGACTTCTCCTCGTAGCGTCCGTTTTTCATTTTGTTCAATGCCATCAACAACAACCAAACATCCTTTTTATTTTGGCGGATGATTATGGTTTCCATGACATTGGTTACCATGGCTCTGAGATCAAGACGCCTCATCTGGATAGGTTGGCAGCGGGGGGTGTCAAGCTGGAGAATTACTACGTACAGCCCATCTGTACTCCAACAAGGAGTCAACTAATGAGTGGCAGATACCAGGTACCTCATTTCAGTTGACACTATACTCCCAGTTTACCAGGACCCGAAACCGTTTCAACTCCTTAGGAGTATGCAGCACCTACAAGCAAATGGGCACACATTTGCATCAATAATCTTTACCCTTGCAGGTACCCATTTTCTTATGAGTGGCAGATACCAGGTACCTCATTTCAATTGGTACTTTTCTTGTTTATCATGGACCTGACACCGAAAACTACTTAGGAGTATGCAGCACCTTCAAACAAAGCAAATGGGCATACAGCTAATGACCCGCGCAGTACCCAGTTACTTATGAGTTGCAGATACCTGCAAGTACTTGAGTTCAAAGGATACTTTCCCTGTTTATATCCGGCCTTTCAAGCATTCCTGAAATTACTGTGACTGGGAAGAAATTCCAATCCAAATAACATGAATTAAAACCTTTGACTACGGGTAACTTCAAATTCTTCCGTACCTTAAAAGTTGAATGACAGACTTTGCCGTAGACTCTGAATCTAAAGTATTTGAATACCAGTACAGCTTCATGCACATGATGTCAGTTTATATTTCAGAACTTAAATATGAATAGAAGTCTTGTGAGGCTCAGTCTGGTCCTCGGTGAAAAGTTTAATTTTTGCCCACTTAAGTTTTTTCAGCAAAGTGCACAATGTTATGTCATTTTGTCAGTACTTCATTTTGGTTGTAGATCCACACTGGATTACAACACGGCGTAATTATGCCAGAGATGCCAAACTGTCTACCCCTGGATGACATCACCCTAGCCCAGAAGCTGAAGGAGGCTGGGTATGCGACGCACATAATCGGCAAGTGGCACCTTGGGTTCTACAAGAAGGCTTGCTGGCCGACCCGCCGAGGATTTGACACCTTCTTCGGTAAGAACTATTGCCAAAAGCCGCCCTCATGGTTGATCTGTGTTTTGCTTGCGCTGCAACGAAAACGTCGGGATCAAGCGACTGATATGTTCCCGATGGTCTTCGCTCAGGCGCAGCATCATCCTGAAAAGTCAGTCGCCGACTGTTTTTTGTGTTATCACAAGGTTGATCTTGGGGCGTCTTTCCTGCCTAACATATCGGAAAATTGGCGCGTAACATATTAACGTAAGCTTATTTCACAGGTTGACAGTATCACAGGTGGAAATATTTTTCTGGAGGAATGCTTCTTGATGTGAACTTGATAATCAGCAAGCTTTCAGACTGAAACTAATCAATTATTTCTAAATAACTATTACTAGTGAACTTGTGATTACAAACATGTGTCAATCTCTTTTGGGAAGAGGGTTGGCTGTAAGGAGAGTGGGTGTGGTCTCTATGTTTTGAATAGTATACTCTGCTCGTCTTGAGGAGAATGATGGGACTGGTGAGGCTTAAGGAGGTCTGGAGGGATGCACAAATGGAGACACTCTTCTAAACGTTGAGAACACACTGGCTCTTTTAAGAGCCAACACTCCTCCCGCCCAAAGGACATTATTTTTATTCATGGTTGTACCTGCAAGCTCACTAGTAAATGGTACACCGATGTTGACAGCTTTGAGTGTTATGGTTAAAACTACGACTCCAAAGGTGATCCTCGGCACATTCTATCTTTTCGGAGGTGAAGCCGAGGGCAAATATACCACTCCGTGGATCACCGAGGGTGTTGTAGTTTTAACCATAGCACAAGTAAAAGCAGTCAATATTTGTTTTATAACACCCTATACATACATTGTGCCTAGACGTCAAGGTACATGTACCAAGAAGCTGTTATGGGTATAGTACATTGTTTGCTGCATGCATATAGCGCTTCCCGTTTACGCAGCTTTTTAGTAAAAATTAGACATTTCATGTGAAACACTCCAAACCAATCAAAAGGCAGAATCTTTGTAAGGCTTTTAATGGACTGGCAATGTGGTCACTAGTGCACATCTTTGTACCATTAGGGGCTGTGAGTGACCATCAGAAAAGAGTTCTATTTCCCAAGGCCAAAGGCGGAGGGGAAATAGGACCCTCTTCTGGTCACTCGCCCAAGGGGGGGATTAGAAGTGCACTAGTGACCAAATTGTGCCAGTCCATATTTGTTTTATAATCGTGACACCACAGCCCAAAACATGGAGAGAAAAAATTATAAATCAGGGTTTTTAACTGAACTGTTTTTTATTCAGAAATGTACTCATAAGTCAACCATCAGCAGTTTGACAATAAAAAGGAGCGCTTTTAGTTCCCCTAGATTCAGTGTTTAACCAGTCAAAAATGTTGAGTATATTGCCTGGTTCAGGAACTATTTCCGCAGGTTACACGTGCACGATGTCTTGATGTGCGTCTAGTTCAGTCAGTTCAGTTTTAGACCTCCTCCGGAGGCAAATCCTGGAGATGGCTTCCAAACCACTATGAGTCTCCATAACGGTCTCTGTTGCTTGCTAGTTGTCCTGACTGCTGTCATAGATGGTATGTCAGCCTCTTCGCAGAAGAGCCACCTTTTTTCAGGTCTACCTCTGGGTCTGCTTCCTGCAACATGACCTTCAAGTAGAATTTTGGGGTATCGATCGCTGCCCATTCTTTTAACATGACCAAAATACTTCAGGTTTCTTTTTGTCTTTAAAGAAACACGGACAAATGAAAGAATAAAATACATTGTCAAGCAAAATCACATTTGATTTTTCCCATAATGGTAGTTGGAAGATCTCTGACGTAGTGAAGCTGTTCACGTTCTCTTTTGTTGCGAAGTCTGTCCCTTCTGGTGACCCCCAATATCTTTCTCAAGCAGGCAATCTTGAATACCCTTAGTCTCTCTTCAACTACTTTCATCTACGGTGGTGCAAATTTCATGCACTAGCCATTAGTAAAACCCCACATGACCATGTTTCAGCCAACCAGAATACAAAACCAGCAAGAGGTGTGTGTTATAATTATTTCCTACTATCCACACCATGCAAGCTTCAAACACCACTTATTGTTTTAATAATTACCACTCCAGCTGTGCTTTGTCATTCAACTTTGTCTTTGCATTCTGCGCCGGACAGGATACTTACTTGGTAGTGAGACGTACTTCACACATCGACGAGAGAATGGTTTGGATTTCAGAGAACAAGAACAGGCAGTTTGGAACTACGATGGTCAGTACTCCACTCAACTATTCACCCAGAAGGCTCAGAAACTCCTACAGCAGCACAGTCAAACCTCAGATAAGGTCAGTCACTGCTTACTTTAAATATACGCGTAATTCAGATTTTGTCATTTTGGGCCCCTTGGGGTTTTCCCAGATCCCACATTCATAAAATCCACTCCAAAGTAACTCAACAATTAAATGTTTTGGCATTCAGATTTGCTCAGGGGTTTCTTCCCTGCTCTTCACCTCTGTGGACCCTGGTTAAAATCACCGACCGGGGCCTTTCGTATGGATTGGGATCAGTCCGTACACGGTTTGTTGGTTTTCCCTGTTTGCGGTTTTCCTCCCACATCTGATGTTTTTCTTCATGAGGTTGCTACATAAAGATTGACAAGACTACTGCTAATAATAACACAGTTCTTGTATAGTGCTTTATCTCACCCGAGGGAATCTCAAAGCGCTCATTGTGTTTTCTACAAGGTGTGTTTGAAATATAAGACCCATTTATTTACATTGCACAAGGTGCTGTTGCGCAATCTGCAACCAAACATACCGGAAAACACTGGGGCAAACCCCTTCTCTTAGCGATAAGTGTACTGGGTTCTTTTACGTGCATAACACATGGGACCTACAGCTTTACCTGATTAAATGTGTCTTGCTTAAGGACACAAGTGTCAAGACCGGGACTCAAACCCACAACACAAACACCAGAGCTTAATTCCAGTGCGCTTGACCACTCGGCCACGACACGCCAAGACTACTAAGAATACAAAGTTCTTTTTCCGATATTCTGTAAATGTATACAGCCCCTGTTCCTCTACCTGCCCTTCCAAGCCGTTCATGCACCCCTGGAGGTTCCTCCGCAATACATACAGCCATATGCACACATCACAGACCAGAAAAGAAGGCGTTACGCTGGAATGGTAGCCTGCTTGGATGAAGCTGTTGGCAACATCACTCAGACCATGGACCAGCTCGGGTTGTGGAAAAACACGGTGCTCATCTTTTCCACAGGTAAGTTTACTCCATTCTCAGACTGGTTGAAAAGGTTTTTGCCCTCAACCTTTTCAGTGACTTAGCTATATGGACCTTTCGTTTTTGCTGACCCTTCCATTATAGTCCACCAGTTTCTTGTGGAAAAACATGGTGTTCATCTTTTCAACCGGTGAGTGTGTTTCTCTGAGTGTTACTAGGCTCTTTCTTGATTGGAAAGGGAATAGTGTTGAATACACGGAAGCCTTCATTTACATGATGGGAAGATTTACTTGTGGGATCTCGGGGCATGTAGAATGTTTGCAACTTGAGGTGTGAGACCGACTGAAATTGCAGTTCCAATGCTGAGGCAATTTAGATCGCACGGCCATGGCTTCTTTTGAAGATTTTTTTTGTCATGAGTGCTTAAAGGGACACACCGGTTACCTGTTTACGTAATTTAGTCATGTAGAATGAAAGACAATTATTTCTAGATGGTTTTTATATTTTTTTAATACAAAAATATCACGTAATTAACGAGAAATGACCGACAAAAGCAAAAGCGGTCAAAGGTCATCGTATACGCTTTACCAGCCGTTGCAATTGTCAAATTTACGGGATACATGCTATATGCAATGTTGCATGTAGACTGGTGCTCTGTTTGTGTAAGTGTTTTACTACGACAAGGCATTAGGATCCAGTCCACGTTATCCATCTGAAAGTGTGTATAAACAACGGAAATAGAAACCAGTCAACTCGCCCCCCAGCAAAGACGCCAATTACAAAGTCGCCAACTACAAAGTCGCCCCTAGCAAAGTCGCCCCCTCACATACAAACTCGTCCCCTCTCAAAGTCGCCCCTCACAAAGGAATGTAACAAATTGGTGTGATTAGACTTCAGGGGAACGAAAGCTATCTTGAGGGAACAAAAGAGGAAATCTGGGGAACAAAATTTCATTGCGAGAGAACGAAAGTGTACTTTTAGGGAGCGAAAGCATATTTCGGGTGAATTAAAGTACATTTCAGACAAAAAATTCAAAGTCGTATTTCGAGGAAACGAAAGGTTTTTTTTAGGGAACGAAATCTACTTTCGAGCTAACGAAAGTATATTTCTTGCGAACAAATTCATATTTCGAGAAAATTAATGCGTATCTTCAGGGAACGTAAGCGTATTTCTGTGGAACTTAATCGTATTACGGGGGAAAGAAAGCGTGTTAAAGGGAACGTGAACCTATTTTTCTAGAAAAAATCTATTTTGTTACCTAGAAAAACACACTGCGTTCACAAAATGAAACATAATATTTTGTGAGACAAAATTACATTTTCATCGAATTAAATAATAATTTGAGGAAACGAAATGATTTTGTTGGAATTTTGTGTGTCGAGGGATGCAATAGAAATTTCGAGTGAGGTATTTTTGTCTACCTTTTAATTTTTAATTTCTTTTTCACTTGTCCCTTCAGATCAGGGGCTCCGGTTTTTATTATTATTTTTTTTTTGGGGGGGGGCTCGTTATATTGGAATTTTTTGTCACAAATATTGTTAAAACTAATTGCATCATCAATATAAAAGTGGTATTCCTATGTATGGACATAAATCTTATTTAATAACCAGAAATTTGGTACAAATCGGGTCAAGGAACGTACACAGAGCATTGAAAAGTTGCGATTTTGAAACAACGGATTCGATCAGCGAGGTGTACCGACTAGCAAACCCGCAATAACAACAGCGTATAGTTGTTGGTCTGGCTCCCTACCCCTCCCACATGTTCATGAGCGTCCAGGTACAGCTATCTCTTGGCTAGCGGGTTTCTGTCGCGCTAGCAACGCCGAGATACTCTGCTCGCCAGCTACACGACTGCCCCTGTGTTGCGTGTAGCGAGTCCCCACGCTGTGCACTGTAATACACGCTTCCGTTGCTCGGACTCTCTGAAATAAAATCTTACATTCGATTTTTTTTGTATTATTTATAACTTGTGTCCATAATTTGAATACCTATTTTTGTGTGTCAAATATTCATGAATTCTTGTTAAAAAACAGAGTTTAATTCGGTGCAGTAATTAATGTTTATACGGCTGGAAGTAAAACTAACTCCGAAGATCACGAGGGTTATCCGAACCAAAAAAGTGGTTCGGATAACCCACGTGACCTTCGTTTTTTGAAAAATGCGTAAAAACGGCCAAATCTAAAGGTTTCTTATCTCAATTGTTCTTCTCCATTCCTAGAAGACCTAGAGTCATGTTTTAGTGTATTCTGTAGCCTGAATAGCCCAACGAAGCCGGTGTGTCCCTTTAATACAGAATAAAAACAAATTTGTGGGACACTTTTTTCAGTGTCTGTAAAGGTCCATTAAGTGTTTATTTCTCCCAAACCATTTTAACTAAAATGAGGGAAATTCAATTATATATTTTTGTTCATTGTAACATGTTTGATGTAACTTTCATTGTCATGCAGATAATGGAGGCCAAGTTTATGAAGGCGGTAACAACTGGCCCCTCCGTGGTTGGAAAGGGAGCTTATGGGAGGGAGGTGTGCATGGCATTGGGTTCGTTCACAGTCCACTGTTACCAGCTAAAGTACAGGGTACCATCAATAGAGAGCTTATCCATGTCAGTGACTGGTATCCGACACTCGTTGCTGGCCTTGCTGGAGGTAGTCTGAACGGGACAAAACTGGACGGATTTAACGTTTGGGACACGATAAGGTGAGTTCCACTGTTGGGTTGATTAAGGAGCCTATGGCCAAGTTGGTTTTAAAAATGTTATCAAATTTTTACAGAGCTGCTTAGCATCAAGTATTGCATTATAAAAAAAATAGAGGTTGAACAGCAGCTTTAACAATCTTTTTTGTCATTTTTTTTTAAGTTGACTGTTTTTTCTTGAAGAAACAAAGGCTCAACTTTCATTGTATAATAGATTCTGAAAATATCATTTGATTTTATGAAAAAGGGTGCAACTATACATTTCAACTAAGATGAATGGGCACCATTTTGTAGTGCATTTTGAATATATTTCATGTCTGTCTTGAAGATTGCAGAACTCCTCACATAAACTCAACCTTTTTGCCACTTTTCTTTTGGTCCACTGTACTTCTCTTCCCTACAGCCATGGTTATCTATCACCTCGTCATGAACTGCTGCATAACATTGACCCACTGAACGTCCTGAAAGCACTGAATGCTACAAAGGTGATGGGCAGCAAGGTTTTCAATGAGACCATTCGGGCTGCAATACGCTCGGGGGACTGGAAGCTTATTACAGGAGACCCAGGTAGGTTGGTAAAAGAGAATGTTCAGTGCAGAGATCCCATTTGTGTTTTACCCATACACCGATGTGTGTTAATTAAGCACTGTATACTCATCAGTACTTTCTCAAGTCCCGTTTTTCACAGGACCTGGAAAGCACTGAGTATACAGTGCTTAAAACACACATCAGTGCATGGGTAAAACATAAATAATATTCCTTATCTCTGATGAAAATTTAACATCTATTGAGATCATTGTTGTATTTATTTCCAAATGAAAGTTCACTGACTATTAAGTCAATATCATTCCAATCACCAATCCTCCAGAAAATTAATTCCTTCTGAATACTGTTAAAGGCACTGAACACGTTTGGAAATTGTCAAAGACCAGTGTTCTCACTTGGTGTATCCCAACATATGCATAAAATAACAAGCCTGTGAAAATTTGGGCTCAGTTGGTCATCAAAGTTGCAAGAAAATGATGAAAGAAAAAACACCCTTGTACAAAATTGTGTGCTTTCAGATAGGAATAAAAACTTCTTGCAAGAAGTTTTTATTACTTTAGTGAGAATTGACCTCTTTCTCAAAAACTACGTTACTTCAGAGGGAGTCGTTTCCTACAATGTTTTATACCATCAACAGCTCTCCGTTGCTTGTTACCAAGTAAGTTTTTATGCTAATATTTGTTTTGAGTCATTACCAAGTGTGTACGATACCTTTAAGATCAAGAAAACAAATTGAGTACATAAACAAGTCTTTAAAGGGATTGTATACGTTTGGTAATTGGAACCCACTGTTTGTTTCAATCCTATATAGTTGTAGATATATAACATAAAACTAACCTGCAAAAATTTCATTTCAATAGGTGGTAGTGATTATTCTTCCTGCGTCCACGCAGGAAGAATAATCTGAAATTGGAATACACAGTCTGAGAACTTTTACTGTCAGTAGCGCTTCTCAGATTCAAATTTGTTGGTATAAAAAGTGAAACATTTTTCCATAACCGCAGTACTTCTAAGTGAATATTTTTCAAAATACATTATACTATCCAAAGCTGCTGTACTTCTTACCGTGTAAGTTTTCATTGACATCAATTTTCAGAGTCATTACCAAACGAATACAGACCCTTGGGACCTTGTTCTCACAATGCTAGTAACTTTTGACCTGACATACTTGAAAAGTTTCCTCTGGCAAAGGGGCTCATCCATGATGAAGGTTACCATCAGACCAACCTTTCAAAACCACATGGCACATTTTGGCAATTGCTGTGGGTGCCCTGGTTCCTGTTTTACTTCTCTATGTGTAAAAACAATTGTGAACGAGAGGGGATTCACTTTGCCCCCAGGGTGCTGATATCCTTGTACTTCAGAAGGTTTCTTGTGTTTGGGGCATCTTAGTTTAGTCTGAAAGTTAAACTTGTCCAAAATCATTGAGGAGGTCAATGTGTTCCTAGTACTGAGGGTGCTTCATTGTGTTCCTGGGGCTCCTTGGGACTAGGTAAGGTGAGGTAAGGTTCATTTTATTAGCAACCACATACGGTTGGATTCGTTATTTAAAAAAAATACATTAAAACTTACAAAATACATCACCAAAACTTTAAACAGATCATTAATCAATACATGTATTTACAAGATGAAGCAGAGGTTAAAAAAAGTAAAACGTTAAATATCAAAGAATGGCCAGTAAAAATAAGGTTGTGGTTCCCTGTGTTGTCATAGAGATATATTTGGCCCAAAAGGACTCCAAATAAATGAGTTGCTCATCTCGTGTCTTCGATCAATGGGGTCATTTTGATCAAGGGAGATTCCTCTTTAATTTTGAGTTGAACCAGCACTTTGTAAAATGTTTGGGTTTTTTTGTAAACCAACTTTACCCACAGGAAACAGCAGTTGGATTCCACCTCCAGGCTCTGGAATCCAACCCCACATGCCACCAGACCCTCCTGGTAAGATGGTTTGGTTATTCAACATCACTGCAGACCCAAACGAGCATCAAGATTTATCATCACAACGGCCAGACATTGTGGAGCGGCTGATGCAGAGACTACAATGTTATTACGAGGGAGCGGTTCCGGTGTTTTATCCTGGGGGTGATCCCCGAGCAGATCCAAAATTTCACAATAACACGTGGAGTGATTGGGAATAGTGATTTGTTTATAACAATGTTATGTTTAAAAAATAAGAATATTGCTTTCCATTGTGCTTTTTATACAATCAAAGTACATTGATCAATACAAATAATGTTTGAAAAAATTGTAGAAGTGTAGTCAAAATGGGACAATTTGTAAGAGTGTTTCTCTTTTATAGTTGTAAAGGGTATGTTTCTCTTTTATACCTAGTTTAGGGTTTTTCCCTTTTAAACCTAGAGTTGTAAGGGTTTTCTCTTTTATACCTAGTTGTAAGGGTTTTTCTCTTTTATACCTAGTTGTGAGTGTGATTTCTTTTATAGTTGTAAGGGTACATTTCTCTTTTAGACCTAGTTGTAAGGGTTTTCTCTTGTATACCTAGTTGTAAGGTTTTTTTCTCTTTTACACCTAGTTGTAAGGGTTTTTCTCTTTTATACCTAGTTGTAAGGGTTTTTCTCTTTTATACCTAGTTGTAAGGGTTTTTCCCTTTTGTACTATAGTTGTAAGGGTTTTTTCCTTGTATGTGTAGGTGTCAAAGTTGTGTAGGTGTCAAAAGTGTCAAGGTGTCAAAAGTTGTGTTCATTTGTTCTGTACTTGACTAATTGCAATACTCATTCTCTTTAAAATAGGTACTCACATTAAAAACATTATTTAGTACGTAGATAGTTTAAGTAAGTTCACATCGTTATTATTATTAAATCTTTCTTATAATGGAGATATTGTCAATCCAAATTGGCTTTAAGATGCCTGTGTACAGAAAGTTGATAAAGAAATCATTGTGTACATATATTTAGCTTATATTTGTGGCGTGTCGTGGCCAAGCGGTCTAGTCACCAGACCCAAGCTCTGGTGTTGTCAGCAAAGTGTGGGTTCGAATCCTGGTCATAACACTTGTGCCCTTGAGCAAGGCACTTAACCATAATTGCTTCGTAAAAAGTTGGGAAGGTAGTGCATTCTGCTCCACCAGCCAGGCTCCTAGTTGATGATACCCATGCCTACATCCTTATGGACTGTGAAGGGGGCAACCCTGTTTCAGCCCTAGGAGTAGGTGGCAAGGTGCCCACTTGTGCCCTTGAGCAAGGCACTTAACCATAAATGCTTCGTAAAAAGTTGGGAAGGTAGTGCATTCTGCTCTACCAGCCAGGCTCCTAGTTGATGATACCCATGCCTACATCCTTATGGACTGTGAAGGGGGTAACCCTGTTTCAGCCCTAGCAGTAGGTGGCAAGGTGCCCCTGGTGATAGTTGATTTGGGTTGACAGCCAATTGTAATGTTAGGTGATTTCTCATAATAAAAAAAGGCTGTTCAACCTTTTTATATTTCAAAAAATCAGCATGTTTCCTTATGATCGAATATGTCTTTTGATGAGATGTTTTAGATGACTTTGTGATATTTTTATTTTTGTTTGGCAATTGCTAATTTCAATAAGAAAGCAATTATTAATTTGGTTAAACAGTGAGAGAGGCATGTATATAATTTCTAGTTCATGTGCTCAAAAAGATAAGTTGTAATTTATATATATATTTTGGGTTGTACAAAGAAAATCTGGACTAGAGAGAGAATAAGACTTGAACCTGCGACATCAGGATTAAAGGGCCAGTAAGCTCTCTGTATGGCCCTAATGTTGGCGGTCTTCCTATTTTGTTAATATTTTTGTTTTGGGTGCCACAGTGTTTTATAACTCGATTTTTTAATTAGGCAATACATTTTATTTTCAGTACTATTTCCAGAAATATTAACTATCTCTAACTTTAAATAAATAAAACAGTGAGAACTAAAAGTAAAAGAAAAGTATGTGTTTTTGTTTGTTAGTTTGTTTGTTGAGGGGGTGTCTGTTTGTTTAACTGTTCGGAATTCGATTTAAAAAATTCTACAGCCAATGTGGTATACAATTTATATATGGTTTCCGTGGAGGAAGTCATTAGTGATGTGTATGCTTTCAGAATATAGGTTTGATTGCGTCACCATAATTATGAAAGAGCGCCCTCTATAGCGTAAGGTTAAGAAAAGTTGGTTGTTTTTCAAAAGCATTTGGTATTTTGTAACTTTGTAAAATTCAGCAACAAGCAAACACATTTTCCATAGCCAATTTCTTAAAATAAAACAAAAAAACAGGACGCTAAACAACAAAACACCCGTCACAACAATCACAAATGTGCGTCTTCCTAATTAGTTTGGTGGCAAGGGCAAGGTCATCAGCATAATTATGCAAATTTCCTGGAGGTGGTGTGTGGCGTGTCACTCACATAGATGTTGAAAAGCATCAAAGCCCAGACAGATCCTTTTAGGGAGGCCCTCATTTATCGTCCTCATAGAGCTTGACAATCTTCGGTTGCTGAGAATGAAAGAGAGGATCGACAAGCGTGGTAGTTTGACATTTGAACATCTTCGAGGCCTTGTACAATAAGAGACCATGTCGCCAAAATGTGTCGTAAAGCTGAGGAGAGATTAGTGAGGGCCAAGCTTGTTTTAGGAGCTCGTTTGTAGCCAGTCTCGATGTATGTAGCGAGAGCTAGAACTTGATTGGCACAGCTTCTACCAAGGTCAGAAGCCTGCTTGCGCGTTAGGTAGAATGGGTTCTACTGGAGGACAAAGTCTTGCAAGTAGGAGATAATCAAATAATTTGTATGATGTGGAGAGGAGTGAGATGGGCCAATAGCTGCCAGGATCTCTAGCCAGCTTACCTGGCTTTAATGACAATGACTTTTTCGTCTCTCTTTGGTCGTGGGATAACTTGTCGAATGGATGTGAGTAAATGAGTGTGAGCCATTTGGGGCAAAAGTTCTTCAGGAAAGTGGCCATAGTATACAGATACATGCCTCTTCTAAAATACATTGATTTGGATACTGAGGTATTCAATTTGCACACCCAACAGAAAGATCCAATTGCTTTTAACTGTCAGGTAAATACGCCAGTTGGCCAAACTATAGTTCATTTTCCAAAACTGCAACCCTAAAAATTTGTACAACACCTCTCGTGTCCCCAAAATGTTGACTCTAGTTACGCCACTGCCACTTATGACACCATGCTAGATGTACATGTAGGCGCCATTATGCAACGTCTGCCATGGCCAGTGGCGTAACTAAGGGGGGGGGGGCACGGGGGGGGGGTACGTGCACCCCCCCACCCCCAATTGATGTCTGTGCCCCCCGGGTGCCCCGGGTGCCCCCCCATTTGAAATCTTAACTTTTGTGATTGGAAATTTCCAGAGTAAAATTTTACATGTTATACGCTTTGATGAGATAATTTCGATGTTTTTAAAACTATTTTTTCCATTTATATGCAAGAATATATATTTTTTTTACACTCACGCCAGGTTATCTTATAACAAAATAGTAAGTAGCATAAAAAAGGCGATGAAAAAGGGGCTTGTTCAGGCCCGTAAGCAGGATTTTTTTTTTGGGGGGGGAGGCGAATATAAAAGAAAATGTACATCGGCGCGTGAGCGTCGCCCGTCAAGTAGCGACGCAGAAGGAGTGGGAGGAGGATGTGCCCCCCTCAAAAGTTCGAAATTTTGTAATAAAGAATGCCCAATTCAAGCCAATTCAAGCCATTATTATCTGAAAACGACTCAATTACAGCTTTGTATCAACATTATTTCTGCACATTTAATGCTCAGACGGCGTATGCAACCCACTGCGTCCTCTATATATTTACATCTTTGTATATTATTGTTTACGTTATAAATGTCATAATTTAACGATAATAAGTCACAGTTACGATGTATTTATTTTTTAGGGGGCCGTCCGACCCCCCCCCCCCGATTACGGGCATGGGCTTGTTTTGAAGAAAAGGGCAAACGGAAACTTGGCCAGAAGTGCCCCCCCCCCTAGAAAAAATGGTGCACCCCTTGTGCCCCCCTGAAATTTTACCCTAGTTACGCCGCTGACCATGGCCATGTAATAGGCATACTTTTAAAAGTATTTGTCACACACAATGTGTTTATATGAGAAGGCAACAATTGTTTTCGAGTGCTACGCAGACGGACCGACTATCAAGGATGCCACAACATCGGAGATGGGTACGGCTCTGCGTCGGACACAATGTGACCTTCACTGCTCAAATAGTCCTGAAACTGAAGAAAGTGTAGATGAGTTGCTGTTGCTAGGTAGGCCCATACAATCTCTGCAGCAGGCAGTGATTTGATGAGGGATCCATCTGGAGAGATCTTTGCCTTGTTAATGAACAGGCGCGGATCCAGGGGGGGGGGGGCGTGGGGGCGCACGCCCCCCCCTTTTGCCAGGGGGAAAAAAGGGGGGAGAGAAAAACAAAATTCAGAAGTCATACTCATTAGTGCATCTCTATAGAAAAATTATGTTCAAATTCTCTCTCTGCATCTGTTTACAATCCTTTATTATTAATTTTTTAATCATGGCTAGTAGTTTATTGGGTCTCATGCAGCCTGGCCGCAGTAACGTGGAGTAGGCTACCCATACGCGCATAAAGCAACAAAAATCCCTGCTTACTCGTGGAAAACGCTTGACGTAAGCGCGGAATTCACTGCTTCTGTAAGCGCCAAGTTCTTTGCTTACGGTAAGCAGAACCATGAAATTTGATTTTTAAACCGATTTAGAAGAAACAACTTTCTCTTTGAAAAGCACTACGACATTGGCAATTTCGCAGTGCAGAAAAATAAAATGATGTCTAGGGATGGCGCGGTCTTTCATTCTTAAAAAAAATCACGCCCCCCCCCCGTTTGGAAAATCCTGGATCCGCCCCCGATGAACCCAGTGCTATCAGATTATTGTCATTCACTGCAAAACATGTTGGTAATTACTGCCTGGTATGAACTGATGGAGATGATAATTCCTGCTAAAGTTATTGACTGCTTCATTATTTAGAACAATGAGCTCACCATGTCTTGTTCAAAGTCATACTGCTTGACCGGTAAGACGTTTGATTGGAAGTGCTTGTGGGATGACAGTGAATTTAGGATTGGTCTCTGTTATAAGATTGGCTGATAATCAAATCAAGCTTTCAATCAACAGGCAACGATTCATTTGCCTCCTAAGAAACTCCTTGGAGACTGAGGATGGAAAGTCAGTGAGGGTAAGTTACTCCCAGTACAATCTGACCTTCCACCCGGTCCACTAAACCCCCTTGAGTAAGTTAGATCCAATGGGAGACTTTGGAACGCTAGGTGGCAGCAGACTTTCCAGGTAAATTTCCATTGTTTACGTAGTATTGAGCATGCGCACATTACCTTGAACAATGGATTTCCCTGGTAAGTCTGCTGTCACCTAGCGTCTCAAAAGTACCACATTGCAAGAAGCATGGCCTTGACTGCACTTGGATGAGTGGAGAGTGCAAAGGTTTGACTTTTGATAACTCACCCAAGCTGGACATTATTGTTATGCACCAAGCACCAAGATTAAAGGCACTGAACACGTTTGGCAATTGTCAAAGACCAGTGTTCTCACTTGGTGTATCCCAACATATTCATAAAATAACAAGCCTGTGAAAATTTGGGCTCAATTGGTCATCAAAGTTGCAAGAAAATGATGAAAGAAAAACACCCTTGTTGTAAAAATTTGTGTGCTTTCAGATGGGAATTAAAACTTCTTGCAAGAAGTTTTTATTATTTTAGTGAGAAATTACCTCTTTCTCAAAAACTACGTTACTTCAGAGGGAGTCGTTTCCTACAATGTTTTATACTATCAACAGCTCTCCGTTGCTTGTTTTACACAGAAATGTACCCAAAACCCTGATTCTCATGATCGGATGCTTAAATAAAGAGTTAGGCCTAGCCTTTTGCGGAACATTTTCATATTGCACATTAAATTCTATGTATGTAAAAAAACACCAAGAATTGTAATAATCATCATCACTGACCATAAAAACATGGGTCTAGCCACTTCAATTGTTATTATAGGATGATTAGATACAAAATTATTGAAAAAGTATTTTTTTATGGCGGCAGCTAATTTGCATATTTCACATATTGTTATGCAAATAGTTAATCCAGAAACGGCTAATAATATTCACTAACTCTAAAAACATGGGTCTAAACACTCTTTTGTCAATATTGGATGCTTAGAAACAGAGTTACAGCCGGAAATCTGTTTTTTTTTATATAATGGCGACAGCTAATTTGCATATTATGCAAATTTGAAGCCTTTCCACTAATATATTAAAATAGACTTTTAGTATAGTGTTCTGGGGACATCTGAAATGCATAGCAGTGAAAAAATCTTTTGCAATTAATGCTGGGTCAACCACTATTGATGAATGAATGAATGAAGTTATTAATTAAGTAATGCATCTATTTATTTATTTAGTCATTTTAAAAAATTTTTTCCAACCCTTCATTCATTCATTCATTCTTTCATTTATTTTATTTTATTTACTTTTAATCATATATCGTAGGAGGTCCTGTATTCGGGGTGCCCCTCATAATAAGGCATAAGTTTCACGTCACTGCGCGCGATGTAAACAGTCCCTAGATACAATTTTTGTGGTTTGACTTGCCAAGCAAAGAGTCTCCTCTCCTTCGACCAAAACTTAGAAACATGTAAGGCTCCACTGGCTAGTTGCACTTGTAAATGCAAAAAGTTGTGGTATTTTAGGCATTTCTACAACTTACAAGGTACAAAAATATGTCATACAAAATATTTTGAATAAAATGAAGACAACTGCTGGCTATAGAGTCATACACAAAGTCTCACAGAACACTTAGTCACTGCAGATGTCTCTTCCACGTATGGCTTCACCGGGACACCATACTTTCTTGTTTGCCTTGAAAATAGGTAAAACTCAAAACAAATGGGACGCTATTGAAGTCATCGAAGATCGGTGCGTGGTGTAAAATGTTCAATGTCCATCAAGTTTTAATATACGTTTGCATACTTCTTACAAACAAAGGAAGCAAATTAGGGCATCAGTTTATATATGGCATTCAATTCAAAGAAAAGGCTATACCCGAAAACCGGCGACTGGAGGATATTTATTTATTACTATTATTATTATTTTTAATAAATTTATTTATAAAATGTTGTATTCAAATGTTGTATATACAATTAAAAATAATATTCAGTATTTCATACCAGTTTTCACTGACTCCTTTCGATGCTTTGAAGCTTCTTCTTTCATCTTACTATCATGTTCTGCCACTTCTTTTGCAGCTCACTGACGTCCCTGCACACCGACGGAAATTTTTGCGTTTAAGGTATCAGCAATGTGCCTCCATGCTTCATGCTTTACTTGTGATGTTATCTTATAGAAGAAAACTTGGACGGAGACGGAGGACGTTTTCCCTCTTTTCCCACTAATTTATGAGAATCAACTTCTCCTTCTCAGAAAAGTTCGGCTTCCGGGTCGCCTTCTCTTTAGTGGTCATTATTGTATAACTATCTGATACAGTGATACAATTATTGTTTTAACTGAACACAGGACTGCTGTTAAAACGTGCGCGTCTAATTGTAGAGGGTTAAAACGTATTGTTTTCTATAATCTATCATTGCATCTAACTATACAGGTGCGCGAAACGCGCGCGTACCGTATATAAAGTGGGTTCGACGCGTAACAATTTAAAAAAAAAACACTAATAAATTTATGTGTTTGCACTGCGCGAAAATGTGTTACCATTCAAGCATTTAGGGTTTGACTATAATTGATTGATTGATTGCGTCCGAGTCATCATTGATGACGTATGTTTTGTGCGCATGTGCACTGACTTGATCTAAACAACTTAACTTTTTTTTTAGATTTAAGTGGGGTACTAAGATAAGTGGGGTACTTAGCTGTTTAGTCAACCTCGTTCCCAGTGGTGTACGATCTCTCCGCGCCATTTTGTTTTTCTTTCCCAGAATGCCTTGTTTCAAGTAGTAACCTATTTGCATCACTGTATTCTTCTCGGGCTCAGGCTTCTACACTTATTGAGGACTGGGTAGAAACGAACCTCGCTCCGAGTAACCCGGAGTACCATGCACTTCCCCGAATAGATGCTTTGACCCATTCCATATCTCAACCCTCTTCTAAAACTGCTGAAAAGACACTTGCCTTTATTTTGTACTGCTTATACCCTTACAAAAGGATACTAGGAGCCTGAAATGCCAACTCGGCGTCGAAACCTGAGTTTAAAAGGCGATAAAATTCCCCAACTTGGTCTGTCGCTGAAGCCTGGTCACCTCCATCAGTTTTGATCGCATCCCGCAGTATTTGCACCGTGCCGGAACGTCTTGTGACACGTTCAACCTCCGTGTAGTGTTTAAACGTCTGACGTGTTGCCCACCTACAATGGTCCATGACCTGCTGTTCCGATGCCCCTAACATCCTCAGAGTGGTGGCAACTCCTGCCCTACCACCATGCGCTCTCAGAGCACGGTCACTGTGGTCTGATGATTTTGAGAAGTACAGCTTCAGACGATTGTTGGGATTGTTTCCTGTGAATGGCTTATTTGCCAAAAGCCGCCTATTTGGTGTACAAGGGCGAAAGAGATACCCCCCCCGACAAATCAAATCCATGCTCGCCAGCCAGATCCACCATTGCACTGACTGCACCCGCTGGATCCATCTCCGCTAGGTCTAACTTTGGGATAATAATAAAGGAGGACTCCCCCTCTCTCACCGTCTTGCCAATGGTGTGATTTAGCAGCAAATCCCTGTCGTTAATCCTTGTCACCTCACATGTTTTTGTGCGACCTAAGTCCGCCGCCCGATCACCGGTCCACCATAGTGATAGAAAAAATGCCAGGTCCCTGTGCAGAATGTAATGTTTAATGAAACTGGGCTCCGCCGCTTCCACCAAATCCGAAATGCGCCCCGAATCTCACGCACTAACCATCGCAACTTGTCGGAAAAAATTGGGACGGCTTGTTTTGGAGTGACGTGCGCCTCCGCTTGCTCCAATCGGATGGCTTTTATGTATCTTTGGACCTGATGTGATATACATGGATTTCCCTCCTTGTCTCTTGGCGTCCATGGTCTCCTACTACCCAGCGAATTGAAGTGCACTCTCATTTGCCCTACGTATGAATCCACCGTCCCCGCTGCTAGATATTTTTGACATCCACATTCGTGAAATCCTTGTCTCCCTAGATTAAGGCATCCTAGAACGTGCACTTGGCTTTTCCCTTTACCATCTCGTTCCACTAAAAACTTGATTATGTCCTCTGGAGTTGCTGTTTCAAGACTGTTGCCATCGGTAAAGTAGCCCGAATCATGATTCTGTTGTAGAAATACATCTAAATTGTTCACCAAGCAGCTCTTTTGCTTATTGTAGAGACGGTCGTCCAATTTCCGGTTGAGCACCCCCGGCCTAGTCTTCACTCTTGCAAACTGCATAAAGAGAAAATATTGTGCTTAAACCAACTTCGGGTTTACCTCGAGCTAGGATGCCCAGGCCGAGTATCGCCCTGTCTCTGGATGTATGGCTACCCCCATACGTCCCCCGCAAATCGACCTCAGGAGCAACTGCATCCGACGATGAAGTTTCAAACTGCCCCATACTGTCAAGTGAACCTGGTCTTTGAGATCGTGCTGGTAAATATGATCATTCGACAGGAAATGCCATCCTGACTCCTTGTATGCGGAATTCACTGTAGCTATCTGGCGATTGATGTCGACGTTACGCGTCTGGCAAACCGCTGAGAGGACGAATTGGACCTGGGGATATTGGATCCGTAACTGCCTGGAGGTTACCTTTAAGACTCTCAACAGCTCATGAACTGCTGCCGGGCTGTTGGCCTTCTTACCTATGTCATTAACGCATCCATGCAAAACTGCAATATCCAGCTTCTGTGTGCGACATGACGATGCTAAGGTCCTGCATAGAGCTTCCATCTTTGCCCCACCATTCACATTTACTTTGACGTTCAGAAAGGACGGCCAAGCAAAATTGACTATGCCCCTGAATATGGAATCTGACACCAGCAGGATATTATACTTCAGACCGGTAATGATACGTTCCTCTTGAGGGGTATTGGGCCCTGGCGGAAATAGACATCTCAACGCCCAAAGCTCGAACGGGAACCCCTTGGCGTTCGGCACATAACCCTGATGTGACGGTACCTCAAGAACTCCCTTCTGGCCCGCCTCGCTTAAACGTAGCGACTTCTGAGCCAACGCCCATGCGGCCACCAAGCCCTCGGATTGGAGTGCTTTGGGACGACTAGTGTCACAATTACGTCTCTCCACTCACGCAACAGCCGGACCAGGGATGAAATAAGAACGAATGGGGGGAAAACGTACAACACCTCTCCTCTAGGACAAGGCTGTGCAAATATATTCACGCCTGATGCGCCTTGAACTGGATCCCTGGAGAAAATTTTTAGAGGAAGTCCCTCTTTCCCTTTTGGTACATTAGACGGCAAGGCCATAAGGTCCCATGTAAATCCCGTATTTCCTCCCAACTCTTCTTGAAGGAGACACCATAGATGTGGCGACAGTCGTGAGTCTGCCATAGACAGCACCCTGGAGGGGACATCAGCTGGATTGCTGCTAGAAGGCACCCACTGGAGCCGGAGATCAAAATTTGCCTCTAGAGTAAACGCAAAAATGAGCCTCAAAACCCCCGCAAGGGCAGTTGACCTCGCCTTCAGACCTGTCCATGCATGATATAAGCTCTTAGCATCCACCTGAACGTCAACTCTTCTGTCCCATAACCGGTCCATCATTGAAATAAGGACGAAGTAAAGGGCCAAGGCCTCATTGTAACAGATATCCGTGGACCTCTGAACCTCCGGGGACCAGTAATCTCCAAAGGAAGACATCTCCCTTCTCGAGTGAGAGCACTCCACCCCATCTATAACCTGACGCGTCTGAGCTGAGTCGCAATCTTAAATGACGCTCTTGTCTCCAAGGAATTGGTTCCGTGACCGAATCAATGAACCGACAAAAGAAGACCTCATCCCGAACTGACTGTATCAAAGGAACCGATGTTACATCATCTAGTTTCGACGCAAAGGTACAACACTCTCTGACAAACAGCCGGGCTGCCGGGAACACCAGTACAAAACTCTGACACTTTCCAATAAAACGCTGCATGGTCTTAAGATACCCTCCCTCTTTCACCAGAATATCCTCTCTCACTCTGGCGAATGCTACCTTCTTTTTCTCCGGTATCCAAAATGACAAGGATTTTGAGCATATGCCTAGACCCAAATGGACCATACGTGTCACTGGCTGCAGCTGACTCTTCTTTAGATTAATGAAATAGCCCAATTCTGATTGCATGTAGCACACCGCGTACAAGGCCCGTGATGCTCTGTTGTAAGCCTCTTCTTCTTCAGTAACCGATGGCCTCTGCAATGATCATAATACAAACACCTTTTCCCCCCCTTTTTTTTTTTCATTTGCATTTGCATTTTTTTTATTATTTTTTTATTCAACGCTACTTCCATTCCCCATGGCTTCCCCAATAAAGCGGCCGTCGATCCAAACTTCTGTGTGAATTCCCCTGTTTTTCAGCCACGTCGACAGACAGAAACCGATGAACAGGTTCATTTTTAACTTCATTTTTTCATTTTGGGGTATTTTTCGAATTTACAGCTTACAATTGTCATTATAGCCCAAAAATTGCTATCGAAACAGGATTTTAAAGCAACAATTTTTCTTTTACCATTTTTTCCTTCAAATTGTGAAAAACATGCTCCAGATTTTACAAATCAATCTACTTTTTCTAGGCTAACAATTTAAAAATTGATAAATTCCAGTTATTTGTTAGCAATATATCGCACATTTTGTCATGTTTGATGTTCAAGGGATACAAAAATCTATCCCCTCGTCTTTTTCGCTTGTTTTGAGCAGCAAAGGATAAACAAAATTATCCCTTCCACTTTTCGGATAAGTTTGAGGAACAAGGGATAGAAAATTCTATCAAGGGATAGAAAATTCTAACTCCTACTCTTTTCGGCTGGGTTTGAGCAACAATGGATAGAAAATTCTATCAAGGGATAGAAAATTCTATCCCCTATTCTTTTCGGCTGGGTTTGAGCAGCAAAGGATACAAAAATCTATCCCCTCCTCTTTTCGGCTGGGTTTGAGGACCAAGGGATACAAAAATCTATCCCCTTACTTAAATTATTACCACTCGAACCACAAATAAACTCCTTTTTTGTCAGCTTTCTCAATAATGAAGTATATTTTGTAAATAAAAAGGTGTGCGTATTTGTCTTTGATATTATGATGCAATAATAGTTTGGAGTACAACATGTGGCATTTATTGTTGCTAACAAAAAGGTATAAATCAAAAGACTGTTAAAAATATTGTTAAAAGTGCACCCGATTCTTACTTTGTTCCTCCGGCAATACTTTATGAAGACAAACAGCATGATTTTAACATTTTGAAAACAACTTCAAGAAAAGTTGCTATATATTACCCCAAAAAGTGAAAAATGAAAAATTGTAGTTAAAAATGAACCTGTTGATGGTAGAATAAATATAAGCGCTATTCTTAAAGCCGAACGGCAGAGTCGTATCCACAAAGAAGAACCCCGCCCATTCAAAACCGCAAAAGGACTTTGACCTTTCAGTGAGGAGAAGTTGTTTGTAGCCCTGAGCATCGTCAGTTCCAGAAAAGAAGCTATTCTTGTTTATGGATTTGGCAATATCTCCCAAGAGCACCAATTGGAAGGGCGTGTCTTTGCACCACAGATTAGGACCTTTCATTGACAGCACCAGTCTAGGCTTGGTCGGTTCCACTGTAAGGGCATTCAAGCACCTTGGGGGAGATACCTCATTTACTGCGCCCAAAAGCTCAACTGAACCTTCTTTCAAGCGCTTTGTAATTGTGTCATTAATAAAATGTACAAATTGCCTGCAAATGGGTGCGTTCGGCCAATACATTTCAATCGGCGTGTCTGAGTCAAAGTATCGGCCCCTGTACTTCCCCTTGAAGGGCTGGAAAAACTCGTATACATCTACCCCTTCGTGCAACCATGCCCCAACCTGTACATTCATTTCTGGGCATTCAGCTAGGATGCGATCCCAAGCTTCCAACCGTTCATGCAAACCCCCAGCCGCGAAAAAATCGGGGTCACGGAAGCGAAGGGCGTTGAAATCTGATAAACAAATTCCGGATAAAACATCCTCCGGCTTTGGGGCGCCCCCACTTGGGCATCTGCCGCCCTACCCGATATATCGACCCATGAATATATCCCATGCTTCCGCTTTAAGGCCTGAGCTGCAACAGGGTCAAAATAGCGCTCAGACGAAAACTCCCATGTGTGAAATTTTAGAGTGTCCAAATACCGCTTGTAAGCCTGTATGCACTAAGGAACACTCACAATGTACATGTAACCAATGTTCCTCAATTTAATAGATAGGACAAAATCTTCGCCAAGTCCAGCCATACCGTATAATGACTTTTATTCACTGTCGCACATTCCCCAACCATTTTGTATTATTATTTTCATACCTTGAAAATGAGGCTTTTCCTCCATTTTTGTCCTACATTGACGGGGCTTTTCCCCTTTATTTTCATAACTTGACCACGAGGTTTTTTCCTCCACTTTGTCCTTCATTGACGGGCTTTTCCCCTTTATTTATATAACTTGAAAACGAGGCTTTTCCTCAACTTTGTCCTTCATTGACGGGGCTTTTCCCCTTTTCCTTCATAACTTGGAACGAGGCTTTTCCTCAGTTTTTCATCTGCCACCTGGGTTCACCACTCCTTCATTTACATGACTTGAAAACGAGGCTTTTCCTCCACTCTGTCGTATACAACCGGGGCTTCACATTTTTTTTAATTATTTTTTTTTGCTTTTTTTTATTTTTTACCTGAGCTGAAGTAGGCTCTTTAGTGGATGCAACCGTGGCGACTGTTCCGCTGGGGCCCGCTTCTTGGCCTTTGTCCGTGACCTGCTAGTTTTGCGTCATCCTCGGTGGGTTGATCAGTTTCTTCGTGGCGACGCTTTTTCTTTGGCACTTACACCTCCAAAGGGCCCGCTTCCACACGCTGGATCATTTTCTCAAGATTTCTCTTCTGTCCCCCATTTGGTGCCAGGGTGAGGACCTGTACCTTCCAAGCCTCCGTCAGATCCACTAACTGATCTACATCATCCCAACCATCCTCTATCAAGGCTTTAAAGCACTTGTCAGAAATTTTGAACTTGCTGCAGAGACCCTTGAACAAGGCAGCGACCGACTCACCCCCGACGCCATAGGCCCCAGCGCTTTCCTGAAACAATGAAAATACATCGTAAACAAATTAACGAACGGCATCGGCCCGTAATATTTCAATAGCTTATAACTAATACAGCTATAAATGTTATTCGATTCAGCTCCGTAAAATTACCAACGAATAACGACCACCGTCACCTTAACCCCATGACAATCCCGATTAGTAAATGGGCCTGGATGACCATGACCACCCCCGCCCAGCCTTACTGACCGCTGTACAGAGTGCCTCTTCCTTCTACACCCCCATATGCCTGCAACTCATTGGGTAACCCCTTGAGTAATATTATGTTGTTACTTTACATCGAATCCTTATAATAATACATGTGTAATGTTATTATTATTATTCTTATTATTTTATTTTTTACTAACCTCAATTACTTCATGCACTCCTTCCATGGTGAGTCAGTTAGCTGAGATCGGGACTTCGTTAAATCATATGCCACAAAGGTTTGTGTAACGCCGCCGTCCCAATTGGTACCACTCAGGCGCGCTAGGCCGTAAACGCTGAGCATTGTGCACCTCATAATGTTGATTTGCCGGGATAATAGCCACGCTGCATACTCAAATATACCAAACAAACCCGCGGTTCCACTCGAACGCACTGCCTAGTGGCCCCGGCAACTCACCCCAATTTGATCCTATAATACGCATGCGTTCAACTCTCTGCAACTGGTTTGAATCCTTATGCGAAAAATCGACCCACCATCTTATAACCACACCACACGGCATAGCGATCTCACCTCCGCGAAGAAAAGGGTGTAAAACTGTTACCTGATATCCTCCAAGCTCTAAGAGTAAGACTAAATAACGCATGTGGATCACCTTGTAAATCCGTCTCCTTCTGCCCTCTAAATACATTTGACATTTTGGAGTATTTTGGCAATTTATGCCGATCAGCACCAAGACCACCCGGGCGCGGAGACTCCGAGAATCGCGACTGATGTATCATCCGTCGCCCTCAACGACCACAGTGATGCAAATAGTTTCCGCTATTCTTCGAACCGCAGGAAATGAATATTCACTGCAGTTTGACTGAAGTCACTTCTGGACAATGGACAAAAATGACAAACTCCGGACATGAAAAGACAACAAGACGACGGTAAAATTCAGATAACCTGCTTTCGTATTTAAAACGGTGAATAAAAGTAGGTGTACGTGACACTGTACAGAGGAGACCATGCATTTGTTACATCTCAAGAAAAACACTATTGTTTCAAAGGACAACCTGCATTAAATAACGAGGAAAGGTTTTCAGGTGATTGTGGGCAAGAGAACCCGTTGGAGTGGGGGAAAAAATGAATCAACGCCAGTTATTGGCCTGGATGTCACTCGCTGTTGTGCTTTTGACAGGTTGCTACCTGATATACATCAAAGACTGTGTGGGCTGTGGTAGCCATGTGCATGAACAGAAAAACACAGAGGCTACCAGGCAGGGGGTTGGCGTTCATCCCGAGGAGTCAATCCCGCCGAAAAAGAGGCAGAAGCCGAACATCGTCTTCATTTTGGCAGACGACTACGGTTATAATGACATCGGTTACCACGGTTCCGAGATCAGAACCCCTGTCATGGACAGACTTGCTGATGAGGGCGTGAAGCTGAGGAATTACTACGTGCAGCCGATTTGTACTCCCACGAGGACTCAGCTGATGACGGGACGATACCAGGTAAAGCAATAGCGAGGGCAAAAACTGACTATATCTTTCGTTCTTGTGTGTTATGTTTTCGAGGGATTAAGAAGGGTCTAGGGAATTTGACAAGTGCCCCCCCCCGTCTCAATGGTCTCCTCAGGCCTCGAGCAAAATAATTGTTCAGAAGCCAAAGATGTTGAGGAGTAAACTAAAAAACACAGATTGTTGTAGTCTGGCTTGGTTGGAACACCTCCATGGATAAAACAACAACCAAAAACCGAAAGAGTTTTAGGCCAACATTTTAGATTCACAATCTCGATGGCTCAAGTCAAAGTCTTAAAGGGATTGTAGTATACGTTTGGTAATTGGAACCCACTGTTTGTTTCAATTCTATTATAGTTGTAGATACCATAAAACTAACCTGTGAAAATTTCATTTCAAAAGGTGGTAGTGTTTTTGAGATATTGCCGAAAATCTGGAGAGGTTATGTCCACGCAGGAAGAATAATCTGCAATTGGAATACACAATCTGAGAAACGTTACTGTCAGTAACTGATGATTGATGCACATGACAGTCTGTGACATTAATTTTGATTAAAGATGATAGGATTCTGGTAAATTTTCCGCAGCATGCCTCCAACTTTTTTTCTTTTTTTTTCTCCCCTGTTTTCCACCTATCTCCAAATGGAAAACAGGAAAGAAAAAGAAAAAATTAAAAAAAATAAGTTGGAGGCATGCTGCGGAAACTTTTCCAATTAACTAAAAATGAAGTAATTGTCGGGAACCCGACATTTTCTCACGTCCTCAACCATGTACAAACAATTTTGCATGTTACATGTATTCTATGCATTGCCTGTGGCATGATTAAACGAAAGTTTGTATATAATGTTCATGTAGGCCTACTTATTTTTAGTAATTTATATGATTACATGTTAAGCTCGCTTAGTGTTGATTGTTTAGTGTTTGCCTGATTACTTGTCTGTTTATAGGTGTGGTTCTTTGTAGGCTTCCTGTTATAGTCTGTCGTTTCCTTGTTGGGGTGTCTGTCCGTCTGTTTTGTCTGTTTGTTTTATTGTCTTTCCTGTTTGGTCGTTTGTCATTTTCTGGTTGTCTGTTAGTTTGTTTGTTGTTTGTTTGTTTGTTTGCTTGCTTTTGTTTGTCTGTGCGTCCTATTTTTGTACTTTGCACGGTTGGTGTTTGTCATGTTGTTTTTATACCCGGCGTAAATTAAGTACATGTTTTAAAATTGTTTTTGTTTGTAGGTTATAATAACAAAAATAAAATGTTGACTGTCAAGAATCCATTTTAACTTGTTATATAACTGGCCACTTTTGTATATCAACGTTTTCTTTTTTTAACCTCAGCTTCAATTTTTGTAAAAATAAGTTAATTATTGGTTTTAAAGTTTATGTGGTGTATTTTGTAAATTTTTGATGTAGTTTATAACGAATCCAAGATATCATCATAATCTCTATAAAACAAAGGGTTTGAGTGATTTTGATGTTTTTAAATGTTTTGTTAAACCCTTTCAACTCCTAGATGACATTTTCTGTAAACATTTTCAAAAAACTAAAACGCAGCCTAAGTAAATATTTGAAGAATTGTTTTTGTTTTGCCAACATGTATAACCATTCTTCAATCATCTATTTCCGACCATTGGATTTTGAAAAAATATCAGCTGAAAAATCTGGGAGCCAAATTTGACTGAAAAGATCGATAAAAATACCGTTTTTTATGGAAAAAAAAATGGGTTCGGGGGGTTTGTAGGGTCGGGCGGGGACGATCAACAATTCTTGTTTTTTATGTGGCCTTATGGTTGCTAATGAAATGATCCTTATCCTTATGAAACAGCATCATCTGCCAAAATTCGTTCAGAGAACAACATTCTGAAAAACAAAAAAGAAAAAAAAAATCTTTCGGCGAAAATCAGGCCATGCAACTTTAATGTGTTAAAAATTATGAAAATGATGCTGCGATTTTTGCAACCACCTCCGAAGGGACACGTTGCTTTGGATTGGGCGATTTGGGCTATACAAAATCATTTGAAAGCGTCACGTTATGAAATGAATATGGTTGGAAATATGTTTTTAAAGTAGACTATAACGATCCACACAACTATGAAATTGTGTGTTTTTCCTTTTACTTCGTGAACTGACACTGTCCGCCATTTTGTAGAACAACATTTTTGACTCCACAGAATGGCAGACCGTGTTAGTTCACGAAGCAAAAGGAAAGCCACACAATTCCGAGGCATATTTTGTGTGGATCATTATATTCTACTTTTAAAACATCTTTCCAACCATATTCGATATTCGGATAACAAACGCTTTCTATAGCCCAAAATGCGCCCGATTCGAGGCAACGTGTCCCTTTAGGTGCTTAACGTTTGATTGAAAGTAATCAGATAGTTTAACAACACCATTACATTCTTGGGATATGATTTAACAACCCCTACAGTCCCAATTCCTTATAAATCCCATTGCCAAACTGAATAATTCAGATAAGGACTTGTAGGCCCATTCATAATTGATCCTGAAAGTGTCAGACATTTTAATCTTTTTTTAAAAGTCCAAACAACTTGGTGTGGAATGACATAGGAGAAGATGATGTGGGAGGATATGGGTCTGACTCTAGTCTGTACTATAGCCCCGCTGAGAGCAGACATAAATAATCTGGTTACCGTATGAGACATGGCTTAGGCCCTCCTTGCGAATGAAGTGAATTAACATGCCGAATAAACCAAATTGACGTAAACTTTGTTTCAAACAATTCGTGGCAGATCCACACCGGTTTACAGCACTCCATCATCTGGCCTCTCATGCCGAGCTGTCTACCTCTGGATGAGGTCACCGTGGCTCAGAAACTCCAGGAAGCCGGCTACTCTACTCACCTGGTCGGCAAGTGGCATCTTGGATTTTACAAGAGGGCTTGCTGGCCAACCCGCCGGGGATTTGACACCTTCTTCGGTATGGTCAACAATTATAGACGTTTTGAAGATATCAACGAAACACAGCAGATACAGTTTTATCGAATATGACGGCATTTCAGGGGGAAATATTTCTCAGAAAAATTTGTTCTAGTATATGAAGAGTAAACAGTAAGCTTTCAGACTGAAACTAAGCCATGATGTTTTTGACCCTTACCAATCTTGTATTGTATCTTTAACACTAGACTGCTGAGTGGCGAGGGTATTAATTCTGTTGCGTGTACATGATTGAGTATAAAATTGATTCTTTGAAGGTTTTTTTTCTTCATATTCCTATCCTCCAAGTTTTGCCGTGTTAATTACCGAGTAATCCGAAAGAAACTAATAGAGTGTAGAACATTACTTTAAAATAGGCCTACTGATCATTGTGGTTATCTCTATCAAATTGTCACTATACCAGTAACGGGCAATCCCATCTATGGACCATGTAACCTTTGTTTACCAAAATAGTGACCTTGTACATTCCAGGGCCTTTCTGGCAGGCAAGACACTGCACTCGTCACATGCCAAATTTGAAATTTTGTGTCATAATTTAAACATAAATTCAAGAGTTATAAAAGTAAAAGTTGAACAAGTTTTGAGATGTTCCCCCTATCTTCATATCGACAGTGCAATTTCTATATGATAGCCTAACTATAAGATTTTAAGTGTTGTTTGAAGCTTTGCATGGTGTGGAAAAAATAAGAAGTAACTATCAATAATTAGTAAACTTGCGGGTAAAACCATGTGTACAATCTTATTTGTGGGAGTGCTGGCTCTGAAAAGACCACACCAGCTCTTTTCAGAGTCAACACTCCCACAAAAGATATAGTTACTTCTTTAAATAAGATTTAAAGTTGTCTTCCATTGAGCTGTGTAAAAGTCGTGTCTGCAGGAGGACGTCCAGGCTCTGTGGCTCTTTTGTAAACATGTGGTGTCACAGGCATGCATGGTCTATGTTGGGCCGTCCCAACTGTAAACACTCAAGGAGGGTGTAACCCAGCCTCGTCTCCATGGTTTACTTTATTTCCAACCATGTTTACAATAGTAAACCCTGGGAGGGAAACTCCTTAGTTGGACCCTGATTGGACAACGACTGGTGTACACAAAAGTCTAACGTAAACATGTTAAGTTGTACTCATTCAGTATTCACCATGTTCACAGCCAGACTATTCTAATTTGCATACGTATCCAAATTTTTTGGATATGCAAATGATGGGTGAGAGAGCGGTCAACCTCGTACTGCTCGACACACCTTGGGGACGAGGTTAGGGTGTAGCTAAAACTTGCGGTTATACAACCGTGTGTAAATCTCTTTTGGAAAGAGTGTTGGCTCTGAGAAGAGCCGGTTGGGAACAGCTCCAGCTATAATTTTCCAGGGGTTGATCCAGCATGAATTCGGGGACGATCTAGGGGATGATCCAGGGGTGGATCCCGGGGTTGATCCAGGGGGTGAGGGTGGGTCCAAGGGTTGATCCTTGGGTGGATCCACGGGTCCAGTCGTTACAAATTTACGTTTCTATAGTTAGGAAGGAACAATAGCACAGAACAAGAGCTCGGCCTGTATTGGGATTCCATGTGACAGATTGAATTGGGGGGGGGGGGATTTAGTTGGGTGGATTAACATGTTTGCTATGATTTAGTCGCATGGTGGGAGGGGGTTGGTCAACTTTTTGCGAGATGGACGAAGTAGAGGTCAGTTTTAAACGTCGATCAAAAACACTGTTTTTTTCCAGAGGTTCGTGTGATTGTTGTTTAATTCACTGCAGGATTGTTACTTGGAAGTGGGGATCACCTAACTCATAAACGGTTCGAAGATCTCGACTTTCGCGATCAGGAGGAAATAGCGAGAAATTACACGGGAGTTTACTCGACACATCTTTTCGCAGAACGCGCTCAGAGGATAATTCGGCAACATGATCCGAATAAGGTCAGAGATTCATTGTGTGTTTTTGTCATTTTGAGATGTATTCGTTTTCGCACGTCAGATTATCGTTAAATAATGACATACAAAGAGCGCAAAAGAGGGGGCTTGTTTAGGAAAAGTGCAAACTGAAACTACAGTTTATGTTAATTGGCCAGAAGTGCCACCTAGACAAATTTGACCGTATTATAGTTTCGCCACTGCTGAGGTCAGGTGTAGTTCAAACCAGCCCCATAACCAAGGCTTTGCCACATCCTAGAGGGGGTCGAAGGTCAGGATGTGAATGAATATTAAGTTTCTGTCACCTGACGTCAGCATCACAATAGTCTGGGCTGCACCGTTTTGGGCATCGATGTCCCCGTGTGAGGCGACACGGCGTTTAATGTTGGGGTTAATCCACAAGAGGGCGCTATCAGACTACTTCGCAAATACTCCGTGCGCATGCATTAGCCGTGGAATGAGGTGCATGCTGGTCTAGTTAGCGATCAAAATGTGTCGCTAACTAGACCAGCATGCACCTCATTCCACGGCAAATGACCGCGTTCTGAGTATTTGCGAAAAAGTCTATTATCAGGTCGACAAAAAAACCCACGTTCACAGACTTGGAACCAAGTCTACCGTGTGTGTGACGTGACTGTGAGGGGTCAATAGGCGCAGTGCACACCAATCAACTTTTTAAAGACTGCAACCAGCTCATAAGGAGGGTTTTTTGTTTTGTTTCTCCAATGATGGGTAAGATTTTAAACTTCCGCCCTCTTCCGACCTCTTCCTTCCCCGCAGCCGTTTTTTCTCTTCCTCTCCTTCCAAGCCGTCCACGAGCCGCTTCAGGTTCCGGAGTCCTACAGCAAGCCATACTCGAGCATCAAGAATAAGGTCCGTAGAATATACGCTGGGATGACCACGTGCATGGACGAAGCAATTGGAAATGTCACCCGAACTCTGGAAGAAAAGGGCATCAGAGACAACACCGTTATCATCTTCTCAACCGGTATGAGCATTGTACATTGTTAAAGGGTCTGTATACGTTTGGTAATGACTCTGAACTTTAATGGCAATAAAAAGTTACTTGGTAAGAAGTACAGCAGCTTTGGATAGTACATTGCATTTGAGAAACTTTTCACTTCGAAGTACTGCGGTTATGGAAAAATATATAACTTTTTATCCAAAAAATTTGAAACTGAGAAGCGTTTACTGCAGTAACGTTTCTCAGATAGTGTACTCCAATCGAGATTATTCTTCCTGCGTGGACAAACCGCTCCAGATTTTTGGCAATATCTCAAAAACGCTACCACCTTTTGAAATGAAATTTTCACAGGTTGATATCTACAACTATGAAGGATTGAAACAAACAGTGGGTTCCAATTTGTCGGTTTTCCCGTAGGCCCTACACCGTGTCATGCGGAAAAAAAAATCCACGAGCACGTCAGATGGGATTCGAAGCCACGATATTCCCTTTTCTCACAGCTGATAATCTTAACCGCTGGACCATGGTGCTCACCCTGTGATGATAGGCCAGTTCAAACTGTTGTATTACTGCAAATACAAATAATACTTGTCAAATCGATGAATTTATAAAATCGGGCCCAGGTCACAAATAGCCTTCACAAAACATGTGATTCTAAAACTGCATCAATGTTGTATCTTGTACCTATTGCATCTAGACCATAGCATCTTGATGTATTTCCAGACATGTTAAATGAGAGTACTTACCATGGACTCGGGAAACCTAATGGAATGCAGCGTTCTTAAATAACAGTAGTCTGCTGGCCAAAACTCCAGTACAATAACACATTTTCGGCAACGTTTGTCTCGATGGAAAAATATATTACTCACAAGTATTTTAATTGAAGTTAATACACAACAAAGGTCAGATTTGGTCACTATTCATCGAACGACCTTAATGGTTCAGCAGTTTAGCTGTTAGCCCTACATAGATTGGTTGGTTCGAATCCCACCCGAACTGTCCCACGGGACTGAGACAGCACTGGGGGAGGGGGGGGGGACTATCTTAGAGTTTATCATGCATTAGAGCAGAGAAGACAGTTTCTTATCCAAGAAAAATAAATAATTTCTTTAGGTACCGTATGTAAATCAAGGACTTTGGTAAAAATGACGTGGCAATGCACAACAGCACTTCATATTGAGAGTTTCACCATGTTTTATGCGTGTGACTACAGATAATGGTGGTAAAGTGACTAAAGGCGCCAGCAATTGGCCGCTCCGTGGAGAGAAGGCGACCCTGTGGGAAGGCGGAATTCACGGCATAGGCTTCGTCAACAGCCCGCTGCTCCACCCTTCGGTCTTAGGTACCAGTAACTACGAGATGATCCATGTTAGTGATTGGTTTCCCACTATCGTAGAGGGCATGGCTGACGGTAGCCTCAATGGGACCCGACCGCTTGACGGGTTTAACATGTGGGAGACTATAAGGTAGGTGGGCTTTTCTTTCCGAGGTTATTAGGTCAAAGGTTTTTGGGAAGACTATTTGGAGGGTTACATTTTTTTTCTTCATTTTTTTTTCTTCTAACTTTACAGTATTTCATATGGAAATATTTCTCTGGGGGACTTTTGGGACGCTAGGTGGCAGCAGACTTACCAGGTAAATACATCGTTCTCGGTAACGGGCACATGCTCAGAACTACGCAAACAATGGAATTTTACCTGGTAAGTCTGCTGCCACCTAGCGTTCCAAAGTCTCCCATTGGTACTGGCATAACCTTTATAATTAGTGACCTCTCAAAATTGAACAAATTTTTATTATAGCTACAATATACTTTAAAAATGTGCAGACAAAATTAGTATACAAACTTTAGGCCTAGGAAAAAATCGTCACTAAACTGAAAACTCAAAAATGTCGTTTTCTTAATTTAATTTCACAAGTTAAATAGAAATTTTTACAAAATATATTCGAATGAAAAATTGATATGAAAATCCTCATGATTCACTAATCTCGTGAAATTAATTTGGTTATAAAGCAAAGGTCACAAGTCACCACGCACCGAGATTCTGCATAACATCGATCCATTCTTGGCCATAAAGGGTAACCAGACTTCCCAAAATATGGAACCCAATGACTACGTCTTCAATGCGAATATAAAAGCGGCTATACGGGTAGACGACTGGAAGCTAATCACCAGACCTTCTGGTAAGTGAAGCATTTATCCCGATGATTGGGTTGGTTCTGGTTTCAGGGGTTGATCCAGTGGGGATCTAGGCATTGATCCAGGGGTGGATCCAGGGGGTGGATCCTGGGGGTGGATCCTGGGGGGTGGATCCTGGGGTTGATCCAGGGGTGGATCCTGGGGTTGATCCAGGGGGATGAGGGGGTGGATCCAGCGGGATGAGGATCCAGGGATTGATCAAGGGGTGGATCTCGGGGTTCATCCAGGGAGTGGATCCAGGGTTGATCCAGGGGTTGATCTAGGGGTGGATCATGGCGTTGATCCGGGGAGATGAGGGGATGGATCCCGGAGGGTTGGGGGAGGTGGATACAGGGGTTGATCCTGGGGTGACTGCTCTATATTCCGACATCCCTATATTCCGACACCCCTATGTTCCGACAACCCCCTCATGATTTACATAGGGTTAGGGTTAGGGTTAGGGTTAGGCTTAGGCTTAGGAATAGGAAAATACACCAGAGTTGTCGGAACATAGGGGTGTCGGAACATAACGGGGTGACGGAACATAGGGGTGTGGCCGATCCTGGGGGTTGATCCAGCATGGATTCCGGGGGATCTAGGGGTTGATCCAGGGGTGGATCCCGGGGTTGATCCAGGGGGTGAGGGTGGGTCCAAGGGTTGATCCTTGGGTGGATCCTCGGGTCCAGTCGTTACAAAGCAGGTTTTATGATATTGAGGATTACAAATCACTAGTGAGATTATTAACACGTACAAGTTACAGCTTAGTTTACTTCACATTCTCACTCGGCCCTTTTCGCTCATCAGCTGAGATTCAATTAATAGCAGCCACGTGTTATACCGTATACTTACAACTGCTAAATCAATGTTACCTCATGCACAGGCGAAGGCAATTGGTACCCGACTCCCGGCTCGGGAATCGCTATGAAATCGTCCATCAAGAGACCAGGGCAAAATCTGTGGCTGTTCAACATCAGAGACGACCCCAACGAGTATTTGGACAGGTCTAGGGAGCGTCCAGACATCGTTAAGCGGCTGATGGAAAGACTACAATACCACTACACAACTTCTGTGCCGTTGTCCATTCCACCATTAGATCCGAAAGGAGACCCGAAGAGATTCGGTCATGTTTGGACCAACTGGGAATAAGTGACCCAATTGCATTCTGTGATTATACTCTGCTATAATAGGATCTATTTGCAAGCACTTTATTCATACAATATTATTGTATGAATAAAATGCAGTTTTGAACAATTAAATTGTAGTTTATTTCAACAAAAAGGTATTAAACGGCTCATAAAGATATAGCTGCAGCTGTTTTAAGGGCCATGTCACACAAGGCAATATTTACAGGCATCTCCGAGGTAACCAACCCCACTGTATTATTCAAAATAAACACCTTGGTTTCACAAGAACCGTTTTTCTAACAGTTTCTATACTGTCCCGGAGAAAATGATTATGAACATTGACTGTGAATTTATTTGTGAATTAATTTTCTTCTTGGAGATTGTCTAGAACTAACTGGGCCCAATTTCATGGCTCTGCTTCCGTAGGCAAAGAATTGGCGTTTACGGAAGCAGGGAATTCCGCGCTTACGTCAAGCGTATTTCATAGGTTAGCAGGGAATTTCTGCTGGTGCGCGTGCGTAGTCCACGTTACTATAGGCATTCTTCGCTTACACAGCTTGCTCGGAAAGTCGGCGTTTGCCCTAAAGGCCCTGTACACTATAGGTAAGATCGAACAGACAGACGGTGGCACTATTCGTAATTGTCAAAGACCAGTCTTCTCACTTGGTGTATCTCAACATATGCATAAAATAACAAACCTGTGAAAATTTGAGCTCAATTGGTCGTCGAAATTGCGAGATAATAATGCAAGAAAAAACACCCTTGTCACACGAAGTTGTTTGCTTTCAGATGCTTGATTTCGAGACCTCAAAATCTAATTCCGAGGTCTCGAAATCAAATTCGTGGAAAATTACTTCTTTCTCGAAAACTACGTTACTTCAGAGGGAGCCGTTTCTCACAATGTTTTATACTATCAACATCTCCCTATTACTCGTTACCAAGTAAGGTTTTATGCCAATAATTATTTTGAGTAATTACCAATAGTGTCCCCTGCCTTTAAAGGCCCTGTACACTATTGGTAAGATCGAAACACCTTAATGTTCACAGATTCACACACAACTTACATGATTTAAAGTAAGCAATGATAGAAAGGGTTCCTTAAAATATTTCTGCCTAAAATGCTATCGTTTCTGAGGAATGAGTTAAACAATAGTTTATCACGCGCGATAAAAACTCGATGTTTGAAAAAAAAAGACACGATAAGGTCTCTTTTCACTATTTTCTCGTGACCTCGATGACCAATAGAGCTCAAAAGTTTCACAGGTTTGTTTGTTCATGCATATGTTGAATCACACAAAATGTGGACACTGATTTTGAGCTGTTACCAAAAGTGTACAATACCTTTAAGCGAAGAATGGTGATCGAAGGGCAGAATTTGGCGGTAAGCTGTAAATTGCTTCATGTGACACGGGCATTAGACCAGTTGGCCAAAGTGCGTTCAATCAATATCAATCATACGGTACTCGATAATGTAAAATCTAATTCGTACGCGAAGCGTTCCAATCGTCCTATATTTATCGATATAGGACTCATATTATTTTATTTTGGAGTGTCGGAACAGTATACATGGCAATATAAAGTATGACACGTGACGCGTGTTTCACCAATCAAATGAGAAGGATCTACAAGTGCGGTATAAACACGATGTTTTTAGTTTACATATGCACACAAACTCTAACTGAAGCTGGATGAAAACAAATGTTAGGAGAATATTTCCGTCGCTTGCTTTGTTTACTGGCCTTAATGTGAAAACATAAGAATAAATAAAAAACTAGATAGACTGTTTTGAGAGGAATGTCAATTTCTTCTTCCCCCTTACCATGCAAGAGTGGCTTTTAGCCTCGTTTGGGGCAAACTTGCATTACCCCCCAAACCCCCCCCCCCAAAAAAAGTCTTGAGTTGGACATTAATTAACTTGTTTTGGTAGAATATGTCAACTAATTTTGCGAAGACAATAAATATGTATTTTACTTTATTACATGATGGTATTTTAAATTATTTTAAAATTTTTTATTAATGTTTTAACTATAATAGTTGTTAGCCTTCTGTTGAATAAACTTATTGTTTCCGTCTAATATTATCAGTACGGCCTACTGTATTTAGTGCTATAAGCGGTATTAAAGTTACCATCAAATTAGCATGAACGTCTGACGTCACAGTTCAAGTCTCGTGAATAACGCTAGATACCGGCCTTTAGAACCTGCCGGTATCTGTCATATAAACCTTTGACCTCGCATGATGCTGTAATACGCACAAACTCATGTCTTTGGTATCAGTAATTTCATGTGTAAATCTATCCAATGAAACCTTTGGTTTTGTGAGACCAGTGCCTGGTTTTATCCTTACGGATAAAGACAGCGGCTAGTCTAACATATGTACTGGGCGCCCTCTTGTGATTTTGGTTTATTTGCCTTGTATAAAATAAAACCGGAAAAGCTGATAGACAATATTGAAAGATACCTCTTCTAAACTTATTTTCTAAGCCCACTCCGTAAATTTCGCCTTCCCACAGGGTCGCTTTTTCTCCACAGAGCGGCCAAAAGTTTGTTTTCGTCAAAATAAGTTGGAGAAATCAATTTTTTGTGGCTTGGCATTATCTATAAAACTAACTTAAAGGGAAAGCTGAGTGAAACACAATAAAAGGTTGGTTGAATGAATACAATGAGTTATGTGTTACGAGTTTTGAGTTCTGAGGTATGAGTTGTGAGTTATAAACTTAAGAGTTCCACATTTGAAATTGGTTCATACAAATCCTTGTACTCCTTTACTCAGTTGCTTTACCGCATTTACTTGCGTGGGATCCGTAATCAATTTTGGAGCACGGTGAACATTTTTCTCAGTGTTACCAAAATGAAACGGAGCTGGAGCCGAAGACGGAAACCTAAGCCGAGGTTTAGAAAAGGCACCATAGTGACTCGTATTTGTTTGTGTCTTTGAGAGCAAACGACCCTCGACAGCAAAACACATCATCTGCACAATATTTCCCCTACCTCATTATTATTATATTGAGAATCAATACACAGGAAGAAAAGGAAAAAAAAAGGGGAAAAAAAAGAAGGAGAAGAAGAAGAAGACGAAGAAGAAGAAAGAAGACGAAGAAGAAGAAAGTACTAGTCTATTTTCTTTTTAGCCTCAGTAGTTTGCCTATACATGGATCCATAATGCAGCTGGATGGAGATATTGATTAACAAATATTTTCTCCTTTAGGCGGGAAAACTCTTCAGATGAAACTCATTCATACGTGTATAGGATTCAAGCGAAGAAATTAATGCACGTGACCCAATTCCGTTGCTATTAAAATAGAAAAATATGCTAAGCGAAGTGATATCTAGCACAACGGGAAATGGTTAACCATCAAAAGTGCTGTGTTATTGGGTTGCTTGGGTTGCGACTGGTTCCCGGGTCGTATTTGCTTATAGATGAAATAGTGCTATAAGCAAACCTGTCTACCCGATTTTCGTCGGAATAATGTTTGTCATGGGCTGTATTAAACGAGGTTTTCAGTTTCTTTAGAATGAGATGGTTTTGTTAAACAATTTGATTTACAAATAAAGTCAATTATGAAGCACTTAAAGATAGGGTTATAGATTGTTTTTTGCCAACGTAATGCTGATCTATAGGCAAAGATACAATACATTTCACATGTGAAAGTCAGCTGAACAGTGTCTACTTCAGGCGCGGATCCAGGGGGGGGGGCGTGGGGGGCGCACGCCCCCCCCATTTCATATAAAAAAAAAGAAAAATGAGGGAGAAAAGAAAAAAAGAGGGAGAGAGAGAGAAGGGGGGGGGGAGAAATGGGGAAGGGAAGATTTTGCTGCTTGGTATATTTTCACGCCCCCCCGTTTGGAAAATCCTGGATCCGCCCCTGTACTTGCTGAGAAAACAGCAACAAACTGTCTTGGTATTTTCACAAGAACGTCGAATCCATTCTTGTTTAGTGAGGCTGCAGTGTGTACCAACAGCATCTCTGGCCGCAGCATTCGCGAAAGGACTCCAGCCCTCAGAAATCTGAATCGTTTCTCAGATTTAACTGTTTTGGGGTGAACACTTATCCTAACCATACTTCGAAGGGAATCCTTTCTCGAAATAATAGTTTATACTATCAACAGCTACATTGCGTCTTTAAAGGTATCGTACACGTTTGGTAATGACTCAAAACAAATATTAGCATAAAAACTTACTTTGTAACAAGCAACGGGGAGCTGTGGATAGTATAAAACATTGTAGGAAACAACTCCCTTTGAAGTAACGTAGTTTTTGAGAAAGAGGTAATTTCTCAATAAATAATAATAAAAAAGTTCTTGCTTTTTACAGTAAAGCGAAAATTATCCATTGACTCTTTAACTTTTATCCTCTGCTCAATTTAATATGGGGAGTCCCAAGGCCCGGAGAGTTATTCTCCCTCAAAATAAAAGTACCCCAGCTACGGCAGTGACCTTTTTCAAACGTCCGAGCATCAATCTTGAAAACTTTCCCAATATACACCTCTCGGCAAATAAGACCATTTTTTCTGGGCCTATGTCATCCAAAATACCTCATGTTGGAAGTCAACAGCCCCCAGGTCACAATTGGGCAACATTTGTACACTTTCCCCCCTTTTTGGGGCTCACAAATCTGTCTAATATAGAATATTTTGAGGGCCTACAAAATATGAATGAGGTCGACGCTCTGTTTTCTCCCTATACTTAGTGGGGTGCACCCGTAAGTGCAGAATTCCGCGGTAAGCATGGAGCCATGGAAAATGGGCCCTAATAATTAATCACAGTGACTGGTAAAACTGAACCCTGGATTGTATTGGTCGGTACCTGGGACAAGTCAATGGAGAGTTGTTTAGATAGGCATTGTGCGTGAAACGAGCACAAAATCAAGCATACACTACTGACTCGGCTACAGTCACTACACTAATCTTTCCTGGCAAAGTTGAACGTTCTTCGCGTCGTGGTTGGGAGGGGGAGGGGGAGGGGGAGGGGGGGGGTTTCCCGCAGTCTTGCTGCCAGGCGTCAGCTGCTCAGGTTTTTCTTTGATTTTGAATAATCTATTTCCGACACGTTAATGAAATTCAAAATTGGAAAAGCGGGTAACCGTTTCGGCACAATGTCATCACATTTATTTTGTATCATCTTGTAGTACAGGTACCGATATAATATAACGAACAATCTTTGAATTAAGTGGAATTATAAATACAAATATTATACATTTTTGTTTTTATAACGAGGCTTAGATAAACCCTTGTGTACGTGACCGTGGATAAGTGGCCTTCACTCTAAAACACTCCCGGGTCAAAATGTACCCAGATTCGGGTCCCGTGATGGGGACTGACAGTATGATCCGGAATCTGTGTCAAAATGCCCCAGAATTAGGTCAAACTGACGTAAAAATTCAAGTCAAAAACCCACTTTTTGACCATTTTCTGGGTCAGCCTGACCCCAGAATGGGTCAGGCCCCATGGGACCCAAATTGGGTTCAATTCTGACCGGAATTGTTTTTTTTTATTTTATAATTATGTTGATTTAAAAGACAAATTACAGGATCGGTAATTACTGTCAAGAAAATGTTGATCAGTTTCAATCTGAAAGCTAACTGATGATAAAGTCCATACCAGAACCGACCCTCCAGAGAAATATTTGTTGGGCTACGTGGCCAAAGTTCAATCGATGACCCATTAAATCACCGATTGCTTGTTCCGATTGCCGCAGTCGAAATAAGCCCGATGAATGTGCCCCGCAAATCGTGACAAGACAAACATAAACCCACATTGTTTTCAATCAACGTGCCAAACGAATTTGATAACTCGTCGTCGTTTTTACGAAGTGTCAAAATGTGTCAACAGTTGTAACATTTTTACATGTTGGCTTACTTTGTACATTATTGATGTACTCAATGCTGTTGTTATTTTCACAAAGTTTCGTGGATATACTGCGTAATAATGTCGTTAATGACCGACAAATCATTTATTGTCCTTGTTTTTGTTTTCACGAAGTGACAAGTGTTTAGGAATGAATAACCCATTAAAACAGTTGCAAGATTGAAAACACTAAATACTGACAGTTCTGTATGATTGAAAGTCAATTTTAAAAGAAAAATCAGTAACTGGTGTCGAAGACGATAGTTGGAAAAATAGTTCAATTTCAAACGTGATTTTCAAAACCCCCCACGTATTTTTGATGTGGGGCTTAAAGGCCCTGTACACTACTGGTAAGATCGAAAAACATGTTGAAAAAACAGAAAACACATAAGGTCTCTTTTCACTATTTTCTTGTGACCTCGATGACCAATTAAGCTCAAACTTTCACAGGTTTGTTTGTTCATGCATATGTTGAATCACACAAAAACGTGGACACTGATTTTGAGCTGTTACCAAAAGTGTACAACACCTTTAATCGTCGCTTTGTAAAAACAGTCGTGTACTAAAGCTTGCAAAACACAATGCATCGAAACCCCATGGCCATGGCCAACCGGCTTCCCGTCAGACTGTGTCCAAATTGACGGCTTCGGCAGTGGCTACGGCCGGACGGCTAAAGAGTCCCACTCTCCTATACGCTGTCTTCGCAGCCAAAGGCCATAGTTAGCCGAAGCCGAAGTCGCTTGATTCAGACACGACCTCATAACGTGTTTGCCACATCACGACTGACAAAACAAATGTTGTACATTTACACCCGTCATTCCCCGTCATCCTATGACGCACATCAATAAAATGATAAATTCATAATTAAACCGAGAGTTCTAATTAAAGGCACTGTACACGTTTGGTAATTACTCAATATATATTAGCATAAAAACTGACTTGGTAACGAGCAACAGAGAGCTGTTTATAGTATAAAACATTATTTGTAGGAAACGACTCCCTCTAAAGTAACGTAGTTTTTGAGAAAGAGGTAATTTCTCACTAAAATAATAAAAACTTCTTGCAAGAAGTTTTTATTCCTATCTGAAAGCACACAAATTTGTACAACAAGGGTGTTTTTTCTTTCATCCGCATTTTCTTGCAACTTCGATGACCAATTGAGCCCAAATTTTCACAGGCTTGTTATTTTATGCATATGTTGGGATACACCAAGTGAGAACACTGGTCTTTGAAAATTACCAAACGTGTTCAGCGCCTTTAAGCAGTTCTGCTGGCGGCAACTCTTTGATATGAAACATTATAATTCGAACACAAAAAGTGCCGATGAAGCATAAACAATTGAGTTGAAATGCTTATTTGACACTCTGTAGTTGTTTGTATAATAGGAACTTTATTATATAAAATTAACTTTCAAACAGTTTGTAGCGGTTATTTGGAAATTACTAAAGTTTTAATGAATGTGTAAAAGTTAATTTGTAACACTAATAAAGCTTTGAATATTAATTACATTGCACTTAAAAATAGCAACCCGCATGGATGGCATGCTTTGGGGTGTAAGCTTAAAAATAAAACTAAACTAAATTCACATTGTGCGTAACACTACCTCAAACGTATTGTCTGGTTATGTCGCAAAAAATAACAAACTATAATTTTAAAACTAGTTACACTCAAATCTAGAAGATATATTTATATATATATTTAGTTATTTCAAAGGAAATTGCAACAATTCGTTCACAGATTATTCTCATGTACATTGTTAAGAACTATTACAAACAATATTGACAAAGTTAATAGGGAGACCGCCAACACAGGGCTTCATAGCTCAGTTGGTAGAGCACGTTACTCCGGAGGTCGTTGGTTCAAATCCCGCTTTAGTCAATTTGTCTTTGTTAAACCCCAAATCAACTATTATGAAGTTAACACCAGCCGACGAAAGTTGAATCTGGTTGAATTGTTCCTTTTTGGTATGCGTCCAAAATAACCAACATTGTTTGATGATTTCATTCCCCACCCCACCGGTAAATTATCGCCCTCATGTTCTCTTTGAAGTCAGAGAAGACCCCGAAGAAAACTGCTCTCTGTGTTCGCCACTCATTCCAATGTTCCTCACAATAAAGTTTACACTCAGTCAACCAACTGTTGGCACTTTCAGTTGGTCCACCACTAATTTCACTGTTGGACAATTTCTTTTCTCTTCTTTTCGAGAAAACAAATCCGTGCATCATCCTCTTCAAAGTTTGTCAGACAGCAGCTCTGGTTAAAGCAAATCTGCTCAAGATGTGAATTTAAAAAGAAGAAGTAACAATCCGCTTCATCCAGTGATTAGAGTGACGGATGATACCTAGTTTAGGAACCAAGTTCTGAGTTGGTCCAGATTATTAAAGAATCATTTAAAACTCCCCCAGCAGAAAGTCAAATCTATGGTGCGTATATTTAAACGCAAAGCCGCTCCCCCACTAAAAAATTAATAGGACGTAGATTGTACGCTGTCAAATGAAGTGAAAATAGATTTGTTGGTTACGGATGGTGTGTCACGACAGACAGCATTCTGACGAGAAAGTACAACATCAAATTAACGAGAGTTTAGAGTACTCTCAACACCGGCATATTTATACTTAATTTCAATTATTATTTATAGGTGTTTAATCGAAATCTTAATTACAATACTAAATGCTGGATTCGTTAAGTGGAAGGTGTGGGGGCTAAATGATATCGCTGTTACGAACTGCATAATTAGCCTCGTAAGTGTCAGCGTATGACACATGCTGGAAACTGAATCTGTCTATAGACCCATTGCACAACGCGCAGCGTACTCACTGCGCCTATCCTGGGTGTCATGTTGGGTGTCAAAATCGTATACAAACATGCACAAAAGAGAGTTTTGACACCCAAAATGACGCGCATTGTCGGAGGCGCGTTCCGGGTCTATTATAAATCAATAGGTCCCCCTTGCATAACGCGAAACGCTACAGATACGCTGAGGTCACGCGCACGTTTTTACGCACAGAGAACAGCTATCGTCCAATGATCTGCCTCCTTTTTGAGAGAGTGACGTCATATGCAATGGGTCTATAAGGTTATTAACGAGGCCCTGTCAATCCCAGTCAATGAGGCCACGCAGTGTGGTTTTGAAGGTTTTTGGCGTGTTAAGGCCATATCACACGAGGCAATTTGCAGGCCACCAGTTCCAGGCAATCTCCAATAAGCAAATCCATTCACAGTTTCAGCTTTCTTATTATTTTCTTCGGAGTAGTGAGTTACGGCTATAGAAGAATGTCTCTTGTGCTGCCGAAGTGTTCCTTTTGTATACAGTGCAGTTGGTTGCCTCCAAGTTGCCTGAAAAAGTTGCCTGGAAAAATTGCCCTGTGTGATATGGCCTTAATTAAGTTAATAATATTCAAAAAATAAAGAGCATTGATTAGCTTCCGCAATTGCTTTGGCCGGATCGCTGAAAAGTCCTATTCTTTAACGTTGTCACGGCAGCCAACAGCCGTAGCCGAACTCGCTTGATTCAGACACAGCCCTACGAAGAACGAAGTAAGCAAAGTACAGTCAACCATCGTTATGAAGAGCATGTTATAAAGAGGTTCTGCTTATAAAGAGTATCATTCTGAAGTCCCAAACTCATTTCTGCTTTGTTTTTCTTTGTTTTTATGTCCTCTTATAACAACGTTCTTGTTATATAGAGGTCATTTGGTCATAACCAAATTTTGTTATAACGAGAGTCGACTGTAACATTAGGATTCAAACATACAGAGGTCTATTCTCTGTTCAAAAGCTTGTATGTTATATTTACATATCAGATACCATTAGGTCCCTGGTAAACTTTTACTTTAAAAAGATATAGGTATGTATGGTGGCCCAAAAAGGACATCGAACATTGAATATTGACGCCATGTTCGATGTCCCTCCAGGGCCACCACAGTATGCTCTTATTCTGAATAAACATATCTTTGTTTAAACAAGAAACACCCTTAAAGTCCGTTGGGGGAGGTATCGCAGTTTTTTATGAACTGAAACATGTTTAGGCTTTGTGACGCTACACTGCAAAAACGTGGATGTTGAAATTGACACCAAGTGTTGTCACATAATTATAGATATCCAAAAAGAATCATAATTTACATCATAGGGTGTTACAATAATAATAATTACTGTCAACATAATTACATTGGTGTTGTTTTAACACCACGTGGTGTCAATTTTGATCCTTTTTGGGGTATCTATAATGTGACAACACCCTGGTGTAAATTTTAATACCCAAGTTTTGGAAGTTGTAACTAAAACAAAGAGCTGCGAATCGGGCATTTTCTGGATTGGCCATACACCTCCGACCATGCTCATGTTTGCTTGAGGGTCAAAAGTACTGGGTTATATCATTTAGTGTCCTTTCTCATTGGTTATATAAAGCCAGGGTGGCATTGGACTTTGGATTCGGTAAGGGTTAGTGTGGTTTAAACAACGAGCACGAGGCCTATTGCAGTTTGTTCATCATGATACCTTCCTATCATTTTGCTATTTACGGATGGGATTTGCAAGCTATCGGCATGATGTATTATGCCTCATAAGTCACTGTCTAAACAAAAACAATTTTGATTGAAGTACCCCCCGGTAACTGGGGGTGGGTAACAATGTATGGGCCGCTCATGCAGACAAAAGTGATTGAAGAACATGTTATCACAATAGGAGTCATCAATTAAGGGGTTTTGTTTTACTGTGGAGTGGTCATAGGGCTGTAAATAACCAGTGAATCATGTTGGGGTGTGCGTTGTCTTTCGTCATGAACCACTTGACTGTATTTGTTACATCCCTTTTCAATTGACAAACTGGCAACATCGGTTGGAACAATAGTTTATCAATATGACTGATCGTTATGGTTTATAAAGAGATACTATACGAATATTGATATGGCGGGAGAGTTATACTTTTTTGATTAGAAGAGAAAACACACCAAAGAATGGAAGAATAAACTATAGTAAATTTGCGGGTACAACCATGTGTAAATCTCTTTTGGGGGAGTGTTGGCTCTGAAAAGAGACGGTGTGGTATCGACGTTTCAAATAGCATACTCACTCTTGCTCGTCTTCGTGAGAAAACGAGCAGAGTATATGTTCGAAACGTCGAGACCACACCGGCTCTTTACAGAGCCAACACTCCTCCCAAAAGAGATTTACACATGGTTGTACCCGCAAGTATTATGTTACTTCTTATTTTCCACACTATGCACAGCTTCAAACATCACAAAACAACTTGGGAAACTTTGTGCTAGTGTTTTTAATAGTACACTCTTGCAGTATTTTAAGCTTGTCACGAGGTTGAGTAGCAGGACATTTTTGTAGTTGACATTATTCAGTCGCCATTTTTCTCAATGGTAGCAGGAGAAGCAACTGTTGCCTCCGTGGAGTAAGATTCACCTGCGACTCAATTTCCTGCTCATTGTGGTATAGCTTCTAATCACACGCTCAAGCGCTCACTCTTCCTGCGTCTTGTTACTATAGTGTGTTTCTGTTCAGTGAAGTGTCGCCCATGGGAAGTTGATAATGATGTGGAGTTGCCATGGTCGATGGGAAATCTCGTTCGTGTCGTGCTCTCGATTCGAGCCGTTGGTTTTAAACTATGCATGAGGTTCTTTTGCTCCCTTTCAGTGCTTTTGGAGAGTGTCCCTCCCACGGCCTGTCACGGTTTTAAGAGTTGACACAACAGCATCTTGTTGAAATCACCACACCAAACTGGACTTTGTGACGATAACGTGAAACCCTTGGTCAGATTTTGTAATCCCCGCCTGCCCAAACCCCCACACGGAACACCATTTTGTTATAAGAAAAAAATACATATACGGCAAAGCTTGGGCTCGAGGCGTTTCCACGTCCATCCTCATATCCAGATGGAGAAAAACATTCAGTATATATTTCAATTTAACCTAAGGAGTTCAATTCACACGGTGGTCTCAAACCGCGGTTTGGTTCCCGTTAGGCCTTGTCGTATATTACACAGTACATACACGTACGTATTTACAATCCGGTGCATGCAGCAAACGAGAATGGCCGAAGAACTATACATTGTGTATACATTTATCACGGTCATGTTACAAAAGGCATCATCGCGTTATGCAGAGATATTGGTGATGAATGAAGGCATTAATCTCACTAAAGAAATCCAGCGAAGTGCCTGAAGGGAAGTCAGAAAGAAATAAGAAGAAGACGAAAGAAAAAAAGGAAGAATTTAATATGGCAGGATTAATTAATTATTCAAACTTGAAATTGAAAGGAAATGAACTGGCTGGAGAAATAAATAAATTATTCAGACACAGCGATGTAATCCCTTCGCCTTAACGCCAAGAGTTTGGTATTATTTCCAGTGTGATGAAAGAAACCGAGTATTTCGATTCTGGCAGACTTGATTCATCCGGGGAGATGATTTCCCAAGTTTTGTCCAGAACATTTAAAATATTCATCGCTGGATTTGTTGGGATGCTGTAAACAAGTCTTGTAAGTACAAATTCATTGAACAAAAATGGGCTGCCACTCTGTTGCCCTGAAACACACAGCGGAGGTATCCGATGATTCGGAAAGCGATTCTTAAAAAGAATAAAAAGAATGAAGTGTTGGTGAGGTGAGGCCTATTTTAATGATCGATTAAATATAAAGTTAGCACTGAATATTACAAATTAGTACGGGGATGGGATTCCATGCTTGTATCATCAAAGGCGCAATCCCATCCCCTATCTGCCGTAATTATTTTATTTTATGAGAGATCGCCTAACATCACAAGGCCGGACGGCCACTTCAAGGTGAGGGCTACGCTTAACTGATTTGGGCTATCGACCCAAATCAACTGTCACCAGGGGCATGGTGCCACCTACTCCTGGGGCTGAAACAGGTTTACCCCCTTCCCAGTCCGTAAGGATGTAGGCATGGGTATCATCCACTAGGAACCTGACTGGTAGAGCAGAATGCACTACCTTCATAACTTTCTACAAAGCAATTATGGTTAAGTGCCTTGCTCAAGGGCACAAGTGTCATGAACGGGATTCGAACCACACCAGAGCTTGGGTCCAGTGACCTAGACCGCTCGGCCACAAAATACCTTCAAATAATTATCGTGAGTTTTGGTGTTAAATTCTATATCAGTAGTTTGTCGCCAGTGATGCCCTTTCCCATGATTTAGGCTAGCGCAGAAAAATAAACATCTAATTTATTTGAATTTAAAGGTATCGTACACGTTTGGTAATGACTCAAAACAAATATTAGCATAACAACTTTAAGTAATACTTGGTAACAAGCAACGGAGAGCTGTTGATAGTATAAAACATTGTAGGAAACGACTCCCTCTGAAGTAACGTAGTTTTTGAGAAAAAAGGTAATTTCTCACTAAAATAATAAAAAACTTCTTGCAAGAAGTTTTTATTCTTATCTGAAAGCACACACATTTGTACAACAAGGGTGTTTTTTCTTTCATCATTTTCTTGCAACTTCGATGACCAATTGAGCCCAAATTTTCTCAGGCTTGTTATTTTATGCATATGTTGGGATACACCAAGTGAGAACACTGGTCTTTGACAATTACCAAACGTGTTCAGTGCCTTTAAGTACTCTATCAATTTCTACTCACTGGTCTGCCTCTTCGCCGGCCACGCATTGGTTTGTACTACTCGAGCAGTGGAACGCTCTGCAACCCCGACAGTCGCTGTTTTGTGTGCACGAATGTCCAACAATATCATCGCTGCACTTCGTAAGCTGAAATAAAAAATACCAAGCAGAGAAAAGGGTGGTTAGATAGCCAAACAAACTTGGGCAGCCTTGCTATAGTAACCAAATATCAATAAATATAGGTTTTCCCGGTCATTTTCGGCAGACTAAGCGGCCAATTTTAACGTCGCGTTATTCTACTTCGCGCGAAATTGAAACTTCACTCAAAACAGTTAATTCAGTATCACCATAATGCGTAAGGAATTGTTCTTTTGCGTCATGTTTTCTAAAAAAAGATAACCATTCAATTCAACAATCGACTCGAACAGCATTCAAATTCGCAGCAGCTTTTCGCAGAATTTTCTACAGTTGCGTCCACTCTGCTAAAATTGCATGCCGATGTGGCATGGCTAAAAAGAACGCCTTATAAGTTGAAATGAATGTAAAACTAAATAAATTCGCATGCCTCAAAGTGACATTGAATGACGGTTTCAACTGAAGAGGCAAACTCGCTTTAATGCGAATGCATGACAGTGAAGTGAGGTAGACTGCTTTTTGCCGGAAATGACCGAGAAAACCTGTTGTTTGAACATTCCCAAGTCCCCTTTGTTCACAGTTTTTCTGAAGAATAAACATATCTCAACTTGAATGTCTGTTTTCATTTCAGAAACAAGGAGAAAGGGACTCATTTCGTTTGATAAACTTTCAATAATTATTATTTCTTTCTCCAAAAAGATTTCTTGAATGTAAAGAAATTTAAGACGGAGAAATTTCCTACTAAAACTTCCAGGAAGTGAAATCAGTGGCCAATTGTATAGAGCTGCTGCTTAAACAGAAAATATTGCTTAACAGTTTTCTGCTAAGCAAAACAAAAAAATAAACAAAATAACGCAGGATACCAGTCACAGATGGTACACGTGGTATGGTATTTTGGCTGGTAACCTTATTCTGGTTTGCACAATTTTGTTGTGCTCAGCTACTTCTTTTGCTTAAGCAGCTCTCTGAAATTGGGTCCAGGTTTTTACTCGTTATCCATTCCTCCCATCCCTTTGAGGAGAGGAGCCTTTTGCATCTTTTATTTTAAAGATCAGGGCCCAATTTCATAGAGCTGCTTAAGCAGAAAAAGTTGCTAAGCGCAACAGAATTTTGCTTACTAGAACAAGGTTACCAGCCAAACTACCATGTCACGTGTACAATTTATGACTGGTATCCTGCTCATTTCTGCTTAGCTGAAAATTGTTAAGCGATATTTTCTGCCTAAGCAGCTCTATGAAATTGGGCCCTGATGAGGATGTTCAGATGGTCCACTACAATGTAATGATTGAGTGACGGAAGTGACAACTTACAGGCTCTCTAAAGTCTCCCCACGCCGAGAAAGAGTCGTCGTCCGCATTCTGACTACCGTAATCCCAATCTCCCCACTCCTCTGCCGGGTGCTCGGCCGGCTCATGCACAACCTGCTCCCCGTGCCTCGTCCCACCCATCAGTTCTGAAAACCAGAAGGGCTGCTCAGCCCAAGCGCCTTCCTCGTGGACTCCCTTGTCCATCAGATCCTTCTCAACCCTATCGTGGATGTCCTTCCTCGGCATGATGGACAGTGGCGGGAGGTCCCCGATGTCCATGGCTCGCTCCTGCATCTTGTGTAGACTCTTCCAGACGGGGAAGCTACTCCAGCGTCTCTCCCGGATCGACCGAAGGTTCCTGAGGTTTCGGAGGCTGGAGGTGATAGCGGCACCCCGCATGGCGAGTCTCTCTAAGACGCTCGGCGGGGACCTTCGGCGTTTTTCCTGGCTCTGGCGACATCCCTTTGGCCTCGCCATCGCGCTGGCCATGAGTAGGGCACAAAGGAGATAGGCTACAAACAAACTTTTTGCCATTTTGTTTTGAGGTTTTGTTTGTTTATTGTTTACTGTTTACTATAATCAATGATTATTTGGTATTCTCACATATAACGTTTCAGTCCTCTATCGATGCGATGTGATGGTGTGGTTTCCTGTAATTGAAACAAAAAACAATCAAAAAACAAATAAACAAACAGTTTAGAAAGGTTAGACAGATTTTGTCATTTTTCGAAAGCTCAAACCATCGAGTCATAGGAAGGGAATTCCATCAAAAGAATTTTCATAAAGTCATAATTTTGAAGGAAAAAAGTATATTTTTTTTATTTTTTAGACGTCTGTAACTATTTGGCAGTTGGGAAATATACTACTTGGGACGAATAATAACGCCCTTATGTGTTTATTTTGTACCAATTTTTTCAATGTGCTGGTTCATTCAACCCAGACACGATGAAAGATGAAGAAACGCCTAAGGTTGTGAAAACTATTGTATAGGCTAGGCCTATTGTACTGAACCTGCAGGTGCAGTGACGCCGCTTGGAAATATTCGAGAGGTTTACAATGAAAAGGAAAGGCCGATACAAAATGAACACATCATCTTTTCAAGGTATTGGATTGGCTCCGGGATTTTTGTGTCATCAGGACGATCTGTGATCCTTTAGACGGTGCCGCTTGGTTTATTACCACCCCATCTTTAGAAACGTGACTCAACGAGAAGTAATAGTCCGGTAGGCTGATCTTGCCAGATGATTTCTTGAGGATGTTTTTGAGAGGCGAAGCTTGTGCCTGCATCATTCTCAAGCCGAACTACCCCGGGGCACTCATTGATATTAAGTTCCCTGAAGGGGTGGAGTATCTGGTTATGAACTCACTCAGGGATTGAGTTTGGCTCATCTTGTTGCCTTCAGGCGTACCTTAGGTTATTAAAGGTAATCCTGTTTTATTTTATTTGTTTGCAGATGTGTTATTAACCACACAAGGTGTTCAAGACGGTAGCGTAATCTTCATGGTCTATCCATGTAACACTACACCTGCGGCAGGGTTCAACCTCCTTTAAGTCAAATCAATGTCCTAAATCGAAGCCTGTAGAAAAAAAACACCCCTTTTTTCTTTTGTAATTGTGTTTTTAAAAGTTCACGCCATTCAAATGAAAAAGAATTCACCAACCACAACGACATACAAGTATTGAATGAACCCAGATTTAACCCATTGGTACTATAGGGAAAACAAATAACAAAATACCTCAGGCTCCTTATCGGTACAATATAATTGTACTTCAAGTAAAATTAGATTGTAACTAAAATTAAGCAGAATATTACTATCAAATGGGATCACAATACGTAATACACGTGAGATAGAGCCCTGCGATTCTGTCGAGTTTGTATGCGCCTCTTGATTAAAGGCATCGTACACATTTGGTAATTGTCAAAGACCAGTGTTCTCACTTGGTGTATCCCAACATATGCATAAAATAACAAGCCTGTGATTGGGCTCAAGTGGTCATCGAAGTTGCAAGAAAATGATGAAAGAAAAAACACCCTTGTTGTACAAATTTGTGTGCTTTCAGATAGAATAATAAAAACTTCTTGCAAGAAGTTTTTATTATTTTAGTGAGAAATTACCTCTTTCTCAAAAACTACGTTACTTCAGAGGGAGTCGTTTCACACAATGTTTATACTATCAACAGCTCTCTGTTGCTCGTTACCAAGTCAGTTTTCATGCTAATATATATTTTGAGTAACTACCAAACGTGTACGATGCCTTTAACTTACAGGCTAACTCACATACACTGCAAAAACTGGGGTGTTAAAATTGACACCAGGGGTTTTGTCACATACAGATGCAGAAGAGAGAGTCAAAATTAACATCTTAGGGTGTTAAAATAACACCAATGTAATTGTTATTGCATAAATTTGTGTTATTTCAGCACCATATGGTTTAAATAGTGATTCTTGTTTGGTATCTATTGCGTGACAACACCCAAGGTGTCAATTTTAACACCCCAGATTCTGCAGTGCAGGGATGTCATCGAAAACTGCATATCCCATTCATTCATGTATTTCTCAAATAACCTAGGTCCAATATTATTTCATAAAGCTGCTTATAGGCAGAAAATATTGCATAAAATATTCTGCTGAACAACATAATAAGCAGGATACCAGTCACAGATGCTACATGTAATATGCAAGTTTGGCTTGAAGCCTTTATTCTGGTAAGCGTGGTTTTGTTGTACTTTTGTTGTACTTGTAGCTACATTTTGTGGGACCTGGGGGCCTGTTTGGTGAAATCCACAGTATAAAAAAAATACATACAAGTACAATTATGACATATGCTAATTACATTCACGCATGCGTACATACATTATTGGTTGGCAAATGGCATAGAGTTGTACACTAGGCCAAACGCGTATGTGTCACTCCGCCATCAGCCCCATACAAAAAGGCGCAATGTTCCCTCATTTTGCCAACCAGTAGTGTCAGTGCGCACGTGCGTTGTGCAACTTAAATATTTCATGGGAAAGGTCTCTTAAAATTACACGTTAAGGTTGAAAGTAGGTTAAAAACATGGTAGTCAAGGTAACTCAACGATAACTGCTGAAGCGAGTGAACTTGCTTCTAAAACTGTTCAACTCATCTTTGTTAAAACAAAACGATATATTTCTGGAAAACTTGCTTCATGACTAATTTCAAGTGTTTATTTATTTTACCTCAAATCGTCCATGTCTCGATCACGTCTAATTAGATTTAAAAACGACATCATTGTGTAAGAAGTAGTAAAGTAAAAGAGTAGAAAAAACATTGTACGGATCTGATGAACGTTTCAACGTTGAGAGTCTAAAACACGGACACCGGACCCCCCCTGTAGTCTTCATAGAATTGATTGTGTTGTCCACGGTGTGACATAACAGTACCGCGCTGCTCACCTTTCAGCACGTACCCCCACGTGACGCTGCATTTTCTCGCGGGATTTTCTGTGCTGCCCGGAGAGCCTTTCTGTCTATTTGCAAGACAAGACAAAGCGTCTAATATAAAGTCGCTTTCAATTTCAGATTGACTTAACCGGTGATTAGATTAGGCCGTGGGTTTTGCAATTGTTTTCCTGTTATTTGTCTGGCAGGACGGTGTGACATGAACTCTGTGTTAATACAAAGGGGGTGAATGATCTTTCATTGCTACTATAAAGTTACGAGATTATAGTCAAAACAGTTGGCTTTTGCAGAGTGCATTCATACCACTCCACTAGTATTCAAGATACATCGTAGTATGATGGCACATCATTGTTTTGTGAAAGAATACATTCATTCAAATTCTCTATTGTTCAAGAAACATATCATGAAAAATGGTTCATCGTTGGATTTGGTAGAGTTCATTTTATTCTACCATCTTTTGAGACGTAGTAAAGCAACAAAACTCCATTGTTTTATGGAAGATTGACGGAGCAAAGTATGTTTAGTTTAAAATGTTTAAAGGGATTGTATACCTTTGGTAATTAGAGCCCACTATTTGTTTCAATCCTATATATAGTTGTAGATAATTATATACCATAAAACTAACCTGTGACAATTTCATTTCAAAAGGTGGTAGCGTTTTTGAGATATTGCCGACAATCTATTGTAAAAAATCCAAGCAGGAAGAATAATCTGCAATTGGAATACACAATCTGAGAAACGTTACTGCAGAACGCTTCTCAGATTCAAATGTTTAGGGGAATTTTTTTTTCTCCATAACCGCAGTACTTTGAAGTGAAAAGTTTCTCAAAATGCATCTATCCAAAGCTGATGTACTTCTTACCAAGTAAGTTTTTATTGTCATTAATTTTCAGAGTCATTTACAAATGTATACTGACCCTTTGAACTCGTCAGCAATAAACTGATTATACTTTTTTATCATCTCCCCATGTTTTCTTTTACCATTGCCTGAGGTTACCGTTTGGTACCTACGCGCCTGTGATCCCTGGAGACCCGGCCTCCGGTTCAAATCCCGTCTCGGACCGGACCTTTGCATTTACTATGTAGTTATTTATTTATTTCTGTATTGATTAAAACCCTGGTCTAAAACGGCATTTAAGACCGAGTCAGAGTTTCACGGGAAACATCCAGGGAAATTTGAACAATACAAAATTCAATCGAACAAAAACAAAACTTATTAAATTTCCTGGGTTTTTGGTGTTTAAAGGTATCGTACACGTTTGGTAATGACCCAAAACAAATATTAGCATAAACACTTACTTGATAACAAGCAACGGAGAGCTGTTGATAGTATAAAACATTGTAGGAAACGACTCCCTCTGAAGTAACGTAGTTTTTGAGAAAGAGGTAATTTCTCACTAAAATAATAACAACTTTTTGCAAGAAGTTTTTATTCCCATCTGAAAGCACACAAATTTGTTCAACAAGGGTGTTTTTTCTTTCATCATTTTCTTGCAACTTCGATGACCAATTGAGCTCAAATTTTCACAGGCTTGTTATTTTATGGATATGTTGGGATACACCAAGTGAGAACACTGGTCTTTGACAATCACCAAACGTGTTCAGTGCCTTTAAGGATGTGCCCCATCTCGGGTTTTCATCTATCATCTTTAAGCATGTTGTCAATACCTTCTCTTCACAAGCCCCAAGGCTTCACAGACTGTACCCTGCTTTCAACCGATGTCGTTACCTGAAAGGTAATTTCTCAATTAAATGCAAGACATGTGAAGTTTCACCCTTACCTTTACTACGTCCTCGATCTGTTATATTGCACAAATCAGAACTCAATTGACAAGATGTGTTGATGAAGTCTGGATTGCTGCGATGTATTTCAATGGCAAGACCGAAGCCTTCAATGGACTACAACCAGATCCTAAAAGAGGAATGGTTTTCGACCGTGGCTCATCACCAGTTGTGTCCCCCCGAAAACAACAACCCCTGGATTCGTTGATATCATGTTTAATAATACGTGTTATCGCGAGGATTACAGGCCAAGCAGGAGATACCAGACTCTGGAGAGAGGTGGGGTCGAGATAGCCCCTATCAATCAGTCATTGACAGAAGATAGCCCGTTATCGTTCATCTGAATCATTTTCTTGGAGGTCGAGATTACGGCAACAAAAATTAAAATGTTGTTTCGCTTGAACTGGAGACGGCTCATGATATTGTCAATAACAGAAGATAACAGAATGGGCAGAAGGACAATGCAGAATGGAAACCCCCTGGGCCCAATTTCTGTTATATTGCACAAATCAGAACTCAATTGAACTCAATTTTTTTTCCACAGGACTTGGGAAAGTACTGAGTATACAGTGCTTTACACACATCGGTGTACGGGTAAAACCAAATAACAATATTCTTTATCCCCGATGCAAATTTAACATCTATTAAATTGTCGCGGTCCCCGCTGCTAAAATATAGGATTCGAACTGCCTCTAGCTACCGGGCAATCTCGGTGGTCTAGTTGGTAAGACATCTGCTCTAGATTGGCAAAAGTCGTGGGTTCGAATCCCACCCGAGTAATATGCCTGTGATTTTTTTCACAGGACTTGGGAAAGTACTGAGTATACAGTGCTTTACACACATCGGTGTACGGGTAAAACCAAATAACAATATTCTTTATCCCCGATGCAAATTTAACATCTATTAAATTGTCGCGGTCCCCGCTGCTAAAATATAGGATTCGAACTGCCTCTAGCTACCGGGCAATCTCGGTGGTCTAGTTGGTAAGACATCTGCTCTAGATTGGCAAAAGTCGTGGGTTCGAATCCCACCCGAGTAATATGCCTGTGATTTTTTTTCACAGGACTTGGGAAAGTACTGAGTATACAGTGCTTTACACACATCGGTGTACGGGTAAAACCAAATAACAATATTCATAGAGCTGCTTAAGCAGACTATTTTGCTAATAAATGTTGTGCTTAGCAAAAATTAGCAGGATACCAGTCCAAAATTCTGCACGTGACATGGTATTTTGGCTGGTAACCTTATTCAGGTAAGCATATTTTTTTGCTGTGCTTAGCAACTTTTTTGTTTGAGCGGCTCTATGTATTGGGCCCTGGTCTGTCATTGATTCAAGAGCAAACCCACAAGAGCTTAACTCCGAGTTAAACAACTACTCTGCAAAACCCATGGTTTTAAAATTGACACCATGGGTGTTGTCACATATTACCAAAGAGAGAATCAACATTTTGGCAGAAACTAGTGTTATTTTTAACACCCTATGGTGTAAAGTTTGATTCTTTTTTGGTTTCTTTATGTGTAAATGTTAACACCCCAGTTTTTGCAGTGTAGTTTAAAACCTCTTCACCGCACTGTAATTCCTTTATTTATGTTCAGCTGATTGCGTTGGTTTACATAGTGCCATGCACTTTTGAGGGTTCCCTGGTTTCATTGATTTAACTTTAAGTTTAGACTTTATAAAACTGAGTAAAACAATCAGTTTTGATCTGGCGAGACCAAAACTCGATGTTTGTATACAGTGAAAACAATCCCCCACAACTTTCTCTTTCTCTTTGACAGTAACCAATATTGTCTATGTGCTTTCATACAACACAGTAAAACAAAAATAGAAAAAAAACCCCGCCCACCTCCTACCCAAAAAGTTTAAAAAAACTTATCAATATTTTTGTTGCTTAGCAGAAATCGGACACCAAACCGAATTACGGTAGTTATGAATGGTTACTTCCTAATTTTTACCTCATAACATACTAAGCAGGCTTTGTATGAAAAGGTTTACGTACAGTTTCTTGCCCAACAAACAGTTACTGATTTATAAGATTCAGTTTGGCAATCCTGCAGTCTAGCCGCTCTCCCATTGATTTGGTAAAAGCTCGGGAAATTGAAATGTAATTGAATAATACAAAAAAGCTGTACAAAACCCTATTATCCCTTCGGCTTTTCCATTGAGCAATTTTGCCCTAGACAATGCAATTAAGTTGAAATCATCAAACTGAATTTGCCGATATTCCGGCAGTATGATTTCAGATGTAAGCATAGATGAGCCGTTCAAGCCCCCTGGTTGTCTAGGGAAATCAGAGACGTGTATTGTGTTGCATGTTCAAACACTAATTCAATTGAGTTATTGAACACTGTGAATTTACCGGAAGGGTTTGGAGCGTTGGGGGGGGGGGGGGTGTATGAGGGAAGGACTGGTATGAGCGAGGAGGGTATGGGTTTGAAAAGTTTGGATGGGGATGGAGGGCCCTCGAGGGTGGGTTGGGAGTATGGGTGTAGAGGGTATGGGTCGGGAGGGTATGGGTGGGGAGGGTATGGATGATGAGGGTATGGGTGGGGAGGGTATGGATGATGAGGGTATGGGTGGGCAGGGTATGGGTGGGGAGGGTATGGATTGGAGGGTATGGATTATTGGAGTTTAGGTTGGGGTATGGGCGGGTATGGGTGGAGTTGGGCTGTGGTATGGGTTAGGGTATGGATTGTGGGTATGGCATGGGGTATGGGTTGGGGTATGGGTTGTTAGTATGGGTTTTGGTATGGGTTATGGTATGGGTTGTGGGTATGGGTTGTGGGTATGGGGTGGGGTATGGGTTGGTGGTATGGGTTGGGAGAGTATGGGTAAAGGGAGGGTTTGGGCGAGATGGGTGTGTGTTTGTTAGGTTTAGGGCGTTTCTTGATGTTAGAACTACTTGAAAGCCAAACGTCCATCCATTGCCAAACGTTTTATGGATCATTTAACAGATTATATAAAGCCGTTTATTTTGTTATTAATATTGTCTGTGCCCCTCTGCCCTGGTTCTTCAATGTGTGTAGACATTAGTAAATTATTCACCATGAAAGTGTTTATCACAGGCCTAGTCATTTCCGCTAAATAAACACATAAATTACCCTTTATAGATGTCAGATAAACTGATTTTTCTGTCCCTCCCCTTCTCGGTTTGAAAGATATATGGACCATCTGATATTATTACACAAATACTAATAAAATAATGTGCGTATTATTCAAGATGCAATTACATATACTGTTCTGCCAAATGCCCCTGATATGTCTTTTTCTTGACGAATCGAGGAACTGAATTGAAAAAAAAAAGTCTCAACAAATTGAATTCATAAGAAGATTTCATAAAGATGACGAAGATGGACCTGATTATAAAGTTTCTTTAAAAGCATTTTTAATAACCCTTCGTGTAATCGAGAACTAAGTATCGAGGGAGTGTTTGAAAATACACTGCATTAAAATATAATCACGCACGGAGCCTCAATGAATTTAAAATGTAAACCCACAACTTTTTCTGTAAATTCAAAGATTTGAAGGTCATGGCTTTTATAGATTGTTGAAAAATGGTCCAATATTGTGCTCCCTGGAGTTGTTGACTTTCAACCTGGGACATTTTAGGTGCACGAGCCCCATCCAAGTAGCCACATTTTACTAGCCAGTTTACTCGTCCATGAGTGTGTTCATCTTTGGAACGAGCTTAGCTCAAAACTTCAACGAGTAACCCACTAAAGATTGAAAAGACAAAAACGAAGTTTAGCTGTCAGCAAATCTGATTTGATTTTCAAGAGGCTGATAGACTTTAAAAATATATATTTGTTTTAGTATTTTTGAATATTTAGCGTTTCTGCTTCAGCTAGTATATACCGGTACTATACTCAACGCCCTGCTGGACTATCTCGGTACTTACGCGCGTTGGTTGATAAGGTTAGCTTATGTGGTGCACCCATGAAGCAGAGCTGTATAGTGCCCTCAGCGGCGCTCGGTGTTTGGTAAATTGCCAATTATATATATTTTTGTCTCGTAAGATGGATCCAGTTTCAACCACCTTTCCAGCAGCGGCTTCATCTTCAGGGGATATGTCCACTTTCGATATTGATGGTGTATGAATGCTCTCCACTGTCATGCCAGGAAAATGCTAACAGGGTCACACAGGTCTATACTCTGCATGTTCATCATGCAAGCACTTCTGCAGTTACAACATCACCATTTTGTCATCTCAACCCTTTTTTACGGGAATCCGGCCAACCATGCGCCATTTTAGCCGGAAGTCCTCTTCGGGGGAAATAAATGGGCGTGGCTTTGTATCAGCGAAGGAGAGGTGAACGGAAATGATCTTGATTAATAATTTGTTATTTTTGTAAATGTGCTGAATTTTAAAGGTGTATGGCCATGAAAACTATGCCCTTTAAAGAAGGCAAATTTGAAACGATTTAAACCACAGGTTGGCTATGTGACATCTTGACTTGCCTTGTTTGTGGACCGCGGTGCGAGTCACGCCACGGACCAGACACCCCAGGTGAATTTATAGGTTTCCAGTCCCTCGTACCTGATTAAGTGGGTTTTCCTCATTCGGGGATATTCCTCCCATAAATGAAAAGTATACATTTCGTCTACGTATTTTCAGGGTATTAGTTGCATGTGGGTGCCGTTTCTTGTTTCATCATAGCAGAAAAACTTGAAAAAAAACTAAAGTAAAGAAAAAAGCCACCCCTAAAAATACTGATGTGCATTAGGCCTGTATTTAAAAAAATGACGATCTTAAACTTGTTAAGAGGAAGAATTGCCAGATCAGAAAATAGAGGCAAAGCGCTTTACAAGGTAAAATCATGATTCAAACTTAGACGAGAAGATTGAAGAAAGGTATTCGGGTCACGTGATCAGTGCGTGACATCCACACGATAATGCGCAGTATACCTGCGCTATTTAACAATCGGTCATGTTCAGAACCCGCAGTACATGGTGATCAATGATACTGATAACATTCTGGTGCATTTTTGTTTTTAGTAGAGGTTTTTGTGTGTGTTTTAACCACGTGTTTATTTATCATTACCTGTGTGGTCAAATCCACGTTCTCGGCGTTCAATATCAGGGAGAAATTTCATGGCTGCAGTGCTTACCGCAGAATTCTGCGCTTACGTCCCATGGAATTATGTGCTTTCCAGGGGTTCGGTAAGCGCAGAAATCCGTGGTAAGCAGAGCCATGAAATTTGACCCAGCACGACTGCGCACTACCGGCGGTTTTGAAGTTTGCATCGAGGACATACTTGAAATTTCTTTAAGGCAAGCATGACAGCAAAGTAGATATACACATGATGTTACCGCAAGCCAAATGATACCCCACCACGCAATGCCTCAAATCATATATAAGCATGACGTTATTTATAAAAAATAGCATTCTGTCATTCAAAATAATTTGAAGATGTAATGTATTTAAAATGCAGATCAATGTTGACATATAATGAACAGGGCAGAAAATTATGCTAAGCAAATTTCTTTGCTAGGCAAGAAATGAGTAGGGTACAAGTCACATAAATGGTAACTGGTATTTTGGCTGCTAATCTATTTACTTACCATCTTTATAACAAGTAGGTTTTGGAATAAAACAATACTACACAATTTGTTTTCGGGGTCACCCAAAATATTACCCTACCTTTCAAAAGTCTCAATGCGCAGCCGAGACGTTTACGGTAAAAAAAATGTTTCCAATGATATCTATGGTCTGTAAGAAAAACAACTGCAGGCAAATTTAAATCAGATTTGCTGCAGCCCGTAAAGGATTATCTTGTTTTTTTTAAGTATAGGAATCTGTCAGCTAACCACAATTACGTTATTTGTCGCTCGCTCACAAATAAGTACATTTTCGATTGGAAAACTTTGGCAAAATCTTCAAAAATACGACGGGATATCGGTGTGTTTGTTTGAGGAAATTGCACTGTTTCCCCAGGGGTTCGTGCAGTGTGTACTTTTAACCGTTTGCTTACGATTTTCGGAAATTTGTTGATTTTGTTTTCAAACGTTCGTTGAGACTCGTTTAGGTAAACTTTAGATTTAGAACGAATAATTGACGTCTTGGTAGGTTTGGTTGTTTTCCATTTTTCGATGTTTTTGTATTTTTTTCTCGTTCTGTGTGAAGAGAACCAATCAACTAAATTTGATCAACAATAAATCTTTGTCATATTTTCCGATTCAAACATAAATATTCATTGCTATTTTGTTTTAATTCTATGCTAATTGATTTGGGTATCATTTGGGAAAACAGGTAAAGATTGGATCCAACTTCAAAATATATAATTATAGAATCAACTGAATGACTTAATGCAGAAACTGAATGCGTCAAACATGCAAAGATGACATTTTGTAATGTTGAAACCGCAGTGACTACGTCAGAATTCTTCATTCTGAAATAAGTCAATACATATTGAAATAGATAAATACATTCATAATCAAGACGCCTTTAATACTTTTAAAACTAATTACCGGTACTCTCTAAAATTACAATCGTTTGTGGAAAAAAGAAGAAGAAAACAATTCATAGAAACAAAATGTGACCGGATGGATGGATCACGTGGGTTTCCCCTCACGTGGTTTTCCTCCCACATCTGAAACCAAACTTCTTACAACAAGTTTGTTGACCATTTTGGAACACCTTGCAAAATGAAACTATTTCGACTCCGTCATATAAAACCATTTCAAAACATGTATGTTTATGTCTTTAAGATATCAATGCAACTCGCAAACTCGCATTAAATTACCATAGTGCAGCAGTTTATTGTTTTCTTACGACGGGTAAGCTTCTTTCTCGATATTTACAAGTAAGTACCAACAAGATTAATTGTTTTATTGTATTGGATGTACGAAATTTGTGGCCTTTTTGCTCCTTAAAGGATTGGGGTCATAGATTGGTTTTCGTCGACGTAATGCTGATTTATAGGCCAACTTGTCATAAAAAATACAATATAAGTCACATGTGAAAGTTTCAGCTGAATACACTGACTACTTGTTGAGAAAAAAGCAAACTGTCAGCAAACAAGAACGTCGAACGTTTAGCGAGGTGACGCGGGTACCAGCCGCATCTCCGGCCGCAGCATTCATAAACGGACACCACGGAAATTTGAATCACCCAAACAGGCCCTGAGGTGAGTTTTGGAGATTCCTAGATTTATTGATTTCTAATCAACGGGGTCATTTCAGACGAAATAATTTCGCAGGATGCTTACCACCATTACCATCTTTATAACAAGTGAACTTTCGGATAGAAATTAAACAATATCTTTTTCTCGGGGTCATTCCCAAAGATATGACCCTACCTTTAATGATTTGAAACCCACATCAATCAATCAATCAATCAATCAATCAATCAATCAATCAATCAATCAATCAATCAATGCATTGACATCAATCGCTCGGTGACACATTTTCATCTAGAAATGGTACTATCTACCGCGAAACTGTGAAAATGACGCTACCTTTAAGGGTCTGTATAACATTAATGGCAATAAAAACTTACTTGGTAAGAAGTACAGCAGCTTCTAATAGTATAGAGCATTTTGAGAAACATTTCACATTGAAGTAAAGATATCAGTTTTTATCCAAACAAATTTGAATCTGAGAAGCGTTTCTGTCGGAAACGTTTCTCAGATTATGTATTTCAATTGCAGATTATTCTTCCTGCGTGGACATAACCGCTCCAGATTTTCAGCAATATCTCAAAAACGCTACCACCTTTTGAAATGAAATTTTTACAGGTTAGTTTTATGGTATCTACAACTATATAGGATTGAAACAAACAGTGGGTTCAATTTAACAAACGTATACAATCCCTTTAGAGGAAATGTAATTTCAGGTATATTTTTTATTGTATTCATTGTGTGTATAAATACTGTTCTTTTATTGTATTGTATGTTAAGATATCTATACTTTTTGTATGATGTTTTGAGACCAATATTTTAAATTCCTGTGATTGTTTTTTAATCATTGGCTGAATAAACCATTATATTCGATTCTATTCTATTCTAATCTGGTCTTTGACAATCATTGTCCATGTGCTTAACCCTTTAAGTCCGCCATAACCGCAATTCTTATAGATTATTCCAATGAAGTCAAATATTATTCAGTCGGATGATTTGTCATGGATTATTCATTATCTAGCTATTTCCGGTCTCTAATAATTACTCAAGAGACATGGGCAGCACTTGGATCTTTATATGAACAGATTTTGGTCAAAAGTGTTAATGTACCATGCGGAAATGATGATTTATTTCAGAATAGAATATTTTTTGTAATAAAATTACGAACAAGTGGCATGGAGATCCGATCCCCACCAGCAAAAGTAAGTCTACCAATTTTGCAAATAAATAGCCAATGCTGTACCCTATCTTGACTCAATAGCCAATGCTTATCTTGACTCAATAGCCAATGCTGTACCCTATCTTGACTCAATAGCCAATGCTGTACTCTATCTTGACTCAATAGCCAATGCTGTACCCTATCTTGACTCAATAGCCAATGCTGTACCCTATCTTGACTCAATAGCCAATGCTGTACTCTATCTTGACTCACTAGCCAATGCTGTACCCTATCTTGACTCAATAGCCAATGCTGTACCCTATCTTGACTCACTAGCCAATGCTGTACCCTATCTTGACTCAATAGCCAATGCTGTATACTTGACTCAATAGCCAATGCTGTACCCTATCTTGACACAATAGCCAATGCTGTACTCTATCTTGACCCAATAGCCAATGCTGTACCCTATCTTGACTCAATAACCAATGCTGTACCCTATCTTGACTCAATAGCCAATGCTGTACCCTATCTTGACTCAATAGCCAATGCTGTACCCTATCTTGACTCAATAGCCAATGCTGTACCCTATCTTGACTCAATAGCTAATGCTGTACCCTATCTTGACTCAATAGCCAATGCTGTACCCTATCTTGACTCAATAGCCAATGGTGTACCCTATCTTGACCCAATAGCCAATGCTGTACCCTATCTTGACTCAATAGCCAATGCCTATCTTGACTCAATAGCCAATGCTGTACCCTATCTTGACTCAATAGCCAATGCTGTACTCTATCTTGACTCAATAGCCAATGCTGTACCCTATCTTGACTCAATAGCCAATGCTGTACCCTATCTTGACTCAATAGCCAATGCTGTACTCTATCTTGACTCAATAGCCAATGCTGTACCCTATCTTGACTCAATAGCCAATGCTGTACCCTATCTTGACTCAATAGCCAATGCTGTATACTTGACTCAATAGCCAATGCTGTACCCTATCTTGACACAATTGCCAATGCTGTACTCTATCTTGACCCAATAGCCAATGCTGTACCCTATCTTGACTCAATAACCAATGCTGTACCCTATCTTGACTCAATAGCCAATGCTGTACCCTATCTTGACTCAATAGCCAATGCTGTACCCTATCTTGACTCAATAGCCAATGCTGTACCCTATCTTGACTAAATAGCCAATGGTGTACCCTATCTTGACCCAATAGCCAATGCTGTACTCTATCTTGACTCAATAGCCAATGCTGTACCCTATCTTGACTCAATAGCCAATGCTGTACCCTATCTTGACTCAATAGCCAATGCTGTACCCTATCTTGACTCAATAGCCAATGCTGTACCCTATCTTGACTAAATAGCCAATGGTGTACCCTATCTTGACCCAATAGCCAATGCTGTACTCTATCTTGACTCAATAGCCAATGCTGTACCCTATCTTGACTCAATAGCCAATGCTGTACCCTATCTTGACTCAATAGCCAATGCTGTACCCTATCTTGACTCAATAGCCAATGCTGTACCCTATCTTGACTCAATAGCCAATGCTGTACCCTATCTTGACTCAATATCCAATGCTGTACCCTATCTTGACTCAATAGCCAATGCTGTACCCTATCTTGACTCAATAGCCAATGCTGTACCCTATCTTGACTAAATAGCCAATGGTGTACCCTATCTTGACCCAATAGCCAATGCTGTACTCTATCTTGACTCAATAGCCAATGCTGTACCCTATCTTGACTCAATAGCCAATGCTGTACCCTATCTTGACTCAATAGCCAATGCTGTACCCTATCTTGACTCAATAGCCAATGCTGTACCCTATCTTGACTCAATAATAATAATAGTGGCTTCTTATATAGCGCACATATCCGTCACTCAGTGACGCTCAAGGCGCTTTTAACGTTCATTATGTTCCTGCAAGGTATTGTGGAGCTACGTTTTGAAGTATGAGACCAAGTCCTTTACATAGCTTGACCATGTAATGCTGTACAATATCTGTGACTCAATAGCCAATGCTGTACCCTATCTTGACTCAGGAATAGCCAATGCTGTACCCTATCTTGACGATAAGTGCACTGGGTTCTTTTACGTGCATTACTCAATAGCCAATGCTGTACCTACGGCTTAACGTCCCATCCGAAGGACGAAGCATGTGGTTAAGTGTCTTGCTTAGGGACACAAGTGTCACGGCTGGGATTCGAACCCACACTCTGCTGATCAGAAACACCAGAGCTTGAGTTCGGTGTTCTTATCCGCTCGGCCACGACACGCCACAAATAGCCAATGCTGTACCCTATCTTGACTCAATATCCAATGCTGTACCCTGTCTTGACTCAATAGCCAATGCTGTACCCTATCTTGACTCATTAGCCAATGCTGTACTATATCTTTACTCAATAGCCAATGCTGTACCATATCTTGACTCAAACAAAGTAAGCCCTTCACGCAGATTAAGTGATTTGAAAACATCACCAATGTTGTTTCGTTTACAATTTCATTCAACACGTGTAGCAACAAAATAAGCCAGCGCCACCATAGCTGCAACTTTCTTGATTCAAAGGATAAAGCATAGTGCCCAGTGGCATAACTAGACATCTTCATTTCGAAGGGGGGGGGGCAGGCGGGGAGGGGGCTGTATCCATGCCGTGTGTTCAGATTAGGCGTTAGGTTGTGTTTAAAGGGTCTGTATGTTTGGTAATTGGAACCCACTGTTTGTTTCAATCCTATATAGTTGTAGATAGACTAAATACCATAAAACTAACATGTGAAAATTCATTTCAAAAGGTGGTAGCGCTTTTGAGATATTGTAAAAAATCCACGCACAGGAAAAATAATTTACAATTGGAATACACAATCTGCTGAGAAACGTTACCGTACTGCAGTAACGCTTCTCAGATTCAAATTTGTGGGGATAGAAAGTGATATGTTTTTCCATAACCGCAGTACTTCGAAGTGAAAAGTTTCTCAAAATGCATTATACTATCCGAAGCTGCTGTACTTCTTACCAAGTAAGTTTTTATAACCATTAATTTTCAGAGTCATTACCAAACGTATACAGACCCTTTAACTTATGCTATGGTAAAGTATTTATAATGTTCATTTCCTTTAACTCAAATACATAAATGCTGGGGGTCTATACCCCACAAGCTTTCTTTTAGTAGACCTCAACCACTTGGGCCCATTCCATATTGTTTAATCAAAGTAACGTACACTGCAGATACTGTGGTGTTAGAATTGACACCATGGGTGTTGTCACATATAGATACCGAAAAAAAGAATCAAAATTTACACCATAGGGTGTTAAAACAACACTAATATCCTCCTACACGATTATATAGGTGTTATTTTAAAACCCTGTGATGATAATTTTATTCGCTTTTGGGTATATATATGTGAAAACACCCATGGTGTCAATGTTAGCACCCCAATGTTTGAAGTGTAATAGTTTGTCATAGCAAACTGATTGAGTGGAAAATAAACTAAACTGAACACAGACCTAAATTCCAGTTATACAAACATTTAAAGGTATCGTACACGTTTGGTAATGACTCAAAACAAATATTAGCATAAAAACTTACTTGGTAACAAGCAACGGAGAGCTGTTGATAGTACAACACATTGTGAGAAACGACTCCCTCTGAAGTAACGTAGTTTTGGAGAAAGAGGTAATTTTTCACAAAAATAATAAAAACGTCTTGCAAGAAGTTTTTATTCCCATCTGAAAGCACATAATTGTACAACAAGGGTGTTTTTTCTTTCATCATTTTCTTGCAACTTCGATGACCAATTGAGCCCAAATTTTCACAGGCTTGTTATTTTATGCATATGTTGGGATACACCAAGTGAGAACACTGGTCTTTGACAATTACCAAACGTGTACAGTGCCTTTAACCATTCTTCCACTCTTAAAGAAAGTCACTATTACGAACAGTGAGGGAGGTCACTACGAACAGAAAATCAATTTTAATTAAAATGCTAATGCCCGCAAGAAAAGATGTTTCAAAGTCGACGTACTCAAAAGACGTTTTCCAGAATTCAGTAATTGAAAATGCCATACACATGAGCCGCTTCGCCCTCGTGGAATTTCATCCAGAAAACAAGTGCTAGCAAAATCTTGATTGGCATCTACAATAAACTATGAAATTTATATGGCATTTTACCTCGTCAAATATGTAATTTATCCGTCTACATTCCTTTCTTGTGATAATTAGATAAAATGTCACTTTATTGAGTGACACGAAGCCTAGTTGATAGAGACATTGAGAAATGTGTAATTCTTGTTGCCACCATCTAATTAGACAGGGGATAAAATGACTTACAGTGCAGTATGAAAGTGATACACCTTTTACTGAGTTAAAAATGTCATCTTGGTATTTGTTTTTATTATACACTATTTTGGTCATTCCAAACGACATAGAGAAAAACCAATATAAAAAAAGTAAAAAAATAATTGTCGGAATTTTAAACGGAATCAACAATCTTCTTCTGAACATTTTGTAATTAAAATGATTACTCGCATATCTCTGTTTCAAAAGAGAACTACAAAATTGCAAAACTGTAAAATCAAAAAACACTTTTCCTTTATGCACTTGTTTTCATAATATTTTAATGTATCTTGAAAATAATTGAGGATTTTAGCTAATCCTCAAATACTGATCACCATGTTGAGCGATTTCAACACAGCCACTTAAATAGGACCAACCCTTCCAGCTTTCTCTTATAGACGTTTCATATACACAGTGCCGTTGATTTTAAGATAAAAATGACGGCAGCTGACAGGCTGTCGTTAAATGCCGGTTATTGACGGTGACATTTAGGTCGTTCAGAAAATAAAAACAAAACAACGAACAAAACAAACTACCTTTTTTTTAAACGAGGAAATATCTCAGAAAACGGATTACAAACGGTCCATTTTCCCCAATCAATCAACGAACGGTGTAATTAAAACAACTTTCACTGACACTTTACATGTATATGCAAATGTCCTTTGGGTCCTATAAAGGTCATATAAAGGGTCTGTATACGTTTGGTAATGACTCTGACATTTAATGGCAATAAAAACTTACTTGGTAAAGTGTACAGCAGCTTTGGATAGTAAAATGCATTTTGAGAAACTTTTCATTTCGAAGTACTGCGGTTATGGAAAAAGATATAACTTTGTGTTCCAAAAAATTGAATCTGAGAAGCGTTACTAACAGTAACGTTTCTCAGATTGTGTATTCAAATTGCAGATTATTTTTCCTGCGAGGACATAACCGCTCCAGATTTTCGGCAATATCTCAAAAACGCTACCATCTTTTGATATGAAATCTTCACAAGTTAATTTTATGGTATATATATACAACTGTATAGGATTGAACCAAACAGTGGGTTCCAATTATCAAACATACAGACCCTTTAAACACAACCTAACGCCTAATCTAATCACATGGTATGGATACAGTTTTTATGCCAACTGTCTTCGCTCTTTCAATGGCGTAATCAGTGATGGTGGGGGCGGGGGTGGAAGCCCCCTGCTCAGACCCTTCCCCCTACCTGGATTCAAATTACCAAACGTATACTATCCCTAAGGGAAAATGCATCGTCTTTCGGTGAATCCTCGCCTACTCGCTGATGAGGTGACTTGACAGAAACATTGTCATGGGGTTAATAAGCACTTCACGCGTTCTTTTTTGCGTGGGATTTCGCGCTTTGAGACCCCAGTCTAAACGCAATAACAGCAGAGTGCGCACACCTTCAACTTTTCAAGTTTGCATGACATTTCCGTTCGCGTTTTGCAAAACGCGAGGTTTGCAAACAAAATGCAACAGATTAACTCGTACCAATGAAAACATCTCACAAACCTTTAGCAAATTTTGAAATATAAACTGTGATCTCGTGTTTTATTAAAGTAGAACTTCAGAAGATTACGGATTTAATGTTATCACTCTGCCTCCACGGTGGAGCTCAGTCCAAAGTCAAGGCTTAAAGACAGTGGACACTATTGGTAATTGTCAAAGACCAGTCTTCTCACTTGGTGTATCTCAACACATGCATAAAATAACAAGCCTGTGAAAATTTGAGCTAAATTGGTCATCGAGGTTGCGAGATAACAATGAAAGAAAAAAACAACCTTGTCACACGGAGTTCTGTGCTTTCAGATGCAAGTTGATTTCGAGACCTCATCTAATTTTGAGGTCTCGAAATCAAATTCGTGGAAAATTACTTCTTTCTCGAAAACTACTCCACTTCAGAGGGAGCCGTTTCTCACAATGTTTCATCACCAAGATGATATAAATAGAAGAAGAAAAAGAAAAACGAAAACACAAAACTAGAAACGCCTTTAACTGTTCTGTAACTTTACCTCACCGTCTTCTGTTCGAGATCACATAAGTGCTCCAATTAATGTTAAATCTCCATGAGGACAAGAACATCTGAAAGTCTACCTCCACATAATACAACGTGAACTAACACTAAAGTGCTATATCCTCACGAGGACATGAACTTGTGAAAAATCTATACCCATGTCATAGAACAGGAAGTTACAGATCACTAAAGTGCTTTAATTCTATCCTCATGAGGACATGAACTTCTAAAAATCTACCTCCAAATAAAAATAAAACGGGAAGTTACAGATCACTAAAGTATCATAATTGTATCTCCTCCGCGAGAGGACATGATCTTCTGAAAATCTACCTCCACATCAATAGAACAGGAAGTTATGTTCTTACCTGGCTATCCGGTCTTAATACACCAGCATCCCCACAGCAGCATCCAGCCAGTACACAGACTTCACTGCCTCTCTCTCTATAAAACCGTCCGTCCCCACGTCACGGATGCACACTCGATAATCCCTGTCTTGATCTCTCAATAGTCACCGGTGAGCAGCTCATCTCTCTGTGTCTGCTGAGAGCGAATGATGCCCTCCTCCCTCGACGCGAGTGTTTTTATCGTCCTGGCGAGCCCTCCTGCTTGCTCGGAGCCATAGAGAAAGGACCACGGCTCCGAGGTACCCCCCCCCCCGTGTTTGTTATTATTACGTGGAGGATAATCATCACTGGGCCAGGGTGTCACGACCACCTATTCATCACCCATGTTGTGTGTGTAGTCAGGAAATGTTGTTAAAGGGATCAGCACTTTCATACTTTTATCAAAATCAAAACACATTCAAAGAAACTTCACTTTCTGCCTATTTTTTCAAAACAGTGACAACATTTTTGTTCTTGGTTTATATATTATTTTTTGTAGGCCTATGTATAAATGATTTTTTTTTATCTACAACGATCACTTCTAAAGCTGTTAAACATTATGATACTTTGAGTTAAAATTAACAATCAATTATACAAAACAGAATGTAAACAAACAAAAACAAAACTTGCATTGTAAGAACAACAAATTAAAAATAAACGTAATTTGCAGCAATCAAGGCAGCTCTTTTATGTACGTTCAATTCAATTCAACATTCATGATTTCTCAAACTAAAGGTGAAAAAACTTTGATTTTTTTTAAAACATTCATCGTCTTAAAAAAAAGAAATTTTTTTTAATGACAAATATAGTTCGAGTCATTACCGAAACTGCTTGGTCCCTTTTGAAGAATCACCGTCTTAAGAGTTAAAATGCCCGTAATACCAGTATGTCTACCCTGAGAACGGTTTACATGGACACCAGTGAGAAATATTTCCCTCTGAAAACCAGCCATGTGTGAGAATATTGCCGGAACTGTTCGATCTCATACCAATTTTCTTGATCGAAATAAGGACATAATTCTCGTGCACACGCCCCCCCCGACAAAACAAATTTCGCTTGTGTTTAAAGAGGAAGGGAAATGTCAAACTCAATTGTGTGATGCACTCATTGTCCAATAGATAGAGTCCTCATTTGAGTGGGGAAAGAATTATAAGTCACTAACCTCAGGTTAAAATGGTGTAAATTGCCATTGTATTCGATACCCTTCCAGTGCAAAATGTGTCAACATTTAAAACATCCGATGATATTCTGAAAAAAATGGGTTTGTACAAGACTTGAGATGAGACATAGCATGAACACGAAAATTAATTTGGTTGTTTATGTTCGAACGCATCAAAGAGTGTTTTTTTTAAAGAAGCAAAGTAAAACTATACCAGAGATCGAACGCACCCACAATGTTCAAGAAAAGAGGTTTTACAGCTGACGTCACTATAGCCCCGCCTACCGCAACGGCAGCCATCTTGCCGGTCAGGGTTAGGATCTTGCCACTGGTCATTGACCGGCAATATGGCGTCTCAAACACAGAGTCACGTCATAACATCACGTGACTGTAAAACATCTATGTGGAGTGAGAAATAATAGGGCCGATAGGTCAAGCTTTAAAAACTTTAGAGGCGTCATGTAAAGTTCTTCGGGGGGGGGGGGGGGTAGGAGGGACGAAGGAGCAGGGTCAGGAAAAGTGTATAGTGTATATGGAAAAGAGGTTGATATGGAGGTGGGGGTAATACAAGAAAGGGGGGGGGGTAGAAACATATAATGTCGTATGGTAAATAGTATACAAATATTGGATGCATGGGAGTGCTTTGCCGCACAATCACTCGGTGAAATCTGGCTTTCGTATTTCACTCGGTGAATGCACGTATAGGAGATTGATTCATTATTTGTTTTATTTTGTACAACTTCTGCAGCTTGTAAGTAGGCCTTTGGAGAATTTCTATTTTCAGCTGGTTGATTTTGTGATGTGTGCATTGAAAGCATGGAGGACGGGACTGAATTATTAATCTTCGAAAAAAAAAGACTTAGCACCTGTATTTTTTCCCGCGTGAATGCGATCTGTACATAGATCCGAACCGAGAAAAGCTTTGAGTTGTTTCAAATAGCCGTTACCGTTAATGACAATTTGTGGCACTATTCAGATATGTTTTTAGACACGTGGTTGGAAAAAGACGATAGAGCATCGTTTCTCTAATAAGACTTAGGGCATTTTCTCGCAGGAAGTGGGAGAGTCTATAATTTTGTGTTTTTTTTGCTCTGGGTTTGTTGCTCTGTGATTTCCACTTAATACGTAAGTTTCCCACGCGGACCAGAGGGCTTTTCGGGCCTTTGATTTAGGTGCATGCGGATTGTTTTCCAGCATCGGTGAAGGGGGCGAACGAAGAGGTTTTTTTTTTTAAATTTGTTTTAGATGGCGTTTTTTGTGGGTGTTTGTCGCCTTCTCCTTCGTGCAACGGCAAGGCCAACGTCGGGGAGAGTGAACAGGAGTGCAAATTGTACATACATATAATTATATAACTATAATGGTCATCCCAAAATATATTTAAATTGAACATGATTTTGATGGTCGCGGGGGAGGGGGGGGGGTGGGGGCGCCCATGTTAACGGGATTCTCTTTAACTAATTAGTTTACAGAGAATAGACCCCAAGCATTATCGGTTCCTGCAAACACGACTTGTTATCAATCATACTTCACGAATACCCGAAAGACGAGGCTCAGTCCTTCTCTTAGTTGACGAAGCCCCAGGGGGACATACTCGTCCCTGGACCCGGCTGCAGTCTTCACACCCACACAGCGGAGGGGTTCAGTATGACGGGCTGGGATGGAGTGGGGGCATGTTGTGGGTGTACCCAACGTCTCGACGAGCACTTTGGTTGCGTAAACTCAGTCTAGTTCTTGAACGTGTATGACCTATAAGGAGGTGTTTTAATTTGAATAAAGGTGTGTTAAAGGGTCTGTATACGTTTGGTAACGACTCTTTAATGGCAATAAAAACTTACTTGGTAAGAAGTACAGCAGCTTTGGATAGTATGGTGCATTTTGAGAAACTTTTCACTTCGAAGTACTGCGGTTATGGAAAAAGATATCACTTTTTATCCCCACAAATTTGAATCTGAGAAACGTTACTGTCAGTAACGTTTCTGAGATTGTGTATTCCGCAGATTAATCTTTCTGCGTGGATATAACCGCTCGAGATTTTCGGCAATATCTCAAAATCGCTACCACAGTTTGAAATGGAATTTTCACAGGTTGGTTTTATGGTATATATCTACAAGATAGGATTAAAACAAACAGTGGGTTCCAATTACCAAACGTATACAATCCCTTTAAAGGGAACATGCATCATTGGTTTTTGAAAGAGCATTTATTCCCGTCATCTAGTTTCCAGTACACACGCCATACGACAAACTAATGTAACCTGGGTTTCGCGCACGTTCATTATGTGTACTTTTTATTTTGATTGCTGCGATCGAAATAACCGGTGTTTTTAAAGGTCTTTAAATGTTGTTTTCCCTTGACTTTGACAATATTTCAAATCGACGCCGATCAAAATTTCTCTTTAATTATCAAATCTGTACTTTGTGTTTAATAATTATTTCGAGATTTCAATTTTTCCTCTCTCGAATCGTCCACATTCTGTACAAATTCATAACATGACTATGATGATTATGTTTCGTGAAAGAGATAGACATGCCCAACCATTTTGTACTAAAAGGTGATCCATTATTTTAAATCATTTCACCCATTTAACCTGATGTCATCACCTACGGTAAATCTTGGTTGCGCTGTTTTAGGAGACACCTTCCCTGTGTATTTATAGTGTATATTGAATGTTTATGAGTCCAATACGGTGAGAATTATTTTCGTGAGTCGAAAGATGAAATGTTTCATTCAAGGAGGCGAAGGCGAGTTGAATGTAACATTCCACATTTAACGAATGAAATTATTCTCGCCATTGCACGAATGCAAAACATTCGTAATTTGTTTTATACTACAACCAAGTAGATCTTAGTCATTTGGAGGAAAAACAAATATCTAGACAAAATGTACAAAATTTGTTCCACTATACGAGGGGCGTTTTGTTTAGCTGTGAAAGGCCGGTTTATAGTCGATCGCGCGATGATACTGATCGAACGCTGATGATTATGTTCCGTGAATTTTGTACTAAAAGGTGATCCATTATTTTAAATCATTTCCCCACTTTTAACCTGATGTCACCACGATAAATCTTGGTTGCGCTGTTTTAGGAGACACCTTCCCTGTGTATGTATAGTGTATATTGAATGTTTATGAGTGCATTACGGTGAGAATTATTTTCGTGAGTCGAAAGATGAAATGTTTCATTCAAGGAGGCGAAGGCGAGTTGAATGTAACATTCCACATTTAACAAATGAAATTATTCTCGCCATTGCACGAATGCAAAACATTCGTAATTTGTTTTATACAACATCCAAGTAGATCTTAGTCATTTGGAGGAAAAAACTATCTAGACAAAATGTACAAAATTTGTTCCACTATACGAGGGGCGTTTTGTTCAGCTGTGAAAGGCTAGTTTATAGTCGATCGCGCGATGATACACATCGAACGCCGAGGATCGCCAGCGTCTTCAGCGACTGGTCAATAATGCAACAGCGATCACATACAAACCAAGTTTTTGAATGCCGCGTGATCAACACTCCTCCAATCAAATGACAAGGATCTATTGTTATTATACACTGTGTATAGTGCGCATTTTATAATAATAAGTATTCCCAAACCCATCTTAACTCCTTTGGAGTATGCAGCACCGGCAGCCAAATTGACACACACATGCTGCTATTATATCATTCACATCGACAACCTCTACCCTCTTAGGTACATGGATCCATTTACTCTTGTGTGATGAGAAGCAATTTGTAGTTCGAACCCACACTCTGGTGACCCATGCAGCCATCAGAACTTGAGGTCGATGCTTTCGACCGCTCGGCCAAGACGCGCTACAGTTGTTTCCAAGTGAGCGTGCATATTGAGTGAAGGATTAGACAGTACACGAATGGGACGTTAGTGAAAACTTATAGCAGACTTTAAATCTTAAAATAGCACTCTGAAAACAAATCACTTACCACAGCATGGTTATAACGTGTTGTCAATATGTTTCGTGATTTGTGGCAAAGCGAAGATATTATTAAATGGGAGAAAAACTTCACATTGGACAATAATCCCCACAATTATCATAAATAACCATCCATTAAAGCTTTCCAATGAACCTGAGATAAGCTTCTAGCCGGGGGCCATGTCTAAGAAATTCCATGAAATGAACCGACACTTTAGAAAGTTGACACAAAAAAAATAAAATTATAATACCAGTTTATTTAAAGGTATCGTACACGTATGGTAATGACTCAAAACAAATATTAGCATAAAAATTTACTTGGTAATAAGCAACGGAGAGCTGTTGATAGTATAAAACATTGTAGGAAACAATGAGGTAATTTCTCACTGAGATAATTTCTCACTAAAATAATAACAAACTTCTTGCAAGAAGTTTTTATTCCTAGCTGACGCACACAGATTTGTATACAACAAGGGTGTTTTTTCTTTCATAATTTTCTTGCAACTTCGATGACCAATTGAGCCCAAATTTTCACAGGCTTGTTATTTTATGCATATGTTGGGATACACCAAGTGAGAACACTGGTCTTTGACAATTTCCAAACGTGTTCAGTGCCTTTAAAGGTTAAGCATCCGAAATTTGAAACTGTTGTTTTTTAGTTTTTTTTATATATTTATTATTTTTATTGAACAGAATGCATTCGTTTTAACATTATCGTACACCCTTGTTGAAAAGTTAACAAAAAGTATTTGAAAGGTGACTAATAATGGTACAATCACCAATCACCGTAGGTCCTACATGTTTCAAGGGGAAAATGTCATCTACTTGGGGAAATGTCAACATGAAGTTAACAAAAGTGGCAACTTTTCATGTTGTAGTAAAAGCGTACAGCGGGTCAAAAACATGTCAGTGCTTATTAGTTTGCCTTCCTGAAAGTCAATGTTACAGGCTTTTGGGTAAGGGTTAGGGCTAAGAGTGGAATTGGGGTTAGGGTTAGGCTAAGATTGGGGTTGGGGCTAAGATTGTGGTTGGGTTAGGGTTCGGGCTCAGATTGGGATTGGGGTTAGGTTTATGGGCTAAGATTGGAATTGGGTTTAGGGTTGGAGCTAAGATTGGGTTTGGGGTTAGGGTTGGGGTTTAGATTGGGGCTGGGGTTAGGGTTCGGGCTAAAATTGGGATTTGGGTTTAGGGTTGGGGCTTAGATTGGGATTGGGGTTAGGGTTAGGGCTAAGATTGGGTTTGGGGTTAGGGTTTGGGGTTAGGGTTGGGTTAGGTTCAGGGTTAGGTTACTTACGATTAGTACATTTTCTTACGGTGGAGAATATTATCTTGTTCTAAAGCAATGACTACAAGTTCGAGGTACAAGTTCTTCAGCTCTGATAACTCAAAAACATAAAATAATTTAATATTTAAAAACCACTGCAAGACTTGAATATGTTATGCTGACAACGAGTGTTCCGTTTATCAAATTTCAAAAACTAATGGATCTGTTTTAATAATAAAATAAAATTACTAAAAAAACCAAACACTGCGTGTGTAATAATAACAGGTTATCATCGCCCCTCGAGGAGTGAAATTATTCATTCTGTAAGGTAATACAGTTAAAAGCATATGGGACTAGAGTAATGTTACGTAATCTGAGAAGGAGTTTTTATATATGTATATGTATGAACCTTGCAGCACAACCAAAGGAGTGATCATTTATTTTCTTTGATTAAGGAATTCTGTACGAGACTAACACCCACACACTGTTACAAAAAATCCACTGATATAACAATTGTTTATCATCAGCATGCGGGTGTCGAACTTATTACCTTCAATTCACGAGTAGGCCATACACCGTTAGAAAATTCGGTTTCGATACGTTGCGGGGGACTCCACTCGATTCCGGTTAGTGCAGATTACGTGCAATATTTACGGTGTATTTCCGCATGTGGTGTATTTTGTGAAAAGGTGTACACCGATTATATTTTACGGTAATTGTTTAGCATATGTGCTGCCATAATTAAAGGGATCGTATACGTTTGGTAATTGGAACCCACTGTCTGTTCCATAGTTGTAGATCCCAGTGACCCAAATAATGAACTGTCAGCCAAACGTCGACTTGAAGCTTGTATGTCTGATATGGCATCTTGGATGGTTGTGAATAAGTTAAAATTAAATGGTTGTAAATCAGAGTGTCTTGTTTTCTCTTCAAAGTATCATAAACCTATGATTCAAACTCAGAGTATTACCATTGGCAGTGAACAAATCAGGGCATCATCTTCTGTCCGTAATCTCGGTGTTATATTTGATGAGAATATGTCAATGGAATCCCATGTACAACATATTTGTAAGTCTGTGTATTATAGTATATACAATGTTAATTGCATTAGAAAGATTCTTGATGATAAGTCTGCCTCTATGCTCATACATGCCTTTGTTATTTCTAGATTGGACATTGGCAATTTTCTTTTGTATAATATTCCATTATATTTGTTGGATAAATTGCAACTTGCTTTAAATTCTGCTGCTAGGATCCTATCTAGAACTTCAAAGTACGATCATATTACACCTGTGCTGCAAACTTTACATTGGCTACCTATTCGCCAGCGTATTGAATTTAAGATACTACATCAAACTTGGAAGATTCTTCATGGTATGGCACCTTGTTACTTAAATGAGTTAGTCCGGTCATAGTACCACAACGTAACCTCCGCTCCTCAAATAGATTACTACTTGAAACTCAAAAGACACGCGTTACTTATGGAAATAGAGCATTTTTTGCATCAGCACCGGATTTATGGAATAGACTACCCTTAGAAGTAAAATAGCTATAGACTCATTAGAAGTGTTTAAAATTAAATTAAAATCATACTTGTTTAGTGTAGCTTATTAACGCATTGGTTGCATGTATTGGTATTTTTGTTTGCTTAAGTTTTCCCTGTTTTTTCTTCTTCTTTCCTTTGTTATGCGCCTCGGAATAGGCTACCTAGATAGATGGCGCTTTATAAATGCTTGATATTATTATTATTATTATTAGATATACCATAAAACTAACCTGTGAAAGTTTCATTTCAAAAGGTGGTAGCGTTTTTTGAGATTATTGCCGAAAGTCTGGAGCGGTTATGTCCACGCAGGAAGAATAATCTGATATTGGAATACACAATCTGAGAAACGTTACTGCAATAACGCCTCTCAGATTCAAATTTTGGGGGATAAAAGGTGATATCTTTTTCCATAATCGCAGTACTTCGAAGTAAACAGTTTTCAAAATGCATTATACTATCCAAAGCTGATGTACTTCTTACCAAGTAATTTTTATTGCCATTAATTTTCAGAGTTATTACCAAACGTATACAGGGACCCTTTAAGGCATCGTATAATACAATGCACATGTTGACTAACATTCAAAACTGTAGTTTTAACGGTGACTATTAGTGGAGGTCCAGAGAAATAATGTCTTGTATTCGAGCGGCCGCTTTTGAAGCCATTTTAGTTTATTCCAATATAAAGTACAATGCCTGCCCAGACATCTAACAGTGGTTTGTTGAGTTTGCTGGAATTTTCAACTGTGTAGCCTTTATTTAGGGTTGAAGAAGGTAGGCGGGTTCCTCTAAGACATTGGACGAGAAAGTTTTGAGTGTTAAAGGCACTGAACACGTTTGGTAATTGTCAAAGACCATGCAGTGTTCTCACTTGGTGTATCCCAACATATGCATAAACTAACAAGCCTGTGAAAATTTGGGCTCAATTGGTCATCGAAGTTGCAAGAAAATGATGAAAGAAAAAACACCCTCGTTGTAAAAATTTGTGTGCTTTCAGATAGGAGGAATAAAAGGCTTCTTGCAAGAAGTTTTTATTATTTTAATGAGAAATTACCCCTTTCTCAAAAAAACTACGTTATTTCAGAGGGAGTCGTTTCTCACAATGTTTTATACTATCAACAGCTCCCTGTTGCTCGTTACCAAGTCAGTTTGTATGCTAATATATATTTTGAGTAATTACCAAATGTGTACAGTGCCTTTAAGTGCCTCGTTGTTAGTTTGAAAAAAACACCACATTTTAGAAGGGAAGCAACAGTTTTGCAAGCGGCCGGTCCAATTTATAGTTGTAGCTGTTGTTGCGGTCAAGTTATTCGTATCTCATAACAACATCACTCCTAAATATAAGTTCGAGAACAGTATTTTTTCCGTGTAGGAGGACGTGATAGAAGTGTTGAGACTGTCTTGACAATTAAGAATCTGTGTAAGAATAATCCTACAAAATTAATTTGTTTCCTTTTTCTTTTTCCCCCTTTCGTTTTTGATGACGAATTATGCCCTTCAGAATTTATATCTTTCACAGAATTCGGTAACTTTATCTCTCAGTCAAAACAAGTGCAATACATCTGCATTCACGTAAACACGTCATTCACTCGCAAAATGTTCACAAGATATTTCAACAATAATAATTCTTGATAGCTATACTTCCTCCTATAGGTAAACTTTTTATCATAATTGTGTTTCAGAAGTATCACATGTTGTCTCTGTCATTTTGCGGGGGGATTCCAAGGCCGAGTTTCATCTCCGTCACCGGAAATCGTAATCTTCGGTTCCATAAGACACGTTCACGCCAATTATTATGAGCTCATTCTGACATATTTTAAAGGCACTGAACAGGTTTGGTAATTGTCAAAGACCAGTGTTCTCACTTGGTGTATCCCAACATATGCATAAAATAACAAGCCTGTGAAAATTTGGGCTCAATTGGTCATCGAAGTTGCAAGAAAATGATGAAAGAAAAAAACACCCTCGTTGTACAAATTTGTGTGCTTTCAGATAGGAATAAAAACTTCTTGGAAGAAGTTTTTATTATTTTAGTGAGAAATTACCTCTTTCTCAAAAACTACGTTACTTCAGAGGGAGTCGTTTCCTACAATGTTTTATACTATTAACAGCTCTCCGTTGCTTGTTACCAAGTAAGTTTTCATGCTAATATTCGTTTTGAGTCATTACCAAACGTGTACGATACCTTTAACATCTGTTTTCTACTACATGAAACAAAATAGAATGATTACAAATCTTCGGCTAATGTCATTTAAGATGACAATTGGGTTCGCATTACAAAATTGCTGTGGACAAATCAACCCATTACTCCAACTTTCTTTCCTTTCACCTGGTTGAGTTAACTGACAGCCCCGAGCGTTGTAAGCGATATTAATAGTTGATGAGATAGAAGCCGGTGGTTTTTTTCTTTCCCTTTTTTCCCTTTTTCTTTGGTGGCAAAACTTAAGCAGCTGTCGGCAACATAAGTACGACTGGGTGTGCTTGTTACATATCAATGAGCACTCACTCGTTTAAATTAACCTTAAAAACACCAGAATGGGGCTGGCCTTACAGTAGGACTATAGCTGTACACATTTAAAGGAGCACATTGCCTTCGGATTGGGCGCTTTGGGCTACAAAACGTTTGTTATTTAATAAGTATGGTTGGAAAGATGATTTACAGTAGAATATAATGATTCAGACAATTATCCCTCGCAATTGTGTGGTTTTCCTTTTACTTCGTGAACTAACACGGTCCGCCATTTTTTAGAACCAAAATTTTGACTACACAAAATGGCGGACGAAATAAAAGAAAAACCACACAATTCCGAGGGACATTTGTGTGAATCATTATATTCTACTTTAAAAAAACCTTTCGAAAAATGTTCATTTCATAACAAACGCTTTTATAGCTTAAAGCGCCCAATCCGAAGGCAATGTGCCCCTTTAAATGCGAGCCGATTGGATGGGCTAAGAATGGGCACAAGTAGTGAGAAATATTGCACAAATTCGTTAATTTTCATTTCAAATTAGGCCTGCAAAATCCAGCCATCATTACAGACACCATCAGATAACATAAATATAACTTTATGTTTGGCACATAAGTTGCCATGCGGTTTGTCACCGTGGTCAAGTGGTTAGACTGCAGGACTTGCAATCACAAGGTTGTGGGTTTCAATACGGCAAAGCTAACCGCTGATTTCACAATGACTAGAATAAGTATTGTCGTCTAGTTACTGAATCACAAGTGTATTGATGTTGTGCAATTCATATTCATAGACGATGAGACGGATTGGCTGTTGCCAGCTTGGCTTTTTTTCCCCTTGTGGGGGCTTTGTCGAGTTCCCCTGTTGGGAAGATCATCTAAACTTACCAAAACTATATTATTGTAATATTTCATAATTCAGTAATATGTTTCCGGAAGACAAATCTTTTAAAAGTGGGGATACTTTCTGGTGTTTCCACCAGAACCTGAACTTCCGTGTATAGGCCTATTCTCCTTTTTAGAGAAAAGGCCATTCATCCAATAGTTTTCAAGGAAGAAATCGACAAACCAACGAGTGAAATTAGCATCCCATCAGCCAGGGATGACGTTTCGAGAAAACTGTTTCAGTTTTGTCTGGTATCTTTTATTGATTTGCAAACTCAGAATAAGAGACGAGCTGAGGGAAACGGTGTATTTACATGTGGACATATACGATTTCAGCCGAAATTTTTTATAATGTGAATTATTTCTAATTATCTAGAGTAGCTTCCTCTCTTTTCATCCTTCACCTCTATGATTTTCTATTTATGATTAGTTGTGGTGTTCCTTCCCAGCTTATTAGGTTACGTTTGCTTTGTTTGTTTGTCCTGTTCCACCCCTGTCTGCGATCTGTCGTAACTTAATTTTCATAAGAAGTCCAGTATCTTGTTTATAAAGGCATTTCTCTACAAGATTGGGTCTTTTGAATCTGCCTCCATTTACCTCGGCTTTATTGTGTCTCGAATAATTATTATTCTAGTACTTCTCATCTTTGTTCAATTGACCTTCAATTTCTATAATTACTTGTATACATTTTGCAATATGGAAATAAATGTTGAGTTACGTTTGTAAAAAAATATATTTCAGATCCAATCAATGGCACTCGTGCATCCTTTAAGATTTTGTTTCTCTCTCTCAGATGAAGTTGTTCACTATTGGGGTATCATGCCTCCAGTCAACAACGAGAGATTGCGGTTAAAGTACAGTCTTTCTGACCCGAATTTGACCTCAGTAACAAAAAAGGACAACAACAGAGGAGGAAGAAGATATAGAGAACGATAAGGGAAAACAAAAACAAAAAAACGGAACATGACGTCCAATCGCACCATGGCGGGGATTATGGAATATTCGGACCGAGCCAACGGATTCCGGTTGATCCGATATTAAAGGGTTAGATGCCGGATCCACATCCTGTTTGCACTACGGTCAGATTACTCTCCTCTCATCAAATATGGAGCTCTAGATTGAAACGGATCCCGGACAGAAAAAAATGTGTCCACGCGTTTGTGCCTCAGAGCGCCGAGGTTGTTGGTGAATAAAGTACAACAAGTTTTGGAGAAATTGTCATACGATTCTTCGTCAACAGTATTACGATGAATGTGAAGGGCCTATGAAGATACCATGTGGGTGGGCTGATGTCCAGCAAACTAAATTAACGATGGTTAATTTGATATTTTACTTTCTTTTGGATTTCCTACCTGATACACATGGAAATATAACCAAGTAACGGTCTGTAATTATAGTATTAAACAAATTTAGAAAATTGACTGTGAAGGAAATAGAACCATAACATTTTACAAGCAGTGGCGTAACTATTTTAATGCAGGGGGGGGGGGGTGCAGATTTGGCAAAGAAATTATTTGAAGAGCACGTTAATACAGTTGCTATACTTAACCTTTTCCAAACATTCTTAATTAGTTAACAAGGTATGGACAACAACATGTTTTAATTGTGAAAGCCAAACAATTCCTTGTTTACTTGTTCTAATTGGTCTCATCGAACTAAACAGTTGTCGGCCATTTGAATCAAAAAGCTACCGGCGGCCGTCTTGCAAAACATATAAAAAATAACAATTAAAAAGAAAATGAAGTCCTCTCCTCTTTTTGAAAAGAAAACAGACGACAAACTGTTTTTTTTGTTTTACTTTGCCCATTGCACAAGAAACGAGTAAAACTTAAAACCTCTTATGAGCAAAATCTGTTTGTCTCGAAACCAACCAATCAACAAGAGTGTAATTGAGATACAATCAGAACTCAAACTATCCAGTCCAATGCAACGGTTGCGAAGCAACGAGCCAGGCTTCCCGCTCAAAATATAACATTGCGCCGCCAGAACGGTTTGATCGGAAGAAAAAAGAATAATTTATAACAGTTCGATTCTCGATCACTGGGCAGCTGGGTTGTTATGGAAGGCCTCATGAGACAAGACAGAACATTTATTGATGATATTCCAGGCAGGTGTAAAGGAAGAACTAACCCATTACGGAGAGGAAAATGCTACAATTTATTAGCTTTATGGTTCCTGGTGGGCAAGCTTTAAGCACAAAATATAATATTTGCATTCAAAAACTTTCAACCATTATCAAACCTTTAGAAGTTTATCTGCTCCTGAAATAAAAAGTTACACAAAACTCTACATAATTTCTCGGCCCCTTTTAGTTTCTTTCGAAGGTCACATTAATTTTTACCCTCAATCCAAAATACTTCAACTCGGCATTTATTTCTATAACATTATTATTGGTGGAAAATAACTTACAACATGTGCAGAAAAAATTGTATACTTTATTAAAAGATAATGAAGAATCTTACAAAAATATTAATCAAAGGAAAATAACAAGCCATTTTTTATTTTTTTAAATTTTTTACAAACAACAGGTGCAAATAACGTTGACAACCACCAGCAAAAAAAATTAAGAAATTAAAAAAAGACAGGGCAATATTTCAAAAAGCGAAGCACATTTGATTTTACATGACCCGTTCTAAATCCGCCTCGCTTAAAGGAACGTTACAGAACTGGTAATTAAAATTTTCTTTAAGATCACAGATTTACATAAAACTTACACGGTCTAATGATGATGATAGTAGAAAACATCCCTAGAAATATTTCTGTCTGAAATGCCATATTTGATGAGAAATAAATAAAACTAATTGCCGATTGCAGTTTATCGCTCATGAGCGTTTTATTCATGCATTGTATATAACACATGCAAATGTGTGATCGGTTTTTCACTATTTTCTCGTGACCCAGATGGCTGATCGATCTCAAACTTCTACAGGTTTGTCAGTTTATGTATATGGTGGATTATATTAAGTGCTTACACTGTTTTGTGAGCAAAAACCAATTCTGTAATGTTCCTTTAAAGGCACTGTACACGTTTGGTAATTACTCAAAATATATATTAACATAAAAACTGACTTGGTAACGAGCAATGGAGAGCTGATGATAGTATAAAATATTGTGAGAAACGACTCCCTCTGAAGTAACGTAGTTTTCGAGAAAGAGGTAATTTCTCACTAAAATAATAAAATACTTCTTGCAAGAAGTTTTTATTCCTACCTGAAAGCACACAAATTTGTACAACAAGGGTGTTTTTTCTTTCATCATTTCCTTGCAACTTCGATGACCAATTGAGCCCAAATTTTCACAGGCTTGTTATTTTATGCATACATGTTGGGATACACCAAGTGAGAACACTGGTCTTTGACAATTACCAAACCTGTTCAGTGCCTTTAAGGGTGCATTCTCTCTCATGATGCCAGTATCGAGAGTGTTTTGTATTAAGCGATGAGTTTTTGCTTGAAAGTGTTATACTCTGTGTGGCTCTATATAGTTAAATTGGTTGCTAAATCCCATTCAACACGAAAGAAACGCATAAATTGTCTATCCCATACGAATAAAAGCCCATCGATTTCGTACTTATAAGAATTGACATTGACGAAGTGCAAATTTTTCATATTAATGAGCTTCAAATACTTGAAATATTATCAGAAGCTTTTCTTTCTTCTAACGATACACAATTATTAAGAATTTAAATTGACTATTAATTGATAATTCTCTTTGCATTCTCTCATATTAATCTTTTTATATTTGTTATTATTGTTTTGTTAATTGTTTATTGTATTTGTTATTTTGTCTAGGGCTGTTCCCCACAAGCTTCGGCTTATTTGAACAGCCTCCTTACTCACAGCTTCTATTGTTTTATTGTTCATCCTCTTTTTCATTGGTTATGTTTATAATACTCTTTGCTTGTATCGACTACCGGTACTATATTTTGTTTCCCAATGATTCTGTCTATTTTGGTGAGTATGGAAATAAATGTTACATTGAATTGAATTGAAATGATGTCAACGTACAAAAGTGGAAAGAGCGAACTCGTTCTTGCGTTTCACACCCCAGCATTCTCCGGCCCCATAGGGCAAGAAAACGAGTCTAAAATTAACTCTCAACAGGTCTTTGCCAAAAGCAGTTCCGATATTATGTAGCGGTACTGACCAATATTAAATTGCTTGTCATGTGTGTTTGTTTTTAATCCACTAGGGGGAAAGCAGAGGAAAAACCACCCGCGAAAGTGCAAATGCAGTATCGTACTAAGTAATATCTTGCAAAAAAAGATTTTTTTCAAGATGTGTGTTTAGCTGTCACAGATGCATTGTCAGCAATTCTGACTGTTTGATTTCCCAACATAATTTGTTAGAGTGCGTTTTTTCCCCTTCTGTTTTTTTTAAAGTATTTAACTTCCACGCCCGGCTTCTTTCTGAGCCATCACAATTCCCGAGAGGTAATTAACGTTCTCGAACCACAAAGCTCTCTATAGATTACAGTTACTTCTATTACTATTAGAGGGGATAATACGATGTTGGTTTTGGGAAGAGTGAATGCAAAGAGATAATAAATATGTATATTGTTTTTACCATTACACCGATGTGTATTAAGCACTGTATACTTAGTACTTTCCCGAGTTCTGTGAAAAAATCAACAGGCAAATCACTCGAATGGGATTCGAACCCTCGACCTTTGCATTGATATAGCAGATTTCTTACCACTAGACCTCCGACCAAGACCGGTGGCTAGAGGCAGTTCGAATCATATGTTTTAGCAGTGGGTACCGCAACGATTTAATAGATATTAATTTTGCATCGGGGATAGGCCTAAAGAAAATAACCAGGGCCCAATTTCATAGCGCTGCTTAACGGTAAGCAAATTTTCGTGCTAACTGTAGCAGAACAATTTGCTTGTTCATAAGCGTATTTCACAGGTTAGCAAGAAAATTAGGTGGCCATCTTGCGCGTTCACCATGGATTTGCATTGTTACGTCATTCATTTTCATACAGTAAGCAACGGAAGGTTAGCATGCCTTTTCGTGTTCTTACGGTTGCAGCGCTATGAAATGGAAACTCGCTCAGTAAGCACAACATTCTTGCAAGAAGTTTTTATTCCTATCTGATAGCACACAAATTTGTACAACAAGGGTGTTTTTTCTTTCATCATTTTCTTGCAACTTCGATGACCAATTGAGCCCAAATTTTCACAGGCTTGTTATTTTATGCATACATGTTGGGATACACCAAGTGAGAACACTGGTCTTTGACAATTTCTAAACGTGTTCAGTGCCTTTAAGCACTGTAAACTCAGTACTTTCCCGAGTTCTGTGAAAAGAATTCACAGGCAAATCTGTGAAAAGAATTCACAGGCAAATCTGTGAAAAGAATTCACAGACAAATCACTCGGTGGGATTCTGTTTAACAATCCCGAAGAAAATGGTGCGAGGATTAACATAACTACTGCCTTTCATCTCTGGGAGATTGTACGGAAATGGCTGTCTGTAAATTGCCTCGTCTGACTTGGCCCTTACACATAAACAAACAACGGTACTCTTTTTCTTTCCATGCTCTGTTTGTTTGCTAACTTATCACATTATCATTTTGATGGAATTTTCGCAAGAAGGAAATTAAAAACCTGTGAGAATTTACATCTATACCGATAAAGAATAACTTAAAACATAGAAGAAAAAACAAAAAAAATATAAAATGCGTACACATTTTCCCAAGCATTTAAAAATTGTCCAAAAGAACAGTAAAAACAAAAAACAAAACAAAAAACCACAAAAAACCGATGTATAACAAACATTAGAATCACCCAAACCCGTTATTTTCAGCATGTTACTATGAGATAGCATCATCTGTAAAGATAAGCTTTCAACTTCAAGTTGATTGTTTATTTTATTCCATAAAGCATATTGAATATCACTTTTCACACATGAATATTCATAATACAATTTGCTCTGTACATACCCCATGTCTTGCTACAACGAAGAACTATTGCTAAAGGTAAATATTTACCTTTGGAGAGAAACAAAAGCTATCTAATGTCGGACACCTTTAACTGATATTTTACTCCACGTCTGGGAGGATCGGAAATTTCCTGTGGGTATATTGTCTTTTCCCGTTCTTCCTCGATCATGAACATCGTCACACTTCGTGCGTTTGGCAATCTTGTTAAAAAAGGGTGATCGAAGTGGGCTCAACGTCTAGCTGAGTTTTTAAAATTATCATAATTTTTTTCTTCTCGTGCAGAGCTTGGGCTACTTCGTAAATTGCGTGGTTTTCCTTTTACATCGTGAACAAACACGGTCGGCCATTTTGTGGAGTCAAATTTTTGACTCCACAAAATGGCCGACTGTATTAGTTCGCAAAGCAAAAGGAAAACCACGCAATTTCGAGGCATATTTGTGCGGATCATTGTGTTCTGCTTTTATAACATCTTGCATTATAACATATACATTCTATGACAAACGGTTACAAACGCTTTTTTCAGACCAACTCGTCCGATCCAAGGCAATGTGTCCCTTTAAAGAGATTCTGAACTTCAAAATGTACTCTTTATAAGCAGAACCTTTAAAACGTGCCCTATATAACGAGGGTTGACTGTATAATATACTTACAATGTCACGTTTCACTATTGGACAATTATAAAAATTACACACAAAATCAGGAGCCAGAACCACGTGCTAGTATTACACTATTTGACTTCGGGCGCCTTTCTCGTCCATTTCTCTCGGTTTCATCAGAACATGGATGCCTGTTTCACTCCGGAGCGTTCCCGCGTTAACAAGTTTGATTGTCTTACTCTCGTCTGCTGAAAAAACAAAATGGCGTAGCAAGAGGGCAAAGGTCGTCTTCAGCTCGAAGATGGCGAATTGCTGTCCGAGACAGTTCCTATACACGGAGCAAAAATAACAATAAATGTACAAATACAAAATACATTCATGTACATCACAGAATTAGAGGGAAACTTTAGGGCCATGTCACGTGAGGTGATTTACAGGCAACCAGTTCCAGGCAATCTCAAAGAAGAAAAGCTATGCACATTTGAGTGTTCACCACATATTTTTCTTGGGGATCTTAAGACATTGTTTGAAAAATTACTCATGTGCTACCAAAGTGGTCCTGTAGCATGCACTGCAGTTGGTTGCCTCCAAGTTCCTGTAAAAGTTGCATTGTGTGACAAGGCCCTTTCATGTCAAGTTGAAATTGGAGACACCAACAAACAAATCTTTGTTTTTTGAAAGTCAGTTTCATTCCAATCCTGTGTTTTTCAATCAACACAGCAAACACTCAACCTCGTTAATGGATTCATTCACCCATAACCTTTTCGAATTTTGTAGACTATTAATAGCATGTACTTGGCTTGTCCCTTTCACTGCATCTGATAAAGTAGTTGTTGTTGCTACAAAAGCTCATGCTGTGTTTTTTAAATTTTAATTAGTTAGTCTTAAAAAGCTACCACATCTTCTTTGTTTTATCTTTCAGACTATAACACGGCTATCTCTATCATAATCAACTTCATGTAATAATTATGAAAACATTGGCAATCACTTTCTTATTATTCATGGTTGACTAAGAATCAATTTGTTGCCAAAGGCAAAATTGCATTGATTCTACAGAGGTGGAATAATGTAAAACAAACAAAAGCCCACATCCCCCCCCCAAAAAAAAAAAAAAAAAGAAGAAGAAGAAAAGAAGAAGAAGAAATAAAATAAAATAAATAAATTAATAAAAAATAAAAAATAAACAAATCAAAAAATCAAAACAATCAAAATAAAATAATGGCGGGTACAACCCTTAACAGAATCAATTAACAATTACAAAGAGACACACAAAATATAAAATAAACAAAAAAGAAGACTTTAAAAAAGAGAGGAAACATTCACTATTGCACAAAATTACAAAGAGAAAGTGCTTTAATATATGAAGACAGCTTTCATCCTCTAAATTTAACCTTGTCATAAGGTACACTCTAAAAAGCTCCCGGTCAGAGTTGACTGGATCCGGGTCCCGTAGGGCCTGACTAATTTCTAGGTAAGTATGACCCGGAGTCTGTGTCAAAATGACAAAGAAATTGAGTCAAAATCAGTGGCGTAACTAAGGGGAGGGCACGGGGGCACGTGCCCCTGCCCCCCAGTTGATGTCAGTGCCCCCGGGTGCCCCCCATTTGAAGTCTGAACATTTGACTTAAAATCCCACTTTTTTAAACCACTCTCCGGATCGGTTACACCCCTATGTTTCGACACCCCTATGTTCCGACACCCCTATGTGCCGACAACCCTGGTGTATTTTCCTATTCCTAACCCTTACCCTAACCCTAACCCTAACCCTAACCCTAACCCTATGTAAACCATGAGGGGGTTGTCGGAACATAGGGGTGTCGGAACATAGGGGTGTCGGAATATAGGGGTGTCGGAATATAGAGCAGTCCCCTCCGGATCAGCCTGACCTGGAAATGGTTCAGGCCCCTTGGGACCCGGACTCCGGGTCAATTCCGACCCGGGAGTTTTTAGAGCGGAACTATTGGCATGTCTCTGGGTGCGTGACTTAGGAATGATTAACTAATTATTGCGTGAACACAGGTGCATTTAGTGGTATACTGGTTTTAGGAACAAGTTACGAAATTCTTTGCAGAGCATCAGTGATTTGGCAAATTTGAAGCAAATATCGTAAAGGTGTTGTCTGTTTGCGTTATCAAACGGTGATTAGTAAATCAACGGTGAGTTGTGACATCTTAAAAAACGCGTCTCCCTCGACGTTTGCCATTAAATCAGACGAGGACATTTCTCTGGAGGACTAGTAATGGTAGGCCTATGACCTTTATAATCAATGAGACCGACATTTGTATTTTCTTTCCGAATTTAACAGTCCCGTACTCATGGCCGTAATCTCTGGTTCCGACGACAGTAAATCCCACAGGGGGCTTATTACACACGAGCCGACATTTTGAAGAATAACTTTCAAATTATTCATCGATGTCATTTTTCCAATTTCGTTTGAAACCTTTGAATTCAAGAGGCAATTAATTTAATATTGGTGCAGCTGGACGACTTGAAGACTTAATCAAAACACGACTGCCAGTCAATCGAAATGATAATCACTTAAATAAAATGATAAGCTTGAAATTTTTTTCTTCTGATTTTGCAATTTTTAGCTCATCGGACGTTGACACGAAATTAACAATGGCGGTATCGATCGTACTACCATTATTGACACTCGGAGCTCACGTGCGTGTGTTCGTTTTCTTGCCTATTATGTGCGTAAAAAAATTTCATTAATTAAAATTGAAAAGCATTAATTTAAAGGGTCTGTATACCTTTGGTGATGACTCTAAAAATTAATGGCAATTAAAACTTACTTGGTAAGTAGTACAGCGGCTTTAGATAGTATAATGTATTTTGAGAAACTTTTCACTTAGAAGTACTGCGGTTATGGACAAAAATATCACATTTTATCCCAAACAATTTGAATCTGGGAAGCATTACTGACAGTAACGTTTATCAGATTGTGTATTCCAATTGCAGATTTTTCTTCCTGCGTGGACATAACCGCTCCAGATTTTCGGTAATATCTCAAAAACGCTATCACCTTTTGAAATGAAGTTTTCACAGTTTAGTTGTATGGTATATATCTACAACTATATGGGATTGAAACAAACAGTGGGTTCCAATTACCAAACGTATACAATCCCTTAAAAGAGAGAAATGAAAAGACGAAAAACTGTTTGTCAGGAATTTTGTGTAGGTCCATTTTATACGAGCTTACCTAAAATGCTGCATTTGAACGAGAAGTGTTAAATTCAATAGCATTTTATTTTTCAAATGCTGTATTTGCTTGAAAATTACTGTGGTTCAGACGGGACTATTTCTCTGGAAGGTTGGCACTGGCATGAATCTTAAATAATCAGAGAGTTCTTGGGGTTGGAACTAACCTTCTTCGTTTTCGATGAAGTGTTACCTTTAAATAATTTAAATGTATAGTAATATTGATGACAGCGTTTACGAAAGACAGACAGACAATCACTCTTTATGTTACAAAATGAGATTGATTTTTGGGTCGAACAAAGCAAAATTGACTAGAGCGGGACTTTAACCTGCGAACTCCCTATTTTGTCAATATCTTTGTTCGGGGGTTCCAGTCAGAAGCCATACAACATGATAAGGAGACAAGCAGGTTCAAGTCCCGCCCTAAACAATATTTCTTTTTTCAACCCAAATTATTTTAAAATGAGATCAGTTACACTTTGTACCAGAAAGATTTACTAATGAATGTCAATCTCCACCATGCACAGGCTCTAATCCTATTTACATGGATTAACGAACGGATCCGATTAATCCCTTATTATGTCTAAAAACTGATCGATTCTGAAGGAGATTCAATTAAAAAGAACTAAAAGATTGAAATTTGAAGAGGAAAACAGAGAGGGAAAAAAATGTCAAAAGTTAACCTTGGTCCGGCGGAGAAAGGTAGGAAGGCATGAGGGGAGCGGTTGACGCAATTCTCCGGGGAGAACCGCTCGGGGCTGAACACCTGCGGAGCGTCCCATACCGTAGGATTGAGATGAAGCCCGCTCATGGAAATGTACACCGTAGTATCTGAAGAAAGAATGGAAAACGAAAAGAAAAACCACCTAAAGTATGGATCGGTCTATTTATGTCATTTTGAAGACCAATTATTATTTTATCATCATTGTTATTGTTATTATTTACTGAACCGAAACAGTGGCGACTGCATGAATTTATCAATATAATAATGATAAAAAATAACGAACATTTGGCACATGGACATTATTAACCTGGTATTAACTGGGTCATAATTTCATTAAAATCTCGACTGCCTGCATGGGGAGTATACATTGAATTATTTAATAAGTATGTAGCGTACCAAGCTAAACCAATCACAGGAACAATGTCTGCCCTCACATGTACCCATTTACTCCAGGTGAAGAGGATATTAAAGTTGTGTCTTGCTCAAGGACACAAGCGTCATGACTGGGATTCGAACCCACACCCTGATGACTCCGCCACCAGAACTCGAGTCCGATGCACTATAAACTGCTGTGCCACGACACACTACAAACAAGATAGCTGCTTCCTAACGTTTGTAAACCCGTGTCCCCTTTACAAAATCCTACCGATAATTTTGATTGTTTGGTTTAATTTGTCTTCTTCTTCTTTTCTTCTTCTTTTTACTCTTTAATAAAATAGATAGACAATGCTTTTGGATCAAGATAAGCCTAAGCAAAATGGACCATCAACCTGTACAGAGATCAGAAAGTAATTATACACTGCAAAAACTGGGGTGTTAAAATTGACACCATAGGTGTTGTCACATAGAGATACAAAAAGAAAAATTACACCAGAATACACCATAGGGTGTTAAAATAACACTAATTTCGGCCAACACAATTACATTGGTGTTATTTTAACACCCTATTATGTTAATTTTGATTCTTTCTTCGGTATCTATATGTGACAACACCTATAATATCAATTTAACACCCCAGTTTCTGCAGTGTGCGGTTTTCGAATAGACATGATCAGTAATTCAACAAGAATGTGGGCGAGTTAAATAAAAAGAGGAATTTAATAGTAAATTAAATATTTTTGAAGTACTTAATGCAGATAGAAAAATCTAGGTTACGTGGTGTCGTGTTGAAACTAATTGGAAATGCATATTTCAAAATTTCTCTGTAATGCATCATATCGCGTTCATTTTATCCGGACTAAGCCGTATTATATTTTTGATAATTAATTTGTTAACACTTTGGTGAAAAGAGTTTCACGCCCACGAAAAACTTTAAGGTGACACGAGTTCCGATCAATGTTTAAATAAAAAACTAACCCAGGCAATCTCACAAAGTAGAAGTTTAGGCCTCCATAATCCTTAGAGGAAACGTCTATGAAACGGGTACATGCTATGTAGGTAATGCTTATCAATGTTGCTTTAAATGTAACCCTATTTAATTTGGTAAATAATATCACAAAACTAAACCCGGAAAATTTCATTTAAAAGTAGATTTAGGCCCCCGAAGAGTCATCCAGAAACGGTCACGTGATTTATAAAATAATATAATATGCTAGGTTGCTTTGCTGGACTCTTTATATTATCAATATTATATATATAATGAATAGGGTAGATGGCCTTAGCTTTCGATCCAGACCGGACCTTCTTCAGAGGCATAAAACAAGTACAAACAAATACATATCCATTTATAGAAAAAGAGAGGGGAAAGGGATTAAGGGAAGGATCCAGAAAGAAGCGGGAAAATTATAGCCAATCAAAGTTTCTATTTCAGAAACAATTGGTGGCTATGAACCAATAGGAGTAAAGTGGTGAGGACAAAGGATGTATAGTATGAAAGGATGGATTACTGGACCATAAAAGTGGTAAATGCATTGTTCGATAACAATGCAGGGAAACATGAAAGGGTAGGATTTGAGAGCAAGTTGCATCATGATGCAACTAACAAAGGTCAATTAAAGAATAGCAAGATCAAAGGTAGGATGATATTAAAAATAGGTGTGAGGGACCTGTGGAAAAAAAGGTTACTACATGAGATATGTATAGTAAGAATATTATATATATATATATTTGCACAAGCAGTCGTTGTAGTTTTTGTTGTGTTGTGGTGTTCTATTAATTAGTTAAATTTTTATTTTCATTATTTTATATCGAAATGTGCCCGGAAGATAGCCGTAACGAAAGCGGGACAGTAAAAAGGGCGTACGCAAATAATGTACAAAATTTGCTTCAAGAAAACTGAGCGTAAAAGTTGTTCTGCTGTTAATTTTCTGCTATATACGTCATTATATTTGATGGTTAAATTCTGCGTGGGAATGGGAAAACATGTCTTTGGGGGTAATTCTAGCAACAATTATGTAATGCCATATTTTATTTTAATAAGCCACGTATAACTTATCAGCTTCTGTTACTGGGACAAAAAGTACCTTGTGCGCCTGGAAGAAGGTCGTAGACCCTTAGGCCCTTCCTGATGGGCGTTCGGCGATGTATACCCCACGGTGATATAGGAGCGTTTTAAGTGAAAATTCGGCGTGATTAGTGTGTGTCCAAACTGTTAACACCTACTGAGCTGCTGAGGTTGGCGCCATAAACTAATCTTAACGCAGATTGCAGTACACCTAGGTAGATTATTTTTTTGATATTCACTTCAGTTTTAAATCCTTTTTCAAGAGGTGAACGTGAGCATTGGGGACCATTTGGCGGCCATTTTGCCAATCCGTTAAAGACAACAACATATTCCAAATGGGCAGATAAATTATATAAATTAATTGTGCATGTTTATTTGACTTGTTCACAATTCTTACAATTTAAGCTCATCCGGCTTGTGACTGTACGAGACAATTTCGCCAATACCAAGAGCAGCTGTAGCTTAAACCAATGGGCTCAAAGGGAACTAGTAACTGGTTATCAAATCTCGTTCTTGGATTAAAGGAAAAGGCCTTTGTTGCCATAGAATTTATGCACAAAGTGGCAATGGCGTCAGGCTTCGACCCAACAGCAGAGTCTTTTAAAGGCACTGAACACGTTTGGAAACTGTCAAAGACCAGTGTTCTCATAAAATAACAAGCCTGTGAAAATTTGGGCTCAATTGGTCATCGAAGTTGCAAGAAAATGGTGAAAGAAAAAACACCCTTGTTGTACAAATTTGTGTGCTTTCAGATAGGAATAAAAACTTCTTGGAAGAAGTTTTTAGTATTTTAGTGAGAAATAACCTCTTTCTCAAAACTACGTTACTTCAGAGGGAGTCGTTTTCTACAATGTTTTATACTATCAACAGCTCTCCGTTGCTTGTTACCAAGTAAGTTTTATTTATTTTGAGTCAATACCAAACGTGTACGATACCTTTAAAGACCATGAAAAGACTCCCTGCTGGAGCCTTTGAGAAAGAAAGGCCGTAATTTGGCGGCTATAGCTACGGCTATCGACTGTTGCTTCGGTGTAATTGCTAAAGACGTACTACGCCGTAGTCGCAGCTGCCATTTCGGACACGCCCAAACACTCTGTAGGGCCGAAAAATGAGGCTACACTGAATGCTATATGGCCTTATCTAAACCACGGCTATGGTTTGGGGCTGATGCGCTCAGGCTCCGTCAGTTACTTTGAAAACGTGAATTCCTTACGGGTCTTCAATTAGGCAGACGGGGATCCTAATACCAAGTCCAAGCCCAAGCCGTGGACCATGGTTTCGAAAAGGGACAAAATCACAAGTTCTTTTGGTTGGTAAGTATACTTGCAAGAGAAATTTTCTTCCCCCTCCATAATTTTGAAGGAGTCATCGATTAAAGTTGAAGCATTTAGAGAGTACCGGTACTTCTGTTCACGTTCAATCAATTGATACAGTCGTTAACAGTCTTTTTCAATAAAAAACACACAAATCATTATTAACATCGTCACTTAGAATGTTTCCTATTTTTAGCTCATGATGTTTCCTTCTTTTATGAGAGGACTTTAGGCTATTTTTGACGCTTTCGTCGATACTGATTGGATTAAGCTGAAATGGAAAGTATCGATTCTTGTGTGGACAGGCGAGAGATAAGACGACAAAAATAACTCGCTACGACACCTCATTGGCGATTTTCGGACCCGTTGTTGGAAATTGTTAAAATGCAGTGGTTTTTTTTCATAGAGTTGTAATAACTGACTTTTTCAGAGCGAAATTTGAAACATGACGTCATTGGATTTCAACAACTAATAGATCTTTACACTCCAAGGAGGAATTTGTTGTCGATTAAAAGTTCAAATTCAAGGCCGTTTTGATTATATATTATTAAAAGTCAGGAATGCACCAAAACATCCCGCACAAAAATGTAGATACCCATTTTTCTCAGAATAATGTCATCAGATGTTTTAGATGTTGACAAATTTCGGACTGGAAGGGTATTGAATATAATGGCAATTTACACCATTTTAACGTGAGGTTAGAGACTTGTAATTTCCCCCACTCACATGAGGACTCTATTCTATTGGAAAATGCGTAAATCACAAAATTGAATTGGTCATTTACCTTCCTCTTTAATTTCCCATGAGATCCTCCCGTGAGAAATAATTTCCCCAAAGCCAATATTTGTGTAAAAGTCCCGCTACTTGAAACAGCCATCACCCCGTAAATTGTTTTTAATTAGCAATTAATTCAATTTTTTCTTCACAAGTTTGGTTATTATAAAGCTTGCTTCCCGAGTTTGTGTGTATAGAATCCACCGACGATCCCATGACTTGTGCCGTCTGAAAGCGTCGATGCAGCAGTTTTTTAATAGTGACAAAATATCTTTCAATCCGTCTTGAACACCCATCCCCCCGAAAAAAAGAAAGATAGAAGAAGAAGAACCCCCTATATCTTACCCTTAAAGAAAAAGTATTCAACATTTTTTTTTGCGTTATCGTTTGTTTGTTGGTGGTGTTTCGGGTGTTGTGTGTTTGCTTGTTTGTTTGTTTTGTTGTTGTTGTTGAACAAACTGTTGAAATTTGTACCAATTTTGGAGATCACTTTTCAATGAAAACAAAATCGGGTAATATTTATTCACATATTTGGACGTTCATATCGGGTTTATTTCGTTTGCGGCAATTAAACTAAGCAACGGTGCTTTGTGGGGACTTGAGTGATATTTCTTCAACTTTGACAGAATTTCAGACTGAAACAATTTATGTACAGGATTTGGGGACTGATGACATGAACCTTATGATTAGTGAGTTTTCAGAGTTGAAACCTATCGTTTATTTTGATTATATACCGATATTTTTCGTCTTTAAAACTTACAATGAAAACTATTTGCTATGAAAAAGAAAATGTTGTTTTGAGAAAGCAACGTGTGATTTTCTTAGAATTTTATTTGAGTGTACGTCATTTGCCTTAAATTGCAGAAGATGGAACACAAACAAAAATGTGTTGCTTGTTTTAGTAACAAGACTTACTGCGAGATTGTTTTAAATTTATCTAAACAACTTGATATCTTAAAAAACAGTTTTCATAAACGCGTTTTAACTAAATATAGATGCAGAAATCGATTGTACACACACAGAGGCGCCCACTATACTGAGATGAAAACAGCTTGTTATGAAAAACAATCGCACCATTTATCTCCAACTTCTGACAAAATTAAAAAACGCCTCCATGGTAAAAACAAAGACGTTTTCAAGTAGAAAAACATCACCGTTATATCTTTAATGTCAACATTGCTTGGAGATAAAAACAGTGTAGATGTGCTGCTTGTTTCAACACAGACGGAGGAGTTTCTTTGATTTCCGGTTACTGCGTACGTTGCACCCGAAGGGCACCCAAGTGCTTCACTCTCCAGCGGGAGGCAAGATTTTTTTCCTACGAACTTTTTGTCCCCATACGGGAAATTAACATGGGCTGGGGGAGGATGATTCAAAAGAGGGCGCTATCAAAATAAGTTTGTACACAGTTCGCCGTATGGGGGGGGGGGGGGGCACAACAAGTTCGTAGGAAAAGAATCTCGCCAGCGGGAGAGGGGACGAGATTCACACAATTACGAAGATGAGACCACTCCACTTGCCCCCTCGACGGTAACCCGTAACCTTGTTGAACAAATTTGTGTGCTTTAGATAGGAATAAAAGGGTTCAGGCCTGAAGTCTTTTATTATTTTAGTGAGAAATTTCCTCTTTCTCAAAAACACAGGTGGAGTCGTTTCTCACTATGTTTTATACTATCAACAGCTCTCCGTTGCTCGTTACCAAGTAAATTTGTATGCTAATATATATTTTGAGTAATTACCAAACGTGTAATTACCAAACGTGTACAGTGCCTTTAAATCACATCTGGGTTTATTTCGTTCACGTTTATTTTGACAATGTCGTTTGTATTATACTTTTCAACAACGCCGGTGTAACTTTTTTTCTCACAACTTATTTCCTCGTTTTGTTTACAATTGTTTTTAAATTGGTGCAATTTTACACTAGGCTAATTATCGACATTTTAACTTCCACTATTTTACCCTATATAGTTACAGTAGGCTACTGCCCATAACGCACCCTCCCCCATCGGGCCTGCCAAAACTTGAAACACGCAGGGGAAACAATCTCCCTTGAAGAGGTGATTTCCCCATCGGGAACATCGAGTCCCAGGGTTTGTATAAATTCACCTCCGTCGTGAATAATTTCTCGCCATACGGCTGTTTCATTAAACGAAGATTTAGACTTGGGTACGCTGCGAGCCTTAATAACCGACGTGGATCAATACCGGTTTGTCCGACAACCGATTGGATCAATATGTCCGACAATTCTAAGTTCGAACCCATCATGTCACACCTACAGAAGTGTCTGGATTTGTTTAACGTCCGATCCATTATTTCCCGCCCGTTGTGTCCAACGAATCATCACGTCAGACCCATTGTGTCGAATGTACTTTTATGTCCCACCAGAATGGGTTGTCGGACATTGAGTTTCCATGTCGGACATACTGGTTGGTTACATATACGCACCGTGCGTATAAACCTCTCTAAACGTTAGTATAGGGGATAATGTTAAAGTTGCAAGGCCACTTTTTGCCGGAAGAAACTTTTTAAACGATTTTTTTCGAACGAACTTTGACAGATAATGCTGTTTCAAAACGAAAAACATTCATAAACTTTCGCGTATATGCCACGGAAAATGCACAAAACACATTTAACATGCACAATTGTTTTTAAATGGCTGATGGACGTGAAATAATGACGGAATCCCAACAATAATTCATTTTTAGTTTTTAATTAACTCTCACTTAGCCTATCACTGGTGGATTTCTCTCGTGCAATACCTTACAGGGAAGCTTATATCTTCCTCGAATCTATACAAATTATACAAGTTATTTAAAGGTATTATACAGGACTGGGAAAGATAAAATCATTATTGTTTAATTTTTGTCTAAAAGCTTACTGATTATGAAGCTCATACTGGAACCAGTTTTTCCCGTGAAATATTTCTCTCTGAAATGAAGTCATATTCGAGAAAACTGTATCTGAAATCCTAAAGAAACGCAACAGCTGATTTCGGTTGTTACAACCAAAATTAAGGACGCTGAAAATTGTGCATGTTATTTTCACTATTTTCTCCTGACTCACACCACGGATTAAGCCCAAATTTGCACAGGTTTTTAATTTCATGTATATGGCTGATTACACAAAACATAAACACTGCCTACGACTATTTTGCCAGCTCTACCAATCCTGTATACTATACCTTTATAGTATCACCAAGACGGTAAATCAAAGATAGAAGACGTACCCGTGGGAACGATTCTTCCGTCGCTGAGAATCAAGGGTTCCGTGAGGCGTCGGAATACGAACGGTACAGTGGGATACAGCCGCTGACTCTCCTTGATGCACATGGTCAAGAAAGGCAATGAACTCATATCAGTCCTGAGAAGGTAAGGGACGATAACACAAAGTGAGAAAACATTACAATATTAAAAGATGTCCCGAGTTTTCAATTAATGTTTTTAAACAAAATAGGAAAAAACAAGTATGGGTGACGTCATCCCCCGTTTGAAAAGAGTTATCATTTTACGTGAAAAATTGTCTAATCCTCAATAAGATGTAATTCATTGTATCATACCAACCATGAACTATGCCTTTAGTCATAGGAAATTGAAAAATGTATGGAAATATAACTTAAAGTTACTGTTCATAAAAAAACATGTTGAAAATCAAATCAGCTTGCGAAAGATTTGTACACATAGCAGGAATGATTGTCGAGTAAAAAAACCCCACCAAAACAACAACTACAACAACAACAGCAACAACAGCCTATAAACTCATTACACCTTTATCATCATGCGGTAATTTTGCCCAGCTGCCATTCATCCCAATGTTACCAAGCTGAGCATTTTGGTGCTCGATATCGGGCATGGTTTAGGCCTTACCCCCTCCCTTGTCTCCATTGTGTGCTTGGAATCTCAGGAATTCTTTAGAGGGGGGGGGTGTACTTCTGTACAAGCGGAGAATAGTGTGTTAAAGTATTGGACCATTGGGGGGATACCCTCAGTCCCGTATCGGGTATGGTATAAAACCGAGGCTCGACGGTCAAAATAGTCTGGTCTCTTTAAATGGAATGAGAAGAATTGTCATTATCACTGTGTGAGCAGGGAATCAAACAGAGACGACAACACATGAGCGGTCTCTCGAGTGAAGAGAAGATCAATTAATCCAGTATTTGACACCTAGTCTGGAAGGGCAGCATTAATGTCCAACCTAATTAATACACTCACAGCTCGTTCATGACAACTGGTGTGTCAGTCCAACGGTATACGGTGCTTTATAAGTCTCTTTAATGCACCGCCTCTTTCATATTAGTAAATCGTGATTTTGAGGGTATCACGCTAAACCACTTAGATACTCCAACCACGAAGGAGTTTCCATCATTTCACATAATTGGAGAATTGAGGTTGAGTGATGAGTTTTGGTCGGTAAGTAAACTACCCTGTATATAATTTGTGTCAATTTATTTCGCTGCGAGATAAGATCCTAGAAAGTGCTCAGTGTTTTTGTTTAAAATACCATTGCAAATACGTGAAATAAGACTGGTGCCTTTTATGTAATAGACCTTTCTATTGCAAAGTTACAGCCCAAGTTTTCGCCAACCAAGGTTGGAAAACTATGGGAAGCAATAAATGCAAAGCAAAAACAGATAGCCACAGTTTGTAGCAATGTTTACACAAATATTTTTTGGAAACAAATCAACCAATCATGGGATGCATTTTTTTGTATTGAAAGTTTGCAGAAATGTTGAATTTGGTCACAACATCGATCTGTTAACACGATTGAATGTTTTACTAATATTCGGCCGTCCAAGCTAACCAGCGTGGTTTGAATATCAACAATAGAAAGGTCTATTGGCCCTTTTCGAAACCACGGCTCTTGCATAGGCTCCGTCATTTATTTTGGAAACTGTATAGTGCTTTAGGTATGGTGCTTCAGTGACAGGCAGACGGAGCCTGAGCCGGAGCCCAAGCCGAAGTCGCAGTTTCGAAAAGGGCCTATGGTCATTATATGCATAAAGAGAACTTGTAACTGTATACGTTTGGTAATGACTCTGAAAAGTAATGGCAATAAAAACTTACTTGGTAATAAGTACAGCAACTTTGGATAGTAGGCTATATTGCATTTTGAGAAACTTTTCACTTCGAAGTACTGCGGTTATTGAAAAAGATATCACCCTTTATCCCCCCAAAATTTAATCTGAGAAGCGTTACTGCAGTAACGTTTCTCAGATAGTGTATTCCAATTGCAGATTATTCTTCCTGCGTGGACATAACCACTCCAGGTTTTCGGCAATATCTCAAAAACGCTACAACCTTTTGAAATGAAATTTTCACTGGCTAGAGTTATGGTGTTCCAATTACCAAACGTATACAATCCCTTTAATGAATTAAATGGCTTCCTTGATCAGAGAACGACACAAAGCATTGCCTGTGCGAACGAGGTTGACACCCACCAGTCCAAGTCGTCAGTGCCCTTGGCATTCATCAGATCGTCAACCTCTTTCCTGCAGATTTCCTGGTAGTCCGGATACTGGGCCAGGCAGTAGATGGCCCACGTGGCCGCCGTGCTGGTTGTTTCGTACCCGCCAAACATGAACGTGTTCACCTCGTTCTGAATCTCTTCCTCGCTCAGGCCTTGCCCGTCATCATCCTAGATATTAAAAACAAGTTTCAAGATATCCGTTAGTGTTCTAGATTAAAATAAAACCTAAAGCATTATTACATAGTTTTTTAGGTGATAATCAGAACAAATAACAAATTCTAACTCTTTTGCAACTTCGTACAAAGTTGTTTACAGTTCTTTTTCCCCAGTTCTGGATTTAGTAGAAATATTTAGTAGAACGGAATTTAAACCTGCGACCTGAAAGAAACTGAAAATTCTCTGTACTAAAATGTGCCGACCATATATTTGAAATGTGACGTCATCGGACGTTTTTGGATTTCGACAAAACTGCACTTGAAGGGTATCAATAGGCTACAATGGCATTTTACACCACTTTAAAGTGAGGTTAGAGACTTCTGAATCCCCCCGTTTTCATAAGGACTCTATCTTTAGAAAAATCGAGTGGATCGCAAAACTAAACTTGAAAAATTTGAGCTCCTCTTTAATATAAATTATTTCAGAACAACTGTTTTTGAAATTTCTTATTTAAAGGCACTGTACACATTTGGTAATTACTCAAAATATATATTAGCATAAAAACTGACTTAGTAACGAGCAACAGAGAGCTGTTGATAGTATAAAACATTGTGAGAAACGACTCCCCCTGAAGTAACGTTGTTTCTGAGAAAAAGGTAATTTCCCAATAAAGTAATAAAAACTTCTTGTAAGAAGTTTTTATTCATATCTGAAAGCACACAAATTTGTACAACAAGGGTGGTTTTTTTTCATCATTTTCTTGAAACTTCGATGACCAATTGAGCCCAAATTTTCACAGGCTTGTTATTTTATGCATATATTGGGATACACCAAGTGAGAACACTGGTCTTTGACAATTACCAAACGTGTACGATGCCTTTAAAACGAGATGAATACACAATCGATACCGATAAGCAACAAAAAAACACGCCGTGGGAATTAGTTTATATCAAATTTTCTTGAATATGGGATTCCAGAAATGAAGGTCCCTGGTGATACAGTCTGATTTTGGTGTTTGTCTTATTGACCCACTTCAGGTTCTTTAGAAACGCGGTGAAAGAAAATTGACCCATTTTTCTTCTAAATTGGCTAGATGTATGCATCTCAATGAACATTAGATCGGATTTGTCTCGATCAAAACGGTCAGCATTCGAAGTAGATATGAATTTACAAACACTTGGAATACATTTGGATGTTAACAGGATGTTTTGTTTTAAGAATCTAAAGATTTCATTACAAAATCTGCAATACAACGGGGACAAAATATGAGACCAAAATGGCATAGAAAATGTTCACATGACTTGGGATCCGTTTCGGGATACCACATCAGGATTCAGCACATTAAGTCATCATTCTCCACTTACGCGCCAAAGTACGGGGCCAATTTCATCGAGCTGCTTAAGGACAAAACCCAATCAGAATACAGATTGCACATGTGACATAGCGATTTGGCTGGTAAATTTTGTGTGCTCAGCATATTGTGCTTTTTTAAATAGCTACCTCGTGTGGTTAAGGTTAGGGTCATAGATTGGTAAAAACTCCAAAAATGAATGACCGTATGAAGCACTGCAGTTGTTGATTATAAACTATTTTGAGAAAGGATCCCCTTGGAAGCAATATGGTTTTAATTGTTCACCTCGAAACGTTTGAATCTGAGAAACAATTCATGCACGAACTGCTACTAAGGGTTTCTGAGGGTTGGTATCCGGTTGCGAATGCTACGGCCAGAGATGCGATTGTTAGACTACCCACCAGCACCTCGCTAAAACGTGGATGGATTTGACGTTCTTGCGAAAATACCGTCACAGTTTGTTTGCTGTTTTCTCAACAAGTTTAGACACTTTATTCTGCTGAAACTTTCACATGTGACTTTTATTGTATCTTTCTGTGTAATTTATGCTTATAGATCAGCATTGAGTTGACAAATACCAATCAATGACCCTACTTAAAGCTATATGTAATTGGGCCAAACTCTAGCGTTGTAAGTGAAGTAACCGTGAAGCACGCATGCACTGACAGTACATGTTCCTATGAGGTGCACTTTCGTAAATAGCGGATTTTTCTGCTTCCGTAAGCACCAATAGGCCCACTTCGCCTACCACAGGGTAGGAATGGATTTTACTCTTCCAAGATACTTTCCCTAAAAAAACCCTCCACAGTGTCATCGCATTGTTTTGAACAGTACACTACAAAAACTGTAGTGTTTAAATTGACACCATGGGTGTTGTCACATAGATACCCCATAGGGTGTTAAAAAAACACAAATTTCTGCCAAAACAAATACAATGGTGTTATTTTAACACCCTGTGATGTGAATTTATATTCTCTGTTCGGTATCTATATGTGACAACACCCCTGGTGTCAATTTTGACACCCCAGTTTTTGCAGTGTATGTTTATAAACAAAATGTTGTGTAATCCCACAAAAATTCAGTAAAAAATCTCAACAAATTCCAAGTCCCCTATTGAGACCTAGCTAAACAGCATAGACATGTCAAATTACCTTCGATTGATTCTTTGACTAAAAAAAACAATCCATCCGTGACCAATCCCTCTAGGAATTCCCATGCATAGTCATTGTACAGCAAATCTCATAGCAAAGGGCTAATAGCTACTCCTGGCTGAAATCAACCATGTCTTCCAGATGGCTTGAAGTCTTGGAATTTGTTTTAAAGAATCCAAAGGATCTATTATCTGATAGTTAAGACCATTTTGAAAGGAATATTAATAACTAGTTCTTATATAGTGCATTTCACAATAACGTCTATGCGCTTAACATTAGTTCCCTGGTCATTGGGCCAATAACATTCCTTTTAATCTTTCTCAGCTCCCTGGGGAGTATACAACCCCGAGCTGCCGTAGCGCTCTGAAGGCTTTTCAAACACAATATCAACCGCTACCCTCGCAGGTACCCATTTACCCCTGGGTGAAGAGAAGAAATTATAGTGAAGTATCTTGCTCAAGGATACAAGTGTCATGACCGGGATTCGAACCCACACCCCGATGACTTAACCACCAGAACTTGAATTCGATGCTCTAAAACACTCGGCCACATGAGACTGTTGTGCCAACCCTAAACATAATTATTACACATTCGAAACAGTGCGTTGATGTGAATGTGCGTGTTGATTCCGATGGTTAACACCAGCCGAGGTTTTAAATTGACCTCCACAACCTCAGTTGGCAACATAATCTCGAGCATAAATAAAATGAACTTTAATTTCCAAGACGCTCATAAAAATAACACTCATTGTATAGCCTCCTCACCCGAGCGTCTATCAAAATATCCAAGAGATCACGAAACGCCCTCTCTTGACCTCCCTTTGCTTGCCTCTTGACGATCACTTGCCTGGAGAAGTCGAGCGCCACCTTCAGGAATTTCCGGAAGTTTTTACCGTCCGTGCTGTTGTAGTAGAGGAAATCTATGTATTGCCACATGGTGACAAAGCGCTTGAAGAATAGATTGGCTAATTTGCGGACGGCGTGAACGTAGGTACAACTGAGGGAAAGGGAATAAACATGGTTAATAGTGATGGGAAGGGCACTCCAACCTCATTTGGGGCATTTTTCTACAAGGTCTCGGCTTGGGTTCTGGCTCCGGCTTGGGCTCGTCATATTAGAAAAGTGCACGGTGCTTCAAATGAGCCATTTTGAGATATGGTGGACACAATACTGTGACTATAGATTTGGGTAAATTTGCCTGTATACACTGTAACCAAACAACGCACTCCTATAGTGTCCACAATACCTCAAAAAGGCCAATGGAACCTGGAGCCCGGAGCACAAGTTAAAGTTTGGAAAAAGCCCCGCTGGTGTCTGAGCGAGCTGTTGCGCACCAGTCTATCTGTAGCGCCAAGAAGACGGCGTTGGTTCAAATCCCAGTCAGGCCGTCTAGAACACGGAAGAAAAGTTCTTAAGTATTTGGTTTTCGCATGTTTATTATCAGGTAATGATTTAATTTCAGACAGTAAAGTCTGCAACACTTTGGTACCAATGTCGATGCACTTGCTGGCACACAACCGATAGAGGGCAGCATTTCACTCGGAAGTTGAGTTTGGCCGTGTCCGACTTCGGCTTTGGCGCTTGGTTGCAGATGTAACGTTGAGGGATATGCGTGCAGCCAAAGCCGTCCCTTTGACGTAGCCAAGGCTTTTCAAACACATAACAACAAATTATACAAGCATCCATCCCACCCTTCCAATCCTCTCTCGTATTGACCATGGCAATCTTATTTTATTTGGTGATACGTCATGTACAGTCTCCAAATAATTACAACATGATGCAGCTCATTTGGTATGTTCCACACATTATTACCCCATCACAGGGATTTTTTTTGGCTAACGATTAGAGAACGGATTCATTTTCAACTTGCTCTTTTTGTTGATATCCTTGAACAAAACTACTCTTAGATATCTCTCCAATTTGCTGTCATATTACACTCCTCCACGTTTTCTTCGGTCCACACTTGACATCGCTCACTTGAATGTTCCCCGTGCAAACGCAGTATTCTGGGTAAAAAAGCATTCAGTGTAGCTGGACCAATGATTTGAAACAATCTTCCTCCTGTCATTAGGGAATTTGTTTATCTCTATTTCATAAATCTTTTGAGACTCACGTACCTCTATCCATGTTAGTTTCTAGTATGCGCACTATGATGATCTTGACAGAATAGCGCCTATACATTTTAGAGCAAAGGCAAGCCAGCATGGACCCTTTTCCCATTAACAATGGAAATATGGTTGAGGACACGTAAACCCAGACCTAAGACCACCCCTTCTTTGTCTTACCCCTTAGTTTGGCAATGGCTGTCGTAGCTGTAGATGGATTTAAGCAAGTTGTCTAGAGTCAGCAAGCCCATGTGGTCGTACACGTTGACCGTAGTTTGCTCTCCTTGGCAAAGCTCTTTCCATTTGTTCTTGAAGTTTGATAAAACAAACAACAGGTTAATAACAACCCAAATGAAATAAGAATACAATGTTAGGTTATTATTAAACAGGGTTGAAAGTTGATTCCCATAACGGGAATCGAACCCGGTTCACTGCGTTAGCCCACACACTCTTTAAATTATGTACATATATTCCAAGATGGCATCCTTGGAGGAAAGGGAACCAGCGGGGCAGATTTCACAAAGAGCTAATAAGATTTAACTGTGTATCAATCTTAATTGCTAAGCGAAGTGTGACGTCACAATATAAATTAATACTCTGGTGATATTGGCAACTCATCTCGAGACGAATCTTAGTGCTTTGTGAAATCGAGCCCCCGCATCATTGTTTGTCGTGGCGCCGCGAATTGTACTTTTGAAATACTTTTCGCAAACGTGAGCCTAATTTATTTTCATTTCATTTTCGATCCGCATCTTGTGCATACTATTCAGTCGTGCTATTGTTGTACTGACCATGTTTGGGGTGATCTTCATCAGCACCAAATGAATAAAGTGGGCTATACATGCACGACCAAAACTATTTCTGTTCGAATTTACTTATGGAAAGAATAACCAACAATAATGTGACAAATTACCACCAGAGTGTGCGCACATTCACTGAAGATGGATACGTGCGGTCGGAGTCCACTGTAGTGAAATGCTGGCGCCACCAGCCGTCGGTTACGGGCCCAATGCTCGCCGGAGCTTGCCACTAAACCGTCCCCAATCCACTCTCGAAGAAATCTCATCACGGACTCTTGCTTTGGTTCTGGTTTGGGAGGGAAGCGGAAACAAGAAACAGGTTACCTTTTTATAGCATTTTAATCTCGGCAGGTTGTATACCTGAGGTCTTTGATAAATTAACAAATACTGACAAATGGTTGTTGAGCCATCAAGTGTACCCGTACATGTATTTACAAGCAGATAGACTGCGCAAGTCTTGCGCGAATTCAAACTTCCGGTACCACGTTGTTCTAAACCAAACAAGCAAGCAAAAAAACCCACAAAAAACCCAAAACACTCCAACGAACTCCCTAACACCCCAACAAACAAACAAACAAACAAACACCCCAACACCCCAACAACCCAACAAAGATAAAACAAACACCACAACACCCCAGCATCATCACATTCCTTTACCATTTTTGTTGGCGATAGATTTGACGGTATCTGGGTTAAAGACGACCACGCCGGGCATGAACGGCCCGAGCCAAAACTGCATGACGTCATCAGCCTTCTCATAGTCAAAATGGAACTCCCTTGCCATCCCATTGTGACCTTTGGTGTACTGTTGGAGAAATAGAAATATTTATACAGTCAGTTGAATACCCTAACAATGTTTTTAAAAAGTGCGTGTTACAGATAACCTCATAGTTCATACTTCATTGGTTGTTGGCAATCGTCGCAAAGATAAGATTTTTTCTGAGAAAGGAACAAATTAGACTTGTGGCATGTCGTTTGTTTGTTGCGGTGATAGTTTAACGGCTCTCCTCTCGCGAGACTGCTGGTATAGCACGAGACATTTGCTCTATGGGGCAGAAGTCGCCAACCAGCAGTCTAACGAGAGCAGTATACTCGTGTGAGGACCGTTACCGCGACACAAATACGACTTGTTTACAAGTCTAGGAACGAATGGGAAGAACTGTGGGGAATTAAAATGTTCATAGGTTCTTTACCGGAATTAAATACACAAACAAATGTTACATTCAAGAGAGTTGCATTGTATTGTTTTGGTAAGTAATCAGGGTACACGGTTCGAATCCATGTCATGACCGATTTGTGCCTTTGTCTTTGAGGACAACAAGTTCACCACTTTTTTTTCTTGATGAATTTGAACCATTTTGATTCCATTGATTACAAAAGCTTCTATCTGAAATTAAAAGCCCCAGTATATATGAAACATTCAGGTAATAGTAAACATTTCATATCATTATTCTACTACTTCAACATCAACACTTTTTGTTTGTTCATCGCCGGCGTTCGTCCAATGGACCTTATTGGAGATTGGTTGCCTGTAACTGCCCTGTGTGACATGGCCGTTATATGCTTCTAATTGGCATGGTGCTAGTACAGTACGGTGCTCATACCACGATGGCAAGAGACCAAGGTTTGCCCAAAAAACCCTGACAAAACTTTGTCCCCGAAGAAATACTGTGAAAACTTGTACAACCAAGGGATTAGAGACCCCCTTTGGCAATGGAGTTGGGAACGGCATGAGTGTTTGGATTGGGTATTAAACCAACCTTCATACAGGGGGTCGTCAATGGGATACAGAACACCCCTGAGGGTAACGGAAGAGGGTATGGGCTTTTCAATCCCTTAATGGCAGTTTCCACAATCAATAACACCCCGACGGCCTTGAACTTAAACAGGTGGGGGGGGGGGACACCAAGTATCACTGCCGCAGGGTAAGACTTGTACCCACCATGAACTTGTCAGAGAATTTGGGGTTCGTTTTCTCTTGAAAACGTCAAATTTAATTATCAAAATCTGAGTATGACTTTTGCATAACGTTACGCCAAATTCAGCATCCCATGTAATAATAATAATAATAACGGGAGATTTATCAAGCAAAAACAGTTGAAAATCGGTTCCGCCTCATGGTATAGTGGATTAGGATCCGGAGTTTTCACCGCCGTGGCCTGGGTTCGATTCCCGGTGTGTAAAGTTTTCAAGTTCTATATTAGGTTATATATTATATTTTTGTAAAAAGCTGAGTAAAAAAAAAAAATTGAAAACCAAACTAAGTGATGGTCAATGTGGGGCTCGAACCCACGACCTTCGCGAAAAGATCCCACATGGTGTTTAAAAATACATTGGAAACCAAACTTGGTGTGGGAATTGTTTTTTTGCTTGCATATTAAGTTTGGCATTATTTTACAAATTTCAGGTTATAACAAATTGTTGTTAAATTATAGAATTATAGAATTATATTTGGAGACGAACCTTGAAAAAACATTGGACACATCATTGAAGATGTTAGCATATCAAGAAAGTGATTAAATAAAACCTTAATGAATACCACATCCCATATGGTCTAGTGGTACGATCTGGCGCTCTCACCGCCGTGGCCCGGGTTCGATTCCCGGTGTGGGAATTGGTTTTTGCTTGCATATTAAGTTAGGCATTATTTTACAAATGTTAAGGTTATAACAAAATGTTGTTAATAATAGAGAATAATAAATACAATCGTGTGATCCCATATGGTCTAGTGGTTAGGATCCGGCGTTTTCACCGCCGTGGCCCGGGTTCGATTCCCGGTGTGGGAAGATTTACAGGTTCTAATAATTTTGTTTTGTAAAAAACACGATTATAAAGTACATTGAAAACCAAAGTAAAATATGGTCAATGTTGGGCTCGAACCCACGCCCTTCGCGTTATCAGCACGACGCTCTACCGACTGAACTAACCGACCAAGACGAGGAGACTTAAGAAGATGTTTTGATCAACATTTGGAGACGAACCTTGAAAAAACATTGGACACATCATTGAAGATGTTAGTAAATCAAGAAAGTGATTAAATAAAACCTTAATGAATACCACCTCCCATATGGTCTAGTGGTTAGGATCCGGCGTTTTCACCGCCGTGGCCCGGGTTCGATTCCCGGTGTGGGAAGATTTACAGGTTCTAATAATTTTGTTTTGTAAAAAACACGATTATAAAGTACATTGAAAACCAAAGTAAAATATGGTCAATGTTGGGCTCGAACCAACGCCCTTCGCGTTATCAGCACGACGCTCTACCGACTGAACTAACCGACCAAGACGAGGAGACTTAAGAAGATGTTTTGATCGACATTTGGAGACGAACCTTGAAAAAACATTGGACACATCATTGAAGATGTTAGCAAATCAAGAAAGTGATTAAATAAAACCTTAATGAATACCACCTCCCATATGGTCTAGTGGTTAGGATCCGGCGCTCTCACCGCCGTGGCCCGGGTTCGATTCCCGGTGTGGGAATTGTTTTTTTGCTTGCATATTAAATTTGGCATTATTTTACAAATTTCAGGTTATAACAAACTGTTGTTAAATTGTAGAATAATAAATACAATAGGCGATAGATGATCCCATTAAGGTCTAGTGGTTAGGATCCGGCGTTTTCACCGCCGTGGCCCGGGTTCGATTCCCGGTGTGGGAAGGTCTTAAGAATTGTGTGTACACATTTTTTCCAAAATTAAACACTTTAAGGTTCACCACCAAACACATTTTTTCCAAAATTAAAAACTACAAGGTTCACCACCAAAATTCTCGTGTGGTCAGTGTGGGGCTCGAACCCACGACCTTCGCGTTATTAGCACGACGCTCTACCGACTAAGCTAACCAACCTGGACGAAGAGACTTAAAAAGATGTTTTGAACAATATTTGGAGACGAACCTTGAAAACACATTGGACACATCATTGAAGATGTTAGCAAATCAAGAAAGTGATTAAATAAAACCTTAATGAATACCACCTCCCATATGGTCTAGTGGTTAGGATCCGGCGCTCTCACCGCCGTGGCCCGGGTTCGATTCCCGGTGTGGGAATTGTTTTTTTTGCTTGCATATTAAGTTTGGCATTATTTTACAAATTTGAGGTTATAACAAATTGTTGTTAAATTATAGAATATTAAACACAATAGGTGATAGATGATCCCATATGGTCTTGTGGTTAGGATCCGGCGTTTTCACCGCCGTGGCCCGGGTTCGATTCCCGGTGTGGAAAGGTCTTAAGAATTGTGTGTACACATTTTTCCAAAATTAAAAACTTCAAGGTTCACCACCAACACATTTTTCCATAATTAAAAACTACAAGGTTTACCACCAAAATTCTCGTGTGGTCAGTGTGGGGCTCGAACCAAAGACCTTCGCGTTATTAGCACGACGCTCTACCGACTAGGCTAACCGACCTTCACGAAGAGACTTAAAAAGATGTTTTGAACAACATTTGGAGACGAACCTTGAAAAAACATGAGACACATAATTGAAGATGTTAGCAAATCAAGAAAGTGAATAAATAAAACCTTAACAAATACCACCTCCCATATGGTCTAGTGGTTAGGATCCGGCGCTCTCACCGCCGTGGCCCGGGTTCGATTCCCGGTGTGGGAATTGTTTTTTTGCTTGCATATTAAGTTTGGCATTATTTTACAAATTTCAGGTTATAACAAATTATTGTAAAATTATAGAATAATATACACAATAGGTGATAGATTATCCCATTAAGATCTAGTGGTTAGGATCCGGCGTTTTCACCGCCGTGGCCCGGGTTCGATTCCCGGTGTGGGAAGGTCTTAAGAATTGTGTGTACACATTTTTCCAAAATTAAAAACTTCAAGGTTCACCACCAACACATTTTTCCAAAATTAAAAAATACAAGGTTCACCACCAAAATTCTCGTGTGGTCAGTGTGGGGCTCGAACCCAAGACCTTCGCGTTATTAGCACGACGCTCTACCGACTAAGCTAACCGACCTGGACGAAGAGACTTAAAAAGATGTTTTGAACAACATTTGGAGACGAACCTTGAAAAAACCTTGGACACATCATTGAAGATGTTAGCAAATCAAGAAAGTGATTAAATAAAACCTTAATGAATACCACCTCCCATATGGTCTAGTGGTTAGGATCCGGCGCTCTCACCGCCGTGGCCCGGGTTCGATTCCCGGTGTGGGAATTGTTTTTTTGCTTGCATATTAGGTTTGGCATTATTTAAAAAAATTCAGGTTATAACAAATTGTTGTTAAATTATAGAATAATAAATACAATAGGTAATAGATGATCCCATATGGTCTAGTGGTTAGGATCCGGCGTTTTCACCGCCGTGGCCCGGGTTCGATTCCCGGTGTGGGAAGGTCTTAAAAGAATTGTGTGTACACATTTTTCCAAAATTAAAAACTTCAAGGTTCACCACCAACACATGTTTCCAAAAATAAAAAATACAAGATTCACCACCAAAATTCTCGTGTGGTCAGTGTGGGGCTCGAACCCACGACCTTCGCGTTATTAGCACGACGCTCTACCGACTAAGCTAACCGACCTGGACGAAGAGCTTAAAAAGATGTTTTGAACAATATTTGGAGACGAACCTTGAAAACACATTGGACACATCATTGAAGATGTTAGCAAATCAAGAAAGTGATTAAATAAAACCTTAATGAATACCACCTCCCATATGGTCTAGTGGTTAGGATCCGGCGCTCTCACCGCCGTGGCCCGGGTTCGATTCCCGGTGTGGGAATTGTTTTTTTTGCTTGCATATTAAGTTTGGCATTATTTTACAAATTTGAGGTTATAACAAATTGTTGTTAAATTATAGAATAATAAACACAATAGGTGATAGATGATCCCATATGGTCTTGTGGTTAGGATCCGGCGTTTTCACCGCCGTGGCCCGGGTTCGATTCCCGGTGTGGAAAGGTCTTAAGAATTGTGTGTACACATTTTTCCAAAATTAAAAACTTCAAGGTTCACCACCAACACATTTTTCCATAATTAAAAACTACAAGGTTCACCACCAAATTTCTCGTGTGGTCAGTGTGGGGCTCGAACCCACGACCTTCGCGTTATTAGCACGACGCTCTACCAACTAAGCTAACCGACCTGGACGAAGAGACTTAAAAAGATGTTTTGAACAACATTTGGAGACGAACCTTGAAAAAACCTTGGACACATCATTGAAGATGTTAGCAAATCAAGAAAGTGATTAAATAAAACCTTAATGAATACCACCTCCCATATGGTCTAGTGGTTAGGATCCGGCGCTCTCACCGCCGTGGCCCGGGTTCGATTCCCGGTGTGGGAATTGTTTTTTTTGCTTGCATATTAAGTTTGGCATTATTTTACAAATTTCAGGTTATAACAAATTGTTGTTAAATTATAGAATAATAAACACAATAGGTGATAGATGATCCCATATGGTCTAGTGGTTAGCAGCCGGCGTTTTCACCGCCGTGGCCCGGGTTCGATTCCCGGTGTGGGAAGGGCTTAAGAATTGTGTGTACCCATTTTTCCAAAATTAAAAACTTCAAGGTTCACCACCAACACATTTTTCCAAAAATAAAAAATACAAGATTCACCACCAAAATTCTCGTGTGGTCAGTGTGGGGCTCGAACCCACGACCTTCGCGTTATTAGCACGACGCTCTACCGACTAAGCTAACCGACCTGGACGAAGAGACTTAAAAAGATGTTTTGAACAATATTTGGAGACGAACCTTGAAAAAACATTGGACACATCATTGAAGATGTTAGCAAATCAAGAAAGTGATTAAATAAAACCTTAATGAATACCACCTCCCATATGGTCTAGTGGTTAGGATCCGGCGCTCTCACCGCCGTGGCCCGGGTTCGATTCCCGGTGTGGGAATTGGTTTTTTTGCTGGCATATTAAGTTTGGCATTATTTTACAAATTTCAGGTTATAACAAATTGTTGTTAAATTATAGAATAATAAACACAATAGGTGATAGATGATCCCATATGGTCTAGTGGTTAGGATCCGGCGTTTTCACCGCCGTGGCCCGGGTTCGATTCCCGGTGTGGGAAGGTCTTAAGAATTGTGTGTACACATTTTTCCAAAATTAAAAACTTTAAGGTTCACCACCAACACATTTTTCCAAAATTAAAAACTACAAGGTTTACCACCAAAATTCTCGTGTGGTCAGTGTGGGGCTCGAACCCACGACCTTCGCGTTATTAGCACGACGCTCTACCGACTAAGCTAACCTACCTGGACGAAGAGACTTAAAAAAAGATGTTTTGAATAACATTTGGAGACGAACCTTGAAAAAACTTTGTACACATCATTGAAGATGTTAGCAAATCAAGAAAGTGATTAAATAAAACCTTAATGAATACCACCTCCCATATGGTCTAGTGGTTAGGATGCGGCGCTCTCACCGCCGTGGCCCGGGTTCGATTCCCGGTGTGGGAATTGTTTTTTTGCTTGCATATTAAAATTGGCATTATTTTACAAATTTCAGGTTATAACAAACTGTTGTTAAATTGTAGAATAATAAATACAATAGGCGATAGATGATCCCATTTAGGTCTAGTGGTTAGGATCCGGCGTTTTCACCGCCGTGGCCCGGGTTCAATTCCCGGTGTGGGAAGGTCTTAAGAATTGTGTGTACACATTTTTCCAAAATTAAAAACTACAAGGTTCACCACCAAAATTCTCGTGTGGTCAGTGTGGGGCTCGAAACCACGACCTTCGCGTTATTAGCACGACGCTCTACCGACTAAGCTAACCGACCTGGACGAAGAGACTTAAAAACTTCAAGGTTCACCACCAACACATTTTTCCAAAAATAAAAAATACAAGATGCACCACCAAAATTCTCGTGTGGTCAGTGTGGGGCTCGAACCCACGACCTTCGCGTTATTAGCACGACGCTCTACCGACTAAGCTAACCGACCTGGACGAAGAGACTTAAAAAGATGTTTTGAACAATATTTGGAGACGAACCTTGAAAAAACATTGGACACATCATTGAAGATGTTAGCAAATCAAGAAAGTGATTAAATAAAACCTTAATGAATACCACCTCCCATATGGTCTAGTGGTTAGGATCCGGCGCTCTCACCGCCGTGGCCCGGGTTCGATTCCCGGTGTGGGAATTGTTTTTTTGCTTGCATATTAAGTTTGGCATTATTTTACAAATTTCAGGTTATAACAAATTGTTGTTAAGTTATAGAATAATAAACACCATATTTTATAGATGATCCCATATGGTCTAGTGGTTAGGATCCGGCGTTTTCACCGCCGTGGCCCGGGTTCGATTCCCGGTGTGGGAAGGTCTTAAGAATTGTGTGTACACATTTTTCCAAAATTAAAAACTACAAGGTTCACCACCAAAATTCTCGTGTGGTCAGTGTGGGGCTCGAAACCACGACCTTCGCGTTATTAGCACGACGCTCTACCGACTAAGCTAACCGACCTGGACGAAGAGACTTAAAAACTTCAAGGTTCACCACCAACACATTTTTCCAAAAATAAAAAATGCAAGATTCACCACCAAAATTCTCGTGTGGTCAGTGTGGGGCTCGAACCCACGACCTTCGCGTTATTAGCACGACGCTCTACCGACTAAGCTAACCGACCTGGACGAAGAGCTTAAAAAGATGTTTTGAACAATATTTGGAGACGAACCTTGAAAAAACATTGGACACATCATTGAAGATGTTAGCAAATCAAGAAAGTGATTAAATAAAACCTTAATGAATACCACCTCCCATATGGTCTAGTGGTTAGGATCCGGCGCTCTCACCGCCGTGGCCCGGGTTCGATTCCCGGTGTGGGAATTGTTTTTTTGCTTGCATATTAAGTTTGGCATTATTTAAAAAAATTAAGAGTATAACAAATTATTGTTAAATTATAGAAGAATAAACACAATAGGTGATAGATGATCCCATATGGTCTAGTGGTTAGGAGCCGGCGTTTTCACCGCCGTGGCCCGGGTTCGATTCCCGGTGTGGGAAGGTCTTAAAAGAATTGTGTGTACCCATTTTTCCAAAATTAAAAACTTCAAGGTTCACCACCAACACATTTTTCCAAAATTAAAAAATACAAGGTTCACCACCAAATTTCTCGTGTGGTCAGTGTGGGGCTCGAACCCACGACCTTCGCGTTATTAGCACGACGCTCTACCGACTAAGCTAACCGACCTGGACGAAGAGACTTAAAAAGATGTTTTGAACAACATTTGGAGACGAACCTTGAAAAAACCTTGGACACATCATTGAAGATGTTAGCAAATCAAGAAAGTGATTAAATAAAACCTTAATGAATACCACCTCCCATATGGTCTAGTGGTTAGGATCCGGCGCTCTCACCGCCGTGGCCCGGGTTCGATTCCCGGTGTGGGAATTGGTTTTTTGCTTGCATATTAAGTTTGGCATTATTTAAAAAAATTCAGGTTATAACAAATTGTTGTTAAATTATAGAATAATAAATACAATAGGTAATAGATGATCCCATATGGTCTAGTGGTTAGGATCCGGCGTTTTCACCGCCGTGGCCGGGGTTCGATTCCCGGTGTGGGAAGGTCTTAAAAGAATTGTGTGTACCCATTTTTCCAAAATTAAAAACTTCAAGGTTCACCACCAACACATTTTTCCAAAATTAAAAAATACAAGGTTCACCACCAAATTTCTCGTGTGGTCAGTGTGGGGCTCGAACCCACGACCTTCGCGTTATTAGCACGACGCTCTACCGACTAAGCTAACCGACCTGGACGAAGAGACTTAAAAAGATGTTTTGAACAACATTTGGAGACGAACCTTGAAAAAACCTTGGACACATCATTGAAGATGTTAGCAAATCAAGAAAGTGATTAAATAAAACCTTAATGAATACCACCTCCCATATGGTCTAGTGGTTAGGATCCGGCGCTCTCACCGCCGTGGCCCGGGTTCGATTCCCGGTGTGGGAATTGGTTTTTTGCTTGCATATTAAGTTTGGCATTATTTTAACAAATTCAGGTTATAACAAATTGTTGTTAAATTATAGAATAATAAATACAATAGGTAATAGATGATCCCATATGGTCTAGTGGTTAGGATCCGGCGTTTTCACCGCCGTGGCCGGGGTTCGATTCCCGGTGTGGGAAGGTCTTAAAAGAATTGTGTGTACCCATTTTTCCAAAATTAAAAACTTCAAGGTTCACCACCAACACATTTTTCCAAAAATAAAAAATACAAGATTCACCACCAAAATTCTCGTGTGGTCAGTGTGGGGCTCGAACCCACGACCTTCGCGTTATTAGCACGACGCTCTACCGACTAAGCTAACCGACCTGGACGAAGAGACTTAAAAAGATGTTTTGAACAATATTTGGAGACGAACCTTGAAAAAACATTGGACACATCATTGAAGATGTTAGCAAATCAAGAAAGTGATTAAATAAAACCTTAATGAATACCACCTCCCATATGGTCTAGTGGTTAGGATCCGGCGCTCTCACCGCCGTGGCCCGGGTTCGATTCCCGGTGTGGGAATTGGTTTTTTTGCTGGCATATTAAGTTTGGCATTATTTTACAAATTTCAGGTTATAACAAATTGTTGTTAAATTATATAATAATAAACACAATAGGTGAAAGATGATCCCATATGGTCTAGTGGTTAGGATCCGGCGTTTTCACCGCCGTGGCCCGGGTTCGATTCCCGGTGTGGGAAGGTCTTAAGAATTGTGTGTACACATTTTTCCAAAATTAAAAACTTTAAGGTTCACCACCAACACATTTTTCCAAAATTAAAAAATACAAGGTTCACCACCAAATTTCTCGTGTGGTCAGTGTGGGGCTCGAACCCACGACCTTCGCGTTATTAGCACGACGCTCTACCGACTAAGCTAACCGACCTGGACGAAGAGACTTAAAAAGATGTTTTGAACAATATTTGGAGACGAACCTTGAAAAAACATTGGACACATCATTGAAGATGTTAGCAAATCAAGAAAGTGATTAAATAAAACCTTAATGAATACCACCTCCCATATGGTCTAGTGGTTAGGATCCGGCGCTCTCACCGCCGTGGCCCGGGTTCGATTCCCGGTGTGGGAATTGGTTTTTTGCTGGCATATTAAGTTTGGCATTATTTAAAAAAATTCAGGTTATAACAAATTGTTGTTAAATTATAGAATAATAAATACAATAGGTAATAGATGATCCCATATGGTCTAGTGGTTAGGATCCGGCGTTTTCACCGCCGTGGCCGGGGTTCGATTCCCGGTGTGGGAAGGTCTTAAAAGAATTGTGTGTACCCATTTTTCCAAAATTAAAAACTTCAAGGTTCACCACCAACACATTTTTCCAAAAATAAAAAATACAAGATTCACCACCAAAATTCTCGTGTGGTCAGTGTGGGGCTCGAACCCACGACCTTCGCGTTATTAGCACGACGCTCTACCGACTAAGCTAACCGACCTGGACGAAGAGACTTAAAAAGATGTTTTGAACAATATTTGGAGACGAACCTTGAAAAAACATTGGACACATCATTGAAGATGTTAGCAAATCAAGAAAGTGATTAAATAAAACCTTAATGAATACCACCTCCCATATGGTCTAGTGGTTAGGATCCGGCGCTCTCACCGCCGTGGCCCGGGTTCGATTCCCGGTGTGGGAATCTGTTTTTTTGCTGGCATATTAAGTTTGGCATTATTTTACAAATTTGAGGTTATAACAAATTGTTGTTAAATTATATAATAATAAACACAATAGGTGATAGATGATCCCATATGGTCTAGTGGTTAGGATCCGGCGTTTTCACCGCCGTGGCCCGGGTTCGATTCCCGGTGTGGGAAGGTCTTAAGAATTGTGTGTACACATTTTTCCAAAATTAAAAACTTTAAGGTTCACCATCAACACATTTTTCCATAATTAAAAACTACAAGGTTTACCACCAAAATTCTCGTGTGGTCAGTGTGGGGCTCGAACCCAAGACCTTCGCGTTATTAGCACGACGCTCTACCGACTAAGCTAACCGACCTGGACGAAGAGACTTAAAAAGATGTTTTGAACAACATTTGGAGACGAACCTTGAAAAAAACTTTGTACACATCATTGAAGATGTTAGCAAATCAAGAAAGTGATTAAATAAAACCTTAATGAATACCACCTCCCATATGGTCTAGTGGTTAGGATGCGGCGCTCTCACCGCCGTGGCCCGGGTTCGATTCCCGGTGTGGGAATTGTTTTTTTGCTTGCATATTAAAATTGGCATTATTTTACAAATTTCAGGTTATAACAAACTGTTGTTAAATTGTAGAATAATAAATACAATAGGCGATAGATGATCCCATTTAGGTCTAGTGGTTAGGATCCGGCGTTTTCACCGCCGTGGCCCGGGTTCAATTCCCGGTGTGGGAAGGTCTTAAGAATTGTGTGTACACATTTTTCCAAAATTAAAAACTACAAGGTTCACCACCAAAATTCTCGTGTGGTCAGTGTGGGGCTCGAAACCACGACCTTCGCGTTATTAGCACGACGCTCTACCGACTAAGCTAACCGACCTGGTTGAAGAGACTTAAAAAGATGTTTTGAACAACATTTGGAGACGAACCTTGAAAAAACATGAGACACATCATTGAAGATGTTAGCAAATCAAGAAAGTGATTAAATAAAATCTTAATGAATACCACGTCCCATAGGGTCTAGTGGTTAGGATCCGGCGCTCTCACCGCCGTGGCCCGGGTTCGATTCCCGGTGTGGGAATTGTTTTTTTGCTTGCATATTAAGTTTGGCATTATTTTACAAATTTGAGGTTATAACAAATTATTGTTAAATTATAGAATAATAAACACAATAAGTGATAGATTATCCCATTAAGATCTAGTGGTTAGGATCCGGCGTTTTCACAGCCGTGGCCCGGGTTCGATTTCCGGTGTGGGAAGGTCTTAAAAGAATTGTGTGTACACATTTTTCCAAAATTAAAAACTTCAAGGTTCACCACCAACACATTTTTCCAAAAATAAAAAATACAAGATGCACCACCAAAATTCTCGTGTGGTCAGTGTGGGGCTCGAACCCACGACCTTCGCGTTATTAGCACGACGCTCTACCGACTAAGCTAACCGACCTGGACGAAGAGACTTAAAAAGATGTTTTGAACAATATTTGGAGACGAACCTTGAAAAAACATTGGTCACATCATTGAAGATGTTAGCAAATCAAGAAAGTGATTAAATAAAACCTTAATGAATACCACCTCCCATATGGTCTAGTGGTTAGGATCCGGCGCTCTCACTGCCGTGGCCCGGGTTCGATTCCCGGTGTGGGAATTGTTTTTTTGCTTGCATATTAAGTTTGGCATTATTTAAAAAAATTAAGAGTATAACAAATTATTGTTAAATTATAGAAGAATAAACACAATAGGTGATAGATGATCCCATATGGTCTAGTGGTTAGGAGCCGGCGTTTTCACCGCCGTGGCCCGGGTTCGATTCCCGGTGTGGGAAGGGCTTAAGAATTGTGTGTACACATTTTTCCAAAATTAAAAACTTCAAGGTTCACCACCAACACATTTTTCCAAAAAATAAAAAATACAAGATTCACCACCAAAATTCTCGTGTGGTCAGTGTGGGGCTCGAACCCACGACCTTCGCGTTATTAGCACGACGCTCTACCGACTAAGCTAACCGACCTGGACGAAGAGACTTAAAAAGATGTTTTGAACAATATTTGGAGACGAACCTTGAAAAAACCTTGGACACATCATTGAAGATGTTAGCAAATCAAGAAAGTGATTAAATAAAACCTTAATGAATACCACCTCCCATATGGTCTAGTGGTTAGGATCCGGCGCTCTCACCGCCGTGGCCCGGGTTTGATTTTCGGTGTGGGAATTGTTTTTTTGCTTGCATATTAAGTTTGGCATTATTTTACAAATTTCAGGTTATAACAAATTGTTGTTAAATTATAGAATAATAAACACAATAGATGATCCCATATGGTCTAGTGGTTAGGATCCGGCGTTTTCACCGCCGTGGCCCGGGTTCGATTCCCGGTGTGGGAAGTTCTTAAGAATTGTGTGTACCCATTTTTCCAAAATTAAAAACTTCAAGGTTCACCACCAACACATTTTTCCAAAAATAAAAAATGCAAGATTCACCACCAAAATTCTCGTGTGGTCAGTGTGGGGCTCGAACCCACGACCTTCGCGTTATTAGCACGACGCTCTACCGACTAAGCTAACTGACCTGGACGAAGAGACTTAAAAAGATGTTTTGAACAATATTTGGAGACGAACCTTGAAAAAATTGGACACATCGTTGAAGATGTTAGCAAATCAATAAAGCGATTAATTAAAAATACCACCTCCCATATGGTCTAGTGGTTAGGATCCGGCGTTTTCACCGCCGTGGCCCGGGTTCGATTCCCGGTGTGGGAATTGTTTTTTTGCTTGCATATTAAAATTGGCATTATTTTACAAATTTCAGGTTATAACAAACTGTTGTTAAATTGTAGAATAATAAATACAATAGGCGATAGATGATCCCATTTAGGTCTAGTGGTTAGGATCCGGCGTTTTCACCGCCGTGGCCCGGGTTCAATTCCCGGTGTGGGAAGGTCTTAAGAATTGTGTGTACACATTTTTCCAAAATTAAAAACTACAAGGTTCACCACCAAAATTCTCGTGTGGTCAGTGTGGGGCTCGAAACCACGACCTTCGCGTTATTAGCACGACGCTCTACCGACTAAGCTAACCGACCTGGTTGAAGAGACTTAAAAAGATGTTTTGAACAACATTTGGAGACGAACCTTGAAAAAACATGAGACACATCATTGAAGATGTTAGCAAATCAAGAAAGTGATTAAATAAAATCTTAATGAATACCACCTCCCATAGGGTCTAGTGGTTAGGATCCGGCGCTCTCACCTCCGTGGCCCGGGTTCGATTCCCGGTGTGGGAATTGTTTTTTTTGCTTGCATATTAAGTTTGGCATTATTTTACAAATTTCAGGTTATAACAAATTGTTGTTAAATTATAGAATAATAAATACAATAGGTAATAGATGATCCCATATGGTCTAGTGGTTAGGATCCGGCGTTTTCACCGCCGTGGCCCGGCTTCGATTCCCGGTGTGGGAAGGTCTTAAAAGAATTGTGTGTACACATTTTTCCAAAATTAAAAACTTCAAGGTTCACCACCAACACATTTTTACAAAAAATAAAAAATGCAAGATTCACCACCAAAATTCTCGTGTGGTCAGTGTGGGGCTCGAACCCACGACCTTCGCGTTATTAGCACGACGCTCTACCGACTAAGCTAACCGACCTGGACGAAAAGACTTAAAAAGATGTTTTGAACAACATTTGGAGACGAACCTTGAAAAAACATTGGACACATCATTGAAGATGTTAGCAAATCAAGAAAGTGATTAAATAAAACCTTAATGAATACCACCTCCCATATGGTCTAGTGGTTAGGATCCGGCGCTCTCACCGCCGTGGCCCGGGTTCGATTCCCGGTGTGGGAATTGTTTTTTTGCTTGCATATTAAGTTTGGCATTATTTAAAATTATTCAGGTTATAACAAATTGTTGTTAAATTATAGAATAATAAATACAATAGGTAATAGATGATCCCATATGGTCTAGTGGTTAGGATCCGGCGTTTTCACCGCCGTGGCCCGGGTTCGATTCCCGGTGTGGGAAGGTCTTAAAAGAATTGTGTGTACCCATTTTTCCAAAATTAAAAACTTCAAGGTTCACCACCAACACATTTTTACAAAAAATAAAAAATACAAGATTCACCACCAAAATTCTCGTGTGGTCAGTGTTGGGCTCGAACCCACGACCTTCGCGTTATTAGCACGACGCTCTACCGACTAAGCTAACCGACCTGGACGAAGAGACTTAAAAAGATGTTTTGAACAATATTTGGAGACGAACCTTGAAAAAACCTTGGACACATCATTGAAGATGTTAGCAAATCAAGAAAGTGATTAAATAAAACCTTAATGAATACCACCTCCCATATGGTCTAGTGGTTAGGATCCGGCGCTCTCACCGCCGTGGCCCGGGTTTGATTCCCGGTGTGGGAATTGGTTTTTTTGCTTGCATATTAAGTTTGGCATTATTTTACAAATTTCAGGTTATAACAAATTGTTTTTAAATTATAGAATAATAAACACAATAGATGATCCCATATGGTCTAGTGGTTAGGATCCGGCGTTTTCACCGCCGTGGCCCAGGTTCGATTCCCGGTGTGGGAAGGTCTTAAGAATTGTGTGTACCCATTTTTCCAAAATTAAAAACTTCAAGGTTCACCACCAACACATTTTTCCAAAATTAAAAACTACAAGGTTTACCACCAAAATTCTCGTGTGGTCAGTGTGGGGCTCGAACCCACGACCTTCGCGTTATTAGCACGACGCTCTACCGACTAAGCTAACCGACCTGGACGAAGAGACTTAAAAAAGATGTTTTGAACAACATTAGGAGACGAACCTTGAAAAACTCTTGGACACATCATTGAAGATGTTAGCAAATCAAGAAAGTGATTAAATAAAACCTTAATGAATACCACTTCCCATAATGGTCTAGTGGTTAGGATCCGGCGCTCTCACCGCCGTGGCCCGGGTTCGATTCCCGGTGTGGGAATTGTTTTGTGCTTGCATATTAAGTTAGGCATTATTTTACAAATGTTTAGGTTATAACAAAATGTTGTTAATAATTTAAAATAATAAATACTATCGTGTGATCCCATATGGTCTAGTGGTTAGGATCCGGCGTTTTCACCGCCGTGGCCCGGGTTCGATTCCCGGTGTGGGAAGGTCCAAGTTTGTTGTGTATTTTGTTTCTTCTCCAAAAATGAAAAACTACAAGGTTCATCACAAATATTTTTCTCGTGTGGTCAGTGTTGGGCTCGAACCCACGACCTTCGCGTTATTAGCACCACGCTCTACCGACTAAGCTAACCGACCGACAGGATCACTAACATGAACAGGTAGTTTTCTTCCTGGTTTCTCTGAAATTAGTATATATCCAGACAGAACTGTATCTAAAATTTTCAACTTGATGTTGATGCAGCATTTTTGAAACAAAAATCTTAAGAACTAATAGAAAACAAGAATCCCATATGGTCTAGTGGTTAGGATTCGGCGCTCTCACTGCCGTGGCCCGGGTTCGATTCCCGGTGTGGGAATTGTTTTTCGCTTGCATATTAAGTTAAGCATTATTTTACAAATTTAAGGCTGGAATTTTGTTTGTTAAATTATAGAATATTAAATACAATTTTGTGATCCCATATAGTCTGGTGGTTAGGATCCGGCGTTTTCACCGCCGTGGCCCGGGTTCGATTCCCGGTGTGGGAAGTTCTTAAGAATTTTGTGTACAATTTTTTTTCTCTCCAAAATTAAAGTTTACAAGGTTATTAAACCTATTCACCCCCAAAAATATGTTTTGGTCAGTGTGGGGCTCGAACCCACGACCTTCGCGTTAACAGCACGACGCTCTACCGACTGAGCTATCCGACCGAGACGAAGAGACTTAAAAAGATGTTTTGAACAACATTTGGAGACGAACCTGGAAAAAACCTTGGACACATCATTGAAGAAGTTAGCAGTTCAAGAATGTATTTAAATAATACCTTAATGAATACCAAATCCCTTATGGTCTAGTGGTTAGCGCTCTCACCGCCGTGGTCTGGGTTCGATTCCCGATGTGGGAATTTTTTTTTGCTTGCCTATTAAGTTAAGAATTATTTTACAAATTTAATGTTAAACTACAATCGTGAGATCCCATATGGTCTAGTGGTTATGATCCGGCGTTTTTCCCGTCGTGGCCCAGGTTCGATTCCTGGTGTGGGAAGTTCTTAAGAATTTCGGGTACACATTTTTTCGAAAATTAAAAAACGACAATGCTCCTCAAAACAAATTGTCTTTTGGTCAGTGTGGGGCTCGAACCCACGACCTTCGCGTTATTAGCACGATGCTCTACCGACTAAGCTAACCGACCGAGACGAAGATACTTTAAAAGAAAGTTTGAACAAAATTTGGGACGAACCTGGAAAAAACCTTTGGCTCATCATTGAAGACATTAGCAGTTCAAGATGGTATTACATAAAACCTTAATGAATACCACATCCTATATGGTCTAGTTGTTAGGATCCGGCGTTTTCACCGCAGTGGCCCGGGTTCGATTCCCGGTGTGGGAAGGTCCAACCTTTTTGTGTAATTTGTTTTTCTCCAAAATGAAAAACTACAAGGTTCATTACAAATATTTTTCTCTTTTGGTCAGTGTGGGGCTCGAACCCACGACCTTCGCGTTATTAGCACGACGCTCTACCGACTAAGCTAACCGACCGACAGGGTCACTAACATGGGTAACAACAGGTAGTTTTCTTTCTGGTCTCTCTGAAATTAGTAGAAATCCAGACAGAACTGTATCTACTGTTTCCAACTTGATGTTGATGCAGCATTTTTGAAACAAAAATCTTAAGAACTAATAGAATACAAGCGTCCCATATGCCAATTTTCTTATATATTTCTTTAATGTGCTGTTTCTTGTGCTTTTTAAGTGTGTGCTTTTTGTTTTCTATTGTATTTGATTTAATTTTTTATTGTAAGGCGCTTTGGTCTATTTTGGAAATGCACTATATAAATCTTTTTAATAAATAAATAAATAAATGGTCTAGTGGTTAGGATCCGGCGCTCTCACCGCCGTGGCCCGGGTTCGATTCCCGGTGTGGGAATTGTTTTTGCTTGCATATAAAGTTAAGCATTATTTTACAAATTTAAGGTTTAAACAAATTTTGTTAAATTAAAGAATAGTAAATACAATCGTGTGATCCTGACAGTAACGTTTCTCAGATTGTGCATTCCAATTGCAGATTATTCTTCCTGCGTGGACAACCGCTCCAGATTTTCGGCAATATCTCAAAAACGCTACGACCTTTTGAAATGAAATTTTCACAGGTTAGTTTGATGGTACAACTATAATATAGGATTGAAACAAACAGTGGGTTCCAATTACCAAACGTATACAATCTCTTGAAGGAGATCCATTCTTACCTCAGGGATGTCTCCCATGAGCCAGCTCCCGTTGGGGTGTTTGGGAAAATCTCGCAGGGCGTGTTGGAAGCCACGTTTCCATCTTACTAACTGGATGAGCTTGGCGACGAGGACGAGCAAGGTAGCGGCCAGCAGGGTCAGGAGAATCCGATCCCAACTGGCCAACATGAGAGATGCGATCCTGGTCAGCGACGGGAAGCTTGAGAATAGGAAGTCTGCCTTGAGTAGCGCCATTTTCGATGGAACCTAATAATTACAGATTTTGGCAGAGAAATGGTGATTCTTAGTTAATATTTTAAAATACGCGCATTATAAAGGATCTGTATACGTTTGGTAATGACTCTGAAAATTAATGGCAATAAAAAACTTCCTTGGTAAGAAGTATACAGCAGCTTTGGATAGTAGGTCTATAATGCATTTTGAGAAACCTTTCACTTCGAAGAACTGCGGTTATGGAAAAAGATATCACTTTATATCCCCAAAAATTTGAATCTGAGAAGCGTTACCGGTACTGCAGTAAACGTTTCTCAGATTGTGTATTCCAATTGCAGATTATTCTCCCTGCGTGGACATAACCGCTCCAGATTGTCGGCAATATCTCAAAAACGTTACAACCTTTTCAGAATGAAATTTTCACAGGTTAGTTTTATGGTATAATCTACAACTATGTAGGATTGAAACAAACATTTACCAAACGTATACAATCCCTTTCAAAGCCCTAACTCGTTAAGGTGTATTTGGTTCGAGTCCTTGCAGTGCCCTGTTTCAGTGGGGGGGGGGGGGGTGGGGGGGTGGGGAGAGACGATGAAACTTTACATGGCACAGTTTGACATGACCAAAAGCATCCATGGAAAGGACTTGGAGTAAATCTTTGACGAAATGTTTTTGTTTGTCCCATGTCAATGAATGACCTGAATGACGGTCCCGTGGGGCCTGACCCATTTCAGGGTTCAGTTTGACACAGTATCTGTATTAAAATGACACAGAATCCGAGTTAAGATCCCATTTTTAGTTCAGTTTCGGGGTCAACCTGACCCAGAAATGGGTCAGGCCACCTCGGACCTGAAATCTGGATCAATGCTGACCGAGAGTTTTTAGAGTGTACATACAATTTGTTATACATGTTAAATTTTCATCTGGGTTTGTGTTTGCCCTTATAGGCACTAACTGTAAATAATACTTAACCGAGTCATGTGAAATAAAAACAATCATTTGAACTGGCTCTGCTACAGGGCAAGCTCGGTGCATGGTCCAGTGAAGACATATGCTCTAGAATGGCAAAGGTCGTGAGTTCGATTCCCATCTGAGTGAAATATACCTGTGGATTTTGTTCGACAGAACTTGGGAAAGTGCCGAGTATACAGTGTTTCTTATAACACACGTCGGTGTATGGGCAAAAAACAAATACCCCTATATAATTAATACACAACACTAATTGTTCAGAACTTCGTTCTTTTTTCGTAAGATGAGACGAAATCATCAAGTTCTTTTGCTCGATCTAAACACCAGATTGGACATTTTTTGTAGATTAGTAATGATGATGATGCAGATGATGATGATGATGGGGTGAGTCGTCGATTGTGGGGGCGGGGGGGGGGGAGTCTCCTCCCAGTGGTCTGCTCATCTCACTGATGTGTGTCCTGCGATCACAGGTGAAGATCTGCCCTTGTTGGGGCTGACATTAGGCGGGCTTTCCTCGTTTGCCTTAATTGTTGTTTTTGTGTGTCAAGTCTTCCAAATTCAAAGAGGTACAGACCCTTGTGGCAGATGTTACTCAAGAGGGACCTGTTGATGGCCTGCTGATCCCAGGTATCCACCAGGAATGGCACAGGACTTCAATGTTGCCTTGATGACATCAAATTTGTAGCGCTTTCGCTGACCGCCATGTGACCGTTTACCTGATTTGAGTTGACCATAGAAAAGTGCCCACGTGATTTTGTGGTCTTCCATTGTGTATATTAGTCTAGCTCTGCCGACTCAATTAGTTTTATGTACTACGATGTTCCATGTACCTTACCTTTAGATATGAAGTACAACTTCCAAAATAATCAGTACAGTAGTTGCTTGGCGTGACACACAGTTGAATGAAACTGGTAGTGACTGTCAGCAGCTAAAAGTCAGTTCTATTGTTAACAGTATCTGCCGTTTCTGGGCAACTGTGTGTAACCGCAAGTTTTGGGTAAACGCTCTGCTGGACAAACTCCGTCAATGAATTATTGTATTGTAGCAATAACTTGTCGAGTGTTTTCTGTTGGTTCTAATATGTCTGGTTGGGTTTGTGGCATTAACAGGTGATATTGATGACCAATCGCACTGCCCAAAGTCTGGTGTTGACTTTTTTGTTGCGTGACTTTGACAACTCGACCAGTGAGTGGATTTTAAGGATGGTCACACAGTGAGGCTGGTAAATGAAGGTCTGGTTCCCTACCTCGTATACCTGCAGGCAGTTGAGAACATTGATGGGTTTAATAGATCATTGTATGTCTGTTTCAGATGTCTTTGTTGAAGCCAAAGAGCGAAAACAAAAGGAACGACCTTGAGAGGATTCACGAAGTATCATCAATAACTCAAAGTGCTTCTAATACCGGTACTCACCTATAGACTTTAACCACACACCCGCAGCACTACCACTGTGTCACCCACAGGGCAGTTTTACCTTCGACGACAAAACCGCTGCAAGTCAATATTTAAAAAACGAAAACTTATTGTTACGGTATTAAAGTTATCTGTTACTAACACTGTCCGTTTGTTCCTTCGGGCTTGGATTTGTAAAGCGAGTGTATGATGCGTTGTAGTAGACGAAGCATTGGCGATCCCAAACCACTTAATACAAGTAAATCCCAAGAGCTGCTGTCATCATCGCTTGTATCCCAGGGTTTAGTGAGGCAACGCTCAAACAACCATAGAGAAATCTACCCTACGCTGAGGGTCAGATGTTCAAAGGATCCTCGCATGTACGGGACCCCAGGCACCGGGGGTAATTTGAAAGCAACTCAGGCGGGATTTTCCGGCTGATTGCCTCGGCTTTCATACGAGTGCCGTATTAAAGAGGATTCCATCCTTTCGGATAAGAGGGTTATTTTTTTTGGTGCAGCAGTTTTTTTCCCCCTGACTTTCTACCCTCTCAATATAGATTCTTTTCTTTTCAACCTTGGAAAGGAATTGCCGAATTCTGACTGGCTTTTTTATGGGACAGAATTAAACAGTAGGCCGACAAATCAATGATGCATACAATAATAAAACGGATGTTTACGTAATGATATATACGTAATGTGTGAATGGGGAAGACGAGTTTATAAAGAAAACTTAGGAACTTTTTATAAAAATTATCGAATAATTGATAGCTTCAATCTAAAAGCTCATTGGTTCTAAAATTCGTATCATGCCAATAATCCAATCGTCTACAGAGATACTTCTGCCTGGAATACTAAAGGAAGACAGAGTCACGCCCCTCTATAATATGAGTGCCACAATAAGCAGGTAAGAACACGAGGGCATGGTATTAACATGCATAAAGTCCCCGAAAAAACATGAACCACTTTTCGAGAACATAATTTGCTGAAATTTTCGACTCTAGTCTAGGCCTACTAAGTTGTTCTTCACCGAAAACGCAGGCATCCCATATGGTCTAGTGGTTGGGATCCAGCGCTCTCGCGGCCGTGGCCCGGGTTCGAATACCTGTGATGGAAAGTTTTCAAAATTTTACAAATTCATTTTGTAAAATTTGGAGCGACGAGTAAAGCAAAACACTCCATGAAAATGCTTCAATGGTCAGTATGGGGCTCGAACCCATGACCTTCGCGTTATCAGCACGACGCTCTACCGACTGAGCTAACCGACCAACTCATTTGACAATGAAAAAATGTCAACAAGAATTTGATTTTCAGGGTTTTTTTTCTCGAAGCAAACAATATTCTTTCTGAATTAGTCTATTTTTTCTCTATGGTCTATTCAACATGTTAAAGTAAACCGTATGTTTCTCTAAACATAACATCAACAAAATAACCATTTGATTTCAGCCAGGGACTTCTAATAAATGTCAAGAACTTGCACTGATTTTGTTTTCTTCTAAATTGGCACCTTGCACATAGCGTAGCGCAATTACACGCGCCTATCCTGTCCCCATTTTGGGAGTCAAAATGTACACAGAGGAATTGACTCCCAAAATGGTGGAAATGGTAGACGTGCATTGTGCGAAGGTGCGTTCCACGATGTGCAAGAGGTCAATAAGGCCCAACTTAAGTTATTTCTGGTGGGCCATAAGCCAGCACACGCAGTTACCTGAAACGAAACGGAAATAACAACAGACTATAAATAAATCATAAATTTGTATTTTGCAATTGCCATACCTCACCGACCGTGACGAGAAAAATACCTGTATTGTCACCGACATCAACAGAGCATATCTCCTGGATAACACATCAAATAGGCAGCTTTTACAGAGTGGAGGTCTCGCCGTTTTCGAAATCGCGGCTTAGAGTCAGTCAGCTCCGGCTTTAGGCACTGTCCACCTGTTTGAAGTCCCGTGCCGAAAGGGAACGTTTTCAAAATTACTTACAGAGCCTAAAGCCGGAGACCAAGCGGCCGTGGGTTCGAAAAGGGCCTATGATTACAGGCAGTAATTATAGCCCCCTATAAACTACAACACAGTCAGTCCTTCATGCTGTTCGTGATGAGATTATCTCCTCTGGGGTCGATTTCACAAAACTCTTCCTAACTTATGACTAGTCCTATGCAATGCTAAGAGATAGGACTAGTCTTAAGTTAAGACCACTTACTGGTCCTAACTTCAAATAAGACTAGTCTATATCTCTTTGTGAAAACGGCCCCAGGACTTGTTAGGGCATTTTCCAAACTTTGGCCTGGACTCCGGCTCTGGCTTCGGCTCCGGCTCCGTCCTCAATTTTGGAGCATGCAGTGTACATTTTGCATGGTGTTTCCAAAATCAAACGAAGCCCGAAGCTGGAGACGGAGCCTAAGCCGAGGTTTGGAAAAGGCCCCTATAGTCTCGTACCAAATTCACTTTTTGTGTTGTTCAATCCGTGGTTTAGGTTCTTCTATCGATCTTGTTTTAGATTCTAATGGGGCTTATTTGAGTCCTGAAAGACTCAACTGTCAGGAGTCCCATTCTGGAAATCAAATTCAATGCTTTGATGTAATAACATCCGTTGAGTAAAAACATTCGAGATTTCCAGATGAACATTTTGAAACAGCTGGACTAAACTGCGATGTCCGCAACACCACTGGAGTCCATATTTTGGCCACAGTGACAATGCTTCACTTACCAAATGTAGATCCAAGACTCGATAACAAAAGTTACCCACACTTTGCAGGATCTTGAGACATTCGAAAGATTATTAGGAAGTATTTTCATATCTAAAGAAATCTGAAGGTGGGAGAATAAAACATCCTGCCAAAACTCAGGCCTGCATAATCGTATACTCTTCAGATAATAATCTTCAGAATCGTCAGAATCGTTCAGTGGTTTCTTTCCAGACCTTTCACCTATGTGGACCCCAGTTCGAATCCCTCCTCTGACCGAAGCCTTGCATGTACAATGGGTTTTGATTGGTTCAGTGGTTTCTCTCCAAGCCTTTCACCTATGTGGACCTCAGTTCGAATCCCTCCTCTGACCGAAGCCTTGCATGTACAATGGGTTTTGATTGGTTCAGTGGTTTCTATCCAAGCCTTTCACCTATGTGGACCTCAGTTCGAATCCCTCCTCTGACCGAAGCCTTGCATGTAACAATGGGTTTTGATTGGTTCAGTGGTTTCTATCCAAGCCTTTCACCTATGTGGACCTCAGTTCGAATCCCTCCTCTGACCGAAGCCTTGCATGTAACAATGGGTTTTGATTGGTTCAGTGGTTTCTTTCCAGACCTTTCACCTATGTGGACCCCAGTTCGAATCCCTCCTCTGACCGAAGCCTTGCATGTACAATGGGTTTTGATTGGTTCAGTGGTTTCTATCCAAGCCTTTCACCTATGTGCACCTCAGTTCGAATCCCACCTCGGACCAGAGCCTTGTATGTGGATTAGGTTTTTGTCTCTACTGGGTAGTGTGGGTTTTCCCCCATTTGGTGTATTCCTTCCAAATATTAAACAAAACCTGATATTTATTTATTTATCCTCTCTTATTCATACTGTAATTAGCGCTTGTGTTGTTGGATGTGTAGTAAAATAAACAACAATAAACTATTAGTCATCACTGCTAGAACACAAACAGACAAGAGATAATCGGGGCTAATTGAGGCTAAGAAAAATAACAAACTCCACATATAAATTATAAAATGTCCACCCATCGTCTTTATCCTGCCTTACCAACCTGAACAAAAATATCTTCAATTTTATCAAAACAATACTTTATGTTAACTTCTAAAAAAAACTTTAATCAAAAATTCATTTACAAAACAAAAAAAATGCTGCTGAAGTGTAGACAAAAATGTTTAATTTGTAATGTGTTTCTGCCAAATCAGACGGAAATTAGCTGGGGAAATATTAGATTATTTTAAGGTAGAATCTGAAAGAGTTATCAAATTTATTCACAATGCGGGTTTGTATTATTTTCATTGGACCGAATGATTGGCAAAATTTTAGGTTTGGGATTTTGTGTTTGTTTAATAGTAACTAGCAATTAGTTTTCTTGATACTGGCATAATGCCAACTTCATTCTGATTTTTGCAAGAACATGTCAAATATATCGATAATGATTAATTTGAAGCGCCTAAGCGGTTTTGTAGTGGTGATTACATTTGTGTTGGAAAAAATGGAGGGAGTCAAAGGGCGTTGATTTTGAAATTTTGAATTTGCGGCTACACGAAGGGTCTTAAAAGGGGTGCGAAAACAAAATTCCATCCTGGGCTCAATTTCATAGAGCTGCTTAAGCATAACAAGTTGCTAAGCACAATAAAATTATGCTTACCAGAGCACAAAATGTAACTGGTATCCTGCTTAGATTTGCTTAGCAGAAAAATGTTAATCAATATGTTCTGCTTAAGCAGCTTTATAAAATTGGGCACAGGTGTACAGCAAGCTAACGGCATTAGTAATAAATGACAGAAAAAACATGATGATACAGAAATGAGATTTGATGAATGTGAACATTACTGAAAAATGTCTTGCTGGCCTGGGTTCCCCCCTTATTCTAGACCCGGAACCTCCCAGATGTTACAATTCAGGAGGTTTACAGACTCTGTGCATTACCAGAAACACAAAACTACAGGTTTGGACACAATGTGGACTATTCCTTTCTCCCATTGGTCACTGCTTTACTTATATCTCAAAATTCTAAAGGCTCAAGGAGATGTTGTAAACATCCTAAAAACAGAAACAACAATCCTCAAAATAACACATGCTTGTTGTTAATGTGGTCTCCAAAAAATTTGGTTTAAAGGTATCGTACACGTTTGGTAATGACTCAAAACAAATATTAGCATAAAAACTTACTTGGTAACAAGCATATGGAGAGCTGTTGATAGTATAAATCATTGTAGGAAACGACTCCCTCTGAAGTAACGCAGTTTTTGAGAAAGAGGTAATTTCTCACTAAAATAATAAAAACTTCTTGCAAGAAGTTTTTATTACTATCTGAAAGCACACAAATGTGTACAACAAGGGTGTTTTTTCTTTCATCATTTTCTTGCAACTTCGATGACTAATTGAGCCCAAATTTTCACAGGCTTGTTATTTTATGCATATGTTGGGATACACCAAGTGAGAACACTGGTCTTTGACAATTACCAAACGTGTTCAGTGCCTTTAAATCATGTGCATAACATCGGTAAGATTGGTAAATATGTTAAAAGATTTACACATAACTTACATGGTATAAAGATGGTCATGTTGGAAAACTTCCCTTGAAATATTTCTTCTTGAAACGATATAGTCTTTGAGAAATGAGTAAAACAATTAGTTTTGATCTGGCGAGTCTGAAATCCGATGTTTGAAAACAGTGAAAATGTTGATGGGGTTTTTCACTAATTTTCTTAGTGACTGTGATGACCGATTGAGCATGAACTTTTCCAGGTTTGTTCTTTCACTTGGGCCTTTGGGTCACACATCGTGGATACTGGGCTTTGACAATTACCAGTGTAAAGGGTCTGTATACGTTTGGTAATTACTCTGAAAATTAATGGCAATACAAACTTATTTGGTAAGAAGTACAGCAGCTTTGGATAGTATAATGCATTTTGAGAAACTTTTCACTTAGAAGTACCACAATTATGAAAAAAAAAAAAAAAATTATCCCCAAAAATTTGAATCTGAGAAGCGTTACTGACAGTAACGTTTCTCAGATTGTGTATTCCATTTGCAGATTATTAATAAATTCTTCCTGTGTGGACATAACCTGTGTGAATGCTACCACCTTTTGAAATGAAATTTTCACAGGTTAGTTTGATGGTATATATCTACAACTATATAGGATTGAAACAAACAGTGGGTTCCAATTACCAAACGTAAACAATCCCTTTAATAATAATAATAATATTATTATTACCAATTTTGGCTGTGTGCTTTACATCATGGGTTATTGTTGGTCGTTTTTTTGTTCACTTAAACTATGTACCACACCTTTAATAATTGTATCATACATAAAATCATAATTAAAGTAGGTATTGAAGGAACACGTATCTATAAGGAGCATTTCAATTGGCTCACGCGTCTCTCAGCTCATCAGACACGATCTCTGATTGGCTACTGACGTGTCCTGGTGGACCAATCATGACATCCTCTGTTTGGCCAGTTATTTCTTCGGAGCAAGTGATGTGTAGCGAGCCATCTCTATTTAGGAAAAAAAGACAAATGAGGACAAGAAGTGAATAAAAAAATATACAGATAAAAATAAAAATGTTTTAAAGGCACTGGACACATTTGGTAAATGTCAAAGACCAGTATTTTCACTTGGTGTATCCCAACATATGCATAAAATAACAACCCTTTGAAAATTTGGGCTCAATCGGTCATCGAAGTCGCAAGAAAATAATGACAGAAAAAACACCCTTGTTGCACAAATTTGTGTGCTTTCAGATGCCTGAGAAAGGCTTCAGGCCAGAAGTCTTTTTCAGATTCAAATATTTTAGTGAGAAATTACCTCTGTCTCAAAAATTACGTTACTTCAGAGGGAGTCGTTTCTCACAATGTTTTGTACTATCAACAGCTCTCCGTTGCTTGTTACCAAGTAAGTTTTTATGCTAATATATACTTTGAGTAATAACCAAACGTGTCCATTGCCTTTAAAGTGCAAACAATTCCTCGCTTTTAATACAACTCAATATCTTCTAAATAATGAAACTATGAATATGAATTCATGGGGACACATATAAGCAAGTCTGTCAGAAATATTCACCATTCAGAGCATATTTCCAATAATTTATCAACAAAAGTTCTAAATTTGGGGTCAGTCAGCAGTAGGCAGTTCAAAAATACTAAGCTGGGTTACTGATGCAAGTCTACTTTTTTTTATCATTAAGTAAACACCCATTGGCCAAGGTTTAAAATAATTTATTTTAGAGTTGTAACAAGTTGTAACAACTTCAAATCCTCGTACAAATATTTCCAAACAATTCGCCCAGCCACCATGGCTTAGAAGCGAGCTGCGAAGTATTACCACTTCGCTTATAGACCTCCAATGAGACTGTCAGGGTATCATGATAGAGCATCCACTCTTATTAGAGAGGCAGATTTAAAACAGGTTATTAAGAAGAGTATCATGAGCGATATCATGATACTTGAGCATTTTGCTTCATGAACCAAGGTGGCTAGTCAAATGATCTATCCAATAAGACATCCCTCGTAGGTCTAGTGGAATTTCTTTTTGAAATATGGAGCCTAAACTATAGACTACAATCCCCCCAACCCAATGCAGTTGATGATAAATCTGTGAAATGCTCACTGGAAGTTGTAACTTTGTTTCTGGTAATTCTGCGACTTACCTTCTGTAATGAAAGACAGAAGTCACGTGGAAATCTTCTTCAGACTCCGTCTCCAATCCATCGATCACAATCTGGAAAAGAATCATATCTGCATATCAAACTCATTCATCTCATTCACAAGCTTTGTCCGCCATGACACGACATTCCTCGCTCGGACAAACGGGCAGAGAACGATTATTTTGGAATCGACACTGCGAGTGTCCCATAATTATCCATATTGTTTGGGCGCATAACAAAAATTAAATTCAGGAGCGACGCAGCTGTAAATACGGTTACACACCTATGTTCCGACACCTCTATGTTCCGACAGTCCTATGTTCCGACACCCCTAGTGTATTTTCCTATTCCTAACCCTAACCCTAGCATGTAATACGAGGGTTTTTTCGGAACATAGGGTTGTCGGGACATACATGACATAGGGGTGTCGGAATATAGAGCAGTCGCCGTAAATACATGGCAAAATAATGAGTGGCGTGTCGCGTGTTCCACCAATCAAATGACAAGGATCTTTGTGTGTGGTATGTAATTCACATTATAGAGAATTACTCTTTCCAACATACATAGTTTGTTGTGATATGTTTGTTTGCAAGGCAATAAATAATGAAAGTTTATTGTAATGCAGCAATAAGCGCTACATGAGCTTAGGCAGGAACAGTGGTAATGTACTTTGACAAGTCACGCGGATATTGGTCAATCAATTTAATAAATGAGGAAAACAATTGCCCTTTGTCCTACCTGCACTAATAAAGAAGCTTTCTGATCTGAAGCGCCCTCTTGTGTCTCGTAAACCTGGATGCAAACTGACGTTTGTTCCTTGCCAACATTGAACTCGTGCTGCCGGCGTATCGGCAAGAAGGAAAATTGAGGAATGACAATTTCAAGACTGGCGTCTTCGCCGGAATCTAACACCTGGAAAAGTGACAATGTGGAAAGGGTTAAGGTACAAGTCATCCCGATAAATGTTTTGCTTTTATGTTATTTAACTCTTTCAGTGCCGAGGTCGTACATGTACAATCTATTTTACGTACTCAAAAAGTGTCATCAATCATACATGTACGACCCATAATAGACTTGTCATCAAGAGAGGGCATTATCACTCAGGAATTACTATTGGCTTTGAGATGTACCAAGGCAACACAAATCAGCAAGATACATTTTGTTTGATGAAAAAGACTTATTTACAATTTTTTTCATACAGAATTTCGAAAAAAACCCTAAAAAAGCTGGGCACTTTAGGTTCAAAACGAAAAGAAAAAAAGCGTGCACTAAGAGAAAAGACAACTGAAATTTGGTAAATGCTTAGAGTTGCATGGCCCAATTTTTGCAGAGAGAAATTTGTTTACGGAATTCTTTCTCTGGTTGAATTTTGACAGATGATGCCATTTAAAAACTTTCGTATATGCCATGGACAATGCACAAAATACATGTAACATGCAAAATTGTTTGTACATGGCTAATGGACGTGTAAAAAAAAATTTGTTTTTAGTTTAGATACTACTTATCATGGATTTTTTTTGCGTGCTGTACCTTACATGAAAGCTTACAACTTTCTTGAACCTATAAAAATAGCTATTTGAATTAATATAAGATTCAAACTGGCCACTGGTCACCAATCTTAGTGGTCTAGCAATCAAGACATGTACCCTAGAACTGAGACGGTCATTGGTTCTCAAATCCCATCCAAGGTTTCTGAGGATTTTTTGTGCCCATGACTCAGAAATCAACAAGAAAAACCCAGCTTTATCAAACATGGGGCAAAAATCATAAATTAAATACATGTATGTATATATTTTTCTGAATAATTTTTCACAAGAATCTTTTGGTGTTGTCTTTTCAGGAGATTTTACCTTTACAGCGATGGCCTTTGGGCAGCAACTTGCATTAATGTCAGACTCTATCAACTCAATACTCTCTCCTCGACTACTCAAAAGTGCCGCCTACAAACAAAATATTCATTAAAAATGGTTATAAAATCGCAAAATCAAAATCATGACAATTTTAACGCAGTTGAAGAAAATTCTTACCAAGAAAATAGAAAAGTTGTGTGTTTAAAAGTTTAAAAGTTGTCAAGCAGTCTAACCACAAGGGAAACTGACTAAATTAATCTAAATCAATTTTGGGTGAACGAGGAAATATTGCCTAGAACGGGGTTTGAACTTTGACCAACCAACATAGGGCTAGATAGGTCAGATAGTAGGGCACTAGCATAACAGTCTCAGGTTCAAATCCTGATTCTAGCCAATTCTTTGTTCACCCCAAAAGGTTTATAAATTTTAAATGGTTGCAACAAGGTTTTCTCTTGGATAGTTCATGGGATGGGCTTAGTGTAAACACAGATTACGTCTTTATGTGTGCTTACTTTTGGTACCTTATGGAGACCAAGGACAAAACAAAAAAGGGAAAACAAAAGGTCTCCACATGGAAATTCTAAAGACCGGGGTGCTCCACAAGCAAATTTGTGTACAAAGTCTATGGAAAACTGTTAGGTGAAGAGACAAATGAAAGAACAAAAGAATGCTCCACAAGGATGCATTTTTGAGAATGTGTGTTTATGTGAAGAACAGGTGTGTTCATGGAATCAAAAATTTGTTTCAATTTTCAGTAAGAAAATTCTTCTCGCAAAAAATTTAGTATCTCATGATGTGTTGCTGTTGCCATGTTAAGCCAAGTTCATACTTCACAAGAATTGCGGAAGCGAAAGCGAATTTACCCTGAGTCACAATTGGAAAACAGCGTGTACAAGATTGTTTGGGTCACGTAATTCGCTTCGCATTTGCTTTCGAGTGAAGTATAACCCGGGGCTTTAGTGATGCAAGATTTGAAGAGTTCTACCTCCTTTGCAGCTCCTATTGCCATGATTTCATCTGGGCTGATCGAGTCTAGCACTTCAGCCTTGGGAATGGCATCCTTGATCATCTGCTGGAGTTTAGGTATCCGTGTTGATCCACCGACAAACATCACCTGACGCCAAACAAATTCAATCATTACAGCGAGATTAGGTAAATAACTGTAAACCTTACCGTGCACCACGGTACATGCTGGGACCAATTTCATAAAAGCTTTTTAGCAGAAAATTGTGCTCAGCAATTTTTTTCTGCTGAGCAAATATATTAGGAGGGAACCAGTCACAAACATTTTACATTACATTGTATTTTGGCTGGTAACCCGTTTCTGCTAGGCAATATTTTTCAGTACTAAGCACCGAAAACAAAAACAAGATGGTTTCCCCATGATAAACATCTATGGGTTGAATTCATCAAGCTTCATCTATTATTTGAATTTACTATATCTTTTTAGACTTTCTAGTAACGAAACCAAGGAACCCTCAAAAGTGACTAGCACTGTGACCTGTAGGTCTGAAGATACCTCAGAAACGTCAAGTTATGGATAAGGGAGGCTTAGTGCTAGCCAGAGGGGTGTCTGGGTGCCTCTTGGACACCCTGTTTTAAATTTGGACACCCAGTTTTATCTGTCATTTACATGTAAATGTATTGTAAGTGAACAATTTGGAAACCTAGTTGTTAAATTTCCATCAAATTTGGACACCCTTTTACTAAATCCTTGGTATCAGGTAAGGACTTAAAACCCAATCCAAATGCAAGGTTCCAGTCCGGGATTCGAACCGGGGTCACAGAGGTGAAAGGCAGGGAAGAAACCACCAAGCAAACCACACAGTTTTTGCCAAATGTTGGCACCCTGGTTCCATATTCTGGTTCTTTAAAGGCACTGAACACGTTTGGAAATTGTCAAAGACCAGTGTTCTCACTTGGTGTATCCCAACATATGCATAAAATAACAAGCCTGTGAAAATTTGGGCTCAACTGGTCATCGAAGTTGCAAGAAAATGACAGAAAAAACACCCTTGTTGTACAAATGTGTGTGCTTTCAGATAAGAATAAAAACTTCTTGCAAGAAGTTTTTACTATTTTAGTGAGAAATTACCTCACAATGTGTTATACTATCAACAGCTCTCCGTTGCTTGTTACCAAGTAAGTTTTTATGCTAATATTTGTTTTGAGTCATTACCAAACTTGTACGATACCTTTAAGCCAATCAGTGGGATATTCTGTCTACCGATGTTCATTTTACCTTTTGTATTTGGTCCGGTGTCATATCAACTGACGATAGTAGTTGTCGGATGACTTGTATACTCTGCTGAGCATGGCTACTGATAAGTGACTCAAACTTGACTCTAAACATTGAACAAAGAGAAAGTGTTTTCCATCAGACCGTGCCGATCAAAATGTGTACACTACTGGCTCTTCTCGTAGCCAATTATTATCAGGCATGATACTAGTAACTTATCATATCTTTCTGTAGATATGCCTGTGGATTTTTCTCACAGGACTCGGGAAAGTAATGAGTATAGATGGATTGCACATGGCGTCATTGACCACAATCTTTGATGACAAACAATGGAAAAGTGCACTCATGTACACGCTGCGTACGACTCTCAGCCAATGATAGCCTTTCGCGCATGAACATTTCATCAACGATGGCGGCCGATGCAAGGGGTCTATACAGCAACCTTGTCCCCATGGTTTACTTTATTTCCAACCATGTTTACAATAGTAAACCCTGGGAGGGAAACTCCTTACTTCGACCCTGATTGGACAACGACTGCTGTACAGAAGTGTATTCAGTATTCACCATGTTCACAGCCAGACTATTCTAATTTGCATACGTATCCAAAAATTTTGGATATGCAAATGATCCAATACCAGGGTGAGAGAGCGGTCAACCTCGTACACCTCGTACTGCTCGACACACCCTGGGGACGAGGTTGGTCTATACAGTGCTTTACACACATTGGTGTATGGGTAAAACCAAAAAATCTATATCTTTCTTGGTAATGAAACCAAGGGAACCTCAAAAGCGACTAGCACTGTGTCCTTTAGAGGATTCTGAGGGTCCCTTGGGAAAAAGCAGGGAAATTTTGTTGAGAACAAGGGCTGAACTAAATTATGATGTTGGCTTTTATAGACTTGTCAGGCTATTAAAAACAATTTTACTAATTTTTCTGAGGGCAAAAAAACAAACAAAAAAACAAAAACAAATCAGAAATCTGATATTAAGTAGGAAGAATATCATGCCTGTATTACTCTGATGTGATGTTTTACACGGTGTAAACCTCTCCGGTACTGGTACTCATCGGTAATCTTTTTAAAAGTAAGATTTGAAGCTTTTCATGGTGTACAGAAACTAAGACTAATATTTATTATCTGTTTCATTTCATTTAAACCAGGGTAGCCTCATCAGTTTTCAATGAACTGTTCTCCCTTGGGCCCTGAACACATACTATTTAAAATACAAAAGAATAAAAGACAAAAACAGCTTAATTTAAACATGAAACTCTAAGAAGTACAAATAAGGGCCTTAGAATAACAATTTAAAACAACTCATCGAACTAAAAAAATTAAGAGACGTTCGTGTAGTATAAAAGGGAGGGTTAAAAACAAAAACAAAAATAATTCAAGCAATATAATAAAGTACATTGGGCCTTAAAACAAAAACAAGTTTGAAGAAAATAGATGTTCAGAGGATAAATAAGTTACTAAAAGGCAGGGTATGCTTTTGTAAAGTGCCTCGATAATAATAATAATAATGGTGGCTTCTTATAGAGTGCCCAGGCCCCAGGTCAATCAGGCATGAAGCTCAAGGCGCTGTACAAGCAAATACAAAAACGAATACAAAAGAAAGTACAATATAATATCTATACAACATTGATCTAGCTACTAGGATATGTCTGCTATAATAAGAACCAAGTATTAAAATTATTTACCAGCCATGATCTCAATGTGATGTGATGTCTTCAGCATTCTATATGTTGGGAAATACTTACCTTACAGGCCCTAATTAGGTGTTGTTAGAAAGCTCTTATTCTCACCTATTCGATGAGCAAATAAGGTTAGAGTTCACGCAAGAAGTGCCTGGAGCATTACAACAAAAATAAACATATTCTGCCAGAAATTCTTAACAAAGAAAGATTGGTCCCTTACCTTGAGGTTGCTGTGTGGAAGTCTATCCCATCGTAGAGGGAATCTATTGAGCATTTTCCCGTGGGTAACGTGGACAGAATGTGTTTACTATTTTCACACGCACTCAGGAGCTTTTTCATAGCACGGTCGTTGTTTAATATATTACACTTCCATGATCTAAATTAAACGAAGGAACAAAAAAAGGAATTGTTTTCATTTTACAAAGGTGTTTTTTTTGTATAGGATTTGAGGCATTGCATGGTGGGTATCAATGTATTTTAGGCTTGCGGTAACACTATGTGTATATCTACTTTGCTGTGTAGATTTTTGTTCTTTGAGAACTTGTCTTGCTATATTCTACTGCCGCGGAGTTGATTTCGGAATTCGGGAGACTATTCTACTGCCACAGAGTAGATTTTTTTGGAATTTGGGAGACTTCTAAGTTCTGAAAAGAACTGTGCTGCTTCTTAACTACTACCTGAGCTAGGAAATCGGTCGGGACTACTACTTTCGCATAGTGGATCAGGGGGACTTCTCGTTATTAACCTCACTGCCGCGGAGTGAGTTCTTAATTTTGTTTTTGTGGTTTCTTTTAATAAAAAGGAAAAGACTGTGCATAGACTCTCGCGGTATCACATTTTTGGATCCGCGCGAGACTTGCACAATCTAAGCAAGTGCATTATAAATAGGGTGGATTTAATGGGCCCTGCCAATCCACAGTCAATTTAATCGGCCTGGGACTTTGCTCGGTGGATATCAGGGCTCGGAATTAACACTGGACCGCAGACCCGAGGCCAGTGATTTTAGCATTTGGCCAATAAACTCACAACCAGACAAGTTAGGCGGTCTTGTTTTTTTTCAGACTTTGAGCCTGACAAATATCTTTCAATTCGGTTGAATATGGACGGATACCTACATGTACCTAAAAACAAATAAGAGAAATCTTCTCTTAGTGCTTGTTCAACTAAAAACAGTTTATAATGTTAAACTGTGTAGAAAGTGTTTCTCTTTTTGATTCTAGTCTTGCAACAAGAATTTCTCTCAAGTAAACGTTTTGAGCTACAAGCCCTGCGGTCTTGTGGATTTTCCACCCAAATTCGAGCCCTGTATATGTAGCTACAAGAGTACAGACCTGTTAAAATCAGCTGCGCAGCTCTTAGCGAGTAGCGAGGTAAACTCATCTCCACCGAGAGTCCGATCTGTCTGAGAAGCAATGACCCTGAGCATACCACTGCTCACTTGAAGGATGGATACACTCAGGCTTGTACCACCGAGTCTATAAACCAATACATGACTGCAGTAGGAAGAACAAAGAGAAAATGAGAAAACTTGCTGTTTGAGATTCACGTTCTGTGCCACTGAGATGGCAATCTCACTCCACAATAGTGAAGTAATAACAATAATAGTACGCAGTTCCTATATAGCACTTTACGACACCAGGCCTTGAATTTCATCCTTGAAGAGGGCAAGGCCATATTCATTTTGCAAAGGGCACTTCCACAGGAAAATCTTAAAGTCTATGGGAAATATTTAAAGGGGCACCAAGGCCAAGACCAGGACTCATTATTTTTCTAAAAGGTATTCGGAGCAGTGTTTGAAATATAAGACCCATTTATCTACATAGCACCGTGTAACATTTTACAAGGCGTTGTTGCACAATCTGCAGCCAACCATACCAGAAGGCACCGGGGCAAACCCCTTCTCTTAACAATAAGTGTACCGGGTTCTTTTATGTGCATTACACAACACCGGGACCTTGGTATCCCATCCGAAGGACTAAGCAATAATGGTTAAGGACACAAGTGTCAAGACTGGGACTCAAACCCCACACTCTGCTAATCAGAAACACAAGAGCTTGAGTCCAGTGAGCTTGACCGCTCGGCCACACCAAGCCAAGACACAGTGGTAGTAATTGTAAGGCACCTTCTCAGCGAGATAACATGGGATAGATTTTCAACTCAGTTAATTTTCTGACCTACAAGATATCCCCAAGCAGTCCAATTCTTTTGTGGATAAGTCCGAGGCCTAGGCAATTTATTTACACTATGACTCAGGGAACTTTGCGATAGCGAGTTCCCATCTCACTCAGCAATAGTGATAACCCATCCAATACAGTAATAGTGTGATCCTAATCCCACTCAGGGAACTGGTTGATAGCGAGTTCCCATCTCACTCAGCAATAGTATTAACCCATTGAACTCTGTGATATTGAGATCCCAATCCCACTGATGGAACTGGGTGATAGCGAGTTCCCACCTCACTCAGCAAAAGTATTAACCCATCCAACTCTGTGATATTGAGATCCCAATCCGGGAACTTGATGATAGCGAGTTCCCACGTCACTCAGCGATAGTAATAACCCATCCAATACAGTAATAGTGAGATCCCAATCCCACTCGGGGAACTGGTTGATAGCGAGTTCCCACATCACTCAGCTATAGTGATAACCCATCCAATACAGTAACAGTGAGATCCCAATCATACTCAGGTAACGCCGCGATAGCGGTTTCTCACCTCAATCAGCGATAGTACTAACCCATCCAATACAAGTAATAGTCTGATCACAATCCCACTCAGGGAACTGGTGATAGGTGATAGTGAGTCTCCAATTCAATTAGCAATATTAGTCAGACCCCACTCACACAAAAAGACTTACCTTTTGTCCAGAGACTTTGCGTCACACAGTCCGTAGGCAAGCGCTGCTGCTGCTGGCTCACTTATTATTCTGAGTACGTTGAAACCTGCATCGCAAGCTACTTGCCTGTTCATACGAAATTAAATATAACACAAATTCATCACAGGATTTAAATTTGACAGTTCTATCAAACTGAAAAAACTGTACATGGATCAAGTGGACGCACAGAATTGCTTTTGGAAAAAGGGAAATTCATCCTCTTTAGTTTACTTTTCAAAGACTTCAAATAAATTCAGTGAAAATTCACCACAATGAATATTATTTTGGACTAGCAGAAACATATCTGGGTGCAATTTCATGGCGTTGCTTAACACAAAGATCCGCGCTTACCGAGTCCTGTAAAGCGCTTGATTATATGGACTGTAAGCGCAGAATTCCACAGTAAGCAGAGTCGTGATATAACCCTCAGTGATAATAATTTGTACTTGAAGCAAATTGTCACTTGTTGCCGATCGTCTTTCACAAAGTGTTCACAATGAAGTGTTCAGAGCGAAATGTTCAGAAGTAATCTCCGAAAACAATTTCAAGTGAATTTAGAACTAAACCTGATTTAGAACCAAAACTTTTGGTTTGGGAGTTCTAAACCAAAGGTCCTTGTTGCCCCTGGTTTTTGCTTGGTGCCCATTTGAAATATCTCCATGCACTTGAATACTTGCAAAATGTAACTGGCCTTGCCCTTTGAAAGATAACTTTAGGGCCCAATTTCATAGAGCTGCTTAATAATAATATAATAATATCAAAGTCTTATACAGCGCCCGTATCTACCAAATAAGGTACTCAAGGCGCTTAGTGTATACTTTAAACAGAAAGATGGGTTATTGAAGTTATAAATTATGAGACCCAATTATGTAGGACCTTATAATGCTTTTTACAAGGTGCTACGGCGCATTCAGCATTCAGCAACTTAAGCATTCAGCAGCTTGAGCAGAATAATTTTGCTAACCATTTTTCTGCTAAGCAAACATTTGCAGGGAACCAGTTCATTAAGACAGTACCTGTGGAATGGTATTTTGGCTGGTAACCTGGTTCTGGAAAGCAACATTGTTCAGTGCTTAGCTACCTTTTGTGCTTAAAGCAGCTCTATGAAATTGGGCTCAGTCATAGAGCTCCTTAAAGGCATCGTACACGTTTGGAAATTGTCAAAGACCAGTGTTCTCACTTGGTGTATCCCAACATATGCATAAAATAACAAGCCTGTGAAAATTTGGGCTCAATTGGTCATCGAAGTTGCAAGAAAATGATCTAAGAAAAAACACCCTTGTTGTACAAGATGAGGAATAAAAGCTTCTTGCAAGAAGTTTTTATTAATTTAGTGAGAAATTACCTCTTTCTCAAAAACTATGTTACTTCAGAGGGAGTCGTTTCCTACAATGTTTTATACTATCAACAGCTCTCCGTTGCTTGTTACCAAGTAAGTTTGTATGCTAATATTTGTTTTGAGTCATTACCAAACGTGTACAATACCTTTAAGCACAAAAAGTAGCTAAGCACAGCAACATTATGCTTACCAGATTAAGGTTACCGGCCAAAATACCATGTAACATGTACAATTTTGGACTGGTATTATGCACATTTTTGCTAAGCAGAAAACTGTTAAGCCATATTTCTGCTTTAGCAGCTCCATGAAATTGGGCCCAGGGGAGTCAGGGGAAAGGTGAGTCTGCAATGTTTTAATACCTTAGTATACTACATGACGCGTCACTGTAGTCCAGGGGTGCAGTTAGTACAACGTCTCTGTCATCTTTACTGCCACCTTGGTTCGATGCAATATCTGAAGGAAACAATTCATTTAACAAAAGACAAGTTACACCACAGCCAAGGAATGTTAATATTATTTCCAAGAGGCTGAGAGACTCAGTGAGGCACTGAATACTCAGTACTTTCCCCGAGTCCTGTCAAAAAGAAAAACCCCAGGTGAGGCATATAATACTCGGGTGGGATTCGAACCCACAACCTGTGCCATTCCAGAGCAGATTGAATGAGTGAATGAATATCCATCAAACTCTTTGTATATGATATGATGACATCATTCAAACAGTGCCTCACTGAAGTCAACAAGGGTTGACAAGGGTCGTGGCAGTGCGAGGGTCATGGCCATGCGATAAAGGACAGCGCTGAAGGCAGGTCATTTATTACAAGGTTTTAAAATCAGTCACTGATCATTTTTTCTCATTCGTACATACTCTTTTTATTAAAAAGTGTAATCATGTAGGAAAATCTGTAAAACGTTTCTGTTTTGTAAATTTTTAATTTCTCTCACGTCCTCCAGCTCTGTTCAACAGAGTATCCAGTTGCTAAATGTGTTGCTAAGGGGAGCTTATACTTCAAGGCGTGTTTACAAGGTGATGCAGCCGTAGCCGCCATTTTCTCCCTCAGCAAAGTTTCAAATCCAACTTAAAATTAAAACAGAAAACCACTGGTCCTGACAGAAGCAGATATTTTTGAGGAAACAAAACACCACCTTTGATTTTCTTGAAGATAAGTGCAGCAACTTCCTTCGGAGTCACATGAGTTGCTTTCTCTTTGAATTCTACTTCGTAGACTGGATAACCATCTATATCTACAATCTTAGTGGGGCCATCTTGAATTTGACGCTGTATAACAGGATCATCAAATCTGGGGAGGAAAAAACCCACCACAGTTCAAAAATAAACAAGAAACAAGAATCTCTTTTAATTTAATAGATGATCTGATCTGATAATTCTGATCTTTTCAGTTGTATGGAGGTCACTTACTTTCTTCCTAATACGTGTTTGACACCACTGATTGTGTTGACAGAATTGCGTATTCTACCCTGCTTAGCAGCTATGCCAACATCCTGGGAGAAAAGAGAGGTACATGTATAAAAAATTAACTCTGATCACAACAACAAGAAATGGATTTGGGATGAAGAATAATATTTGGTTTTACCCGTACACCGATGTGTGTTAAGCAGTGTATACTCAGTACTTTCCTGATTCCTGTGAAAAAAATCCAGTCATATTTTATGTACTACTCGGGTCGGATTCGAACCCACAACCTTTGCCATTCTAGAGCAGATGTCTTACCACTAGACCACCAACATTGCCTGGTAGCTAGAGGTAGTTCAAATCCTATATTTTAGCAGCGGGTACCGTAACAATTTCATAGGTCGTGGGTTTAAATCCCACCAGAATAATATGCCTATGTTTTGGTTTTTTTCACAGGAATCAGGAAAGTACTGAGTATAACAGTGCTTAAAACACACATCAGTGTACATGTACATGTATGGGTAAAACCAAATAGGATAGCAAGAAAATGGCATTATACAAAATTTCACACAAACACAATTTATAGAGCTGGCTCCATTTTAATAATTGTGGCTTCTCATCCACTGATCATGAATTTGTTTTAAATCCCGTATGAGGGTTACAACCAAGCCATTCATTCCATTAACCCTTCGAGCGCCGCCAAAGTTCTGAAACGCCATGCAAAACATTCATCCACAGGCCGCCATCGTTCCCTTACGTTTATAGACTGGTCCCCTGTTTTTATCTCTAAGGATAATTACACTTTACTGAAGTGTGACGTCAGGTGTCCAGACTACCTTATGTTCTACCCTTCGAGTGCCGCCAATGTTCTGAAACATCATACTGAATATCCATCCACAGAGGCCGCAAACGTTCCCTTCCATTCTAATTCTTTTTTTAAATGGCCGGCCTAATACAGAATTATCAAAACGCTGCCGGCACTGTAAGGGTTAAAGTCAGTGTTTCCCAAATAGATACTGGAAGAGAAAATGGGATAATAAGAAGCATACAAAATACTAGACCTGGAATTTCATCTTTGGGAGGGCAAGACCATTTTCATTTTGTAAAAGGGCACTTCAATTGGAAAATCTGACACTTTTGAAGGGGCACCAAGGCCAAGACCACGGGCAAGAGGTCAGTTCGAATTTGAATCCTGTATAAGTTGTTTGTGGTACTCGCTGCTAATCACACAGGATTTGAACTAAGTACCTTGTCCTTCCCATTGTAGGCAACAATCGCTGGTGTCACCCTGTCTCCTGCATCATTTGCAATAACTTCAGTTTTCCCATCCTGTACAAAGTGGAACAGGTAAATATTGTAGCATTATTTTACAATAAATATAAGTTAATAACTCCATAGAACCTGTTTGGTATGCGATGAGCCAAGAATAAAGTGGCCAATAAATTTGTTCAACCTGGATAACCTAGAGATGGAAAATGAACAAATTTAGGATCTCACTGTGTACTTATGGTTGGTCACAATCCAACCTTATATTAATGCAAACTGACCATATCGTTGTGTGCCCCGAAGAAGGGCGTTAAGGCTCTACGCCCTTCTTCCAGACACACAAAGTACTTTTTCCAGTAACAAGGCCGTAAGCAATAAAATGGCTCCTGTCAAAAATAAAATGGTATTCTGTTACATTTTCGATGCTAGATTTATCCCAAAGACATGTTTTCCCATTCCCATGCAGAATTTAACCTTCCTATGTATGATGATTTATGAATGACGGAAAATTGCTCAAACTTTTGTATTAAGTTTTCTTGAAACGCAATTTTGCACATTAATTGCTTACGCCCTTTCTCCAGTAACTTTTTGTTATGTCCTTCTTCCGAGCACACTACGATATGTTCAAATCAAATGCATTAAACAATCCGGTCCATGGGTTGATCTTTTACTGCAATGCCATTGCAAAACACTTCGAACATTTATAGGATCAGTCCCCTCAATGGGCAAAGACTACATAGGCGCTACAATCAATTCTGTTGAGATACATAGAACTGCAAAGTTTAATAACTTGGAAATCTGTGTACAAACTTTTCTCTCTTTTGTTGTCTTTACTTTAATTTCCTATGAAAGACCCTTCCTCCATGCAATTTGTTAAATTGTCAATGAAATTGAAAATGTTTATAAAAAAAACCGTCAAAACCTAAATGGCCTCATTGCCAAATTTGAAGTTTGAACACATTGTCATTGTGGTTAGTCGTAGCTCTGAGCGCTAACTAAGGTAATGTGTGTGACCAAGACTCAAGAGGTACGATTGCTGAACAGACTGGGTGATTCAATTTAAATATTTTTTGAGGAACCAGTCTCTTTACACATGTATTGTGATGGTGACTGTTCAAATCTCTAGCTAATTATTGTTTATTTGATTTCACTTTAACTTGGCAATTGTTTTATTTGTTACTTTTTTTACAATAACTTAATCATACATGTACCAACAACAAGAAACAAACCCTCCCCAAGTCCTGACCATTATTATTAAGTTATAGGCCCTAGCCTAGGCTATAATAATTGTATTTGTATAACTATATAATATAAAGAGCAAGGAAATGATCGTGACGACTGATCATGTTCGTTGATTTAACAATTGAGCCATGATCGATGGTCAGATCAGATAGTCACTGTTTTGATGGGCATGGTATGGTGACGGTATGGTACGGTCAGATGGTGGGATGGGGGAAATCTTGCATCAGCATGGTGGTGATGCAATATGATTAAATCTCTTCCGTGTGTGCCGTGTCTATGAATATGATCAATACAATACAATATTTGCGAATACGCCTTGCCCTCGTATAGTATGTGTGGATGATGAGTCAAACTCAAGCACAAAGCAATTGCCCTTGCACTTCACCTGTTGCACTTACACTGCATCCATGCAGCCATCAATATCTAGGTATGTGAAGATCCGCATCGATCGCGGCCGCTATTTTCTGCCAGATTTGTGTTCCGCATCTACTGCGCGCGCGCTGGGCACACCCCCTTAAATTCGCATTCTGATTGGCTGTCGGCGATGATGACGTCATGGAAAATCGATGATGACGTAGTGGAGAATCCCCTCTTTATCCGCCATGTTTTTTTTCCGAATTGGCGAATGTTTTTACCTTCGCTGGAGAAGTTGAAAAAAGTTTTGACGGCACTAATATCACTCTTTTACTGAACCATACGTTATTAAAAGGTAAACCCACATATTAATTGTTATTCTGTCTTTAATATCTGAAAGTTTTGTCAGTTTTTATGGTTGCGAAAATGACTTACCCGGTGGCGAAAATGACTGACCCGGTCGCGGCTGCCGGGATTCGCGCGACCGGGTCTGGGCAATTGGCATGAACGCGAGCCGAAAAAAGTCGCGTTTTCGGTCACAAAATCCCAATCAATTGCCTGTTAGAAAATGACGCTAATTAACGAGCTTCAAATGCTTGTAATTTCTTTATCAATTAGGCCTAAGACTTCTCAATAATTTTGGTATCACTGTGTAGGATTTTTCATGCTCTTTCCAGTGGTACTAATTGCATTCGTATTGGTTCACTTTGAATTTTTTCTTCACATACCTACAATATCAAAACTCAAATCAAACATGTCAAAAACCATGGACTTGATGGAGGTAGAATTAAATAGTTTTTTTAAATATAAATAACCAGCGCAGATCGCCAAAAAACAAGTTAAATTTAGCCATCTGTGGAAACATAACACCAAACTATCTTCATAGTCAAGTTACACATTCTAAATAGTACAAAATTACCTTAAATATTGCCAAACACGTGGTAGAACCGCCAAAAGAAATTCCCATGGAGGCCGCCATCTTGATAAATAGCGCCACCTATCGATGACCTACTTTTCTCCCGGATCGATGTCAAAACGCCGGTTACGTCATAAGTAGTTTGACCAATAGCATCTCGACAAATGTATTAGGAAATTAGTCCACGTTGTGTTTAGCAGAAATTGCATGTGTACAATTACATGTATATGATTTCACAATTCACGGCACAAACAGCTGATTTTCGGACTCCTTTTTTTCGCGAGTGCGACAACAAATGCTCACAAAACTGCTCTAAAGACAAGTCGTCATCTCGTTTCTCCAGTCGGTTTTCTTTTCGGTTTTTTTAAAGCTCAGAAAGATTGTAAAAATTGAGTTGAAAGTGGGCTTTAGTGTTTACGAAAATGAACGTTCAGTATCTACTCAGTATGGCTAGTTTGTGTTTGGCAGCGGTCGTCTGCATGTTGATGTTGGTCCAAACTGCAGACGCAAAATTAAAAGACAGGGAATGTGAAGGTAAGTACTGAAGTAGTTGATTCGCCTATTATATTAAGTAGTAGTACATTTATTTGCTTGATGACATTTTGGTAAATTCATATATCTTGTGGTACCGTAATATTTTAATATTTGTCAAGATTACTCATTTATTTATAAAAATAAATGTTTACTTCAGTCTGAATCTGATACTAGAGTGTCACTGATACGATCATGCTGATTGAGTGATTGATATTGTCATTGATAAATAAGACTCTAGGTCCTAAAGACTCTAAATCTAAAGCAGACTATTAAATTAGTTAGTACAAAACAAAAGAGTCTTCTCTAAGTAAGACCATGGTCTAAATGGAGGAAGGAAAGCTTTGTAAGAGTTTAACTTTTTAAGATTAATAAATAATAATAATAACAAATGAGATAATCTTCTCTTGTCTGCTTCCTTGTTCACATTCAAACAGTTCAAATGTTAAGCTGTGTTGCAATTTGTTTCCTCTTTCTCTCTTTAAATTCATATTTCTGGATTGCAAACATATTCTGCTTCAGTAAAAACAGTAAATAAATGACAAGCCCTGCCCTACACTGCTACACGCTCTGACGCTGTGGTCTGATCTTGTGGATTCCTGCCCCCCTCCCCCCCCCAATTTAAGCCCCGGCAACAATGCACCCCCATGACATCCACCTGAGGCCATTTTAATTTTACAAAGGGCACTTCTATTGGAAAATCTTTTAAAGTCTATTGGAAACTTCTGAAGGAAGGGGCACCCAGGCCAAGACCAGCTGCAACTGAGGCCATGGACTCCGTGTAATTCAGGCCTGCTGTGTACTCCAATGAGAAGGCGTCTGTGTTCTCTCATTGGGGGAGTACATGTAGTTGTAACAATTCAGACTTGAATAGGTATCAACAAAACTTAATTGTATGTCACCACTTCCTGGATTCCTCTCAAACTGTCAATGTCATAACCATTATGACTGACTAGACTGCAGTATGTTCCGACAACCCTATGTTCCGACAACCCTATGTTCTGACGAATGCTGGTCATCTCGCCCCCTAGCAAGCTCGCCCCCAACAAAGTCGCCCCCTGCAATGTCGCCCCCTAGCCGGCTCGCCCCGGGTTGTTACAGAGTCGCCCCCTGGCAATGTCGCCCCCAAACAATGTCGCCCCCCTAACAAAGTCGCCCCCTGACAATGTCGCCCCCAGCCAATGTCGCCCCCTCGCAAAGTCGCCCCCAGATGTTATTTTAGTTCGGAAAATAATTAGGGCTGATGGTAACGGTTTTGAATTGGCCCAGAAAGAAAGATCCATCTATAGTTCAGTAATTGCCATGTATTATAATAATTTGAAAAAAAATGTTTATAAGTGGTGACCAGTAGGCAAACAATTTTTTTAAATGTTCCATCTATAGTTCAGTAATTGCCAATTATTTTAATAATTTGAAAAAAATGTTTTTAAGTGATAACCAGTAGGCAAACGATTTTTTTAAATGTTCCATCTGTAGTTCAGTAAATGCCATGTATTATATTTGTAAAAAAATGTCTGTAAGAAGTAGGCTAACGATTTATTTAAATGTCTATGAAGTGTAATAAGAGGTAGGCTAAGTAATAAAATCATTGACAAACTTAAGAAATTTGGAGCATGGAGTTTATTATTTGATGACGTTTTTTACCCAAGCACAAACTACATAAGGAGCATTATTTTTCCAAACTAAATAACATCTGGGGGCGACTTTGCGAGGGGGCGACATTGGCTGGGGGCGACATTGTCAGGGGGCGACTTTGTTAGGGGGCGACATTGTTTGGGGGCGACATTGACAGGGGGCGACTCTGTAACAACCCGGGGCGAGCCGGCTAGGGGGCGACTTTGCAGGGGGCGACTTTGTTGGGGGCGAGCTTGCTAGGGGGCGAGATGACCAGCCCCCGTTCTGACACTCCTATGTTCCGACAACCCTGTTCTGACACTCCTATGCTCCGACAACCCTATGTTCTGACACTCCTATGTTCCGACAACCCTATGTTCCCAAAAAAACCTTATGATTTGCACGCTAGGGTTAGGGTTAGGATTGGGAAAATACACAAGGGGTGTTGGAACATAGGGGTGTCGAAGGGTGTAACCATCATGACAGCTACATGTCCACGAGGGATGACAGAAAAGTACATGTACATGTAGGATCATTCTGCAAATCTGCCTAAAATCTTCCTCATAAAGGTTTTTTTTCTTGACTTCTTCCTCTCCAGTGTGTATTTCTGCTTTGAACAAAATTAAAAAGACAATCACAAAAAAGCAGCGGGATGGAGGACGAGACGGTGTTGAAAAAGCAATAAGGAAATACTGCAAGACAGCAAAAAATAAGGAGAATTCTTTCGTAAGTATCTTTTGGGTTCGATGAAATGCCTAAGTCGGTCTGTAGTTTACTACATATCAAGTGCGTCATGTACACCATTATTAAGTTTTTTGTCATCATCAAGACCCTAAAAAGCTTGTAAGGAAGGCAAACCTCTGAAAGTTTAGTGCATTTAATTGCACTGTTTTCTGTACTGTGACCTGACACTTCATCAGGGTTGCCCTTAATTTTTCAGTGACTAGCCAGTGGGACCTGGGCCCAATTTGGCTCTGCTTACCACATAATTCTGTGCTTACGGTGCCCTGTAAAGCACAGGAATCTATGGGATGTAAGCGCAGATTTTCGCGGTAAGCAGAGTGGGCCCAGTTGGCTTGTTATTTCAATTCACTAGTACCCATTTTTTTCACAAGTCCATGTTTTTTATATAATAAAGATGCTTTTCAATACTGTTCAAGTCTCGCCTTAAGACTCATCTTTTCAAACAGTATTTTTTTGTAACAGTGTAACTTATTGAAAGGTTTGTATCTATTATTCATTTCTACAAAGTTAACTATTTCTTTTAAATTTTAGATTACTGTGTGTTTGGCTGATCCAGACGTAATTTTTTGTAAAATTTATTAATTTTTAATCCAATTTGCTTGTATTCAGCGCCTTGAGGCGGAACCAATCTGCAACTCTATACTTTATAAATCTCTCTTTATTATTATTATTATTATTAATACTGATCTAGCCAGCTGGATCACCTGGAGAAAATTGTGACTGGTCCACCAGTGTTTTTAAATGGCATTTTGGCCAGTACACCGTTAAGGGAGAACGCTGTTCATTCTTGTAGAGGCAAGGAAGGCAGTTCTTCCTTAAACAAAAGGGCATCTCTAAGAGGGGAAATATTCTTTGGGGAAAATATTTGAAGGGGGCAAAGAGGCAATTTCCTCCTTTGCCTCCTGGAAGTATTGGGCCAGCTGTGTGATTTGGATCAATGAACAATAATTCATTTGAATTATAAATAGCATTTTCTTAAAAGGAAAAATTGATGTTAAGAAGAGACGATTTCACAGACAAATATTCAGGACTGCTAGAAAGTGTGCAGGGTGTACATGTCTTTTTGGGCAAGTTACATTGTAACTTGTTACATCCCACCACTGAAATCTCGTGTAAAAAACAAATAGATGACATTTCAGCTGTAGTGTAATGAAAAACCTATTGAGCATAGTCTGCCTGTCTGCCATATGTTCATATTGTCCTTCAACAAAATCATAAATCATATTATCCCATCTCAATAGACACACTGGGCTTTTACTTGTTTCAAGGGTCTGTATACATTTGGTATTTGACTCAGAAAATTAATGGCAATAAAAACTTACTTGGTAAGAAGTACAGCAGCTTTATAATGCATTTTTAGAAACATTTCACTTAGAAGTACTGCGGTTAAGGAAAAAGATGTCACTTTTTTCCACAAAAATTTGAATCTGAGAAGCATTACTGACAGTAACCAATTACCAAACTATGCAATCCTATAGTAGGGCCTATACAGCAATAAATCATAAATCATCAACAAAATGAAGCCCAGCTTAGGCCGCGCCGAATTGGCGGCTATGGCTGTTTCTAAGGATGTTGCTAAGGGCAGCCTATGCTCACAACGCATATTAATGTGGTGATCCAGCCACAGCAGGTAATTTAGAAATGGCCTTGCACAGTCATGATCATGTGATGGGAGACTTGAATGCACTTTGTGGAATTATTAGACATACCATGCATATTTGCATACATTTACATGATTCTGAAAATTCGTCACTTTTCCTAGAACACTTGACAAAAGTTTCTATAGAAAGTTTGGTATTGAATAGAAGGAATGGAACTTCTTTTTAGAAATTTTAGTGACAAATTTTGCACCAAGAAGTTTTTAAAAACAATTTAAAAGAATACATATTTGCAACAATGGCTGGATGACAACAATGGCTGCATTACACAACAATGGCTGTGTTACGTTAATTTAGTCATTGTCTCATTCATTTCTAGTGTTACTACATTGGTGGAACAGCAGACGCTGCAACTGGGTCGCTCGGGGAGGTCAGCAAACGGTTACTCAACTACGTGCCTCATGAGAAAATATGCACTTACTTAAAGAAGCTTGACTCACAGATATGCGAGCTGAAATACGGTGAGTAGTAGTTAGATCCCCTAACTTATCCCTTGCAGACACCCCTCACCCCTCTGGCTAACACTATGCTTCACTAGCACTTTGTGTTTCAAAATAAATAAGACAACTTTTCTTTACCCCACAGAGAAACAAATTGATTTGGACTCCGTGGACCTGAAGAAACTTAAAGTGAGAGACCTGAAGAAGATCTTAAATGACTGGGGAGAGGAATGCAAGGCTTGCACAGAGAAATCAGACTTTATTAAACGTATTGAGCATCTTAAGCCAAAGCATTACAAGAAAAATGAGTTATAATTTCCATTATCTGGGGGGTCGGCGTGGGGATGATGATATTTTTGTTAAAGTGTGTGTATATTATCAAGTGTAAATGGAAATGTTGTTGGACACAATCAGCTGAGCATAGGAATACATTAATAGCTGCAACTGGCTGACCTGTGTCCAAACTGGCTGACCTGTGTCAAACGGGTTGACCTGTGTCCAAACTGGCTGACCTGTGTCCAAACTGGCCGACCTGTGTCCAAACTGGCTGACCTGTGTGAAACTGGCTGACCTGTTTCAAACTGGCTGACCTTTGTCAAACTGGCTGACCTGTGTCCAAACTGGCTGACCTTTGTCAAACTGGCTGACCTGTGTCCAAACTGGCTGACCTGTGTCCAAACGGGCTGACCTGTGTGAAACTGGCTGACCTGTGTCAAACCGGCTGACCTGTATCAAACTGGCTGACCTGTGTGAAACTGGCTGACCTGTGTAAAACCGGCTGACCTGTGTAAAGCCGGCCGACCTGTGTGAAACTGTTACTGGCTGACCTGTTTGGAACTGGCTGACCTGTGTGAAACTGGCTGACCTGTGTGAAACTGGCTGACCTGTTTGAAACTGGCTGACCTGTGTGAAACTGGCTGACCTTTGTCCAAACTGGCTGACCTGTGTCCAAACTGGCTGACCAGTTTCAAACTGGCTGACCTGTGTCCAAACTGGCTGACCAGTTTCAAACTGGGTGACCTGTGTCCAAACTGGCTGACCTGTGTGAAACTGGCTGACCTGTGTCATACTGGCTGACCTGTGTGAAACTGGCTGACCTGTTTCATACTGGCTGACCTGTGTGAAACTGGCTGACCTGTGTGAAACTGGCTGACCTGTGTGAAACTGGCTGACCTGTTTGAAACTGTTGTGTCCAAACTGGCTGAAATTGGCTGGCCTGTGTGAAACTGGCTCATTATGGCTGACCTGTGTGAAACTGGCTGGCCTGTGTCACACTGGCTGACCTGTGTGAAACTGGCTGGCCTGTTTCAAACTGGCTGACCTGTGTGAAACTGGCTGGCCTGTGTGAAACTGGCTGACCTGTGTGAAACTGGCTGACCTGCTTCAAACTGGCTGACCTGTGTGAAACTGGCTGACCTGTTTCAAACTGGCTGACCTGTGTGAAACTGGCTGACCTGTGTGAAACTGGCTGGCCTGTGTCATACTGGCTGACCTGTGTGAAACTGGCTGGCCTGTGGGAAACTGGCTGACCTGTTTCAAACTGGCTGGCCTGTGGGAAACTGGCTGACCTGTTTCAAACTGGCTGACCTGTTTCAAACTGGCTGACCTGTTTCAAACTGGCTGACCTGTGTCATACTGGCTGGCCTGTGTCATACTGGCTGACCTGTGTGAAACTGGCTGGCCTGTGGGAAACTGGCTGGCCTGTGTCATACTGGCTGACCTGTGTGAAACTGGCTGACCTGTTTCAAACTGGCTGACCTGTTTCAAACTGGCTGACCTGTGTGAAACTGGCTGGCCTTTGTCAGGCTGGTACTGTCAGCTGGCTGTAATTTTTTGTTATACAGGAGACCAACTGCCTGATGGTTTTAAATGATAGACCATCCGTCCTCCATGGATAGATGCAATATGAAAGTCTGCAGTATGATATCATGTGATGATAATAGCTCTGTGCCTATAGACCGTATTGAATATGACGTCACCATTCAAATATCTGCCCTACAACATGGCGTCTGTGAGCGTGTGCATTTGGGTGTGCGTGCATGTGCCGTAAAAATCAAACCGGGATTGCTGCGTGCTGCGTGCCTCATTGATGTACGCGTTTAGACTCGCATACGGTTTGCCCTACAAGATGGCGACTTTCATAGCAACAAAGGGGTTATTCAATACGGTCTATTTGCTCCACCATACACAACCAGTGCAGTTAAATGATTCAAAATGGCTGGTCAACTTACTGAGGGTTAAACTGTGCTGAAAGAATGTCATTGTTTTGGTATTTTAACTTACACAGACTGGATCATCTGCTATTTAGTCTCTGAGATTAATTCAATATATTAAAGCACTCATTAATATGAACAATTTGGCAAATTTTATAAAAACTGTATCACCTTTGAAAGTTTAATATTTATTTTCTTCCAAAAGAAAACACATTACATGAATTTGTTGGATTGTCTTTTATTTCAGGGGGCAGTGGTCAGATACAAAACATACATCAATTAGCTTATAGCAGTTAATTTTCACACCTATTGTGCACACTTGTTATCTTTATATCTTTATTGACTTATTTATTACTTCTTTATGTTCACACGAGTAGTACCCCCCCCCCCATGGCTGACTGTGGTGAGGGAGTGTCTCAAAAGTCTGAATGGTAGGAACAATGTAATTGGATCGGAGTGTACATAGACTGGTTCAATGGACTGTCGTAACATTCCATGGGAACTTTCAAAATGCTAACGCGCGTAATAAGTTAATAGGATTGGTCTCTAAGTTTGGCACAATGTTGCGGTCCAGCAGAACGTTCTTGCGGTCAATGGATTGCGGGCGTGTGCCTATAGGAACGTTCTTTCGAGACGCTCCCTTATTCTGGATACTGTTGGTATCAGACCTTGGTGTTTAGGGAGTGTTGTTTGTTGTGTCAACAGTGAAACTTTCTACATGTTCTTTATTATTGTTTTATAACATTATATAGTACTCGCAGGACACTACTTTCACACCCATTCTCTAGTTCTCTAAGAAATATTACAACTAAACTGTAAAAGTTTCACTGTAACTGTGCTAAGCCTTATGTTTTTGAGAAACAAGAGTGTTTTGATGTCATCATTGTGTACGTTTTTATACCTGGGGTTTTTTGCGTTAGAAAGTTGCTTATTAGCAGGTTAATGAACTTAGTGTATTAGTCATCTGTTGTAGGCTGTTGTACAAGCTTTTCTTTCACAAGCAAACTTATTTGAGTGTTTGAAAGTGAAGTTACTAGGCCTACCCGTTGATATTCCATTCCTTTAGACTGTATCTCAGTTCTTTTGTATCGGCGTTCTAAGAAATTTCTCCACTATTTCCTTTAAATTAATACTGTACTTGTATATGTTGGTTTTTTTTACCAAATGTTAAAATGTTACATGTATTCTAAAGAGGTCAGACCCAAATGAATCCAGGCAAGTTTAGAAGAATTTACAATTTGTTCTCCATTTAATTTATGAATAAACTTTTTCAATTACTAATTTGACATGAAAGGTTTTCCAATTTGATTTTCTTTTACTTTTAAACCCTAACTGCCTTTAAACCTTCAAACATCAAGTTTTTGTTTGATTTTTTTGAAGTGGACTGCACTAGTAAACTGATTTTGCTTTACATCAGATCAGGCATACCACCAAACTGGTTGGTTGTTGAGTTACAATAATGGTGCTGAACACTGTGAAGAGTGAGAAATTCATTCAAGGGAGTTTCATAAACAGTTCAAGATGAAACTGCTTCACGGATTGGATTCCAGAAGATACCTGTTGGCAGTAGACTAACCAATTAAATATGTTCTAGAAAGAGTGGGCTCTAGCTGTACATCAATCCATTTTAAATAATTTTGGGTTGAACAAAGAAAAATTTACTAGAGTGGGACTTAAACCTGCAACCTCCGGATTAACGTGCTGGTGCTGTACCTGAGCTATCTAGCCCTAATGTTGGGAGTCTCCCAGTTTTGTCAATATAAGGAGACCACCAACGTTAGGGCTAGACACACGGTAGCTCAGTCGGTAGAGCGCTGGCACGTTAATCTGGAGGTCGCAGGTTCAAGTCCCGCTGTAGTCAATTTTTCTTCGTTCAACCCAAAATTATTTAAAAATTACCCAGTCAGTTTCCCTTGTGGTTTATTACCAACCCATTTTAGTTCAATTTCATATGTCCTGTACCAGAGTTTTCCACCAATGCTTTTAAAGGGAGGGGGGGTACTGTCCTCATGATCATAGCAGGCCTGTGGTTGTACATGGAATTACTAACTCTAACCCAGTTATTGCACACGCGCGTGCTGGACGCCACATAATAAAGAGCGCCGCAGCACGTGCACTCTTGCAGTAACTGGGTTAGAGTTTGTAATTCCATGTACAGCTAAAGGACTCACTGAAATGATCATGACGACAGTCCCCCTTCAAGCTCAAGGCGCAAGCTTTAACTCAACATCAACAACATTGGTCCAAGATGCCTGCACGGTGAATTAAAAAAGTTAACGCTGGGCATATTTTGCATCCCATTAGTGGCGGAAAACACTACAATGGATTTGTCTAATGTCTACATGTGTAGAGTTATGGCTTGGAAGTATAACAGAAAATGAACATGGTCCAATTTCACAAAGCTGTTAACACTTTACAGAAAAAGTCTTGCTTAGCGGAAACAGGTGTCCACTGAAAATGACGCATAGTTCACATTGTTACTATTACTAGCCATCTTGTTTTTTGCTTTTAACAGAGAAATTTGCTTAGCACTTTTTTCTTCTAAACAGCTTTATGACATTGGGCCCTGGCAAGCGCCAAGCTGCCACTTTATTTACAAAGTCAAATATACCATGCCCGATATGTGGCAGAGGGTGTCCCCCCAAATGTTCCCATACATCAATACATTATTTTACTCTTGTACAGAAGTACCCCCCACCCTTAAAATCCTCTAAGAATTCCTGAGATTCCCAGAACACAACGAAGACACAATAGGAAGGGGGGTACACCATGCCACATATCGAGCACCAAGTGAAGTCCAACACTACACATTTCATAGGGCTACTGCAGGCAAGGTCACTACACTATTAGTCAGTTCAAGATTACTGCGAGTTCCTTTCTGAAGTCCCTTGAACCAATTGTCAATACCCTCCTCAAAGTGATGCACAAGTTCATAGGGAACACTGAAGCTGTATACGGAGTGTCGATTTCCCCAGACTTTGCTCCGAGTGCCTGGGATTGCACGTGCCTCACCTCCTGAAGGTTGCGTTGATGAAAAGTCAGATTTCTCTGTTGATGTCTTTTTGTCTGGAATGATCTGCACAGTGTATACACACAGGGGAACCAATGACAGACAATTTGAATCAATGCCTGTGCATTCTTTGTACCAGTAAAGCACCGGGTAGCCGATCAGTGCTCCAAACATTGTCGAGAAATTCCATTCCTTCTTTGGATTGAGCTCTAAGACTCTCTCCATCTTGCAGTCGCTTCCGCTGAGCTGTGACAAAACATCCGCAACGTGATCCTGGAGTTGTCTGCGAGCCTCCTTGTGCAGAAGTCTAGGTTTTTCCAAATCAGCAGAAACATCGACTGCGACATGTCTGCCATCTTCTCCAAGAGATCTTTGAGTCTCTTGTAGTACTGCTCGCAAACAAGGGATGTTGGTGAGGAATGTGTCTTCTCCAAGACGCAAGACTTGTAGCTGCTTGTTCTTAAATGTATCTGAGCAGCAGGAGGATAAAAGCTCTGTCACCATCTCAGAGAGCTCAAAGGGATCCATGTGCGAGTAGTCATAGAGTAAACTAGGCTTGATTCCATCGCAGACCGCTTTGATGTCACTCAGTATGCTTTGCCAGTTTTTCCGGGCAGTTTTTGTCAGATGCCGTTTTATGATGTGCTCTGCTGAAGAAGACATTCAGAAAATCTACTTTTGATTTTTGAAAGGAAGCAACCCAAAATCCTTTTCAATTTAAGTGCAAATGCAAAGCTTTAATTTGATCCCGTCTAATTTTGGAGGTCAACCTGTAAAAAAAAGAAAAGAAGACATGACATCATGTAAAATTGTCCGACAGTTTAAAATGGTTACCATTTGCTCTCGTTTTTCTCAGCTGGACTGACAAATATGTAAGCAGGTCGTTGGAACAATATTTCATATATTTAAAACCTAACCCACAAATTAAAAATTTTCTCGAAAATACAATTACATCAGGCCTGAATTACATGAATAACCAATTATGTAAATTACTAATTTCCCTTAAAAAAACAAAAACATGGCTCTAATTAATAATTTATAGCTATTTATCAAGATTCTGCAATCTTGTTAACGAATATCACTCTGACCAGGGAGGTAGAATTCTACAACCATGACAACACGGTGTATCTTCATTTTCCAGCCCGCCCCCTCGGTTTGAAACTTTGGCTTACTTTATACTTCGTCCAATTGAACAATTAACTGGGGACATTGAAAAAGATTGTCAGGCCACATGATAATCGATAGGTCCATACAAGGTTAAACTCTCCGTTGCCCACACAAGGGTTCGGACGTAGACCAAGTATTATAACACACACTGGGGCGCTGTACTCCCTTTTTATTTCCTTATTTATTTGACATCTCCATTTAATTTGCGGTCTGACTACGACCGCAGATGTAAACAAAAAATGTTTAAGGTCGAGTACAGCGCCCCAGTATACTGCCATTACCAGTTTACTGGGTCTAGTCCAGACGATAGTTGAGGCTAATCTTAAGGTCAGTAGCTGTTGCAATCGTGCTGAATTACCTACATTGCTTGCCATGCTTCCCTTTCGCTTATTTTGGCTGTTCCTTGCTCTATGATAGTGCATGAAAATTCTACCTCCAGGTTCCTACCGCACATTGGTCCAAGCGCCATGATAACAAAAAACACGAATAAGTATCCGAAGTAGATAATCACTGCTTGTAATAGATTAAACTTCTTCCAGTCCTCCCTTCACTTCTATCGGTTTCTCATTATTATGCATCAGCTGCAGTTGGAATGGAACTGCAGTTTCCCCCGAAAAAGACGGCGTAAACCCATACCCACACGTACCTAGGCCCAAATTCATAAAGCAGAAATTACTGCTTAGCAAATAGTTTTGCTACTAAGCAAAATATGAGTGGAGCCGCACCAGTAGTCTGGTTCCCTGACCAAAGATTCCTTGACGTCTCTTGTTAACAGAGCCTAGTCGGAGATTTTTGGGTCTGGGAACCAGACTACCGCACCAGTTGCAACAATGTTAAGTTCATGGAGTTTCGGCTGGGAACGTGTTTCTGCTAAAGCGAGATTTTGTTGGCTTTATGAAATTGGGCCCATAGTAGGCCTACTGTCTGAGCACACGCCCCCGTACTACTAGCCTACTGTGCGTAGGCCATCCGCATTCGTATTACTGTCCACATAAGGTCCTGCGATCATGGAACTTTAATTTGAATAATGCTTCGTCCTTTGATGCAGTTGGCGCATGGGGGAAGGGGGAAAGGGAGGGGAGGGGAAAGGGAGGGAGGGGGCACGAGTCCCCTCCCCTATTTGTGTCAGTGCCCCCCCGGTACCCCACCCCCATTTGAAATTATCTTCAGAATAAAAATTACAAACAACTGACTGTCACATTTTTAAAGCTTTAATGTAGTAATTTCATCCATTTACTAGTTTTTATTTATACGCAGACAATGTATTTGTTTAAATTTTACCTCCATATATTATGTCAGGGTATCTTTAAAAACAGTAAACGAGAAAATAGAACTAGCTTTTGCAAACTGCTTACCAACCAGAAGGGCCTATGGTATAAATACAACAAATACTGCTGAGTGGCCTGACGTTTCGACCCATAATAGAACAGCCTTCGAGAAAGACTTTGCTGCAGTCAAAACGTCAGGCCATTAACTATTTTTTTTCTTCAAAAATATTAAACGACATAACAAGAGTGCTAAAAATGGCATTTAAATGCAAACGAAAACTACAGTTTTTATTGGCCAGAAGTTGCCCCCCCTGAAAAAATGGTGTATCCCAGCATTGTGCCCCCTAAAAGTTTACCCTAGTCTCGTCACTGTTCGGATGGAGCGCAAATATTTTGAAACAGTTAAGTTAATGTAGGCCAACTTATAGGTAGGTACCAACATTTAATACAGAGATAGGACTATAGCTGAGCATAAAAACAATGAGTGTTAATATAACATGTATTAATTATTAACTAATCAAAAAGTAAATAAAGATAAATTCGTAGCTTAAGGCACTGGACACGTTTGGTATTACTAAAAATGTATATTAGCATAAAAACTTACTTGGTAACGAGCAACGGAGAGCTGTTGATAGTAGAAAACATTGTGAGAAACGACTCCCTCTGGTAACGTAGTTTTTGAGAAAGAGGTCATTTCTCACTAAAATATTGGAATCTGAGAAAGACTTCAGGCCTGAAGCCTTTCTCAGGCATCTGAAAGCACACAATGTGTGCAACAAGGGTGTTTTTTCTTTCATTATTTTCTTGCAACTTCCATGACCAATTGAGCCCAACCTTTCACAGGTTTTTTATTTAAAGCACGTTTAATTGGGCACACTAAGTGAGACTACTGGTCTTTGACAATTACCAAAAGTATACACACTACCTCTAAAGAGTATAATATTCGCTATTTCAGAAAGGGTTCTTAATTCAGATGGTTCATCTGGAGTCCCATGGTTTGATTTAATTAAGCTCGCTCAAATTCAAACAGAAAACTAACGGTTCACCTGTAAATTACAACACGAATGTGTCAATAGACTGTGCAAGTCTCGCGCATATTTGAACTTCCGGGACCATTGTGGTCCCAACCATTACGTGGGCAAGATTTTGTTTTGTCAATTATTTTAGTTTAACGTGGTTTATTACCATGAAAAATACATTACATTACGGTCGTTTAAGAACGAGTCCCTACTCTTTTATTCCCATTCATTGTTAAAAAGCGATTAAAAAAATTACAAGTAATAGGGGAGTATGTACGGGGGACCCCCCGTGCACCCCCCAGAACTTAACCACACCAATGTTTTTGGGTGCCTTTTAGGGTCCTTAAACACAATTAGGATGTTAACAGTGAGAAAAAACCGATGAACTAGAGATATCCAAGATGGCCGCCAAGATGGCCGCCAAAAAGAGTCAAAATTGGAAAAAGTCATATTTCAGCCAAATAAAAGAATAAAAACACAATTTAAAATGTTAGTTATATGTTTTTTACCTCAACACTTCCATTTCTGGTAAAAAAAAAAAGATATCATGCTTCAAATTCAAGATGGCGGCCACTTTTGCAGACAAAATTGGCCAAATAAGCAAAAAATTGTGTATCGGCCAAAACTTGTGATACAGACATTAGTAAAATAACCAAATCTATGTTTTTTAAGCCTCTAGCACTTCGTTTTGCTGCCTTGCACCAAATCCAGACAGCCGAGTAATTTTTGCCACAATGGCTGCCAAAATGGCCACCAAAGAGGCCGCCAAAGAGGCCGCCAAAATTGCTTCCAATTTGAGGAAAAAAGGTCAAAACTGAAACAAAATGCCCATTTTGTAATGACTGTAATGAGTCTTGCTGTAAATGTAACATCTTGTATAACACATTACTAAACAGTTTGAATCTGATACTTTGATTGTAACATACTTGTGTTAGGAGTCACTGTCATAGTTGTCCAGATCACAACAGTCGGAGTCATCATCTCCATCGAGGTCAGAGTCTTCTTCGTCCGAACTTCCGTCGTGAGTAACTTCAGTCAAGATGTTTTCTGACCAAGCCGGCTCAATGAAGTCTCCACATCGAGTCCAGCCATGTTCTGTAGAGATGGAACTTCCTGGATGGGCACATCTGCCCTCTTCCACTGTGCCGCCCTGTAATTGGCACGTTTGATGTGAGGAACCAGTGACTTCTTGCATGGTGGAAGCTTTGACAAATCGACTTTAGATGACCTCTTGATGGTCCCACCCTCACCAACCATCTTCTTAAGCATGAGAGCCCTCACTGTATCAACTTCCTTGACCCTGGGGAATCCATAGAGGAAGCATACAAAGTCCTCAAGCTCAGCTACCAGCTTGGCATCTACTGCCCAGCTATCACCCAATTTGGCGAAACACTCTTGTAACCGTGGCTTCTTCTCCAGCTTCTTCAAAGGTGTTTTTTTGCCCTTTCCCTTGAAGGCACAGTTGCAATCCTCACCAGTGAAGCAGTAAATGCCCAGTAATGATTGGCAGTATCTGGGCCCCAAGTCTTCGGCAATATCACTGATGTTCAATAGTCTCCGATTCACTCCACTACGGGTATCAAAAAAGATGATAAGAGGCCTCAGTTTATGTGCATACTGCAACAGGATGAAAAAGATGTCACTGTCAGGACTGTGAACAACAGCCTGCTTGTAATTATTGTGCTTTGCATAGAACAGATAAAGGATGACACGGCTGTCTGTTTCTTCTTGATTGGACTTCAGACTCGGAATCTCCTCTTGCACTACAGATTGTCCATCTGATGATGAGAGTTTGAACGAGGCGCCTTCAACTACCAGGATGATGTTTCTCCCAACAAGTCGGTGGGCTGCTCCATCTTCAATGAAAAGGGTTTCTCGAGGACTTGCAGAAGGCAGTTCAGCTTCAACTTGAAACCCTTTTCATTGAAGATGGCAATGCCCACTTTCATACTTTGAAAGATCTCCCCCCTGACGTTCAAGGACATTTGTCTGAAGTTGCTCGATCAGCTATCTCGCAAACCAGATGTTGTATTTTCTACTGATATGTATGTAAAGGACTCCATCAAAAGTCAAGAGAGGCTCCGTCGGGGAAGCAGCGCTAAAATACTACTTGAAGGCATAAACACAAGAAAGCCTGCAGATTTCAAAAGATTCCTCCAGAACGACGAAGACAAGAAACAGCTATGCAGGTTCATGCTACGCATCTGGGGTTGTCCTGGAGCAGCCCACCGACTTGTTGGGAGAAACATCATCAGTTGCAGTATGCACATAAACTGAGGCCTCTTATCATCTTTTTTGATACCGGTAGTGGAGTGAATCGGAGACTATTGAACATCAGTGATATTGCCGAAGACTTGGGGCCCAGATACTGCCAATCATTACTGGGCATTTACTGCTTCACTGGTGAGGATTGCAACTGTGCCTTCAAGGGAAAGGGCAAAAAAACACCTTTGAAGAAGCTGGAGAAGAAGCCACGGTTACAAGAGTGTTTCGCCAAATTGGGTGATAGCTGGGCAGTAGATGCCAAGCTGGTAGCTGAGCTTGAGGACTTTGTATGCTTCCTCTATGGATTCCCCAGGGTCAAGGAAGTTGATACAGTGAGGGCTCTCATGCTTAAGAAGATGGTTGGTGAGGGTGGGACCATCAAGAGGTCATCTAAAGTCGATTTGTCAAAGCTTCCACCATGCAAGAAGTCACTGGTTCCTCACATCAAACGTGCCAATTACAGGGCGGCACAGTGGAAGAGGGCAGATGTGCCCATCCAGGAAGTTCCATCTCCTACAGAACATGGCTGGACTCGATGTGGAGACTTCATTGAGCCGGTTTGGTCAGAAGACATCTTGACTGAAGTTACTCACGACGGAAGTTCGGATGAAGAAGACTCTGACCTCGATGGAGATGATGACTCCGACTGTTGTGATCTGGACAACTATGACAGTGACTCCTAACACAAGTATGTTACAATCAAAGTATCGGATTCAAACTGTTTAGTAATGTGTTATACAAGATGTTACATTTACAGCAAGACTCATTACAGTCATTACAAAATGGGCATTTTGTTTCAGTTTTGACCTTTTTTCCTCAAATTGGAAGCAATTTTGGCGGCCTCTTTGGCGGCCTCTTTGGTGGCCATTTTGGCAGCCATTGTGGCAAAAATTACTCAGCTGTCTGGATTTGGTGCAAGGCAGCAAAACAAAGTGCTAGAGGCTTAAAAAACATAGATTTGGTTATTTTACTAATGTCTGTATCACAATTTTTGGCCGATACACAATTTTTTGCTTATTTGGCCAATTTTGTCTGCAAAAGTGGCCGCCATCTTGAATTTGAAGCATGATATCATTTTTTTTTACCAGAAATGGAAGTGTTGAGGTAAAAAACATATAACTAACATTTTAAATTGTGTTTTTATTCTTTTATTTGGCTGAAATGTGACTTTTTCCAATTTTGACTCATATTTGGCGGCCATCTTGGCGGCCATCTTGGATATCTCTAGTTCATCGGGTTTTTTTCACTGTTAACATCCTAATTGTGTTTAAGGACCCTAAAAGGCACCCAAAAGCATTGGTGTGGTTAAGTTCTGGGGGGGGGGGTGCACGGGGGTCCCCGTACATACTAGACTATAAGTCTATTATAGACAATCTGTGACAATCTGTTTGAGCGAATTTTCGAAGTTTGTACATTTTCAAAAACTTTTGTAAAATTCTGTTTTGTGCGCGTTGGTTTGTGTGTACTCGCGTGTACAAAAAGATTACGCGCGGGTATACTAATAGCTTTGTATACTGCGTTCCGCGTAAGTAAACTGGCGTAAATGAGCGTGCGCGCCCAGCACGCGAAGCCAGCCGTATTTAAACACTTCTAGCCGGTGTTATCGTCCGTTTAAACACCCCCACGTGACGTGCTCTCGTCCAATCAGAATAGCGAAACTGTCCGGGGTATTTATGAATAATAATTAACACATTATTTGTGTATTTACTATAATGTATAAGCATATAATAAGTATTTTTGTTGTTCAGAGTTTGTCATTAGATATAATTTAAAACAAAGATTTAATATTTGGAAAACAAAAGTTCTTCGTTTGACGTGTTTTCTCGTTCTGATACGCGCGAGACCTGCAGAGTCTATTACTCATGAGCAGCTTTGTAAAATATTCATAGTTTCCCTCCAAAAGCCAAGTTCAGAACTCCACAGTGAGTGAACATCCTGCCATTTTCTCTCGAAACAAAGCATCGACTGCCTCGCTTTGTGCAACAGTGAAGTATGACTTCCAGTCTCCAACCACCCCTGGGTTTAATAAACAAAATAAATACCATACATTACAATTCTATAGCGTTTATCTACTACCATTTTAACGGGTCTGTATACGTTTGGTAATGACTCTGAAAATTAATGGCGATGAAAATTACTTGGTAAGAAGAAGTAGCCTACAGCAGCTTTGGAATGCATTTTGAGAAACTTTTCACTTCGAAGTACTGCAGTTGAGGAAAAAGATATAACTGTTTATCCCCAAAAATTTAAATCTGATGAGAAGCGATACTGCAGTAAACGTTTCTCAGATTGTGTATTCCAATTGCAGTTTATTCTCCCTGCGTGGACATAAACGCTCCAGATTTTTCGGCAATATCCCAAAAACGCTACCACCTTTTGAAATAAATTTTCACAGGTTAGTTTTAAGGCTTATATCTACAACTATTGAAACAAACAAGTTCCAATTATACCAAACGTATACAGACCCCTTAAGCATTTATTTTAATACCAACAATGGCCACAGAATCCAATTCACCAACCTTTCCTGATTATTGAAGGTGCACCTAGTGGTTTCGGCTTATTTTCAGCAGATTGTGGCTTGCTATTCTCATTTGGAGGCGCACTTCCATCTGGTTGACTGTGTGAAAACCGTTGCTTCATGCTTTCCAGGCTGCTGAATTCAACTACACGATTTATTTCTTCTTCTGACAGACGTTTTCCTAAAAATTCTGCAATTTGGATCACTGCACCCTTACTATCCTAAAAGGTGAAAGGTAAGTGTTACGTTGATTACATGCGAATTATATTTTTTTAAAAAACTTGCCTCATCTTTATTTACACATATCCAGCTTAAAGTTGCAGTTAAAAAAGTAATAATTTAAATGTTAAAGGAACACGTTGCCTTAAAATCTCAAGAAATTTTGCTGTTTGGAAGTGTTCCATATCCTTATTAAGAGTTGTTCGTGCAAAACATGCCTTTAATGTGTTATAATTAGTGAATGGTGATTAAAAAACCCAAACATTGCCATCTGACCCCGAGATCTGCCCCGCGAAACGTATACGTATTTCCAGCCGTAAATACCACCGTCCATGTAATAATCAAAATGCGCGACGAACAGTCGTTACGCTAGTGCCGTAGTCAGTGGCCTGGTAAACCAGTCAGATCCCATTGCTCTATGGTCAGATGAAAACCGGGTAATAATCTCATTTTCTACCTCGCTCGCAACTTGTAAACCGAGCTAAAGCTAGCTCAGTATTGGGTCCGAAATATCCAGCCGCGTATTTGCGGAACGGCCAGCCGCATATTCAGAATATTAGAACACATGCAGTACAGGGAGGAGACAAACTATCACATTTAGTTAACCTCCCTGTACTGCATGTGTTCTAATCGCCGGCTGGCTATATCGGGCCCAATACTGTGCTAGATTTAGCTCGGTGTTGGATATTTATTGGAATACAATAAACAGATGGTAATCGTAACATTTTTAATAAAATAATTGCTCAGTCGTAGTTCAACAGCTGCGACTGGAAATAAGACTAATAGAATTTGTCCGCTATTTATGGGAGTCAAAATCTTGACTCCCATAAATGGCGGAGCGTTTTGTTTCGCGAAAGTGAGCAAAAGCGAAGCATTTCTAAGGCACGTTTGTGTGGATAATTATATTCTACTTTTTAAACATCTTTCCGACCGTGCTCATTATACATCAAACGCTTGTTATAGCCCAAAAGCGCCCAACAGCGCCCAACCCGAAGGCAACGTGTCCCTTTAACTTATCTGTTACAGTAACCCTACCTTTTTTATATCCTCGTACTTGATGAAAAGAAAGTTTTTGTCATGTTGGTGTTTGTTCCAGAAATCCAAGACATGAGTAAACCACGAGCCAATTATTACTGAAACACAAACACAAATTCAATTTGAGTTTTTAAGAACAAATTATTGAGAATGCGTGTTCTAAACCTTGTGTCAATTTAATAATCATCCAAATCTATCCTTTCTCTGGTCATTCCTTCCATATATGCCCTACACTGACTCACCATTATCTTTGTAACGCACAGTTTTAAAGGTCTTCTGCGAAGTGTTTTTTTCATATAATAGAATACCCTATAAAATTGTAGCTAACTATCAATTCTGTCTTCGTCGGAGTACAGTTGAGTCAATTCGAGGTAAACATCAAAGATGGGTCAATAAGAGGTATGCATCATGAGTCAATTCGAGGTAAACATCAAAGATGGGTCAATAAGAGGTATGGATTAATGAGTCCATTCGAGGTACATTAAACATGGGTTAATAAGAGGTATGCATCATGAGTCAATTCAAGGTATACATCAAAATGGGTCAATAAGAGGTATATGCATCATAAGTCAATTCGAGGTATTCATCTAAGATGGGTCAATAAGAGGTATGCATCGTGAGTCAATTCGAGGTATACATCGCAGATGGGTCATTAAGAGGTATGCATCATGAGTCAATTCGAGGTATACATCTAAGATGGATCAATAAGAGGTATGCATCATGAGTCAATTCGAGGTATACATCAAAGATGGGTCAATAAGAGGTATGCATCATGAGTCAATTCGAGGTATACATCGAAGATGGTTCAATAAGAGGTATGCATCATGAGTCAATAAGAGGTATGCATCATGAGTCAATTCGAGGTATACATCAAAGATGGGTCAATTCGAGGTATACATCAAAGATGGGTCAATAAGAGGTATGCATCATGAGTCAATTCGAGGTATACATCGAAGATGGGTCAATAAGAGGTATGTATCATGAGTCAATTCGAGGTATACATCAAAGATGGGTCAATAAGAGGTATGCATCATGAGTCAATTCGAGGTATACATCAAAGATGAGTCAATTCGAGGTATACATCAAAGATGGGTCAATAAGAGGTATGCATCATGAGTCGATTAGAGGTATGCATCGAAGATGGGTCAATAAGAGGTATGCATCATGAGTCAACTCGAGGTATACATCGAAGTTGGTCAATAAGCGGTATGCGTCATGAGTCAATTCGAGGTATACATCAAAGATGGGTCAACAAGAGGTATGCATCATGAGTCAATTCGAGGTATACATCAAAGATGAGTAAATCAGAGGCATGCATCATGAGTCAATTCGAGGTATACATCAAAGATGGGTCAATAAGAGGTATGCATCATGAGTCAATTCGAGGTATACATCAAAGATGAGTCAATAAGAGGTATGCATCATGAGTCAATTCGAGGTATACATCAAAGATGAGTCAATAAGAGGTATGCATCATGAGTCAATTCGAGGTATACATCAAAGATGGGTCAATAAGAGGTATGCATCATGAGTCAATTCGAGGTAAACATAAAAAAAGATGGGTCAATAAGAGGTATGCATCATGAGTCAATTCGAGGTTTACATCAAAGATGGGTCAATAAGAGGTATGCATTATGAGTCGATTAGAGGTATACATAGGTATGCATCATGAGTCAACTCGAGGTATACATCAAAAAGAGTCAAAAAAGAGTATGCATCAATGAGTCAATTCGAGGTATACATCAAAGATGGTCAATAAGAGTATCATGAGTCAATTCAAAGGGGGGTAAGATCAAAGATGGGTCAGCCAATTAAAAGATGGGTCAATAAGAGGTATGCATCATGAGTCAATTCGAGGTTTACATCAAAGATGGGTCAATAAGAGGTATGCATTATGAGTCGATTAGAGGTATACATAAAAAAGATGGGTCAATAAGAGGTATGCATCATGAGTCAACTCGAGGTATACATCAAATAAGAGTCAATAAGAGGTATGCATCATGAGTCAATTCGAGGTATACATCAAAGATGGGTCAATAAGAGGTATCATGAGTCAATTCGAGGTATTATCAAAGATGAGTCAATAATAGGTATGTATCATGAGTCAATTCGAGGTATACATCAAAGATGGGTCAATAAGAGGTATGCATCATGAGTCAATTCGAGGTTTACATCAAAGATGGGTCAAAAGAGGTATGCATCGTGAGTCAATTTGAGGTATACATCAAAGATGGGTCAATAAGAGGTATGCATCATAAGTCAACTCGAGGTTTACATCAAAGATGTATCATGAGTCAATTCGCGGTATACACCAAAGAAGGGTCAATTAGAGGTATGCATCATGAGTCAATTTTAGGTATACATCAAAGATGAGTCAATAAGAGGTATGCATCATGAGTCAATTTGAGGTATACATCATGAGTCAATTCGAGGTATACGTCAAAGATGGGTCAATAAGAGGTATGCATCATGAGTCAATTCGAGGTATGCATCATGAGTCAATTCGAGGTATACATCAAAGATGAGTCAATAAGAGGTATGCATCATGAGTCAATTCGAGGTATACATCAAAGATGGGTCAATTCGAGGTATGCATCATGAGTCAATTCGAGGTATACATCGAAGATGGGTCAATAAGAGGTATGCATCATGAGTCAATTCGAGGTATACATCAAAGATGGGTCAATAAGAGGTATGCATCATGAGTCAACTCGAGGTTTACATCAAAGATGGGTCAATAAGAGGTATGCATCATGAGTCAATTCGCGGTATACACCAAAGAAGGGTCAATTAGATGTGTGCATCATGAGTCAATTCGAGGTATACATCGAAGATTGGTCAATTAGAGGCATGCATCATGAGTCAATTCGAGGTATACATCAAAGATGGGTCAATAAGAGGTATGGATTAATGAGTCCATTCGAGGTACATTAAACATGGGTCAATAAGAGGTATGCATCATGAGTCAATTCGAGGTATACATCAAAGATGAGTCAATAAGAGGTATGCATCATGAGTCAATTCGAGGTATACATCGAAGATGGGTCAATAAGAGGTATGCATCATGAGTCAATTCGAGGTATACATCGAAGATGGGTCAATAAGAGGTATGCATCATGAGTCAATTCGAGGTATACATCAAAGATGGGTCAATAAGAGGTATGCATCATGAGTCAATTCGAGGTATACATCAAAGATGGGTCAATAAGAGGTATGCATCATGAGTCAATTCGAGGTATACATCGAAGATGGGTCAATAAGAGATATGCATCATGAGTCACTTCGAGGTATACATCAAAGATGGGTCAATTCGAGGTATACATCAAAGATGGGTCAATAAGAGGTACGCACCATGAGCCAATTCGAGGTATACATCAAAGATGGGTCAATAAGAGGTATGTATCATGAGTCAATTCGAGGTATACATCAAAGATGGGTCAATAAGAGGTATGCATCATGAGTCAATTCGAGGTTTACATCAAAGATGAGTCAATTTGAGGTATACATCAAAGATGGGTCAATAAGAGGTATGCATCATGAGTCGATTAGAGGTATGCATCGAAGATGGGTCAATAAGAGGTATGCATCATGAGTCAACTCGAGGTATACATCGAAGTTGGTCAATAAGCGGTATGCGTCATGAGTCAATTCGAGGTATACATCAAAGATGGGTCAACAAGAGGTATGCATCATGAGTCAATTCGATGTATACATCAACGATGAGTTAATAAGAGGTATGCATCATGAGTCAATTCGAGGTATACATCAAAGATGGGTCAATAAGAGGGATGCATCATGGGTCAATTCGAGGTACACATCAAAGATGAGTCAATAAGAGGTATGCATCATGAGTCAAATCGAGGTATACATCAAAGATGAGTCAATAAGAGGTATGCATCATGAGTCAATTCGAGGTTTACATCAAAGATGGGTCAATAAGAGGTATGCATCATGAGTCAATTCGAGGTAAACATAAAAAAAGATGGGTCAATAAGAGGTATGCATCATGAGTCAATTCGAGGTTTACATCAAAGATGGGTCAATAAGAGGTATGCATTATGAGTCGATTAGAGGTATACATAAAAAAGATGGGTCAATAAGAGGTATGCATCATGAGTCAACTCGAGGTATACATCAAAAAAGAGTCAATAAGAGGTATGCATCATGAGTCAATTCGAGGTATACATCAAAGATGGGTCAATAAGAGGTATCATGAGTCAATTCGAGGTATTATCAAAGATGAGTCAATAATAGGTATGTATCATGAGTCAATTCGAGGTATACATCAAAGATGGGTCAATAAGAGGTATGCATCATGAGTCAATTCGAGGTTTACATCAAAGATGGGTCAAAAGAGGTATGCATCGTGAGTCAATTTGAGGTATACATCAAAGATGGGTCAATAAGAGGTATGCATCATAAGTCAACTCGAGGTTTACATCAAAGATGTATCATGAGTCAATTCGCGGTATACACCAAAGAAGGGTCAATTAGAGGTATGCATCATGAGTCAATTTTAGGTATACATCAAAGATGAGTCAATAAGAGGTATGCATCATGAGTCAATTTGAGGTATACATCATGAGTCAATTCGAGGTATACGTCAAAGATGGGTCAATAAGAGGTATGCATCATGAGTCAATTCGAGGTATACATCATGAGTCAATTCGAGGTATACATCAAAGATGAGTCAATAAGAGGTATGCATCATGAGTCAATTCGAGGTATACATCAAAGATGGGTCAATTCGAGGTATGCATCATGAGTCAATTCGAGGTATACATCAAAGATGGGTCAATAAGAGGTATGCATCATGAGTCAATTCGAGGTATACATCAAAGATGGGTCAATAAGAGGTATGCATCATGAGTCAATTCGAGGTATACATCAAAGATGGGTCAATAAGAGGTATGCATCATGAGTCAATTCGCGGTATACACCAAAGAAGGGTCAATTAGATGTGTGCATCATGAGTCAATTCGAGGTATACATCGAAGATGGTTCAATAAGAGGTATGCATCATGAGTCAATAAGAGGTATGCATCATGAGTCAATTCGAGGTATACATCAAAGATGGGTCAATAAGAGGTATGCATCATGAGTCAATTCGAGGTATACATCATGAGTCAATTCGAGGTATACATCAAAGATGAGTCAATAAGAGGTATGCATCTTGAGTCAATTCGAGGTATACATCAAAGATGGGTCAATTCGAGGTATGCATCATGAGTCAATTCGAGGTGTACATCGAAGATGGGTTAATAAGAGGTATGCATCTAGGATAAATACAATTATTTATGTCTACTCTAATTTTTTAAAAACAACGTATAATATGTGCATTCGTCAAGGGTAGAACATTTTAATTATACTTCGTAAAACCAGCTTAAAAATCGAGCATCCTGTTACTATAACCGAAATTAATAAATAACATGAAATCAGTCTCCCATTGGTGTAAATGCACCTACCCCCAACTTACTATCATCAGTGAAAGCCTCCTTAACAAAAAAGTCCCATTCTTGGTAGCGAGGGTGAAATCCAAAAGGCTGATAAAACTTCCAGCTGGATACAGTTGTATCCTTTGGATTTCGAATGACGTAAATCACCTGCAAAATACAAACACAACCATTATTAGCATTTTAGTGTATATGATCAGAAAACCTGACCGTGATCTCATGTAATCATAGCTTAGACCAAAGGAACCCAGCGGTGGCTTAGAATACACGATGGGGTTGAGAAAACGTAAAAATGTGGGGTCAAAGGGGCAATCACTAACGGTCAGACTGTTCTTCGATTTTTCAATTTTCTGAATTACTTTTTGTAATGTTTGACTTGCCTTTCCTTTGCCTTGATAAATCTGAGAAGGCATCATTTCCTCTCTAAGATGTGTCATGATGACTCTTGGTGCTTTCCATTGTTTCATTGCTTTGTATTGAGCTCCATGAGACATCGGAGGTAGCTTATTTCTACCTGGCTGGTGTAGATCAAACTCAACTGGATACGATTGCTGAGCTCTGTTCACTTTATCTTCATTGCCATTGACAAAGATGAGATTTACTATCTCCATCACCCAGTGTGTACCTGGTGGGGAAAAAACACCATTGTACTATATTTGTTCATGTTCAAGCTCAGCGTGAGTGAGGTTCTTCAATTTGGATTCAAAATCTGATTCTTTTGTGTACTAGTAATCAGTTTTCATTATAAATATTTAGATTAAGACAGAGTACTTTGTGTTTGAAGTGTCCCGCGTAATCACAGGTATATTCATTTTTTTGTTGACTGATATTTTGCATAAAACAAAGAAGCCTGCAAGGTATGTTTATGGTCACTTGATTATGGTCAGTTCCGTTATAAAACAATACTTTGCTCATGTTTGTTTTGGGAATAGACTGTGCAAGTCTTGCGCATATCGGAACGAGAAAACACGTCAAACGAAGAACATTGTTTTCTCTGAAATCAAATTTTTGTTTAAAATTATATTTAATGATAAAATCTGAAAAACTGAAAAACTCATTAGATATTTTATAATCAGTTTTAGTGTTTATAATAAATACACAATTAATTTGTTTATTATTATTAATTTAAAGCAAAATTGAAACTCTGGGACAAGGATGCTTATTTGATCTGAACTTTTCAGAAACCACTTTCGTCAGCCTCGCTACCATGGGCAGCGCGCCGTATCGATACCTCTCGTCAGTAACCCCTGGGGTGCGTTTTGGCGGCGGTAACCAAAAACTGTTTCGGTTGTTTGTCGTTGGTTCTGCTGTTCAGACTGAACGATAACCGAGTTGTGAGCTCGGTTACCGTTTTGGTTATGACGTCAGAAACAATTATTGGTTACAGCCGCCAAAACGCACCCCTGGTAGGGCAACACTGAAAATCAACGCTGATTGGCTAACCAATTAGTGACTGCTTTGCGTGCACGCTTTTTAATATCATTCGAGCGTTTGTAGGGCGCTTGTCGGGCGCCTAGTACGCGCGTAAAAAAGCACGTAGAACGCGTGTAAAAATGCAAGTATTTCGACGCAATACATTTTAAATAAATCGTGTTTTATATGGTCTCCCTAAACTGCATTTGTGTTACGAGATCGAAAAAGAATGGGAGGGGCCAGTTGCTCTATGACTTGATGCGTATTTTGACAGCGCTCTGCGTATAGTCTCTATCACAGAACGGATCAACCACAGGACTAATTAAAATATCCCTTATATTTGGATATTTGAAGTCAATAGAGGTTTTACAGTCACGTGATGTTATGACGTGACTATGTGTTTGAGACGCCATATTGCCGGTCAATGACCAGTGGCAAGATCCTAACCCTGACCGGCAAGATGGCTGCCGTTGCGGTAGGCGGGGCTATAGTGACGTCAGCTGTAAAACCTCTATATGTGGGTGCGTTCGATTAACTTCCCCGGGTCGACCCAGGTCTGACCCCAGTGCGTTCGAATAGCTCTGACGTCGATGCTGGGGCTTACCCGGGTGAGACCCAAGTGCCCTGCTCGTGGAGCAGGTTACGAGGGGCTGACCCTAGTTCATGACGTCACAGCGAAAAACGTTCTAAATGGCCACCATTTTGTTTGTAATTCAGCGGGACATTTTAGGAAGTTTGACAAACATTTTCGCCATTACAACAGCGTTTTTGTGAGTAATTAGTATTTATTCGAAGCCGGGTACCTTTTTTATTACTGTAGGGTTGTACAAATTGTTTAACGTTGCAGTTTTACCTTGAGAATAATTATTTTACGATGTTTTCGTGAATCCACGGAAAGTATATCAGACATACGGCACAAAATGGAAGTAGTTCCGGTCGGCTGTCCCAAGATGCATCGCGCTGTGAATGCTGGGGTAAGTTGGCGTTCGATTAGCTCATGGTTAGGGGCTCACCCGGATGAGCACACCGGGGTCGACCCGGGGAAGCTAATCGAACGCACCCAATATACGCGTGTAAAAATGCAAGTATTTCGACGCAATACATTTCAAATAAATCATGTTTTATATGGTATCCCTAAACTGCATACGTGTTACGAGATCGAAAAAGAATGGGAGGGGCCAGTTGCTTTATGACTTGATGCGTATTTTGACAGCGCTCTGCGTAGTCTCTATCACAGAACGGATCAACCACAGGACTAATTAAAATATCCCTTATATTTGGATATTTGAAGTCAATATATATAGCTCTATGGGGTTAAGGCCATTGATCTCTATTATATTGACTGGATAGGACACGTCGGGCGCGTTGGTACACGTTCGATGATGCACGGTGGGGAAAAAAAAAATGGCGCGGCGAGATCGTACACCACTGGGAACGAGGTTGCACTTTCGTGGATTCGCGATAGTCACACGGGCGTAAAATTAACGCTTGACGCAGTTTATAGAGGACGCTGACGCCTCAACAACCATAGACTGCTATAAAAAGGCTTCGCCATGCAATTATTACAGTATCTGTAGATTATCGTCGCGCATCCAAAACAAGCGTCTACATAAGTTTTGTGATCGGAGGTGAGCACAAAATTCTTATTTTTTTGCACCAACTGGAAGCTGAGGTCAAGTTTAATTCTCGAGTTTTCTTCGTTATATTGTTGAATTGATTTTACTTTCATATGTTGTATCACTAAGTATTACATTCCCAACAACATATAAATTTCTCTGTCATAAACCATGTTAAACTAAAATAATTGACAAAACAAAATCTTGCCCAGATCTCTATGGGTGGGACCATAATGGTCCCGGAAGTTCAAATAATATGCGCGAGACTTGCACAGTCTATAGGGGTATTTTTTGTTTGTTATTTTTAGTAACAAAAACAAAGAGAAGAAAAAAAAGGGGAGAACATGAAAGTAATTGAAATTGGTACGATTCACATTGATAATGTCTTCAAAAACTGAGTGTCTTTTGGGCTGAAAAACACGTTCACTATCTCTCCCAAGTTTTAGACAGCACGGGGAAAAACAATTGTGCAAGTCGATAATCCTTATTCCAGGGAAGCCCGTTGGTGCCAGTGACTATTTCTCATAAATTGGGGCTGAAAGTTTTCACCTAGTGTGCCAGCTTATACGGGTAAGGTATGAAGCCACTTTTTAAAGGGTCTGTATACGTTTGGTAATGACTCTAAAAATAAATGGCAAAAACCACTTACTTGATTAGAAGTACAGCAGCTTTGGATTGTATATAGGCCTAATGCATTTTGAGACACTTTATACTTCTAAGTATACTGAGGTTATGGAAAAAGATATAACTTTTTATCCCGATATTTGAATCTGAGAAGCGTTACTGCAGTAACGCTTCTTAGACTGTGTATTTCAATTGCAGATTATTCTTCCTGACAAACCGCTCCAGATTTTCGGCAATATCTCAAAAACGCTACCACCTTTTGAAATGCAATTTTCACAGGTTAGTTTTTATGGTAAACATCTACAACTATGTAGGATTGAAACAAACAGTGGGTTCCATGTACCAAACGTATACAATCCCTTTAAACATAATTTTCGGACTGAAGCCTGGCACAGTCCGCTGTAAAGGCTTTCACGAGTGGGGATATCAGGATATCCAACAAGATGTCTCGAATAATGTAGTATTGAAGAACAATCCATGGAATATTTACCGACTGCTCCCAACTGGAGCACCAAGAACTGGCAATCTTCAATAAGCTATAATTGCAATGCGTTTGTGTCGGGCTGAACCGTGTTTAGCCCAAGAAACTTAGCATTCTACTCATTTCAAGGTTCCATGATGGTTAAAAGTAACACCACTAATCTCATAATTTATTTCATTTAATGTTTTATGCAAGCAAATCCGCACGAGTTAGTCGCTGGCGTACAATCATATTGGTGGGCCTATTAATTAAAGGGATTGTATATACGTTTGGTAATTGGAACCCACTGTTTGTTTCAATCCTATATCGTTGTAGATAGGGGGCCTATATACCATAAAACTAACCTGTGAAAATTTCATTTCAAAAGGTTGTAGTTTTTTTGAGATATTGCCGAAAATCTGGAGCGGTTATGTCCACGCCCGCAGGAAGAATAATCTGCAATTGGAATACACAATCTGAGAAACGTTACTGCAGTGACGCTTCTCAGATTCAAATTTGTGGGGATAAAAAATGATATCCCATAACCGCAGTACTGCGAAGTGAAAAGTTTCTCAAAATGCATTATACTATCCAAAGCTAGCCGCTGTATTTCTTACCAAGTTTAAGTTTTTATTGCCATTAATTTTCAGAGTCATTACCAAACGTATACAGAACACTATTATTAATTTATTGCTTACCTGCTTTGGGATAAGTGGTAACCCATACGTCATCCTCCCATACATCGTAAGCTCGAAGTGTATCTAGAGATTCTTGTGTAACAAACCACGGCCAATTGACTCCATTTAGTCTAACAATATTTGGTGTATCTGGTCTCTTTGGTGACATGGGGGTGTCTTGACCTGAAGGTGTCTCGGTGGTGTCGGCCATAGTTCGGAAGAAGTGCTACTCCTGTCAAAATCAGTGTCATTAAATTATTATAATAACTACGTTTCACAACGAAAGAAATGAACAACCAGTCTTAATGGATCAAAATTAAATATCTACGATTAGATTACAAAAGGCTTCCTATGATACATTGTTATAAGTTATGACAATCAGCTATCGGTGTTCAATGTTAAAGTGATACGGGATAAGCAGCTATTGAAGAATGGTCAGTAAAGTGACTAAACTATATATCTGGATTTGTGCGGAATTCCAACTGAGGGTTATTTTAACACTTTTGGATTAAGGGTCAATTCCTCGTCTGAACGTACCCGTACATAATATAGATGCTTTATTATGTTTAGTGTACATATTTGTGCAGACTACAGAGCAAACTTCAAAGTACACCAAAACGTTTACTACCACGGGTACTGCTATTAATGCCTTGTATTATCAATGAGTTATCTTTGATCGAATATCCCCAGAATGCTAGCATGCAAAATTATCGCCGCCTCAGTACCACGCACGGATGTATGGGTGGGCGCAGTGGGAGCCTCGGTGATCGTTCTAGACTTGTAACCTGTTACGGGAGCACCCCTAAATAAACTCCCGTAGCATACAGTGCAAAATGCTAAATATTCAAAAATAAAAAATAAATACTCAAAAAACTCACAGCTGTTTACAATAAAAGGGGAAAATTATCGATTGACTCTTGAACTTGTATCCTCTGCTCAATTTAATATGGGGGATCGAGTCCCAAGGCCTGGAGGGTTATTCTCCCTCCAAATAAAAACACCCCTACAGCAGTGAAATTTTCCAAACGTCGAGCATCAATCTTGAAAAATTTCCCTATACACCTCTCGGCAAACAGGACCATTGTTTTCAGGGCCTATGTCATCCACAATACCTCGAGTTGAAAGCCAACAACCCAAGGTCACAATTGGGCAACATTTTTGCACCCCTCCCCCTTTTTGGGCTCTCAACTTAATCTGTCTAGTATAGAATATTTTGAGGGCCTACACAATATCAATGAGGCCGACGCTCTGTTTACTTCTTACTTATATTAGTGGGGTGCACCCTTACATCACAATGTTTGCAATAGACTGTGCAAGTCTCGCGCGTAATCGAACCATTGTGGTCCCAACCATAATTTATGGAGTTTTACGTTGGCAAGATTTTGTTTCGTCTATTATTTTAGTTTAGCGTACTTTATAACCAAGAAAATGAAATATGTTGTTGGGAATGTAATACTAAGTGATAAAAACTATGAAAGTAAAATCGACTCAACAATACAAAGAAGAAAACCCAATTACTAAACTTGACCTCTGCTTCCGGTTACTTGTAAAAAATTTAGAATTTGTGCCCACCTCCGATCACCAAATTTGTTTTGGTCGCGCGATTATAATGACCAGACGCTGTAATTATCAAACGCTTGGCCTTTGCATTGCAGTAGGTTGTCGAGGCGTCAGTCCTCTTTAAACTGCGTCACGCGTTAATTATACGCCCGTGCGATCATCGCGCGTCTGCGTTTATACCTGCTTTTAGTGGTTGCACTTGCACGTGCTCAGGCGTGGATTTACAAAAGGGGTTCCTAAAAAGTTAAGATCAAATAAGCATCCTTGTCCCACAGTTTTTAGTTTGTTTCAACAAATTTTAACAAATGATTAGTGTGTTTATTATGAAAGCTCAAACTCATTTTATACAAATTGTAATGATTATTTTTGTTGGTCAGATTTTTTCATAGATCTAATTTAAAAACAATGATTTGATTTCAGAAAAAAAAATATGTTCTTCGCTTGACGCGTTTTCTCGCTACGATACGCGCGAGACTTGCTCAGTCTATAGAGCCACAATGGACTTCCCGCAGGCTCGATTTGTACGCAGCCCAATGGAAGATTATCTTGTTTCATTGAGATTGCATTGTCTGATTTATATCAAATTTGTATTAATTTGAAGAAATTTAAAACAATATAACTTTTGTACTTATGTCAATATTATGACACAAACATGACCAGTGCAGTTTATCCTGCCTGCCAGGTAATGACACCTGGCAGGGCTCGATTTCACAAAGAGCTGTAGAGTGGTCTTAACTGCAAATCACAATCCGCAGTCTTAATTGCTGAGCAAAGTATGATGTCGCAATACAAATCACTATGGTAATAATGGCAACTCATGTTTATGATGAATCTTAGTGCTTCTTGAAATCAAGCCATGGTCTATATAAGAATTGAACCGAACAAAAGGCTCATATTTAGGGGTGGGTTCAGTGGCAGCCTCCCCCCACACCCCTCCACTTATTTTCGTCGACCGTAAAAATAAAAATGAGACGAAAAGGCGAATGAGGCAAATTCCTTATGAAAATGGGTAAGAATAATGCGTTACGCCTCTGAGATGTCATAGTCAAGATTGCACCAGAGAGCATCAAACACTTTTAGTGTACAATCATCTATTGACCTATAATTAATTAGCATAACGTTGAGCAAAACAGTCAACCCTTCCGTTATGTCTGAAAAAAGAGAATAAGTTGTTGCAATCTGCCTACCGACAAAAATGAAAATAAATACAAGCAATACTAGCACTAGCAATCAAAACGTAAGGCCAAAAACCATTAACCCCAATGATAATCTTGTATCAACCATCCAAATAGTAACACAGCTGGAGGCACTGACCCGGAAAAATGACTCAGGACGCATCGTAGAGTTACTTCGTATCCAAATAACCTACAGCTCTGGTATATACCTCAGAGCCGTATATAATATACGGCTCAGATATACCTATTCTTGTGGCGCCCTCAAGAGTCTAATGGCAGAGCGCCCTCCTTTGGTTCCGTTGGTACACTCAAAAACAACATTGTTGTTGTGCTTGGTGGAAAAGCAGAATCATCCACTGAGTTTTGTGAACAACAAAACTGCTTAGATAGACTTGTAAAATATATAACCAGAGACCAAATAATGGCTTCGACGACTGGTGAAGCTTCACAGCTTGAAAATGGCGCAAAAAACTCCGACTGGATGTCAAAACTTCCGGAGAGTCTTTTATGTGAACCACTGAAAAATATTGCAATTCCAGGTGGGTACGTAACATAGGCCTACTACTTACTACAGTACTAGCTACTCCTAGAACTAAATTGAGGTTCGTTCCGCTATCGTCTCCACTAGGTTTGTTCCGCTATCGTCTCCACTTTCGTGGAGACGATAGCGGAACGAACCTCAATAGTTCTATTTACTAGGAATAGGTACAAATTACTCACTGTAGACCCAGTAAGTGGGGCCGAGTTTGCGAGGTGCCGAAGTGACCGGTACTGAGTACGACCGATGATGTCAAAATTTCGAAAAAGGAGTACAGCGCCCCACTTACTGGGTCTATTTGACTGTGAAAGCTAACTACGAAATAAAAGTTTGCTTTTGGCAGGACAATTTGAATAAAAAAAACTATTGGCCAACAATTATCTTAAAAATGTATTTTTAAACATAAGCAAATTATGAACCCAATCTGCCAATCCGCCATAGGGAGTGAAATGCAACCTTACAAACATTAGAAATGTGAACATTCATGGTTCCATCACTTGAGTCAAGTATCACCCCAAGATCGCGTATAGAGGCCAAAATACGAACATCACCATCCGAACTTCAGTCTTAAAGTAACTTAGTCCCGGCTGAGTTCTCACCTTCCGCACAGGAGTAGGCCTAGTTAATAAGCAGGACAGTTCTTTTCAGATCTAAGAAGTCTCCCGAATTCCGAATCTACTCCGCGGCAGTAGAATATAGCAATACAAGTTCTCAAAAGAACATAATCTACACATGGTTTTACCGATCGCAAAATTTGACATCACATTTTTATTTGTGCGACTGATGGCCCAGCAGGCACCAAGAACCAAGGACTTACGGGGTAAATATTGACATCAATATCCAAATTTACAACGCACAACGCAATGTTTAAAAATGGAAATTCCATATCCACATCCTTTGACTAAATTAAATGTAAATTACCTATTGGCCTTAGTCCGTGTTTCGGATTTAACACGGGCAAAGGACCACCGACAATGACCACGGGCTTAGCGCTCGCAACACTTCCCGATCCCCTCCATGATGCTATATCTTCTTTTCACGTGACATTCTCCTTTTGCACATTGTTAAAACGAAACATGATCGTTTGTACATGTACATTACTTTATTTGGTAATTCCACTTGACCTTTCTAGCGGTTTACAGACCAGGTGCCGAGATTGCTAGGTGCTGAGTTTGTTGGTCCAAAAAAGGCTAGTGCCGAGTTTGTATGGTACCGACATTCTTGGTGCTGAGTGGGTGCCGAGTTTGCAAGGTGCCGAGTTTGTGGGTGCCAAGTTTGTGGGTGCCGAGTTCGCGAGGTGCTGAGTTTGCCAGGTGCCGAAGTGTCCGGTATTTGCCCGCCCCAGCGCGCGTATCGAAGTATTTTCCCGAGGGATCTTCAATTTAGACTGGTGCCTTGCCTCAACCGTGATTACAGGGCGGTTGAGGCAGGACACCCGTCTAAAATTGGACAGGTGTCCTGCCTCAACCGCGTAGTTGTCACGGTTAAGGCAGAGCACCCGTCAAATATCCAACCGAGAGTTGGATGAAGATCCCTCGTGCGAAATACGACCGTAAGCTTGGGCGTTGGTACGACCGATGGTTTCAAAATTTTGAAGAAGGAGTACAGCGCCCCAGTTACTGGGTCTAACATTACTGCTAGTTAGATAACTTTTAAATAGTATTACTAATAAACGCCCTATTTATTTAATGTTTTTACTTTTTCAGGATTAAAAATGTACTTGGTCCTAAATCATGTTAACATAATTTACTAGGAGAGAGATTCTGAACTCTTGATTGGTGTCACTGTGGTCAAGTGGTTAGGGTTAGACTGCAGGGCTTGCAATCACAAGGTTGTGGCTCGTTATGGTTAGGGTTAGGGTCACTGCGCATGTTCAGTGCACACTTATACAACTGCCTTTTAATAACACAAACATATTTTACATTATGTATATTATTTCATTTGTTTCAGGATCACACGATTCATTCAGTTATTCCCTGGACTTGACGTCCCCAGTCTCATCAAGCTCACCAGACACAGTACGCAACCTGGTATCCACATTTGGTAACATGGCCAAGAAGATCGTCTACAACTGGTCCGTCACACAAAGTCTGACCTTCAGTCAACAGTTGGATCACGGGATTCGTTACTTCGATCTCCGCGTCTCCACATGGAAAGGGAAATCGGAGTTGTATTTTGTCCACGGGCTCTACGGGGCGGAGGTAGGCAGCTGCTTGCTGGAAATTAAAGCCTGGCTCAACGACCACCCTAAGGAGGTCATATTCCTAGACTTTAATCATTTGTATGAAATGAGTGACAGCGATCACGATCAGCTGGTCGCAACACTCTTAAGCGTGTTCGACTCAAAGCTTTGCCCGGTCATTGACATTGAAACTGCTGCCCTGAATGTTCTCTGGGATAGAGGGGTTCAGGTTTTAGTGTTCTACCACCACGACGGTACCACCCAGCAGAATCCAATGCTGTGGCCAGGTTTCTTCATGCCGTCCGTCTGGCCAAACGTTACAGAAGCCCCCAAGATGGTCAATCTCCTGGAGGCACATTTTACCCGCGGCAGACCCCATGGGAAGTTCCAAGTCAACCAGGGAGTCCTCACCCCAACAGGGACAACTATCTTGCAGTATATCAACCGGTCCTTACGAGACGTCTTCGGACCTATAGCCATTAAGAATGTACAGTATTTCTTGAAGGATAAGAGCATAGGGCCACGAGGAATCAATATTGTTATCGCTGACTTTGTTGAAGTTGGGGATTTTATACCCAGTGTACTAGCGCTGAATCGAATCAAATGAGTAATCGTTAAAGTAATTCATATTTATTCCAACAAAGGGCTGGAAATTAACCCTGGATCACAGGCCGGAGGTGTTTTTAGTGTCGGGCTGGTAAACTCACAGCCAGACAAGTCCGGCGATCTTTTGTTCTTCAATTTAATATGTATGCGTTGATGTGTAATATCTTGAACAAAAACAAATTATGTTCAAAAGTTGACTTAAGTCTGATAAATATCTTTCAATAATGCAAATGAGATAAAGCTTTTCTATAGATTTTCCAAATGACAACAATTTATATGTTAAACTGTGTCATAGCAAGTTTTTTCTAATCTTGATTCTGGTCTTGCAAAAGATTTCTGGACCATTAAAAAAATTAAGCTATAATCCCTGCAGTCTTGTTAATTCCCCCCCCCCCAAAAAAAAAAAAATTGGGTCTTGTAATGGTTCTCAGATTGCACGATACATCCAGGAATTTTTGAAAACGATCTGACCTTGTTTACACGATAAGATAAAAGCCTCATCTAGCTTCTCTAGTAGATATCTTCCTTTTTGCCCAGGGCCCAATTTCATAGAGCTGCTTAAGCACAAAAAGAAGCTAAGCACAACAAAATGATGCTTACCAGAATATGGTTACCAGCCAAACTACCATGTCACATGTACAATCAGTGAATGGTATCCTGCTCATTTCTGCTAAGCAAAAATTTGTTAAGCAATATTTTGTGCTTTTAAAGCAGCTCTATGAAATTGGGCCCTGATGTGATGATGTTGATGCTGTGCATTCAAATGAAAGATTGAGCCTACATCTTGCCATACACTTTGTAAATGCAGCATTCCAAGAGAAGAGAGTCCACTAACCTACATGTATCCTAACATTTGAAATTCACATCGTCAGCTCAGAGCTATAAGGTCGTTAGTTGCAATTTTATATCCGTAGTAATCAAAAGGTCCATTTACCAGAATCTCTAATATAATATGCAAACCCGTCTTATTAAATCCGTACCAATTGCATTTATGACCTTGTAGTCCCGAGCCGACGACAATGTTTTTTGTGTGAAGCTTCTTGTGAAATTTAAATCGGCCTCCAAGTGGTCCAGCTCGCTGTTCCCCAGCCCTAGTAGTAGAGCTGGGGCTCTTCATCTGTGCTGTTCACAGATAGTATACACAAATTAAAGTTTCACAAAGCACAACGATTCATATTAAGCTGAGTTGTCAGTATTATACCTCAGTAGTTTGATTGATTCGCAGTCAAGATCAATCTTAGCTCCCAAACAAACCTGTGAAAGTTTGAGATCAATATTGGGCATCGAGGTCACGAGAAAATAGTGAAAAGAGACCTTATGTGTTTTCTGGTTTTTTTTTCAAACATCGAGTTTTTATCGCGCGTGATAAAAACTATTGTTTTACTCATTTCTCTTTTTACAGTGTCCTTTGATATGGACTACGTTTGGTCTATTAACTCTGACCAGGCAGAAAATACCCTGAAGTTGAGAGGATCAATGGAGATCGTGAAAACCCTCATAAAGAAGCACCAAGCTTTCCTGGTGTGGCTGGCCAATGTAGTAAACATTTAGTGGGAAACCTTGCAGTAGAAAACACAGTGCAGTGCCGCACGAACATTATCGAGGTATTTTTTGTATAGGTTCGTTTCAGTTATTTTTCCTCTCTGAAAAATTCCCAGTTCTTCTGCTTTTCGGTGTTTAAAGTGTGCACAGCATTGGTAGCTTTCATTGTATCAAGATGGTCATGGTAAACAACTTCCCTTGAAATATGTTTTGCTTGAAATACTACAGTTTTGAGAAAAAAATATTTTTGATCTCACGAGTCCAAAACTCGATTTATTTTCACAGTTTTATTATGACTTTGCTGACCGATTCAGGGCTTGCCCTTTACTTTTTCAGTGACTATTTATAGCCACATGACCAGTTACCTCGTCATTTCACTATAGTCCAACGGCTTTTTTCAATAGTTTATATTTCAAATGAAATAGGGATGCTTTTCAACACTGAACTAGCCAATTGGAGTGAATTTTGACTGGTCCTCTGGGTCGATTTCACAAAACTCTTCCTAACGTAGGACTAGTCTTAGGCAATGCTAAGAGATAGGACTAGTCTTAAGTACTGGTCCTAACTTAAGACTAGTCCTATCTCTTAGCATTGCCTGGACTAGTCCTTAAAGTTAGGAAGAGTTTTGTGAAATCGACCCCAGTGTTTTAACATGGCCTCTGGCAAGCAGACCACTGTTCAAGGGAGAATGCTGTGATTGAGCTTAAACTTTCACAGGTTTGTTATTTCATGATTGGTCACATACAGTGCGGAAACTGGTCTTTGACAAATCACTAATGTTGTAGGCGTGCTGTAATGTAAATTTAAATAGATTATGCATTCACAAGATTTAGATAAAAGCTATTTAGGTAAAACGAACAAGGCCCAATTTCATAAAGCCGTTAAAGGTATCGTACACCTTTGGTAATGACTCAAAACAAATATTAGCATAAACCCTTACTTAGTAACAAGCAACGGAGAGCTGTTGATAGTATAAATCATTGTAGGAAACGACTCCCTCTGAAGTAACGTAGTTTTTGAGAAAGGGGTAATTTCTCACTAAAATAAGAAAAACTTCTTGCAAGAAGTTTTTATTATTCTATCTGAAAGCACAGAAATTTGTACAACAAGGGTGTTTTTTCTTTCATCATTTTCTTGCAACTTCGATGACCAATTGAGCCCAAATTTTCACAGGCTTGTTATTTTATGCATATGTTGGGACACACCAAGTGAGAACACTGGTCTTTGACAATTTCCAAACGTGTACGATGCCTTTAAGCAGAAAATACTGCTTAGAAAATTTCTTTGCTAAGCAAAAAAAGAAGCGGGGCATCAGTCGCATCAATGTAAACTTTACAGAATTTGGGCTGGTAACCTGTTTCTACTAAGCAAGATTTGTCTGTGCTTAGCAAGGTTTTGTGCTTACAGACTTTATAAAATTGGGCCCTGTGACTTAAACATTTTGTAGGGGAGAACTTGGAGGGGATTGCTACCTATGATGGTAATCCCTCTGAAAGAATTAATCCAACTAGTATAGAAATAATGTTATTGTTTCTATTTTAATAATTTATTGGTTTTAAAAGTTATTTCTGTGTATTTTATTTTATAAAACATAATTTTTATTTTTATTTGTGAATAAATTATGATTTTTGTGGTTTAATATTTAACAAATCTTTGCCTGTGGTTTCTTACTTGACTTCATTAGTGTGAAATAAAATCAACTGATCCATCCATTTTAACCCAAAAGTGTCCCGATAAGAAGACAACGTACGTGTTTAGTGTTTTGTTTAAATGGTAAAAATGAAATAGTCTCTATCGCACGATCTTTCAGGTCAGTTATTATTGTAACTACACACATCAAGTGGGACCAGTCAGAGCTGTGTACACGGCTCTGGGACCAGTGTAATAGCTACCCCCTCATCGAAGCTATCTAAAGAAATATATACCACAAACTTTGATAAGGTTAATTAGACTAAATATGACCTTTTGATCCTTACATCAACAAGATAATGCCTTGATATGAAGCCTATATAGATCCCGACGATGATACCTGGATGACAATGATTTCAGTGAATAACAGTGAATAAAAAGACGGGGTCAATTGTCAATTGAATTCCAGAATTGAAAATGATTCGTGCCGTCGGTTTGTTATTACTGGTAAGTTTGATATGGTGGTTATTAATGCCGACTTGGCGCGGGGAGTGGTTTAAGGTGAAAAGCCAAGAGAGTACACTTTTGGGTGAAGATCTCTCACCAGTCATAATTATTTTGAATAAACTATTCACCACTGTCATATCTTATTTTATATTGGCAACTTCCTTCCTGATAAATAACATCAGACAGGCGTTAAAATTAGCACTGAAAGAAAATATGTCGATCGGATGTAGTTTCAATAAACAACTCGACTTTAAACCCCCTTTTCTCTGTTTCATTCTCTTGCATCTCTTGGTGTTTCTACTTTCACAACTTTTGAACCAAAGGTGGTATCAACATGGGGTTTGAACAGTGTTAAAGCATAGATTATGCTCTCTCAAATGTATACAAAAATGAAAAATGACCTGGGTCGACAAACCACTCATTTGGCTTGATCGCATCTGGACTTTGGGTGTGTATACAGACAGATGTTACTCAAGCCGAATAGTGCAACATAATGTGTCCACCATAATATCTCAAAGTGGCTTTATTCTTCGGGCAGCCATAATGAAAATCACATCCGGCATGTTAATTATTGTTGTCTTTACAAAACTTCATTATGAAAATTGTCTTTTGATTGGCTAATAAAAGTGACCGAAATGTTTATACTCCTTAGTTGGAATGTTTGGCATGCACGGTGATGACTGAAGTCGATATCAGATGTAAAGGCATCAGTCGTGAACTCGGATGTACAGAAGTAAGTTACTTTTCTCAACAAGAAAATAATTATTATTATGCGTAAGTTAATTGCACTTTCAATATATTTTGTTTAATATTCGATTGAAATTAAAAACAATGTGTTCTTTTATACTTTTAACCAAAAGGCACACACAAAGAAAAGCTCACATTTTAGGGGATTAGCCAGAACGGTAGTTCGTAAGTTGTAGGCCTATAGGCCTACATTATAAATTTGTAAGTGCTACAAAAAGTTCGGATTTCAAAGCGGGTTTCTCATTAAATACTCACTTGTGATGAAAAAAAACCCACCATAATGTCGAAACTTGTTGATGGAAGTTAATGGAAAATTTTGGCATGTACGGGTGCTTGCCGCCATTTCACTTTGTTCTTATTCCTTTTACTATTAATTTGTATCCCCTTAAAGGGATTGTATACGTTTGGTAATTGAAACCCACTGTTTGTTTCAATCCTACATAGTTGTAGATATATACCATAAAACTAACCTGTGAAAATTTCATTTCAAAAGGGTGGTAGCGTTTTTGAGGTATTGCCGAAAATCTGGAGCGGTTTTGTTCACGCAGGAAGAATAATCTGCAATTGGAATACACTTTCTGAGAAACGTTACTGCAGTAACGCCTCTCAGATTAAAATTTTGGGGGATAAAAAGTGATAAATGTAAAACGATTTGTGAAATGGAACTAAATGTCTTTGTTGAATGTTGTTGAATATTCCAAATTGTAGCCAGCAATGGTGAGAGGTATTTTTGGGTGACAGAAGATTTTAAAGATAACGAAAACCCCGGTGAACGGTACTAGGGACAAATTATTATAAGACAAACACAGTGTTTAGTCTATACATCTTAAATCGTTACGTACGATGTATTATTGATTAAAAAAACATTCATTCTAGATCTACTTTAGTGGGACAGATAGGGAAATATTTGGGGAATTGTGCCTTTGATGGGACAAGTATAGAATTTGGCACACAGTCAAAGTTCATGAGAAAGATGGCTAAAGGACCATCGCAGATGTCCACATGGCCTATACGTACTATAGAATATTAACAAGCCAAAAAATAAATAAAAACATACATTAAAATGATTACCATTGCTTGTTACTCTACCTATAAGACAAATCTTCGATGGCCCTACAGCCAAATAATATCTTTCTCATGACATACTAATGACTGTGTGCAAAATTCCATGATTGGTGTTATCCAGCAGGGCACAATCCCATCACCTACTATCTAAAGAATGTTCGTTTTTTTATAACAGTGCTCCCCAGCGGGCCATTGCTTGCCCGGCAGAGTACCAGTTGATCCCTGGTTATCCTTCGCCACCAAAACTCAACGGGAACTACAGGTAACTACGCGAGGGTGGGCGGGAAGGAGGGGGGGGGGGGGCTAGGAGGAAGGACGTCGACACTAACTTTCTCCGAAATGAAAAAAAAAAACACACCAACCAAATACGTCGGAAGTCCATATATAATTTTTGTTTTTTGTTTTGTTAAACTAAATTGTACAAATTAGATGCTAACTTAAAGGTGACGATTACCATGAATCGCATACAAGCAATAGGCCTAGGCCTACACTAATGAAAACAACAAAACAGTCAAATCGATAATTTCCAATTAGTAACATTATTTTGTACATTTCTTCTCCAGATTGATGAGCAATGGAACCATCTTCAAATGCTCGATGTAAGTATTGATATAAGCAAAAAACACAGCAAACTAAATAAACCTCCCATCTATTCCTGGTAAGTCTGCTGCCACCAAGCGTCCCCAAACGTTTCCCGGCAGTATTCGAGACTCTGGCTGTTTCTGATTAGGCGGCTGCCGTTACGGCTACGACTGTTGCTAAGGGTGTTGCTAAGGACGTCCCTTGAATTATCATTATTATTATTATATATATATATTTGACATTTTGACATTTTGACATTTGACATTTATTTCACACTAACAGAATATGCATGTACAAGGTACATACATTTCAACTTTTCAGAATTAATAGAATTTGATATTACGTCGTACAGAAATGTCTACATCCAGTTAGTATGTAGGGAAAGACAGAAGTTCGGTGCTTTGAGTTTTTCCCTATTGGAACAGACAGAACTAGGGTACAAAATACAAAAATACAATAACCGCAGGACTTGGAGAAAGCACCAAGTATACAAAGTGCTCATTATGACAAATCGGTGTAAGCTAGGTAAAAATGGACTAATATTATTATTCCAACACTGTTGTGATTGTTATTACACTTTGAAAGTTAATATTCTTTTTTGTGTTACTCTATAGGCTCACAACGCTTACAATGCAAGAGCTTATGGGTACGTATATGGAGGTAAGTTGTGAGACGAGTTCCACCTTTTACGTACGTTGGCTGCCAACATGATTAAAATCAACCCGCACTGCCCGCATGTCAATCAGCAGGTTTCATGTGGAAAGGCTTCTTCCATATATAACAGTTTTCATTGGGTGTTAGCAGCTGAACGAAAGTATTGACGCATATTTGAACTTCCGGGACCTTTTTTTTTACACCGCAGCGAGGGGTTTTGTACAGTAATACTGCCAATTCCTGTCTTGAGATGAGACTACAAACATGTATGCCTAAGGGTAAGGGTTAGGGTTAGGTTTAGGGTTAGGGTTAGGGTTAGGGTGAGGGTTAGGGTTAGGGTGAGGGTTAGGGTGAGGGTTAGGGTTAGAGTGAGGGTTAGGGTGAGGGTTAGGGTTAGGATTGGGGTTAAGGTTAGGGTGAGGGTTAGGGTGAGGGTTAGGTTTAGGGTTAGGGTTAAGGTTAGGGTGAGGGTTAGGGTGAGGGTTAGGTTTAGGTTTAGGGTTAGGGTTAGGGTTAGGGTGAGGGTTAGGTTTAGGGTTAGGGTTAAGGTTAGGGTGAGGGTTAGGGTGAGGGTTAGGGTTAGGGTAAGGGTTAGGGTTAGGTTTAGGGTTAGGGTTAGGGTTAGGGTTAGGGTTAGGGTTGGGGTTAAGGTTAGGGTGAGGGTTAGGGTGAGGGTTAGGGTTTAGGGTTAGGGTTTAGGGTTAGACGTAGTCTCCTCTCTCAAGACGGAATTGACAGTGTTACAGTACAAAACCCCTCGCTGCGGTGTAAACAAAAAATATGCTTCCGAGACCATGGACTGTGCAAGTCTCGCGCATATATCGAAAACGAGAACAAGAATCGAACGAAGACTATATTTTTCTATGAAATCAAATTTTCTGTTTAAATTATATTCATACAAAATTCTTGAAAATAAAAATACCCATACCAAGCTGTTACAAATAATGATCCAGTTTTTGTATAATACAATTAATTTGTTCAAATTAATGTTCAAAATTTTAAATTTTGGGACGAGGATGCTTATTGTTAAAAAAACCATTTGCCAATCACACCCGAGTGTGTGAGTCTATAACATGACCTTCAGTTGGGCAACATTCTTAATTTTGTTTCAATGTTAATTTGAACAAATTATACAAAAACTGAAAAAATATAGTCTTCGTTTCGAGTTTTTTTTCTCGTTTTCGATTATGCGCGAGATATGCACAGCCTATTGCCTGAACTGTTTCGTTCGTCAATGTGGGAAATGTTGGTAGTACTATTAAAAAAAGTTGTTTGCTTCGTGTCTGCTTTGAGGTGGGAGGGTCGTATAAAGCAAGTTTTACAGTAATTTTGTAATGCCTTTGATGATAATGATTTTCAACAGGTTGTTGTTTTTACTTTAATTCCTCTTCATTTGTTTTATTATGTTGTTGTTGATGTTTTCACTCGTCAGCCAACGACACGTGTAATTGGCCGCCTCCGTATGAGGACAATTGGTGCCTCGCCTTGGCCAACCAAGTACTGAGCGTCACTGATCTACTCAACATGGGTATCCGGGCGCTGGAGCTCGACAACTGGTGGTGTAAAGATGGAGCGGTAATCAATAAATCAATCAAGCGATCGATTAATCAAACAATATATCAATCCCTCAATCAAATATATCAATCAATCAAGCAAACAAACAAACAAACAACCAACGCCAGCAAACAAACAAACAAACAAACAAACACCCCAACAACCCCAACAAACAAACAAACAAACAAACAAACACCCCAACAAACCAACAAACAAACAAACAAACAAACAAACAAACAAACAAACAAACACCCCCAACACCCCAACAAACAAACAAACAAACTAACAAACAAACAAACAAACAACAAACAAACAAAACAACAAACAAACAAACAAACAAACAAACAAACAAACATTAAATCAATCAATGGATCGATCGACCACTTATTGCAATTGATCAATCATACACCACTTTGATTTGAATTGGATTGACCAGCCCAGATGGCAGTGTGCGGTGCTGATAAGCTATGGTTAGGCAGAAAATATTGCTTTAGAATGTTCTGCTAAGCAAACAATTAACAGGATACCAGTCACAGATTGTTCATGAGAAATGGAATTTTGACTGGTAAATTTGTTGTTCTTGCTTAGCTAATTTGTGTGCATATGCAGCTAAACGGAATTTGGCCCAGGTAGTTCTTTGTGCTTAAAAAAATGTCACAGCGTTGCGAAGGTTGTTGTAATCGGTTCTCAAACAAGAACATAGCTTGTTTGTGCAAACGACTGCATGGATACAATTATAACCACATTATTTTTTACTAGACTCCACGCCAAAGTACACAAAGAGTCCAGGAAAATGATCAGAGTACACTGGTCGAAACGTCGAGTGTAACAACCAGCTGTTATCTGGGCCAGCATTTTTAGAGAGATTCACAGACTTTACTTACATTTACTACCACCAGGCATATAAAGTCTATAGCAATTTTAGTGAGATATTGTGACAAAATGTGCACCTTAATTTCATCTCTTTCATGATTACTTACTTTAATGTAGTTTTAAAAGGGGGAAATAATTAAAGCGAAGTTTGTGGGTTTTATCCTCACATTAATCATCAAATTGTTTGGTTCCCACGCCGTGAGACGAACCCGGATCACGGTGGTGAAACGCCGGATCCCAATAGACCATAATATGAGATGTTGTGTTGATTGTATTTAACCAAACATTATTTTTAAATGCTAAAATCTTGAACGTTGTTCCAAAGTTAGGTCTGATCATAGATCCATCTCAATGTTGCGTCTTATGGGGAACATTATCAAAATTGTTAGTCTCGTCGGTTAGCTCAGTCGGTAGAGCGTCGTGCTGATAACGCGAAGGTCGTGGGTTCGAGCCTCACATCGACCATCCTATATTTTGGTTTTTGATGCCATATAAAACTGGATATTTACAAAAAATAACATTAGAACCTGTAAAACTTCCCACACCGGGAATTGAACCCGGGCCACGGCGGTGAAAACGCCGGATCCTAACCACTAGACCATATGGGATCACACGGTTGTATTTATTATTCTATTAGTTTAACAAAATTGTCTTGTAACCTTAAATGTGTAAAATAATGCTTAACCTAATATGCAAGTAAAAACAATTCCCACACCGGGAATCGAACCCGGGCCACAGCGGTGAGAGCGCCGGATCCTAACCACTAGACCATATGGGATGTGGTAGTCATTAAGGTGTTATTTAATCACCTTCTTGAACTGCTAACATATTCCATGATGTGCCAAAGGTTTTTTCCAGGTTCGTCTCCAAATGTTGTTCAAAACATCTTCTTAAGTATCTTCGTCTTGGTCGGTTAGCTCAGTCGGTAGAGCGTCGTGCTGATAACGCGAAGGTCGTGGGTTCGAGACCCACATTGACCATTATATATTTTGGTTAAATTATTTCATAAGAAAACAACGAAACAGATAAATAAAATGTTTTATTATATTTTTTTATAAATTTAAATTTGTAAAAGAATGCATAATTTAATACACAAGCCAAAAAACAATTCCCACACCGGGAATCGAACCCGGGCCACGGCGGTGAGAGCGCCGGATCCTAACCACTAGACCATATGGGATCACACGCTTGTGTTTATTATTCTGTTAAGTTAACACAATTTTGTTATAACCTGAAATTTGTAAAGTAATGCTTAACTTAATATGCAAGCAAAAAACAATTCCCACACCGGGAATCGAACCCGGGTCACGGCGGTGAAAACGCCGGATCCTAACCACTAGACCATATGGGAGGTGGTATTCATAAAGGTATTATTTAATCACCTTCTTGAACTGCTAACATCTTCAATGATTTTTTTCCAGGTTCGTCTCCAAATAGTGTTCAAAACATCTTGTCAAGTTTCTTCGTCTTGGTCGGTTAGCTCAGCCGGTAGAGCGTCGTGCTAATAACGCGAAGGTCGTGGGTTCGAGCCCCACATTGACCATTATACATTTTAGTTACATTATATCATAAGAAAAAAGAAAACAAACAAATACCCTAAAATATACGTTTTTATAAATTTAAAATTGTAAAATAATGCATAATTTAATATGCAAGTAAAATGAAATTCCCACATCGGGAATCGAACCGGGAATCTAACTATTAGACCATATGGGATAATAGTAAACGCTTACTTTAATCAAATAATATTTCGGATGCTTTTTTAATGATGTGCCGACTTTTAGACTTTCACGGATTTATCTCGTTCAAGCAAAACTCGGAATAGATTATTAAAAATAATATTGTTCTCAATGTGTGGCCACATTGACCATCATAACTTTGGTTTTCCATATCCTTTCTGATTTATTATATATAAAATTGACATCTAAAACAAAAGACATTCCCACACCGGGAATCGAACCCGGGCCACGGCGGTGAAAACGCCGGATCCTAACCACTAGACCATATGGGATCACACGGTTGTATTTCTTATTCTATTAGTTTAACAAAATTGTCTTGTAACCTTAAATGTGTAAAATAATGCTTAACCTAATATGCAAGCAAAAACAATTCCCACACCGGGAATCGAACCCGGGCCACGGCGGTGAGAGCGCCGGATCCTAACCACTAGACCATATGGGATGTGGTAGTCATTAAGGTATTATTTAATCACCTTCTTGAACTGCTAACATATTCAATGATGTGCCCAAGGGTTTTTTCCAGGTTCGTCTCCAAATGTTGTTCAAAACATCTTTTTAAGTATCTTCGTCTTGGTCGGTTAGCTCAGTCGGTAGAGCGTCGTGCTGATAACGCGAAGGTCGTGGGTTTGAGACCCACATTGACCATTATATATTTTGGTTACATTATTTCATAAGAAAAGAACGAAACAGATAAATAAAATGTTTTATAGTTTTTTTATAAATTTAAATTTGTAAAAGAATGCATAATTTAATATACAAGCCAAAAAACAATTCCCACACCGGGAATCGAACCCGGGCCACGGCGGTGAAAACGCCGGATCCTAACCACTAGACCATGTGGGATCACACGCTTGTGTTCATTATTCTGTTAAGTTAACACAATTTTGTTATAACCTGAAATTTGTAAAATAATGCTTAACTTAATATGCAAGCAAAAAAACAATTCCCACACCGGGAATCGAACCCGGGCCACGGCGGTGAAAACGCCGGATCCTAACCACTAGACCATATGGGATGTGGTATTCATTAAGGTTTTATTTAATTACACTCTTGAACTGCTAACATCTTCAATGATGTGTCCAAGGTTTTTTCCAGGTTCGTCTCCAAATGTTGTTCAAAACATCTTGTCAGGTTTCTTCGTCTTGGTCGGTTAGCTCAGCCGGTAGAGCGTCGTGCTGATAACGCGAAGGTCGTGGGTTCGAGCCCCACATTGACCATTATACATTTTAGTTACATTATATCATAAGAAAAAAAGAAAACAAACAAATACCCTAAAATATACGTTTTTATAAATTTAAAATTGTAAACTAATGCATAATTTAATATGCAAGTAAAATTAAATTCCCACACCGGGAATCGAACCGGGAATCTAACCATTAGACCATATGTGATAATAGTAAACGCTTACTCTAATCAAATAATATTTCAGATGCTTTTTTAATGATGTGCCGACTTTTAGACTTTCACGGGTTTATCTCGTTCAAGCAAAACTCGGAATAGATTATTAAAAACAATATTGTTCTCAATGTGTGCCCACATTGACCACCATAACTTTGGTTTTCCATATCCCTTTGGTTTAATATTTCAAAAAGATTGACACGTAAAACAAAAGACGTTCCCCCTCCGGGAATAGAACCCGGGCCACGGCGGTGAAAACGCCGGATCCTAACCACTAGACCATATGGGATTACACGCTTGTATTTATTATTCTATTAATTTAACAAAATTGTCTTGCAACCTTAAATGTGTAAAATAATGCATAACTTAATATGCAAGCAAAAAACAATTCCCACACCGGGAATCGAACCCGGGCCACTAGACCATAAGGAATGTGGTATTCATTAAGGTATTATTTAAATACATTCTTGAACTGCTAACATCTCCAATGATGTGCCCAAGGGTTTTTTCAGGTTCGTCTCCAAATGATGCTTAAAACATCTTTTTTAGGTTTCTTCGTCTTGGTCGATTAGCTCAGTCGGTAGAGCGTCGTGCTGATAACGCGAAGGTCGTGGGTTCGAGCCCCACATTGACCATTATACATTTCAGTTACATTATTTCTTAAGACAAATTTAAACAAATAAAAACATTGACCATCAAAACTCTGGTTTTCCATATCCCTTTTGATTTATTATTTCAAAAAGATTGACACGTAAAACAAAAGACATTCCCACAACGTGAATCGAACTCGGGCAACGGCGGTGAGAGCGCCGGATCCTAACCACTAGACCATATGGGATATATCTGTTGCAAGAGACTTTTTTAATGAAATCCTTTGTTCTGCCTTTATCTTTCTGAAAAAATCAATCAAAACATCTTCATTGTTGTTTTCAATATAATATGGGCCCTGATGCCTTCTTAAAACAAAATTCAAAACAAAAATACTATCAACAAGATATAAACAAATGCTTTAAAAAAACTTCCCACACCGGGAATCGAACCCGGGCCACGGCGGTGAGAGCGCCGAATCCTAACCACTAGACCATATGGGATGGCTGTAAGTGACAATAAAATACTGGTTTAGTTCACTAAGGATGCTTTTAACACTGTTGACAGTTTCAACCAATCAGCTGTGGTGAAATAAGCTGACCTAAAAAAATACATTGTTTCAAATTCCGCAAAAAACAGTCAGTACCTCAAAGCCAAAGCCAAATAATACTGTAAAACAAAAGGCCATGTTAAAACTATAGCTGTAGATTCGATTACAATCCAGTCGCATTGCTGGAATATTTGTCGTCTTGGTTGGTGTGTATCTCTAGGATAGAAAGATTCTAACTATGAGTCATACGGAATAACGCTTTGGATTCAATCATGCTCAAAGCTGTTAGGATATATTATGTTGAACGTATCGCGTCACGAACTGTGGGTACGGTACCTTCGGTAATTCATACCTCGAACATTTGTGAATTAGACAAAAATTGTATATGAGAAGCTATAGCTTATTGTTTTGAGAAATGACTTGAACCATTAACTACTTTCTACTCCTGCTAACCTTGAAATGATCACCTCGTAAAAGTTTTATGCTTAAGACAGCACCCTGTAAAACACACAAACCTATGTGACGTAAGCACAGAGTTCTGCGAATAAGCAGAGCCATGAAATTAGGCCATGCATTTTTATTTATGTATACGTCATCTTTAAAGGCATCGTACACGTTTGGTAATTACTCAAAATATATATTATCATGAAAACTGACTTGGTAACAAGTAACAGAGAGCTGTTGATAGTATAAAACATTGTGAGAAACGACTCCCTCTGAAGTAACGTAGTTTTTGAGAAAGAGGTAATTTCTCACTAAAATAATAAAAACTTCTTGCAAGAAGTTTTTATTCCTATCTGAAAGCACAGAAATTTGTACAACAATGGTGTTTTTTCTTTCATCATTTTCTTGCGACTTCGATGACCAATTGAGCCCAAATTTTCACAGGCTTGTTATATTATGCATATGTTGGGATACACCAAGTGAGAACACTGGTCTTTGACAATTACCAAACGTGTACGATGCCTTTAAAGGCACTGAACACGTTTGGAAATTGTCAAAGACCAGTATTCTCACTTGGTGTATCCCAACATATGCATAAAATAACAACTGTAAAAATTTGGGCTCAATTGGTCATCGAAGTTGCAAGAAAATGATGAAAGAAAAAACACCCTTGTTGTACAAATCTGTGTGCTTTCGGGTAGGAATAAAAACTTCTTGCAAGAAGTTTTTATTATTTTAGTGAGAAATTACCTCTTTCTCAAAAACTACGTTACTTCATAGGGAGTCGTTTCCTACAATGTTTTATACTATCAACAGCTCTCCGTTGCTTGTTACCAAGTAAGTTGTTATGCTAATATTTGTTTTGAGTCATTACCAAACGTGTACGTCATCTTTAATAAGGGTAAACTCCGATCAACGCTCAGCATTGCTTTCCATGGAACCCCTCAGTACAAATACTGTATCAATAAAAACATATATACACCACCAAAACTGTTTAAAGAGGAAGACACCATGGTTTCCATTTAAAAGCAAAATTTTATAAAGAATTGGAGATTAAAAGACACATGGCGGGGCAACCTCTCACACATAAAAAACTTGAACAGTACAGCATGTCATCTTTCCAAGTGTATACAAGCTACACTTTTATAAAATGACCATGACAATTGAATTTCGGATCAATTCAAAACATGTTTTTCATCGTTGCTTTCCAATCTGCTGTTGGTTTTAAAGAAGATCGTGTCCGAATTGGCAGCTACAGCTACTTCTGCGGCTAGATTTCCGCGTCATCGTGCGTTGAAGTATGGGACGTCCTTACACTGCAACAACCGGGGTATTAAAATTGACACCATGGGTGATTTCATGTCACATTTTTTATTCAAAACCAAAAAAGAATCAAAATTTTCAACATAGGGTGTTAAAATAACACTAATTTCTCTTAAAAACAATTATATTGACATGTTATTTTAACACCCCATGACGTTAATTTTGATTCGGTATCTATATGTGACGACACTCATGGTGTCAAATTTAACACCTACGTTTTTGCAGTGTAGCAACACCCCTAGCAACAGTCGTAGCCGTAGCTGTAGCCGCCAATTCGGATACGGCCTTTATACTGTACATGCCCACTGTTCCCTGATACCAGAGACTTGTTGCTCAAAGCTGTGTATAGATTGATTGATTTGGTTCTCGATCGCATAGATGCGGATGGCCCATCTAGCAGAAGAGGCTGCCATTGGCTGTTTACCTTCCCATAGACTGTACTCAGACGGTATAAAGGAGATCGCTGATTGGCTGAATTCACCAGGCAACGACAAGGAGATGGTCCGCATCTACCTCAATGTAAGCCAATGACTGTAGGATCGCTTCCATTACCTTAGAAAAATGTCAAGTATACCACTGAGTGTTCACTGATTGGTGATTATAATGTGTAATCATTTTCAATCACGTGGAAATCATCATTATCACTGTGTGTAGAAGCTTGACTTGACCCACTGTGGACACACTGGGTGCACGTCACTAAATAAACTCCCATAGCAACCAATGCTTAATGCTAAATATTCAAAAAGACTCAAACAATATTTAAAGTCTCTCAACCTCTTGAAACCAATCAAACATATTTCCAGACAACTAAACTTCAGATTTCTTTTCAGTTTTTGGCAGGTCAGCCGTTTGGATTTTTTTGCTAATTACCCCAGAAAAAACACCCCTGGAAATGATCTTTTTACCAAACCGATTTGCTGCCAGTTTAAATAAAGCACTTTTCCACTTCCCAAGCCAAATAGGACCAACTTTAAAGTCCAAATTTATCAAGTCTCCTCAAAAATTGGAGCACAGAACCCCAAGGTTGTGGTAACTTGCCATAATTACACAATCTATCAGTTGCATGACCCCCAAAACGTTATTATTCAAAAGATTTTGAGGGCCTACAAATTATGGTATTCAGTTTGGCGCATGACATTTTGGCCTATTTAGTGTGGTGCACCCCACTGTTACGGAGATGACATTGTGACTTGGCCCACTGTGAACACACTGTGGTGAAGATGATACTGTAACTTCAACAACCTCTAAATCCGCCAAACTGCACACCGTGCAAATATTCTGATCTTATACTATACAAAGAATAATGAAAATTGATTGACTTGCATTTAAAAAAAAAAAATTCAATACGGTACCCGGTAGTACATTTTTCTATCATGTAAAAATCAGCATTAATTACATTTTGATTTTTGAAATAGGCCTCCATACACCCCAATGAAGTTCCAGATTACTTAACCTCTCTTTTGTCAAAACGTACACACCTGCTTGGGTTGGGTTTTGTATATAGGAGAAGTTCAACCAGGGGCACGATGAGGAAATAAACGGTCCCCTGGAGCAGTACCTGGGAAAGAGGATGCTTACTCCCGCAGAGCTTCGAGAGGATTACAGAGGAGTGTGGCCCACCGTTAGACAAATGAGACAGGTATAACTATCAAGAGTCACACACTATTTAGAGTCAAGACAAGCGACTTGTATCACGTCTACCGGAGAAACACGAACAAAGATAACCAATGGTTACTTTCAGAGATTTCGTAACAGAAACAGAAACACTTTCTTTCAAATATTACCACGATATCAACAGAAATTCCGATACGCGGTTTGCAATTTAGACATTTCAAAATAATTAATATAGCTAGTTTCGAAAACGTGACAAGCTACATAAAGGCACTGAACACGTTTGGTAATTGTCAAAGACCAGTGTTCTCACTTGGTGTATCCCAACATATAGGCATAAAATAACAAGCCTGTGAAAATTTGGGCTCAATTGGTCATCGAAGTTTCAAGAAAATGATGAAAGAAAAAACACCCTTGTTGTACAAATTTGTGTGCTTTCAGATAGAAATAAAAACTTCTTGCAAGAAGTTTTTATTATTTTAGTGAGAAATTACCTCTTTTTCAAAAACTACGTTACTTCAGAGGGAGTCGTTTCCTACAATGTTTTATACTATCAACAGCTCTCCGTTGCTTGTTACCAAGTAAGTTGTTATGCTAATATTTAGTTTTGAGTCATTATACTAAACGTGTACGATACCTTTAATATTCCACGGAATGACATGCTCTCAGTATTAGCTTTCAATCAATCAAGTTAAAAATATGTAAAATGTACATATAACTATAACACCAATGGTTACTTTTTCAGAGATTTCGTAACAGAAACAGAAACACTTTCTTTCAAATATTACCACGATATCAACAGAAATTCCGATACGCGGTTTGCAATTTAGACTTTTCAAAATAATTAATAGCTAATCGATGTTAACTTTCCATCGGGGATAAAGAATACTATATTTGGTTTACCCGAGTAATATGCCTGTGATTTTGTTCACAGGACTCGGGAAAGTACTGAGTATACAGTGCTTTACACACATCGGTGAATGGGTGAAACCAAATATAAAATTAATAGCTAGTTTCGAAAACGTGACAAGCTACTTAAACGTAAACTAATAGGTAGTTTTTTACGGTTTGTTCAATGAAAACAAAATAAAGTGATATTAAAAGAATAATGTTTGCCCCCCAAAAAGACACACGATGTTTAATTCTTTTCAAAAGAAATGAAAAACTCAATTAAAAAAGAAGCTTTGTACTAAGTAAGCCTGAGATGAAACAATTCTCAACGTCACCAATAAACTAAAGATTTTTCATTTTTAGATTCGTTTTATCCCTGGTTAAATCTCCTGAATCTTTAGGCGGGAAAGAACGTAGTAATGGCGTCCAGTAAGAGCTACATTCATGGCGGAGCCTACATTCATCACAGATACTGGGAAGGCATCAAAGTGAAAAAAGTAAGATAAACAATCTTCCAGTTATTAACACGTTGAATGGCCTCTGACTGGCACCCCAAACAAAGATATTGACAAAATAGGAGACCACCAACATAGGGTTATAGAAAGCTCAGTTGGTAGGGAGCGTCATTAATCCGGAGGTCGCAGGTTCAAATCCCTCTCTAGTCATTTTTTCTTTATTCAACCACAGAGTAAAACAATCAAATTAAAATGCAGCCATAAAAATGCTTTTGTTTGAATGCCTAACACTATCTCGGGTAGCCCGACCTTGTTGGGCTTTTATGTTATCTTTCACATCGGTATCATCGTAGTCAATGCTGAGATCCATGTTTAAAAGAGAGCCATAACAGCGCAATAAAGTGGGCCAAGTCTCTTCAGTGGTGTTTGGAAACAGGGATCGCACATGATAATTTAAAGGGATTGTATGTACGTTTAGTAATTGGAACCCACTGTTTGTTTAACTCCTATATAGTTGTAGACAATAATACAAACAAACTAACCTGTGGAAATTTCATTTCAAAAGGTTTGCGCTTTATAAATCTCTCTTTATTGTTATTATTGTTATTAGCGCTTTTGAAATATTATTGCCGAAAATCTGGAGCGGTTATGTCCACTCAGGAAGAATAGTCTGCAATTCGCCGTATTTTTGAACGCGTGAGGGCTTTAAGTGGACCAATTTTTACGTGATGAAAAACAAGTAAACGAACGGGTTTTTCTCATGTTTGTTATAATTTTTATGTTTTTCATCATTGAGCCAAGAAAACTACATACAGGCAATTAAAATAAGATGAAACTGTAATTGTGATGCAAGACATTCCTTGAAGAAAGCGCCCTCATGCGGTAAAAAATATGGTCAATATTGGAATACACAATCTGAGAAACGTTTCTGACAGAAACGCTGTTCAGATTCAATTTCTTTTTCGCAGGAAAAATAATCTGCAATTGTAATACACAATCTGAGAAACGTTACTATCAGTAACGTTTCTCAGATTCAAATTTTTGGGGATAAAAAATGATATCTTTTTCCATAACCACATAACTTCAAAGTGAAATGTTTCAGATATCAGAAGCTGCTGTACTTCTTAACTAGTAAGTTTTTATTGCCATTAATTGATGATTAATTACCAAACGTCTACAGACCCTTTAGTCACACCCCATGTTCCATGTTGATTGGTTCCTCTTGCAGTTCAGTAATTACCCTTTGTGTGGAATTAAGAACGCAACCAACATGATCCGGTACTACAGTGACGGAACACACTATGGGTAAGTGATGTGGAGATGGTAAAAAGGCAAGGGTGACCCCGTTCCTTCAAATTCTGACCATCCGCCTCCACCAGTATCAGTTTACTACCGTATATATTACCACAGTGGGTTCATTAATATTTTATTTTCATTTTGAGCGATAGCATACGTAATGGTAGGACTGTTGGTAATATCTAATATCCATTTGCAATAGTAAAAAAATAACCCCCCCAAAAACCCCACCCAAAACAAAACAGTGAACTTTCCCACACCGGGAATCGAACCCGGGCCACGGCGGTGAGAGCGCCGGATCCTATCCACTAGACCATATTGGATGCTTGTGATTTTTACTCCCCTGAATTATTTTTATCTTAGAATGTTTTCTTCTTGTATAGCCCCTTACCAAGAGTGGCTTTTTGCCTTGTTTGGGGCGAACTTGCATAACAAATATATAAATAAATGTAAAATAAAAGATTCGGTTGAAAACAAAACCTTGTGCGGTCGGTTAGCTCAGTCGGTAGAGCGTCGTGCTGATAACGCGAAGGTCGTGGCTTCGAGCCCCACATTGACCATCATATCTTTTGTTGATACATTTTTTCCTAAACTGAAAACAAAATCACTCAAACGCAAAAATCCCCCACAGGGAATCGAACCCGGGCCACGGCGGTGAGAGCGCCGGATCCTAACCACTAGACCATATGGGACCACACGGTCTTACTTGTTATTAAGTTAATTTATCAGGCTTCTTAGTTTTTCGTAACTTCAATTTGTAAAAGAATGCACAACTTAATATGCAAGCAAATTGAAATTCCCACACCGGAAATCGAACCCGGGCCACGGCGGTGAAAACGCCGGATCCTAACCACTAGACCATATGGGATCACACGGTCTTACTTGTTATTAAGTTAATTTATCAGGCTTCTTAGTTTTTCGTAACTTCAATTTGTAAAAGAATGCATAACTTAATATGCAAGCAAATTGAAATTCCCACACCGGGAATCGAAAAAGATTGCATAATGCAAGTAAAATAAAAATTCCCACACCGGGAATCGAACCCGGGCCACGGCGGTGAGAGCGCCGGATCCTAACCACTAAACCATATGGGATCGATGCTCTTACTTGTTATTCTGTTAATTTAATAGGCTTCTTAGTTTGTCTAAACTTCAATTTGTAAAAGAATGTATTACTTAATATGCAAGCAAATTGAAATTCCCACACCGGGAATCGAACCCGGGCCAAGGCGGCGAGAGCGCCGGATCCTAACCACTAAACCATATGGGATCGATGCTCTTACTTGTTATTCTGTTAATTTAATAGGCTTCTTAGTTTGTCTAAACTTCAATTTGTAAAATAATGCATAACGTAATATGCAAGCAAATTGAAATTCCCACACCGGGAATCGAACCCGGGCCACGGCGGTGAAAACGCCGGATCCTAACCACTAGACCATATGGGATCACACGCTCTTACTTGTTATTAAGTTAATTTATCAGGCTTCTTAGTTTTTCGTAACTTCAATTTGTAAAATAATGCATAACGTAATATGCAAGCAAATTGAAATTCCCACACCGGGAATCGAACCCGGGCCACGGCGGTGAAAACGCCGGATCCTAACCACTAGACCATATGGGATCACATGCTCTCACTTGTTAATCTATTAATTTTAAGATAAGTTTGTATTAATTTTAATTTGTAAAAGATTGCATAATGCAAGTAAAATGAAAATTCCCACACCGGGAATCGAACCCGGGCCACGGTGGTGAGAGCGCCGGATCCTAACCACTAAACCATATGGGATCGATGCTCTTACTTGTTATTCTGTTAATTTAATAGGCTTCTTAGTTTTCGTAACTTCAATTTGTAAAAGAATGCATAACTTAATATGCAAGCAAATTGAAATTCCCACACCGGGAATCGAACCCGGGCCAAGGCGGCGAGAGCGCCGGATCCTAACTACTAGACCATATGGGATCACACGCTCTTACTTGTTATTCTATTAATTTAATAGGCTTCTTAGATTTTCTAAACTTAAATTTGTAAAAGAAAGCATAACTTGATATTCAAGCAAATTGAAATTCCCTCACGGGGAATTGAACCCGGGCCACGGCGGTGAAAACGCCGGATCCTAACCACTAGACCATATGGGATCACACGCTCTTACTTGTTATTCTATCAATTTAAAAAAAGGTTTGTATAAACTTTAATTTGTAAAAGATTGCATAATGCAAGCAAAATGAAACCCCCACACCGGGAATCAAACCCGGGCCACGGCGGTGAAAACGCCGGATCCTAACCACTAGACCATATGGGATCACACGCTCTTACTTGTTATTCTATCAATTTAAAAAAAGGTTTGTATAAACTTTAATTTGTAAAAGATTGCATAATGCAAGCAAAATGATATCCCCACAGCGGGAATCGAACCTGGGCCACGGCGGTGAGAGCGCCGGATCCTAACCACTAGACCATATGGGATGCTTGTGATTTTTACTCCCCTGAATTATTTTCATCTTAGAATGTTTTCTTCTTGTATAGCCCCTTACCAAGAGTGGCTTTTTGCCTTGTTTGGGGCGAACTTCAATAACAAATATATAAATAAATGTAAAATAAAAGATTCGGTTGAAAACAAAACCTTGTGGCGGTCGGTTAGCTCAGTCGGTAGAGCGTCGTGCTGATAACGCGAAGGTCTTGGGTTCGAGCCTCACATTGACCATCATATCTTTTGTTTATACATTTTTCCTAAACTGAAAACAAAATCACTAAAACGCAAAAATCCCCCACCGGGAATCCAACCCGCGCCACGGTGGTGAGAGCGCCGGATCATAACCACTAGACCATATGGGATCGATGCTCTTACTTGTTATTTTGTTAATTTAACAAGTTTGTGAAAACTTTAATTTGTAAAAGATTGCATAATGGAAGCAAAAAGATATTCCCACACCGGGAATCGAACCCGGGCCACGGCGGTGAGAGCGCCGGATCCTAACCACTAGACCATATAGGATCACAGGCTCTTACTTGTTATTCTATTAATTTAACAATAAGTTTATGAAAACTTTAATTTGTAAAAGATTGCATAATGCAAGCAAAAAGATATTCCCACACCGGGAATCGAACCCGGGCCACGGCGGTGAGAGCGCCGGATCCTAACCACTAGACCATATGGGATCACACACTCTTACTTGTTATTATGGTAATTTAATAGGCTTCTTAGTTTTTCTAAACTTCAATTTGTAAAAGAACGCATAACTTAATATGCAAGCAAACTGAAATTCCCACACCGGGAATCGAACCAGTGTGGGACTTCGAAGAGTGACAGTTCCTAAGCCGTAGCCAAAGCGTAGACCGTACGGTTAAGAAAAGGGCATTTGACAAGATGTTCGAATTGGGTGCATTCTGTTACGAGCTCCGTGTTCTCCTGTACACCAATCCTTCACCGATCTTCAACTCTTGGTGGCAGCAGAAACTCCTCAATTACTGCGGTAGTACCTGGGTGGTACTGCGCTGCCTATCGATGGGCTTAAGGGCTGGGCTACACTAGTTAATTTATAAATGGTTATATGTAAATAATGGTTGTTTATAAATAATAGTTACATAAGTGGCAAGGTCGTACAACCGCAGCGGCAGTACCACCGCAGTTTGTCTGCTGCCACCAAGAGTTCAAGATCGGTGAAGGATTGGTGTATAGGAGTCACAAGTTACGTATTTCATTGTTTTGCCCAGTTCCTACAGGAGTCACAAGTTATGTATTTCATTGTTTTGCAAAGTTCTACAGGAGTCACAAGTTATGTATTTCATTGTTTTTCCCAGTTGCAAAGCACACATTGAGTTAAACGTCCTTGATATTCTGGACTGGACCAGTCCACATTATCTAAGAGGGGGTGCATCAGTTCCCAAGGTTGTGTTTTGTTATTGGCTGGGAAAATCTTTACTATATCCAGCGTACAAAATCTGCCACATGGCTTAGCATGAATGTCAACACAGCCCACACATTCCAACCCTCTGATAAAGTGGAACCACTCCAGTCATCTATTTGTTGTATCGGGCGGTGTCCTGATATTTGTTTGTTTGTTTGAATGTTTGTTTTATTTCAACTCATACTTTCATACAGATACATAATGACTGATGATTATTACAAGATGTATCATTAATTGCAAAAACAATACAATACAGTACGGTATAAGTGGGGTTGACGTACAGAGAGGGACTGGCCTTCTGTAGTGGAGTCACCCGAGACTGCGGTCAGAGATGGCGGTCAGAGATGGCAAGCCTCTGAACAGCTTTGCGGTTCCCAACCCCCACCCCCACCAAATAAAGGTGAATGTATAACCAACGGGCATCTGCAACATTGGTGTGATTTTCGGTATACTGTTTTCTTGAATTGTCACAACAAGTGAAATCTCCACATAATTCCTCGATACAGTCCAATCTTTGATGGCGTGACGAGCACCGGGGTGATCCTAGACTTTACTGAGTTCGTCAAGTGCCGTGTCCAGTATCCAGCCACGGACTTTATTATACCGAGTGTCATCCAGACGGCACTGTTTACATGGGCAGAGGGGGAACCGTCGGGGACCTTGACGTCAGACTCCTGTGTCTGGATCAGGTAAGTCATTTTGCCTGTCACCAGCCTTTCAGTTCAATGAGACCAAACCGAGGCTGCAAGGGAAACTGTACCGGTAGGCCTACTTTCTATTGGGCCTATTAATTGGTCATGGATCATTTTACAAAGATTGCTACGAGGGAAATAAAATGAAGCACTTAAATGGCTAACTAGTAATAAATAAATATCTGCATGAGCTTTCGTAGCAACAACTACTTCATCAGATGCGATGATTGCTGTAAGTTACTTTCCAAGTTGCTGTGCAGTTTCATGTGCAAAAGTCAAAATATGGCCGCCATTTTGAAAATGGGTGACCTTAATCTCTGACACTTTCGAAAATGCTTCTTTTGAACTATTAGACTCTTCAAACCTATTTAAGAAATCCAAATGAAGATTCTGAAAGTCTTAACTCCCGAGTCAGTTAAGTGTTATCATGCAAAATTGACACGGTTTTGAACAGGATGGCTGCCAAAAATGGGAGACACAAAAGTTTGATACTTTCGACGATGCTTTTCTAAAGCTCTTCTAGACACTGCAAACAGTTAGAGTATGTCATGAACAAGATATTTGGCTGTAGGGGCCATCGCAGATTTGTTCTTTTTACAAAAATGCAGGTAGAATAAGAAGCGTTGGCAGCCGTTCTGAACATTGTTCAACAAATCTGCGATGTCCATATAGCCAAATATCTTTCTCATAGCATCTCTAACTGTGCGCCAAGTTCCATGCTTGTATTATCAAAGGCACAATCCCAACACCTACATGCCTAATATTATTGAAATGAGAACATTGGAATTGTTTAGTAGAGTTTCTCTCTTTTTCGTTTTTATTACGTCAGCAAAACTGACTGGCGTTGGTACTTATCAGACGATTGCTCACTCGAGCTACACTACGCATGTCAGAACACAGACGAGCTTGACGATTGGACGATCAGTGCGTCTCCTGGACCCAATGATCCAATCAGAGCCGAGTGCCCACCTGGATACAAATTCAGCATACCTCAGGATGGATACAGAAATCAGAAGGTTGGTTCTTTTGTTTGACATTAATACCGTGATGATTATATGAGCGAAGGAGGTGGCCAACTCGGTTTTTTTTTCCAGCTGCTCTTGATGCGTATAAGTGCACGGGACCTCAGCGTACCAGCAGCGTTGAGGGGTCTATCTTAGCGATGAATACAGCATTTAAAGTTATCGTACACGTTTGATAATGACTCAAAACAAATATTAGCATAAAAACCTACTTGGTAACAAGCAACAGGGAGCTGTTGATAGTATAAAACATTGTAGGAAACGACTCCCTCTGAAGTAACGTAGTTTTTGAGAAAGAGGTAATTTCTCATTAAAATAATAAAAACTTCTTGCAAGAAGTTTTTATTCCTATCTGAAAGCACACAAATTTGTTCAACGAGGGTGTTTTTTCTGTCATCATTTTCTTGCAACTTCGATGACCAATTGAGCCCAAATTTTCACAGGCGTGTTATTTTATGCATGTTGGGATACACCAAGTGAGAAACTGGTCTTTGACAATTACCAAACGTGTTCAGTGTCTTTAAAGGGGCGGGGTAGGATCGGGAAACGTCAAAAAATTGTAATGTTAAACGCATGTCCGCCACTGTATACACCATTATATCTGTCAGAACAGCAATGCATTTTTTTTCTCTCATCTTCCACAGCTTCGTGAGTCCTCGTCCGGCTTGTCTCTCTGGATCAACTACCAACCATGGCTTCCCGAACCCGACGAATCAACAGCGCCCTCTGTTGAATCATCCGTATATTTATTGCCAATTGCTATTTTAATGACGGTTACGATTTCATTTTGAATATGTCACAGTTTATGACATGTTGTTGTTTGAGTGACCTAGTGATTCACACTAATACTTTCACTTCCAATGTATCATAACCTTGTTCCAATAATAGTAGATTAACAAGAGTCACTAATGTTCACAACACGGATTCAAAACCAACGTATTACAATGCCATTGTTAGTATATGTTTGTGGTATTTTTTTATTCATGCTTGTATTAATAACATTGGATAGTTACAATACTCAAAAGCAAGACGGCAGGGAGCCATTTTTAATTGTTTTTGAAACATACAACAAAATAATATTTCGAAGGAATACAGGTGCAGTTATATAGGCCTAGAGCTTGACTTGTAATTTTACTAATAATATGGGAGATGGCCTTAGCTTTAGATCCAGACCGGACCTTCGTCAGAGGCATATATTTATTGTTTCATCATTTCTTGTTGTCCCCCTTTTTCGGGGGGGGGGTGGGTGGGGTTGGGGTCACATGCGAGGGACCGAAGTGAACGAGCTAAGGGCACTAGTGGGTTGGGGAACGATCTGATCTTTTCCATATGAAATGAAACATGCACTGAGAACTTGGGATCATCGACTGGACAAAGTTTTACATCAACTTATTTGTTCTGATGCACAACCCAAAAGTGGGCAATTTGAGCACTGTACATCCATTGAAAATCCATATCTCTCAGAACCAATGAGAGTGAAATAGAAAAACAAACTTGTTCGCTGGCTCAACCGACGCTGTTGTGTGGACTGTGTAATTCTCGCGTGTATATTGGATTTTAATTGGGTTGCCTCGGGTTTCCACATCTAGTATGAGATAAAAAATTATTCCCATGGATATTTTTTCATATTTTGTTTCCCAACAAATTCAATAAAAGTTATGTATCCCCGTTTGATTAGTTGTTTGGGGTACCTGTTTTTTGTTCTGTTTGTTGGGGTGTTTGTTTGTTTGTTTTTGGCGTTTTGACAAAATACATGGGGGAGCGGGGGACAAGATTGTTTTTCCTACGAATTGTTTGTCCCCATACGGGAAATTAACATGGGCTGGAGCGGGGGCAGGGGCTTTTGATGTATTGAACCATTCATTGTGCCTTTTTTCGGTCCTATTTGGGGGGAACTTAGAGGTGGTGGGTCAACGGTCATGAGCGGTGGTGCTGGGGGCTCCTACCCCCCCCCCCTGTGTTCGTCCCCCACACCATTACCCCCTGTAGAATCGCACCAGCCGACCGTCATTGAATGACGTCAGACCATGGAGTAAGCTATGGTGCTCAGACCAAATCAACAGGAAGGCGATCAACAATCACACATAGAATCAGAGTCATCATATAATGATCCCTTAACCGTGTGGCAGCCTCCATTTAAACCCCGACGCTCGAATGTACTAATATTTATATCCACACCATCCAAGATATATTAAAAATGTGGGTTTTTTTGCGCATTTTCCAATAATGTTTACATCTAATTAATTTCTTTACAATATGTCCAGTTGTCTATATGATTATGTAAAGAAGTCACTTATTAGTACCTTCGAGTGTCGGGGTATAGTTGGAGGGTGCCATGGGGATCAAGGGTTCAATACGGGTTCAAACCGAACCCCCCCCCCACCCCCCCCCAAAAAAAAAACCCAAAACAACAACAACAACAACACAAAAACAAAACAACAACAACAACAACAACAAAAACCCAACAAAAAACAACAACAACAACAACAACACCTCCCAAAAATAATAAAAAATAATAATAATGATAATAATAATCTGGGACCTGACCCCCCCCCTTAAATATGTTGAATGGTCCAGTCTAGGGTATCACTGAATTTGACTCCCCTGCAAGGGTCATTATACACCTTTGAGACATATGGCTTAAGTTCTGTATACGTTTGGTAATGACTCTGAAAAATTAATGGCATACAAACTTCCTTGGTAAGAAGTACAGCAGCTTTGGATAGTATAGTTTTATAGAAATTGTTCACTTAGAAGTGCTGCGGTTATGGAAAAAGATATCACTTTTTAACCCAAAAATTTGAATCTGAGAAGCGTTACTGCAGTAACGTTTCTCAGATTGTGTATTCCAACTGCAGATTATTCTTCCTGCGTGGACATATAAACCGCTCCAGATTTTCGGCAATATCTCAAAAACGCTACCACCTTTTGAAATAAAATTTCCACAGGTTATTTTGTTGGTATATATCTACAACTATATAGGATTGAAACAAACAGTGGGTGCAAATTACCAAATTGAATTGATTTATTGGTACCCCAATTGGGGTACCAATAGATCAATTCAGCAAGGTTGCAAGGTTCAGCAAACCAATAAACCTTCGAACATAGCCAGGACAACGATGACATAATGATAGTAATACACCGATTTAACAAGCTGTTTGTTTACTTTATCATAAACATAACTGATAACCAGAACTGTCAATATTAGGACAGCGTGTCAAATCGGGCTAAAATCTTGATTTAGATTATAGGTATATCGGTTGACCCTTGACCTTCGGGAAGAGGGTCGAATTGCTCCCCATTTACCTCCCCAGCACACTGGCACTGAAACCAAACTGGCACTGATCGCTCGTGTGGAGACACGGCGAGTTCTACCAAGCATTCTTTAGTGGAACATAAAAGTTCGTAATGATGGGAACTAAACTTGCTCATAGTGGATATGTTGCGCTCCTCTTGTTGTTATGTGCGCCGTCATCATTCGAGGTGAGAAACTTTTCGAATAATTATTACGGAAGAATTAATCATTAATAATTCATAGAGTGTAGTGATGGCACTCGCATTGTACCTTTCTGGCTTGGAAGATATGACTTTGCGTGCACACGTATAGTCAGTGTTCATATAGGGAATTTTGCACGCATTTGCAATATCGCGATCGCCAACAATAATGCGGGCCAAACCATGGCGCACGTTATTCTTGGCAAACATTTCTGTAATGATTTCATTTTAAAATAATCGACACCAATAAAGAACAGACTCAAACAGGCTACGGTTTTTCTTCTTTGACTAACAGCTTTGACGAAACAAGCAACGACGAAGTTGTTACAAGCCCTGAATCCAGCTGTCCTACCAGTATTTCATTAGACAGACCATCCTGGTTAGCCCAGTGCTACACTGTGCAGTGTGGCCCAGTCCAGTTTTCTTCCACTCTTTTGGAACTCCTTCTTTTATACCATCAGCCAGAAGTACTTAATAAACTTCCCGTATAGCCAAGTACAAAAGCCGTGTATCTCTTCCTCTGTTGTATCATCCCTACCTCTAATAGGCCAGCTCAAGTATTACCAACATATTTACGTGTTACATTATCATATTACGAATAAGGCCGCGGATCCGCATGGTCCTGAAGGAACATCTAACATTATATACGTTAATATCGATGGAAATTCAAGATTTTTGCCCCAAATCGCACATACGTTAATATTATTCACATAAATATTTACGAAAAAATGTTCGCGATGTCCCTCACTCAGGGCCACCATATATCCGTACATTGGCTTCATGAAAGAGTCAGAAGACATACAAGATTGGTGGGCTCACATCCATAGCACACTATTGTCATCTTTCATACGAGCAAACTACTTATACAAAACAGGAGAATACAATAGTTCGAAATCCATGCAGAAAGTCACGGTAAAACATCAAAGTTTTGTCAAGTAAACAAAGTAAGTTTCATGTAATCTGTTCGACGTGATTATGATTCTGTCTGTAGGTCGGTGCTGTGGTAGATCCATCATGCACGGGGCTGAGTAAATCCGTCTCATGTGTCAAGGTTAGTTTCGGTCAACGTATTACAATCTTACACGATAATTCATTTATTCAACCTCCAATTTTCAATAGACGCAGAAATTATTAGAACCAACCTCTATGTATGTGGTCACGTTTAAAAAAAACTTTTAAAAAAACCCAAACATTTCGTGCACGTTCATCGCTGTTTTATTGTGATTGTGTTAATCAAAATGAACAACGGTGTATTTTGAGTTTTTTTCACAAATGCTATTTTTCTCGACTTTGACATTATTTCAGACGGAACTCGGATTGAAACGAGTGACCAGTTTTTTTCCTTCGAGCCGCTAATCATCGAATGAAAAAACGTCATTCATTTCAATCTGAGTTCTCGTTGCTTATCAAATTACCAATCACCTTGCAATTTCGTTAAAGATGGAAGGCGTTTCAGTTTGCCATAAAATATTACAGACAACACAATTCGAAGAGCATAATGAAGATTTTAACAGTATTTTCAGCAACGTGGAAAAGTAAAAATGATGCTGTTATACAATCCGTTTTGAATTTCGAAAATGTACATTTTTGATTTGTTTTTCCTTAGTCTATAACAAAAATACATTTTGAGAAAGACTCGGCTGGGGTCGAAAGTGAGGCCATTAACCATTGTTTGCATTTAAACCATTATAGGTCCTTTTGGTTTGTGTAAGCAGTTTTTGCAAACACAGCTTCTTCTTTATTCTTTACAAAAAAATGTATTATATGCTTTAAAATAATCATGTGATTTTATTAACTATTCTGATTACATAATATTGTTATTTTCCTTATCAAATTGTAACAATTTTGTTTATGTGTTACAATGTATTTCATTTACAGTGTAGTGAGGACACCGGCAAATGTAAGCAGGGTGGGGTACCAATTGATACCTGGTTGGCGTTTGCCACTAAAACACAGCGGGATCTGCAGGTAAGCTGAATAATATTAATAAAGAGGTGAAAGATCCCCCTGCTCTCAAAATATTCCACTTGAAGGGTATGCACGTAAGAGTGAAATTATAAATGATCACAACGGGGTGTGTGTGGGGGGGGTGTCGGAATGTTTGGAATGCATCTACACATGGGACATATAAAAAGTGTGCACTGAGCTGAACATCGGTAAGCTTGAAAATGTAAATGATCACAGGTTTGCACAAAATTAACTTATAGATGGCATCAATATGGTCATGGTGGGAAACTTCACTTGGATAATTGCCTACAATGCTATAGTCTTTGAGAAATGAGTACAACGATTACTTTTGATCTCGCGAGTCCAAAACTCGATGTTTGAAAACAAATACAACAAGGGTTGACCTGCGTTTTTTACTGGATGCAACTCTTATGAACTTTATTTTCAATGCAACTTTTTTCCCCCAAATAACTCCAGATGGATGAACAGTTCCACAGACTACAGATGCTTGATGTAAGTAATCGATTCATGTTCTGGTCAATTGTTGTTTCCATAAACGAAACTATTGTAGAGGCACGGGAAGGAGGCCAGCCCCTAATTAAAAAGAACGAACATTCACTTGTTAAAGGCACTGAACACGTTTGGTAATTGTCAAAGACCAGTGTTCTCACTTGGTGTATCCCAACATTATGCATAAAATAACAAGCCTGTGAACATTTGGGCTCAATTGGTCATCGAAGTTGCAAGAAAATGATGAAAGAAGAAACACCCTTGTTGTACAAATTTGTGTGCTTTCAGATAGGAATAAAAAGTCTTTTATTATTTTAGTGAGAAATTACCTCTTTCTCAAAAACTACACTTCAGAGGGAGTCGTTTCTCACAATGTTTTATACTATCAACAGCTCTCCGTTGCTCGTTACCAAGTCAGTTTTTATGTTAATATATATTTTGAGTAATTACCAAACGTGTATACAGTGCCTTTAAGTGAATGTTCGTAAATAAATACTACAGCAAAATCCACACTATGACGACTTACTAAAACATACAAAATATCTCCTGCTCTTAAATTGATTTTTATTCTCCAATCAATAGCACACAATACAAATATACATAGCACATCCCAGTCACATGGATGTAAAGGGCAAAAAGTCAACTAGCTACATATACCTATATACAAAATTACAAGTTTACATACACAAATGTACCCGATTCTACAATTGATTAAAAACAGAGATGATTTAAACACAAAACAATACTCACAGAGAGCTCAGGACATTTTCCCTAGATAGTATTCGGAGCATGGCCAGAGACATGCTCCCTACAGAATACAGAGAAACACCCACAAGAAGTCCCCATGCTCCCCCAAGCTAAAATTGGAAAGAGAGTATAAGTCCAAAGATCGCAGACCCAAACTTTTTTTTAATAATGCAATTTGGGGTTGAACAAAGAAAACTTAACTAGAGCGGGACTTGAACCAGCGACCACCGGACTAACGTGCCTGCGCTCTACCAACTGAGCTATCTAGCCCTAGTGTTGGCGGTCTCCCTATTTTGTCAATATCTTTTTTCGGGGTGCCAGTCAGAAGCCATTCAACCTGTAACTGCCGTATAGCCAGCCACCCAAGTTTACGATACAACCTGGGAAGCGGCAGCCAGGGGATCACCTTAAGGAGATGCGTCTTTTTATTTCAAATATCAAGTAATAAACCACAATGGAAACTGACTGTGTAAATTTGCCAATCATTTTGGGTTGATTCAAAAACAAATCCCATGCAACACTGTTATCTTTCGTATTAACTCTTCCTATAAACAGACCCACACTTTTATCTACCTCTCTACCTCTCTTTAGGCGCACAATGGCTACAACACCAGAGCATTCGGCTACGGTGGTAAGTTTGACGGGTTGCTTTCACAGCCCGAGACCTAATAGCCCGGTCGCATCACCGACCATGCACCTTGTAGCATGTACCTATAAAGTAGCCCCAAGGGCTACATGCCGGGTCTGTGAGTTACCCTACCCCCTTGTCACCCCGTCGTCCCGTCAATCAGTGACTTGTACGAAAGTTTACAGTTTGGCAAGGCAAGGACATCGTTACCAGCCAGCTTTGGATCCCTTATAAAAATCATATCAATCATCGCCGTTTTTTGTACATTTGTTCTTGATTGAATAGGAACCATGTAAAACACACTAAGAACCTTGGATTTAGTAATGACTGGAATGTGTTTATTGTTTGATATCCTTGTCCTCCTGTGTGTTTGGTTCCCTCGTATATAGTTGAGGACACATGCCCATGGCCGCCACCTTACCCGCAGGACTGTAACAACTATGCTAATCAAGAGTTCAGCTTCACCGACTTACTCAACATGGGCATCAGGGCCCTGGAAATTGACAACTGGTTCTGCTTTAACCAGGTATTAAGCAAAACTTTGATTGTTGCTTTTAGATACCAGCTAACTTGAATAACCTGTACAGTTTTAACCACTGATATAAAAAAACTTCATCTATTATAAAGTTGTAACCAGGTATAACAAAAATGTCAAGGGAGTAGTTTGAAACCGAAAAATAAAAATAAATAAATGCTCAATTTGAAATCCTCTAATAACTAATTCCAGTGTATGTTATAAGCTAGGTTGTTTTCTTTATATACATCTATGTATGTAAACAATATAGGTTTTTTGTTTACGAAATTAAAGTTGATTAACGCCTAAGTATATTTTTAAAAGAACAAATGGCTTTTACTACTTGCTTCTTTCTTGACCATCAGATGCGCTTGGCTCACCTGGGGACAACCATTGACCTCGAGTGTAGCGTCACTGACAGGCTGTTCTCTGAAGGTATTAAGGAGATTGCTGATTGGTTGGATCAACCGGGCAACGAACATGAGCTGGTTAAAATCTACATGAACGTAAGTTAGCAGCCGCTGGAAGGAACACTAAAACACCAATGTGGGCATATATTACGAACATGTAACTCGCCTAAAAGAAATATTGACCCCTAGCACCGACGTCCCATGTGCAGATTTCAAATGGGGGCACCCGGGGGCATAGACATCAATAGACTGGGCAAGTCTCGTGCGTATTCGAACATTGGGACCCGTTAAAGCGCGTGAGTTTGTTTCCTTCACGCGTTAAAGCATCGTATACGTGGGACCAAAGTGGTCCCAAAAATGTTCGAATACGCGCGAGACTTCCACGGTCTATTGGGGCCTCCCGTGCCACCCGACTTTTAAGGACAAGTCGTTATGTCTGTGGTGGCGATAGCGAAACGGCTCTATCACAACTATCCCGCGAGACTGCTGCTCCGCAGTCGTGAGAGCAGTAGTCTCGCGTTGTGTAGCAGTCTCACGAGATATTTGCGAGAGAGCCGTTTCGCTATCACTGCGACAGAAATTTAACGACTTGTCCACCTGTCATCACAACTTTATTTCTGTATGTAATGGGTTTTTTTCAGGAGAAATATGACCAAGGAAATGACGACTCCGTGAATGGTCCCCTGGAAGACTACATGGGCAAGAAAATACTGACCCCTGCTGACCTTACGGATACTTACGGAGGAGAATGGCCCACGATGAGAACGATGATCAAGGTACGTTCCTCTGCGGGGAGGGGGGATTGACGAGAACGAGGTTGAAAGGCAAATGACAGGTCCACTGAATTTTGATATTAGCATCTCGTTTTGGTATTAGGCCTTCTTGGAAATCAAACGAATTTCAGTATACTTATTTGAGGCTTACTGTTGCAGGTATACAAACATCACAGTCAACGGTTATTTCTTTTGAATACGCAGCACGTTTTTAATAACATGCTGGCTTTAAATGGATATTCCATCAGCACGTAAATTTTACTGTCAAATTTTTGCCATCAAACTCTACAATTTGTACGTATTGAATGAATACCACCTGAAACCTCATTTTAGCTAGACTTGTGGACAAGTCGTTCATTGTTTGTCGCGGTGGATGCTCCCGTGATTATACATGCTCTCGTGATATCGGTGGCTCCTGACAATCCTTGCCCAGTCGCGAGAGCAGTAGTCTCTCGCAGAGCAGCAGTAGTCTCTCGCAGAGCAGCAGTAGTCTCTCGCAGAGCAGCAGTAGTCTCTCGCAGAGCAGCAGTCTCAAGAGAGTACAGTTGCGAGAGAGCCGTTGCTATCACAGCGTCAAACAAACGACTTGTCCACAAGTCTACATGTTTAACCCATGAAACATTTAACTTCTGAAACTTCAAGCCTTCTTTTCAAGGTCAAGTCTGATCAGTCCTTTAAAACCTGAATGAAAGTTTTTAAAACTTGTTGTTTGGTTTACAGGACGGTAAGAATGTGGTCATTGCGAGTGGGAGCACAGCAGGGAGTGGCGATGCTTACACGCACGGTGGAATTTACATCCATGTTATCTACTGGGCCGATCTTAAAGTCAGCGCGGTAGGGTTGCTTTAAATTCAAGCTCTAGACGATCAGTTGAGTAACCAGGGTCCAATTTCATAGAGCTGCTTAAGCACAACATGTCTGCTAGCGCAAATAAGCGGGGAACCTGCCATGCTTATGTATATAATATGGTATTTTTGCTGGTAACCTCTTTCTGTTGTTTTGCTCTTTTTTGTATAGCTGATTTATGTGCTGAAGCAGCTCTATGAAATTGGCCCCATACATTTTCATGGGGGAGGGGCAAGCGGGGGCAAAGACATAGTTGGGGGGGGGGGGCTTTGTGTCGAACCATACATGTTGAGAATTTTTGTCGATATAATGGGGGTGCAAGAGGGTGGGTTAAGGGTTCTGAGCAGGGGGGAACGCCCCGCCCCTATACGTCAGTGACGGTAGCCTTTCCAAGGAAGAATGAAACAAAAAACAGTAAGTGATAGGCTTATACTTTCTTACTTTCCCTAACTAATCAAGAACAGTGAAGAATGAATTTGGAAATCGTCATGCCCCAGGGTGTGTACTTGAAAGCCCCCGCCCCCTTCCCCAACTGAGAGTCCGCCACCACCATTACCACCACCCAATCAATATCATAACCAACCGTAATTTGAACCAAACATCTCACAAAGAGTTTTCCCGCCATTTTTCAGTTCACAAACTATCCCGATTGTGGCGGCAAGACTCTCACGAACGCCCTGAGGTTTTATAGTGATGCCACGCACTACGGGGACAGTACGACGTAAGTAGAATAACTATAATGTGATCGACTGGCGACCAAATTCGTTTCAAGGAAAAGGCCGACATTTCTTTGTTGACCATTTTGTAGTGCAAAGCCAATACACAAGTTTCGCAGATGGAGGAGGATTGCGTTTATTTAAAGCCATAAATTAAACAGGGCTTTTTGGGGGAGAGCGTTCATCGTGAACATGTTATTTTGAAACAGGTCACGTTTTCATTGTATAAGAAAATGGACAATAGGGAAATATTTCTCAAATTATTATCGTTATTCACATTTACAAATTACTTAGTACCTTTAAAATACTTTTGAAATTAACTACAATATAGGGCCTAAAGCTAAAGTAAGCCATCAACTCACATACATCAATATATAGCCAAATCAGTTGTTGGTTTTCGTGACCGCAGATTGAAACACGATGGGCCGTCAACAACCGGCGTCATCTACGACTTCAGTGAGTATGTAAAGTGTAGAGTGCAGTACCCCGCCACTGATATGATAACACCGGAGCTTGTCAGAACCGCCGTGTTTACATGGGCTGAAGATGAGCCAGCAGCACCTCTCACCTCGGATTCATGTGTGTGGATTAGGTAAAAATGGAATCTTATTCACAGTTGATAATTACAGTAAGGCTGCGCGGCAAAAACTGGGGTCTATTGGCACCACGGGGTGTTGTCACATTATAGATACCGAACAGAGAATCGAAATAAACATCACAGGGTGTTAAAATAACACCAATGTAATTGTTTTGGCAGAAATTAGTGTTATTTTAACACCCTATGATGTAAATTTTGATTTATTGTGTTGGTATCTATATTTATGTGACAACAGCCGTGGTGTCAAAGCACCCGGTCGGTTTTTGAAGTGTGTGTTCAATCACACTCGTCATCTTTGCTCACTACTCGCAACAGCTGGGAATGACCAATGGTTAGAGTGACAGTTAAACAACACCGATTTATTCCTTGCACGACTAAGAACATAACCCTTAAAGAACATAACCCTAACCCTGACCCTAACCCTTTGTAACCCAAACCCCAATTATAGTCCTAAATTTAACAACCTTAACCCAGCCCAAACCACAACTCAAATCATATCGCTAACCTAAACCTAATCATAACCCTAACCCAACCCTAACCCACACTCAAACCTAATCCTAACCCTTATACGGGCCAACCATAAATTAGCCCCAATCCTAACTCTATAGCCCTAACCCCAACCCTTATCCAAACCTAACCCTATCAAACCAACTATCCATAACCTCAACCGAACGCATCCCAAATCCTACCACTAACCATAATCCAATCCTAACCCTAACCCTCCCCCAAAACTAACCCTAACCCCACATCGAACCCGAAACCTTAACACCATGCGAATCCTAAACCAAACCAAACCAAACCCTATAATCCAACCCAAACCTTACATGAACCATAACCCAAACCCCAACCGTAGCCCAAACCAAACCGTAACACCAACCCTTTTAAAAGTTTGTACGTGCATTGTAATTAATTACGTTCATTTATATAACAGTTTAATTAATATTCAATATTATTTTATGTTTCTTTTCAATTCCATTAGCCGCACCTAAATAAAAATCAGTGTAAACTTGATTTTCATTCTTTGAAACAGTAAGACAGATTGGCGCTGGTACCTTTCCCAAGACTGTTCTATTGAGCTATACCACGCATGTCAGAGCACCAACGACCCCGATGATTGGACCATCAGTTCCTCAATGTCTGCCTTCAGTCCAATGAACAGCGGTTGCCCAGATGGGTACACATTTAGCGTACCTCAGGACGGCTTTAGAAATCAAAAGGTTTGTGTGTTTTTTTAATAAACAATTTTGGACTTACTACGGTGTGCACAACATCATTTTTGGTAACGTGGAAATAATTTGCACATAACTCACGGTATAAAAAGATCACAGTAGAAAACCTTAGTGAAATGATGCTTGACTTAAATGCTATGGTTTTTGAAATCAGTAAAACAGTTAGCTTAGATCTTGCGAGTTCAAAACCCCGATGTTTGAAAACAGTATATGAACATAAAAAGGGGGTATTTCATCTATTTTCTTGTGACTTCGATGACTGTTTGACGCCTTGAGCTTAAACTTTCACAGGTTTGTTATTTCGCAATGATCATATGAATGTGCAGATACTGGTGTTTGACATCCCCCAATGCTGTCCCCGTAGATTATCACGTTTACAAAAAGAGCCCCACACCCTGGATTTTCTTGAGGCGCCGCTCAATGGCAGAATTATAATTTAATATTATTTTTAATTTATGATTTTCATGCATTCTCAATTTCATTTTTGTGTGCGTACATGATTTCGTTCTTCCCATTCAGGTTCGTGTTGTTAATTCTTAGTATGAGGCATTCAAGACTACACTTCCACAGTTATTCAGTTGAATTTCGTCTATATCTCATTTATAATTGATGAACTTGAATGGTTGACCAGCCTCTTGCTGGCTCTTATACGCGTTAATTGAATTATCTTTAAAGGCACTGAACACATTTGTTGTCAAAGACCAGTGTTCTCACTTGGTGTATCCCAACATATGCATTGAATAACGAGCCTGTGAAAATTTGGGCTTAATTGGTCATCGAATTTGCAAGAAAATTATGAAAGAAAAAACACCCTCGTTGTACAAATTGTGTGCTTTCGGATAGGAATAAAAGGCTTCTTGCAAGAAGTCTTTTATTATTTTAGTGAGAAATTACCTCTTTTTCAAAAACTACGTTACTTCAGAGCGAGTCGTTTCTCACAATGTTTTATACTATCAACAGCTCTCCGTTGCTTGTTACCAAGTAAGTTTTTATGTTGATATATATTTTGAGTAATTACCAAACGACAGTGCCTTTAACTGTCAAAATTTAATTTACTCCTTTTGAATGTTGACGCGACGAATCCTCCACTTTCAAGATTGAATGAGGCAGGTGTTAATTTTGCCAAGTGGCAGAACTAAATAATTTCAATTGGTCAGGCCAAACAAATATTTGTTAATTGGGGGGGGGGAGGGCTATAATTTACAAATTAATTACAGTAGTTCACTACTGATCTTGCCATCCAGTGAATACGTGTCAAACAACGCTTCCAATCAAATTTAACTCGTTCTATTGAATTCCTCATGCAAGATGAACTTCCAACAAAATCGTAATTCGCGTGTTTCCTCCCTCCTTTTCTTATTTATTTATTTATTTACCTCTACAGCTGAGAGATGCGAGTAATGACAATTCTGTCTGGATCAATTTCATCGCACCTGAGGAAGACGGGTCTGCAGCGCCCTCATTCGGTCAGTCATTGACATTGCTGTTGATGTGCTTGGCAATCGCCAAATTTCTACGAGTTTAAGAGACTAGATCACGCAACCTCTGTTTTTATCTGTCGTGACTGGTATGAGAATATACCCCCCTCTAAATTTCTATTATATTTAGTTATTGCATAATCTGAATAATTCATGTCAAGTCTCGAGTCCGCCTACCTACCGTTGGTGGCGGACTCTCCCGCAGTCCAAACCATGGACGATCGAAGGCACCATTTCATATTTTCGTCCGTCTTCTTGTATTTTCAAAAATAAACAGTATTCAACGTTGCTGATTCCTCTTTTAGCCATTTATATTTGGCCCAAACAACAACATAGACGTAAGCACGATCCAATCATTGCTGGAGCTCGCTAATTGCTCTATAGTCCATGCTCTATAGACTTTTTCGCAAATACTCAGTACGCGTTCATTTGCCGTGGAATGAGGTGCATGCTGGTCTAGTTAGCGACAAGCATTCACCTCATTCCACGGCTAACGGCATGCGCACGGAGTATTTGCGAAGTAGTCTCGTGGGCTACCTCATATACCGTACCCAGTTTCTTTCAGTATTATATTATTCCCTGCTTTTCTCTATAGCCACGTTCCAACCTGTTCATATGCCTTTTGGGGTCAAAAATTAATGTTGTTTATCAAAGGGTAGAGGTGCAAGACCTCTTAAAACTGCACACTGGAACGTTGTACCATTAGTCCAACAATAATATCACACTTTAACATTCATGAACTTCAGAAAAGAGCAGTGCAACTATTTATTAGTCAACAATGTATACATAGAAGTAATAAAAATTTGTCGTCAATAAAAAAACCTGACAGCATTATTTGTTTTCGTGGAGTCTTTTTCTTGTTATTGAATCACCGGGAAGAAAGAAGCTCGAGTCAACCTTTTACATGTAGAAAATAGGCATACATTTGCAAATTGATGACCAAACCTGTCCACAAACCTCTTCCTTTTTCTCGAAAGACAATATCTGGGCAGCGAGTATGATGACAGTATTATGATCAAGGTCCCTGTACTGTCCTCCTTGAGGTGTATCTAACCAAAATTAGACAGCCAGCCAAACTCCATTAAATAACGACATGAGAGTCAGGAAATAGCCTCCAAGCTCCAGTGTTTTATTCAAGCCACAGAGGAATGACGTCAGTGAACAAGGAGTGAAAAGACAATGCTTCTCGCAGGCGTTAACTGAGAAGGCAGTAGATTGAGAAGGATCTAATAGTCACAAAAATGTGAAAAATACAGACGTAAACTTTCGCCGGCACTTTGTGAAAGCGTGATTCTGAGAATGAGCTTGTCAATAGAGGGCGCAAATAAACTTAAATGATAGATGGATCCAGAACACTCCCCGTCTGGCATCTTTAGTATGACATAATACACTATAAACTTAATGTTCAGTCCTCTTTTGGTAGTAGAAGTACGACTTCTGAGATAGGCCTCATGAACTTCTTGACGGTGTCTTTCACCGAGACCTTGACTTCTATCTTGCGGACCTTTCCGTCGTCACTCACAAAGACAGAAGTAACTCGAGCCAGTGGCCACTCATTGCGGGCGACTTGCTTGTCTTTCAAGAGCACGAGATCTCCCTCTTGCAGGTTACGATGGGTTTCCGTCCACTTCCTTCGGCTCTGTAGAGTAGGCAGGTATTCGCGTTTCCATCGGGCCCAGAACTTACTGGCGAGACTCTGTACCTGCCTCCACTGGCTCTTGAACAGGTCCTTGTCAGTGAATTCTCCAGAAGGAGCAGGAGCACCAACCTTCTGGGTAAGCAGCGTCGCAGGTGTCAAGATAAATGGCAATTCAGGATCGTTGAAGACTGGGATGAGAGGTCGGGCGTTGACGATCGCTGTAACTTCGGCCAAGAAGGTGCACAGTACTTCATGCGAGAGGTGAGAGGATTTGTTCTGTAACAGAATGGAGTCGAGGACTCTCCGAGCTACTCCAATCATGCGCTCCCAAACACCTCCCATATGTGACGCGTGAGGTGGGTTGAACTCCCATGTGCAGCCTTGTTCACTCAGGTAGCGGTTCATGCTTGTCCCCTGTTGTTGTTCCTTTCCAAGTTTCAGCTCGTTACAGGCTCCAACGAAGTTGGTTCCACAGTCTGATCTTAGCTGTTTCGCTGGTCCACAGAGAGCAAAAAACCGTCTGAGTGCGTTGATGCAGCATGACGTGTCCATGGATTCTAGGACTTCGATGTGTATGGCTCTCGTGCTCATGCAAGTGAACAGCATTGCCCAGCGTTTGCTTTCAGCATGACCTCCTCTTGTACGTCGTGCGATGACTGTCCATGGGCCAAAGACATCTAAACCAACGTATGTGAATGGTGGAGATGTATTGAGTCGCTCAGGTGGCAGGTCCGACATCTTCTGTTCTTCCAACTTCCCACGGAGCTTCTTGCATATGACACACTTATGTAGGACAGAGTTTATGAGTCTCTTACCGCCAACAATCCATAGGCCTGACGCTCTGATGGTCCCTTCTGTAAAGTGGCGGCCTTGGTGTTTCACCTGCTCGTGGTAGTGGCGTACTAGCAGCGTGCTAACGTGGTGGTTACCTGGTAAGATAATTGGGTTCTTCTCGTCACGGTCTAGCTTGGCATGCTTAAGGCGACCCCCCACCCTGATGAGGCCCTCTTCCAAAACAGGATTCAGCTTTACGAGAGAACTGTTCTTGGGAACATCTTTCTTCTGGTCGAGGTTTGTAAACTCCCCCGAGTAGAACTCTCTTTGGACTGACTTGATGATAACATCTTTCGCTTGAGCTAGCTCTTCTGGAGTATAGGGTTCGTGCCATCCACTGCATTTGGTCGACTGGCTTGCTGAGTCCATCTTGTGGGAACGAGCGACATGGATGAGGAGAGTAACTCCTCTCAGGAGTGAGTTCCACGTCGAGAAACGTTCAAAGCGTTTAGGGGTTAGTGTTGTCATCTTCGTCTGGGTAGCGAAACTTGTCACCTGGGGACGGATTTCTACATCTAGCTCTGGATCAACTAGCTCGAAGGGGTCTGATTTCTCTGGAGGAGCTTGGTTCAGCTTGTAGAGAAATGGCGGTCCCGTGAACCATGACGTACTTGAGAGCTGGGAAGCTAGAATACCCCGTGAAGCGTGGTCTGCTGGATTGTGCTCTGTTGGCACGTAGTTCCACTGATCTGGTCTTGTTGACTGACGTATACGCTGGACTCTGTTGTGTACGTATACGTAGAAACGCTTGGATTCATTGTGAATGTAACCGAGTACGACTTTACTGTCACAGTAGAAGTTCACCGCGTCCATTTTGAGGTCTATTTCGTCTAGGATGAGCTCTGCCATCTCTACTGCTAGCACTGCAGCACATAGTTCCAGTCGAGGTATGGTAGGTTCGGACAGAGGGGCTAGCTTAGCTTTTCCGAGGACGAATCCCACTGCGGTCTGTCCGTTTTCGTCAAGTGTTCGGAGATAAGCTACTGCGCCAATGGCTCTGGTGGACGCATCTGAGAACACACACAGCTCGGTGCGCCGTACTTTGGTGAGAGATTTCATGGCGTACGTGCGAGGGGTATGAAGCTCCTTCAGCTCCTGAAGCGAATCTCTCCACGTCTCCCATTCTTTCAGGCTGTCTTTGGGGAGTGGTGTGTCCCAATGGCAAGCGTTGGTTGTGAGTTCACGAAGTAGGGCTCTGCCTTGTATGGTTACCGGAGCTACCAGGCCGAGAGGGTCGTAAAGGCTGTTTACAATTGACAGTACTCCACGGCGAGTAAATGGCTTGTCGTCGGTCGTCACCCTGAATGTGAACGTGTCCAGTGTGATTTCCCAGCATAGACCGAGGCTGCGTTGCACGACTCCGCTGTCGCCTCCGAGGCCCAAGTCTTTCATACCTTTGGCATGGTCCTCTGGCGGAAAGACTGCCATCACTGCGGCGTTGTTTGAAGCGATCTTGTGCAATCGTAGGTTTGATTCCGCAAGTGATGCTCGGGTCCTCTGCAATAGATCGATGGCCTCAGTGGGTGTGGGAAGAGACGTGAGTCCATCGTCGACATAGAAATGTCTTTCTACGAATTCTCGTGTGTCTGCACCGTGGTCGCTTTCTCCTTCTTGGGCAGCTCGTCTGAGACCGTATATGGCGACAGCAGGAGATGGGCTGTTACCAAAGACATGAACTGTCATCCTGTAGTCGATGATGTCTTTCGTCAAGTCGTTGTCTCTGTACCAGAGGAATCGCAAATGGTCTCTATGGTCTTCTCTTTTCTTTTATGTTGAAGTGACTAGTGCATGGAGTGAGAAGGGATGGACGTCCACTCTCCAGCAGGTGGGTTTTGAAGCTGTTTATGCTTGGCTTGTGTGCATCTCCAAGGCAAACGTCTCCGACAAGAACCCAGCCTAGGTCGAGTTGTTGGGCGAAGGGGGCGTTGTGTGGTCCATTGATCTGCTGTCTTACTTTATGTACTCTGAGGATGTCTCTCCCAAGCAATAGCAGAATTTCAGCATTCGGGTCAAGTTCTGGGATTTGGGCTGCTACAGACTTCAGATGAGAGTGATGAAGGGCTGCCTCGGGCGTTGGGATCTCAGCCCTGTTGTTTAGGATTTCGTTACACTCTATGAGCAAAGGGAGTTTCAGACTAACTCCTCCATTTGCTGCTTGGATCTGAAAACCGTCGGTCTTCCTTCCTCGCAGTTCTGTGACTCCCGCACAGGTTCTGAGAGAATATGGCGATTGGCTTCCTTGAATGTTGAAGAGATCAAAGAATTCTGACCTTGCCAGTGACCGGTTGCTCTGATCGTCGAGCATAGCGTACATCGTGACTGCATCTTTGGGGCGGTTGTGTGGACATACTTTCACCAGGCATATTTTAGAGCAGGATCGTGCTGTCAGACCTTTGCCACAAACCTCGGTGCATTGAGAGTTGACTGCAGGTGGGATGGTAGGCTTGATGACTTCCTCCCCGCCGTGCTGTGGTGTAGGGTAGGAAGTCTTCGACGACCAGGGGGCAGGCCCCGGGTGCATAGCAGTGTTATGGCGGTCACTCTCACATTCATTGCATTTGATTGTGATCTTGCAGTCTCTTGAGAGGTGGGATGAGGATGCACAGCATTTGAAACAGATTCCTTTCTCTCTTAGAAAGGCCTTTCGCTCGTCTAATGATTTGGCTCTGAAGCCTCTGCACTTCCTGAGGGGATGTGGTTTTTGATGTAGAGGGCAGCATTTATTCGGATCGTTTTCCATCTCTGCGGTAATATCTGCGCTGGTTACCATGGAAACATCAGTCTTATTAACGGTCACTGGAGTTCTTGTGTTTCGGAAGGGAGGTCGATCACTTCTACTTGGGCCAGTAGTGTTGCTGGTGAAGGAAAAACTAGGGTCGTTTCTGGCCTTCGCTTCATAGCAGATGAACTCCATGAAAATAGAGAATGGGGGAAAGGACATGTTGTGATCCTTCTTGTATTTAGACCCCCTTGAAATCCACCTTTCCTGAAGGCTGTGTGGCAACTTCTCCACAATGGGATTGACACCACGGGCAGTGTCCAAATAGGCAAGACCGGGAAAATAGCCGTCTTCTTTTGCAGATTGAACTTCCATCAGAAGGTCTCCGAGTTCCCTCAGCTTTATGTAATCTCTGCTGTAAATTCTGGGGAAGTTGTCCAGTTTCTTGAACAGCGCACTTTCGATGACTTCCGATGAAGCGTAACACTCTCTTAGCCTTTCCCAAACCTTTTTCAATGCTGCCGCTGGATCATTGATGTGTACAGCACGGAGTCGTTTGGCATGCTGTGATGACTCCTTTCCAAGCCACTTCATCGGGAGATCCAATTCTTCACTGGCTGTGAGGCCTAGGCCCTCGGTAGCGTTAGTGAACGACGACTTCCATGCTCGGAAGCTCTCAGGCTGGTCATCGTACTGTGCGAGCCCAGTGTTCACCAGCTCACGTCGTGCCAAGTACTTAGCAAAGTCATTCACAGCTGGAGTTTGAGTTTGCTCTCCTGAGGATACGTTTTGTGGTTTGACGTCTTGAACAGGTTCGTCATTCGATGACTTTGGGGTTTCGTTATTGTGTCTGTGCTGCGGAAGTGGTGATGGAGGTTTGGGGCTCCTTTCAGGGAATTTTGACGGATCGCCGTTGGGTAGAGTTGGATGATTAGCTAGAGTTTGACTTGGATGGGTAGATGTAGCGTACATCATGTCGTAAGCTGGTTCCAAGTTGGGCATGGATGGGTAACTGGCGTGGAACTCGGCTTGTTGCAACACATAATTGCTGGTGCGTTCGGCAACAACTTGTTGTTTTAGCGATGTGCTGTTTTTGCTACTAGGCACTCTTCTGTATTCTTCGGCTGTCTCCAAAGCTTCAGCTTCTGCCATAGCTGCCGCCGCCTCTCTATGAAGACTCATAGCTCCCAACTCTGCATCCAATTTCGCTTTTTCTAGTCTCATTCTTGCATCTCTTTCAGCACTCTCCACTTTTAACCTTGCTTCTCTTTCGGCGAATGATGCACGGATGCGTGCTGCCTCTGCCCTTGCGCGGGCCTTGGTCGCTTCACTTGTAGCTGATGAAGATGAATGTGCGGTCTTCAAACTGGTCTGGGACGCACGGTCATCATGTTCGGTGTCGTTCATGATGATGATTCACAGCAGAGCTGTGCCTTGATCCACTGCCGTAGTTCTGGTAACGTCAACTGTTGTATGTCTTTTCACTGTACTGTCCTCCTTGAGGTGTATCTAACCAAAATTAGACAGCCAGCCAAACTCCATTAAATAACGACATGAGAGTCAGGAAATAGCCTCCAAGCTCCAGTGTTTTATTCAAGCCACAGAGGAATGACGTCAGTGAACAAGGAGTGAAAAGACAATGCTTCTCGCAGGCGTTAACTGAGAAGGCAGTAGATTGAGAAGGATCTAATAGTCACAAAAATGTGAAAAATACAGACGTAAACTTTCGCCGGCACTTTGTGAAAGCGTGATTCTGAGAATGAGCTTGTCAATAGAGGGCGCAAATAAACTTAAATGATAGATGGATCCAGAACAGTCCCCCAAAGTAGCACCCCCACCCCCAACTAGCATGAGCAAATAAATTTGACACCCCAGGACCCAATGTAACACACAGATTCTAGAGTTGATAGAATAAAATAATGGTGGCACTTGGATGCTCATTATTATCCTGGTCACTGGGCCATCTAATTCAATCTTGTTATGCATCACGTTAATTCGGTTCACATACGCCCTAACGCGGTCAAAAATATGGCGAATTACAAAATCAAACATTCTCAACTGCCCTTCAGAAAAAACAAAATTATATATCAAAGTATACTTTTTGCATGCAATGCACTTGTTTACCTCCAAGTTGGTGCCTCCAGGTGCCTCTTGTGCCACTGCTCTTAAGGCCATGTCACACGACGAGGCAATTTACCGGCAACCAGTTCCAGGCAATCTCCAAGAAGAAAAAGGCATTCACATTTGAATGTTCACATATTTTTATTGGGGATCGTAAGACATTTTCTGAACAATTACTCCTGTGGTGCTAACTGTAGCATGCACTGCAGTTGGTTGCCTCCAAGTTGCCTGTAAAAATTGCCTCGAGTGACAAGGCCCTAAGACCAGCTGGGGTAAAAAGAAAAAGAAATAAACGCCCAAAATACAGATGCAAATATGACAAGCTATGCACTTCTTTTAATTTGACACTCATTTTCATTCATTTCTTCACCATTTTTACAAGGAAAAAACTGAACCACTAAAGCCAAACTTTAATGTTTGGTGAAAACCGCGTTTGCAGTTGAACTATTTTTGAAATTGTCAGCTCGGAGACTGATTGCAAATTAAATTTTGAAATTTTACCAACCATGAAAGTGGAGATCTTAAATCATGCAAATCTGTTACTTTGTAGAATCAGTATTTAACTTAAGGCAATTGTCTCTTCGTGAAAACTGCGCAAACAAGGTCTGTGTGTGGCGCATCATGTACATGTGTGCAAAGTAATGCGTAAAAGAAATTGGCTGTTCGCGAAAACTCAAACTTATCTAGATCTTACAATTATTGTCTCTTTGTGGAAACTCAAAAAAGCAGACAACTTCTTTTCGCTCTGTGCCGGCGCTATGTACTACAATGTAAAAAATGGGAAAATGAAAAAGATGCCAAATAGAATCCTTGTACTAATTAGTATAATTACAAAACTATGACGTTTCATTTCATTTCATGTGCTACCAACTTGTATGATTTCTTAAAGAATTTTGCTGTTCATGAAAATGTTGACGATTTGGAGAGGTCAATATTTCATGGGTAATTACCTTGTTCTCCTCCAGTGGATCAAAATGGGATTTAATGCACCGGATCTTGCAAGAAGAAGTGCACAAGATAGCGCCTTGTAAAGTGTGTCATGTCGGAGCGGTCTAATGCATGGGACTCGGGTTCTGGTGGTTAAGTCATCGGGGTGTGGGTTCAAATCCCAGTCATGACACTTCTCTGACACTGCTTCTCTTCACCCTGGGTTATAATGGGTACCTGTGATGTTAAGTTTGAAAAAGCATTTGAAGTGCATTTTAAATAACGTATCAACGCGCTTTACACTAGTGCCCTGGTCACTGGGCCAACAACATTCTCAGCTCCCTGGGGAGTATACAGCCCTGGGCTGCCATGGTGTTTCAAAGGCTTTTTCAAACACAATATCAACCTCTTACCTCAAAGGTACCCATTTATACCCATGGGTGAAGAGAAGCAGTTATAATAAAGCATCTTGCACAAGGACAAAAGTGTCATGACCTGGGGCCAATTTCAAAGTGCTGCTTACTGGTAAGCAAATTTTCATGCTAACTATAGCAGAAAAATTTGCTTAAGCGTAAGCGTATTCCACAGGTTAGCAAGAAAATAAGGCAGTCAGCTTAAGCGTTCATTCTGAATGTACATTGTTAAGTCATCCATTTTCATACAGTAAGCACCGGAAGGTTAGCATGCCTTTTTGTATGCTTATGGTTAGCAGCGCTATGAAGTGGAAAGTCACGCAGTCAGCACAAAATCGGCTGTTAAGCAGCTCCTTGAAATTAGGCCCTCGATTCGAACCCACACCCCGATGACTTAACCATCAGAGCTTGAGTCCGGTGCACTAGACTGCTCGGCCAAACCAGACAATCATCAATAAGACATCTAATTCTGATTTCTGAACATGGCTCATTGGGCAGTTTGTATCTCACCAGTGATGTCCGTTGTGGTGATCTCATAGAACTGAGCTACAGGCAGAGAGGTCATAGCCACATTGGATTGCTGGATGACCTGATTGTCAAGTGTGCATTCGTCTTGATTTAGATGCTCATCTGGATGATCAATAACCTGAGAGTCTTGAATGATCTGATACTGTTTGACGATCTGAGAGACCACCCTCGAGCCCTCGTCACCTGTTGAGTGTGAGATATCAGAGGCACCTTGCACTTGGGTGATCTCTCCCTGGGCTGTTTGAAGAATGTGTGAGACATGTATGCTGTTCAGGATACTGGCTTGGGCGTGGAGTGACTCCTGATCTAGCGTCGACGTCTGATGGGCGTCTTGCGCTTCCTGCAGGAGCTGTGCCTCTCCCAGATGTTGTGAGTTGACCTCTAGGTTGATCCCTCTGCTGGCGATGATTTCTTGAACCTGATCATCATTTAGGACATGAGCGCCATTCTCTTCTTCATTGGATGCTAGTCCCACGAGGGCTGAGAGATGCTCAGGGTTGTCGATAAGGTGCTTTTCTTTCAAATGTCTCGTCAGTCCATGCTTGTGCTTGTACGACTTGCCGCAGTGACCACACTGATACAACCTTGCAGCGGAGTGCTTACGGTAGTGCATTTGTAACTCATTCTTCCGCTTGCCTGCCCAATCGCATTGTTCACATTTGTAGCTCATCTGATCCCGAGACATGTGCACAAGTTTATGCGAGTAGATGGCCATTTTCGTTTTGCCGACGTAGTCACATTTGGCGCACGGGTACTCACAGTTCTGATGAGTCTCCATGTGAACTTTGAGGATCATTTGTGTTTTGGATGCCTTCCCACAGATCTCGCAAATGAACGGCCGATCGTCACTGTGGCTGTTCTCATGCTGTTTCAGATAGAACTTGTTTTTGGTCTTGAACTCGCAGTGAGAGCATTTGAAAAACTCTGTGCTTTCTTCGCCAGCATGCATCAAGTTTACATGGGTCTTCAGACTTGACTTCCAGCGAGTCTTAAAGCTGCACTGATCGCAGTGATGGAATATGTCCCGGTGTTTCTGTAAGTGCCTCTGGAGGGATGTCAATGTCTTGTACCTCTTCGGACATTGGTAACACTCGTGGCTGCGGATCTCACTGTGCGTGGACATGTGTTCCAACAGGAGCTTTCTATTCTTGCATGTTCTCCCGCAATGAGTGCACTGATAGGAATTCACCCTTCTGGGTTTTTCCTTCTGTACATGTAAGGAAGAACATCTTAAGCGTTGGTGCAACTGGACACCTTTCAGAGACACAAATGTCCTGCTGCACAGCTTGCAGGAGAAGCTCCTTTGCTGACGCTCTTCATGTACGTGGTTGTGTATTTTAAGCCCGATCAGGGACGATGAATGATAATCGCACTGCTTGCACTTCAATTTCTCTTTGCCCGTGTCGTTGTCACCCACTTCACCGTCTGTTCCATTGGTTTCTGGCCTAGCTTTGCAATTATTGGATTGTCTGTGTTTCTTTAAGCCACGGTGACTCACAAAACGACGAAAGCACAAGGGACACTTTGGCTTTTTTAATGCAATGTGATGAATACTCCTCAAATGGATCTGAAGGCTGGACTTCGTCGAGGTTTGGAAGTCACACTCTTCACACTGAAGGGCCAGTTCCGGTTCTAGATCTTCACAGTCTAAAGTTTCTTCTTCTTTTTGTTTTACCCCGTCAAGCTTGTCTACTGACGGTGAGTTCCTCGTAGACAAGTTACTCACAACGTAATCTTTGAATAATTTGGGTGTACGGTTTCCCCTGAGCCCTGACCTGGTTGGACTCTCCTTCGACAGGTCTAAGAGGTCTTTCAAGAAAGCAGACTCGGATATTTTATTTCCTGCATCTCTCTCCGACGGCGAGGTTAGGCTGTCACCTCTAGAGGATAACTGTCTTGTCTTTGAACGGCCAGTGTTCCTCTTTCTCTTTCCAACCCCCTGCTTCTTCTTCTTTCCATTTTCAAAAGGTATTATTTCATTCAATTCAGCAGAGTTGGTAGATTCTTCCCCAGCTTCAGCAGATTGTTCAGGGCTTTTGTTCAAATCAGTGTTTAAGATTCTATTAAAGGTTGTTGTTTCTGTCTCACCAAAATGGCCGTCTGATGATCTCACCACAGAAGAATCTTGAACGGCAGTGACGGACCTCTGAATGGACAAACAATATCAACAGTAAAGTTATTCAATATTTGATTCCATGCCAACTGGGCTTAGGGGCCGTTCACAATTATCAACATTTTCACAAGCGTACAAACCGTACGCTGGGAGGGAGGAGGTTAATGCCCGCTGTATGCTTTCGTTTTCTGAAAAAGTGTTGAACTATAAAAATGTAGCTTCATGGCCCTTTTTTGCCCCGCCAGATGAGACGCAGTGTTTTTTTGTCTTGTCTTGTACGCAGGAAATTACGGAACTTCTATCTGTTTAAAATGTGGAGGTTCTTTATATAGTTCTTATATCTGTGCTTGTAATAAACAGTGTTTCATGTAATTCACATACAAGTATCTCTATGTAGAATAGTGTGAAAAACCCCTCAATATTTTTCATGGTACGCTTTTAGGGGGGAGGAAGGGTTGTACGCTTGTGAAAATGTTGATAACTGTAAACAACCCCTTAACAAAAACATTGAATTTTCCTACACGACCGATCGTTTTATAACTGCTGAAAATAACAAATTGTTATCAATCGTTTGTTGTTTATTCTTTTGTTTATAAATGTTTGATCAAAACTGATTTCATAGAAATGCAACAATTCTGTCATATCCCATCCCACACAATAACAAAACAATTGCAGGTGTATTGATTTTATTTTAACAAGGCTAGGAAAATACAGGCGCAAAATAGACACGAAGACAGAAAACCGCAAGAAAAGAAATTTGTTTGCTGAAGATGACACAAAATGTCAAAGAGTTATTTCCATTATGGTCAATTCATTCCCAGGGGCGGATCCAAGATTTTTCAAACTGGGGGGCGTGAAAATTTATACCAAGCAGCAAAATGATAAATGAAGGTTGTTGCGCCTGCGTAACACAAAGCCCTAACGGCATGAGTTGGGAGTCATTGAATCGGCCATCCTGTGTAGTTATGCTATACAAGCAAGACTTATTCATGGACAAAACAAAGTGTTGGTGGATACAAACGATATGATAGAGACATGTTTAGTAATTAACCACAAAGATATCTTTGTAAATTAAGTTTTCATATACATGTACTTGAGGAATACTCTACCTCCATGGTATATAGGGTGTGAGAATCATGCTGTCACACAGAGGGAGCTTCATGTGGAATTACTCGGTGAAATAATTCTGGTTTGTAAATGAAACGATAGAGCTAGGATGAAACAAAGTATAGGTACGGATTGTTTGTAGTCAAAAAATAATAATACCAGGCCTGAAGGGTGTACGTTTATTTCTTCCCTTCCCCATTTCTGCCTCCCCTTCTCTCTCTCTCCCTCTTTTTTTTTCTCCCTCTTTTTTTTAATTATTTATATGAAAAAAGGGGGGCGTGTGCCCCCCACGCCCCCCCTGGATCCGCGCCTGATTCCTGGTCAATGCACTTTATTATTGGTGTGCACGTGTAAATTTTTGTTTTCCTTAAAGGCACTGGACACATTTGGTAATTGTCAAAGACCAGTATTCTCACTTGGTGTATACCAACATATGCATAAGATAACAAACCTGTGAAAATTTGGGCTCAATTGGTCATCGAAGTTGCAAGAAAATAATGCACGAAAAAACACCCTTGTGTGCTTTCAGATGCCTGAGAAAGGCTTCAGGCCTGAAGTCTTTCTCAGATTCAAAAATTTTAGTGAGAAATTACCTCTTTCTCAAAAACTACATTACTTCAGAGGGAGACGTTTCTCACAATGTTTTATACTATCAACAGCTCTCCGTTGCTCGTTACCGAAAAAGTTTTTATGCTAATATATATTTTAAGTAATTACCGAACGTGTCCAGTGCCTTTAAAGGTATCGTACACGTTTGGTAATGACTCGAAACAAATATTAGCATAAAAACTTACTTGGTAACAAGCAACGGAGAGCTGTTGATAGTATAAAACATTGTATGAAACAACTTCCTCTGAAGTAACGTAGTTTTTGAGAAAGAGGTAATTTCTCACTAAAGTAATAAAAACTTCTTGCAAGATGTTTTTATTCCTATCTAACAATGGTGTTTTTTCTTTCATCATTTTCTTGCAACTTCGATGAACAATTGAGTCCAAATTTTCACAGGCTTGTTATACATGTTGGGATACACCAAGTGAGAACACTGGTCTTTGACATTTTCCAGACGTGTTCAGTGCCTTTAAGTCATTTTCCCCAGCCTACCTGATTTAAAGATTTATCGGTTAGTTCTCTCTCCACCATCTGCTCCAAGTCTCCCTGGTTGAGTGGGTTTGTTTGGTTCCCTACATCCACCAGAGATACATTGTTTACGTCTTTAAGGATCTGCCACTCCGCCAGGTGGTTCCCCTTTTAAAAGGAAAGATAACAATTATAACTATTACAACTTTCTGGTAGTGAAACCAACGACCCCTGAAAAGTGCCTTGCACTGTGACCCATAGGCCTGAATATACCTGTAAAGAGAAGACGATGAAGACATGTCGGTTTTAGATGTGGCAGGAAAACCCCATCTGGGAAAGAATCCATGGAATCACAAGGCAGGGACTAAAAAAACAATCCACATGCATGACTCCAGTTTGGACGGAATTTGAACTGGGGTCCACAGATGTGAAAATTTGCTACGGTTTGGGCTAAAAGCTAGCCATCCTGTAAATGATGTAAGACTCTTCCACGATGCCCATTGTGGTTTCCTTATTTGTCAAGAAGTCTCACCATTACAAAGAGTTTATAAATGCAGACTGCGGACGGGGTAGTTTTCATAAAAGATGTCTAGGTGTTTGATTAATCAAACACAATTGTAAGTTCAAATTCTGGTTGCATGTCTTAATTTGAATACAGTTAGTTGTAAATTGATGTCAGCGAATGTGAGTGGCATGAGTGGCTAGTAGTGTGTAAAGCGCTCGCCTTTCACCACTATGGCCCTGGTCTGACTCCCGGCTAGGGTCTTTTGTGAGCAGAGTTGTGCATTGGTTGGCTCCTCTGCCACAAGGGTTTTCATCAGGTCCCTCTGGTTTTCCTCCCTCCAGAAAAATCAATCACTTTCAATCTCTGGTTGTTCTGCGTGGTCATATGGGTCGATGTGGCTGGCTGCTAAAAATGTGCTTTTACATGCCTGTGGTTCGAACACGTTGTAGCCGCATCCATCACAATTCAGCTTCTCAGCTGCTGGTAATGATGATTAGCCTCTCAAATTGTATGAATTCTTATCTGTGCACCATTTGCTGCACCTTGCAAATGTTGTGTCATACATGGAATGCCTGGCCTAGCAGATTGGTTATGCGTGGCCCTCAAGAATAACGTGGCTCCTACACACCTGGGCTAACTCCACATAGCTAAAGCACAAAAAGCATACACCACAAACAATGGTTACCAGACTAAGGTTACCAGCCAAAATACGATGTCCCGTGTGCAGTCTCTGGTATCCTGCCAATCTTTGCTGAGCAGCAAATTGATAAGCAATATTTTCTGTTGAAGCAGCTCTACATGTATGCAGGGCCCAATTATGTAAAGTTGTTTACCGGTAAGCAAATTGTTGTGCTTACTATAGCAGAAAATCATAAGCATGTTTCATAAACAATAGACATGATAGAGAAGATTTGCCTGTGAGCATTCACAATGGATTTGCATTGTGCGTCACTCATCTGCTTACAACAGAAGCCACTGTCAAGCTAGTGCGTCTTTTGCTTTGCATACAGTTAGCAGCATTTATGGTGATGGCTGCTCCCTATAAAGCAGAAAATTGCTCACAGGCTTTATAAAATTGGGCCCCGGAGAAGGGTACTAGAAGATTTGGGATTCCTATCACCAGCCTCGCTACCATGGGCAGCAATGCGTTTGAATACCGTTTTAACTAACCCCTGGAAGGGATGTGCTGAAAAACAACGCTGAGTGGCTCTTGTGAGCATGATTGTTGAATTTGTTAGCGCTTGCATGACGCGTGTGCCAAAATGCATACAGTTAGACATGCCACAAATTCAAGGAGGAATGAGAGGGTACCAGTTGCTCTTTGACTTGATGCCTCTTTTGCAGGCTAACATACTTGAGCTCGAACATAGAGCGGATCGACCACAGACCTAATTAAAATGTGCAATATACTAGAACATTTAAGTTTACCACTACCATAGGGGTTTTGAGCGAGCAGGCCTGCTGGAAAAAATAGCCCGTTAAAATCGATCACCCCTGGGAAAGAGGTTGGATTACTACATACCTTAAGATGATCGGTGACCGTCAACTTCTGTGTGGAGTTAAAGCTACTGCAGAATCTACACTGGTAGACCTGGATGAGAAACACTGATAGGCATTGCTGAGCAAGACTCCACTCTGAATCCTCCATGAGGATATCTTGACGGCTGGAGGCAGCGTCTTCTTCATATTGGTCATCCTTCAAGACAAGGTTATATAAACATGATAAACAACTTGCGTAAACAACAGGGCTTGATGCAGGACTCGAAATCAACACTGGACCACAGGCCCGAGGCCAGTGATTTTAGCGTCGGGCCAGTAAACTTACGACCGTACAAGTCCGGCGGTCTTGTGTTTTTGAATAATAACACCTCACTACATTTTTAATTTAAACTGATAAATACAAATATCCTTCAATTCTGTTGAGTATTGCTCATAAGAAAAAATGAGATAAATCTTCTCTTGTAGCTTGTTCCAGAAACAGCTCAAATGTGAAACTGTGTAAATAGTGTTCTTCTCATTTTTATTTCGGTCTTGTAACAAATTCTCTGGTCCAGTAAAAGTTTTGAGTTACAAGCCCTGCAGTGTTGTGGATTTTTACCCCAAACTTGAGCCCTGCTTAATGTAACCATTGCATCGAAGGGCCCAGCTCTATACAGCTGCTCAAGAACCGATTTTGTGCTCACCATCTGCGGTTTTCATTTCATAGCTCTGCTGACCGTAAGTGCTGGAAAAGGCAAGCTAAGCTTCCAGCAGTTACTGTAAGCAAATAAATAACGTACATAACAATTCAAATCCATGGTGAACGCGCAAGCTGGTGACGTAATTTCCTTGTTGCAAATTTGTTCTTCCATATTTAACAGAAATATTTGCTTACTGTTGAGCAGCTCTTTGAAATTGTCCTCTGGGCCCAATTTCATAGAGCTGCTAAGCACAAGCACAAAAAGGAGCTTAGCACAACAAAATTATGCTTACCAGAATAAGATAACAGCCAAAATACCATTCCACATGTACCATCCTGCGACTGGTATCCTGCTTTTTGCTTAGCAGAAAACTGTTAAGCAATATTTAGAGTACAAACAATTCAGCAATGGGTGAGAGATTCCACAACCAATTAAGTCTTGAAGTCTTCTGCTCATCAAAACCACATACTTTTGAAGACTTACTACATGTAATTTCAACTTTTTGTTTTGTGGTGGTTTTGCACCAACTCCGACATTTTCACCTAGAGAAAAGGTCTGATGAGAGCATTCAGATGGAAAGGCGGACTTCCCAGAACCACCACAAAAAGAATGACTACTTTTTGTTTATTTTGACCTAGATTTTAAATGCAAGGTGATGTACCTGGTCACTATGAATAAGTTTGGATTCCATCTCCTTCTTGTCAGTCAGTTTGCTTTTCCTCTTGCCTCAGGTATTGGAGCCGACTTCCCCGTGTCAGTGCAATGATTTAGGAGGTAAGTGCCAACTCATCCCCAATGTCCCTGCAAAAAAATTAAAATAATTAATTTCTAATGTTAAAATGGTTTTGACATTTTCACAGTATATTTTAATTAATAAAGCACAAACCTAAAAGACCACGAACAAAGCAATTGTAGAACAATGAATCATCAAAGATCTTGATACACAAGATTTTTTTCAGCGAAGGTGCAATATTCTGAAATGCTGTTTCGCCGGCAGATGGTGTAGCGCCCTCTTTTACGCATACACGTATAATATATAATGTAATAAATTTCAAAGATATTTCTACCACTGATGGCGTAGCTCAGTGGAATGCCTCCCGCTTTGATAAATCAACCGATATGCTAATATTTAATATTCTGGGTTGTTCTAAATAAATTCCCAACAACCCACGACCACCTTGACCATGTTGACTTATTTAAACGCTCCAGACTACCAGTACCCATTTGGCTAGCACACCTTGTTGAGCTGTAATGGCTCTCTTGTTGAGACCGATGTTAAAAGAGAGCCGTGCATTACTACACTACAGCTCAACAAGGTGGGCTACCATTTCGCATCATCTGAGCATCTGAGGTAGTCCAGCGTATTTTGGTACCATTTATTTATAATGATTATGGGGTAGCCCCACTTCTGTCTGTCTGTGGCCAAGATCAATTCAAGGTCAGATTTGGATCTTGGCCACATACATGTACTACAGCACAGAAGGGGGGGGGGGGCTAGATTTTATGGGGCTACCTACATTTTGCAATGCCATGCATGTCTCATGCATGGACTGGAGTTAGATCCAGTAACTGGGCACTGTACTCCTTTTCATTTCATGCTTTAGTTTTAGTTTAAGCCTACATACATGATCACCACGTCCTTGTCATAACAACGGTTACAGCTCGATAGTCCGAAGGTTTGATGGTCCGAAGGTTCGTTAGTCCGAAGGTTCGTTTGTCCGAAGGTTCGTTTGTCCGAAGGTTCGTTAGTCCGAAAATAGTCCGAAGGTTTGATATTCATGATAGTCCGAAGGTTCGATAGTCCGAAATGACAATCAGGTTCGATAGTCTGAATTGACAATAAGGACCTTATCGTCGATTCGGACTACCGAACCTTCGGACCAGTGAACCTTCGGATCAATGAACCTTCGGACTAATGTCATGAACCTTCGGACTATCGCATCAAATGTTCGGATTAACAAACCCTATTTCATTTTCGGACTAATGAACCCCTTGTATGGTAGTGTTATGGGATTGTGCGTTCGGACTATCGAACCTTCGGATTGAACCTTCGGACTAACGCACCTTCGGACTATCGGGCGGACACCATAACAACACTACACAGTATACAATCATGCACTAACAATAACATTTGTTGTAGGCCTAATCTAAAATTAAAATTAAAGTTACCCCAGTGAGTTTAATTTTTTTTTAACAATAAACCCAATGCAACATGAATGCCAATCCCATGTATTTAAACAACCTATCCTCAAAAATCACTTAAAATTGTCGTTTCACTGACTAGAGCAAGAATTAATCGCATTTTATTATTAAAAAAGAATGACAGAAAATCGGTACCTCCTCCTCGATCTCAAACACCGCTAAAGGTTTCATTGCTAATCAGTATCCGATGTAATAATCACGGCTGCTAGAATGAATTGAACTTTTTCCAGTCCTCCATTCATTCATAGTTCTATAGGCTTCATTGGCCGTCACTTTTTGCCTAGTCTTGGTTCCAACATGGAGGAAGGAAACAGCACCCTCTACGTATAATAATAATACTAATAATAATTTCGACGTCTAATTATCGTAGCGAAATATGAGGCCATTAACAATTTGTTTTGTTATTTTCAACAAAATGTTCACTAGCACAGACAGGCCGAGATTCACTGGAGGGACTGGGTAAAATTTAGTAATTACTCAGGACGCGTCCAATTATTTACTTCGGATACTTATTAGTGTCTTGCTGCTGTGCGGAGGGCGGACGGAGCGGTGTACAGGATATTGTTAATACACATCGCGCGTTATTTAAATACGCAAAAGTTGTGTGGTTAAGAGGCGGTCGACAGACTAGTAAGGCGCACCATTTGCATTTTTTTGAGCTGTCGTTTCTTCTTCAACGTCTAGGTTTCAGACCGTCACCTATTGCGTGTAAACGTGAGGAACCGAGCTGAAGCTAGCACAGTATTGGGCCGGAAATAGGCTTCGCAGTTGGCAGCCGCGTATTCGCAGTTGGCAGCCGCGTATTCAAAACATAGAACACATACAGTACAGGGAGGTGACAAAATGTCTCATTTTGCTCGATTCAGAAAGTCAATCCGTTGCATTTATCGAACGAATTCTGAAATATAAGCCATAACATACCAATTTTTACTTGATAATATAACAATTTAGTAACTATGAATGATTGTAAAGCAAAAAGAAAAGAAGAATTAATTACAAAAATGTAAAAAAAAAAGAGCCGCAAAAAACCGAGGCAAAGTTCGAGTCATTTTGTTTGCATGTCATAAAATACACTGTTAAAATACAAAACCATAATTTGAAAAGAATTTGTACCCTTCGTTATGAAAATAAATTGCTTTTTTTCTCTTTAAAATTACAATACTCAGTTGTCATGAACTTCTCTTTAAAATTACAATACTCAGTTGTCATGAACTTCTCTTCAGAATTACAATACTCAGTTGTCATGAACTTCTCTTCAGAATTACAATACTCAGTTGTCATGAACTTCTCTTCAGAATTACAATACTCAGTTGTCATGAACTTCTCTTCAGAATTACAATACTCAGTTGTCATGAACTTCTCTTCAGAATTACAATACTCAGTTGTCATGAACTTCTATTCGGAATTACAATACTCAGTTGTCATGAACTTCTCTTCAGAATTACAATACTCAGTTGTCATAAACTTCTATTCGGAATTACAATACTCAGTTGTCATGAACTTCTCTTCAGAATTACAATACTCAGTTGTCGTGAACTTCTATTCGGAATTACAATACTCTGTTGTCATGGACTCCTCTTCAAAATTACAATACCCAGTTGTCATTAACTTCTCTTCAGAATTCAAAAACACACAAATTTCTCAGGCTATATACTGGCCCTATAGACTGGCCCTATGTCTCGCGCGTATCGGAACGAGAAATCACGTCAAACGAAGAACATGTTTTTTTCTGAAATCAAATCTTTGTTTTAAATTATATCTAATGACAAAATCTGAATAGCCAAAAAAAATCAGTACACATTTTTTACAATTAGTTTTAGCTTTTAAAATAAATACACAATTACTGTGTTAATTATTATTAAAACAAAATTAAAACTCTGGGACATACAAGGATGCTTATTTCATCTTCTATCTATATTATTTAAATCGGGGTCAACTTCTACCCCGCGGCGCTGAGCGAACCGCCAGTCTTCAGCGGCGTGGTGATATGGGGTAGACTTTTATCCGCCATCTTGGGTCGCCATCTTGGGTTGCCATCTTTCTTGACTGGTGTCCCGCCGGCGTGCCTTCCGGAGATGCGTTCTCGAGCCGGGTGCCATTTTTTGACACCTGGGCCCAATTGCATAAAACATGTAAGCAGCCGTTTTGTGCTTACGGAGCGTCCCTTAGCAGAATTTCTATTTCATAAAGCTGTTTACCGTAAGCAAGGGTAAATGCTGGCTAACCCATGTTTAGCACGCGAGTGACATAACGATGCAAATCCATGGTGAACGTGCATGCGCGCCAAGAAATTTTCTGCTAACTTGAGAAATCATGGTGAAATACGCTTATGCTTACGCACATTTTTCTGCTACAGTAAGCAGAAAAATTTGCTTACCGGTAAACAGCTTTATGAAATTGGGCCCTGGGCCCAATTTCATGGCTCTGCTTACCACGGAATTCTGCGCTTACGCCCAGCTGCGTCCCATAGAAATACACACGTTACAATACGCGTAAGCGCAGAATTATTTGGTAAGCAGTGCCATGAAATCGGGCCCCGATTACGTGTATACGCGTCACTGTTACGTCACAATAACATACAGATGTAATACTTCTATATAGACCTATTGCATATGACGTCACACTCTCAAAAAGGAGGCAGATCATTGGACGATAGCTGTTCTCTGTGCGTAAAAACGTGCGCGTGACCTCAGCGTATCTGTAGCGTTTCGCGTTATGCAAGGGGGATCCATTGATTTCTATAGACCCGGAGCGCGCCTCCGAACAATGCGCGTCATTTTGGGTGTCAAAACTCACTTTTGTGCATGTTTGTATACGATTTTGACACCCAAAATGACACCCAGGACAGGTGCACGTGAGTACGCTGCGCGTTATGCAATGGGTCTATACATTAGGGTGCGTTCGATTAGGTTCCCCGGGTCGCGAGATTTTTTTCCCTGCGAACTTGTTGTCCCCCCATACGGCGAACTGTGGCCCTTTTCGAAACGACCGGATTCGGCTTCGGATTCGGCTCAGGCTAGCAAGGCCCCTCAGTTGTTTTGACTATACGCGTGCTATGTGTTCAGGGATTCAGACGAGAGAACGGAGCCTGAAGCCGAATCCACGCCGAAGCCGGTCGTTTCGAAAAGGGCCTGTGAACAAACTTCTTTTGATAGCGCCCTCTTTTGAATCCTCCTCCTCCAACCCATGTTAATTTCCCGTATGGAGACAAAAAGTTCGTTGGAAATAAAATCTTTCCCCCGGGTCGACCCCAGTGCGTTCGTTTAGCTGTGACGTCATTGCTGTGGCTCACCCGGTTGAGACCCAAGTGCCCTGCTTGTGGAGCAGGTTACTTGGGGCTGACCCTGGTTCATGATCATGGCGAAAAACTTTCTCAATGGCCACCATTTTGTTAGCAATTCAGCGGGACATTTTTAGGAAGTTTGACACACATTTTCGCCATTAAAACAGCGTTTTTGTGAGCAATAAGTATTTTTTTATTCGAAGCAGGGTACATTATTTTGTATCACTGTGGGGTTGTAAAATTGTTTAACGTTGCAGTTTTACCTTGAAAATAATTATTTTACGATGTTTTCGTGAATCCACCAAAAGTATTAGACGTAATGCACAAAATGGAAGTAGTTCCGGTCGGCTGTCCAAAGATGCATCGGTGTGAACGCTGGTGGGGGGGGGGGGGGGTGAGTTGGCGTTCGATTAGCTCATGTCAGGGGCTCACCCGGATGAGCACACCGGGGTCGACCCGGGAAGCTAATCGAACGCACCCAAGCTTGGGTCAACTTCCTCCCCGCGGCGGTGCTGCGCGATCCAGAAATAAATACATCCAAGAAAGAAACTTCAACATAAATAATCAGAAACACAGATATCATAAACAATATATTGTAGGCCGCCTATATAAATAAAAAAATAACGAAGAAAAGACATCAACAAACAAGAAACAATCAAAAGAAACAAGTATAAGAAAACACAGAATTGCAGAAATAAAAACATACAGAAAGACCGAAATATCAAGAAGGAATTAATTAAAAGTACACACGGATACAGAGAAACAATGGGGGTAAACTCGGATATACAGAAAGTATTGAGATAAAGACACAATATCAAGAAATAAAGGGAAAGAGAAACCCACGTTTTGTTGAAGAGATAACGAAAAGAGGAAATCAAGTAATAAAGCAAAACAACAAAAAAGGAGCACATAAGCATAATTTTCGTACAAAGAAACCAATGGATTACTTTTGGCCTATTAGTCACTTAACACAAGTCTTGAAAAATCTAAATATCTAAATACTATTCCAAGCATGCATCATTGCCAAGTACATCCCTCTCCGATATTAAAAATCAACTCCGGCCGTGCACTAACACCCCCAAATTATGCTTCGTGTAGTTTGGGGAAAGGGACGAGAAGGGTGCGGCCAGGAGACGTTTCGACCCCATTCAACACCTTTTGCATGCTCAACATTTATCATAAGACAAAACAACATTGCGTACCCATTTCAACTGCCGTTACCAAGCCAATTCTATGAAATGATGACCTCTGAGTGCCCCCTCCATTTACCCCCTTATAACCCTACATTTGCAACATTTTTACACAAAAAGCGGGTGCCGCGCGAAGCGCGGCGTCCCGCTAGTAACTTATTAAAAGCCCCTTACGCGGATTCGCGAAGGTCACGCGGGCGTAAAATTGACGCGTGATGCAGTTATAGAGGACTCTGACTCCTCAACAACCGATTGCAATGAAAAGGCTTCGCGTTGCAATAGACCGTGCAAGTCTCGCGCGTATTCGAACGTTTTTGGGACCACTTTGGTCCTACGTACGATGCTTTAACGCGTGAAGGAAACAAACTCACGCGCTTTAAAACGGGTCCCAATGTTCGAATACGCACGAGACTTGCACAGTCTATACACCAATGTTGGGCGCCGCCATGGGCGCCGCGCGCCACTGCTGCGGTGTACTTGTACCTAATTTTGTGCACATAGACACGAGAAAATCGTTTCCCTTTTCACTTTTTATTGAAATTTAATGTCTTCCTCGACAATCTATGAAATTTGTCTGACATGGCTGCATGATATGACGATTTACTACATTCTTGATAATTTTTTAAAGTTAAGCACAGAGTAAAATACTGAAATTCTGACAAAATACTCTGCCGATGTCGACTATTACGCAGTTTCCGCGTCTTTTTCCCCTAACTCACCTAAGACAAGCACCGTTTTCAAGATGATTCGGTTTCTATTTAGTTGCAAATAGTATCTGTGGTCAGTGATCTACATTAGTATATCATGATGTGCTGGTAAGGAAATCGTGTAAGTCGTTGAGGAAAACATTCAATTTCCATAAAGAGTGAAAAGGAACATGATTTCCTCATGTCTTTGTGCACAAAACTAGGCACATGTACACCGCAGCAGTGGCGCGCGGTGCTCAACACTAATTGCGCGCCCGGTGCGCGGCGGATTCGCCGGTTCGTGAAAACGCTGACTATTATAGGCCTATTAGTATTTTTGTTTGGCAAAAAGCTGCGCAGATCTTGGAGGTATTCAAGGTCATTTTCCAGGAAGTTTGTTCTAGCAGGCCTATCACCTTTATAAACAATAAGCGTCCATTTTAATGTCTTCATAAAAACTGTAATGTATGGAGCGAAGCCAATACAGAAGGAATACCAGTAAAACATTTTTTCCCCACACGGGTTGGCTATTAAATGTTATAGGATACAAACAATCGTTGCAATTCAGGGTCAACGATGAGTGATCTTTTTATCAACTGGAGTAGGATGTAAATTCTGAGATTTTCTGCAGTACTCATTGGTAAAAGTTGTTTATGTGGGAAACACATTTGTTCGGCGAAGATACAACAAAATACACCACAACTTTCTGAGTCTGTTTGTTGCATACACGAAGCTTGTTTTATTTCCGCCTTTTGTTTGCTTTCCAAAGCGTCTGGCATTACATTACTCCAGTATCTATTTTTAATGCCTAGCATATCAGTCTTCATGATTCTGATCTAAAAAATTAATTTGTTATCATAACGAAGGGGACAAATTCTTTTCAAAATGGTAGTAAGTCACCCACCTATGCAATGTGCGCATTCTTTATTGAAAATGGCATCTATTACTGTGATTAATTAACCACTAATTAGTAGACCGAATTTTAACGCTTCGCTATTTGTAATGCCTAGCATATCAGTCTTCAAGATTCTGGTCTAAAAAATTAATTTGTTATCATAACGAAGGGGACAAATTCTTTTCAAAATGGTAGTAAGTCACCCACCTATGCAATGTGCGCATTCTTTATTGAAAATGGCATCTTTTATTGTGGTAATAATTGACCACTAATTAGTGGACCGAATTTTAACGCTTCGCTATTTTTAATGCCTAATATATCAGTCTTCAAGGTTTTGGTCTAAAAAATTAATTTGTTATCAAAACGAAGGGGACAAATTCTTTTCAAAATGGTAGTAAGTCACCCACCTATGCAATGTGCGCATTCTTTATTGAAAATGGCATCTATTACTGTGGTAATAATTAACCACTAATTAGTGGACCGAATTTTAACGCTTCGCTATTTGTAATGCCTAGCATATCAGTCTTCAAGATTCTGGTCTAAAAAATTAATTTGTTATCAAAACGAAGGGGACAAATTCTTTTCAAAATGGTAGTAAGTCACCCACCTATGCAATGTGCGCATTCTTTAATGAAAATGGCATCTATTACTGTGGTTAATTAACCACTAATTAGTGGACCGAATTTTAACGCTTCGCTATTTTTAATGCCTAGCATATCAGTCTTTAAGATTCTGGTCTAAAAAATTAATTTGTTATCATAACGAAGGGGACAAATTCTTTTCAAATGGTAGTATTATAAAGTAACCCACAATGTGCGCATTCTTTATTGAAAATGGCATCTATTACTGTGGTTAATTAACCACTAATTAGTGGACCGAATTTTAACGCTTTGCTATTTTTAATGCCTAGTTCATCAGTCTTTAAGATTCTGGACTAAAAAAGCAATTTGTTATCATAACGAAGGGGACAAATTCTTTTCAAAATGGTAGTAAGTCACCCACCTATGCAATGTGCGCATTCTTTATTGAAAATGGCATCTTTTATTGTGGTAATAATTAACCACTAATTAGTGGACCGAATTTTTACGCTTCGCTATTTTATATGCCTAGTGTATCAGTCTTTAAGATTATGGACTAAAACATTAATTTTTTATCATAACGAAGGGGACAAATTCTTTTCAAAATGGTAGTAAGTCACCCACCTATGCAATGTGCGCATTCTTTATTGAAAATGGCATCTATTATTGTGGTAATAATTAACCACTAATTAGTGGACCGAATTTTAACGCTTCGCTATTTTTAATGCCTAGTATATCAGTCTTCAAGATTCTGGTCTAAAAAAGCAATTTATTTTCATAACGAAGGGTACAAATTCTTTTCAAATTATGGTTTTGTATTTAAACAGTGTATTTTATGACATGCAAACAAAATGACTCGAACTTTGCCTCGGTTTTTTGCGGCTCTTTTTTTTTACATTTTTTGTAATTAATTCTCCTTTTCTTTTTGCTTTACAATCATTTATAGATACTAAATTGTTATATTATCAAGTAAAAATTGGTATGTTATGGCTTATATTTCAGAATTCGTTCGATAAATGCAACGGATTGACTTTCTGAATCGAGCAAAATGAGACATTTTGTCACCTCCCTGTACTGTATGTGTTCTATTTTTTGAATACGCGGCTGCCAACTGCGAATACGCGGCTGCCAACTGCGAAGCCTATTTCCGGCCCAATACTGTGCTAGCTTCAGCTCGGTCGTGAGGATTAAAAGTGAAAAGGTAGGGCCTAAATCATGTGTCTTTTATTTATAAATGTTAATATTCTTTAAATTTGTTAAATTAGATCCTTTATGAGTGGTGGGTATCTTTTGTGTTGGAGTAGATTGGAGCAATAATCTAGTTTATTGCTCCATGGGTAAATTTATTGAAAGTTGAAACCTCAGAACTCGGCTGGCTGCACACTGACTGTGCAGTAGTGACACAGTGACAGTGCAGGGCACCGGTCTGTGTGTGTGTGTGTGTGTAGGCATTGGCATCTTACTGTGGACTCCTACCAGTTTGCACACCAACATTCTGTGGACAGTTGACTTTCTGTGGACATACACCAGGTCCACAGAAGGAATAAGCTTTATTTTAATGAAAATCATGGGACAAGTCTATTTTAAAAATTTTATCAAGTCCACAGAAAACACAATTGTCACCCATAAATGCTCAACTTACTGTGGACTTCTATAAATTACATCAATGCTGCCCTCTGTTGCCCTCTGCTCTCCAGTTGAACTTTTAACCAATCACAGTTTGGGCATTTTATCATGTGATCTGCCTTCCATGTGTTTTGTCAGCCATTTTGATTGCATACAAGTCACAAGAGGACTCATCGCCTGGATTTGTTTTGTTTTTACAGTAAGTGTAACTTGATGCTTTTCTTTAGTTTAAAAGAATATAAGGAAAGAACATTTAGGGGCTCAAAAGTTATGTTAGTGTTCATTTTGTTTGATTTTTGTGCGTTCTAATTTGTATTTAGGCCCCATAACAAATTATATTTACAATCAATCATGCAGTGTGAAGTGATGGTACAGCAGGCATCATGGGCATATCATGCCTACAGTACATGTACAGGCCATAGTCCTAACCCTAGCACTAAGTCCAATTTTGCCGGTTTTCTGGCTTCCAGTTATTCCAAGTCATGCAGGTTCTGGATAGCTGTAACGTTAGCATGTAGTGCAAATAGAACAATTTATCAACTCCATTTCGATTCAGATTTAGAATTCGATAGGCCTAAAGCAGTGGATATTTTGCCGGCAACGGCATTTACTTACTTTTTTTGTCAATGTTAGTTTGCCGGCAGCTGTGTCTGATATAGGTCAATTTTGCTGGCTTTTTGTTCAGTAAAACGTTAGTTTGCCACAGGTCACCTAGTCTGCTCAGTACACGCTAGCGAGCGTTCAGGCCATGTTTCCACTGACCATGCTGACTGTCAGTTTAGATGAAACCACGGTGTATTTTCAACATGTTCAAGCATGGCTTTGTAGGCCTAGTAGTAATTGGTTTACTTTGCCGAGGTTGAACAACTAATATAAATTGTATAATTTGTTTTTTTCATTCAGTTCAGTCAAGTTTTTGCAGTAAGAAGGCCCAATTTGCATGTACTGTGAAAACTTAGCATTTTGGACATGGGTCGGGGTTGGGCTGTTTTGGCGACAATGATGAGACTGATGTTAAAACAGAGCCATATATTTAAACTAGTTATAATACATGTTCAGCTTAATAACTTGTTGGGCTTGTACTATTTGAATAGTAGAGTTTGTTATTAGTTATTTCCATCTAGTAGAATCTAGACTTCATAGGCCTATCAACAATTGTCCTTTGTAATTTCTAGGCCTATAAAAATTGTAAAGTATAGTTTGTAGTATAATCCTTGGATGTACCGAGTGATCCGTAACCGATTGAACTCAGTCATGCTCAGTCAGGCCTATTTAAAAACAAACACAAAAACAAAACCAAACACAACAAAATACCGAGAAAAAGGGAAATTTCCAAAGCGAGCTTAAAATATTATTTCAAACTTTACTCTCATTTTGTGGCCACAGGTCAAAGAATAAAATGCAAAGTGACAAACCACGAGTACCTAGAACCACTACAAATCAGGTTGTCATTGGGACTGTCACAGAAGACAGTCTGCAAGGTTTCATTAGGATCATACGTCGCCCAGAACAAGAAAGACAGCAATACGTAATTCAGTCAATACATGTGATTTTGATCTTATTACTTTTGCTTGTAATCACTTTGCTGATTATTTTAGTGTTTAGGCCTGCAATAGTAATTAAAGGTAAGTGCTGTCGCAATTACACTTACAGGGATACTTTACTATCAGATTACTTATTGAAAAATAAAATAATTGGGAACAAAATAACAACAATGCAGAGATAAATACGGAACAACATTTTATCTGGGCTTGGTTATAAAGTCTTGTAAAAAAAGCTGCATTCCTCTATAAGTTATCACACAAGCGCGAGTGGAATACGGAAAAGTATAGCGCGTCCCATATCCAACGAGGCCTTCGGCCTCGTTGGATATGGGACGCAGACGCGCTATATTTTCCGTATTTCCACGAGCTCGCGTGTGATAACGTATTTATCTTCAAGCAAACTTGGCACGTGACATAGAACACACAAGACGCATGGTAGTGATATTAGCCGTGACCACTCCATTCTCGAATCTGATTGGTGGATTAGCGTGTACTTGAAGATAATATGTCTTATCCAACCAGTAGGCTATTTCTAATAACAAGAGATTTCAGTATAATTAACTAAACCTTTGTAAAAGTACCATCACATTCCCATCCTGTTACAAAAAGACAAAACAAATAAAAACAAAATTAATAAAATGCATTAAATAAGATAAAAAGAAAAGTTCAAAATTTTGGGTCAAGTTATGACTTCAAGAAATGCATTTATCTATTTTTTTGCAGAACAACATGGCCAAGCGTAGCTTGCGTCTAGCCCATCAAGCTCAACCAACGGATGCCAAGTCATACATTGGAAAACCAGATAGGGAGGGATTTGAAGTAAGACACATAAACAAATACATTGGTGAGTAATCACAAAATAAATCTGCTGATCTGGAATGTTAAAATAGTTGTTATTAAAAGTTTAAGTAATTTTAAATAATGATGCCAAGTTTTTCAACATGTTAACATTAAACACCAAGCTTATGTTTGTACTGGAATTTTTTTTATGTAAGTGTACCAACTCATACCTTTTCCTTTTGTTTTCACAGCCATGTTAATTTTTAATTCATAAATACCTCAGACAGTTTCTCTACTCCTATTGGTGGAGACCGCATCATGTGGGTGTGTATAAAACTTTTGATAATGCACACTGGAGCTGTTTATAACAAGCTTCGCGTGTCGGGCACGCAAGATTATCACGCGCTCTCCACCAATAGGAACGCAATTCATAGCTATCAGCGCGTAATCTAAGCGCTGCGTACACACAACCCACGCGCATCGAACAGATTCTTCAAAAGTTTTGAAAAAAATATTTCAAGCGTCGAACTTTCAATTGTTAAAGTGTCTATAACTGTATTTTTTAATGTTTTTTGACAAAAGGGAATTTATGAATGGGAATAAAAGAGTAGTGACTCGTTTTTCAATGTCCGTTTAAAACCTTGCAGGGTCATTGCCGTGCGATAAAGACCCTCGCCTTCGGCTTAGGCCTTTATCACACGACCGCCAACCCTGCCGGCTTTACTCGTACATTGAAGAACTCACCGCTACCCTTTTATTCCCTTAATCTCACTCCACAGTTTTGGTATACACCTCTTTATTCTTCAAAACATAGACTACTCACGCCAATGCATTTTGCTAGTTTTACTCAGTGGTGTCAGTTGGAATACATATAGTTCTGATGTAATTAACATTTTAATTCCATGTTTTAGAACGTCTCAAATTTAATTTCAAACAGCTGCACTTGTTGAATATGTTTAAGTAATTCCATGAATGTCTTTGCTCTTTTCAGGGCGTGGTGTTTTTACAACCACACACTTTAACAAAGGAGACTTTTTACTAGAGTATGTTGGTGAAAGAATTACGAAAAAAGAAGGCCTGAAAAGGGAAAAAGACTACAAGGCATCTCAAGGGAGCTTTCTTTTTTACTTCCACGATGGGCAAGGACCTAAATGGTAAGAAAAGACATTCTATTATGTTCTTCAACATCATCTCTTAGCATCATTATGCTATGCACGCTTAGCATATGATTAAACAATCTGCTTATTAATGCCACATGTAGTTATAATCTAAGACTGATACTACACCAGCCACCGACTATTTTGAACATACTCTTGTGTACTGAAAGGTCATCATGGGTGCAAGTCTTGCCCATTTTAGTTTGTAGCCCCCAACTCAAAACACCCACAATCATAACAACTATCTCGAGCATAACATTGGTGTTGAGTATTACAAAGAATTGATTAAAAACACAAACCCAAAGCAAATGAATAACAAAGTGATTGAAATGTTGCAGTACAATACATGTGTTTCTTTCCTTCCTTCCATTTCTTTTTTAGTATTGATGCAACCAATGCAACTGGTCAGGCTCGAATGGTGAATGATGCAGTGGGAAAAGGTCTTAACTGTAAGATGGTTCTTTTCACGGCAGCATATGTCTCTTTGCAGTAAAAGATATCCAGCCAGGGAAAGAGTTGCGATATGATTACGGGGTTGTTGATTTACCATGGAGAAAGGTTTGCAGCTCTTTATTTTAAATACACATTTTAAATCAGTGTTTTGCTAATGACTTCAGCAGATTAAAATCCCATGCCCAATGCTAACGTTCATAACAGGTTCCTCAAAATGTACTCTCACGCTTGAGGTGTGACATTGAAGAAAAGATGAAATATTTTGTCATCTGTTTAATTTCAGTGTTTTCATTCTACATGATTTTTTTTAACATCATTGGATGACTAGTTCTCGGTCAGTGAAAACCTGCTGTATCATCCAATGAGAAAAAAAACAAAAAACAAAATAGGTATTCAGTTGTTGATCAACATACTAGGTGTTTTATTTCAAATAGTTGAGAGGTACATGTATATATCTAATCTACAGACAAAGAAAAGATCTCAAAGAGCTGGGAAGAAAAAATGTAGCCAAACTGCAGATGGTTCAGCTGAGGAGTATCTAGAAAGTTTAACTTTTTGCGGCCTAAGGACGGTTAGTAACTATTTACTTGTATTTTAATTTATATCGTTGATTTTAGAACAATTGAAAAGTGGATGATGTGCAAAATGTTCTAAAAGTACAGTTCACATGACAATGGGTTTAGAAAGAGGGTCGCCCTCATCTTGCCTGAAAAGATGAGCCTACTTTCAGTTTGCCTTTTTATGGAAGTTTACAGAAAATGCTGTTGCTTCAGATTTGTTAATTGAATAGTAACGTGAAATGCAGCAGCATGTATTTTACAATGTCTTAAAAGCAAATAACATAAAAAAAGTTGACTAATTTTCATAGTTTTTGATTTGTCAGCAATGGAATAAAGTCACAGTAGTTTTCAGATATCGTTTGTATCCAAAGGCTATAAGAAAACATCCAGTCTTGAACAGCTCCGGTATCTTTATCAGCTGTTTAAACACCCCACGTCACATGCTCTCCACAAATAGAACATCGATCAATCTGGAAGGCTCATGAATTTTTGTTTATAAATTCCATTTCTTGATTACATGTAAAACCTGTAATTCCCTAAAATACTTGCAGGAATCATTTGGCCGTAAACGTCATACGACATCATCTGCTACAGATTCAACTACACCAGCACACAACATGAGTGATGCAACAACAACCAATGCTGACAATATTGATAATGTTGAAACGGAAGGTAAGGAATCTTTCATTGTTCTATGAGCTTTTATGATGATGTAATTTCAACTGATAAAGATTGAAAGAGTTGACAGTTATTTGGCTACAGAATCCTGCAGTCACACCTCTTTTTGAAGTAGCGTGATATATATGGCCCATAGTTACCAATCATATGGTCTATCTACTGTTATTGTCCACACCGGATTGGTCATGACCATGGACCCTCTACCAGAGGGTCCTTGATGAAACTAACACATCTCCTTTCTATTTCTGAGGTATATCATGGTATATCTACTGTGTGAGTCCACACTGCATAGGTCATGAAACTGGTCACACATCTCTTATCTGATTCTATGGTCCATAGGTTTATCCCCCCTATAGAAAGCCACAAGCAGTGACAAAATAAAAATTTCAGCCGATAAAATAATGACGTCATATGAGAAGGGTTTATCCGGCTGGTAAGTCTGACGTAGCCGGAAGTTCTGTAGTAAGGATGTTAATGAACATGCATCCATTTTAGTTTACACTGCACTTCTGGCTCCAAAACGTCATTACTTCCAGAGGATAACGGTACAGTATGAAGGCAAGTGTCGATATCATCCCCCATTTTTCAACACGGAGCGACGCCGTTGATGTCTTGTGTACAAAACCTTGCGCTGCATACCAACGGCAATGGTGGGGGGGTGTCACTCGCACGTTTAAATTCACCTGTAAGCAAAACCAGCTTCATTTCTAATTTATTGTATTGTCATAATACGATCATAGTTTCCTTTTAACAAAGGGATTACATTTATCATGTGCTTGGTTTTATGGTTACACCAGGATATATGTACTCAGTGCTTCATCGAGTAAAGCAGGAAAAATCCACAAGCTACTTAGGTGGGATTTGAATTCATGTGTTACAATACAGCAGATGTTGTAACGACACAAAGCATAGTTCTAGAATGCAGGGATCATAGAGTAGATTGTCACCTAAGTAGATTTTGGATACTTGCGGAAGTATTTACTATAAACTGCTTATCACATATAGCATAAATATTATTTATTTCCAATACAATTAATGTTAACAACACCGATGTTTAGTTGTAATAAAATCAAATGGCCCTAATTTTTGCTGTTTTGAGTTGAAACATTCCAATTCTAAATTAATTAGCAATCTTTAAAGAATTGTAGAAGGTGCTAACCTTCCATTTGATATCGTGCACAATCAATCCTTAGTTGATCACAGTTAGCTAATTAAAACTGAAAAATACTTTATGTGCACAAAAGTCTATTTTCAGCTTAGGTTGTGCCTCATGAATAAGATTCAGTTAATGCAATTGTCTAAGAACACCATTTATACTTCATGGTTCTTGCCCATTAAAATTGAAAATGATTGTTTATATTTTTTGAGGGTTTGTAAGCCCTCAAAAGTTGTGCTCCCACGGATTCCTATTAACTAATACCATATTTTTTATTTAAAAACCCCATACACGCCCTGAACATCATGCCTCTCCTCATCTAGATTTCCAACAGCAACAGAAAAGACAGAAAGTAAGTTTACTTTCAATTTTATTATACAAACAGAAAGACAAAATACAGATGTGTGATAAGCACTGCATACTCAGTGCATTTTTGAGTCCTGTAAAATAATATCCATAGGCCACTCGGGTGGTGTTTGAACCCATGACTCCTACAAAACTGGAGAAGCACAAGACCACAGAGCATTCTGTACTATTAGCAGCAGGTCTGGCAAACAATTTAATTAGATGTAATTTTTGCATCAGAGGAGATGAATATGAATTTCATTTCCCCTTCACCGATGTGTGAGAAACACTGTATATTCAGTGCTTTCGAGTTCTGTGGAAAACAATTCCATACTCGGGTGGGATTCCAACCCATGACCATGATGACTTCCACATGACTATAGCCGATGTCTTAACCACTAGACCACCAAGCATGCCAGGTAAAGAGGGGCCAGTTCACATCTTGTATTATTAGCAGCAGGTTCTGTGGCGTGTCAAGGCCGAGCGGGCAAGAACAGCGGACTCAAGCTCTGTTTTGTCTGATCAACAGAGTGTGGGATAGAATCCTGGTCTCGACAATCTATAGTGATTAATTTTGCTTTTGAGGCATCCTTGGTTTAACATATGATATTTGCATAGCAAGAAATGAATATCATTTTTGTTTGCCCTACACTGATGTGTGACAAGCACTGATATAAGCACTGAGTCTACACTGTTTATCACACTGTAATAATAATATAGGCCAAGTAAAAAAAATTCCACGCTTTCCTTGATTAAAAGAGACAGTTTGTATAAAGAATCCAATTTTCACTATCATTAAGAAGGTTTTAGGTGTCCAGTGTGGATTTTATTCTCAATGCACTTTCTATACCACACTAAAAACAAAAACTAAAAACAATCATAATGTTTTTAAGAACATTATTGCAACTAGAAAAGATTCGCCATCTATTGAAAGACTTCCCAACTTTAACTGATTTTCTGATTAACTTCTTTGTAGGAACCATCCGCTTCTAAACACCACTCACCAATAACATCGACTGCAGATGCAATCTACTGTAATGGACACAACAATTTGAGGGATGATGCACATGATGATCATGCAACCAGCTACAATGCTGAGACCAGTGATGCTGATAAGGAAGGTAAACATTTTTACATTGTTTTATGAACTTTGAGCCAAGTTTGAAGCAATAATATGAGAGGAGAGGATTCCTGTAATAACAACTGTGCGTGCATGTACCACAAGGGTGAAAGTGATGCTGCATTGGTGCTAACTTTATTATGAACTGCCTGGGGACATGTCTTTTCATTATAAAATTCAACCACAAGGGCAACTGACTTGGTATATTTTTATGTGAATTTTGAGTGAACAGAAAGAGAAAAAAATTTAGCAGGAATTGACTGACCTGTGAAGTCCATTTAACATACCGGTGCTTAATTACTAATTGAGCTTCCTAGCCCTATGTTTGCAGTAAACCCCAATCAAAGGGCGATAGTTCAGCTGGTAGAGCTTTGGTACATATGCATTGTAGACCCAGATTTGCAAGATTGATTCCATTCTAGTATTTTTTTGTTGTTCATCAAAATTATTTTAGCTAAAAAAAAATTCTGCTAGAAAAAGTACCTGAATTCTAACTCAAATGTATCTAATAAATGCATTTCTTCATTTAGTTTCCAGGCTTTGTGAAAATATTTCTACTTGTTGCCTGATGGAGCAAGAGCCTTGTGAGAAAGTAGGTACCTTGAAGTTGTTTTATACTTTCAAAATAATTATTAAAAATGAGAATAAAGAACACATGTTGTCAGCTCCCAGTTGGTTTACGAATTGTTTAACAAAAATTTCCTGGTCAACTATTCTGTGTAGCGATTTGATACACACTTTTTTCGATACTGGGATCTACTCTACTCACCGTAGACTTTGACTGAAGTATTATGAATTGTTAATGTCTAAAGATGAAAGGGTGAACAATAAACAGTTTTTCTGTAATCCAAAATCCTGACATGAACTGTAAAATTTTACAACAACATATCAGTCTATGCATGTCTTACAACAGCCGTCATTCCATTATTATTTCAGTCATTTTTCAATGATCTTGTTGGTGGATCCATTGTGCCAGCTCGTCCCACCTGCATGCAATCTTGCACCTGCTTATAAATTCTTCAAGCAAGTCAAACTCCTGAACAATTCAGAATGATACACTGCCATGATTATTTGATCAATCAGTGAAGCTGCAGTGCTGAAACATCAAGTTCAGCCTGGGCTACAAGTTTGTGTTTTCTTGGGTTTTTTCGGCCAGCTTCGTAAAGTCTCCACTCATTTAACACAGCCACCATCCAATTTAGATTGAAATTGAACAATCACTCGTATGAGTCTTAACTTCACTTTCCAATCATTCCATCATCATTGAGCTCCTCTGATTCATGTATAAATAGCCATCAATTTAGACAAATAACAGTGTGTAATCGATTTGATCTGAACCAGTTGTTGGAGTTGATAATAATTCATTTTAATTTTCATAATATGGCAAACATATTTTAACTATATTTTACACAAGATGAGATAACTCATACATCAGAAGACCAACTAGACAACTTAAACTATTATTTTCTATTTGTCCCTTGACCCTTACAATTTAATTCACTGAGGGTTGAATAATTCAACTGGTTGAAAAAATTGCCTTAGTTTTTCTTTTTCAAGCATGAGAACACGAATGGCTTGAAAATCAATGCCTGTTGATTTGGTGCTTTCTTGTGCTTTCATTGTATAACTATAAATTAAATTGACTTGCCCATTACTCCATCCCTTGTAATAGAACCTTATGTAATTTCCGCAATAAATTTGCAGGAATCTTGTGCCTCAAGACGAGATCTGCGAAGACGACATCAGCCGTCAATGTTGTCTGCTGGACAAAGGTCTAATGGAGGCAGCAATATCAAAGAGAATGATGAAGCAAACAATGATGCTGGCAGTGATATCAGTTATGAAGAAGATTTCAGTGATGATGAATATGTACCCAAGACAGATCAGGAGGAAAGTGAGGACAGTGACACAAGTGAAATAGTTGGAGGTAATTTTCCTGTCATAATTTTCACGTTTTATATTCATAACTTAGCAAGAATTCAGTTGGCAGTGTGCTGAGAATACAGAAGCATCGCAAGTATTGAAGGGACACACCGGCTTCGTTGGGCTATTTGGGCTACAAAATAGACTAAAACATGATTCCAAAGGTCTTCCTGGAATGGAGAAGAATGGTTTCTTAAAAGAAACTTGGCCGTTTTTGAGCATTTTTCGAAAAACGAAGGTCACGTGACTTTTCGGAACCAAAATGTGGTTCCGAAAAGTCACTTGATTTTCAAAGTTAGGTTCACTTCCAGCCGTGTAAAAGTAGATTACTGAACCAAATTTAAGTGTTTTTTATACTAATATTCATGAGTATTTGACAAAAAATACTATGTATTCATATTATGGATACAAGCTATAAATAATGATGAAAAATCGAACATAAAATTCACTTTCAGAAAGTCCGTGCAGCAAATGAGTGTTTTACTGCGCAGCAGCATGGGAGCTAGCGGAATGTAAACCTTGGGTCGTGGCCTTACAGCCAGTGCCCTGTCTCGTGGGTCCAGAGAGACAAACCCCGGGGCATGAACTACCCAGCTTGCAAGTCTAGCCGTGAACTTGGGAGGGTAGGAGTCAGACCATTAATTACGTTGTGTTTTACGAGGGTTTTAGTCCGGACCCCTAGCTATTTGTCACGTAACGTGATGCCCATGCTACACACGCGGCGGGACGGCTACAAAATAGCTTTACGTGTCCACAGAATACAAGTTGACGTGGATCGGACTGTGTTTATGTCGCTTTTTAATTACGTGTGAATTTGTGCTTGATGAAGACTGGATCCCCATGCCTCGCCATTGTTATAACTAATACATAAACAGAGCACTAGTCTACTTCAACAATAATGTCCCTTAAACTTGACAGTTGCAACGGCTGGAAAAGCGTATACGCTGATCTTTGACCGCATTTTGTTTTTTTCCCATTTTTCGTTAATTACGTGATAATTTGATGTAATTTCTTTTACAAAACCATTTGAAAATTATTGTCTGTGATTCCATATCACTTAATTAGGTAAACAGTAAGCTGGTGTGTCCCTTTAACTTTAATACAAATTTTTGTACATAATCATTTCAAATATGTGACCCGCTCTGCAATAATGGCCCTTATGGTGCAAAAAATAATTTTGGAGTTAGATACATAGATAGAAAGGTCTTTTTCTCAGCTTTAATTTGGTGTATGTTAGAAGTCTGTAGCATTTTGCAATCCAAAGTTATACCATAATTTGCATATAAATTATTGCCATTTTGGTAAAAATAGGTTATGAAGAAACAGCCTTGTAAACTTTGCAGTGTGTTTCAAAGTATTTTAATACCATTTCTTATGAAAGTTCCTAGCAACGAGTATGTTCCCGGTGACCTATTCGTCTGAAATTTTCACCAAGTGTTTGTTATGACTTTATAAGTACGACGTAAGTTGTTTTATTTCTTTTAATGCACAATATCGTTATTTTAAAACTAATTTGCATATTGTGTTATTTATTGTGTTTTTCCCCTTAAATTTTTAAAAAGCAAACACACACTTGAGCATTAGTTCGAAGATTTTAGTACAATTTAGTGAATGTTGCTATTTCTTTGTTAAACAAATGCACACTGGCTCATAGAAACCCACATGAATTAAAATAATGTATTTTTGGGTGCAAACAAGAGCTTTTTGGGAAAAATTAACAAAAACACCTTTCCGCCTTTTCTTCATTTTAAACAAAAAGCCAATTATTTCGACAAAGTTTGGGCTGTTTAATAAAACTCTGAAGTTGGCTTGCATTTCGTGATTAACACCTAGTTTTTTGGGGTAACAAATTCTAGTTTTGGTAAAAAAAATACACAAGTTTTAAACCTCAATATTTAAAAAAAATCTAGCACAACCAACATAGTTTTGCTTCTTATTGCAAATTGAAGTTGATTAATAAATTTTGAAATAGTCTTTGGGTTAAAAATGCTAAAGATGGCAATGTGGAATCAGATTCCGAATCGGATTCTGATTCCACATCGTCATTCACATCGGAAATTAACGAAGTAATCTTTCACGAAGCCAACCATGCTCTCTCCTCCCTGAGAAGATTGGCATCACGGAGATCATTCAAAGCCTCAGCCAGACACTGATCCTTTGAACCCATACTTAAGCAAATAATTCACTAAAAATATACAAAATCTGTTGGCTAAAATAGTAAATAATTAGAAAACCTTTTCGCTCAGAACAAGACAAGTCAGTTGAGTTGAACATTAACAGTTGACAGGCTAGGTATTGCGCTGTGTTTTTGCGTGGCACGACATACAGTCACATGCCAGTCACCTGTGAATAAACAATGAATCCCATTCAGAGCGCATGCGCAAGCTGTGTTTTTGCGTGTATAAACAGTCACATGACGGTCACATGACAGTGAATAAACAACGAATCCCATTCACAGCGCAAGCGCAAGCTCGACGATGAGCGCATTGACCAATCGGTGCACTACACTGCGTACACGTCACAGAAAAGATTCACGCCCCTAGTAACAAGCGCTGTTTGTCTTCATGTCAGAAAATTACCGTCCTTGCTTTTGCATTTGACCTCTAACCTTTTCTATGTCTACAAATAGAAAGCCAACGTCCTCAGCTTTCAGATGATACCAAATTTGTAATAGGGGGGTTCCAATTAATGTCCTAACAGATGTGTAAAAAAACGCAACTTTCAACGGAATCCACGGACACCGGTCGTACAAACCATGAAATAAATGTACACAAAACACGATTTTTTCCATCTTTATTGATCAAAATAAACATCCAATCTTACAAATTATGAAAGTGTGGATATGAACGATGTCAAAAATGGAATAAAAAAAAATACCACACCAACATTTTTTTTTCACCCTTTCAACATTGACGAGCCTGTTACGTGAAACGGCATCGCGCGACTTACGGGCCTTTTTTGCAGAGTGGGTCACATATAAACATTAAACAGACTTCAAAAACAAGCCAGGCAATTATTCTGTTTTCTTTTTATTCCCTATTTCACACTGCCAGTTGAAAGTAAAAAGCAAACTGCAGGTATGTGGTTATTCCATGCTTGTTTTCCAGCCCTTTGTAGAAATAAAATATTGAGGAAATGACTGTTAACAAACTTCCCACAACCAGGGTCACTACAGAGCCACAGTTACAGTTAATCAAACCCCAAAACAGTAGGGGTGGTGGGGGTGGGGGGGATGTGAAGAGATTTTAGAGCTTCAAGAATACCACATTAGGCTGTGGCATTCTTCATGAATTAACTTATTTAAAAAAGGTTTCTTATGGTTTTGAATTTAACTAGGATCATTGTAACAGATATGTAGATTGTGCATTTTCATACTTTTTCTTTCAATCTTTGACAAAATATCTAATGACTAGGATCATTGTAACAGATATGTAGATTTTGCATTTTCATACATTTTCTTTCAATCTTTGACAAAATATCTAATGACTGAATTTGAACAAATTTTTACTAGAGCAAGTGCAGCTGCATTTTTGTATTAAAAATGGGTCTTTTAGGGCAGGAAAATATAACAAATTTAAATTTTTGGGACCACAACAACCCTGAAATATGCGTTTCCCAGCATACAGAGCATATTGCAGTGTTTCCACCCCATCTGTGTTTTTCCTAAAGTTAATTGTCTTACATACAGGCTTTAAGTTTTTGTATGCTTACAGACTCAAGCCTCATGCAGAATATTTCTGCATGAATGGAATTTCTTTCCACTTAATTAACATTTTGTTAATACAGACCTGTTGTGATCATCACCCTTCTGTGGTTGCTATTGTACCCAGTTTAAAGTAAATTGCAGTGATGGTGTATTACTTTATAAAGCTGTTGTATTAGTCAGAAATGATCAATGATTGCATGTAGATGATTCAATCCTACTGATAACAGATCATAAGGCATCTTGTTTATTTAATTTCTATGTTTTTATTTCTCTTCTTTTAGTAAGAAATTTTAGAGACTGCAATCGCTTTTTAAAGGAACTTCGACACCAATATTTTGCCAGTCATTTCTAACATTTCTTGTATTTTTTCTATTCATTATTTTGCAGTTCAAAGTCTACATAATCAGCTTAAATCTGCAAATGATGTGCTGTTGGAAAAGAAAAGGCTGAAGGTAAGTGCATGCATGTTTTGGATTCACGTTTTGATCACTTAGAACTAGAAGACACACTTTGTTTAGACAGTGTACATAAAATTTGTAAGCTTTATGTGGTGGGGATTACTCAGGTCTTTTGAAAGTATCTATGGGCCGTTCAAACATTTTCAACTTTTTACAAACATAAGGGCATACCCCTTTAACCCATCAAAGTTGTACATACATTATTAGTTTTCTCCTCAGTGTTGATACATAACATATTGTACATTTTATGTCCAAAACTTATCCAGTCAGTTTTCCTTTTGGTTTAGTAATAATTATAACAAAAGGTCACATCCCCTTTCGGTGAAACTTCAATAAAGTAAAGGTCTTGTTTAAACAGGTAGGAAAAAGGCTATTTAAGGGGATTTTTTTTTGTATGTGCTACTTTGTAGTGTAGTGACAACAGGCAATTTTGGTACAAAAGACAAAATATAGTCCCACAAAACACAACTCTAATAGCATCCATATAGTAGAACTGATTAATAATCACTGATATATCAATGCGACCCTCTGCTTCCAGTAAAGGATTACATGCCAAAATTCTGACTAACATCGGCCATTGAGGCAAGCATTTCAATTAGCACACACCTCAACGTCAGAACACAGTAATTCAAACCAATGTTTTTTTTCACTTTACTTTTGTGCATTAATTTTTCGTGATAAGGGAATAAAAGAATTGAGACAAGGTCTTACAAGGCAAAGACTTGCAGGGTTGTTTGCTGCGTGATTGAAGGACCAAGCCAAAGACGAGGTCCATTTTGCATGGCAAACCCTGCAAGGTTTTAAGCTACCATTTAAGATTGAGCCGGTACTTTCTTATTTCCCTTTATAAACGCCCATTTCGCTTAAAGGCGGTAATAATGAGGGAAAGTATGTAAAACTTATTTCCTGTGATGTCCTCAGGCTCTGTTTTGCAAGGATTGAGTCAAATTGCACACATACTACAACAATGCTTGGCTCAATTTTACCCACATGGTCCGCAATGAAATAAAGTCAGATTAGTTTTCAGATATCATTTGTATCCAAATGCTATAAGAAAACATCCAGTCTTGAACAGCTCCGGTATGTCTTTATCAGCTGTTTAAACACCCCCACGTCACATGCTCTCCACAAATAGAACATCGATCAAACTGGAAGGCTCATGAATTTTTATTTTGGAAAAACAGATTCACCGGAGTTTATAAATTCCATTTCTTGTTACATGTAAAACCTGTAATTCCCTAAAATACTTGCAGGAATCATTTGGCCGTAAACGTCATACGACATCATCTGCTACAGATTCAACTACACCAGCACACAACATAAGTGATGCAACAACAACCAATGCTGACAATATTGATAATGTTGAAACGGAAGGTAAGGAATCTCTCATTGTGCTATGAGCTTTTATGATGATGTAATTTCAACTGATGAAGCTTGAAAGTTGACAGTTTGGCTACAGAATCCAGCTGCAGTCACACCTCTTTTTATCAAGCAGTGGCCGATAGTTACCAATCATATGGTATATCTACATGTACTGTGTTTGTCCACACCGGATTGGTCATGACCATGGACCCTCTCCAGAGGGTCCTTGATGAAACTAACACATCTCCTTTTTGTTTCTATGGTATATCTACTGTGGGTCCACACTGCATTGGTCATGAAACTGTTCACTCATCTCCTTTCTGTTTCTATGGTATATCTACTGTGTGGGTCCACACTGCATTGGTCATGAAACTGTTCACACACTCCTTTCTGTTTCTATGGTATATATACTGTGTGGGTCCACACTGCATTGGTCATGAAACTGTTAACACATCTCCTATCTGTTTCTTTGGTATATCTACTGTGTGGGTCCACACTGCATTGGTCATGAAACTGTTCACACATCTCCTATCTGTTTCTATGGTATATCTACTATGTGGGTCCACACTGCATTGGTCATGAAACTGTTAACACATCTCCTTTCTGTTTCTATGGTATATCTACTGTGTGGGTCCACACTTGGTCATGAAACTGTTAACACATCTCCTTTCTGTTTCTATGGTATATCTACTGTGTGGGTCCACACTGCATTGTTCATGAAACTGTTCACACACTCCTTTCTGTTTCTATGGTATATCTACTGTGTGGGTCCACACTGCATTGGTAATGAAACTGTTAACACATCTCCTATCTGTTTCTATGGTATATCTACTGTGTGGGTCCACACTGCATTGGTCATGAAACTGTTAACACATCTCCTATCTGTTTCTATGGTATATCTACTGTGTGGGTCCACACTTGGTCATGAAACTGTTAACACATCTCCTTTCTGTTTCTATGGTATATCTACTGTGTGGGTCCACACTGCATTGGTCATGAAACTGTTCACACACTCCTTTCTGTTTATATGGTATATCTACTGTGTGGGTCCACACTGCATTGGTCATGAAACTGTTCACACATCTCCTATCTGTTTCTATGGTATATCTACTGTGTGAGTCCACACTAGATTTATAAGAATGTTACATAGAGTGTAGTTTATCATGTTTATTGACACTTTTGATAGTACTAATAGCTCCCTTAATACATTTGTACATACTCAACAGTATCTAGTCTGCCACATGTGTCAGCAATGTCACTCCTGCACCAGATTCAAGAGGTAAGGTTTTGGTAACAGTCTGAGTCCACTTAAATCAATAACATTTTCTAAACATTTTGTTTCTTACAGATTATAAAATATGTCATGAAAATATGTTATTATATGTACAATACAGGTTGGTTTGGGATTCAAACATTCATTCTAATCATCTAGTTTTTAAAAATACACATCTTAAAAGTGATAATTTTATTAAATTGGTCTTAAAGTTTAAGAGAATATTTGAGTTTGGTTTCTATTTTGGTTATATGCCTATATTTTGTACATGTTTTTAAGGAGTTCATTTTGGTTCTTAACTACTGAAATCAGCTTGTGTATCCAGTTCAGAATGTTTTAAACATTTCAGAAATGGTAGTTTAATAGAAAAATTGGTTCTGTATAAACTTTATAAATAGTGAGGTTTCAGACTGGAACTTTAATACTGATGTTTTCATCCTTACGAATTTTGTGTTTGTATCCCTGCAGCTTTTAACTTTGGTCAGAAATACAATTGAAACTATATAACAGAATGGGAAAAAATACTAATTAATAGGTTCCTGTTTGCTTTGGAATACACTGTTGTTTGATTTCAGTACCTAATTTATTTGATTATTTTTTAATTTGAGATCTTTAATGTTGATGCTATTTAGGGGATTGTAGATGAAAGTAATCGAGGAGAGAAATGTGACATACAACAAGGTAAGCTACACTCACTTTAGACCAATCCAGGTAGAACGCACAAGTGGTGCATGCCGTCGTTGCTGGGCACTGTCAGCGCAATGTTTCGCACACAAAGTCATGAAAACTGTTCATTTTTCCCTCATTTTTGTGAATTAGTTGTCTTTCTCAACGGTTTACACAATTTCCCAGACAGGCCAAGCATGATGAAACGATGTACAAGCAATGACAATGAATATAAGCAACTGAACAGATACTGTAATAGACAACAAAACTACACGATCGCTGGTTAAGTATGTTTTATTTGTAATGTTTTTTTTGTCAGAATTTGAGTATTCATTTTCTGTTAAGTTGCAAATACTTAATAAATATGTTCCACATCAGTATATCATACTGTTCTATCAGGGAAATTGTGTAAATCGTTGGCGAAAACACGTAAGTCGCATAAAAAGTAAAACAAACGTTGTTTTTTACATGTCTTGTGTACAAAACCTTGCGCTGCATACCAACGGCAATGGTGGGGTGTGTCACTCGCACGTTTAAATTCACCTATAAGCAAAACCAGCTTCATTTCTAATTTATTGTATTGTCATAATACGATCATAGTTTCCTTTTAACAAAGGGATTACATTTATCATGTGCTTGGTTTTATGGTTACACCAGGATATATGTACTCAGTGCTTCATCGAGTAAAGCAGGAAAAATCCACAAGCTACTTAGGTGGGATTTGAATTCATGTGTTACAATACAGCAGATGTTGTAACGACACAAAGCATAGTTCTAGAATGTAGGGATCATAGAGTAGATTGTCACCTAAGTAGCTTTTGGATACTTGCGGAAGTATTTACTATAAACTGCTTATCACATATAGCATAAATATTATTTATTTCCAATACAATTAATGTTAACAACACCGATGTTTAGTTGTAATAAAATCAAATGGCCCTATTTTTTGCTGTTTTGAGTTGAAACATTCCAATTCTAAATTAATTAGCAATCTTTAAAGAATTGTAGAAGGTGCTAACCTTCCATTTGATATCGTGCACAATCAATCCTTAGTTGATCACAGTTAGCTAATTAAAACTGAAAAATACTTTATGTGCACAAAAGTCTATTTTCAGCTTAGGTTGTGCCTCATGAATAAGATTCAGTTAATGCAATTGTCTAAGAACACCATTTATACTTCATGGTTCTTGCCCATTAAAATTGAAAATGAATTGTTTATATTTTTTTGAGGGCTTGTAAGCCCTCAAAAGTTGTGCTCCCAGTTCCTATTAACTTATTCCATATTTTTTATTTAATATACCCATACACGCCCTGAACATCATGCCTCTCCTCATCTAGATTTCCAACAGCAACAGAAAAGACAGAAAGTAAGTTTACTTTCAATTTTATTATACAAACAGAAAGACAAAATACAGATGTGTGATAAGCACTGCATACTCAGTGCATTTTTGAGTCCTGTAAAATAATATCCATAGGCCACTCGGGTGGTGTTTGAACCCATGACTCCTACAAAACTGGAGAAGCACAAGACCACAGAGCATTCTGTACTATTAGCAGCAGGTCTGGCAAACAATTTAGTTAGATGTAATTTTTGCATCAGAGGAGATGAATATGAATTTCATTTCCCTTCACCGATGTGTGAGAAACACTGTATATTCAGTGCTTTCGAGTTCTGTGGAAAAAAATTCCATACTCGGGTGGGATTCCAACCCATGACCATGATGACTTCCACATGACTATAGCCGATGTCTTAACCACTAGACCACCAAGCATGCCAGGTAAAGAGGGGCCAGTTCACATCTTGTATTATTAGCAGCAGGTTCTGTGGCGTGTCAAGGCCGAGCGGGCAAGAACAGCGGACTCAAGCTCTGTTTTGTCTGATCAACAGAGTGTGGGATAGAATCCTGGTCTCGACAATCTATAGTGATTAATTTTGCTTTTGAGGCATCCTTGGTTTAACATATGATATTTGCATAGCAAGAAATGAATATCATTTTTGTTTGCCCTACACTGATGTGTGACAAGCACTGATATAAGCACTGAGTCTACACTGTTTATCACACTGTAATAATAATATAGGCCAAGTAAAAAAATTCCACGCTTTCCTTGATTAAAAGAGACAGTTTGTATAAAGAATCCAATTTTCAGTATCATTAAGAAGGTTTTAGGTGTCCAGTGTGGATTTTATTCTCAGTGCACTTTCTATACCACACTAAAAACAAAAAACTAAAAACAATCATAATGTTTTTAAGAACATTATTGCAACTAGAAAAGATTCGCCATCTATTGAAAGACTTCCCAACTTTAACTGATTTTCTGATTAACTTCTTTGTAGGAACCATCCGCTTCTAAACACCACTCACCAATAACATCGACTGCAGATGCAATCTACTGTAATGGACACAACAATTTGAGGGATGATGCACATGATGATCATGCAACCAACTACAATGCTGAGACCAGTGATGCTGATAAGGAAGGTAAACATTTTTACATTGTTTTATGAACTTTGAGCCAAGTTTGAAGCAATAATATGAGAGAAGAGGATTCCTCTAATAACAACTGTGCATGCATGTACCACAAGGGTGAAAGTGATGCTGCATTGGTGCTAACTTTATTATGAACTGCCTGGGGACATGTCTGTAATGATCTGACAGATACTTTAGGACGATAAGTAAAATGACACGGACAATATTCTAACGTCATGTGTGTGCTTTCATGTGAGATTCTCACATGTGCATTGAAGCACTTAACATCAAATAACAAACAGTAGTGTTGAAGCATTGTATAATAATAACACGCATAGTGGATATTACATTTCTCCCTTTTTTCGGAGATTGGTGTTCTATTTGTTTCTGATAAAATGAAACGTTATCCACTCTTGTATCTTATGCACAATACTGATTGGAAAATAAATTGTTCATTTAAACTGTCCATCTGTTGAATCTTACAACTTTCCAAAATGATAAAATCTGAAAATGTATTAGTGAAACAAAACATTTGAAAGTGTTTATTTCCGCACTTTCACTCAGTTGCTTGTTTTCTCAACTGTTTGATGTGTTTTAAACATAATAAAAAATTGAAAACTTTTCTTTCTAGTTTTCTCACTATTTCTTTGGAGTTTGTTTTGTCTCCTTTTTGTTTGTCTGTTTTAAACAACATAGTCTTTTAAGTAAGCTGGTCGTTGTCGGTTTCTTCCTGGTCTGGTGTTCATCTGATGTGTCTTCTGCGATGATGAAGGAGTGTCTTGCATCTGTTGTAGTGTTGGGATGTCTGAAGATAGATCGATGTCGTCTGAGGGGATTTCTGGAGTGGTTTGGCGTAGTAAATTCTCTCTCCAGTCATCTGGGTCTAGTGAGACGCCATCTTGGTTTATTAGCGTATCATCTGCGTTGCGTACTACAGAGTTAGCAAGCTTAAAACGACTGGCATCGCGATATACCTCTCGACCGTCTGTAACTCTTCGGTTCAGCCTGAATATGAGATCTTCCACTCTGTACAGCTCATGTCTTACCATGTAGAAAGGTGTGATGTCTGGGTCTTTTCGGTAGTGTTCCCAGTCGCTCTTGTAGATTCTTTGGCTAAGTTTCTGGAGCTGGGGGTCTTGTTTAGTCTCATCTCGAATTCAGTTGATAACGACTGCATGATCCGCATCTACAACTTGCTTGATCGTCTTCTCTGTGCTGTCTGTGCCTGTTTCTGGCATAGGGTGTCTAGATAGGAAATCTAGTGGATCTGCTTCATCCTTGCTTGGCTCATAGATAACTTCGAAATCCGCATCCTGCATGGATCATTACCCATTTCTTGATTCTAGGGGGTAGTTTGGCATTAGTCTTATTGAATATGGGGATCAATGGTTTGTGTGCAGTGATGATCTTGAATCGTGGTGCACCTTGAAGATAGATTTGGAATCTGTTCTTTGCCCATTGAATAGATAGTGCATCTTTCTCGGTCTGACTGTATCTCTTCTCTGCATCAGTCATTGTACGGCTGATGAAGTGTACTGGTTGGAGTCCTTTGGGAGTCGCTTGGAATAGTCCTGCGGATAATCCTTCTTGGAAACTCCTCAGCTCTTACTACGATAGGTCGTTTGGGGTCAAAGTAGGCCATAGTGTCTTCATTAGTGATGCTCTCTTTGAGTTTCTCGAATGCTGCATGTTCTACTGGTCCCCACTTGAACTTTGTATCTTTATGGGTTATATTATAGCTCTCTCAGGGCGCTGTTAATGATGAATATCTTGGGATGAACTTGGCAAGGTATCCAATCATACCCAGGAATCTTCTCACAGCTTCTTTGGATTCTGGTGGATCACTCTCCTTACGGCTCGGACTTTGTCAGGGGTTGGCTTCAGTCCGTCTTTAGTGAATTTGTAGCCGTAGAATTCAAGTTCTTCAACACCAAATTGGCACTTGGTTGGGTTGAAAGTGATGCCAAAGTCTGCAGCTCTTTGCCAGACTTGTTCTAGCGTCTGATTGTGTTCTTCTATGTTACGTCCTCCCAGATCATCACGTTGGTTTAGGCAGTTTGGAATGTCACCAAAGATTCTGTAGATCATCTCATCAAATAGATCTTGTGATGATTTCGCACCAAAAACTAGCCTTCTCGGACGCATGTTGCCCCATGGCGTGCTGAATGTGGCAACTGCTCTCGATTCTGGGTCTAACAAGAGTTGCTGATAGCCCTGTTTCATGTCTAGCTTGGAGAATACTTTGCATTCGTTGAATTTATACATGAAATCTTCAACCACTGGTCCTTGTGTGATTCTGTTCCTCTCCATGTATTTGTTCGAACTCTCAAGTCGACGCTGGCTCTGATCATGTGTGGTTCAAGCTGGTCCCTTGGTGTTGTACCAAATCTGGGTTTTGGTTGGACAACAAGTGGTGAACACCATGTTACTGGTTCACCTCGGGGAACTTCTTTGAATATGTCTTCCTTGATGCATAGGTCCAGCCATTCACGTAGTGGTTTCTGCAAATAGTATGCTACTGGTCTCGGCTTCTGTGCTACTGGAACTGCCTCTGGTTTCATGCTGAACTTGGCAAAGATTTCTTTTCCCTGCTTTATGTCTTTGATCATGCCGATACCTTTGAAGACATGGCTGAATTTCTCTGTTATTTCTTTGATTTGAACTGGTGCAGTGGTGTTCTCAGCAACTGCTTTGACGTTCAGGGTATTCTCTGGAATTCTCATGTCATTAACTTCTGTAAGTGAGCCGTTCGGATCGAGTTGTATCATACCAAGCTTGATGAGGGTATCCTTGCTAATGAGAGGGGTGAGTTTATTCTGCCTCTGACAACAACAAACTTTGTTTCTGTCCCGCAAGTCTTGTTTCTGACTACGGTTTTAAATTCACCTTTCTCTGGTAGGGCACTCTGCAAGGTGTGTAACTTGATGTGACTCGCTTTCAGCACCTGCGGCTTGCTTGATCTATGCTGCAGTGCTTTGTGCTGGCGTTCGTCCATGATATTCACTTCTGCTCCACTATCTGGTTCTATTCTGACATCAACATCGTCGATTCGCACTGTCATCATGCTTTGGATGTTATCTGTGTGTGCAATTCGTCGGACTTGCAGATGTTTGACAGCCTGGTCAAAAAATTTGTCATCTGAAGATGTCTGGTTTTCTTCCTCTTCTTTAGTGGTTTTCTTCACCTGATTCTTCTTGTAATTTGATTTGCCATACCTCTGACTGGTAGTGGATTGTTGAGGGGCTCCAGTTTGTTTTGTTGGAGTAAGCAGGGCAGTTTTTGCCTTTGGTGTGTACGCCTGTCAGTCCACAGTAGTTGCATGGTGGTGATTTGTCAAATTTTTGCTTTCCATCTGCTGGTTTTCTTTTGTACCTTTGCTGTTTCTGAACTTTGGCTACACTGCTAGCTTCATCTGGGGATTTCATTTTCTTTATCTGCAGTGATGTATCCTCTATCTGTGCAGCCTCTGTTAGCATTTGTGTCAATGACCACTTCTTGTTGATTGCTTTTTGGATCAACATTTTGCTATCAATTGTCTGGATCAGATGCTCTAGAATTCTGTCATCACAGGTTTCTCCGAATTCACACTCATTGGCTTTCTCTCTCAGCCTAGCTGAATATGCTGCAGTTGTCTCAGCAGTATTAGGTTTCATCTTTAGAAACAAATATCTGGCATGGTGTTTGTTCTTCTTGGGTGTGAAGTATTCATTGAGCTTTGTCTTTAGCTTGTCATACTCATTCAATTCGGCTGTGGGGTTGGGCAGACTTTTCTCTAATCTTGCAACTTCTTTCCCACCATAGATTATCAAAGCATCCTTCTTGTCTACAGGTTCAGTTATTCTGAAGTATCTGAATTCCCGTTCAATCCCTTCTATCCATTCTTCCCATGCTTTCCGGTTGTTATTTGGTCATCAGGGTGTACGAAGGGTTGTGTCTTTAGATTTCGCCTCTGTGACAACGGTTACTGCTATCGGTTGGTCACCCATGCTTCTATACTGTGTATGCTACGTTACGTTGATACAGGGTACTGACTATTTTAATAAAACGATCACTGGTATTTCTAGCTCCGTCTTTTCAAACTAAATTATTCCGTTTTGCTCTGGAAAATATAGTTATGATATGACAAGAGATTGCTTACCAGACGTCAGTAGTTCTTTAGCTTTTCATCCTCGTCGCCAATGTAATGATCTGACAGATACTTTAGGACGCATAAGTAAAATGACACGGACAATATTCTAACGTCATGTGTGTGCTTTCATGTTAGATTCTCACATGTGCATTGAAGCACTTAACATCAAATAACAAACAGTAGTGTTGAAGCATTGTATAATAATAACACGCATAGTGGATATTACAATGTCTTTTCATTATAAAATTCAAACACAAGGGCAACTGACTTGGTATATTTTTATGTGAATTTTGAGTGAACAGAAAGAGAAAAAAAAACTTAGCAGGAATTGACTGACCTGTGAAGTCCATTTAACATACCGGTGCTTAATTACTAATTGAGCTTCCTAGTACTACGTTTGCAGTAAACCCCAATCAAAGGGCGATAGTTCAGCTGGTAGAGCTTTGGTACATGCATTGTAGACCCAGATTTGCAAGATTGATCCCATTTTAGTATTTTTTTGTTGTTCATCAAAATTATTTTAGCTATTTTCTGCTAGAAAAAGTACCTGAATTCTAACTCAAATGTATCTAATAAATGCATTTCTTCATTTAGTTTCCAGGCTTCGTGAAAATCTTTCTACTTGTTGCCTGATGGAGCAAGAGCCTTGTGAGAAAGTAGGTACCTTGAAGTTGTTTTATACTTTCAAAATAATTATTAAAAATGAGAATAAAGAACACATGTTGTCGGCTCCCAGTTGGTTTACGAATTGTTTAACAAAAATTTTCCTGGTCAGCTATTCTGTGTAGCGATTTGATACACACTTTTTTTCGATACTGGGATCTACTCTACTCACCGTAGACTTTGACTAACGTATTATGAATTGTTAATGATCTAAAGATGAAAGGGTGAACAATTAACAGTTTTTCTGTAATCCAAAATCCTGACATGAACTGTAAAATTTTACAACAACATATCAGTCTATGCATGTCTTACAACAGCCGTCATTCCATTATTGTTTCAGTCATTTTTCAATGATCTTGTTGGTGGATCCATTGTGCCAGCTCGTCCCACCTGCATGCAATCTTGCACCTGCTCATAAATTCTTCAAGCAAGTCAAACTCCTGAACAATTCAGAATGATACACTGCCATGATTATTTGATCAATCAGTGAAGCTGCAGTGCTGAAACATCAAGTTCAGCCTGGGCTACAAGTTTGTGTTTTCTTGGGTTTTTTCGGCCAGCTTCGTAAAGTCTCCACTCATTTAACACAGCCACCATCCAATTTAGATTGAAACTGAACAATCACTCATATGAGTCTTAACTTCACTTTCCAATCATTCCATCATCATTGAGCTCCACTTATTCCTGTAAAAAGAGCCATCAATTTAGACAAATAACAGTGTGTAATCAATTTGATCTGAACCAGTTGTTGGAGTTGATAATAATCCATTTTTATTTTCATAAATTGGCAAACATAGAATAAATAAAGAGCGCCAGTCCGGCAGCACTGTCCTTTCTAAAGCTCTCGCAGCTTTATAAAACGCATTCATACCTACTACTGATTTGGTTTGGACATAAGGGGTTAGTTAGCATCTTGTCCCCCTTCTTGACAACTTCTGAGAAACCAGCTTTGACCTGACTGCATGCAATTTCGCGTTTTGAAATTCTGCTTCATTACATTTCTTGCCTATGGCCACTACACAGTTACTGTTGCATTGAGTGCCCCAAGGCTTCCCTTTCAATGAGAAACTCAAGTATTTCAGCTGTAAACAAAACAAGGTGTTGGTGATAGCAAGTTATAATCTCTCTGAGGGTTGCTCTTGGTAATGGTAGAAAACAATTTTCATGTATGAGAACACGAATGACTTGAAAATCAATGCCTTTTGATTTGGTGCTTTCTTGTGCTTTCATTGTATGAATCTTGAAATTGACTTGCCCATTACTCCATCCCTTGTAATAGAACCTTACGTAATTTCCTTAATAAATTTGCAGGAATCTTGTGCCTCAAGGCGAGATCTGCGAAGACGACATCAGCCGTCAATGTTGTCTGCTGGACAAAGGTCTAATGGAGGCAGCAATATCAAAGAGAATGATGAAGCAAGCAATGATGCTGGCAGTGATATCAGTTATGAAGAAGATTTCAGTGATGATGAATATGTACCGAGACAGATCAGGAGGAAAGTGAGGACAGTGACACAAGTGAAATAGTTGGAGGTAATTTTCCTGTCATAATTTTCATGTTTTATATTCATAACCTAGCAAGGATTCAGCTGGCAGTGTGCCGAGAATACAGAAGCATCGCAAGTATTAACTTTAATACAAATTTCTGTACATAATCATTTCAAATATAAACATTAAACAAATTTCATAAATAAGGCAGGCAATTATTCTGTTTTCTTTTTATTCCTAACTTTTATTCCCTATTTCGACTTTTTCGACTTTTTATTCCTATTTCACACTGCCAGTTGAAAGTAAAAGCAAACTTGAGGTATGTGGTTATTACATGCTTGTTTTCCAGACCTTTGTAGAAATAAAATATTGAGGAAATGACTGTTAACAAACTTCCCACAACCAGGGTCACTACAGAGCCACAGTTACAGTTAATCAAACCCCAAAACAGCAGGGGTGGTGGGGGTGGGGGGGATGTGAAGAGATTTTAGAGCTTCAAGAATACCACATTAGGCTGTGGCATTCTTCATGAATTAACTTATTTAAAAAAGGTTTCTCATGGTTTTGAATTTAACTAGGATCATTGTAACAGATATGTAGATTGTGCATTTTCATACATTTTCTTTCAATCTTTGACAAAATATCTAATGACTGAATTTGAACAAATTTTTACTAGAGCAAGTGCAGCTGCATTTTTGTATTTAAAAAATGGGTCTTTTAGGGCAGGAAAATATAACAAATTTAAATTTTTGGGACCACAACAACCCTGAAATATGCGTTTCCCAGCATACAGAGCATATTGCAGTGTTTCCACCCCATCTGTGTTTTTCCTAAAGTTAATTGTCTTACATACAGGCTTTAAGTTTTGTATGCTTACAGACTCAAGCCTCATGCAGAATATTTCTGCATGAATGGAATTTCTTTCCACTTAATTAACATTTTGTTAATACAGACCTGTTGTGATCATCACCCTTCTGTGGTTGCTATTGTACCCAGTTTTAAGTAAATTGCAGTGATGGTGTATTACTTTATAAAGCTGTTGTATTAGTCAGAAATTATCAATGATTGCATGTAGATGATTCATTCCTACTGATAACAGATCATAAGGCATCTTGTTTATTTAATTTCTGTTTTTATTTCTCTTCTTTTAGTAAGAAATTTTAGAGACTGCAATCGTTTTTAAAGGAACTTCGACACCAATATTTTGCCAGTCATTTCTAACATTTCTTGTATTTTTTCTATTCATTATTTTGCAGTTCAAAGTCTACATAATCAGCTTAAATCTGCAAATGATGTGCTGTTGGAAAAGAAAAGGCTGAAGGTGAGTGCATGCATGTTTTGGATTCACGTTTTGATCACTTAGAACTAGAAGACACACTTTGTTTAGACAGTGTACATAAAATTTGTAAGCTTTATGTGGTGGGGATTACTCAGGTCTTTTGAAAGTATCTATGGGCCGTTCAAACATTTTCAACTTTTACAAACATAAGGGCATACCCCTTTATCCCATCAAAGTTGTACATACATTATTAGTTTTCTCCCTCAGTGTTGATACATAACATATTGTACATTTTATGTCCAAAACTTATCCAGTCAGTTTTCCTTTTGGTTTAGTAATAATTATAACAAAAGGTCACATCCCTTTCGGTGAAACTTCAATAAAGTAAAGGTCTTGTTTAAACAGGTAGGAAAAAGGATATTTAAGGGGATTTTTTTTTGTATGTGCTACTTTGTAGTGTAGTGACAACAGGCAATTTTGGTACAAAAAGACAAAATATAGTCCCACAAAACACAACTCTAATAGCATCCATATAGTAGAACTGATTAATAATCACTGATATATCAATGCGACCCTCTGCTTCCAGTAAAGGATTACATGCCAAAATTCTGACTAACATCGCCATTGAGGCAAGCATTTCAATTAGCACACACCTCAACGTCAGAACACAGTAATTCAAACCAATGTTTTTTCACTTTACTTTTGTGCATTAATTTTTCGTGATAAGGGAATAAAGAATTGAGACAAGGTCTTACAAGGCAAAGACTTGCAGGGTTGTTTGCTGCGTGATTGAAGGACCAAGCCAAAGGCGAGGTCCATTTTTGCATGGCAAACCCTGCAGGTTTTAAGCTACCATTTAAGATTGAGCCGGTACTTTCTTATTTCCCTTTATAAAACGCCCATTTCGTTTAAAGGCGGTAATAATGAGGAAAGTATGTAAAACTTATTTCCTGTGATGTCCTCAGGCTCTGTTTTGCAAGGATCGAGTCAAATTGCACACATACTACAACAATGCTTGGCTCAATTTTACCCACATGGTCCGCAATGAAATAAAGTCAGATTAGTTTTCAGATATCATTTGTATCCAAATGCTATAAGAAAACATCCAGTCTTGAACAGCTCCGGTATGTCTTTATCAGCTGTTTAAACACCCCCACGTCACATGCTCTCCACAAATAGAACATCGATCAAACTGGAAGGCTCATGAATTTTTATTTTGGAAAAATAGATTCACTGGAGTTTATAAATTCCATTTCTTGATTACATGTAAAACCTGTAATTCCCTAAAATACTTGCAGGAATCATTTGGCCGTAAACGTCATACGACATCATCTGCTACAGATTCAACTACACCAGCACACAACATGAGTGATGCAACAACCAATGCTGACAATATTGATAATGTTGAAACGGAAGGTAAGGAATCTTTCATTGTTCTATGAGCTTTTATGATGATGTAATTTCAACTGATGAAGCTTGAAAGAGTTGACAGTTATTTGGCTACAGAATCCTGCAGTCACACCTCTTTTTATGAAGTAGTGATATAAACACATCAATAAAAGTAAGTCGCCCCCCATAACATCATAAGATAAAACATTTTACCAATACGGCTAATTAAGAAATCATCAAAACTTAGGAAACATGTCATAGAATTTTTCTTAATCAGTTGTATTGGTAAAATGGTCTACCTTACATGTACGATGTTATGGCGAATTGGGGGACTTACTTTTGTTGATGTGTTTATATGGCCCATAGTTACCAATCATATGGTATATCTACTGTGTTTGTCCACACCGGATTGGTCATGACCATGGACCCTCTACCAGAGGGTCCTTGATGAAACTTAAAACATCTCCTTTCTGATCTATGGTCTACTGTGTGGGTCCACACTGCATTGGTCATGAAACTGTTCACACACTCCTTTCTGTTTCTATGGTATATCTACTGTGTGGGTCCACACTGCATTGGTCATGAAACTGTTCACACACTCCTTTCTGTTTCTATGGTATATCTACTGTGTGGGTCCACACTGCATTGGTCATGAAACTGGTCACACACTCCTTTCTGTTTCTATGGTATATCTACTGTGTGGGTCCACACTGCATTGGTCATGAAACTGTTCACACACTCCTTTCTGTTTCTATGGTATATCTACTGTGTGAGTCCACACTGCATTGGTCATCATGAAACTGTTAACACATCTCCTCTCTGTTTCTATGGTATATCTACTGTGTGGGTCCACACTGCACTGGTCATGAAACTGTTCACTCATCTCCTTTCTGTTTCTATGGTATATCTACTGTGTGGGTCCACACTGCATTGGTCATGAAACTGGTCACACACTCCTTTCTGTTTCTATGGTATATCTACTGTGTGGGTCCACACTGCATTGGTCATGAAACTGTTCACTCATCTCCTTTCTGTTTCTTTGGTATATCTACTGTGTGGGTCCACACTGCATTGGTCATGAAACTGGTCACACATCTCCTTTCTGTTTCTATGGTATATCTACTGTGTGGGTCCACACTGCATTGGTAATGAAACTGTTCACATCTCTTTTCTGTTTATATTGTATATATTTACTGTGGAATTTCCCTTATTGATTTCTTGAAAAGAAAAATGGGCCACAAAATTATGGCTCGTTAAGAATTTACACCATTTATTTCTTTACCTCTATTGTTTCTATTATAATAATAATAATAATAATAATTGTGGCTTCTTATATAGCGCACATGTCCCTCACCCAGTGACGCTCCTGGCGCTGTAACATACAGTATTTCCTGCCAATGTGGGACTACGTTTGAATTATGAGACCTAATTCTGATAGCACCCCGTAATGCTTTACAAGGTGCTGTGGTGCAATTTGCTGCCGATCGGACCAGGGACACCGGGCGAACCCCTTCTCTTTTCGATAAGTGCACTGGGTTCTTTTACACGCGTACATAACACATGGGACCAACGGCTTAACGTCCCATCCGAAGGACAAGCAGTGGTGAAGTGTCTTGCTTAAGGACACAAGTGTCACGGCTGGGGATTCGAACCCAAACTCTGCTGATCAGAAACACCAGAGTGCATAATCATTGCCAAGTTACAAGTAACACTCCTGTTCATCATTTCTCGTTTAAAGAAAGATTGCCCAGATAAAAATTATTTAAGTGTGCACAGAATGATAGCCCTGATCATATAGTCATACCCCTAATTGCATTAGTTAGTTTTACTTAACGGTCTTATGTAAAGATGACTCACAACATTGTTGACTTTCAATCCACTTGAAATTAAGAAATCATTTTTATTGACCACAATGTTGTTGTTTTTATTCTGTTATCAGAATGTTTGAACCCGAAGAACAGTCAAGTGAGAATATATGATAAGCGACAGTCTTGTTTATACTGTGGAGAACTCGTGTCTAAGGCAGCAAGACATTTAAAAGCAATGCATGCAAAAGAAACAGATGTCAAATATGCCATAGCCCAGGAGAAGCACAAGGGTAGGAGGCCAAGCCATGAGTTTGAGAAACTAAGGCTCAAAGGGAACTTTATCATAATATGAAAGTGCTTTCTACAGGCTCTGGTCAGCTAATTGTTGTCAAGAACCCAGTATTTGGAGAATGTGAATCTTCAGATTATCTGCCATGTCCTTTTTGCCTGGGTTTTTTCCAAAACACATTCTTGTGGCGGCATAAGAAGAGCTGTCAGTTCAGGAGATTGCTTCATCAGAGCAACAAGACGATGATTCATATCACAAAATTCAGCAGGATAGTAAAATGATTGTACAGTCATTTCTTGACCCAGCCAGCCAGAATAATTCTTCCCTGTCTAAGTATGTATTGTCACCTATGATACATGACCAGGTGTCTATGGTTGTTAGAGGAGATAGAATAATCCTTGCTTTGGGAAGAAACCTGATTGATAAAGTTGGTCCTGGGAAGTCCCAATACATTTCACAGAGGCTTCGACAACTAGGAAGACTGGTCCTGACACTGAGATCTTTGACAGAGGGAGAAGAAGTCTTTCTTGCAGATTTCTTGAAGCCTGATCTTTTCGACTTGGTCGTACAAGCTGTAATGGTGGTGTGTCAACTTAAAGAACACACTCCTGAAAGTGAAACACCAGAATTTGGTATTCCTTCTCTGTCCCTTAAACTTGGGCATTCATTGAAAAAGTCTGCCTTGATCTTACAAGGGAAGCTCTTAGAAATAGAGACAGCGAGTTGTTGGAGACTGCCAAGATGTATCTTCAACTCCATGAGAGCGAATGGTCTGATAAAATAGCATCTCATGCTCTGAGTACAATGGCAAACCAGAAGTTTAACAAGCCAGACATATTGCCAGTAACATCTGACTTGCTCAAGTTGAGAGAGTTCTTACTTGATGAGATTCAAGTTCGTTGTAGGAGCCTTGAGCAGCATCCTTCACCAGAAAACTGGACAGCTCTAGTGGAAGTGTGTCTTTCTAGACTCATCGTTTTCAACAAGCGTAGAGGTGGAGAAGCTTCAAGGTTACTGTGCAAAACCTACCAAGAACGACCAGTTTGGCAACACTTTGCCAATGAGGAAATAAACAACTCACTGACTGAGCTGGAGAAGCAACTAAGCAGTAGGTAAGTATACAAAATTCAATCACAGAGCTAATTGTAAAACAGGAGTTTAAATGAAAGCCAACAGATCATAATCTGACCAACCACCTGCCTAGCCCAATAAAAAATGCATTGTAGATGCATCGTAACATCTAGCTTTGCACTTATTCTGTGTTTGTATGGAATGGATGCCTCTGCCATTTCTCTGATAGTTTATATTGTTGCTTTGTTGGAGAACCTGGTGTATGTTTTTGTGCATCAAACTTGAACCTTCTTGCTCCGATGCTTTACAGTAAAAGAAAAATTGTACAACAACATTATCTGACCGTTACAGTTGTCTTCCAGTCTACACAATGTTGACTATCATTGGTACACTGTACTTCTGTAGGGTACTTGTGTTTCATGGAGTCATACTAGAACTACAACTGCCCCAAGTCCGACTAGAAAATGATGCTGATCTATTGATTAAAATATTTGATGTGTTGCATGCTCACACATTAAAATGTACCATTGGCAAATGATAAAAAAAAATGCTAGTTTTGCCAAGACAATGAAAGTCACAAGTACGGTGAGTTTTAAAGTTAACTGTTTGTTCTGTTTCAGACTTGACATGGTGCAAATCAGAGGAAAGAGGGGACGTGCTGTGCCACTTCTCTTGACCAAAGATGTAAAGCAAGCCATCAGCGTTCTGCAAGAGCAGCGTGAAGCATCTGGTGTGCTAGCAGAAAACCCCTATGTCTTTGCTCGCCCTAGGAACTCTAAAAGACCCATAAGAGGTTGGGATTGCTTGAAGGCAGTAGCTACACGGGCCAATCTCAAGGAACCTAGGGCAATAACCAGTACTAAACTGAGAAAATACGTTGCAACTGTGTCCCAAATCATCGACCTCAGTAACAACGAGCTTGACTGGCTTGCACGTCACCTAGGACATGATATTAATGTCCACAGGGATTTCTATCGCAAGCATGAGTCCACAATTGAGTTGGCTAAGGTTAGCAAGCTCTTGGTTGCTGTCGATCAAGGAAAGGTGTCAAAACTGTCTGGTCGAAAGCTTGATGACATCACACTAGATGGTATGTATAAAAGTGTTGCATGTCTTGTAGGATATGGTCATTTGAGTTCTGTACACATTGTTATTGTTCGCATAATTTGTGAGGTCAAATTACACCCCCACTTTTGTACAAAAAACCTTTACAGAGAAAAATATTAAGCGATAACAACAAACTATATTTTACATTGTGGTACAGCCTGCACAACTCTATGATGAAACCTGAGGCTAATTAAATTTGTGAGAGCAAATTTTACCCCTTGCATGTGGACAATGCAGGAATAATAACAGCAGTTTACAATGTGGCTCATCTAGTTTTTAAAATATCCATCTTGAAACAAGCGAAGAGACACACAAATTTCATCAAAATCAACTTTAACGTTTTCAAGAAAGTAATTAAGCGTTTTCTGGAAATGATTATGGTTTTCCAGCTTGTGTGCTTTTCTAAATTTTTAAATGCTATTTTATGGAATATGACAGCATTTCACAAGAAAATATTTCACATACGTAGAAATTGGGTTTAGTATGATTTTCATACAGTCAGCTTTCAGACTGAAACTAAATATTAATGCTTCCTGTATTGTATATTTAATGCAAGTCATGACATAAACAAAGCAATGTAGAAATGAATAGTAAAAACTACTGTTATTACTGTATTATTACTTTGTTACCAATTTCAAACAGTTTCCTACATAGCAAAAGGAAAACACTTACAAACGTTTATGATCACATTTTTTTTTCTTTGGTCAAGATATAACAGTTCAGTCATCAAGTGAAGAGGAGGAATCCCAGCATGATGAAGGTTTGTACAGTACAGTAAATTTTCTGCTTAGACAGAGCTGTGCCTAGAGGCTAGAGGGCAGCTAGATTCCTCAGAAAAGGCAGCGAGTGTTGCAATATTATTATGCAATGATGTAATTCCTTGCATTATTGATATGTAAACTCTCATGCCCTGGGAGATATGTGGGTGAAAAAACAGCAATTGGGGTGGGTTCTTGTTTAAAGGGGCTGAAACTTCATGTGTGCAGTGGAAACCTTGGTTTACACTACAGGGTAGTAGTTACCGAGAGTAATAATTGTGTGCACAAAACATGACATTGCACTGTGTATTAAAATGAGCATATTCTCCTACAAATCATAGAATCACTAAAATTAATCCTTACTTTCAGGAGTTACCTCTTTTTTCCTGAAAGGACCTTTTTTTATAGCTGTCCATTGAATGCTTAATGTTTTGAAGCTATCCTGTTGAGCAATTGCAGTATGCGATAGAGGGTATAGAGGTGCATCGGTCTCTGTGGGCAACAGGTTGAAAGAAGGATAGAGCAAGGCCATACTATTCACTGTGTACCCTGTGTAAGTTTTAATGAAGAAAACAACATTCAAGCAAGTGCTCATACTGAAATGAAAATGTTGAGTTTTGTATGTTTTCCTTATTTTCATTCAGCCTTTCCACAGACAGCCATAGAAATGTTATAGGGAGGATCAATTTCAGAGATTTTTATCTAACATTTCAAAGAGCAATATTAATCTTGGTATGTATTTTTTTTTTTTGTACTTGCCTTCTACATATGTACACACTAAATGCCTTCAATGTAGGGATTTTGAGTGTCGTCATCAATCGGGAGCAGTGAACAGAAGTTTTGTTTTGTTGGTATTCTTAGCTGTTTTCATTTACCAATACTTTTAATAAGTACACAAAAATATTGTTTCTCATCTAGCTCACCTCCAGATGCAGGGTCCCCAAAGAAAAGGCACCCAGGTAAGAATGAATCTTTTCTAAGAACAATCCACACCATACTGTTTTCAGTAAACTGAAAAGCTTTTACAGAAAATCTTGTAAATAAACTGATAAGAGTATGAGCCTGACTGCACTTGCAACAGACATTCCCACCTTATACCCCATTCACACAGCACTACGACTTTACGAAGATCATGCCGATCATCCTGATCTGAAAAAAACATAAAATCAGGGCACAATCGCCGTGAAATTACCCCGCGATGTCTATTATTCTGTTCACACAGCCTTATGACCTTGAGAAGATCGTGCCAATCACCCCGATCTGAAAAAAATTCAAGTCGGGGTATGATCGCCGTCAAAATCAAGCAATTTGGAAAATTGAAGACTCCGCCCAACTTTTTTACGTAAAAGTGTTTCTGACTCACTGCCACTACGATTATTGTGATTACACCAAGACCCATGCCGACAGAGCGGTTTTCTATACTTCGAAATGTTTGCCGACGGTGATGCGTTTTTATAACAACCACAGAGGTCTCACTACGATGCTACCATGCTGCTTGTACGATAATGGCGTTCCCACTACGACTTTGCCACGCTTATTGTTGGGCATGACACGGCTACGCTTATTTTGAACATGTTCAAAACAAGCGTGGGAGAGCTTGTAGCTTCCTGACCTAGGAGATCCCACCCGACCAAACCACACTTTTGAAGATCCTCCGACCTTTGGACCACGATTGGTCCGCAATTGGTCACTTTCTCGGCCACTGTTCCATCGTAGTAGAACCGACGTCTATGTGTGAACATGTTAAAAATAAGTTTTGGGAGAGCTTGCAGCTTCCCGACCTACGAGCCCACCCGCTGTATGATGATCCTCCAAAGTTTGGCCCACGATTGGTCCGCGATTGGCCACGATTGGTCCGCAATTGGCCACGCTCTCGTCCATTTTTCCATCACAGTAGAAGCGGCATCTATGTGTGACCGGGATATTAGATGGGTCTTGTATTTGTAATTGGGTTTAATATGTTGGGGACAAATTATGTAATCTTATTGAGATACTATTTTGTTGTAATAAACATTACACGAATCATAACTGATTTGTTGTTCACAATTATAAACAAATTAAAGGCCCCTGTCCACAGGGCTGGACAATAGTCTATGTTCACCAGCACTATTTCATCTACGAAAACTTTCACATTTTGTTGTGATAGTCTTAGAAATATTTTAGTGGTGTAGTTTTTAAGAAATGCATCAACCATTGGATGATTAATATTGTTTTGTTGACAATGCAGTTTGTATTAGTAGTCTTTTAAGTTGACAGCCTCATTGACCATACCAATAATTGTGTCTTTCTTTGAGAGCAACACTGCTCCTTTCGAGCAGTTAACCTTTCTATTAACTGTCTTACTTGTGCTTTTTTCCATTTAGGGGGCACGTAAAAGTGGATGTAAGAGAGGTAAGTTTTTATGTTTTGTGCACTTTTATACCTTAATCCAACATAATCATTGCAAATTTGTTTATAAGTTGGATTTGAAACTTTGCATGTTGGAACTATGATCCAGTAAGGTTTGCGGTAACACCATGTTATGACAATCTCTCTATGAGTTGGGGTGGTTCTTAAAAGAGCCGTAGGTTCCAACTCAACATTTCAATCAGTATTCTCTGATCGTCTCGTCAGGATTAAGATGATCAGAGCATACTGATCGAAACTTCGAGTTGAAACCTACGGTTATTTTCAGAACCACCCCAACTCACAAGAGAGGTTGTCATCACATGGTTTACCGCAAACCTTATTAGCATTTTGTTTATGTTTTTGTTGTCACTCTATCTTTATTTTATGTTTACATATTTATATATAAAGGGTGAACAAAGAAATTTTGGCTGATACTAAGTTTGAACCATCAACCTCTCAATTACCATATGATCACTCTATACCAAGAGTTAACCAGCCCTATGGTTGATGGGAGGTCATGTACAATGCTTCCTTTGCTCCGTGGGGTCCATTCACAAGCCAGACAGTACTGCTGATAACCCAGGGATCATCTCCCTGGTTTTATACAACCCAGTAAACAGCAGCAGTGAGAATGCACTTCTAAGGGATACAAGCTTTTTATGTATACACTGAATAAAACAGCAGAGATTCTGAATAGGAAATATTATAGTATTGCCATTCAGGTACTCTGTCAGCTGAGCTATTACCAATGTTAGCCGCCTCCATTTTTTCAGTCTCTATTGAGGGTGGGGCAGTATAGATTGTTCAACTATATTATTATACTGTCATCAGACATCAAAAACAAAAATCACAAACATTTCCTCATTGTGTATTCCTTTTACCAATATAGGGCTTCCATGGCTCTGTTGGTAGAGTAAGAGCGCATCAACCCTCACTCTCCTCCCAGTCAATATTTCTTTGTTCACCCAAAATAAATCTAAAAGGCTCATTGTCTGTTTTCCTTGTGATTTATTTAATTTTCTTTTCTTTTGTTTTTCTTCTAGCTGTTGGTGCTAAGAAAAAGATAACAGAGAAACGAGCATGGACACAAGAAGAGAAAAGTGCTGTGTACGCATCGCTGGGCTCTTATATCAGACAGAACAAGCTTCCTAGGAAACTTGCTTGTGAACAAGCCTTGGCTGCCCATCCATCTCTGGGAACAGAGATTGGCGGGCAGTCAAATATTAGTGAAGAACAATTTAACAAAGCTGAGCAGAATGAAACAAAAGTAAGGTAAAATTGGAGATATTACAGTCAAAACCAAAACAACAGTGTGGTCCATGTCAACCTGGGACTAAGTATTAAGACTGAGAGGACATTTCCCGAGGAATGTTTGATCATTGTATCTGCTAACCTAGATGAACCAAATTTTGAAATGTTATTGTCCCAATTTTGAAAAAAATGACAATTTTACTTTCATTTTTGGGTCATTATGCAATTCTAGACAAGGCTCATAACATGCTTTTGTGATCTTGTGTCAAGGTTACTTGATATGGTCACCATAATATTGCTGTCAGTGTTTGTTCAATGTTTCAATGCTTTTTTTCATGAAAATAGAAGCACGTCTGATGAAAAAGCTTTGTCAGGTTGGTTGCATCAAGAAAACATCTTTAAAGAGCATAATGGGTAATAAATTCATGTAGAAAAATAAATACATGATGTAATTTTAATGAGATTATAAAAACTGATTTTAATAACATAATACTAAAACAAAAGTATGCAATATCAAAGATTGCCAGGCTTTTGTGGTGTGTAAAGAATTAAAGTCGGGCAGGTTTTTCCATGTGGTTTTGATACCCATTTTGTGATTGTGTTGATGAATGCCTTGAAAGTTTATGGCAATTAAAACCTGTGCATTTCCAAATTTAGCAACATAATAGCAATATTGTTCTTCAGTATTGTGTCACTCATTCTGAATGCTTTGAAAACTTTATTTTGAGGATGAATGAAAACAAACCAATGTGCTAAAATGTAGAAATGAGCATGTGTTCACCCAGATGTAGCCCAATGCAAACTTCATTTTGGCAATGCAAACTTTATTTTAGGCAAAGCTTAAGAGTAGTTGAGCTGGGAAAATGATACTTTTGTAAATGGTTGTTGTGAGCAATGAAATGCTGAGTTTTAAACATTTTTCTAGTTAATTGGTGACAAATTTGCTTGCTGTTTTCACTATTTTTCTAATTCAGATGAAGGATTAAGCCCATATTTTTAAGGGCCGTTTTTCTAATATTATGTCAACTGTAAAGACACGTCAGTTTACATTCTGCTTTTCTCAACTTTGACTGTATCGACCATGCAAGTACGACTGGAGCAGATGTATTAAACACTAGACCACTGAGCATGTCCGATGATGAGGGGCCAGTTAGAATCCTGTATTATTGGCAGTAGGTACCACAAACAATTAAATAGATGTACAATTTCCATCGGTATACAGTGCTTATCACACATTGGTGCAGGGCAAATTGAAAATGATATCCATTACCCCGATGCAGATACAATAGATATTTAATTGTTTACCTGATGCTAACAATGCTGGATTCAAACTGGCCCTTCGTCATTGGCCGTGCTCATTGGTCTAGTGGTTAAGACATCTGCTCTAGTCATATGTATGGTAGCCATGGGTTCGAATCGCACCCGAGTTGCCTGTGGGCTTATTTCCCCTCACAGAACTTGAAAGCACTGATTATACAGTGCTTATCACACATCGGTGTAGGGCAAAGTAAAAGATATATATTATTCACCTGAAAGATATTGTATGCATTTGGTTGTCACCCTAAAAAAATAATGTAAACCAATCTTTTTTGGGTAAGATCCACTGCAGCTGTTGATAGTATAAAACATTTGAGAAATTATTCCTTTTGCACTTATGAGTTTTAGAGAAAGGGAATATTTTTCGTGTCCGCTGAGAATCTGAGAAACGTTACTGGCTGTAGTGTTTCTCAGCCTTGAGAACGAGTGCAAAATGGCTTGATCAAACAGATACCATTGTAAGTTTATTTTGAGATGTATGTTTTGAAAAGAAGATGACTGAAATGAATGCATTCATCCCAAAACCAATCATGTATAATCCTTTGATTTTGTTATAATGTACCCGGGAACACAATGGTCCACTAAATATTTTGCACGCACAAGACTTGCACGGTCCATGTTTTTATCGAAAGTAATCGTTGTGTTGTTGAATTAGTTGTTAATGATCACCAATAAATGAATATGAGTGAATTAATAAATAAAAAATTAAAAAACAAACAAACACATAAACACATAAACACCTCAACCAAAAAAAGAAAAACATGTAAACTTGTGCAACAGACTACATGTACAATGTCAATCTTTTTCTTAAAAGGGTGTTGACTCTGAGAAGAGCCAGTTGGTTTCCTGTACATTTCAATCAGCATATACTCTGATCGTCTTTAGGAGAAACGTTGAGAAAACCAATCAGTTCTTCACAGAGTCGCCACTCTTTCAGGAGAGAGATTTTATGTTTGTTGAATAATTAATCATTGATCAGTTGATCATTTGTGGGTGTTTACATTATGCAAGTTTGTTGATAACGTTTTTGAATGGTCCTTCGTTACTTGAGATCGTTTAAAATTAATAGAACCTTCAGATAATCAATTTTAAGGTGTTTACATTGATATGTAAACTTGTTGATGAAGTTTTTGAGTGGACCTCAGGTTCATGTTACTCTACTTCCAGCTTAAAATAATTAAGAAGATGAGAGTTTGTCAGATGTTTTCAATGTTCAGTCTGTAAATTACATTTCATTCAGTATACTCTGATCGTCTTTAGGAGAAACGTTGAGAAAATCAATCGGTTCTTCTCAGAGTCGCCACTCTTTCAGGAGAGATTTTATGTTTGTTGAATAATTAATCATTGATCAATTAGATTATTGTTTAAACAAAGTTGATCATTTGTGGGTGTTTACATTATGCAAGTTTGTTGATAACATTTTTAAATGGTCCTTCTTTACTTGAGATCGTTTAAAATCAATAGAACCTTCAGATAATCAGTTTTAAGGTGTTTACATTGATATGTAAACTTGTTGATGAAGTTTTTGAGTGGACCTCAGGTTCATTGTTACTCTACTTCCAGCTTAAAATAATTAAGAAGATGAGCGTTTGTTAGATGTTTTCAATGTTCAGTCTGTAAATTTGTTGAAGAATAATTTGAATGAACAAGTTTGTCCATTTATGCTTTAGTCCCATTTTAAAATTACAGAGGTGGAATAGGTGCAAAATGTTACTAAAATTTCATGGTTTGAAGCCAGCGGAACTGTAGCCAGGAACTGGTGGGAGGGGGGGGGGCAAGTTTTATTTTTAACTGTACTTCATATGAGGGAGAGACATTATCTTTTTTTGTGGGGGTCACCTGAGGCACAGTCAAAATATGGGGGATGATGCACATTGACAAGGAATGACTGTGTTGGATAAACTGTCCTTTGTCAAGTTGAAAAAACTGCAAAAAAGGGAAATAGTTTCTTTACACAAGAATCATATCATTAACCTGATTTTGATACACTTGATCCTAAAGATTGTCTACATGTAACTTTTATAATCCTTTCTCAAAAGAGTAAGTACCTTTGAGTATTTTTACTGGCTTCAATTTTGTGCATTTAAACCACAGAAACGGAATGAGAACAAAAACAGATGCTTTTTTTTCATAATCGATTTATTAAGAAAAAGAATCCAATAAGTTTGAAATAGAATTTGTGCAATTCTTTTTAATATATTATTTTGGACCATATTAACTTTCTACCGTGAATAGCTTGTGAATAGATTATACAACGGTGATGTCTGTGGTGTCCAGTTAAATTGGTCTATTGCTGAATAATTCAACATGTAGGTCTGATAAGCTTTAAAGCCTGCAGGTTGACAGGGACAGTGCCATGTAGAAAATAGAATGGATTTTGAGGATTGTGGATCATCATCATGCTCCAACATTAAGATTACATACATCCAGCAAATCTGATGCTTTACCTTGCTAGGTGGACAAGTGCTACAAACCTATTTGTATTCGATGATTGGAAAACAATAAATAAAGATAGACAGGCTGTTTGTTGAGCATAAAAAAATAGTTGAACAATTATTGTATTTATGTTTTGTTGTAGATGAATTTTATATTTGGGGGCATTATTTGGGCCCAAGGAATGTTGAAACTTTTAGATATACTACGTTTTCCCTTCTGATTGTGACATTTTAAGTTGATCTAGAATAATCGTTGGGGAGTTGACAGTATGATTCAAGAACAAATGAACTTGTTTATATCATTGTACAAAAATGCAATCATCAAACATACACAAGTCCACATGCAGTATGGACAAATGGACACATTTAACACAAGTCCACATTGTGACTGTGTAGTATTTGATATGCCCCGTCCACATGCAGTATGAACAAATGGACACATTTAAAACAAGTCCACATTGTGACTGTGTAGTATTTGATATGCCCATCAAGTCCACACGCAGTATGGACAAATAGACACATTTAACACAAGTCCACATTGTGACTGTGTAGTATTTGATATGCCCATCAAGTCCACATGCAGTATGGACAAATAGACACAGAAGTCCACACTGTGACTGTGTAGTATTTGATATGCACAAGTCCACATGCAGTATGGACAAATGAACACATTTAACAGAAGTCCACATTGTGACTGTGTAGTATTTGATATGCCCATCCCGTCCACATGCAGTATGGACAAATAGACACATTTAACACAAGTCCACATTGTGACTGTGTAGTATTTGATATGCCCAAGTCCACATGCAGTATGAACAAATGGACTAATTAACACAAGTCCACATTATGAATGTGCAGCAATAATGCACTCGCTAAGTCCACACGAGTAATGCAGTGTTAGTTTAGTGTCCACACTGCGAATGTCGATAGTGCTCTGTGCACCATGTCCACATGAGTAATGCAGGGTGGGTATGTGTGTGTGTGTGTGTGTGAATGTTGGGGGGGGGGGGTCGAACCCGGCGAGCTTGGGAATCTATCCTCTATGGTGGCCCTGAATATGTGCACTTTTTGTTATTTTGAGTTACGTGCGAATATGTATGGCGATGTGAAATTTTGGAAAAAATTTCTGATCCGGTCATTTTTTCATTCATTATTTAGGGGCCTACAGGAGATAAAATTTCTTATAATTTACTCATCCTCATTGATGTCCTCAACAAAAAAAGGTCAACGATAACAAGTCTAGATAACAGATATTATTGCTTTGATAACAACATGGAGTACGATGGAGGTAATGAGTGAACAAGTGGCGGCCGGATATGGACATTTTTCGCGAATATAATGTGTGTGCATATGCGATGTCGTGAAATTATTCGCAAATATATGCGCACGTATGCAAATATATAATATGCAATGTTGTGAATTTTGTGCATACTTGGACGCATAAATCAATTTCTAATGCTCTGGGGAGTTTCTTGCATCCTGTCGAGATTCCATACATCACAGTCATACACCGACGAAGAATGCGTCAACACCCAGATCCCATAATGCATCAGAGAGTACAAGTACAATGCCTGGTATCTCATCTTTGACATTTGAGAAGCCATTTTGCGATTTTACAGCCGTTTTGTAAAACATGTCTTTTTCGTCATTTGGGCATTTTCGTTAAGGGGATGTGTGGAAAGTCATAGCAAATCGCTGAATCTTGTTGTAAACACGTTTGCATGGGGTGCTAGTACGACCATTGAAGTCAAAATTTTAAAAAGAGGAGTACAGCGCCCCTAAAAGTTGGTCTTCCGATGGTCGCAAACCGGACTTCCCCCTAGCTAAGATAATCATAAACCCTGGCGTAAGCAGACATTTTCATCGGTGGGGGCAGGGGGTCAGGGGCAAAGAGGCTATTTTATGAAACCATTCATCTTTGCATTTTTCTCATCCCATGTGGGGGAGGGGGCAAGTGGTCTGAGCTGGGGGGGGGGGTGGGCTCCTTGATGATGCTTTCAATCACAGGTCAGATTGTTGAGTGTTCTTTGAAAAGGAGGGGATGAAAAGGAGTTTAGTCTTTTAAATTTAAAGGACAAGAAACAAACTGTATATAATGTGTTCTTGATAATTCATGTAATTTAGTATAAAGCGTTTACAATGTGCCAATTGATCTAGCTCACTATTCTGAGGGGCAGAACATTTTCATCTTCATCAGGCATACTTAGACCATTCCCGAACTGTCTCATCTCCCTGGATGGGGAGCATACAGCCGATTATATTAGTGCTGATGGGCTAATCCAGCGCAATACTACAAGCTCAGCTTTTCAGTTTCTAATTTACACCTGGGTGAAGAGAAGTAATTATGGTTGTGTGCCTTGCTCAAGGACACAAGTGACATGACCAGGATTCGAATCCACACTCTGCCCTGACTTTTTAAGTGACTAGCAAGCAGGACCAGTAGCTTTTTATTTCACTGGTCGCTCAGCCTTTTGTACCTATCCATAATTCATATTAAATAGAGTGGGATGCTTTTCAACACTGAGCTAGACGGCCGGACCACTTGGAGTGAATTTTGACTGGTTCTCGGGTGTTTTAACTAGACTTTGGCCAGCGGACCACTTTTATGGGAGAACGCTGCTCTGATGTTTCAGCAATCAGAACTTGAGTCAGATGCACTGAGACTTCTTGGCCACGACACGCCATTAAATACAATATCCGCTCCTTCATATGTGTAGCTTGCCCATTTCCTTTAGGCAAGCGACCAACTTTGGCATTTTGTCAAAGACCAGTATCTGTATTTTATGACCCAACATCCTGTGAAATCGGTTAATGGTGTCACCATAAAAAATAATGTAAACACCCATATGTTTTCACTGTACTTGCAAGACCAAAACTAATGTTTTACTCATTTCTCAACATGCTCAAGCTGGGCCTTATGTGTATAACATTACAGGCAAAACTATTTCAAGGGGAATTTATCGCTATGACCATCTTTACACCATGTGTAAATCTGCGAACATTTTTCAATCTTACCAACTGTTCAGCACAGTGCACTGCACACTCTTTTTAATGTCCCAAAAATGCATTCCAAGCATGTTTTTTGTGTACACAAATGGTTTTAACACTCACATTGCCCTCCCCCTCGTTTGCTTTTGAGTCCTGTGGCAAAGATGTGCTGTTATTATCAAGGACAACCCAGGATATGCCAAACAGAAGCAGATTTCCTCTTCAAATCTGTTACTTGATGACTTTATAGTCTTCTCCCCAAGTTCATGTGACAGGAAATAACCTTGAAATATGTGTCAGTCCAGTGCATTTGATGCGACGATCCATGAGCTCTGAGAGTGTTGAATGTTCTGTTGTTTTTGTTGAAGGAAATATTTTCCACCATTTGCACATGTTATGGTCAGGCAGATTGTATGCTTCAGCTATGATCTTTTTAATCTCCATTTTTACTTCCAATAGGCCAAGGTTTTAGCCAGGATTTGGTAAAAGGGTGTCCAAATTTGCTAGAAATTTCAAAACTGGGTGTCCAAATTGATCACTTACAATACATTGTGAATCTGAGAGTGTTGAATGTTGTTCTGTTGTTTTTGTTAAAGGAAATATTTTCCACCATTTGCACATGTTATGGTCAGGCAGATTGTATGCTTCAGCTATGATCTTTTTAATCTCCATTTTTACTTCCAATAGGCCACGGTTTTAGCCAGGATTTGGTAAAAGGGTGTCCAAATTTGCTAGAAATTTCAAAACTGGGTGCCCAAATTGATCACTTACAATACATTGTGAATCTGAGAGTGTTGTATGTTGTTCTGTTGTTTTTGTTTAAAAGGAAATATTTTCCACCATTTACACATGTTGTGGTCAGGCAGATTATCTGCTTCAGCTGTGATCTTTTTAATCTCCATTTTTCCAAGGTTTTAGCCAGGATTTGGTAAAAGGGTGTCCAAATTTGCTGGAAATTTCAAAACCGGGTGTCCAAATTGTTCACTTACAATACATTGTAAATGACAGATAAAACAGGGTGTCCATATTTAAAACAGGGTGTCCAAAAGACACACAGACACCTCTCTTGCTAACACTATAAATTAGGCTTTATCTGAGCTGGAGGCTCCCCTATAAGTTAAAAACTACTCAAAATAAATGAGTTTGGAACTCGTTGAACATTATAACTGTTTTAAAAAGTTGACATGAAACACGAGCAATATTTGTAAATGTTTTTTATTTTTATTTTTATGGAAACAGACCAATCCAAACATTATGACCTTCACATTTGACCTTTACACACTGTATGTAAATGTTGTGAAATTTGTCCACAGGGCCTGTTAGTTCAGTGGGGTTATCAGAGAGGGGAGGGGCAGCGAGGCGGGGGGGGGGCAGGGGTGGCAGTAGGGAGGCCCCATACCTATAGATTTTCTTGGAAGAAGTGAGTGCTTCCTAGAAGATAAAAACTGTTAAGAGTTTAGTGTTGTCGTTCAGAACAGTTAATGCTCTATAATATTAATAATAATAATAATAACTAGTTCTTATATAGCGCATTTCACAATAATGACTCGATGCGCTTTACATTAGTGCCCTGGTCATTGGGCCAATAACATTCCTTTAATCTTTCTCAGCTCCCTGGGGAGTATACAGCCCCGAGTTTTTTCAAACACAATATCGACCTCTACCCTCACAGGAACCCATTTATACCCCTGGGTGAAGAGAAGCAATTATAGTAAAGTATCTTGCTCAAGGATACAAGTGTCATGACCGGGATTCGAACCCACACCTCGATGACTTAACTATCGGAACTTGAATTCGATGCTCTAAACCACTTGGCCACAGGACACCACAATGCTCTGTCCATCTTCAGACCATTTTAACTTTGTCTCAAACGGTAAATGGCAGGCTTTTGAAACATTTGAGAGGACATTAAAGTCCAGGATCAGGGCACTTGAGGAAATGGCCTCCGTTGAAATTCTATGCTTCGGCCAAACATCAAAATATTTAGGTCTAGAATGCCCCACAGTTTTGAAAAAACCTGAGGGGAGAACACTGATTCGTGTACATGTATGTTTCCTTTTAAAGATGTAAACTGCCCGTTCCGTTTAACCTGGATCAGGGAATGTGTGTGGGTGGTTATGTTTGTATATAAACTGAGTTGGCATGTGTTTAATATTACTAAATAAATTGACTCAGGGAGGAAAGTGTAGATTTTCGCGATTCAGTCATTATACAATTTCTCCCCGGAGATCAATCCTGCTTGCTGTGGCTTAAAGGGAGGGTATACCTTTGGTAATTACCCAAAAAACTAATGACCATGAAAACTTACATGGTAAAGAAGCACTGCAGCTGTTGATAATGTATAACTTTTTGAGAAAAAATTCCTTCTAAGGAAAGTGGTTTTAGAGAAAGGGATTCAAAACAATTTCAATCTGAGATCTCAGATCAAGTGTATTCCAATTATGGATTATTCTTCCTGCCTGGACATAAACCGCTCCAAATTTTCGGCGATATGTGTCAAAAATGCTACCACCTTTTGAAACTGATTTTTTTTCCCTCTAAAACTAACCTGTTAGTTTTATTGTACAGTATCTACCAAAGTCCAGAGGTATACTTTGCATTTAAGAGTTCCATTGGTGGAGCTTGTTAAGAATGATTGTTATGAGAGCAAAGAGCATGTACAACACCTTGTAAGGTATACCAGGTGAGGTGGCGCATATTGTGGCCAGGCCAACCAGAAACACTGGGGAAAACCCCTTCTCTTTTACGATAAGTGTATTGGGTTCTTTTACATCCCATCCGAAGGACGAAGCATTAATGGTTAATTGTCAAGACCGGTATCGAACCCACACTCTGCTGATCAGAAACACCAGAGCTTGAGTCCGGTGCTCTTAACCGCTCGGCCATTTTGAATTACATTATTTTTGCCCTACCTTGATGTGTGTACTGTATACTCAGTGCTTTCCCAAGTCCTGCAGAAAAAATCCACAGCCATACAACTCGGTTGGGATTCGAACCCATGACCCCGCCACCATTCCAGAGTAGATTTCTTACCACTACACCATACAACTGATCAAGCCCGGTGACCAGAGGCCAGCCCAAATCCCAAATACTACTCTTTATCCCCAATGCAATTATTAAAATGAAAATTATTAAAATGCAACTTTGGTCAGTTACCTGGTTTTGCTTTTACTGTTTTCTTTTGTATTCCTCACAGACTTTGTTTGTGATATCAGCACTTTAAGGTTGGCCCCAGTTGAGTGACTTCTTGAGCTGAATTTCTGTTGCTGGGCCGCTTGAAAGCTTTCTCTGCAACCATATCTCCCATGGATTGTAGAATCCCTAATTGAACCTCTTCCTGTTTCTCAACAAGTCCCTGGTCATTGACCGACCCTTTGGGGGGGGGGGGGTAACCCTCTGGGGACAGGGGACTAAGCCAAAGGTCCAGGGGCTTTTCTTTGAGATTATAAATATAGGCATGTGTGATTAAGATAAACCAAAGCCAAGTGCTGAGGGGGCTTAAGGGCTCATGAAGAGATACTTTTTAATTAGAGGGTCACTAGCTTAGATTTAGTGCTGTTGCTAGTCGCAGGAGCTTAGGCATGTTGCAACTTTTATACTCCTGGCAGATCTTGTGCATGTTTACTGTACTCTTTAGACCCGCATTTTGCAGGTATGACATGTTGTTTTGAATTTTGTTATGACCATTTGTCAAGTTCTTATAAACCAACAGAGAAGTTGACGCATCATGCAGCCCAATGAATTTGCAATTCTGGGATGTATTCATTATTTTTGTACAGATTATTATTTTTACACTAGTCTTGTAAAAGTTTTGACCACAGCAGAAGCCAATCTTGTGAAATTTGTCCAACTTAGTTAAGGCCATCTTGTCAGTTAAAATCTTTGATTCTATTCCGTGTCGTGGCTGAGTGGATAAGAACACTGAACTCAAGCTCTGGTGTTTCCGATCAGCAGAGTGTGGGTTTGAGTCCCGGGTGTGACACTCGTGTACTTAATTAAGCAAGACACTTAACCAGTGTCCTTCAGATAGGACGTGAAGCCATAGGTCCCATGTGTTGTGTAATGCATAGTGTAGAAGAACCCAGTGCACTTATCGTAAAGATCAAGAAGGGGTTCACCCCGGTGTTCCTGGTTTGATCGGCAGCATATTGCGCCACATCACCTTGTAAACCAATACATGGTGCTACATGTATGTAATGTAAAGAAATAGGTCTCACACTTCAAAAACGTAGCTCTGCATACCTTGCAGGAAAAAAATACTGAGCGCTTTGATACGCCCATCGGGTGTGAAAGCGCTATAAAAGAACTCGGTATTATTATTATTATTGCTCCAAATAAAGCCCTTCTTACCCTCCCCATTATAATCCTAGTGTAGTTTAAAGCCATACAGGGTCCAATTTCAGGGCCATGCTTGCCACAGAATTCTGCGCTTACAGCGCCCTGTAAAGCACACGAATCTATGGGCAGTGAGCGCAGTGTTTCACGGTAAGCAGAGCCATAAAATTGGACCCTGCTTTAATAATTAAGCCTGTACATGCTGTAGGAGAGACAGACAGGGCTAACCACGGTCTAACAAAACAGCATGAAGTTAAATTTTACTTTAAAGGCTTGGTACACGTTTGGTAATGACTCTGAAAATTTACGGCAATAAAAACTTACTTGGTAAGAAGTACAGCAGCTTTGGATAGTATTGCATTTTGAGAGACTTTTTACTTAGAAGGACTGCGGTTATGGAAAATATATCACTTTTGATCCCCCAAAACTTTGAATATTGAGAGTATTCAAATGCAGATTATTCTTCCTGCGTGGACATATTCCCGCTCCAGATTTTCGGCAATATCTCAAAAATGCTACCACCTTTTGAAATGAAATTTTCACAGGTTAGTTTTTTGGTATCTACATGTACAATAGGATTGAAACAAACAATAGGCTCCAATTACCAAACGTGTACGATGCCTTTAACACTCTCATCAAGATGTAGGTCTTGTATATTTCACACAAGTCCATCTTTCATGGGTCTTCAGGGCTTGAATTTTACACTGGACCACAGGCCCGAGGCCAGTAGTTTCAGTGTCGGGCCTGTAAACTCATGACTGGACAAGTCCAGCAGTCTTGTGTTTTTCCATTGAATAACCTCACTGTGTGATATCTTCAACAAAAACAAGTTATTTTCGAATGTTGACTTTGAGTGTGGTAAACACCTTTCAATTCTATTGAGTAATGAAGTATGTACGCCCATAAAGACAAATGAGAAACATCTTCTCATATAGGTCATAGTTACTGTGCTTGTTCAAATAAAAACAGTATGCATGTTAAACTGTTCTGGTCTTTATACCGAACCCACGTAGGACCTTTGCACTGCTAGAGCAGATGTCTTACCACTAGACCACCGAGCTAGCCCGGTGGCTAGAGGCAGTTCGAATCCTACGTGTTAGCAGCGGGGACCGCAAAACATGTTAATTTTGCATTGATGATCGGGGATAAAGAATATAATTTGTGTTTACCCTTACACAGATGTGTATTCAAGCACTATATATTCAGTATTTTGCCGTTTTCTGTGAACAAAAATCCACAGGCAATCACTTGGAGCTTGTTAGAACAATTCTGGGCCAGTAAACATTTTGAGCAACAATCCCTTTGGTCTTGTGGATTTTCCCCCACATTCAAGCCATGGTATTAACTCTAATGCTACATAATCATACATGTACGGCTGCCTGTACATGGGTAATTTACTTAAATGCATTAATTTGGCTGTCAAGGACAGCATTATTGATTTCGTAATCATCGCCAGAGTAATTACGCCCGTGGCAACTTGTCAAGTATTTGCGCAGTCATCATGTGATGGGAAAGTGCTGACGTCTTTAAGTTTTTCCTTCTTTGCACAAACAGGATTTAACAACTTGCATTTGAAGGTTTCAACTACACTCTATGAAATCTCATGTACATGTACAACTAATGTAAACTGTCACATGAAAGTAATGATATAAACTGTCAGATTATGAAAGTCACGTACAGTTCACGATAAATGGCACTAATAACAACAAGTACTCTTTTCTTTGCACTTCCAGGTAAACACGTCCAGGGATGTGATCATGCATACCCCTGCCATGGTCTACTGGTGGTGTGCAGCAAACCGATGAATCCAGCTAAGCGAGGAGCCATCCAGATCAGGGTGTGATTCGCTTTATTGGTTCCCTGATGCAGTCTTGTTGAGCCGTCATTATTGCCTTGCCGCTTTCATGCCATTTCTTGTTAGGGTGAGAGCAACTGAACCTGGACGCACCTACATTTTATCCGACTGCACATCATCGGGTAAGTGCCTTACAACAATTAGAAGTAGAGATCAGCTTTGGGTTCATTCCCATGAAAAAGTGCATCTATGAGGTATTAAAGTATGATTTTTGTAAAGTGTTGTTACTTCAAGGTAGGGTCATAGATTGGTTTTTGTCAACTTAATGCTTATTTATAGGTAGAATTATAAAGAAAGACACAATAAAAGTCACATGTGATATTTCAGCTGAATACATAATCTACTTGCTGAGAAAACAGCCAAAAACTGTCGCTGTATTTTCACAAGAAAGTTGAATCCATCCACGTTTAGCGAGGTGATAGCGGGTACCTCTGCGCATCTCTGGCAGGAGCATTCGTAAACAGACATCAACCCTCAGAAATCTGAGAAACGTCGACTTGTGCATGAATCGTTGATCACTGAGATTAAAATGTTTTCAATGGGTGAAAAATTTTCCAAACCATATTACTTCGAAGGGAATCCTTTCTCAAAATAGTTTATACTATCAACATCTGCAGTGCTTATCACAAAGTAAGTTTTTATGGTCATAATTTTTGGGAGTATTAACCAATCTATGACCCTACCTTTAACTGTTACATGTCTGCAATTTCATGAAGGCCATGTTGGTTTCCAATACATTGGTCTCCCTCTTCCTTAAAAAGGTTCCCATGGACTTTCTGACTTCCTGGTAGAATTACCATAAATGAAATTCCAGGCAATTGTTCCACAAACAACAATCTTTAAACTGATTATTGTTTCCCCACATTTTTTGGACCAACACACCCACCTGAAATGTTTGATTTCAAAATTGTGTTTCTTTGTTTTTTCCTTGGAAATTATTTTTGTTTTTATTTGACTCCCAAAAAGGCAGAGCTTGGGCAATCAGATTTTCAATTATTTTCTTTGACCCACCTACCCAGATTTAAGACTGGGAACAAATTTTAAAATTTTAAAACTTTAATATCTGCACGGAAAAATACCCCATTACCACAGTCAGACAGTGAATATAAGCATGTAGCTATATGACCGCTAAAATAGCACAGTCATTATTCCATGACATAATTTGCAAGGATTTTATTCCCGTGCACTGACGACACTTTCTTCCCAAGCTCTGCCATTTTAGGAGTCAAATTGCATTTAAAGGGATTGTATACGTTTGGTAAATGGAACCCACTGTTTGTTTTAATCCTATATACATGTAGTTGTAGAAATATACCATAAAACTAACCTGTGAAAATTTCATTTCAAAAGGTGGTAGCTTTTTTGAGATATTGCCGAAAATCTGGAGTGGTTATGTCCACGCAGGAAAAATAATCTGCAATTGGAATACACTTTCTGAGAAACGTTAACTGCAGTAACACTTCTCAGATTCAAATATTTGGGGATAAAATTGATATATTTTTTCCATAACCGCAGTACTTTGAAGTGAACAGTTTCTCAAAATGCATTGTACCATCCATAGCTGCTGTACTTCTTACCAAGTAATTTTTTATTGCAATTGGTTTTCAGAGTCATTATCAAACTTATACAGACCCTTTAAGTAATGAATAATGAGTTAAAAGTAATGCATGCTTGTCGCCCCTTAAAAAACAGTAACACACAGGGAAACTGACTCCCAAAATGGCCCAACCAATATTTAATGTGGTGAGGCAAGGCATTGGGTCAAAGAGTTTTTTTGTTGACAAAAAAATGAAGGTACATGTATGTACATGTAGATTAGATGTTAAAATTATTTTTATATGGAGATTGGAGATCAGATATTGAAGTCGTTCCCTTTAACCGCTATATATTATCTTTGCCCACGTGCTGGCAATCAACTCCTTCATTAAAAGGAAAATGTTTATTTGCAGAAAAAATATCCAATTTGGGATGGAATGTACACAGCGTAGTGAAATTGACAAAGTCCATTACTGCTCCAATTATTTCACAAGTTTGGTTGTTTGTTCAACAAGCGAGGGGGGTGATTGATAATCGTTGAACTGGCTTTCTTTAATGGACTATAAGATCATCACCGGCAAAAGAAAGAAGTACCCTACTCACACAAAACAGACAAATAGGAAATCAAATTAAGAAAATAAATTACCCTGTGATGTAAATAATTTGGATAATGAATAATAAGACATTGCCAATTAGTGTTTTAAAAAGTCATCCATTTCGTTTGCTCTGTCTTTACGTAAGGTTAACTCACATTCTTGGACGGTATTTTATTCTTAAAGATATATATTTTTTTCACGGCAGCTGCATGGTTTCTCTCTGCAGAAACAGATATTCTTTTGGTCCATTAGGCAATGGACAATATTTTCTCGATGTACATTAGGCTGTAATTTCATGGCTTGCTCACCAGACATGTACAATGTGTACATACATTCTAAGCTGGGCCCAATTTTATAGATTTTTAAATTAGCAGAAAAATTATGTTTGCAAAATTTTCTGCTAAGCGAAAAAAACTAAAAAAAACTAAGCAGGATACCAGACCAGTCACAGCTTGTATGTGACTAATATCTTACATGGTAATTTTGCTGGTTACCTTAATCCTGATCAGCATAATTTTGTTGTCAGTGGTTGTGCATACATTTTTGTTTAAGCAGCTACATTATCTATTCGTACGCTTGCATATTCACAACTGTTGAGCATCTTGTGCAATTTAACCCCCTCACGAAGGGGGTGCCTGAAGACAAGAATTGAACAATTGTACAAAACAGACAAGTCCAATTACAGTTTTTTCTTTAATTTATGGCTTTTTAACAAATAGGGTTTTTAACGGAAATAAACAGGTTGTGACTTGGTCTTAAACAGCTGTTTAAGACCTTGCAGGGTCGTGGCTCGGTCCGTTATCGCACGGCTTAACCCTGCCGGTCTTCAACTGGTGTTTAAAACCGCCTCACCACTTTTTTTATTCTCTTGATACATTTACATCATTGGGTTTTGGAAGAGTGAATTCATTTCCATTGTAGTTTTCACTAAACACACTGGCCATGCATGTTTTGGCCAGGATTCATTATTCTCATTTTGATCACAGCAATCAAAATAAGCAAGGAAGGTTGATATTGGGCTCATTTTTAAATATATTTTCTTAACTTTGACATTATTTAGATGGAAACATTTCTCTGGAGGATTGGCATGGGTACTAACTTTATATCGGGTGAGTATTTAACAAAAATATTATCACCAATCCTTTAACTTACTTTTAAGGTTATGTCGTCGCTCAGGGATTAATGATTCAATAGTTTTTTGTTGTGAAGAAGACCAAGGGTTCGAATCCCACCTGAGTGATTTGCCTGTGGATTTTTTTCACAGAACTCAGGAAAGTATACTGAGTAAACACAGCTTAATACACATTACTGTTTGGGTAAAAGCAAATTATATTGTTTAACCCTGATGCAAAATTAACATCTATTAAATCGTTGCAGTACCGCTGCTAACATATATGATTTGAATTGCCTCTAGCCACCGGGCTAGCTCGATGGTCTAGTGGTAAGCCACTAGTGGTAAAGACCAAGATAGAGTGGCTATTACCTTTTGACTTCATCATGCTTCAACAGAAGCTGTAGACATGTTGTTTCTTCACCTCTGAGTCAATTTTAGATTTTTACGAATCTTTGTATGTTGATGTAAGGTTGGGCTATGCTTTCAACTCATCAAAACTAAATCCACAATCATTTATTCTTCAACCATTTGAGATTCACAACATTTATTATTTTTTTGGGGGGGTCTTGATGAAGCATCTTAAAAGTGACAGTATAACTTTGAAAATATTTACCTCCTTTTGCAAATTATTCCCTCTTGATACATGTATATCCTCTCACCAGAATTATGAACAGCGCCCCCAACCATGTCAGCAAGGGCATGCCGCACTGCGATGGCAGCAACATTGTTTACATTCCTGCTCATTCCCACCTCCGGCCATGGTCCAACTCTAAAAGTAGCGACGTACAACTTGTGGAATATCATGTTCAACTGGGACGTGAGGAAATACCACATTGCTAGCATGGTATGTATCAAACCGCAGCAGTCTTTTTGTTTGGGGGGATGGTTTTCATTTCCATTTATACGTTTGGTAATGACTCTGAAAATTAATGGCAATAAAGGCTTACTTGGTATGATAGTATAGTATAATGCATTTTGAGAAACTTTTCACTCAGAAGTACTGCGGTTATGGAAAAAGATATCACTTTTTATCCCCAACAATTTGAATCTGAGAAGCGTTACTGACAGTAACGTTTCTCAGATTGTGTATTCCAATTGCAGATAATTCTTCCTGTGTGGACATACTGTAACCGCTCCATATTTTCGGCAATATCTCAAAAACGCTACCACCTTATGAAATGAAATTTTCACAGGTTAGTTTTATGGTATGCTATCTACAAATATATAAGATTGAATCGAACAGTGGGTTCCAATTACCAAATGTACAATGTATATACAATCCCTTTAACCTTACAAAACCACAGTACCAAGAAAGAATTACGCCGATGTTGCGGAGAGGTTTATTAAGAACTGGAATTTGAATGTTATTGGGCACACATGTATGACCCTGTTAATGGGTAGGAAGTAAATAATAATCAACTTGAGAACTACTCCAGAAAGGGTGAAAAGGTGAGGAACCTCTCCTAGAGAGGGTTCAGATGTCTGAGGGGTAAAAGGACAGTGTGGCCGTTCTTCTCAATCAACTACGGTTCGAGGAAAATCCTTACTGGCAAGATTTATGAATGGAGCTCCAGTTTCCAAAGAAAGTATTTCTTGTACCGCCAAAACCTGTTCAATGTTAAAGTTACATGGATAGGGTCATGGGTTGGTTGTTTGTCAACGTAATGCTGATTTATAGGCCAAATTATCAAGAAAGATGCAATAAAAGTCACATGTGAATGTTTCGGCTGATTATAGTGTCTACTTGTTGAGAAAAGAGCAAAAAAATGTCAGGTATTTTCATTAGGAACGTTGAATCCATCTGGTTTAGTTAGGTGACAGCAGGTACCAACTGCAACTGTGGCGGCAGCATTTACAAATGAACACCAGGAAAATTTGAATATCCAAAGGCCTCTTTTTAGCAATCTAGTTGGAGATTCAGACTTTTTGACAAACTAGTGATTTAAAAAAAAACGGGGGCACTTCAAACCAAATAATTTTTCAGGATGCTTTATACTAACATTACCATGCATCTTTATAACAAATACATGTAGGCTTTATTGGATGAAAATTACACAATTTGTTTTCAGGGTCATAACCAGTATGTCCCTACCTTTAACTTTGGACTAATAAGTTGTTTTTGCAGTCTGTTTATGTTGTGAAAAATGTATTGCTATTTTCAAGTTTGTACAGTTCTTGCAAGGGTTGAACTGGAGAATGTTTTCTCAGTTTGTGTGACTGGTTTTTTTTAAACTGTGGCCGAGTGGTCTGGTGGTCTGGTTCACTGGACCCAAGCTCTTATGGTGTTGTCAGCACCAGAGTGTGGTTTCGAATCCCGGTCATGACACCCTTGAGCAAGGCACTTTAGGCATAATTGCTTCGTAACAAGTTGGGAAGGTAGTGCATACATGTACATGTATCTGCACTACCAGCCAGGCTCCGAGTTGATGATACCCATGCCTACATCCTTACGGACTGTGAAGGGGCTAACCCTGTTTCAGACCCAGGAGTAGGTGGCAACATGCCCCTGGCATGGTGACAGTTGATTTGGGTCGATAGCCCAAATCAGTTGTGTGTGTAGCCGACCTTGAAGAGGCCGTCTGGCCTTCTGAGTTTGGGCGATTTCTCATAAAAAATTAATAAAAAAACTGTGCTCATTTCTCAACAACTTGGGATCATTCAAACATCTTGTTGTGGATTTGAAATCTTTTGGCATGTCAACATACCTTAGCCAAAGAAACAAATGATAAATTAACTTGACCCTGTTTTGGCTCATTAGCTTCAGGACACAGTACATTGACCTTTGACCTTCTGTGAGTCATCTTCCAAATACATTAACATCTCAATCCTGTCTCTCCTGGAGGTCAACATTAGCGCTGACTTTTGACCTTACAGTCGGCATCTTGCCAGTACATCAGCTTCTTCCTCTTTTCTTGGAGAGAGTTCAGCGTAACTGGTTCAGCTCCTCAGCTGGTTTAGTTTACACCTCCGCATCACCCTCAAGGCCAGAGGAAGAGGGAGGACCTGTCCCAGAGAGAGGATACATCTTGACTGGTCATTAGTGAATCCAAGGCCAAGTGGTGATGCTTGTGTTATAATGGACTTTATAGGCAACTCTTGGCATTAAGATTGTCTGAAAAACTGTCTGTCAACGTCATTGTGCCAATTGTACACCAGCTGGACACCTTGTTTAGGCAGGTCTTAGGGATGAAATAAGGTATGTCTCATTGATGAACCCATTTAAGAGATGACGGCTAACTTGGGTCCATGCCCTTCTCTCTGACTACTAAGCACATTGTGTTCCACTTGAATAAAATGCACTAAGAAAGCAATACTTGCTTTCTCAAAAATCTTTGTTTTTTAAGTCACAACCTGTTTCAGTATCAAAAAGGGGTAGTGGGGGGGTTTCAAGCATCACACGACTTGTTTGGGCAGCATACTGAGTGGACAGGGGACCGGGCCTGCAAATGTGTATATGCAGCCAGTCAGACTGCCATGTCATGGCGACCATGGCCAATGCAACTCAAAAAAAGAATTCAAAATCTTTCAAAAAGTGAAGTGGATGGTCGGTACCTCTGTTTTTTCCCCAACCATTGACTTAATTCTTAATTCTATCAAAAAGGGAAGTGGAGTGGGCAGTATCTCCAGTATTAACCGTCGACTTGTCTTGAATGTGTAAGCTAAATGGCGAACCATTGAGTTGTCTGAACCATCAAATTGTTTCAAGCGTCGGTCAACTGTTAGTTGTCTAAAATCCACTGTTAATAATTAATAACACATGTTATCAATGTATATTCAGTTTGCGGTATCAACATAATAATACTTTACAACCAATCAGTGGTCAATATATAAGGGGCCATTCAGAACTATCAATGTTTTGAAAGTCCAAAAGCAAAATTGTTTTTGACCTAACCACCCCAATTGTTGATTTCAGAAACTTTTCTGTTTTTTCCCTTTTAATTTGTTTTATAAATTAAAAATCATTTTCTGCAACCCCCTTACCCACATTTTCAACAACAAATCAAAATTTGTCAAACATTGATAATGCTGAATGGCCCCTAATGTGAATAACATTAGTCAGTTGTACAATTTTCGCTAACCCATTATAACACCACTTGCGACCAAGTTTATCGATATAGCGATCATGTCAATTAATTGAATGATTAATTAAACACTAAACAGCCACTCAAACACTTTACTAATCACTACCAGTCTTTTTAATCACTTTCATATCGATCTTCCTTCATGATCCAACTGACATTAGAACAAGAAGCAATTGTATTAAACAGTTTTGTAAATGTGTTGAGTGGCACAAACGCAATGTTGTATTGTTGACCCAATTCACCTGACGTCATCATCACACTATTTGTTGTGCCATTTTGGGAGTCAATGTCCTCCTGTGTTGGTACAGTGGTACATTGTAAACTCAGTGTTAGCCAGAGGGGTATCTGGGTGTCTTTTGGACACCCTGTTTTAAATTTGGACACCCTGAAGCTGTTTTATCTGTCATTTACATTTTGGTCACCCAATTTTTTTAATTTTCAGACAAATTTAGACACACTTTTACCAAATTCTGGCTAAAACCTTGTGAGGATAGTTTGCATTATTTGTAGGCAGCGCTGCGTTTCAGGCTCACCATTATTATTTGTTTACATGCAATTTGACACAACAAATGGCGAGCAGGGCAGACAGAAGCCGTGTGGTGACGTTAAGTGGAAGGGGTCAATTGATAAAACATAAAACAAATAATGCACCCCCCAAAACACAATGTCCACCTTTTGACACTGTGCGGGGAGCGATTTGCAAGAAGAGAGAAAAATGAATTCACTCGTCCTTTAAACACCAAATGTCGCCCTCATGTGACTTGGTTGTGATCACAGGGAAATGAGCTGATGTTCAACACTTTTATACAATGTTGCAATTGCAGGCATCCTCAGTAAAAGGAAGCAACATTTGTGACATCAAACATCAGCTGGAAAAGGTCCAATGATCATTAAGTAGCACAAATAAGCGGGTGGATAAGTTCTGTAATTCAGCCTCCGTTTTTACAAACCCTTAGAAGATATTGTGCGGGGGGGGGGGGGGTGGGGACGTTCTCATTCGTGTGTAACTCGCGAAATAGTTTCTCAAAATCCTACATTCCTACACATGATCAGGTTTTGACTTTGTATTAATTGGACGGTGGGTTCGTTTTATAAGGGTGGAAGGCCAGGTCAAATTTTCACGGGGGAAAAAAAAGGAATCAATTATGTCCACAAGATGGGTTGTGAAGAAATTCTAGGAAAGTGAAAGATGCGGTAATTTTCAATTTCCGGAGCATTATGTTTTTCTGACCATGCACGTGAAAATGCACCCCCAGTCTCTCAATGCCAATGTCATAGCCATCAGCTACATACCATTAAACTATTAAAACCTCTACAAAGACCATCTGGAGATGTCTGTATAAGTCATATGTGTATGCGATCTGGGAGAGCCCTTGAGCATTCACAGTGATTGCAAAGAGGAAATGCAAGACTCCAGGGTGAGATAGGAGGGGGGGGGAAAGAAAACCACAAAGTCTTCAAGGAGGAATATATAAAATTCTCTCTGTTTCGACTTGAAAAAAGTTATCACAAATATTTACCACATGTGGCTTTCGGCTTTCCTTCAAGGCCAACACTGTCTTGATCTGATGACCAGCACAACATCACTGGCTTTTGAGACATAATTTTAGAGTGGATATTTTCAATTTAAAACTAATCAGCTTGATCATATTTCCAGTAATCCTAGATAGGCTAAAGAAAAAGTGGTGCTGGGGAGAGGTAGACCAATATTTCATTTTTCATTTTTTCCCCCATAAATACCTCCCCCACCCCTCTCCCGACAGTTTAGGCAGTCCTATTGCATACCTGCCAACTTTACAGATGTAATTGGAATTGTCCAGATTTTTGAGGTTACAGACCGCAACAAATCAGAACATTCCTATTTCGGACAAGAGACAGCAATGAACAAGATCAAAAAGTTCTGGCAAAAGAGGTCGCCTTTTGCTTGCGACAGTAGAGTTTTTTTTTACTAGATACAGTGATGTTTGTACATTGTTCTAAATACATAGGCCTACGTCATTTGTACATGTAGGTGTACATTGTAATAAACATTACTCGCACGACTTCTTGCGTCGCTGTCTGAGGACTTGTAAAACTGGTGTTCCTGTTTCTGAGGTTTCAATGTTGGCAGGTACGCTATTGGTTGAAAGGTGGTCACATGACCATGTTTACCTCGAGGGGCCCAATTTCATAGAGCCTCTTAAGCAGAAAATATTGCTTAACAATTTTCTTAACAAAAAGCAGGGGACCAGTCAGAAATTGTACATGTGACATGGTATTTTGGCTGGTGACTGTATTCTGGTAAGCAAAATTGTTTCCTGCTTAGTTTGTGCGTAAGCAGCCCTTAGTTTTTCATAAGGGGATAAAGAGTGGGCCCATGTGCCCAGTTCCATCATAGCCAGTAAGCAGACGTTTTACCCACTTCTCAAAAACTATAGCATTTAGTTCACCATGACCACCATACCATGTACGTTATGTGGAAAACTGTGATTATCTTTATTTTCTTACCAATGTTGTGCACACACCTTTAAAGGTAGGCCTAACAGGAGGTAAACAACATTGTTTAACCTTAGTCTGAAAGCTTACTGATTTTAAAGTTCATACTAGAACCATCTTTTGTGTGACAAATATTTCCCACTGAAATGAAGTCATATCTGCGCCTTGAACACCCAACCAGGGTGGATAATTATGTGCGCATTACAAGTCTTATTATTATATTATTATTATTATATCGAGAAAACTATATTTAAACCTAAAAAACAAAAAACAAAAACGCAACAACTGATTTCGGTTGTTACAACCAAAATTAAGGACAAAGTGTCTACATGCTGAAAATGTTTGTTCACTTTTTTTATCTGACTCGCACAAAGGATTCATTTTCACAGGTTTGTTGTTTAATTTATATGGTTGATCACACAAAAAATGAACACTGTCTGTGACTATTTTGTTAGCTCTACCAATCCTGTAATAAGGCCTTCAAAATAAATGTTGGGTTTCTAAAAAGGCAAAATTCAACGGTTGTGTTTTTGTGTTGGTTTTTTTCAGTCTGTGAACATTGATATCAACCCGACTGATAGACTAATGCATCGTTCAGTCACTGGTCAGGCATGGTATCAACAAATAACTATAAAATTGATTTGCACGTGACTTTAAAAAGTGAATTATTATACAATTTCCCCTAATTTCCTCTGGAAATTGGTCCTTCCTCTCTCTCTCTCTGTTGGAACTATCTGACCTGAAGGTTTTCTTATTGTGATTATAAATTTGGCCCCACAGTCGGTTTTGTTCTAGGTTTGGTCAGGAGTGTCAAAATGTCCTTTGAACATTATACAAGGGCCTTAATAAAATGAGACGTACTTTGGAGGCAACCAACTGCACTTCATGCATTTTAAGAACGCTTCAGTAGCACGGAATAATTTTCTCCACAGTTTTTTATTTTATAATATCGCAATGAAGTTAAAGAGGGGCTCCAAGGTCAATTTCAGTTTTGGGATGCGCTTATTTTCCAATAGATAGAGTCCTCATAAAATCATAAAAGTGTGTGTGGGGGGGGGGGGGTGGAGAACAAAGAGAAGTCCTCGATTTACGGGATTCACAAACGTGTATGTTTGTGTGTGTTCAAAACATGAACGCTTACGTCTGCGCCATTTTTTTTTCTTCAGCTCAACCAAACTTTAGAATTTAAGTTTCAAGTCAGGTTTTTGCCAATCACTACTGAAGCTGTGTGCAAAATTTGTTTAATTAATATTCAGGTGGACAAATAAATGCACTTGAGTTGGACTGAACATCATTCCATGAGCAAAACACCATGACCGGGGTGTTTGAATCGGTGTTCCTTGCAAAGTATGAGGGAGTGACTTATCTTGAGTTGTGCATGTAACAGAATCCCTAATTGATTCAATTTGTTACTGTGTCAGGCAAACAAACAAGCCAAACGAGACGAGCACAATCTTCGTTCGTAAATCTTTGATTTCAAGGGTTTCCTTTTCTTTTTCTTAGTTACATTTTAACCGCCCCAGTTTTCGTAGCCTGTGTTCTTTCTTATTTTTTTATCAGTCACTTCTACTGGCTCCGGCAAAGAGCGTTAATAGTTCTACATCTTGTAAATCATCAACTTTACCTGACAAGAACGATACTTAAGATGTTTGGACAGATTGAAGCGGGCTATAACACATCCATGATCCATGGTTTCAAAAAAAAAAAAGTGAAAATCGACATCAAGTGGAATTCTGGGCATGCACTTGAGAAGCTTTTTGGACGCCTTCCAAGTCAAGAGAAGCCTCTCTAGGTTTTTTTTAAGCTGAGCAATATTTCCGGTGAGAGGGGAAAACTTGATGAGTTGATGTGTGGTTTGTTTTGAATAATGAAACTTACAGTAATTTCCAGAATGAGGCATGACAGATGTAGACGCAGGTTTTTTAGGAAAATAGCCCCCTCTGTTGACAAGAAGTGCTTTTGGCGAAACCATGTACCTGTACCATAGTTCTTAAAGGTAATTATGTAGTCGAAGGACCTTCATTACTGTGCCCAGACATGTGGATACTTGTCATTAAATAATTTGTTGATATATTTTTTGAATGAAACATTTTACGGGATATTCTTCAATCTGCCAGTCATCCTGGAAAATAAATCAGTCTGAACTTATCCGAACTCTCTCTCTTTTTTAATTATAAACGTTGGCTGGCTTTCAGATAAGATGCCACACATCTAAAAAACATATTGGTTCTGCTTGACACACGTCCGTTTTTCAGCATACTTGGTCCATTTTTAAAGAGCTAAAAGAGTCTGAAAGAAATTATTGCTTATATTTAACCATAGGTGAAAGTGAAATTGACCAATAAATGAAGCACTGCGGCCACTGGTACCTCAAGATGTTTTGCAAATACCTTGGGCGAAAAGTGGGATGAAATCTGCCAAAAGCTGATAACGATATTTAGTTCAAGACTTTCAGGAATTTCCAGCAACCTATTATTAACAGGGGTGAGAGTCATTGCTGATAAAAAGATCTAAAACTATAATGGATCCAACTTTAGGAGGTATGTTAAAAAGATGGCATTTCCACTTTTTGGTAACCCCTGGAGTTAAGATTCCAAGGAGCTTCTTAGAACAGTATCCTCTCAGTGCTAGAGAAGAAGATCAAAGAGCATTATTTATTTATGTCTGAAGAAAAAAAAGACTGTTTTGTTCACTATAGGCAGCAATAAAAAATAGTCTGAAATCAGATACAAAATCTGAAACTAGTCATCCCTGTGTATAAGGCAACCTTGTATTTTTATCGTGTGAAAGGGGGGGGGCGGTCGATTTCACAAAACTCTTCCTAACTTAGGACTAGTCCTAGGCAATGCTAATAAGAGATAGGACTAGTCTTAAGTTAAGACCGATTACTGGTCCTAGCTTCAGATAAGACTTGTCTAATCTCTTTGTGAAATCGGCCCCAGCTCACTCGCAGTGTCCCAAGTGTGCAAATTACCGTATGCGAGACTGGCACAATTTAAAGAAAACGTTAAAAAGTATGATAATAATATAAATAATGTGGCAATTTGTATGGACTTCTGAAGGTGTGATATTAAGAGCCTTCTTCTTCTTGAAACAAAAGATATCTGTCAAATCTTAATGGCTCCATCCATCATCAATATTATCCTCATCTGTATTCTTGATCTGCTCCCCCTGGATCTCACCGCATCCTCCTCCCCTTCCTTATCTTTATCACATCATTATTCTGCATCATCATCATCCTTGTCATCTCTCGTCATCTCGGATATTTTTAGACAAACAAAATGTCTGCATAAATAACCCTGCCCTTAGGAACATGCATTGAAGATATCCATGTCCACTGTGACCTTTGTGTATATAATAAAACTAGTGCCTCGCCATGGTCTCATATCATTTCAACATAGGCTTCAAAGTTATGAAGATAAGAACACTTTTGTATCTCTCGTCGACGAAGTCCTTTCATTTAGAGTAGAAATTAGTACTTTCTCAATTTATGCCACCTAAAGGCACTGTATACGTAATTACTCAAAATATATAGTAGCATAAAAACTTACTTGTTAACGAGCAACAGAGAGCTGTTGATAGTATAAAACATTGTGAGAAACGACTCCCTCTGAAGTAACGTAGTTTTTGAGAAAGAGGTAATTTCTCACTAAAATAATAAAAGACTTCTTGCAAGAAGTTTTTATTCCTATCTGAAAGCACACAAAATTGTACAACAAGGGTGTTTTTTCTTTCATCATTTTCTTGCAACTTCATTGACCAATTGAGCCCAAATTTTCACAGGCTTGTTATTTTATGCATATGTTGGGACACACAAAGTGATAATACTGGTCTTTGACAATTACCAAACGTGTTCAGTGCCTTTAAAGATAATGTGCTATTGACCACTGTGTCATGTCAAACTTTGCTATTACTATACATAATAAATCAACTGAAAATATACATTTTGCTACCCCCGTTTTTTCTTCTCCTAATTTCTTTCCTTTAAAATAATGCATTCTGGAAACGCCCAACAAAAAACAATCCTGGCTCTAACGTTACTGCTGGAACGAGAATCGTAAATACATGATTTTGCTACCACAACAGTACATGTACCGTATGTATCTGCATCGTTATATATGATTTAGTTACGGTTTAGTTACGTTCCTTGTTCCACCGTCGAGGTCACATGAGCAAGGCCTGTTGTGTGTATGGGCATTCCCGTGGAGCATTATTATTTCAAATGAAATAAATTTCAAAATATAAAGGGGATAGTAGCGGATTTTTGTTTAGCTGATTCATCATTTAGTAATAACTAACATTTTCATAATGCATTTGATCGAGTTATAGATAGGGCACACATCCGTTAAGTTGTTCTTAACTCGTCAATGTGACTTTCTGACACTCCATGTTGGTTTGTTACTTTACAGAGCTTTGCAAACATTTTTGGGGTTTTCAGTCTCTCGAGTTTTTGTTGTTGAGAAACATCAATTTTTCTGTCAAATGTAACATCGCCGCATTTTGTATAAAATATACGACTCTGCATGGAGTTTATAAATTTCATTTAATTCATTTATTAATTTAACAGGATATAAATGGTTACGGGTATGTAAACAATACGTATAAAACTTAAAATTACATGAAATTGCACGAGATACAATATTTAAATAAAAAGAAGAAAGAAGAAGACAAAACAAACAAACAAACAAACAAACAAAAAGACCCACAAAACAAAGATGGTGCCTCCTAAAGGATCACATAAAAGCAGACTGAAACAAAACTTGAATTATTGCTTAAAAAAAAGAATGCGTCCCCCGCTTGCTCAAAGGAAACCCAAATTGCTCTTCTGGGTTCCTCAAGTTAATTCCCTTTAAATATGTACAATTTAAAAACAAATACACTTTAAAATTCATTGATATTCGGAAGTGACCTTGGCGTTGTCTTTAATTATGGATGTACAGTACACGGTTAATGACCCGGTCTTTTTTGTCGCTAATGACCAAGAAAGGCCAAGGACTTTTGCTGTGATCTTGATAAAATAGTGGTGTACAAATTCCCTTTTTGTATTGTATTGTTTTGTGTATTAATGGGGCATTTAGTCTTGTATTCTGTTATATTACAAGTCTTATTATTATTATTATTATTATTATTATTATTATTATTATTATTATTAGTGTACTGTAAGATACCGTTAATACTTTAAACATTGTAAACATCTGCAAATGTTGTGTATAGTTAACAGGAAACAAACACCAACCTGTGGAAAGTGTTGTATAGTTTTACTCCGTTCCGTGGCGATTTCACTCATAAAACATGATCAAACACTGTCAGGATGTTCCGACCATCACAGCTATAAACCTAAAACTTAACGGTCATTTAAAAGTATCAAATGTAAAAAAAAAGTTTCAAATTTATTTAGGCTATTTATTTATTTTTGTTTATTTAAAATCAAAGTTCGATTGTTTCAAATACTCTTTGACCCACCCATCTACATTAATTTAAAATATTATCAATATTGTATGAAATAAAATATTTTTAACATTGATAACTGATGTTAACTTTTATAATGTTTCTTATGTTGCTTGTGTGATTAAAAGCAAATTGTTCACACTTTCATCTGGCTGGAGGAAGCTAGCGGTTGACAGTGGTTCTTGATAATGTTCAACCTTTTATTTTCATTAAATTTAAACTAAAAACCTTCATATGTTCATAATTTATTTATTGAATGTTTGCTCATATAGTGTCTCCCGTGTGCCTAATCCATCCAGAAGTCTAGCCATGAACCAGAATTTCTGTCTTGATTAAACCCAACGGTAGGGATCTCTCACTCAGTCAATTGTTTTCAATCAGACATTGCTTTCCGAGAAGGATTTCTTAATCCTAACCGATTCCACGTAGTAAGGACGAACAGGGTCAACAGCCATCCATCCAACCCATAAGACTTTTGAATATTCATGGACCCCCTCACTCCACTATACTTCTCCATCATGAATTGTTATTCGGTTGGAGAATTCCCCGCGGTTTTCTCGCTTGGTGGAATGTAATTAATTGTGGGGTATTTTCGTTGGGAGGAAGGGGGAGGAGGGGGGGGGGCGCTCTATTACCTGAATACGAACCCGTTGCCCACGATGATAACTTGACTCCCGTCCGGTGACCCGGATCTCTGCAGTTGGGGCAGCAGGAAATTGAAGACTGGGACACGAGATAGGGGGAAACTTGGAGCGATGCACAATAGTGATTCATCAATCCAGATATTGGTCCATCTTCGTTTGGTATTGATTTATTGATGTGGAGTTATGAGCCTAAAATGATAGCAGCATACCGACAAGAAATATTATAATGTTGTGTGTATGTGTGTGCCACTGCCTTGTTCACATTGTTTTTGGGGAGATACATGTTAATATTCGGGGGATAAATGTTAATGTTACTCAATGCGGTTTTAGCAGGGCTTAATTTGTCAACATTTCCGTAAAATTGATTGCAGAGTGTAGGTATAAGCTTACAGTTAAGGCTCTAGATAGTGCATGGTATTTCGTTTTGTTCCAACATGGTGACCTACTTGACTGTGATTTTTTTTATCTGCAGTACTTAGCAGCGCACAGTACATACTAATTTAATAAGTGGAGGGCAAATCGTACTCATGGATTAATTATTATTGTACAGTGAATGATACATAATAGTCCATGCACAATATTGGAGCCAACTTTTTAATTAGGTGTTCGGAGCATCTTTTTCAGCTTGGCTTCTATAACAACGTTAGTATTACAGTATAATAAATGACAGGCTCAAATCATGCTCCTATTCAATCTGTCTTTGTTCGCCCCGAAACTTTACAGTTAAAAAGTCAGCTTTTTGATGTCTATTTCATAAATTTAGTTGTGAAGTTTAAACAGTTATGCGCAGTACCATCCATTTCAAATTCCCCTCCCCCTACCCAATACATTATAGTATTATTGTTAATATTGTTATAGTTTGTTATTATTGTTAATATCATTATTATCATGATTTTTCCCCCAAAAAAACATGTTCAGCAGTCACAAGTGGCTGAGATAACCTTGTTTACAATACAAAAGCATTAATTAAAAATTAAAGAGTAACTTACAATGCAATTCCCTAAACTATAGAGATTCTGAATATTTGTAACGTTGAAAAATAAATACCAAATATAAACAGGTAACATCCGCAAAAAAGGCAGACTTTGTTACAAAATAACATGACAAATAAGGACAAGGGCAACAACAAAATATAATTATTATAACATAATGAAATAGCACACACATCCAAATTGCAGCCAAAGGTTTCAAAAAGAGGTGAAGTAAAAATTGTCCAAACTTAATTAAATTTAAACAGTATATGAAACTTTATGCTCCTCACTGACATTTTAAGCTTTTCTTCGTATCTGCAAATTAACTTTGATCGATCCATAACTCCGTTCTTTTGACGGTTATAGTTGTCGCTAAACTCCAAAGTCAGTGACTTTTGTTTCCGGGTGTATTTATTGTCTTATGTCTTAAAATGCTAGCGGGAGAGATGAGGACCTGACAGGGTAAGGGATGATTAATTAGCTGGGCCAGGACAAATTATAAAGGTTTTGTCATCATCGGGTATAAACACCATGAATGTAAACACCGAATTGCTGAAATCTTTGGGATGTCTGGGTGTTTTTGAGGCCAGACTCGGCGATGATTTGTAGAAATTGCACAATGTGTGTAGAGTTCACTAACCAGCTTTTGCGGGTGTCAATTTATATGGTAACTTTATAAGATAGGTGTATAATGGACGTTTGTCTGGCATGGCAGGGGAAAGTCGGGATGGTTTTTGTTTACAATCTTGAAAGTTTTAAACTTAAATGCACTAACATCATTGGTTGTCTGCACTTAAATACGACTCTACATGGAGTTTATGCATTTCATTTCATTCATTTGTTAATTTTACAGGATATAAATGGTTACAATATATAAACAATAAATAACAATACGTATAAAACTTAAACTTGCATAAAATTGCACGAGATAAATTATTTAAATAAAAAGAAGAAAGAAGAAAACAAAACAAAACAAACAAACAAACAAACAAACAAAAATAACTACACAACAAAGACGGTGCCTCCTAAAGGATCACATAAAAGCAGACTGAAATACTATTTGGCTGCTCTCCAAGCACTGCCAGAAATAATTATCTACCAACAAACACAGCATATAAGAACTTCAAAACCTAATAAAAATACTAAAACATAAACAAAGTATAAAATATGATTATGAAGCAATGAATTGTAGAAATTGATGCAGACTGTGAATGACATTTGTGGCACATCTTAAATATCGCTTTAAAAAAAAAATGAATTTACTCAATCTTGGAGAAAAAAGGTGTGACTAGTCAAACTGGATAGACTGCGTGACAGCACCTCGTTTGTACTTCCGATGGAGAATTTAAGATGTCCAGCATTGCAATTATTGGCTTGATTTGGAAAAATTGACTGTCTGTGGTGTTCACTAAACCAAGCCATGTAGGTGTCAATTTGCGGTGAGCGGAATTTTCTGATGTATGTACGGGGCGTGTTGATCTACTCTGTATGGACTAGACAGGGTACAGCATCAGGGTTTATATACATTTAATTAAAGATGTGAGGTGACAGTAGACATACAGGGCAAAACAGTTTACTTGCCTTATACTTTGCACAATTTTCTTGGAGGTGACATTTTCAAAGGGGACTATTTTTTGAAGATGTTTGGCAGCACTACCAACTTTACATCAAGTATACTTAAAGGCACTGAACACGTTTGGTAATTGTCAAAGACCAGTATGCTCACTTGGTGTATCCCAACATATGCATAACATAACAAACCTGTGAAAATTTGGGCTCAATTGGTCATCGAAGTTGCAAGAAAATGATGAAAGAAAAAACACCCTTGTTGTACAAATTTGTGTGGTTTCAGATATAGGAATAACAACTTCCTGCAAGAGTAATTTTAGTTTTCATTAGAGCAATTGCCAAACGTATAAAGCCCTTTATGATTTTAAACATTTCCATTAAACTTAAATGCAGACTTACCAGGCAAATTTCCAATGTTTCTATAACTCTGAGCATGCGCACACTTTCAAGAACAATTGGTACCAGAGCTGTGTATTGAGAGAGTGCTACATGGAGGGACCAGCTTTCTCCGGTCACGTGGTTGCTGGACGCCATTTTGTTCCAAAATGCAGTACAACCCAATGGGCAGACTAGTCTGGCACCCTGTATTCGCCAATGCATTTTTTGGAGACAAAATGGCTTCTAATCGCAAGTTGTCGCAACTCTCTCAATATACGGCTCTGATTGGTACCTTAGTCTGCTGCCACCTAGCGTCCCCTATCTGTCTCCCGTTGTATGGTTGCTTACAGTCACACTCTATGCACACTTGAAAACAAACTACAGGATCGGTAATTATCAAAACAACCTTAAGTTTAAATCGAAAATCTCACCGATGATTTTATTAGTTCATTTGTTTTTCTCCAGTAAAACATTACCTCCTTGTATGGTGTGTTTAACGAAAACAATAGGATTAAATTTACTCTTAAAAAACAAAACAAACTACATACATGTACACACAAAAAACACCACCACTAACAGCATCAAAAACAAACGAAGAAACAATGTTGATGTCTTTAACGGTATTATACAGGATTGGTGAGGATAAAAAACACAATTGTTATTTTAGTTTGGAAGCTTACTGATTATGAAGTTCATAAACAAGAACATTTTCTGTGAAATATTTCCCACTGAAACTGAATCTGAAAACCTAAAAAAACCAAAAACACGCAACATATTTCGGTTGTCTTAAACAAAATTAAGGACAATGTTTTTACATGCTGTCAATTGTGCATATGGCTTTTCACTATTTTCTCCCGACTCACACAACAGAATAAGCCCAAATTTTCACAGGTTTGTTATAATTCATGTACATGGTTGATCACACATAACATGAACACTGTGTGCGATTGTACAGCAGCTCTACATCAATCCTGTATAATACCTTGAAAAGAACCATACGGATTGGAACTTCCGATGCAGCTGCGGTTCCTAGCGAGGATTCCGTGGTCATGTGAAGTACTCAGTGGCACATCCCAGGGGCAAACATTTGCTCTCTCATGAACCATGTTGTACACTTGATGTAAGAATGTGGTGTTCTGCTGTGTGTACAACTTCTTCACTTTGATGTGCTGTGGTTAACCATGGATGGTGTGAACAGTTCACCCTTTGATGTAGGGAGTTAATATATCGACAAGTCCCGAAGCCTCTGTATGGCTCCTGCATTTGGTTGTTTGCATGGATTGTGTATTTCAGCATTCGTAGCCTCCTTGCTTACTTTTATTTTAATTGTGTACACACATACAAAAAATAAGATTGAGGCAAGGAAAATGGAAATATTAAGAACCCAATATCTAAGCTAGTTCGATGGCATGCAAATCGAACTCATTGTGTAATTCACAAATCTACCCAAAATAGCTTACAGCCCCAACGTGCATCGCCACCCCTTCCCTACCCCCCTCTCAATAAAAAAAAACCCACAAAAACAACAACAACAACAACAACAACAACCAGCTGGCTCTTTTTAGTGGAGAACAAACCAACTGGCTCTTTTTTGAATTAAAGAACAAAACAACTGGCTCTTTTTAGAATTAAAGAACAAAACAACTGGCTCTTTCTAGTGGATAACAAACCAACTGGCTCTTTTTAGATTTAAAGAACAAACCAACTGGCCCTTTTTAAAAGAGAACAAACCAACTGACTCTTTTAAAGACGAGAATAAACCAACTAGCTCTTTTTAAAAGAGAACAAACAAACTGGCTCTTTTTAGAAGAGAACAAACCAACTAGCTCTTTTTAAAAGAGAACAAACAAACTGGCTCTTTTTAGAAGAGAGCAAACCAACTGGCTCTTTTTATAGAAGAGAACAAACCAACTAGCTCTTTTTAAAAGAGAACAAACAAACTGGCTCTTTGTAGAAGAGAACAAACCAACTGGCTCTTTTTAGAGAACAAACCAACTGTATATTTGTAGAGGAGAACAAACCAACTGGTTCCTTTGTAGAAGAGAGCAAACCAACTGGCTCTTGTGGTTTATAGAAAATACCAATCATTTCAATAGGCTATAATTTGTAAACAAAATCACAGCGCTAACAAGAAGTGATTCAGAGGAAAACAAACACAGAGAACACAGATTAACAACATTGATTAATATAGGAAAATGTAAATTTTAAGTAGTTTTTATAAGGAGCCTTGTGTTTACTCCCTCTCGCAGATACAATAGGCAGACCTTGATGTGGTGGCTTTTCAAGAAGTACGAGCCGACCTGGACGAGGAGCGTTCACAACTTCTTGACCTGAAGAGTTTACTTCCATTGTACAGATGGCACGAGTACCGTTCGTCGCAGAGGGTCACTCCATTCAAAGGTGCACCAACAGGATGGGAAATGGAAGGTACTCATTTGAACTTTGACCCTTGTTTATCTATCAAGATCCATCCCCAGGTTTTTTGTCTGATTTGTAATGGTCTATTTCAAAGTACTATAACGTTCTCTTTAACCTGTGATCACTTGGATTACGTAAAACGAAAGGTCAACTCGTACCTTTTTGTACATTTTGTGTCATAATTTTCGCATAAATTCAAGAGTTATAAAAGTAAACAGCTGAACAAGTTTTGAGATAAGCCCTTTTCTTCATATCAAAAGATGACACAAATCGTACAGTGAAATCTCCATGAAATAGAAGAGTTTATGCTTTCTTCCATCGAGCTCTGTGGGTAAAAATCGTGTCTCCCAAACCGTACTTTTTACAAATATTCATAGAATGACAAGTTTAAGATTTGGAGTTAGTATCAATATTGTACTTGGTTTACGGATGAATACTACACGGGACTTTTGTTAAAGTCAATTTAAAAAGTGTTTGAGTGAGTAAAACATTGCAAATAATAGTTAAAATGCATCTAACGAATCAAACCAAAAGACAACCAGGCGTACCTTAAAGAAAATTGCAACACTATCCTTTGGAGTATTTATAACCTAGAATGTTGAAAGGGTAAATCTGAATTGTCGGAAATGAAAACGATTTTCTTTTTCTCAGAACTCCTTTGAAAAAGGGATTTTTTTTTATCAGTCGTAAAGCTCGTCTGTCAGTGAAACATGTTCATGAAACTTTCTGTTTAATTAATCTCAATGGATTGAGTCTCCCTTGAGACCCCCTGCGAGCTTAACTGATATCCAATTACACTACCGTACCAATCTAAAGGGCATATGTAGCCAACAGTCATAAGGAAAGCGCACTGTTTACACTAATCAGAAAAACATTTGTACATCTTCACTTTCTCTTCTGAGGGTCTGTATATTATATCAATTATTTAAAAAAAAATACAAAATGTGAAAAACTACTTCATTTCGGGAGGATGGCAGGTTTAAAAAAAAATGTTTTATACAGTATGGCCCCAGGGCTTTGTGAGCAAACGCTTAAAGGCACTTTGCACGTTTGGTAATTACTCAAAATATATACTAACATAAAAACTGACTTGGTAACGAGCAACGGAGAGCTGTTGATAGTATAAAACATTGTGAGAAAGAGGTAATGTCTCAATAAAATAATAAAAGACTTCTTGCAAGAAGCATTTTATTCATATCTGAAAGCACACAAATTTGTACAACAAGGGTGTTTTTTCTTTCATCATTTTCTTTCAACTTCGATGATCTTTGATCTTTCTTGTTGGAAGGCTTAGGGCTGCTGAGCCGGCACCCCATCGTCTCTTCAACTTCAAGCTCCCAGCGTCTCACTCATCAATCTCCTAAAGACAAGAACAAACGACTGGTCCTCCACACGTCGCTGCGTATTGACCTCATCAACGTTAGTATCACCGTGGCACACTTGTCTTACGACCACTGGCAGCAATGTGTGAACGTGGCCGAAATGATGAAACACATAAGGGGTGAGTCTCCATCATTTTGAAGAAAAGAAAAAAAAACCATAATAACAATGAAAACAAAATGGGGAAACAAAAAATTCTGTCACGATTCTGGGTCACGCTCTGGTGAATGACGGCGCCGCAAATGTTAGTTTGTGTTAGGCAGACAGCCACCCCCCAATATGTCAACTTGATGACATTCATAAAAGATATATGCGACGGGTGTTCGGGATTCTGTGTATTTAAACTTGTGTTGATCATCTTTAGCTAATTTTACCCCTTTGACTCCCCCCCCTCCTTATAAAACGAAAAAGAAAAATCCCAGTGTCATTGAACTGAAATGTCATCATTGATCACCCTGGTTTGTCTCGCCAAATCAACTTCAATTTACAAATAGTGTTTTTACTCTCAGATGCCATTCTCTTTACCAAACGCGTCATTTATATCGATAGGAATTAGCAATCGGGACCTTTGTTTGTTTCATTAATGAAAGGAGAAAGTAAAACGCCCACCCGGTCCCCGAAGGACCCCAATTTAAGTAAAGTCATCTGAACAAATATAGTTGCGTAGGCATTGTCTGCTGATGTCAGAGACATTTCTGACACGCGAGGGAGCGGCTCCAGATATTGTTTTAATGATAGAGGTGTATTGTAAAATCTTTAGTAATTTCATTATTTCTCTATTTCAAGAGCATGAATGATTGTCATTGATATTCAGACAGTACTTTGTTTAGCTTAAATGTCAATTTCCTGATATTTGACATCACCAATACATTAAAGGTATAGGGTTATACTTTGGTAATGACCCGTAATTGTATAGGCTAATTTCTATCCGAAAGCCCACTTGTTATAATAAAGACGGTAATGGTATACAAGCATCGTACAAAGTAATTTTGTCTGAAGTGCCCCCGTTCATTAGAAATCAATAAAAGGATATATGTTGAAATATTTGAATATCCAAAGAGCGCCTATGGAGACTTTAAGAGATTCAAATTAGCGTGGTGTCTGTTTGTGAATCCTGCGGCCCGACATGTGGTTTGGTACCCGCTAAACAGGGATGGATTCGGCGTTCTTGGATAAAATACTATGACATGGTATGTCGTCCCCCCTGTTTTTTCAACAAGGAGACACTGTATTCAACTAAAACTTTCACAGGTGACTTTTACTGTATCTTTCTTGATAACTTTGGGCCCTACCTTTTAACCGTTATCGCACGGCTTTTAATACCCTTTGAAAACGTGAATTTCCTTTTCAATTAGATTGAACTTTTTTTTCCTAAACTAATTTTCTTGAAAAACAAATGTTTGAATCTTTGAAATGGTTTCCTGTTCTCAAAAGATGTTAGGGGTATAGTCCTTTATCATGCCCTTGTGATGTGTGATAAGTGGTGACTCGCGGCTGCCACAGCTAGCAATAAGCAATGTATTATGTTAAGAGAAACAAGAACACCTTTCTGGAACTACATTAATGAATGATTCACTTAATGCTGTAAGTAGCGACTGAACTGTGAATATAAATGATGCATCAAAGAGAGAAGAATTGCAGGAGCGATGTTTTTTTTTTTAAAGGGGGAAAGGCATCAAGGCGTTTTCTCCTTGGTAAGGGGCACCTCTATGAGGAAATCGTCTATTGGAACATATCAAGGGGTGCCATAAGGCAATGACCAGGGGCAACAGAGGCAATTGCCTCCGTTTTGCCTCCGTTGCCTCTGTGAAGTAACATGCCCTGGAACTGGTGAATCTTGTTCTTTTGTTTCGGGGTGATGGGGTGTATTGTGCATGTTCACGTAATTCATGAAGTAGTGCAGCCCATACTGATTTCATCAGAGATTAGAAGATTTTTGTATTGATTTTAAAAGGCTTTATTTATTAAAGACCATCTTGAATGAAAACGTCAACAGGTGATCTAAGCTGAAATTCATTTAAAATGCTTTCAATCAATAATGAAATTGAGTTCACATATAAGTAAACATATTTTAATTGTAAAGAAAACAATTATTTTGATTACCCATCTTCGGTGCTTTTCAGAAAGATTCGCGAAAAGCCCCCGTTACGTCATCACTCATGTTACGTCATTTGTGGGAGCTCCGTTTTGTATAGCCGCTTTGATCCAACATGGAAGTATAACAAAGCACACTCCCACAAATGACTTCTAAGTATTGCCATTTTGACGCACGCCGCCAACGGCAGGAGTGTAGCTAGTTTTTCAAAACCTTGAGGTTGGGGCCTAATTTTATGATCGATAATTACGAACAATTTAGAAGTATGTAAATGTCAAAATTACAATTAAATGTTAATAAAAGACATTATAATCAAGTTGAAATAGTAATCTCGTTAAAAAAATTCGCCGAAGGAGCTGTTTAATAGAATCAATCAATCCTAAAATAAGTACTTGTATGCCATAGTATGAATACTTAAAAGAAGCTCGTATGGAATCAATTGATTTTGTTTCCAATTTCTTACAGGAAGGGGGTAAAGTGACTGATACGAAACTCATTAATCACGTACTGTTGAAATTTTGACTTTACCCTCATCATGCCTTTGTAAGTGAGACGCTTCACGGAAATTGAAATTAAATCCTGGTCAACTTTCCTCCCCTCGGGGGGCAGAAACATGATCACCCCTCAAAAATTATTCATCAATTCGTAAAATGGATATTAATTCAACAGCTGACCGGTTGAATTCCTCAATAAAAAAGGAATTCTAAATAAAAAATCAAGGGGACTGGCCCAGCAATAAGGCAAATCTCATCAGTTGTACCACTTAAAGGGAGGGTATACCTTTGTTAATTACTCCAAAAACTAATGACCATAAAAACTTACCTAGTAAAAAAAAATTACTTGGTAAAGGGCTTTGGAGAACTGTTGATATTATAAAACATTGTTAGAAACGACACCCTTTGTAGTTTTAGAGAAAGGGGTCATTTGTCACCGACAAATTTGAATCTGAGAAAGGCTTCAGAAAGTTCAGGTTCTCAGGCATCTGAAAACACACAAATCTGTATGCAGCAAGTTTTGTTTTGTCCTTTTTATTATTTTCTTTCAGCTTCGATGACCAATTGAGCCCAAATGTTCACAGGTTTTGTTTTGTTATGCATTATGTTGGGCTACACCAAGTGACCGGTCTTTGACAATTACCAAAGGTATACCCTGCCTTTAAGTCGATCTAGCGTCACCCCTTTCTCCAATCCATAGTTGTGTTTTGTGCGTTATCCATATACCCTGCTCTCTCCCTCTATATTCTGTGTCATGTTTAATTGAGAACCAGCGATGATTCTGTTAATGTTCAAGGCAGGTGTATGGCCTGAAGGTGAAGCCTCGTCAATTGGTAGCAGCTGCCCTTTGTGTGTAAGCTAGTAGCACGCCGTGCGTTGCTTGTGTCCCTCGCAGTCCACGTCTTCTTCTTCTTGAGAAATCCATCATCTGAGATTGTGCCGGTACATTGGGCATGTAATCCGAGCGAGATTAACTCTTTGTAGCTAGCTAGAATATTGTAAATGTTTCATATGTCTGTGCGTATTAATCGTGGACACATTTTGTTCAAGCTCTTTATCGAAATACCTTTTTTCAATCAGTGATTTTAAAAGGGACGGTAAGGTTTTTTTGTTATCACTTTACACAACAAAAGAAATTTTTACTATTTCTTAATACAGTAGGTCTTAAAATAAAAAGATTTTGAGTTTTGTTTGTTATTTGAAGTTTTTCTACTTCAAATTTGTTATGAAGACTGAGAGGATCTCCAAGGTCAAATTAAGTTTTGTGGTGCACCCATTTTCCAGTCAAATATAGTCCTCGTGAAAATGCGGGAAAAAAGTCTCTAATCTCACGTTAAAATGGTGTACAATGTCATTTTATTGTATACTCTTTCTTTCAGAGCAAAATTTGAAACATGACGTCATCGGACAGCAAAAACAAAAAGTTCTGTACATTCTAAAGAGAATTTTTTATGCGGCTGACAAAAGTCAAATTCAATGTTATTTTGAAGTTGAATATCATCACAATTCGGGAATGAAGTGAAAGTTCTTTGTAGAAAAATGTACAGACCATTTGAAATGTGACTTCATCGAACGTTTTTATTTTTTTGACAAAAATTGCACTTGAAGGGTATCAAACACAGTGGCATTTAACACCATTTTAACGTGAGGTTGACTTGAAAATTTCCCCCCATTTTCATAAGGACTCGAACCATTGGAAAATGAGTGAATCACAAAACTGAATTTTACCTTAGAGTCCCTCTACAAGTACATAAATGCCAGATTTTACAAAAAGCTCTTGTAAAAACATACGACAAGGAAATTCAGTTAGAAAGGTACTTATTTTAATTTGTGAAATACTTCAAGTTCCTTCCCGTAATAGACTTCGTTAAGAACCCACACAAAAACGATGTTCTCAGAAAACATTTCGAAACCATTTGCCCTGAAGTTATGCCTGGAAAATGGCATTGCATATACAGGTTTGATAAAACTGAATGGTACGTTCATTATTAATCATTTTTCATACAATTGGAATTTGATAAATGCCGGTATTTTAACCCGAAGTGGGAGGTCTTTTGAAAAACAACTGACAAAAACAACTCAATTATCAAGATGCTTATTTCAATGTCACCTAACTGTGAAATACTCCAAGGTCCGACTGCAATTGTAGTAAATATTTCTCAGAAAAAAAAGGGAAAACAGATGAAAACATCAGAAGTTCTCTGAATCATTTGGCACGAAGCTATGCCAGAACAATTTGCATCATTTATCAGTTTCGTTCAATGAAATCGGGTTTAACAACCCTCATCGCCTTTCTTGTTTAGTTACTTCATAATGATTGTAAGAAATGGGTACAAGTAGGTCATAGTACTATAGGTATAGGTAGATCTCCATACAAAACTGTAATTGGGATGTAGTCTTTTCAACTTACATGGACTTCTATCTATCCAATGGATTTTTGGTAAAAAAAAGAGACCTGCTCTGGCAAAACCCTGAACCTCTCATCACAGTACAGTTTGGATATTCCGGTTTGCTTCGTGGTTTCTTCCCTGCCTTTCACCTCTGTGGACACCGGTTCAAATCCAGGACCAGAGCCTTGCGAGTGAATCAGGTTTTCAGTCCCTCTCTGGTTGCGTGGCTGTTCTCTATTTTGGGGGTTTTCAAGTCCTTCCCACATCTAAAACTGACAGTATTTCTTCAGAATCTTCTCCCACAGGTATCTTCAAGCCATCGGGTCAACTCTAATCACTTTTGAGGATCCCGTGGTGTCCATTACCAGAAAGGTGTTCTAAAAATAAAATGTAGACCAACTTTCGGCATTCTCTGAGAAACAAGATCCCACTTCTCTTCTTATATGTCAGGCAAAACAAAAAGTAGTCATATCTTACAACTGCTATTTGTTTTGAGTAAACATTATTGAGCCTGGTTAAACTATTCGAGCTCAATTACTCTTGTGTGAGTTTATAACAAAATGTGTTACCATCACACTGACCAGTTGAAACCTAAATACATGCCGCCATTGGATGACTTTCCCTCGACAGTGCTGACATTCTTCTGTTTTCTTTACACATATTTCTTCTTGTGTGTGGCATGTGAATTGATTTGGTGTCAGACGGCAGTATAGTCCCTCCACCACGGTAGATTTATCAATTGAGACACACACTCGACGGAGACTGGCCGTGAGCGTTCACGGACGTCTTTTACAAAAACAATGGGGTCAGAAAAATTGGTACGTTACAGTGAGTGGGACGAGCATTTTGTTTCTTTTTTGAGTTTAAGACGTTTTCATCATAATTCATCGGTTGGATGATGCCTGGTATTTTGATGACCTGAGCTGGCTGGATGATTGTATAAACACCAAATCTACGGAATGAAACATTTGTGTTTTATTTTTGTATTGGTTTGAACTTAGACTTTGATCTTTATTTCTAACTATTTTGCCGATGATTTAAAGGTATCGTACACGTTTGGTAATGACTCAAAACAAATATTAGCATAAAAATTACTTGGTAACAAGCAACGGAGAGCTGTTGATAGTATAAAACATTGTAGGAAACGACTCCCTCTGAAGTAACGTAGTTTTTGAGAAAGAGGTAATTTCTCACTAAAATAATAACAACTTCTTGCAAGAAGTTTTTATTCCTATCTGAAAGCACACAAATTTGTACAACAAGGGTGTTTTTTCTTTCATCATTTTCTTGCAACTTCGATGACCAATTGAGCCCAAATTTTCAGAGGCTTGTTATTTTATGCATATGTTGGCATACACCAAGTGAGAACACTGGTCTTTGTCAATTTCCAAACGTGTTCAGTGCCTGTAAGGGAAACTGTGCTAATATATCCACAGCTCATCTGCGAAATTACAGAATGACTGGAAGCTATTTATTTGATGTCGATCATTTGTGGGGAAAAGTTAATACTACGTAGGCTTGTTTTTCTTTATTTTTAATTATTCATGAGTCACACGACAGGATTGTATCTGATTGGCTGGAAAGCTCATGTATGAAACCTCTTGTTGGCCAATAGTTGTTGTTTAAAGGAATAGTACAGTACGGAAGGGATCAACGAGCTTCATCCTCCAGTTTTTACGACACATAGTTCTAACAAAGGGATTGCATTTGTTTTCCGTAATGGTTCTTTTCAAACCTTATATGAATAGGAACACTGCAAAAACTGGGGCGTTAAAAATAACACCATAGGTGTTGTCACATATAGATACCGAAAAAGAATCAAATTTTACACCCATGGTGTTAAAATAACACTAATTTCTAACAATTACGTTGGTGTTAATTTAACACCCTATGATGTTAATTTGGATTCTCTCTTTGGTATCTATTATGTGACAACACCCATGGTGTCAATTTAAAAAACACTCCCAGGTTTTGCAGTGTATATAAACAAAGTGAGGCTAATGCCCCCTTTAATCAAAATCACATCGATTGCTGTGACTAACTTGTTGGTTTGCTTTATCACTCATGCTATACACGAACTCTTTAACCACCTTCGCTTTTGTAATTGAAAGAAAATCTCTCAAAATAGATTTTTTTTGTTTATCAGTTCCGGAAACATAAATCCAAATCCAATGATAACATTCATGTCATGTCAACGTTATCAGATGAACGAACAATTCTTATCCGTCTACGCAGAATTCGAACGAGATGCTGGAAATATATACCGCTCAAAACAAAAAGTGACGAAAGGTTCAGCACTAACTAGGGCATACCCATAGTTTGTGACCTCTTATTAAATAATACATGCGCCCTGTGGGAAAATGCCAGGGCAAGGAGCTGTACAAATTTACAGTTAAGACATTATGAAGGGTGAGCTGATGCAAAATACCCTATCAGGGCATGGCTGGCTGTTTATCATTCTGGCTCATCGTTGTCACTTCATGTTCACAGGATCGTTTTTTTCCCCCATCTTCTCGCCTAGATTGAAGTACTGCAGAACGTGCCATTGTAAACGGCCGGTGGGATTGCTGTGATTATCGACAAATTACTACCAGAGGAATTTCAAAGCATGCAGACTGAGGGATTCTATTTTTTATTATTATTATTATTTTTTTTTTTTAGTGTGTCAGAATTCTTCTGGAATTCGTTTGACTGCGGTGCATCACATACCTACCGTCTTCCTTTGGGTGCATTTGCAGGTCATAGGATTTTAATCTGACTACACCCTCTTAAAATCTCCCGGGTCAGAATTGACCCGGATTCCGGGTCCCAGGGGGCCTGACCCATTTCTGGTTTCAGGCTGACACGGAGGGTGGTCAATAATGGGATATTAACTCGGATTCTGCGTCAGTTTGACCTATTTCTGGGTCATACTGGCCTTAAATCGGGTCGTGCTGACCCCTCAAATTTGGTCCGGCCACACGGTACCCGGATCTGGGTCAAATCTGACCCGGAGGTCAGGAGGGGTGTTGAAAGGTTCTCAGTTGTTTGTTTCTAGAAATGATATGCATCTATTGCTTGAAATTTACATTACACATGAATTATATTTTTGGTTTTTACCCTTATAACGATGTGTGATAATCACTGTATATTATAGTCGTGCTTTCGCGGAGTCCTTACTGAAAAGAAAAAAAAAAATCACGGGCATATACTCTTGGGTGAGATTCGAACCCAAGACCCATGCATATCTAGAGCAGACATCTTGACCACTATAGGAAAGCTGACATGTTCCTGGTTTGATTGGCTGCATATTGCGCCACAGCACCTTGTAAACCATTACATGCATGGTGCTATGCAAAGGAATAGGTCTCATACTTCAACACGTAACTCCACTTACCTTGTAGGAAAAATACTGAGCGCTTTGAGACACCCATCGGGAGTATAAAGCGCTATATAAGAACTGTGTATTATTCTTATGACCTGTACCAGAGCTACCACCTCTCTCTCTCTCTCTCACTGATTCTACAGAAAGTTCCCTGAAAATAAACCAATATTTCCAAATTGCACTTGAAGGGTATATCAAACCACAATGGCATTTTACACCATTTAAACGTGTGGTTAGAGACTAGAATTTTTTTCTTCCATTTTCACGAGGACTCTTTCTATTGGAAAATGAGTGTATCACAAAACTGAATTTGACCTTATAGGGCCTTTCTTTGATATCAAACTTACTACCAATAATGCACATAATTATGTATCTCGAAAGTATCTTGACCCACACGGCTGTGAGACATTGTGCACAAACCTACTCAGCCAACATGACCAATTCATTCCTTTAAAGAAAGTACTTAGACAGATGGCATGAACTTTATAATTTGCCCTAATTAAAGGTACACATATGGCGGGGCCAGGTGCGTAAATACAGTTGCGCAGCTTTTTCTAATCATTGGGTAATGGGTTCATTTATTTTGTAGGTGTCACACCAAATGCCTTTTATGTAAATACTCAGGCATGTATATACATTGACGACCCTTGACTTTTCTGTTGTTCTGGTTTTTTTCCCTATCCTTGTGTAAATGATTTAACCATGTGTTGAGAAGGATTTTTAGAGAGAGATGCAGTAAGGGGTTGTCATAGATGTACGCATCTCCAAAAACAGACGTTAGTCATCACGCTTGAAATGTTCCACACATCTTGTGTAGAATTATTTACAGATGCATGGCGTCTATTATAGTTGGTACGCGTGAATAGTATTTTGGCTGGTAACCTTATTGTAAGCATGATTTTGTTGTGCTTATAGCTACTTCTTGTGATTAATTTCTTTTTTTTTAATGGGTCTGACTTCAAGAAGGCGATAGAGGCAATCGCCTTTATGCCACTGGTGGTCATTTTGTGCCCCTTTAAATGTTTCAGTAGAAATTGAAATTTACCCCTTTATACCAATTTACACCTTTACTAAGGAAAAACTGCCTTGCCCTTACAAGAACGAAGTATCAGACATTGTACTTTGTATCTGAGATTGATTAATTATTTGTCTAACTCATCTCAAGATGACTCTGATAGTTCTTTGTGAAATTCAGCTCAGAGTTTGCCCTCAACTCTTTTTTTCCCAGGGACTAGCCAGCAGGACCAGTTTAGCACGATTCTCACTGGTCTGTCAGTTTTTTCACTGGTCCATATTTCTCGTTGATAGGGATGCTTTTCAATGCTGAACCACTTGGAGATAATTTTGACTGGTTCTGAGGTTTTATTTTGGCCAGCAGACCATGAGAGAACTGTAGGTACTGTTTGGTCACCTTTGTCTAGTTGTTGTTTACTGTTAGTTCTCGGTTTTCTGTCTTCAGGCTGTTCCTCGACAAGCCCTGCTTTTCGGAACATGCCTCCACATCATCTACAAGTCATTGTATACTCTAATTACAAATGTTAATGTGGAAATAAATGTTACTTTGAATTGAATTGAATAGGTGGATGTATCATCCTTTGCCCCATCACAGCTGTGTCCATAAGATGCACATGTTTGAACATGAAGAGGTAGTTGGTTGGTCGCTGGCCTGCATATAGTCCATATCAAATAATATCATTCGGGAAGATTTGCTGCATCTCATAACGGTAGACTCAATGTGACATCTCTAATGGAGTGTTACGCTATATGTCATTCACATACCAATTAAGCTTTGACTCTCAGGGAGACTAGGCCGTGCACCCTTTGGAGAAGACACACACAACATATTGGGCCTTGAATGGTGAAGGTTTTTACATCTCACAGACTGGAGGTTCATTCACGGAGGCAATGAAGGCAATCGCCTCCATGCCCCTGGCCATTGCCTTGGTGCCCCTTGAAATTATCCAATAAATAGTTTGTATTTCCCTCATAATATAGAGGTGCCCTTTACTAAACGAAAAATTGCCTTGCCCGTTGCAACGAGTTATCAAAGCCCAATTCCACAGCTCTGCTTATGCATAGGATTTTGCTCTACAAATTTGCTTCTGAGCCAAAAATGTTCAGTGCTACCAGTCACATTAGGGTAAATGTGACATGATATTTTAGCTGGTAACCTTATTCTGGTAAGCAGCAGGTCTGTGACATTTGGCCCAGGCATGTTCATGTACAATGTACACAAAGGGAGGGGGGGGGGTCCCTCTCCATATTCTACTGAGGAACCATCATGCGTTTTTATAAAGGTACCCACAGCCATCACTAGCTTCTTCTATAAGAAGAGCTTGTACTTTGTATGGTGTACCCATATTATTTAACCTGTTCTTATAGTAATATCTATCTTCACCGTGCAAAGCCTCGAATTAGGGAGACTCGGGTAATGATAATAATTTAATAATACGCAGTTCTTATGACGCTTTGTCACGACTGAGGGCGTGTTAAAGGCGCTTATTATTTGTTCTACAAGTATGGGGAATTGTTTTCTGTCTCGAAATATAGACCCATTTATTCACATAGCACCATGTAATGGTTTACAAGGTGCTGTGGCTCAATCTGCTGCCAACCATACCAGAAAATTCTGGTGCGAACTAACGATCATGGTGTTCGGTTCTTGCGTGTATTACACAACACACGGGACCTACAGATTTACGTCCAATTCGAAGGACGAATTCAGGGTGAAATATCTTGCTTAAGGACACAAGTGTCTAGACCGGGACTCGAACCCCGTCACTCTGCTGATCAGAAACACCATCGAGCTTGAGTCAGTACGTAAACTCATCGTTCTCGGAAATGTTCGCAAGCTCCGAACAACGTATAAACAATGGTAATTTACCTGGTATCTCCGCTGCCACCAAGTAGTGCACAATCTACTGATCCTCCACTCTCAGTATGCACCAAATGTTTTTGCAGGTTTCTTTGGCATTTGTTTTTGGAACTAATGGGAAGGGATTGGGAATGTTAGACGGCAGAAGACTGACAGAGAAGGCCTTTTACTCAGAACATTTATACTTCTGCCTACTAATACTTTGATCGTGTCATTCTCAGATTTCTGATCAAGGATGGTCTTCCGGCTGACTCTGTATTCACCATAAGTCTGTACTCAAGCAGTTCTTTGAAATTGGGCCCTGGTGGGCAAACAAACATTAGAACTATTGTCAGGAACTACGTGAACAAGGAAAGAGTAACTTGGGTTCGATTTCACAAAGAGTTTAAGATTGATCTGCAAATCACTCTTAATTGCTAAGCAAAGTGTGATGTCAGAATACAAATCACTAATAATACTGACAACTCATCTTAAGATGAATCCTAATAATGCTTTGTGAAATCGACCGCTGGTGTGTCTTCTGTAACATTGCAGCTCAAAGTTCCTATATTTAAGATTCGTTTTGGCTCAAAAAGGTGCAAAATGTTGTTACCCTGTGTTTAATTGCCCACCAGGAACCAATTTCAAAGAGCTGCTTAGGCACAACAATTGTGCGTACCAGAAAAGGGTTATGTTGCACAAATCCCCTGAATTGTACTGTTTGCAGTTGTGCCCTGCTTACTCTTGCTAAGCAGAAAATTGTTAAGCACTATAGCATGTTCAAGCAGCTCTATGAAGTCGGGCCCTGCTTTACTGAGATAAAAAATTGCTATGTATGTGTTTGGTAGGTAAATACATGTATCAGACCGTATTCGAATTGGCTGTTACAGCTACGGCTACGACTGTTGCTTAGGGTATTGCTAAGGACGCACTATACTTCAGCGCATGATGACGCAGAAATCTAGCCGTAGCCGTAGCCGTAGCTGTAGCCGCCAATTCGGAAACGGCCTTACTGTGGGCCCAGTTTCACAAAGATGAACATTTTGCCCGGTGCTTAGATTTTAGCAGGGCACCAGTTGCAATAATGGCAGGGCATTTCAGCTGGTAACCTGTTTCTACCTATAACAAGATTTGTCTGTGCTAAGTAAGTTTGCTTAGCTAAACAGTTTCATGAAATTGCGCAAGTCACGAGCAACGTAGGCCTACATGTATAATCACATGTAATGGCCTTTTGGCTGCAAGCTGATTTCGCAATGGAATATTTTTATGTTAATGTGTTTTATCAACTCTTAAGTTCGTGACCAAATTAGCAGCTGCTGCTGCGGCTCCGGCTGTGGCTTGATTGTCACGTGAACAAGCGTTGAAGCATAGGGTACCCATAGCAACACCCTTAGCAACAGCCACAGCCACCGATTCGGACAGCGCCTAAGACTAAAGTGATATGATTCGTATTGATTGGCACTTGTCAGCAGCTAATGATGATGAGGAAAATGGTGCTGCAAATCGGGAAGTGGATGTTGATGGTCGATGGGGACAGATGATGGTTATGTTGATGACACTCTGGCAGTGACACTGCCCAAGATGATGAGACAAAACGGTTTCCGTAGACATCTATTAATTATTCCATCAGATGCACGGGCATGATGATGTTATAAAGTACATTTTTCTACAATTATGATTGACAGAAACTAGACATAATACATTCTCCTTAGTAAATACATTTTTTTATAAAAATCTTATCTCTTCTCCAGCTTCAAGACCAGCTAACTCTATCATAATGGGAGACTTGAATACCTATGTGGACTATCCTTGGCCGCTAGAGGGCCTCCTATATGGGTACTTTTCAACGAGCAACAAATGCCCCAAGTACGCGGCCCAGAAAAACCCTACCACAGAAGCGGAGCTTGTGTCTTATTTGGACGCCTGGGCTGAGGTGAACCCAAACAAAAACGGGTTTACGTTCAGTAACATGGTAAGTTTGGTTTGGATTTGAGGCACTTGGTAATCTCTTTATACACTTTCAATAGCAGTCGTCACCAGACTAAAATGTTGATTTCTGAAACATTGTCCAGTCTGGAGTCGTCCAGAGTCTTATCGACCGAGTCTGAGTCACAAGTCGTGAAGTTCATGTAAAGTCTAGAATCATGACGAATCCGACCTTTCTGCAGAATGAAGATTTACAATAAAGAGCTTTCGCCTTCTCCTTTAGAAACAGGGCAGCGAAAGTGAAAATAGTGTTATAATAACTCGACTCCATCCATGGAGGTGTTATGTATAACCATTTTCAAAACTTCTTTGGGTACAACAAATATTCTTTATTCGTAATTCCCAATTGCTACAGGGTTCAAACTGACCTTTGGTCACGAGCACGCTCCGATGGTTTAGCAGTTAAGAAACCTGCTCTTATGCTGGGATCCTAGTGGGTTCGAATCTCATCTGAGTATAGCCTGCCCAGCCCCCCCCCCTCACTTGATTTAGAAAGCGCCGCGTGTACAGTGTACAGTGCAAATATCACATTTGTCTAACCGGAATGATATATTGCCCCCCCCCCCCCGATGCAATCACTATATCAGTTAAACCTTTGAACAGGAAGCAAACAAACCTGGTGCTTTATTTCTTGAGAGATGGGTTTAAAAAAATGTCATGCCACAAATTTCAGTTCCTTTTCTTGCACATTGTTATATCTTATAGGGGTTCCAATTTTTAACCTGAATGGAGAAAATGACTTGAACCACCCCCCCCCCGCCCCCAATCACTACCCAGCCCCACCTGAAGCTACAAACCTGGCTTCTTGACATTTAGGGAGTGATGCCTTACATGAACCCTGACAAGGGCTGTCCCAGGTTTTGGGGTTTGTTTTCTGTCTTTTCTTTCTGTCTTTGTTTTGCGGGGGGGGGGGGCTGGGGTGAAAACAACAGTGTCAGAGCTATTTTCTTTACCGCGATCTAATTAAAACTTCCTGTACGGTATATGTCGGTATTCACTCTATGGGTTTTTAAGAAGCAGCACTACTGCTTCTCGTGTTTTAAGTATTCCACTGTTTATTTCTATGTCAAGAGATTCCAAATAAAATCAACTACTACACTCTAGAGTAAATGACTTCTCACCTTTTCATGGGCGTATGGGGACTAAGGGGGGCAGAGGGGTTGCCCAATATTTTACGCAGATGAAACATAAGTACCAAGTTATAGTACCCGTAAAACTATAAGGTATTTTTGTGCCCGAAGCTTCCCCACGGTGTTGCCCGAATTTTGGGAGGGCATTTGCCCTGCCCCTGGGTCGTACGCCTTTGGCCTTGTTGTTAAACTAGACCATGGAGAAAGGACAGGCAGTATTCAAGTACAGAGTAAAAAAATCACAAATTACTAGCCGTTTTGTTTTCCAGCTCGTCATGGAAGGTGCAAAATATTGCTGCTTTATGTTTTTCCTCATAACCAGATTTTGGTTTAGCAAATATGTGCCTAGCACTTAATTAGTCACTGGCCACATACAGCACAGTGTCTTCCCTTTCAAGACTTAAATGGATTCATTGTAAAATGATCCAGTCAGCTTCTTTTTAATAGTAATTAGAGAAGGTTTTTATTCATTGACATTCCAGAGGTGTTAAATGAAAGTTGGAGATCGTGGGCATAATGCTATCAATGTCATTGTGGGGGCTATCAATGTCACTGGAAGAGTAAACCGACGGCCCGGTAGCTAGTAGTGGTGACCTGCACTTTCTCCCGGGAGCCTACATTGCCAACCAGTATGACCAATGTTTTAATCATTTAGCAATTCGTCATACCATACATAGCTTCTAAAATGTCAACACTAGTACACAGAGGTACTGAAACTATAGTGCGACCTGCTTCTGCAAAGGAAGCCGGTATTTTCTTTTCTAAAAGCAAGATTTGTAAACTATCAGAATTCGGTGTGAAAAGAGCTTACTGAATACAACACTTTGTGGGAACCTTTTAAAAAATTTCTCAAGTTTGGATCTTGCATGAAGCTCACTTGGTCAAAAAGTTGATATCGAAAGTTCATACATACGCTAATTACAGGCTACAACCCAATACAGATTTAACAGATACTATATACACATGTGTGCTATACATTTGTTGAGTAAATTGAAAATGTTGTCCGTTACAAAACAAACTAGTCTCGGATAATGATAGAAAAACGTGTTGAATAGGATTGATGTATAATTGTAGATGGCGTGTTAGTAATCTGATAAAAAAGAGTGAATCCTCTCTATTAATCAAAGAGCAATGACCATCTTTAATTCTCTTCTTTTCCGCAGAGGAAGGACCGGCTACCCTTTGATGAGGTTGATGAGTTTTGTGTATATTTTTTGTTTTGATTTCAACTTAAGGGGACCTGGGGTCGATTTCACAAAGAGATAAGACTAGTCTTTAATATCTGAAGTTAGGACCAGTAACCGGTCTTAACTTAAGACTAGTCCTATCTCTTAGCATTGCCTATAGGACTGTAGTCCCAAGTTAGGAAGAGTTTTGTGAAATCGACCCCTGGTCGGCTAAAGTGGTATCCTGCCCTGCCTTTCACCTATATGTGGACCTCAGAACCAATCCCACCTTGAACCGGAGCTTTGCAAGCGGATTTAGGTTGTTTAGTCCTTACCTGATTACGTGGGTTTTCCCCTATAGTTGGGTTTTCCATCCCACATTTCTTCCTGTCTTTTATACACAGGTATCTTCAAGCGTACGGGTAACATAGCTTGTTGCTTTTAAGGGTTCTTTGGTTTCATAACCAGAAGGATTTATAAATAAATAAATAACATTGAAATAAACAATTGAATATTATTGGGGGTTTTGTACTTTGAGACGGAACATCCTGCAGTTTATAAATTGTTTTGTTTCAGTAACAGTGACTGCCAGTGGTAGTGATATGGTCAGTTTATAGTGACTGGTCAGTAACAGTGATTGGTCAGGAATGGTGACCGGTCAGTAACAGTGATTGGCCCGCAAATAATAGTGACTGGTCAATAATAGTCACAGGTCAGTAATAGTGACTGGTCATAAACAGTGACTGGTCAGAAATAGTGACTGTCAATAATAGTGACTGGTCAGAAATAGTATCAATAATAGTGACTGGTCAGAAATAGTGACTGTCAATAATAGTGACTGGTCAGAAATAGTGACTGACAATAATAGTGACTGTCAATAATAGTGACTGGTCACTGTCAATAATAGTGACTGGTCAGAAATAGTGACTGTCAATAATAGTGACTGGTCAGAAATAGTGACTGTCAATAATAGTGACTGGTCAGAAATAGTGACTGACAATAATAACGACTGGTCAGTAGCAGTCTCTTGTCAGTAATAGTGACTGGTCAGTAATAGCCACTGGTAAGTAATAGTCACTACCCAGATTAACTTTGATTTTTTCATTTGAATCCACGTGGTGAGAAGTATCAGGGATGCAATTTCTCTTGTAATTCTTTCCTGTCTTCTTAACCTAGCCCAGGTCGAGTCTGTCTTCGTTGCAATGCTGCAAAGTAGCACACAGGCCGATGCCCAACCAGGGATTCTTGTGTTTGAGTTTCTAACCATATTAATATACATTCTGTATCATATTCGCAAAACATAATGTTAAGGAAAAACTCTGACAATAAATGTATACAAAATTGTTATTGACTGAATTTAATGGGATGTATCAAATGGTGATAGGGAAAAGGAAAGAGAGAGAGAGAATACAAATATATTTGTTGTTTTGTGTTGACAGCCCCAGCCAGGTTTCCAGAGTCGACCAGACCGCATCTTACTCTCATCAAAGTCATGGACAGTCGTCTCCTGCAATATGATCGGCCTCGGCAAGGATTACGCCAAGAAATACTCAATGCACATCATCTGGAGTCGACTCGCCACCGTCCTCACCGCGTCCAAGTCCGTCTTCTACGACACCCTGGGTTCAAGGGGTTGTTTACATGACTGCGGCCCTCATGGGTCCTGCCGCTGTGGGGTTTGCGTTTCCGGGGGCAACAAAAACAGCTGCGAGTTGCCCAAGTGTCCGGAGTGCTCCGCCAACGCTTACAGAAACTACCTGGTTGTGCTTTTAGTACTCGTCGTGCTACTCGTGCAGGTTCTCACTGCTTTGGTACTCCTTGTGCAGCAGCTCAGAGCGGCAAGACGGAGACCGTGGTCTCGGTGTTTACGCGCTTGTTTTGGTCATGCTTTACGGGGGAAACCCCCTGTGTCTTTCCTACCTCAGGTCTCCTATTCCAGACAGTCCGCCGTTGCGGTTCTCCTGCACCTTCTCTGCCCGTTGCGTTACCTGCGGCCCATCAGTCAGCTTTTTATATACTGCATGTTTACAGTGGTACTCGTGTTTTTCTGTTATCACCTTTTTGAAGATTCACTGAGAACTATTTACGCAATCTTGCCCGAAGAGATGAACCCGTCGGATCATCTAATGGTTAAAGCTGCAATCACTCTGAAAAATTGAGTCAATAATCACTTTTTTATTTGTACAGGTTCAAGTGCAGTGACCTTTATCACTGAGCAGCCATTTTGTTTTATCACTGAACAGCCATTTTGTTTTATCACTGAGCGGCCATTTTGTTCTATTCTCCCATTTTGTTTTATTCTACAAACAAAACTGATTTTTGAAATTGAATATTTTGTCCTTTTCCGAGAGAGAAATTGAATTATTCGTTAAAATAATACCAACTAATATGAATTCAAATTAGTGTGCAGACTGTCCAAAAATTCTGTTGATTTGTAGGAAACATGAATATGTATAAGATGTAAATGAAAGATAAGATTGCTATGAATATTTATACAGTTTAAACCACATTGTTCACTCGATTTCAAGTCCATGTTAAGAAATCTATATCGAGATGCGCATTTTATAATATGAACGTACTAAAATGAAAATACACAATAATGTATATTATATATATAACAAAATGTTAACTTTATAAATATTTCCAAATATGTCTATATTTATCTGTGCAATGAGAATGATTAACCCATAAAAACAACTCCCTGCATATTTTGTTTTACTTGGGGGGGGGGGGGCAAGCCTACATCGCATACTACCGATAAATCGTTCTATTTAAACCATTTGACAGGTTCGTATGCCCTCCTTGTATGTGTCATACAGATAGCCCGTGGGCGTACAAAATACATGCATATATAACATTGCCACTTGCCAATTAATTTATATATTTATATGAAACAAAACTGCCATAAAATACTCTATATTATTTCGCTACTTTTAATCTCTATAAGCAAATATTGTTACCATCATCTACTTGACTCCGATGTATAGGTGACAGTCTGCAGCATTCAAATACAGCAACACAAATTTATATACGCAGAGCTAATTATTCTATTCCGGTGCAACTCAAAATTATTTGTAGGACATTAAAATATAGGAAAGGCCCGTGGCGGTTTAAGATGCCACTTTTAAAAGGCTTTCTGTGCATGTGTGGTTCGCTACACTTCAGACTTCATGCACTGATGTGTGTATAGAAACGAACCCTTCACTTTGGTATGCACTTGAGATACTTCTTGGCTTCATTACAAGCTGGGCCCAATTTCATAGCGCTGCTTAAAGCAGAAATGTTGCTTGACATTTTTCCGCTAAGCAAAAATGAGCAGAAAACCAGCCACGAATGGTACTCATGGCATGTTATTTTGGCTTGTTGGCCCTATTAAAGGCACTGGACACGTTTGGTAATTGTCAAAGACCAGTATTCTCACTTGGTGTATCCCAACATATTTATGCATAAAATAACAAAGCCTGTGAAAACTTGGGCTCAATTGGTCATCGAAGTTGAAAGAAAATAATTAAAAGAAAAAACACCCTTGTTACACAAATTTGTGTCCTTTAAGATGCCCAAAAAAGGCTTCAGGCCTGAAGTCTTTTTCAGATTCATATATTTTAGTGAGAAATTACCTCTTTCTCAAAAACTACTTTACTTCAGAGGGAGTCGTTTCTCACAATGTTTTATACCATCAACAGCTCTCCGTTGCTCGTTACGAAGTAAGTTTTTATGCTAATATATATATTTTGAGTAAATACCAAACGTGTCCAATGCCTTTAAACCTTAATCTGGTAAGCACAATTTTGTTGTGCTTAGCTACTTTTTGTGCGCGAGCAAGTCTATGAAATCGGGCTCAGAATTATTTACTAACCACTGACACGGCTAGTTTTAACCACATTAATCACTACAGTGCAATTAACCTAGGGTTTCACTAAACCGTTTGGGGGATACCAAGTTTGGTTAAGCCCTCTTTATACCTTGATGAAAAAAGAATGTCTGAATCTATCGAAAGTGTTTTGGGGCCAAACCCTTCAGAAGTATAGATTCAATCATGCCCCAGCCCAACCACACCCCACCCGGCCCAACCAAACCCCACCCCATCCACACCCTAACCAAACCCCAACCAAACCCCACTTGCAGCTAGTGCTAGTAAAGGGTGGGTTACTCAATGTTGTGGAAGAAATTGTCTTTTCATTTACCCCCTGAAAAAACCCTTGAAACATCCTTGGTATGATGGTCTTTTTTAAAGGACTTTATTTGTGTATAAATACAGCTCGGCTTCATTTAGGGGCAGTGTTAAACGCTTTGCGTCTTGTAGCAATAGGGCCTCTTTCATCTGATACAGTTTCACTTAACAGAACACTGTCTTGTGAAAAGAAAATTAAACAAATGTAATTGAAATTTTAGCTTGTACTAAATTTTGCCAAGAGGATGCCAACTGAAGTGTATAAATATGATTTAAATAATTTTAATCAAATGTGCCTTGATCATGAACGTTAACTTTAATTAAAAGTTCTGCCATCGAGTAGCATATTGACTGCATTTTGTTTTACTTTCGATTTCAACTCAATAAATCCTTGCCACGCTTTTAAAGTTAACTGTACATAACAATTTATTCTAAGATCATTCTAAAACTTATTTATCTTAAAAACATTTTGTTAACTTTTGCTCTTTTTTTTCAAATCTTAATCTCTATTATTCTTGTTATATTGTTATCCTTTATTCTTTCTATTAAAGTGCTACCTACTTACAGAATTACCCACACAGAATTATTTTGACACCATTCTCTGTTTTTCATATTTTGTATTAACAATAATTTCTGAATTGTTTTTCCTGACAGTTTCTCTCGTCCCTCCCTGAGGGGGGCACCACCGTGAATGTTTCCGGTATCTTTATCTGTTTCCCTCATGGTAGTCACTTCCTTCATCATCACTTTAACATATCAAGGTTTCCGCCTCAGCAGTTTACCAGATGTTGTTTTGATTGTTTCTTCGACTATCTTACACTTTTAGGGTTTTTATTTTGTTGCAATGTATTATTATTTTGTTTGGATTAGGGTTAGGGGGCTAAGGTTAGTTTGTTATCTTTGTCTAAAAAATCCTTTTAACATTTCCTCGACTTTGTAATGCATTATTAATCTTTTGGTAAATTTTTGCTCTATTGGATTTTGCCTGTTGGATGAATTTGTTTAACTCACTTTTCTGTTTAATATTTTGCTGTTCAATTACAAAGCATTATATTTAAGGGAACCGTTTATTTTATCTCTGTTTATAATAATTATTTTGTACTTGATATAATAATAATAATAGTGGCTTCTTATATAGCGCACATATCCGTCACTCAGTGACGCTCAAGGCGCTTTTAACGTTCATTATTGATATCGATTATTACAACATTATTTCCTTGAATTTTCATTCCATTGTATGGTTGCTTCAGCTCAAACATAAGGTATTTCCAAAACTGGAATTTTTACCGGTGTAGTTTTCCGCGAAATACCACCCAAGTTTTGCAGTCCTAAAACCGGTCACCATAAAAGTCATCTTATCGAAATGCACTAGATCAAAACAGTGACAAAATTCACACAGTTTGAACATGTTATAGGCCTACATGTTTACCATCTTACGGATTGGTGTGATAAACAATTGCATCGTTTCTTGCCAGTTAATACAAAATGAAAATGGACGTCCAATATTATTCAGAATTTTTAATATAATATATGAAATATATACCTGCAGCTCTTTTTATAATTTGTTGGCATCATTTCATAAACATATTGTAAAATACATTAAAGGATTTTACAAAATTAAACACTGTGAAAAATGATATATACAAGTATTTTACCGCTCATTTTTAGGGGGAACATCTGGCTCATTAAGATTGTAAATCTTGTTCTAATATTAAATCAAAACTTAGCCTATATCATTCGAGTATTTTTAAACAAATTGTGGCGGTGAAAGCTATGACTGACATGAATGTGCGATGGGATGGGGGTCGTGGTGGGTTGACTTTGATCAGTTTATAGACATTGTTTCAAATTAAATTCCCATTTGGAGGTATATAAATTTGTCGGCATTGGGAAAGTTTGATAAACATAATCAATCATTTCAGGTCTAGCTTTTGTTTATAATTTTAATGTGATTTTTTTCCCCCTCCCTCCCTGTGAAAGTTTGTCCCAAATAACGAAGGTTGATGCACCTGGAGTTCAGCTATGGACTCGACTCGATGGGCAAAATAAAAGACAAGAATCAAAGAAAATATTCACATCTTGAGAATGTCGTATAATTATGGTTTGTCTTCTTTTCTGCATCGAAGTTGCTGTTTTATAAAACGGTATAGTGGAAGAGGCTATTGGACTAGAGAAAAATAACTTATTGAGAAAACGATTTCAGATTGCGGAAACAGCCCCAACAAAGCAATCCCATGAGTTTGTGCTTAGACCTTCTGAATTGTAAGATGACAGAACACATTCTGACAGAACACATCAATTCCTTTTGCTAAAGACATGGGTCTTCCAAAATGGAAGTTTTATAAATGAGCCAGAAAACCTGCAAATTACCGCCAGACGAACGCTTCGCATTCATCCCAAGCCAGAACAATCAACACCGATGGGAGACGCTTATTAATGCTTCCATTTTTTTCTTTAAAAATGCCGATCCAAGTCCACTTGATTTTTTCTTGGTATTGCATTCCAAGACGATAAGCTGTCAGCGTGTGTTGGATCAAATAGCGTGTGGAGTGACATAATAATGTAGTCACTTACACTGCGAATATCACACTGCGAGACATACCAGGTGGACATAGCTTCACCAAAACATATCCGTACTGAATAACATTCAGTTTTTAAGACTAAGACTTTAGAGGTATGTTTCGCTGGTTCATGGGCAGTGTCGGAATTACCGTCACTAAAGCTAACACTGGTGTAACATGGACCCTTTTTCCATAGTGCGACCGTCTTGGTTTTCATCTATGTCTGCTTCTCTTCCGTCCGCAATAAGCCATTTGTGAGTTATATTTGAATAAAGTCTAGTACAATGACTTGCTTATAATTCACAAGTTACCGCTTAAGTTTGAATTCCTCAGACTATAAGAGACAGTTGCTATGTCAAATGGTTCAGGGCAAGCTTGTGTAGCAACGTCCAAATAGGCAAACCCTGGTACCATTGTGCCATACACATTCATTTAAAATGGTGTATGGGTGTTCGCCGTCTCTCATGTAACTACGCAAAAGCTTGTCCCGAATCATGTGACATAGCAACTGTCTCGATAGTCTGAGGAATTCAAATTTAATCGGTAACTTGTGATCAAGCAAGTCACTGTACTAGTACGACAATGAGCAAACAAGTTTCTAGCCTCTTTTTCAACCAATTTTCAATTACTAAACATCAGGGTAATCAAAAGGTATCCTAGACAATGATACTCTCCATCGTGTTGTCAAGAGCTTTAGTCCTCTCTCGTATTGACTATGGCAATCTTCTTCTTTTTTGGTGCTACGCTTATGAATTGGACAGAGTTTAAAGATTACAAGATAGTTTGGTATGTTCCACACCCTTAAGAGAACTCGCATCACTCAGGGAACTACATTGGCTACCGATTAGAGAGCAGACTAATTTCAAACTTGTTTATTTTATAATATAAATGCTTGAACAAAACTACTCCTAGATATCTTTCCAATTTACTGTAATGTAATACACTGGTCCACGTTTTCTTAAGTCCACACTAGACATCACTCACTAAAACTTTTCCGTGCAAACAAAGTTCTGTGTCAAAACGCGTCATGTACATGCTGGACCAGTGATTTGGAACACTCTTCCTCATTGTCATTAGGGAATCTGTCAGGTTATCTCTACTTCGTAAAGCTCTCCATCCACGTTGATTTCTATTATGTGCGATATGATCTTGATGGAATAGCGCCTTATACATTTTAATTGTTATGTCATGTTATGTTGATTCGATCGAATGTAACCAAACCGAGGCTGGAAAGGAAGAGATAGTCCCTTTCATGACATGCGAATTAGAACTGTCACTCTTATATACTGGGTATACACATGACCACAGCATGATAAAGGTGTATTGTCATGGTTTGCGCGTTGCTTCTGTTGTGATTACTCTCTTTGAGTCAAGATAAGGTAGGCCTCTCTATTGAAAATACAGCCTACGGTATCTCTGTGCCAGTTGCATTGAGGTTGGCAATAGCTATTGCAGGTTGTACGCTTTATCGAGACTCTTTGAGTCAATAAAATGTACAGTACTGGCAATGCTGACAGAACATGCTTTAATACTCAGTGAGTCGATCGGGATAAAGTTAAAACGCCTAATGGGTTGGTACCCGTGTGGTAACTAACTATTGCTAACGATATGGCACTCTGTGCTCTTTAAAACCAAGAATCAACAGACCGAGATATTTATTAAAGGGACAAGGGACAATACATTACAAATTTAAAACATACACTGCAAAAACTGGGGTGTTAAAATTGACACCATGGGTGTTGTCACATATAGATACCGAAGAGAGAATCAAAATTTAAAATTAAATCACCCTATGATGTTAATTTTGATTCTCTCTGCAGTATCTGAATGTGACAACACCCATGGTGCCAATAACACCCAGTGTTTGAAGTGTAGCCTTCTCGCTTGTCATGGGGAACAATGGGAAGTTATCCGTTTGGCATCAAATGTCACGGTGTAGCGAAAGGATTCTTTCCACAGTTTGCACAACTCTAGTGGTATCTATAAATTTCGTCTTTACTCAACACCTAAACGGCGTCAAGCGTTATCCAACATGAAGCGTGCTAGAATTAATGACGTACTTGTCCTCAAATAATCTCACTCAACGGCTCTCTGCGGGTTGATGACGTCATTTGCGGGGTCACGTTGCAACATAGTTCCACTTTTGACTACCGTGCAAGACGTACCTCAAGATGATGGACGGCGCACCCCCCGAGATCGCAAGCCATAAAGGGGGAAAATTGAGATGATTAAAGAAAAGGGAATGACTTGATTTACTCCACTAAAAGATCTCCGCCAATACATAAACACTCTCGTTACGGCACTCCAGCACTTACTATAAGGCTGTGGGACGTGTGCTGGTGTCGGGGATGGCCCCCAGAGAATGTACTTCTATGACGCGCGTTTGTGATGACACTTGCGTCAGCAGGCTGTCATCGGGGTCGAAGGAACTCCGTAAAGGTCTGGGGGAACTTTTCAACGGACATTTATCATCTTGCAGATATGTAATAAAGTATAGAACTGAAAGGTACACTGCCACTTATTTACCTTTTTTACGTGAAACCCTTTTTTCTGTTAGTTAAAAAGACAATTTGTCTTCTCACAAAGAGTTTCCTATCTCGGTGACACATTGCTTCGGATCGGGCACTTTGAGCTACAAACAGCGTTTGTTATGAAATGAACTGATTCACATGACTGTCCCTTGAAATGGTGTAGTTTTTTGTGTAATTTCATGTCAGAACACAGTCGTCTATTTTGTAGAACCAGATTTTTGCCTCCCAAGAAAATGACGGATCGTATAATTTTCCGCTTGTTAGATTTCCAGAGACAAATCGTGTTTTTTTTTATTTACTTCTTACAAATTAAAACACACTGTAGGTGTTTTAGTGCATGAACAACTCTTAAATGGACACGTTGCCTTGGATTGGGCGCTTTGGTCTATAAAAAGGCGTTTGTTATGATTTGTTCTGAAATAAATATGGTTGGAAAGATGTTTTAAAAGTAGAATATAATGATTCACACAATATTCCTTGAAAATGTTTGGTTTTCCTTTAACTTCGTGATTTATAACACGGTCCGCCATTTTGTGGAGTCGAAAATGTTGTAATAAAAAATGGCGAACCACACAATTTCTAGGGATATTTTGTGTGAATAATTATATTCTACATTAAAAACATCTCTCCAACCATATTCATTTAATTACAAACGCCTTTTATAGCCCAAAGCGCCCAATCCGACGGCAACGTGAAAGGAGTAATCAAAACAGCAACATTTTGAGAGATTTTAAGAAATTGTGAGCCATTAGGGCATGGTATCAGGAATATGAGAGGATACACAGGCCCCGCCCGACTGCCCTTTTTGATAAGCTTGCCCAAACTATTGAACGCCTTTACGCTGTTTTGTATACAAGATGACATAAACTAAAGTCATACTCCACCTCTATCGGTCCACCGTGTTTTATCGTGGTTTTTTTTAATCATTAGGAACGTGAATGCCATTCGAAGTTTGAAATGACCGCCGCTCTGTATAGCCGTTCTATTGTCGATAAAAGTCATTTGAGTTTGATACGGCAGGACAATGTTTTGAAGTGTCGGCAATATTAATTACATTTGGCGCACGCTCGTTACGTGTCATGGTGTATCGTTTGTGTTCTGTGAATCTCAGGAAAACTTATATTTTAGGGGGTGGGGGTGGTACTTCTGCACAGGAGGACAAAAGTGTGTTCAAGTATGGGAACATTTGGGAGAGGGGGGGACAACCTCTGTCATATAGCGCTTGGTATAACCAGGTTACTTGCCGGGTCGTGGGGAGGTGTATTATGCTGATCGGTTTGATAGAAGCTGCGACGTGTCATCACGACCCCGCACCGGGGAATAAAAATTTTTAAAAATCATCAAAACGCCCGTTCGAAAAACCCTTATTGGAAATTTGCCAAGGTTTAATGCCGTAAGCATAGACAGCTACCCTGGAGATTTTTTGTTTCCCCCGTCCGGGTTGTACATATATCTCTACAAGTGTAGCGGAGCATGGTGATGGGAAATCAATGTAGCGGCTGATGCCCTGAAGGCTCCCCGGCTTGGGTGAGCACTAGCCCCGGTATAGGGCCCGGTGCTGCTGGAGGCGAACTATAGTCAAGTGAATTCATATAGCCTGTCACTGAGGAAGGATTGCATATTAAATTGTTCTTGGGGATAATAATTCGAGGGGCGAATCTTAGGTAAATATTGTAGTGAGGCATCAGTGTGTGGACTGATATTTATTGCGAATTATTTCATCGGTATTTTGTTTATCTTCGTATATTTTGATCTTTCGTAGTTTAACATGAAAACCATACGCTCTGAAAAGTTCCCAAGAAAGTTATGAGCTAGACCCCAAAAGTGTTCCGGGTCACGCCGACCATTAATTCGGGTGAGTAAACGTGATTATATTCTGACTCAAATTCCGGGTCATTTTGACCCGCTACATTCTGACACGGAAATAAAAAAAAGTGGCGACAAAAATGTCGTGTCTCTGTAGTAAAATTATTTGCTTTGCCATTTTCTTGTATGTTCAATTTGGTGTGCAACTGGGCATCAACATTCGTCGGGCGTGCTACCGTATACTCCACATTTGCCATTTATTGCAATCCTGGTGGTAGCCTGTATGCTGTTTCGTAAATAGCAAGGTGGACATTTTCCATTGCAGTATGCACAAATAGTGCTACCTCAGTACTTTCCTATTAACAACAGTATAAACTGAAGCAAGTCATACGTGTTGTGTGTGTTGTGTTACGTCGTGTGTAGCGGTCAAGCCTGTGTGTTCGTGCACATTCGAGCTCTGGTGTTTCTGATCAGCAGAGTGTGGGTTTGAGTCCCGGTCTTGACACGTGTTATTATAGCAAGATACTTGACCATTCGGCCTTCGGATTGGACGTAAAGCCGTAGGTCCCGTGTGTTGTGTGGTGCACGTATAAGAACCCAGTAGGCTACACTTACCGTTAAGAGGAGCAGTTTGCACCAGTGTTTTCTGGTTTGAGTTGGCTGCAGATTGCGCCACAGCACCTTGTAAACCATTACATGGTGCTATGTAAATAATTGGTTCTTATATTATTTTGAACAAAGCTCCACAAACCTTTTTAGAAGAAACAATGATTGCTTTGAGACGCACTCGGTGTGATAAAGCGCCAAGTAAAAACTGCGTGAATGGTTTGAAGGGCTAATGAGTTGCCATTACCCCCTTTAAAGGCACTGAACACGTTTGGAAATTGTCAAAGACCAGTGTTCTCACTTGGTGTATCCCAACATATGCATAACATAGCAAGCCTGTGAAAATTTGGGCTTAATTGGTCATCGAAGTTGCATGAAAATGATGAAAGAAAAACACCCTTGTTGTACATATTGTTGTGCTTTCAGATAGGAATAAAAACTTCTTGCAAGAAGTTTTTATTATTTTAGTGAGAAATTACCTCTTTCTCAAAAACTACGTTACTTCAGAGGGAGTCGTTTCTCACAATGTTTTATACTATCAACAGCTCTCCGTTGCTTGTTACCAAGTAAGTTTTTATGCTAATATTGTTTTGAGTAATTACCAAACGTGTACGATACCTTTAATGGGGTACAGATCTTGGTCAATGCTGACCCGGTAGTGTGATCCTTTTACACAATGTCATGTACACATAAAGTTGAAAGTTTAACTCGATTCAGCTTCCGATAACAGCAATACAATTGTGCATGTTCCCGAGGGCGAGGCAATGATTCGAACGCATGTATAAATAATTGTATTGCCTTCGTCGCGCTATCTTCCAAAGTAAATCACAAAATAATGTAATAACATGAGGTGTATTATAGGCTTCCCTCGTCCCCGTAGACCAACGTCCCTCGTCCCCATGCGCAAAGGACATGACACGCAATAACTGACGGGGTATTTTGTACACAATCGCCACAGAAAGGTTTCGGACTATAACGAGAGATTGGACTTACCCCAATCCTTAAAAAGGGTATCGAGTAGTAATGATCTCAAATTGGAAACAATGACACATGTGACATGGACGTGAGTGGAAATGTCAACACAGGCACTAACATCGGTTTGTCATAAAGCTGCAGTATACCTTTAACATGTTGCCGCCATCTTGTTTTTAAACATTTGAAGTATTAACCAAACTGAGGCAGAAAGGACACAAATAGTCTGATCCCTATATTGATAAAGTATATACATTGTAGCCGTTGCACACAGGGAACACGACGAAGATGGTGCTGTCATGATAACGGTCTAACGGATCAGGATGCTGAGTTCACGCACTCTTACATCAACCATTACTTACGGGTACTCAATTACACCAACCATTCCTTACGGGTACTCAATTACACCAACCATTACTTACGGGTACTCAATTACACCAACCATTACTTACGGGTACTCAATTACACCAACCATTACTTACGGGTACTCAATTACACCAACCATTACTTACGGGTACTCAAATGGGAACAATGTTTCTGTCCATGGAATTTTTACACTACTAGTACTACCCACAGAGGAATTTCTAAAAAGACCAACGACAATAATACAACGAGTACCCCACTTATCGAATATGTTAAGGGTGTTTGCGTTGACAGAAAAAAATGCAAAAAACGCCATGCCTTTCACCTGCTTGGTAAGCTGCAGATTTAAGTTAGACTTTCCATGAAATGTGCCTTGATGTGCATTAGGCAGACGCACAAACGCGTATGCGTCACGCCAGCATCAGGCCCATATGCGATGTTCCCCCATTTTGCCAACCAGGACCCATTTTCACATAGAGCTGCTTAGCAGAAATGAGCAGGATACCAGTTACAAATGGTACATGTGACATGGTATTTCGGCTGGTAACCTTATTTTGGTTAGCATGATTTTGTTGTGCTTGGCTACCATTTGTGCTTAAGTAGCTCTATGAAATTGGGCCCAGTGGTGTTTGTACGCACGCGCACTTCACACATTCCATTATAGGGGAGCTCCATTACAAGATGCATTATTGGAAACCAGGACAGACTGCACAAAGTTGACTGTTGATTTCTGTATATTTCTTGATTCGTACTAACTTGAAAGAAAATACAATTTACGAGGAAACAGTAGTTGACCCGCACACGACCTCACTCAATACCGCTCAGTTATCCCAATGATACAAAGCTTTATCCTTTTGATCGAAGAACCGAGAAGATCGAGGGCAGTTACAGTCACATCCGGACCCTGAGGCGGGCGTTTTCGATCGCTGTGTGTGAGGCTCACCAAACCGCACATCCGTGTGCTCTATTTAGCCACTTTGCTATTCATCAACCCGCAGGAAGAAAGCACAAAATTTGAGTTTTCGTGGTTTAAAGGTGTATTTTATAATGGATAATGGCCGAAGAAATAAAATTACGTTTTTTTAATCTGACCCTATCTATCCTAACCCTTAAATCATGTGTACATGTACAACATTGGCAATAGTCAAAGACCAGTATCCACACTTCGGGTAACCCAACATATCCATGAAATAACAAACCTGTGGAAATTTAAGTTCAATCGGTTCTCAGCTCAGAGTCACAAGAAAAACAGTGAAAGACCCCTGTTAATGGTTGAACTGTTTTCAGTTATGGACTTGCGAGATAAAAACTAATTTGTTTTACTAATTTCTTACAAACTAAAGCATTTCAAGCAAAAACATTTCAAGGGAAGTTTTTCACCATGACCATCTTCATGCCATAATGTAGGCCTATGTGCAAATCTGTGAACAATCATAATATTTGTAGTCTTACCAATGTTGTACACACCCTTTAACTCTACTTTAATCAAATTCATTAACCCATTGGGAAGAAAACCATTCACCCTTTGAATTGGTTTAAAGGCAAGGTCATAGATTTGTTTTCATCAACGTTATGCTGATTTATTGTAGTGCTATCAAGGAAAATACAATAAAGTCACATGTGAAAGTTTCAGCTGAATACAGTGGCTACTTGTTGAGAAAAACAGCAAAAAACTGTCACAGTATTTTCACAAGAACGTATAATCCATTCGCGTTTAGCGAGGTGATAGCGGGTACCAACCGCATCTTTGGTCGCAGCATTCGCAACCGGACACCAACCCTCGGGAATATTGGAAACGTTATGAATCGTTCCCAAAATTCAAATGTTGTTTTATTGAATTCTAATCAACGGGGCCATGTCAGACGACATAATTTCGCGGGAATAATTTCACCATACCATTACCATCTTTATAACAATAGGCTTTCGGACTCAGAAATTGCACAATTTTTCCGGGGTCATTACCAAAGGACCCTACCTTTAAAGATATACAAAATTAGTAACGATTGTTTAATCTCGCCTTAATCCCAAACGGAACCCTTTATCAAATCACTATCCCTAATCCTTAACTACCACAACCCTTAATCTATCTCTAGCCCAACCCTAGCCCAAGCAAAACTACCATGAAACTAAAGTGAAATAACTTGTATTCTTCCACATTTTTTCTGTGTTTACAAAACACGCCGCGCAAGATATTGTTCAACTTGTCTCAGTCAGTCATCAGTTTGTCACAGCCAAAGACACGTCAGCAGATAATTATTATAAAATAATGTGAACAGATTTACTGAATAACGTTTTGAGTCAAGTCTAGTCAGCAAAGAGCTCTCTTGGGGTCGATTTGGTATACCGCTACTCGTAGAAACTTGATAAGTCTCCGTCTCCAGACGTCTTGTGTTGACAATAATATTGAAAAGGGTTTTTAACATTTTGTTGTACTAAACTGGGTGAATTGTGTTTCCCCCTTCTTTCCCACAATATACCTTAACAAATCTAGGTATACATTTCTATTAGAAGGGAGTCATTCACCTTTATTGAGCATTTTCAGCTTCTTTTTCAGAATAATTCTATAAACCTGCCAGTGTTTTCCCTTTTCCATTGATAAGACAACCCAAGGTATAGTACTTAACAAAAACAGGACATTTCTTTTCAGAGCTATAATACGTCTCCCCCGAATTCAGAAATCCATCTATTCCGCTTTAGTAGAATAACAGCAAGACAAGTTCTCACAAGAACAATCCACAGCAAAGTAGATATAATCTGGTGTTACCGCAAACCAATACAGTGATACCTCGCCATGCAATGCCTCAAAACCTATACCAATCATTGAATTATACACTTGCTCTATGTTGATGGGTATGCAAGCAATTTTGGCAACAATCATGTCCATTATTTACAGTTACAGCAATATAATAATAGCCGCATGTACAACTCCCCGCCATGCAATAAAGCCGCATAATCCGGACACACAAAATATTCAATGATAAAAAAAACATACTTCATAATATTTCCCCTCAGAGAGCCATAATAGCTCGAGGGGTAGAGGATGTTGGGGAATTTGATATTGTCCATCCTTTGAAAATCTTCTAATTCGCAATCATCCCACGTATCTATCCAGCCTCCGGCACCGTCTAGCGGCGGTATATGGAGACAAGTGCTTCTGGATTTATCTTAAAGATGAATGTTTAAAGACGGATGTAAGGAAACCTAGAGGGAGATCAAGCACAAAATGAGGAGTTGTAAAGCATACCGATTTACTATTCAGTACCTTTAGCTTGTGTTTTTTTTACATCGTGAACTTTGCATATTGAAATAAGCTGATCTTGGATAATGTCTCCTTGCATTAACTTCATCTTAAAGAGACTGATTGGTTCTATTAAAGATGAGGCCTATATAATTTTCCAATTTGTTTAGCTTTCGAGAAATTAAAGCCAGCGCAAGTGCTGGGGTACATGCACCGAACATAATTTGCACATCAAATAGTATTGTATTAAACTAAAATAAGAAACACATGAATAGGTAAACAGATTTAATAAATAGCTATTAAATAACTAAATTAAAAACGTACTTGAACATTAAGTTTTGAGTATGGGGACATGTTAATCCTAGTTTATCTGTTCTAAATTTATTCGAATTTCCACATGGACCTTGGGACATTGTTTAGTTCTTAAGAATGGGGACCGTAGTTTGACAGATACTGTCAAAGTTTTTTAAAAAGGTAAACGTTAAGATTAAAAATCAGCAGTTTCCCTTATATTTTGTTTTCACCAGAAGTACCTCTAATGTATCACAAGTTGCATGAATTGAGATTGTACCCCACGCCGCACAAACCAGGATCACAGCTTTCAGGGTTTATACACAAAGAAGCTAAAAGAACCTTCCATACAATTAGCAGCCTAAAGTACGGGGGTCTGGAGGTGACATCCAACTTGTCAAGATCCTGATAGCAAAGTCAGATGGCACATCCGGAGCTCCGTATACTCTTGACATTGGTTTATTCAAGTTTAACCATGGCCACGCGACCGGCCTCGCAGGGGATGCGTATACCTCTGAAATTCGCTCGCCATTAAAGGCACTGAACACGTTTGGAAATTGTCAAAGACCAGTGTTGTCACTTGGTGTGTCCCCACATATGCATAAAATAACAAGCCTGTGAAAATTTGGGCTCAATTGGTCATCGAAGTTGCATGAAAATGATGAAAGAAAAAACACCCTTGTTGTACAAATTTGTGTGCTTTCAGATAGGAATAAAAGGCTTCTTGCAAGAAGTCTTTTATTATTTGATTGAGAAATTACCTCTTTCTCAAAAACTACAGAGGGAGTCGTTTCTCACAATGTTTTATACTATCAACAGCTCTCTGTTGCTCGTTACCAAGTCAGTTTTTATGCTGATATATATTTTGAGTAATTACCAAACGTGTACAGTGCCTTTAATGCGATGGACGCCGCAGTATAAAAAAATGAGCAATAACTCCCCGTCCCTACGTGGAGCAACGGCCTAGCGTGGCCTATGCACTATAAATGTTTCAATGGATGGAACACACCTTGGTCATGAATTAACCATCTTGTGTCTTATTCAACATTAATTTGGCGTGGCGTGTCGTGGCCGAGCGGTTGATAGGGGCACGGGACTTGATCTCTGGTTATTCTGATCAGCAGAGAGTTCGAGTCCCGGTCGTGGCACCTGTGCCATTGAGCAAGACACTTAATTGCGTTGTCCTTCTGATGGGACATTCTGATGCGCCTAAAATATAAAAATCATTTTATACATTGAGTCATACTAAATAAAATCAAATACAATTTAAACTTTCATTCAGGAAATTTTTCATTTTAAACATCAAGATTTCAAATATAAGAGGCGGGCCACAGGGAGGGGGGGATCCGGGGGCACGGACATCAATGGAGTAAAGGGGAAGTACCACTCCGCATAATACTTTTATACATATATTTTTATGAGATAAATCGCTTAACAACACAAGGCCGGACGGCCATTTCAAGGTGAGGGCTACACTTAACTGATTTGGGCTGTCGACCAAAATCAAATGTCACCAGGGGCACGTTGGCACCTACTCCTGGGGCTGAAACAGGGTTACCCCTTTCACAGTCCGTTATGATATAGAAACTAAGACTGAGCAACGTTGCAGCGACACAGCGTTGTAAAAGGATACCATTATAATACGTTGACCGAAATACCCACTGTATGCTTTGATATTAATTACAGTTTCTTGCGTATAGTTTCACTAATAAAGATTTCTCAACCCTCCACAGGGCAAATGTGGGTTTCCTCTCTATACGAGGTATACCTCAAGGTCCCGGACATGGCAGAGTGAAGTCGCTGAATTGGAGATTAGAATAAAATAGAACAAATCAATGAAGGGAAGTGTTTAGACTGGAAACAGTCTACTTCTTCAGGTGGACTGATATAGGCATTGATCATCGGGGTAACGTGGGTAAATCTATATGTCTCTCTCGTTTTAATTATGCAGTCAGACCGAGTCTAGAATGACAACCAGTCGGGCCCATTTTGTTGTTGCATGTAGACCGAGGACCAACCTCGTCACCATGTGTCGAGCTGACCGCTCTCTCACCCTGGTATTGGATCATTTGCATATCCAACTTTTTTGGATACGTATGCAAATTAGAATAGTCTGGCTCGGGAACATGGTGAATACTGAATGAGTACAACTTAACATGTTTACGTTAGACTTTTGTACACCAGTCGTTGTCCGATCAGGGTCCAAGTAAGGAGTTTCCCTCCCAGGGTTTACTATTGTAAACATGTTTGGAAATAAAGTAAACCATGGGGACGAGGTTGGACCGAGGACCTTTTCGAAACTATGTCTTCGGCTTGGGCTCTGGCTTTATAGATAACCTCCTCCTGTTATAGAAACCCCATTAGAAAGCACACGTTTTCAAAATACCCGACGGACCCTAAGCCGCTGAGCCCAAGGTGAAACCGTGGTTTCGAAAAGGGCCTCAAAGGAACATAGTGGTTTTTTTTCTAAATCTGGTTGACTTTTGATTTTGAGATGAGTTGGCGTCCAAAAGGGATCCAGATAGTAATGCAGTTTTGTCCTGACTTGTATTTCTATTCAACTCAACGTTGTTTAAAATCAGTGTTGTAGTTCTCTACTAGATGCTCGTACTGGAGTACTATTCGAGTACCGTTATATGATGGTACCCGTACTCATAACCGGCTTGCAAAGTACTTGACTCGAAGTCCGAACTCGATACTCGACTGAAAAAATGAACTCAGAATGGTTTTCAAGTACTCGGGATCGAAATACAGTCCTAATTATGTTGCGTTAATATAATTGTATGCCATTATCAAAGGAATAGAGATATAAAGCACTGAAAAAAGTAAAATTTAAGTTATCTTTGTATTCATGTTTGAAGCATAGTTATTATAACAAGCGTTGTCATATATAAATGTTAGTATTAGTGTTGATATCTCATTTTGCAGTATTTTTCTTTATAGTACTCGTACTAGTTTCGGAGATCCAAGTACTTGGTACTCGGTTGTTGAACTCAGTACTCGGAGATCATAATACTCGGTACTCGGACCCTTGTACTGTTACCCAATGACCGCAGTATTCGTACTCCAGAACTACTCGGCCACCCCAGTCCTCTGCACTTGTTACCCGACTGAAAAGTAGATCTACTTGACTACAACACGGTTAAAAAAAATTCCAATGTTAAGTGTCAAGTATTTGCTGGAAACATCAGAGTTGAAAAGCCTTTCTGTGTAGCATCAAGGTTCATCAGAACAGGGACACACGTGAGTTGATACCATACAGCATGAAACCATAATACATGCTGTGTGGCACTCTCTCACGAGTTCTGCTGCTTTAATTGCGTAAGGGTTGTTAGTGAGTTAAGCTATTTTAAAACTTTCTGTTTTTTAAGGATGGGGTAGATTTTAGGTGGCTTTGGGAAATGTTGGGTTTCCCCCCCCCCCCTTGCTGAGAAATATTAGTAATTAAAGAGGAAGGGAAATGACAAATTCAAATTTGCGATGTACTCATTTTCCAATAGATATTGTCCTTGTATGAGTGGGGAAAAGTTTACAAGTCTCTTACCTCACGTTAAAATGGTGTAAATTGCCATTGTATTCGATACCCTTCCAGTGCAAAATTTGTCAACATCCAAAAAATCTGATGACATCATTCTGAGAACAATGGGTCTCTACATTTTTGAACGGGGAAGTTTCCGATAAAATCAAATCAAAACGGCCTTGAATTTGACCTTTTGAATGACAAAAAATTCCTCCTTGGAATGTAAAGATCCATTAGTTGTTGAAATTCAATGATGTCATGTTTCAAATTTCGCTCTAAAAAATTCAGTTATGAACCAAAACATATCGTACAAAAACAATTCTCAGAATGGTGTCACCACATGTTTTGGATGTTGAAATTTTGCACCGGAAGGGTATCGAATACAATTTACACAATGTTAACATGAGAGACTTGTAATGTTTTCCCCACTCACATGAGGACTCTATCTTTTGGAAAATGAGTGCGTCACAAAATTCTATTGGTCATTTTCCTTCCTCTTTAAAAAGATGTACTTCTTTAATGTAAAGTATGCTAAGTATACGCGAAATACACGTAGTTTGGTTTGGGTGTCTACAGCTGGAACGGAGGACTTTAACAAAAGGGATCTGGGTATTTCGACAGAGCGATGACGTCCTTGCTTTGCTTTAATGTACAAAACTAATAAGCCATGTTGAGATATGGTGGACACAATACTATGACACTATTACGTTTGGGTAAATTTGTCTGATACACCAAAAACCAAGCAGTGCACTCCGACACTGCAAAGACTGGGGTGTTAAAATTGACACTACGGGTGTTGCCACATATAGATATCAAAAAAAAAGAATCAAAATTTACACCAAAGGTGTTAAAATAACACTTATTTCTGCAAAACAATAACAGTGGTCTTAATACCCTAAGATGTTAATTTTGATTGTCTATTCGGTATCTATATGTGACAACACCCATGGTGTCAATTTTAACACCCCAGTTATTGCAGTGTACAGTGTCCACCATATCTCAAAAAGGCAAATGGGGACGTCGCTAAAAAACTAAGTCCAAAACATTGAGAGAACAAAGAAAAGTCCTCGATTTCCGGTGTCGACAAACATGTGTTGGATGAATGGGTGGGTACTGCAGAGGTTTCAACTTTTAAAAATCTGAATAATTTTTTTTGAAATGCAAATCAACGGTGGGTGATGATAGAGTGTAGGAATGATGTTTTTTTAGAGAGCGTCTTTTTATACCAGGTCTGGGAGGAACCATTGACCAGTCTCGGTATGTGATCGGCTCGTTAATTTGTTTACATTTACTTGCCAATGAAGTTGACCGTGACCGTGACCGGGGAGTTCTTCCCTTTATAGTTCGAAGTCAAGACGCCTCGTCACGCTTAGACTATGATGAGGTCTGAACTTGACAGGTTTCGGTCATGGGGACGTGTAGGTGTGAGTTCGGCCGTGGGGGTGGGCGGCGGCCTTCACACACCCACCTATGGGATACTCGCTACCTCTCTGACATTTTAGCAGCTTCAAAGTAAACTATGGAGTTGTCAATCATCACCAAACAAATTTAAAGCTTGCCGTTGGTAGTTTTAACACCAGAATCGATACTCTACATACAAACATTTATGTCTGAAATACAGTCAACAATTAGAAAATAGCATTGAAGTCCCCTAAAATCACTGTACCCATTATCGATTGCAATGGTCGAAATAGGCACCAACGTGAACAAACTCTTTGAAAACATGAACCGTAACGTTGTGTGCCCGGGAAAAGGGTCAGAAGGCTTGATTGCCCCATCGCATAAGGTCACAGGCTTTATAATGGGTCCTTTGAAGATAAAAAAGGAGGGCATGATTTTTGTATAGTTTTTGCTATAGAATTACTCCCATTCCCATGCGGAATTTAATTTTCTTGCAATGAATTACAAATGGCTAAACTTTCACAATCAGTTTTTCTTGAAGCACAATTTTGGGCAGTAATTGCTTCTACTACGACCTTCTTCCGGTCACACTTTCGTAACGTCCTTATTCCGTGCACAAAACGCAATGTTCCATGTTTTCACAAAAACTGGCTTCTAAGTTTGATGATACCTTGAACAGATTTAGTTGTATTGGGTGTTTTTAACTGGGGAAAAAAGCTAGACCCAAAATGAATCTACTCTTTTCTCTGAAAATTTTAAAAACCCACAACCGCTTTAAGCCAGTGAGTATATTTCACCACCTTACGAAATCCTACTCTTACTCTACCAAACATCTGACGATGAGTTTCGAATGCACACTTTACACATGCTGTTTTCATTCCCCTTCTGGCGCGCAGCCCGGCTTGATCCAGTTTATATCTCGAGAACAATCTGCGCATGGATGTATATCAACACATGGGGAGGCATGTCATAGCTTAAGTATGGACCATGTATATCATGTATCATGATGCAATTATCGTTGTAATATTCCCCGTATTCACCTGTACTAATGAATACATGACGCTCAAAATATGAAGAGGGACCAGTCTATTTTTCCTTCTAAGCCTCTGTTTGGTAACATTACTGTGAGTGAGAAACAAACACCTAGACGACTGACTTTTAAATAAAATTATTATTATTATTATTATTATTATTACTATTATTTTTATTTGTTTCACCAAGACGAACCATACAAAAATTACAAAGAAACAAGTACATGAAGATAATAATATAATCATAATAGTGGCTTCTTATATAGCGCACATATCCGTCACTCAGTGACGCTCAATGCACTTCAACATTCAGTATTTTCCTGCAAGGTATTGTGGAGCTTTTTGAAGTATGAGACCAATTCCTTTACAAAGCACCATGTAATTGTTTACAAGGTGAATAACAAAGAAATCCAAACAAACAACATAAATGTCAACAATAGTAAACATATAAATAACGAGGCCCTATATAAATAATTACATGTAATAAAAAGTGGCGAAATTACAGGCACTGAACACGTTTGGTAATTGTCAAAGACCAGTGTTCTTACTTGGTGTATCCCAACATATGCATAAAATAACAAACCTGTGAAAATTTGGGCTCAATTGGTCATCGAAGTTGCAAGCAAATGTTGAAAGAAAAAACACCCTTGTTGTACAAATTTGTGTGCTTTCAGATAGGAATAAAAGGCTTCTTGCAAGAAGTCTTTTATTATTTTAGTGAGAAATTACCTCTTTCTCAAAAACTACGTTACTTCAGAGGGAGTCGTTTCTCACAATGTTTTATACTATCAACAGCTCTCCGTTGCTCGTTACCAAGTCCGTTTTTATGTTAATATATATTTCGAGCAATTACCAAACGTGTACAGTGTCTTTAAATAAATGGTATAAAAAATAATAAAAGCAAGGGGAATAGACAACAAGGAGCCAAAACGGATTGTTGTTATTAAACTTCCGAAGCAGTGCTTAGTTAAAAACAGTCATTATAACCAATTAGTACGTAGTTGGTATCGTTGGTATCGTAATTAGGAGAAATATATAACCAGCCAACTTGCCTCGTGATGTATCGTTACTGTTTAATAATAACAACAATACTAGGCCTAATAATAGGTTTGCGGTAACACCACGTGTATATCTACTTTGCTGTATAGATAGTTCTTGAGAATTTGTCTTGATATTTCTTCTACTGCAGTAGGATAAATAGCAAGACAAGTTCCCAAGAGCATTCTACACACATCAAAGTAGATTTACACACATGGTGTTATCGCAAACTGAATATACATTGATACTTCACCATGCAATGCCTAAAAACCCATATAATAATAAATATAACTTAATATAGGCCCATATAGCTATAGCACATTCCATCTAAAACATAAACCACAACAAGTTTAACAAAGAAACAAAGGGAATATACTGATGGTACAAACTTAAAGAAACTTAAAACACAAGCACTGTTTCAAACTGGTTCTCTGCTGGTTTATGTTCATATGTGAAACCTAGGTAATTTTTTTAGCAGGAGGCAAAAGGGGGTGCAAAATTTTGACGTTTGTATTTTTTCTTAAACAACACTCTCGTTAGGCCTACCGTTTACTATTAATTTTTTGTACATATAAAAATAATCTGAAAAGCAGTTTTAAACATTGAGTAATATACCACATAAAAGCTTATAAAATGAAATATTTTATACTGGTCCAGAATCCAAATGGGGGTGGGGGACGTACATCAATATTGGGGGACATGGGAATGTTCCCCCTCCCCGTGCCACCGTCCCCGTATGGCTGGCTATCAAATACTTTTCCGAGTGGCTCCGAGTTTGTGCTTCACACAGGGATCGTATACGGTCGTTTCTATCAAAAACTAGGGAAGGAAATTAATTTTACTCTTCTAAAAATCAATGATTGTGTCATTCCTTTAATTATGATTCCTTCGCTTTTCAACCGACCCACATCTTGTAACCCATTCCGTTCAGTCAGTCACTCAGGGTGTAAAATGAGTGGTCTGAACTCTGCCTCAGTCATCAACCAATCCTGTTATTATATACTTTGATTTACCCCGAGAGACAGACTAATCAGGTACACAACTCCATTGCGTGACAAACAGCTGTTAGTTCATCGCAACCTTTTGCTCGTTTTAATCATCGCAATGTCTCCTTAATTAGTGGCAAGGTTGGGATTGGTGTGTGTTAAGACTATAATCTTTGCCTTTGAAATGCACCTTGCATGTTTTTGTTTTTGTCATTTTCAAAACTCATTTTAACTTGAAACGGAAAATAGATATGTTTGTTGATGAACATTAATCAATCGTTAACATGTAACCAGTCTGCAACCTTTCCAAACACGTGGGTATAATAGGCCATATATGCATTACTCTTCATCTAACTGGCCAATAACAGTTCAGAAAAGTTATTTCGATATGGAATGAGAACTACAAAGCACTGCGATTGGTGAAACTGCTCCGAGCAACAACAAACTCGTTTCACGCACGCGCAGTGGACAATCAGGATGCAGTCACCCCATCTTTAAAAAAACAAACATCCGTAAGAAAAATTGTTCCTTGATACATTTACATGAATCCCAAATTCCTGAATCTATTTTTGTCGCATGCTCCCGAACCGCCAATCAATGTGTGTGTGTGGGGGGGGGGGGGGGTGGCACAACAGAAGTTATTTGAAGGGGAAAGCCTTGCCAAAGTCAACATCGAGTTAGTTCGACATGATTGGCTTGAAAAGTTGAAAAGTGCATCACAGCCGTTCCAAGGTTTTGTCAGCGGTTTGATTGTTGGCTTGCTTCAACCTGTATCTGGGGGAGGTTAAACTAACAGGAGACTTACATCAGAAAGACACAAGCTGCGATCAGAGAAGATTGTCACATTACGAAAACACATCATGAATTCGATCTGAAAGAAGCATATCCAATGCTTGAAACTGTTTTTAGAACACAGTCAAGTGGTCTTTTTGTTTTCTTTCAGCGAGTTCTCTATCTTTGGCAACTCTTGGTTCCAGTCCAAGCTATCCTCAACGTAGTAGCAAGACAAGAGCACTTTCACTTTTAACAATCAGGTCATTCTGAAGAAGTTGGTTCTTACTTAAAGTGCTCTTCGAAAAATCTCTTATGCCCATGAATATAATGTTAAATGGGTTGATTATTATATATTTGGTTTGCGGTAAAACCATGTGTATATCTACAAGCTAGGTATATTTTGTTCTTTGAGAACTTGTCTTGCTCTTTATTCCGCAGAGTAGAATATTCGGAATTCGGCAGACTTCTCAGTTCTGAAAAGAACTGTCCTGCTTATTAACTACTACCTGGGCGGGATAGGAAATCAGGCGGGACTACTACTTTCGCTATGTGGATCGGGGGGGACTTCTCGTTAATATTAACTACACTGCCGCGGATTGAGTTCTTAATTGGGTTGCTTATTGCAAGGACGTCATGTGTTTAAAAGGTGTGTACAGCCTATCAGCGGTTTTGCGGAAAGTATATTCATTCCCGTTGTCTATTTTTTCAGTCAAAATGCCGTACAACCAAGACTTTGAAAATTCCGTACACTGTGAGATAAAACGGTCAATATATAAAATATGTATATTTGATTAGATTTGTATGCACGTTTACTTACGAGCTCATTTGGGTGGCCATTCGGAATCAAACCAGAGCGGAACGTTTTCTCTTAAAATGTAGTAAAGATCAAAGGGGGATAGGGAACAGAGTAAAATCATTGAATAATTAAAGGTCACAGGACTTAAGCTCTGGTGTTTCTGATCAGCAGAGTGTGGGTTCGAGTCCCGGTCGTGACATTCGGGTGAGATATTTTCCATCATTACTTTGTCTTTCGGTGGGACAACCGTAGGTCCCGTGTACTAGGATTTGTGGTGCACGTGAACCAATAACACTTATCGTGTAAGAGTACACTGCAAAAACTGGGGTGTTAAACTTGACACCATGGGTGTTGTCACTTATAAATACCGAAGAGAGAATCAAAATCAACATCATAGGGTGTTAAAATAACACCAATGTAATTGTTTCGGCAGAAATTAGTGTTATTTTAACACCTATGGTGTATACTTTGATTATTTGTTGGTATCTACATGGGACAACACCCATGGTGTAAATCTTAGCATTCTCCAGTTTCTGCAGTGAAGCGGTTAACCCTGGTGTTTCTGGTTCACATAGCAAGTGAAAGTTTCGCACGCTGTCACACAGAATTATATGTCAGAACACGTCCCAATACAAATAACATTGAAACTTCCATAATACTGAGGACTCAAAACGAGGACTCAAAGACTGACGAGAGAGATATGTAAGTAGGGTAGGATAGGAGGATGAATAAGGCAAAAGTTCAGAATCCTTTCCATATTTCAAAAAAATTATAATTAATTGTTTGTTGTCTTTTTTTTTTTTTTTTTTTTAACAACAAAAAAAATAAAGATCAAGATGTTATTTTGTTGATGATTGTGATGATGCCAGCATTGATGCTTGATGATGAAATGATCATAAAATGATGTCAATCATCATATCAGAGGATAAGATGATGGGTGAGGGAAGGAGGACTGAGGCAGGATATTACTGAGCATAACTTAGCAACCTTGTAAACCGCGAACTGAAACCGTAACTAAAATTTTCATTATATTATAGCATATAACGAACCTGCATGACAAGTTACCTGTGCACAAGTTAACCTGAAGAAATAAAAAACACATGTCTATAAATACATATAATTCACTAATGTCTTTTTGCGTGATAAGTAAGGACCCAAAATGCACAGAGATAGTGCTATCACACATACCGGAGAAAAAAAAAAAAAAATATATTAATTTATGTTAGCTATAGACACAAACAAAGAAGTTTTGATTATTGGGCATATCCTGCAGTAAAAAAGACAAGAGAGTTTTTTTATTTTATGTAACCTTTTTATTATATTATATATTGCTTCATTGTCATTATTTAATATTATATTGTCATTGATTATTCAATAGGCTAAGGTAAATGTCAATGATTATTAATTAAAAATAAAAAACTTATAGATCTGTAATCTCTTGTCGTGTGATCTACTAACAAGGATTACAAAAATTTACTTCATAGCTTTCAGCTTTAGCAGAGTACATAGTAGCTTCCAGCTTCCAGCTTTTTTTTACAATTTTATGTATATGACGTTTATGTGTTTATTTAGTTTTTGTTGCTCATACTATAATCAGTAGTGCTAATTTTTTGATCTTCAAATCAAAGTGCACTTTATAAATGCCAAATGTTAAATGTGTGTTGATCTTTTTTATTTTTTCTTTTTTGTTTTTTTATTTTTGATTTGATTTGATTGATTTATTATCATTTGTATTGTTATTGTTTAAAAATGAAATGATTTATTTATATTTGATTTGAATATTATAGAATATCATATACAAATACAATCGAACAAATTGTTGTGTGTACTTGTGTTGTTATTAATATTTGACTTACTTTGACACCATATTTTGGTTTTTATTTTGGTTTTAGTTATAAAACCAGTTTTTTTCAAATTTATTAATTTCAGGTACTGGTGTTGAGTAACATACACTTCTTTGGATTTACACATAATTGGATTTAATTTGTACTCTTTTTACACCTTGGATTTATACACCTAATTTTAGTGTTAAACAGTTTAAGTTTAAAGTTGTGTTGATATAACACCACCGCCGATTATAAACAAATTAAATTAATTTAATTTAAATTATTTTAAATTTAACATTTGTAACACCAGCATTCAGCATTCATATAGTGGTTGGTGTTAAATTAATAAAATAATTTGTTGTTGTTGTGCAACAAGCTGTTTCAATTATAACACCACTTACACATTAAAAATTATATTACTTTGGTGTTAGATTTCTACACCGATATTAGTGTTAACTTATTTTGATTCCAAAATAGGTGTTTACCACACCGAAATTCTTGCCTAATATGAAAATATGAATATGAATCCTTGAAAAGGATTAAAATCAACACCGACGGTGTACATTTTAACACCACAGTTTTTGCAGTGTAGGCCTATACCCTTGTTTACAGGTTCCCTCAGGCTTGCGAGCTACCGAGAGATTAAGTTCACTTGTGAGGCATCAGTGGTTTCACAACCAGAAATATATAATAACAAAACAAACAAAGAAAACAATCTTCAAACAATGTGGATGAATAACATGGGGACACATACAATGAGAGGTGTGTTGTGTTCGCAGCTTATTGTTCTTATGTTATACACAAAACACGTTGGTATTTCAAGCCTTGAAAGTTCAGTCACCTGAGAAAATCCACATAAAAGAAAGTCTCTTGCGCATCAACAAAAGAGCCACAAAGAAAGCAATGATTGCTCATTTTACAAACCCCTCTCTCTCTCGAAAAACAAGTGTTTTCAGTAACTATGGATTAGATATCATGTTACCCTTCCTTGTTCCACTTGCCCTGGACCAAAAAGCCCGGAAATGCGTTCAACGTAAACCTCTTCCTCGCAGATTATCCATGGTTACCCTATACGCGTATCGATTAACTGTATTTGACTTCTTGAATTCCGTTCAGCAGGATATGGCTCCCAATTATTCTAGATCTATAAAAAGAAAGAGAACAAAAACCCCATCTATTTCGCTCCACTGTCTGCTTTTGATTTGTCCTGGACGCATCCCATACATACCTTTAATCCGGGATCTCGCTCGTTCGCAGAATAGTCAGTGTTGTCCCACCCCTGAGACACAAGTACACAAAATACAACTGTAGACAAAGCTAGATGTATTTGTGACCATGATTGGACCCGTGGGTTCAAACAGAAGTCACGGTTTGGTTTGTAATTAACCCGTAATTGAACCCCCACAATGTCCATGAAACAATCTCACGTTGACTGCATTGATAGCGGGTGTTGGGTTCTCGAAGAATAAGAACAAAACGAAGACAAAACTGTTGTGGACGCGAATGATTTCCGCCGATGTACAATCATACAGCAATCTGCGCAGATCACTAGTGAGTAATTTATAGTCGCTTGATTCCAAAAGATACGATGGTACAGAATGACCCTGTCTTTTGTGGGATCGTGCTCAGACGCTAACCTTAATTAAATTCCAACTAAAGCAGTCATTAATCTGGTCAAAGATGGCTTGCTGCTCACATTGACGCGAGGTGTGCATATATTGTGGGTATGTTCAGAGCATGGCTGTTGCGACAACGTTGACACAGTCCCGGATTCGGCCGTTCGGTTGTTTTTTTATTAGCACGGACATCTTTGTGTAAGATAGTTGTGAATAAATTAATCAATAAATCCAGTTTTGTTCCCTTTAAAAAAAAAACATACTGCCTCGTTGTGGTGCATAAAGTTTTGATTGAAGAAAACAAGATGCCAGTTTATGACAACAGGTCATTCCTGAGTGATTTAAAAGTTTAGCTGAAGGTGTTTAGAAGTGTTTTCCGGTTCATGTGACATTTTGATCAGAGGGTTGGGGGGCGCGGACGCCTGAAGGGGAGGAAGGTGGGATTCCTGATGTGACTAAAGGGAAGCTATGGAATGGCAAAATGGATTAAAGTAAGTGTTCTTTTCTGGGTGGTTTTGCAATTTTGGTTTATTTTACCACCGTATGAAATATCCATTGAGGAACCAAAAACCATCCACAGTGGGCCTCTCATTTGTTTTTCACAATTATGAGCAAGTTCATGCTTGTAATGTTTAAGTTGTGGTGTTTATTTTTTAGTTGTTTACTGCAATTTATTGTCAACGTATTACCTGTTGTATAAGTTTCAAATCCTATATGGCCTTCGAGCCGCGATTTTTTGTTTGTAATTATAGCTTAGGTGTGACATAAAATCGTCGGCTCAGAACTATAAGGTCCGTAAGTTACGTAATGGACAAAAGTTCGTTAACAAAATAAATATATAAGGTCTAAAAAAGAGTAAATAAAATAAAAAAATAAAAAAATTAATGTTTTGTCATGAATTCTAAGCATAGGTTTCATAATGAAAAATTAATTTTTGATTTTTACATTTTAATTACTCTTTTTTAGACCTTTTAAATTTATTTTGTTAACGACCTTTTGTCCATTACGTAACTTTAGGACCTTATATTTCTGAGCCGACGAAATAAAGTTAACATGAAATAAGAATGAAATGGTCTGTCTTCTATAAGCGTGTTCGGTATGTACCACAGACTGAGCTACATCATGCTGAACTGGTTTGTTGCCATTAAAGGCCCTGTACACTATTGGTAAGATCGAAAAACACAAATATTCACAGATTCACACACAACTTACATGATTTAAAGTAAGTAATGGTTGAAAGGGTTCCTTAAAATATTTCTGCCTAAAATGCTGTCGTTTCTGAGAAAAGAGTAAAACAATGGTTTTATCACGCGCGATATTTTGAAAAAAAAAACAGAAAACACATAAGGTCTCTTTTTACTATTTTCTCGTGATCTCGATGACCAATTGAGCTCAAACTTTCACAGGTTTGTTTGTTCATGCATATTATGTTGAATCACACAAAATGTGGACACTGATTTTGAGCTGTTACCAACAGTGTACAATACCTTTAAGCAAAAGTGGTAGGGGAACAATACAGCAGTATATACCACTTGTAAGATTGACTGGTAATCTGTTCTGCTATTAGCAAATGTATTTGTAGTCAGCAAAGCTGTGTAGTTATAGAATGACGACTGGCTTAAGAAAGCTGTAAGGAAAACACAAATTGACTTGGAGTTAGAACAGTTTCGCTTAAATTGAAATGGGTACTAGCCGAGACACCACTTTACTTGTGACGGGTTCCTAATTTTTGCTTATAGCTAATAGATTTGTTTTGCAACATTTTCAAATTTTATCAAATTGGGCCTTGCAGATAAACCACTGCTCAACTGTTTAGTGGCTTTAAAGTCACTGTACACGTTTGGTAATTACTCAAAATATATATTAGCATAAAAAATGACTTGGTAACAAGCAACAGAGAGCTGTTGATAGTAAAAAAACATTGTGAGAAATGACTCCCTCTGAAGTAACGTAGTTTTTGAGAAAGAGGTAATTTCTCATTAAAATAATATAAGACTTCTTGCAAGACGCCTTTTATTCCTATCTGAAAGCACACATATTTGTACAAGGGTGTTTTTTCTTTCATCATTTTCTTGCAACTTCGATGACCAATTGAGCCAAAATTTTCACAGGCTTGTTATTTTACGCATATGCTGGGATACACCAAGTGAGAATAGTGGTCTTTGACAATTACCAAACGTGGCCAGTGCCTTTAAGACGACTAGAAGGCTTAAGAGAAGAAACAACCATGCACAACGGCACACACAGGAATGAGGTGGTCAACAGCGAACGTGACCATTAAACTCGAGTATCAGTCTGTCGTGATGAAGGACTCCAAACAACCGGCCACCGTTAATATCGATAGAAACCAGGCAGTTTAATTTCCCTCTCCTTTGAGGACCCTATCGATGGAAGTCACCGGGCAGTAATGGACCTGGCTACGGGGGAGGCGGGCTTGATATCCAGGGCATGGAGGGGCGTCTCTTCCTGGTCTGCATCCTCAAAACAAAATGTCACTTCGTACTTTGAATACATGTAGTTTGACTGAATAAAATGAAACATTGGGTCGACACGGGAGGCCTTTTTATTTCCAGGGGTCCTTTCTGTTCTACCATACAGAGAAAGGTTTTCTTGATGGTTCTACAAGGGTGTGCAGGAATGGGAATGACCCATGGGAGTTCGAACCGGAGCGCCTGTCGGGATACAACACAGTTGGGGAACTAATGCGATATCACATTATGTCATTGCCGGTAACCAAATGCTTGTCAACCTGTGCTTGGTTGGATATTTTGGTTTGATTGATACGATTTTGTTAAATTATTGAAATAAGACAAATAGTTTGACAAAATGTTCTCGCACAGTCATGTCACCATTTTTTCAAAGTGGTACTAGTAAAAGCTAAAGTTTCAGAAAGTAAGATGCTAGATTTAAAATATTTACAATCGAACATTAATGGGATGTTTTTAAAAACTAGGTCTGCAACTTTAATTCGTTGCAAGCATTTTTTGTTTCATTCAAATTGGAAGGACGATTCGGTAATAAAATGAGCTACAGAACGACGTCAAAACCCGTGGCTACAATGCAGAAAATGATGTCCTGCAAAATAAAGATCCTATCTGGACTTACTTAAAGGGGCACTCTGACATGAAAACAGCGACAACTGCCCTTAAAAGGTGCCGAGTAAACACAGAAAATAAGGAACAAACGACAGCTTGGAGTGCCTCTAAAAACAGGTAAATGCGGGTGCCCCCCCCCCCTAACAATCACTCACACTTGGCGCACCGCCTTCGACGACAGCCTCGCTACATCGGGGCAGACACATCCCCCTCGAGTCCAAGGGTCATCATGTTGTCATAGGAACCCTTATCACAAGGTTCCGGTATGATCTATAATCTTACCCGCATCCTTCGAATAGATGCCCTGGACTGGGGGGGGGGGGTGCTCTTAGATCCATCAATGTACCATTTTTCAAGCTTGACGCGGTTTTCCTTCAGGCATTTATTTGTTTTCCCTTTTTAGGGTGGGGGCTGATTCTTCGATTAAAGCATTCAGGTGAAATATCGCTCTTTCAATGACTCATAAATAAACACAAGAAAATGCTTGCAATTATCATAATAATTCGATGTGCTTAATTTTTAGTAAATATTAGAGTTGATGTATGAAATATTTTTGAGAATAGGATCTGCTCCTTCGAGCTGTAATTTTTTTTAAAATATCATTTTATATCATTGAACAAGTTATCAACAATTTGTATTTTATAAGAAATGCAGTGTGATTATTTACCAGCAATGTGTCAATAATACAAACGATATCATATTCCGTGTGGGAAAAGGGCCCACAGGGCCTTTTCTTTATGACATCTAAAGCCGACCGTCACCCCGTGCCGCGATCACCCACCGTGGTGCCCCAACTCTTTGCCCTGCACTCACGCTTGACGGAAAGAGAAGATCGTACCCTGGAAAAAAGGGCTTCTAGCTACCCCGTGTTCTGCCTCGAGCTCACTCCGGCCTTGCTCATAATATATATAAAAAGAGAGAGTTCCGGCGGATTAAGTACCTGAGTAAAGAAAGGGAGGGTGGAAAAAATCGAAATCGATGGAATGGTTTAGAAAAAATTACTTCCAACTAGCTGGTTTCTAGCTGGTTTCTGCTGTAAGGCTGGCTTTTCTTAACCTGGGAATATGCACAATGAAAATATCGACGATTAGATTTAGAATTGGAGGGGAAAAGAAATTCAGATTTCAGGTGAGCGGCAGTTTTTGAAACATTGAGTCAAATTGCATATTTATAAATAAATATAAACCATTTAAAGATACAGAGATATGCTATTTTATTGAGAACCAATTATGTAAACCAATGGTTGGCGCTCAGTCAGTGTTATTCGGGACTTGCCGGGAAAATCTATTTATTCGTCATCTCCTATATGCTTTAAAAGTATACAGTCGACTCTCGTTGTGACAAGATCGCTGGGGGACTGGCCAACTTACCTCTATAAAACAGGAACGTTGTTATAAGAGGACAGCAAAGCAAAGAAATACAAAGCAGAAATGATATTCTGGACTTCAGAACCTCTTTGTATATGCAGACCTCTTTATAACGTGCTCTTTATAACGAGTGTTGACCGTACATACTTTAAACCACATGGTCCCAGAAAAATGTTGCCCTCGTTTAAAATTACTAATGAAAATGATACAAATGAGCGAGGGACACTGCAAACAAATAGGAAAAAAGGGCCCCTCCACAAGGTTCCTTTTGATCAGCCAATTAAAATAGAAAATCAGTTTGTTACTGGGAGTGTATTATTTGGCGAGTAGGGAAATTACACGGGGAGGGAAATTGAAGGGCGGATCTAGAACAGGTTACTCGGGGGGGGGGCGCTTGGGCGCCTTTAAGGATTCAATCATGCTATTCCAGGCTGTTGTATAGTCTTTAAGCAAGACGCTGCTTTTCACCACAGCTCACTATTACGGTGTTGAAATGAATGCATGACCAAAACAAAAGACAAGAACGCATTGCGCCGAGACTAGGCTTTCCAGAGCTCAGTTTCTGTTCGTGGCCACACTTCTCCCCTTTTACATCTCTCTACTACAGTCGTTATTTGTAGGAGCTCACGCCGCCGCCGTATGTCGTCCGCGCAAAGTGGCAACGCCACCGGCACAGTTTCTTTTGATTTAACGATTCAGCGCTGAACCGAGTCGTTTATACAGCAGCAGATACAGACGTTTCATCCAACATCCAGGTCTCGAGAGAAAAAAATATATATATATTTGAACAAAAATAAGATGGAACTTGACAAGTACATCGCCACATTGGCATTTCTTTGAAGTTTCGCTTCCTCTTTCGTCAGACAAAACGATTTGGCAGAACGGCTGCATCAAAATCCAATCGAGTTCATGGCGATCACATAACAACTCTGTTTTATTTGACAATCTGTCATAATATTGTCGGCCTTTACCAAACCACGGTTTACGGCTCAGGCTCTTAGATTAAGTTAGAAACGTTCAAAGTTTCTGCATCTGTTGAAACATTGCTCAACACTCCTTGCGTTTGCAGTTAGAGTAAATCGAGCAGGGTTGTGGGTGCACAGGAATGTGTTTTACACGGGACCCACAGCTTTACGTCCCGTACGAAGGAAAAGGCAATCAGTTTCAACTGTCTTGCTTAAAGACACAAGTGCCAAGACCGGGACTCGAACCCACACTCTGCTGATCAGAACATCGGAACTTGATTACAGTGCGCTAGACTGCTCATCAGCCACGACAATAATTATGCATTTGGGATTTGTAATGTCCGAAGCCTGTACGCCCGACCCTGGTTTCGAAAATGCATCAAACCAATGTTGCATCTCCGCTTTATAGGAACAACGGACAATGAAGAATATAGCAGTAGTCCCGTGAGATCTCGCGAGGTTTCAACGCTTTTTGTGGATGAAGAAACGTTTGGGGATAATCGAATAACATGAGTGTTCGCGTGATTGCAGAAGCAAGCTAGATCTCGCGTGAGTTGTGTGTAATACTGCAACCACAAGCTTTTGAAAATGGTCACAGCAGGAGCGATGAAAGTGTGACGGGGGGGTCCAAACTAGTCAACATGCAGCAAGCCGATAACGCATGAGCGTTCATCCTTGCCCTATGGGAGCAGTTACCCGTGTGTAACTATAGTCACAATCTTCAGATGATGCCAACAGCATTATTACTTCGTCCTCCATAAGCCCCCATACTATCTCTGTGATAATCGCAAGGTTTTTTCTTCTTCTATTTTTTCCCCTGTAGTATTGAAGAGAATACTTGCACTTCTAATTGAAGTTGATGTAATTTTTGTTTAGTGCAGGTGCGGTGTGCCAAAAGTATTTGTGCCTGGGAAGGTAATTACTGTAAACTCAACGGAGGACGTTTTTTGTTTGTTCTCGCTCTCTCTTCTTCATAGACCACTAACGCCAGTTCCGAATGCCGGTTTCCTTATTTTGTTCCTACCTGATCGTTCACTGTGATTGAATGATTGATATCTGTGATTGGATGATTGATTTCTGTGATTGAAAGGTTGATTTCTGTGATTGAATGGTTGATATCTGTGATTGAATGATTGATTTCATTTTTTGTTCAAGTTTCTCAAAGTAAACAAGCAAAGAACACACCTTAGTTTATCGTCCGAGCTTTAACTTGTAGTGTAACCCTACATTCAAAAATAAATATTAGTTTTAATATTTTTTATATTTTTATTTTTTATAATTCCTTTTTGCTTTGCTTGGGTTCATGATTTAAGAAGCCAATTTCATTTACATTAACATTTTCTTTTTCAAACGGTGACATTCTAAGTTTAAGGCTGAACGTTTACCGATGGAAAATAGTAGTTGATAAGTTACAATGTGCATTGTATGTTCAAAACATTTTCGAGTGTAGATAGTACAGAAACTTCCATAGCTGTGAAGGTATCAAAATGCCGCCATGTTTGCACAGCGGCATTGCAGCCGGCCCGTCGATTCCATACTCCTGGGATTTGGGTCGAGGCCGGACACGGTACCCACAGCTGCAGCTGTGTCTAAATTATTCTAGAACAATATAGGCCGATATCGCGTCCAAATATGCTGGGGAACCCGTCTTTTATTCAAAGTGAACGCAGAGAGAGGGACATCACTGTCACAATAATTCGATCTATACGCAAGGTGTCGGGCAGCGTTTACATTTACGGCGTTGTTACTGAAGCCGACGGCCGTAGCCGAAGCCAGAGACGCTCTGTTGGACGCGGCCTAACACAGGTTCAATAATCCATTTGAGAATTAGATTTGAACACTGTCTGGTGCAATGACTTCATTAGTAACATCTTACTGCTTAAATCTGAATTCCTCAGACTATAGAAACAATCGCTATGTCTCGTCGTGGTCTCGGGGCAAGTTTTTGCTTCGCCTCGTTGAATGGAACATGCCATCTTTCATTTTCATGACAATAGTTTCACCATTGCACCCAACATTCATTATGTATATACTAACTCGCAACTTGGTTTATTTGGAGCACGACATTGACCCTCTTTCGAGATCACGGCTTGGACTTCAGGTCTAGCTTAAAGGCTCTAACCTGAACATCTGACGTCACACTTCGAGGCTCAGCTCTGTCCGCTCTGTTTTGAATCCCGGATACCGAACGATCATGTCTTAAAAATGAATAAAGGAGCTTAAGCCAGCCGAGGCTGAAGCCGTGGAGCCGAAAAGGGCCATACTGCACAAAGTGATATGCCTGTATACCATTTACTTGAAGTTCAACATGTTCTGGACCCAATCATAAATCTGTTAAGCCAGAATTGTTGCTCAATAAATTTATTTACTATAAGCATGAGGGTTTACAGGCTAATCACGTGGTTTCCTGGATGGGTAAAAATTATGTGCTGGTCTTTACTTCTCTTCAAATATCTACAAAATCAAGTTATGAAGCATCGTCATTTTGAAGGGATGACGTAGTCATGTGTTGGCTAAACTATCGTAGTCTTTTCAACACGTGCAAATAAGTGGTGGTTGAGAGAATAACGGGTTGCATCTTAAGGTCTAGTATGGCGCCCTACTTTTGCAATAGATACCATGTAAATATGGTGCACGTATAATGTCTCAGACTGCCACATTGTGAATACTGAGGCAACTTACTGCTTCATCTCCAATTCACAGATACAACTTACAGTCCACACAAGGGCAACCTCAAATTTACATGCAATCACGCAGATCAGTTAAAAACCACTGGCTTTGAAAACATCTGCCATGAGATTTCTCACACCGAACAAGAATTCGTTGAGTATATGCGGTGATTTTCTACATCGCTGAAGGACGAACTTCAAAATCACTCAAACAGAATCAGTGTGTGCCTGAGTAAGTTTCCTCTATTGCAGATTGTGGGGGAGTGAAAGATTAATTGCCTTATTCGAGTCATTCGCTGTGAAAACGAAGGTGAAGTTGTAGTTCTTTACAGCTACTCACCGTGCGCTTACAATCGCCCATGTTGCATGAAGTAGACTTATCACTGATCTCTGTCATACTGACTGGACAGCGTGTTGCGTGTGTTCGTTGAAGTCAGGACGCCATTTTGAATTTCCTATGGTCATGTGCCGTGCATTGTTTTGATGTACATTTTCAAAACAAGTTGGCCTGTTCAATAGATACAAGAACATATGTGGGCATAAAGAAACTTTAGGATGCAACAATTAGTTCATGACTCAAAATCCCTTCATTACTCACAAAGTAGGGCCTATATCACACTTTGTATGCGACTGTGTGTGCGTACCGGACGGGTTTTTTTGCGAGTTTCAAAAAGACCGCCTTTTGCGTGTGACGACCTTACGGTCTTGTGCACACGCATCTAGGCACGACCCGCTGGGGGCGCACCCCACTAAATAAACTTCCATAGCATGCAGTGCAAAATGCTCAAAAATAAAAAAATGCTTTTAAAATACGTAAAAGTCTAACAGCTTTTTACAGTAAAGAGAAGATTATCTATTGACTCCAAACGTTTATCCTCCTGCTCAAATTGACATGGGTTGTCCCAAGGCCCGTTGGGTTATTCTCCCTACAAATAAAAACACCCCTACACTTGTGTAAATTTCCAAACGTCCGAGCACCAATCTAACAAATAATGGCCCTCCACCTCTCTGCAAATTGTACCATCTTTTCGGGGTATACGTCATCCAAAATACTTTAAGTTGGAAGTCAACAACCGCAAGGTCATTGTGCAACATTTTTACATTGATACTCCTTTTATTTGACTGTTAAATCTGTCTTAGTAATAATGTGTGCATTCGTGAGGCTGTCGCTCTGGTTTCTCCCTATTTAGTGGGGTGCATCCCTATATATCCAGCCAGTAATAGAGATCAGTTAGACTCATCCATGGTTCAGCCATCTTGTTAATACTGCTATTCAACACAATGTAACCAAACCGAACTGGGAAGACAGTCAGATCATTATGAAAACAGAGAAACCGACTCGGCTTGTCATCGAGTGGTTTATGAAGTCTGATTATTCAGCTCCGGAGGGGGAAAAAGAGGAGCCTAAGCCATTGGCGTGGTTTCGAAAAGGGTCTATGACGACAGACTGCGAGCCTGCAAACAGACAAAGTAGCCAGGATACTATTGGTCAATGTCAAAACCACGGCGTCGGTCTGCGCTTTACCTTTGGCTCCGTCAGACTGTTAGAAGCCACTTTACAAAGCCACACGTTTTCAAAATAACTGACGGAGCCATAGCTGGAGCTAACTAAACGGTTTCGAAAAGGGCATGTTGAGCATGCGCATTTACCACCAACGCATATCTTACAGTAGGGGAGTGTTACACAAAACCGCTAAATCAAGGGTGTTCACATGTCACTCGTTTATCGCTAAAAAAATCGATTGTCTTGAAAATTACAAGATGGAACATCTCTTCAACCTTGCATTTTAAATCCTGGATTTCCTCCTTCGCAACGACTGGCGACCTTGAATAATTTTTTGTCTGATTTCGTGCGCTATAAAGTAAGTACTGTTTATTAGTAAAGGTCTATTCAGTTTGCTTATAGACTTTGCAATATTATTCCTTTTTTATTCAAAATTCCTCCTCCATTGACATGTTTAAATGTTTATATATTAAAAAACTGTACTTTAAGTAGTTGTACTTTTTATTCATCTTGTCTTTTCTATTATTTGTATGTTTTCATTATGTTTGGTCTATTGATTGTGTTGGCCGTTGATGTAAAACAGGACATACACCAGCCTTTGCTGATCTTGTATCCTGTAAAAAGATGTTGCAATACAACAACTCTCGCGCGTATTCGAACTTCAGGGACCAAGTTGGTCCCAACCATAATTGAGTTTTAAGTGTGCGCGATTCTGTTTCTTCAAATTCTTTAGTTTAAAGGCATCGTACACGTTTGGTAATTGGAGCCTACTGTTTGTTTCAATCCTATATAGTTGTAGATGTATACCATAAAACTAGCCTGTGAAAATTTCATTTCAAAAGGTGGTAGCGTTTCTGAGATATTGCCGAAAATCTGGAGCGGTTATGTCCACGCAGGAAGAAAAATCTGCATGTGGAATACACACTATGAGAAGCGTTACGCGCGTAACGCTTCTCAGATTCAAATGTTTTGGGGATAAAAAGTGATATCTTTTTCCATAACCGCAGTACTTAGAAGTGAAAGGTTTCTCAAAATGTATTATACTATCCAAAGCTGCTGTACTTCGCAATACCATTTGAAATGTGACATCGTTGAACGTATTTGGATTTTGACGCAAAAGCAGTCGAAGGGTATCAAACACAGTGGCATTTTGCACCATTTTGACGTGAGGTTACTGACTTGTAATTCTTTTCCCCCATTTTCATAAGGACTGTGTCTATTGGAAAATTAGTGAATCACAAAACTGAATTTGACCTTGGAGCCGGAGTCCCTCTTTAAATTGGTGGAATTGGCAACCGTGTATAAAACAATTGTAAGTAAATAAATAAATAAATAAATAAATTAAAATGCTCGAGTGACATTGAACTGCAGGAGTGATTTTGATAACTTGCTAAATCCTTGACGAGAGCGACAAGAGGCATCATTGACAAGCTCTACATTAAAACATACAACACAGGATTCCTAAACACATGGGTGCCTTTGTACAACACTCTGCATGAACCAAACCCCCCATCAGTATTGTAAAATGGTCGTGGGTGTATAATGACATGGTCTGAGTACCCGACTAATAATGCATGCCCCATTTTCACACTCAGTCGGTTCCACACCTGTAGCCAATCATCATCCGTAATTAACGACGGACCTGCGTACTGGCCTTCAACTCTGTTTCGCGACCGATCTAACCCGCGTCTCGATTACACGCGCTGAAGTTAAAGCGTCTGCGCAACATTGGTTTAAAGGTTGACAAAATAAATGATTTTGGGGTTGAACAAAGAAAAGGATGTATTAGGCCCCTACTTGATATTTAAAAAAAAACAATGTTCACAGATTTGCTCATATAGTATAAAGATGGTCATGGTGGAAAACTTCCCTTGAAATATGTTTGCCCGAAATGTTTCAAATCCTACTTGCCTGAAATGCTTTAGTTTTTGAGAAAACAATAGATTTGATCTCGGTAGACCGAAACCCGATGTTTAAAAACAGTGACAACAATTTGTCTTAAAGGCACTGTACACGTTTGGTAATTACTCAAAATATATAGTAACATAAAAACTGACTTTGTTGATAGTATAAAACATTGTGAGAAACGACTCCCTCTGAAGTAACGTAGTTTTTGAGAAAGAGGTAATTTCTCACTAAAATAATAAAAAACTTCTTGCAAGAAGTTTTTGTTCCTATCTGAAAGCACACACATTTGTACAACAAGGGTGTTTTTTCTTTCATCATCTTCTTGCAACTTCGACGACCAATTGAGCCCAAATTTTCACAGGCTTGTTATTGTATGCATATGTTGGGATACACCAAGTGAGAACACTGGTCTTTGACAATTACCAAACGTGTTCAGTGCCTTTAATAAGGATTTTGTTCTCGCTATTTTCTCGTGCATATGATCTACGTTGACCGATTGAGCTTAAACTTTCACACGATTGTTATTTCATGTTAATGTTGGGTCACATAAAGTGCAGATACCCTTCGACAATGATAGCAATGTTGTCCTTGCTTTAAAGGGAAGCCATTTGTTTTTCTGAAGAGTAAAATTCATTCCCATTATCAGTTGTCAATGAACGCACTATACACCAATCCTTCACCGATCTTGAACTCTTGGTGGCAGCAGAAACGCCTCAATTACAGAGCCGTATATTGAGAGAGTTGCGACAACTTGCGATTAGAAGCCATTTTGTCTCCAAAAAATGCATTGGCGAATACAGGGTGCTAGACTAGTCTGCCCATTGGGTTGTACTGCATTTTGGAACAAAATGGCGTCCAGCAACCACGTGACCGGAGAAAGCTGGTCCCTCCATGTCGCAACTCTCTCAATACACAGCTCTGCTCAATTACTGCGGTGGTACCTGGGTGGTACTGCGCTGCCTATCGATGGGCTTAAGGGCTGGGCTACACTAGTTAATTTATAAATGGTTATATGTAAATAATGGTCGTTTATAAATAATAGTTACATAAGTGGCAAGGTCGTACCACCGCAGTACCACCGCAGTTTGTCTGCTGCCACCGAGAGTTCAAGATCGGTGAAGGATTGGTGTATACAACCAACTTGCGAATATTTCGTTGAATTCGGCGGTCAGTATTTTAGTGATAACAAGGAATTAGTCGGTTTATGTTTTGTATGGGGTCATCTTCTGTATTCATAACTTTGGCAATCGAAATATTAAGAAACGTGGGGTCTACAAATGCTATTTTCCAGTTGATTTTGACTATATTTCAGACGGGAAATGTATAGCTGGATCGGTTGTTTAGTTATTGCCTTGTGGTTGTAGTTCAGATCTAAACCATGCCCTATAATAAGACACATAATCTTAATTGCTTCTCTCCACCTCAGAGGATATGAGGGAGTGTATATTGACTTGTTGGACAGGTAGTAACACAGCATGCTGGTCTAGCTATTATTTTGTCGAAGGGCAAAATTGCGACGGCCCTAAAGACAATTATCTTTCTCATGACAAACTCTGACTGTGTGCCAAATTTCATGTTTGTATCATCAAAGGCATAATCCCATCACCTACCGGGAGACTATCATAAAAGTATTTTGACAAACCGGTAACCATATCTACACATGAATCAAAAATGTCTTTATCTTTGCCTATTTGAAAACTCTAGACGAGATGGGCGGTTTTCTTTAGTAAAAAAAACCAACCCACTTCCAAATCACAGTAAGATAACAAATAAATTACAATTATAAATAAAGCAACAAATTATGCAAAATGTCCATGAAAGTTTCCGACCAAACCCCCTGACTGACATCAATAAGGGGCTTAAATTCTCAAGCAGCGGGACACCACTCCCGTATAGTCAAGTATTGTTTGAAAATGATCGCGGAAAGAGACAGTCGACTCAGATAGTTCCACTCCAGTTCCAGGCATTCCTTAATTTTGCCGTTGATCAAATATCAGCTTAAGAAACATTACTTCAAGTGCATTGACAGGGTAAACAATTATCTTACGAATAAAGTTGTTATGTGCTCTACATTTTGTTTTCAGAGAAAAGTCACAACATCTTTCAAGTAATAAATTATGTCCTGCGGGCTGTGGATGAAATGTATGATGTCTTTTTATTTGACATAATTCATGACTCGTTAAAAATAGACTATATGTTAGGTTTCATTCGACCTGAATATGTCAATGGTAGTTGGCAGATCACAGTTTGCCATACTGTGGTAGGGCATAGTCCCGTGGCCCTCAGGAAACATTAAAAGTGCGGGTGGACATTTTCCAACGATATTAATCATAACATCGAAGACTTGCCGTACCTCCCTTTAAGGCCACCGTGTTTCTACACGCAATAAGTCTTTTGCGAGTCAGATTTGAATAATGTATGGTACAGTGACTTGCTTGATCACAAGTTAATTTGAATTCCTCAGACTATCGGGACAGTTGCTATATTACATGATTCGGGGCAAGCTTTTGCGTAGTTACGTAAGAGACGACAAACACCCATACACAATTCTGCATGAATGTGTACGGCACAATGGTATCAGGGTTTGCTCATCTGGAGGTTGCTGTGCAAAAGCTTCCCCCGAAACCATTTGACATAGCAACTGTTTCTACAGTTTGAGTCATTCAAATTGAAGCGGTAGCAATTGTGACTAAGCAAGTCATTGTATACCAGACTTTATTCAAATCTAACTCGTAAATGGCTTATTGGCAAGTCACTGACCCCATTAAAAAACTACCTGCATTTTATTTTATTCGGTGTTAAAAATGAAGATCTACGAGTGGAACACCATCTTACCGTTAACCATCCTGCAGTGGTTTCGGTTAAAGGCAAGTATCGGGGAGCTTCTTCGCTTGCTTTTGGCTTTGTATTACCATTAATCGGCTTATGTTAACATGCTTTGACATACTCTGTGTGTGGCTATAAAGCACGTCAGTTTACGCTCCGTAGAAGGGAGGCTTAAAGCTAGGATAGTATCGCCTTTGCGCCTCACGGGGAGGAGGCAAGAAAAAATTCTCCGGTAGATCCCCCCCCCCTCTTTAACGCCTGTACCCTTCGTGTCACCGGTTTGCTACCGCGGATCACAGCGTATCACGGCGCGGAATGAAGAGATTAATTCGGTGTTTCGTTCCTCATTCCTGGGTAAGGTTCCAGGAATCGCCAATTAATACATTTCACAAGGTCCGATCAATGTGTGTGTGTGTGTTTGTGTGTTGGGGGGGGGTGTACAGGCAGAGACAGGGGGAAAACATTCGAAGCGGTTTATGGGTGGTGATGAGAGGAAATATCATGGCATCATTTTATTCATACAAAACTTATACAGATTAATACGACAAATACTAAAACAATTATTTCTAAGTGATTCAGCGTTTGGTTCATCAAACAAAGAGATGACGACGGTCATGCAGATTTTTAATTTTTATTTTAAAAATCTATCACACTTCTTCATTGAGATGTTTTTCGTAAAAATGCAAAACTTTTTGTTTGAATTTACCAGTTGAACTCGACAAACAAATCAAAATGTAATTTTGTTTTATTAGAGGGGCTCCAAGGTCAAATTTAGTTTTGTGGAGTAGGCCTACTCATTTTCCAAGAGTCCTTATGAACATGGAAAAACAATTTTCAAGTCTCTAACCTCACGTTAAAATGGTCTAAACTGCCACTGTCTTTGATACCCTTCAAGTGCAATTTTGGTCAAAATCAAAAAACGTTCGATGACGTCACATTTCAAATATATTATGGTCTGTACATTTTTGTACATAGAAATTATCAGTTCATCCTGAATTCTGATGATACTCAACCAAAACGGCAATGGATTTGAGCTTAAAAATGGCGCAGAAATTCCTCTATGGATTATCTTTAAGAAAATGAGTGCAACAGTAACATTTGACCTTGGAGCCCCTCTTTAAGATGATAATGATATGAATCTTGGAGGCATGTAAACTGAAACTAAGACACATACTAACTATATACAAAAACCTTCGAATCAATTAAATCAAATAGATACAAATAGAAGAAGTCAGGAACTAATCCTCCTAAATCACTTTTCTTCTATCCTTCGTCTTACAAAATATTCACAGTATTTTCTCAGAACGATGTGAACTCCCTCCTGTAAAACAAACCGGTGCCGTAGCTTAGTCCAGATGTACCCAGATGCAGTATCGTTTGGACCGATATCGTCCCCGCCAATACCCAATCAGAACGTGTCTCGACGCCCTCATTGGTATTGCCATAGTGTAGCCGCGAATCCGTGGCAGCTGCTAGCGCATTCAGGATTCAATATTAATTTTAGTAAAAGTACATCCGTATCATCGTTTCAAAGAAATACTATCCCTCGCCCGTGGGCTGCCATCTTGAAACACGATTCCAGATCAGACGGGCTTATCGTGTGGAAATATTACTTGGGAAGTGGGTGACAAAAGTAATACAATTACGCATCTTTAAAGGCATCGTACACGTTTGATAATTGTCAAAGACCAGTGTTCTCATTTGGTGTATCCCAACATATGCATAAAATAACAAACCTGTGAAAATTTGGGCTCAATTGGTCATCGAAGTTGCAAGAATATGATGAAAGAAAATACACCCTTGTTGTACAAATTTGTGTGCTTTCAGTTAGGAATAAAAACTTCTTGCAGGAAGTTTTTATTATTTTAGTGAGAAATTACCTCTTTCTCAAAAACTACGTTACTTCAAAGGGAGTCGTTTCTCACAATGTTTTATACTATCAACAGCTCTCTGTTGCTCGTTACCAAGTCAGTTTTTTTATCCTAATATATATTTTGAGTAATAACCAAACGTGTCCAGTGCCTTTAACGGAATGTGTGTATTCTTCTTCTTATTCTTATTCTTCTTGTTAGTAGTAGTATCATTAAAATAGCAGCACTGTTGTACAATATTATCTACTTTGATATATCATTGTGAAATGATACAGAAACTCAAATTGCTGGTTTTGATGGACTTTAGAGAAGATATATAACTGTAGAGTATTATAACATTGGCGAAACTAAGGTTGTTGTTGTTGTTGTTGTTTTTGTTTTGTTTTTTTGTGGGGGGGGGGGGTAGGGGGGCTGGGCACGAGGAGGTGCGCCAATTTCCTTTCTTAATAAGTAAACCCCTGTAGTGAGGGCCGCTGTCAGCACAAGCTGACAATATTTCCATTGTCTAAACCCACATCGTCAAACTAGTCAGCTCGCCATGATATCCTTAGCAGGGCCCAATTTCATAGAGCTGCTTAAGCACAAAAACTATCTGAGCACAACAAATTTATGCTTAGCAGAATAAGGTTACCAGCCAAACTACCATGTCACGTGTACAATTTGTGACTGGTATCCTGCTCATTTTTGCTAAGCAAAACATTGTTAAGCAATATTTTCGGCTTAAGCAGCTCTATGAAATTGGGCCCTGGTCATGCCACACGTCTTTACAAAAGAGCCACAGCACAATATTGTACACAGCACAATATTGTACACAGCACAATGTTGTACACAGCACAATGGAAGAAGACAATAAATCTTATATTTAATGGAGATTGCTCTGTCTGATTTTTATCAACTTTTGATACGAAGAAACGGGGCACATCTCAAAACTTGTTCAGCTGTTACTCGAATGAAGACTATATTTTGCTATGAAATCAAATCTTATTTGAAAATTACAATAATACAAAACTCTTGAAAATAAAAATACCCATAGCAAGTTGTTAATATTTTGTTCAAATTAAAATTGAAACAAAATTAAAACTTGGCACGAGGATGCTTAATGTTAGAAACCCCATTTGGCAATCACGCCCGAATGTGTGTGTCTATCACAGATTTAATGATAACATGAACATCAGTTGGGGGCAGCATTCTTATTTTTTTTTACAAGTAACCGGAAACAGAGGTCAAATCTTATTCTCGGGTTTTCTTCGTTATTTTGTTGAATTGGTTTTACTTTCATGTTGTTTATCACTTAGCAGTACATTCCAAACATCAATGTTCATGGCCATAAACTACGTTAAACTAAAAATAATTGACGAAACAAAATCCCGCCCACGTAAAACTCCGTATGGTTGGGACCAAAATGGTCCCGGAAGTTCGAATATGCGCGTGACTTGCATAGTCTATTGGGCCTAGTGCAGTATCTTGCCTGGCAGAAAGGCCCCACTAAATCACTCTTTTTGTAAACAAATGTTACATGGTATATTATAATATCAGTCGATCACAACACGGGACGAAGTATAAATGGCTCTTGAATGTAAATGGGAGGTTTCACACATTGCTCGAATTACAAGGAAATAACGATTAATTCATACCATTTACACATCACACACCTTTAGTTCTTAATTAACTCGAGTGATTCCCTAAGCGCTCGCTAATTACTATTCTTAACAGTAGACCTGTATTATCCGTGCGTAGACGCATTGCAATCTCCATTCAACGTATCGAGTGCCCACAGGGTTCCACTTTTGGCCCACATACGTGTGTTTCTTAACACGTATGCCTCTACGCACATTTTCAGCGGTTGTAAGTAACATTGCAGTGTGCATCGAGTGTGCATAAACTGCTGGCGCGTGGATCACAGGTTAGGTTACGTTAATTAGACGGTGTCAAAGAGGGGGAAAACATGGGGATCCGGTTTCTTTTGACTGAGTCATTGGGTGTAATGAATTAATGCTAACGACCAGGAAGACGAGGCGAAAAGAATATGCTGCAGACGGGAAGATGAAGACATGACAACAAGGAAGTGGAGGGGATCGCACATCATCCCCCATCCGTCAGAAATGAGCAAATTTATTCAGACATCCCTCGAGAGAGGATCTACATCCAGACGGTATAATATGCACTGGCCCCATTTTCCTCGAATTGAAACACTTAGTGACTATTTCCATCCCATTTACTTCCTTGCGGGATGTTGTTTTAAGACGTTGTCTCGGACGTCCGCAGAGAGAAAAGGGGAAGAGGAGGGTGCTGGCCTAATTCTCCCGAAAAGTAAATGAGTTAAAAAGCCTTCAGCTAATCATGTCTCCTTCACAGTTGGTTAGTAGGTGGCAAATTTGCCTCCTTTGGTGTTATTCTATGATTATTTCTTTGGCCTGAGGCTCACTTCGTGCTTTTGCGTGGATAACTAGTTATCATTAGGTGAGGAAGACACATTTTCTCGGATACAAAAAGTGAATGAATAACTTTGGCTTTTATTGGAGCATGAAGGTTCGGAGGCTGTCCTCTGTGAGACAAAACAGGTCTGCTAATAACTTCTTCGACTATTTAGTATCATCTCTGGTTAACAGGAGCAGTTTTTGCTGAAATATTGACTTGTTTATGTAAATGTGATTAAATTTAGAGGACATTGGGTTGTCAATAAACACCGACGTTCCTCTGATCCTTCATTATACATAGACGCCATCTTTGCTTCTTCAAATCGAAGCGAACAGTAGAATAGTCTGGCACATTGGCTGTTATGTAATGCCCATTAGAATTAAGACGAGGAAATATACAGACATGCAGGTATATCAATTGATACCAAATTATAGCCACCTTAGTGTGCCTCCATTTAAATTTATGTACCCAAACCGAGGCTGAATGGGTTGGACACGGCCATGGCGTGTTGTGGCCGAGCGGTCTAGTTCACCAAACCCAAACTCTGGTGTTGTCAGCAGCATAGTGTGGGTTCGAATCCCGGTCATGACCCTTGTGCCCTTGAGCAAGGCACTTAACCATACTTATTGCTTCGTAAACAGTTAGGAAGGTGATCTACCAGCAAGGCTGGTGGATGATACCCATGCCTATATCCTTACAGACTGTGAAGGGGATAACCCTATTTCAGCCCCAGGAGTAGGTGGCAACGTGCCCCTGGTGACAGTTGATTTTGGTCAACAGCCCAAATCAGTTAAGTGTAGCCCTCATCTTGAAGTGGCCGTCCGGCCTTGTGATGTTAGGCGAAATTTCATAGAAAAAGACAAGAAAAAAACCTGGTATAAGAAAGTGTAGTCATAACTCGAACACAACAGTGAAATACACGATAACATCAAGAGGGATACTACTATAGGCCTCAATAAAGCTGATAGTCACACTACAATTTGCTAAGCACAGAGAAAAATGCTTAACAGAAACAGATTACCTGCCAAAACATCAAATAGTTTACATAACTGCAACTGGTGTCCCTCTCTTATGATTGGCTTGGTTTAGAGGAATTTGCTAAGCCTTGTTTTCTGCCTGAACAGCTTTGTATAGGATTTGGCTCAGATGGGTGCAGCCCACTAAATATTGAGAAAGCAGAGTGACGGCCTCATCAGATTCATGAATCAAAATATTCTATACTAGATTTGAGAGCCAAATTGTGACCTGGGGGTTGTTCACTTCCTACTTGAGGTATTTTGGATGACATAGGCCCTAAAGAAAATGGTCCTATTTGCCGAGAGGTGTAGGGACATTTTACAAGATTGATGCTCGGACGTTTGAAATGTACACAGGTGTAGGGGTGGGGTTTTTTTGGAGAGAGAATAACTTGACAGACAGGCCTTAGGGCACCCGTGTCAAATATTGAGCAGAGGGTAAAAGCTTAGGAGTCAATGGAAAACTTCCCTTTACTGTAAAAAGCTGTGAGACTTCTAAGTATTTTTTAAGGTATTTTGTAATGTTTAGCATTGTGCACTGTACGCTGCGGGAGTTTGTTTAGTGGACACACAGTGTCCAATTTCATGGAGCTGCTTATGCCTAAGCACAAAAAGTAGCTATTAAGCAAAATAAAAATATGATCACCAGTATAAGGTTACCGGCCAAAATAGCATTCCACATGAACAAATTATGACTGGTAACCTGCTTATTTTTGCTTAGCAAAAATTGGGCCCTGATCGGTTGCTCTAATACTCCAATGAGGACGTTATTGACCTCCATGTTGAGACATGGAGGCAGATTCTTCCTCCATGGTTGAGACAAGCAGCGGGGAAGACTCAATTTTTCTCTCCACTTCGTCACGATATCTGGATTGATCCTGTCAACCTCATAATAACCCGCTGCTAAATTAAGTCTGGCTAGCTCCTAGCCTAAACATCATCTTAGCAGATGATTCCAATCTATGAGCTGTAAATCAACAACGTAAAGGCCGAGTAAGCCTTGGATCTGTTGATGAAGCCGTATAACCTTACCTTTGGGGGTGTAGGAGGCTGTAGACGACCGGACCGATCGACGACATTGCCCGGGAGTGTTTGGAAAGGGCAATCGCCTCTTTTTGTAAAGGTCGTTAGGTTTTCGCAAAAAGTACTTGCTGTGTGAGGATACGCGATGAGTCCAAGAGTTGATTAATGAATATGGAAAGTGCACTACGTAAGTTCAGTTGTACAATGTAGGAGACATGTTTGGATCATGGTAGATCTGGTGGATCTGATTCAACTTTTAACGGACCCTTGCCTAAAGGTTTTTTTTTTTCGGCTCTCTCTCATCAAAATTACGCATCTTAATTTGGTGTTCTCTCTTTACGTACTTCTGTAGGCTTATTTTGTGTGTAAATTTGGGCTTTAATTCTAAGCAGATGGCCTACAAAAATGAATAATATAACTGAAAACAAAAATATAAAACAAATCTGTACGCTTCAAGGTTTTACCCCTGGTACTGACATTCATGACATGAATAATGCACGGATGCGTCGACGAGCGATTCCCTGAGCGCAGCAATAGTCAAGACACTGATACATCGAAGGGCCCCCAGACTCTTTGTAGGTTTTACCCCCCCCCCCCACCCCCCCCCCCGTTTGGTTGCACGGATTGCAACGGTGTAGGAAGATATACGGTGGCTACTAAAGGCCATCACACCTCTCTGAAATGTTCAAATCTAACGATATAAAACACATTGTTATTGCTTTTTATTGTCTTGCTTTTTTCTTTGTACAGTGGTATTATTTTAGGTTATTATCTCCGGGGATCGTACCCTCCTCATCGGTGAAAAAAAAAATCCATTTTCTTTTACAGAACACTTGAAATCCACACAGCAACGCTTAGTGATTGTTCACTCGTGCTAAAGAAGAGACGGTCCACAGCGATCGATCAACCCCCCGTGAAAGGAGCGCATAATATGCCGAGCATTTAGGTCACGTTAATCGAGTAACGAAGTTCAAGATTGAGCGGGACTGTCCCTAGCGTCCGGTACTGGTCGGGCAACGGGGCATGAACTCCCGAGGCTGGGCTGAGGGGCTTACGGTCGGCCTGGTGAAGACCGAGGACAAACAGGAGAGATTTACTCCCCATGTGTTAAGCAAATAACTCCTCTGGGAAACCACCCGAATTAGATGACCAACTCGACTCGTAAAACAAATATTCAACACATCATTTTTTTTATGGTTTGCTCGAAATGGTTGGTATTTTAACCAGCAGTTTTGGCGAATTAGGAAGACATGGTTTGAAAATGTCAACAATTTTGTCAGCACGTGTTGGTTAGTAATTTACAAACAGTGGATAGCCTGACAAGGTAGGTCTGCTCAGATAACGTTCAATACGCGGTCAAGGCAAGATACCCCGCTTAGCCCTCGGGCGAGGGAACTTTTTGGCGCAATGTTACCTTCGCTAGGTTGTCTGAACATGCTGGCAGGCTTTTCCCCATAGAATAAGAGGGTTTATTTTTCATTTGTTTACGTGTGTAAGTGTGTTGTTTACATGTCCGAGTATTGCCTATGTAAATTTAAGCTTATTTGTTTGCTTAATTAATTAAGTTTTGTAATTTAGTTTCATCTACCATTGACAATATTGACATATCGACTTTATACGCAAAGGATGGTGGTATAGTTTGTTCCTGCCCCCTCCTAACCAAATCACCGACGCTTGTTGATTGACACCCCCTCTTAGGATGTGTGGCATGGTCCAGCTTAGGATATCATGGCATAAGAGCTGACCAGTGTGTACGATGTGGTTAAGACAATGGACATAATAGCATAAGCACGCGCTGACAGCGGCCCTAAACTGCTTATGTATCACCGTGCCGTTGAAGCAGCACATTCGTTGCGACAAGGACAACAAAATATTGTATTTCAGGTTTCCAATCTGAGACGAAGTACCAAATTACCTTTGTCTACAAAATATATATATAATCAATGTTACACGAAGACGTTGACTTTTTGACCCCATGTTTAAGCGCAGAACGGATATACCATTGGTTTTGTTCTCTTCTAAAATATTATTTACATTTTATGCGAAGCTGATGAAGTAGGCCTATTGCTCTTTTTGTGGAGAATGGTACACTCTAAAAACTCATGGGTCAGAATTGACCGCATATCCGTCCACAGCGTTCGCGAACGGACACCATCTCTCAGAAAACTAAGTAACGATTTCTGTATGAATCGTTTCTCCGATTCAAATGTTTTTGGGTGAAATAAAATAAAATACCATATTACTTCGAAGGGAATCCTTTCTCAAAATAATGTATACTATCAACAGCTGCAGTGCTTCTCACCAAATAAGATTTTACGGTCATTAATTCTTAAAATTGTGTATAGTATTTACCAATTTGTGGCCCTATCTTAAGGAGTTATACTTTGTGCAGGTTGATACACTTGCCCTTGCATATAGTTTACTAAAGTGATTTAATCAATAGATGCAATAATTGCAATGGGAGTATAGAGGTATTATTATTGATTTTACCCTTATAGAAGCATTTTGCTGTCCAATTCCTGCAGAAAACAAAGTCCACAAGCTACTTAGTGGGATTCGAACTCACGACCCCCTATTTGGCAGTTTATTAGCCGCTAGACCACCGACCATTATACCCGGTGACAAGAGGCCCATCTTGAATCGTGTAATTAGCAGCTGGAGCTGCAAGCAATATTGGATATTGTTTGATTTTACCCTTACATGATGATATCTCATGAGATATGTGTTGCTCAATATGAAGATTTTTACTGAATTATTTATTAAAATCTACAGAAGCAAGAACTCTCCAGAATTCACCTATGCAATTGTATCCTATAAACCTTTTACATGCTGAATTCTCCACTGAACCAAAAAATGTTCCAGGTCCCCTGCAACATTCAGCAGGTACCGGTATACGTGATTTGTTTTACGCATTCAGTTGCACTCTTCTTCGAGTGGGTGGTGCGGGTACCAGGTCTTCTAAAACAAGAAGGGGCGGGGCTACCTCAGAGGGGGAACATGGTACAATAACACATGGTGATTAGCAGGCAAAACACGTGTATCCCCTTAAGCATTCATGACGCTGACCAATTTGACTAAAAGTCTCACTTGGCCGCGATACATCGCAAACCACTTCTGTGTTTTGGAGTGCCGCACAGTGCGGTTGACATGCATGCAAATTCCGAATGCAAACGGCTTGTCTGGGAGTCTAAGTCATACATTGACCGGGTGCACTGTGCTCCCCGCTCGATTCTCCCGGGATAGTGTAGACTGGATATAACATAAACTGAGTTTTCAATCATTTTTTTCCCCCAATAATTTCATATGTAAGTCGTACAGAGTCAGCTACGTTCCGTCTGACGCCTCACGTCCCCCTCAAAGGCATGTATGACCAAACTGTTAATTCTCAGAGAGAATTCTGAAAGCTTCAAGTTTGTACTTGTCATGATAAATGTATTAATTGAAATAATTTTGTTATAATTAAATATAAGTCTTTATGCAGTGAGTTCAAACAAGCATTATTACATAACCAAAACATGCACCTGTTATTAACCGCCGTTTCATTACAATATTGCTGGTACTTTGCTGTAGATTCAAGTATTAGTTAAATATTGGGGGAATTAAATTAGGCCTAATGACTTACTACAAAACCCCACAAACAAGGAATCTGTACCTCACGCAGCAGCAGCCATGCTTGTCTTGTCCCCATTATACCCGAATACGACCAGCTGCGATTTCCAAATCCTAAAACGGTTCTGACTATTGTCCTTTCAGCCTTGTTATTGTTACAAATGACTGCAAAGAAGGGGCACATTAAAGACAATACATTTAGACACGGGGCAGCTGCAGGTACATCCTTTGAAATTGATATCCATGTCATTGTATTAGCTTCGAAGAGAGCGAGCTGCAAATTTCACTCCATGGATTCGAGATTTGCCGAGAATTTGATTACCATACAAAATGTACAGCTATGAAAACTGACCGACCGGCAGTTATGCCATTGAGATTGTTGTCATGGTAATTTGACATCGTCACCATAGCGACCTGACATTATTATTATAATAATAAGGCAAAATCAGGAGAGAGGAACTCAAATTTCAACACAAGTGTAAAATTAATGAGGTAGCTTTGTTTCATTATGTTGTTAATGAACATAAATTTGTTGCATAAATTGCACGTTATCACACCACACGAAATACGGTACTATTCGCTAACACGTTATTTCACGGGGTCCTTATGTACAGTATTTACCATTCAGTACATTTGGCCATAGATGCCAGTGTTCCAGCGGATGATTCAAAATTGAAAACACGTTCTCAGTGATTACATCTTCAGTAATTCTTTACGGGCCAAGTGTGTACACACAGCAAACTCATAAATTACATGGCAATTTAAATCAGTTGAAAGACCATGTTATAACCCTAATGAAATTCCTGATGAATAGTGTGATTGCATTAAATAGATACCCGGACACGGCATGTTTCATTAGACTGCCACAAAATCTGACATTGAAGAGAGAAGGGAAACAAAAAGGAAAAACAAAAAGAGAAAGCTTCGGACAAAGATACAGCGTTGTCAATTACTTGGACGCTCGACGTATATGAGCTCGTAGTGCAGTGGTCTTCTTACATCAGTCGCAATGTCACGCACTTTTTTCCATCATTTTATTATAGCTTCCTCATCCGGGTAGCTATACCGGTAACATTTATCATCCGTAGATTGCGGTATGTCATTTAATTGTTTTCAATTTAATAGAAATCCCGGTTTGAATAAAATTACACTGCGACATGTGCACCGAGCATCAACCATACTCACATTAAAGATGCGATGTCATATCGATCACACTCGTGAGGGGAAAAGTCGCATATATGATTTTCACTTTCAATTTTAGTCTGCTGTTTAATGCAGAATGTTGGGGCTAAAGACTATGTATGCAAAACTGTACATTTCAATGTTTTATTTAGAAACAACAAATTATACAAAACGAAAAAAAAGGGTTGTGTCCGAGGTTGTTCCCGAGGTTGTTCTCAAGGTTGGTTCCCAAGGTTGTTCCCGAGTTTGTGCTCTAGGTTGTGCCCGGGGTTGTGCCCGGGGTTGTGCCCGGGGTTGTGCCCGAGGTTGTTCCCGATGTTGTTCCCGGGGTTGTGCCCGGGGTTGTGCCCGAGGTTGTTCCCGAGGTTGTTCCCGGGGTTGTGCCCGGGGTTGTGCCCGAGGTTGTTCCCGAGGTTGTACCCGAGGTTGTGCCCGAGGTTGTGCCCGGGGTTGTGCCCGGGGTTGTGCCCGAGGTTGTTCCCGAGGTTGTACCCGAGGTTGTGCCCGAAGTTGTGCCCGGGGTTGTGCCCGGGGTTGTGCCCGGGGTTGTGCCCGAGGTTGTTCCCGAGGTTGTACCCGAGGTTGTGCTCTAGGTTGTGCCCGGGGTTGTGCCCGGGGTTGTGCCCGAGGTTGTTCCCGAGGTTGTGCTCTAGGTTGTGCTCTAAGTTGTGCTCTAGGTTGTGCCCAGGGTTGTGCCCGAGGTTATGCTCTAAGTTGTGCCCGGGGTTGTGCCCGGGGTTGTGCCCGAGGTTGTGCCCGAGGTTGTGCTCTAGGTTGTGCTCTAAGTTGTGCTCTAGGTTGTGCCCAGGGTTGTGCCCAAGGTTATGCTCTAAGTTGTGCTCTAAGTTGTGCTCTAGGTTGTGCCCAAGGTTGTGCCCAAGGTCGTGCCTAAGGTTGTGCCTGAGGTATGCTCTAGGTTATTCCCAAAAGTTGCTCCCGAGCTTGTTCACGAGTTTGTGCCCGAGGTTGTGCCCAAGGTTGTGCCCGAGGTTGTGCCTGAGGTTGTGCCCGAGGTCGGCTCTAGGTTGTGCCCGAGGTTGTGCCCGAGGTTGTGCCTGAGGTTGTGCCCGAGGTCGGCTCTAGGTTGTGCCCGCGGTTGTGCCCGAGGTTGTGCCTGAGGTTGTGCCCGAGGTCGGCTCTAGGTTGTGCCCGAGGTTGTGCCCGAGGTTGTGCCTGAGGTTGTGCCCGAGGTCGGCTCTAGGTTGTGCCCGAGGTTGTGCCCTAGGTTGTGCCTGAGGGGTTTTAAAACTTGAATTGAAATCAAGAGCTTTACTTTTGGTATACGCTGAGTCGGAAGTTTTTACAGCAAATTTGTGCAACTATACTACTTTGAATTTCTCGATTTCCACGTCGCCGAAAAGCAGATCTCGCTTCAGGTCTTTTTTTCACCTCTCGAAAATTCCAGGCACCTGTCAAACCAAGTTTCCCTGCAAATCACAAAGCTGAAAACGGCACAATGTTTGACAGCAGAACTCATTGGATTTGTTTGAGCAGTCCCGGAGCTCACAGTGCCCCTAGGCTGCAGCCCAGATTCGAATATTCCAACGTGCCCTGTGTAACTCGCTCAATGTGACAGTATGAAGGGGGCCCCTGGTATAGTCTGACGGGTGCGTTTATAGGCACGAGGTGCTTGAGGAGCGGATATGTGGCACGGGACGATACGGTCAGCGGTCCCACAGTGTCAACATAAACCTGTCCAGAGAACTAAAATATGTCCTGGGATGCTGGATGACCCTGGATGGGACAAGAGGGGAAGGAGAATCGGTATAGAGTGGTCTGCATCGTCGCCGTCAATCCATAACGCTAAGATGGAAACTTCATTGGATACTGAAATACATTGTATATATAGAGGAGAAGGGGTTGTGTATATTAACAGAAATAAGTGGAGGGGAAAGTGTGGTTGAGAAAATGGGGGAGTTCAACTTTTTAACCAAGGGTAAAAGTTTAAGTGAGAAAGTAGGGCTAAGTTATAGGAGGGTGGCAGCATTTTGTGTAAGGGGGGGGGTGTATGGCAATCTTTGTGACCTGAGTCCGTCATGCTGAACCAGAAGAAGACACAATTCAATGTTCAATGACAGATCAAGGGGAGACGTGGGACAGGGTGGTGAGGGTTGGGAGGGACTGGGTCGATTAAGAACAGGGGGTGATAACTGCTTTGAAATCATACATTTGTTGTATCGTTCCTCTGTTGAGTCATGTAATAATCAAACACCACTGTGATTTTATGCCTGCAGTAATTATGGTACCCGCCCAATATGTGGCAGAGGGGCCCCAAGTGTTCCTATACGCTAACACACTCTTCGCCTGTTGTATAAAAATACCACCACAAGTCCTCCGTACACTCCAAATACTCCCGGTCAGAATTGACCCGTCAATACCAGGTCAGGCTGATCAGGAAACTGGTTATAAATGGGATTTTAACTTGGATTCTACGTCAGTTTGACCCATTTTGGGTCATGTTGAAACACAGTCCGGGTCATACTGACATACTGTCTGAGATTCCCTGAACACAAAGAAGACACAATGGGAGGGGGGGTACACCGTGCCACATCTTGAGCATATAAAAGTCATTATTATGGAGGTCACCAATTTTCTAAAACCCCTGGCAAACCACTGATGAGATTATATATTAATAATATTCTGCAACGCAGAGAAAATTAAGTCTAGTCTCTTTGAATTATACAACGATATGGAAATTGCAAAATTGATTGATCCTGTGCACACACACACACACAGTTTCCACAGCTCGAAGGTTGCGCATCAGCAAACGTGGTTACCAAAGTAACCGCTCCGCTAACCAAAGACAACCTTCGATCATACGAGAAGGGCCGTTGGAAACGCGTTTCCAGGCGATTATCACGAGGTGCTTGTATTTTCGCGCCAAAATATAAAAATGTCGCAGTGTCACACAAGTGACCACAACGGCCCCGAAATTCAAATCAACTGTGCTTGAAGTGGCGCCTTTCTCGCCCCTAGTTCGATTGATTCGTACGCGTCGATATTCCTTGGCCAGTCATTTTCACGTTAACTGTTATATGAAGTTTACACAGCCGTGATAAATATTTAACTGCATTTCGTGAGAAAACAAGCATCGATTGCAACTCGTTTCGCATTCGATAGTAGACATATTTTGTCAAAGGGGTATGGGAGAAAATTCGACTGTACATCATCAAAATGTACCTCGTTTTTCAAGGTTGCTTGGGCTTACAAAGGTTCACATTTCTTGGTAATGTTTTATTAATGTCAAAATTATTAGCTGGTGTAATGATATTGCACCAGGGATAATACCATTATGATTGAATCTTGCATTGAGCCCAGGTATGATAAGCGTACCTGTATACTAAGTGATTTTCGAGACCTGCTGGAAAACTGCTTTATGTTTGTGTTTGGTTGTAAACATAGCAAGCTTTTCAGTTGGGAAGGTATTGCATTCTGCTCTACCAGCCAGGCTCCTAGTGGATGATACCTATGCCTACATCCTTACAGACTGTGAAGGGGATAACCCTGTTTCAGCCCAGGAGTAGGTGGCAACGTGCCTCTGATGGCTGTTGATTTAGGTCGATAGCCCAAATCAGCTAAGTGTAGCCATTACCTTGATGTGGCTGTCCGGCCTTGTGATGTTAGGCGATCTCTCATAAAAATAAATATAAACATTTCGCGGCCTGAAGACAATCAGAGCATACTGGTCGAAACGTCAAGTAGTTTACGGGCTCCATGTTTCATTAGACATACATTGGCTTACCCCCGAACCCTACTTTCTCACCCTGTAAAGCTTCAAAATCATACACAACAAAGAAAAACTTCAGGTAGTTAGGCCCTTTTCGAAACGTAGGATTTGGCTTGGGCTCCGTCCGCCTGATTGAAGCCCCGTAACGACAGCATATGTTTTCTAAATAACGGACGGAGCCTGAGCCCGAGCTCAAGCCGTGGTTTCGAAAGGGCCCTTAGAAGACATCTCAAGCAACAGCACGCTCTGTCATCGAGGCCACAGTATATATTTCCTCTTCAAATTGTCACACTTTGTAAATGTCAGTCGCCAGTATAAACTTGACCCAGGAATCTTTGAAATGATTTTTTCCAAGGGGATAAATCATTTTGATAACGTAAACAATGTCATAAACCTGAGGTCAAAAACTGGAGGAGTACATTGCTGTAAATGAGGGCAGTGATCCCATAGTTAATTAATGAGTTATTTGAACAATGTATAGGATATAGGGGGATCGGTATTGAAAATGTGGGTCTCACTAGAATTCGATACCGGTACCTCATTTAAAGTCTTTCCGGTGCAAATGCAACGGAGGAATTCTAAAATAATGTCCCCCATTACTGGAGCAAAAAGGTCTACTAGTGATCTTGATATTCCGATGGTTTGGTAATGGGTGGAGTTTGAGCCGCTAATTAGTTTGGGCTGAAATCGCAGTGGGCTGAAATTGCAGTCCAAACGTGAGGTTCATTAAAGTGGGATTCGAACCATTGATATCTATGGACCGTTTATACATTGACGTCAAATCACGCCGCCATTTTAAAGGTATGGTGATGAAACAATGGAAAACGCTGGGCCAATGAGCAACCTTCTTTTAAACTCTAGCCGAGGGTGCCCAATCAAATGACGTCATGTGCAAAACGTATATTCAATTGACTCATTTCAGGACACGCAGCGCACTTACACGCGCCTATCCTGTCCGGGCTTTTGCGAGGAGTCAAAATGTACACAAAGGAATTGACTCCCAAAATGGTGGAAATAGTCGACGCGCATTGTGCAGATGTGCGTTTCTGCGTCGTGCATAATACATGGACGTATAAATACCTCATGTGGATAAAATTGGGTTTTTTACACATTTTGTGGACATGATAGCTGTTTGCTTTCAAGCTTCGCCTTTGGTCTCGTTACCTTGACTTGTCTGCAAGATGAACTATATCTTTTAGCATGCAAGATGGTTTTATTAAGACATTTTATTTTCGGCGAAACACCCAGAAAAAGTGGCATTTTTGTTTTTAAACACAACGGATAAAACACGACTGCATTATAAAGATCATTTAAAAATTAGGCGCCAAAAATCTCCCAATTGCGCTCGATTCACGCCGAGTGTACATTTTCAGTCTTGAGCTCCAAGTAAAGGTGCACGGAAGAGCATGGCCCAATTTCATAGAGCTGCTTAAGCACAAAAAGTAGCCAAGCACAACAGAATTATGCTTACCAAAACAGAGTTACCAGCCAAAATACCATGTCACATGTACAATTTGTTACTGGTATCCTGCTCCTTTCTGCTAAGCAGAACATTTTTAAGCAATATTTTCTGCTTAATTATTTTTAGCTCTATGAAATTGGGCCATGTCTGTAATCAAGGTCTGAACTCATTGAGTATGCAGGCCTACGATTGTTTTTGTTTTGTTGCTGTAATAAAAGTGGGTATAGCTAATACGCAATAATAATCCATGCATGGTTAAAGCTCAATGTCAAAAAAGATTTCTCAAGCAGTGTTGCCTTGCTCGCGAAGACCCCCCCCCCCCCGTCATCCCGCGACTTAGCGCCACATCCGATCATTTTGTAAAAGACCGATATACATTGACTGCACTGACTGCAGATGTTGTACTGTGTGTCTACCTCAGCTCACCTGCTAATTAAAGCTCTGCTGCCGGTCGGGGTTTGGCCTCTGCAAAGACTCCGCTATAAATTGTACCTGTAGGTTGGCAATAGACTGTGCAAGTCTCGCGCGTATCGGAACGAGAAAACACGTCAAACGAAGAACATGTTTTTCTCTGAAATCAAATCTTTGTTTTAAATAATATTTAATGATAAAATCTGAAGAACAAAAATACTCATTACATGTTTTTAAAATCAGTTCAAGTTTTTATTTAAAAAAATCCACAAATAATGTGTTAGTTATTATTGAACCAAAATTACAACTCTGGGACAAGGATGCTTATTTGATCTTAACTTTTCAGAAACCACTTACGTGGATTCGCGAAGGTCACACGGGCGTAAAATTAACGTTTGACACAGTTTATAAAGGATGCTGACGCCTCAACAACCATAGACTGCTATGAAAAGGCTTCGCGTTGCAATTGCAGCATCTGGCGATTATTATTGCGCATCCAAAACAAGCGTTTACATAAGTTTTGTGATCGGAGGTGGGCACAGAATTCTTAATTTTTGCAGTAACCGGAAGCTGAGGTCAAGTTTAATTTTCGGGTTTTCTTCGTTTTAATTTGAATTGATTTTACTTTCATATTTTGTTATCACTAAGTGTTACATTCCCAACAACATACAAATTTTTCATGGTCATGAACCACGTTTTAATAAAATAATTGACAAAACAAAATCTCGCCCACGTAAATCTCCATATGGTTGGGACCACGTTGGTCCCGGAAGCTCAAAATTGCGCGAGACTTGCACAGTCTATACGCTTATATGATCTTGGCACGAGTGTGAATGCCGGGTGATGCAAGGGGTATACCAGGGATATGGCTTAAGTGGTCACCCCACGCCCATCTCAACTTCCCCTCCCCCCGTACACACGCACCCACCCTTGCATATAATGGCAGTTACGGGGTACTGCCATATTGTTGCTCTATTATTCCCTTTTCTAAATAAATTATATTTGGGGTACCACTAGAACAAAGAAAACCTAGTGGGGTAGCATTGTTCCATTGTTAAAAGCACCCCGTATTAGGTTGGCGCGTGCAAGGGCACACAAAGTGTGTAAACATTTGCGATCGGGACCTCCTATTGTCCCTGTTTTAAGTTGTTTGTACTTTTGGCAACAGCTCCCATTGGTTTTGTACACACTTTCCAACTGGGAACCATTACCCAACCGGGAACCCATTTGTCCTATGTTGTTAAAAGTTCCGGTTTGAATGTGTATGGCTATCCAACCTTACTTCTTGTTGTTCTCCCATTGTGATCGACGTCCCCATTGGTTTTGTACACGAAATCAAATCGAGTACGCTCTCACTCGCTCTGTCAAAATACCCGGATCCCTTTTGTTAAAGTCCTCGGTTTCCACGGGTATAGACACTCTCACAACACATGTGGTTCGATTTAATCTGTAATTTCAAATAATGAGCTTAAGGAAAAATAAGCAAATTTTTGTCAAATTATTTTAAATTAACTTAATTTTAAATTATTTTATATTAAATTAAATTTTATTTTGTTGCTATTTTGTGGTAGTTTTATGTGTTATTAGCCTCAAGATTTAGCTTCATTTTTGCACCGCAGAACTTTGCACTCAAATACCCCCGTAAATTTTCACCACATATATACGCCAGCGGATCTTGTCGATTCATCTTCAATATTTAAGAAGAAAAAAATGTCTTTGCTAAACACACAGTGGAAAAGCCTCTTACGAGAAAGGGAAAGAGATGTCAGTGTGCAGCTGATGTACACCCCAGGTTGCGCGTACCTGGTGATGCTGTATTATTTAAAACCTACCCTGGGAACCTATAGAGAGAGAAAGAACAAAATTGAGATACAAACTTGAAATTGCTCTTGCGGGAAATCCATTGAAGTAACCTTCGCCGAAGACGTCAAAGAGAATGTAGTCACTTTGTTTAGCATAAATGAATAACTTAATAACTAAATACACAAATAAATAAAAACTATTTAATTCACGTGGGAATATTCTTCAGTAATAACTAGAAAGAATACAATTAAATTTAAAGGCACAGAACACGTTTGGTAACTGTCAAAGACCAGTATTCTCACTTGGTGTATCCCAACATATGCATAAAATAACAAGGCTGTGAAAATTTGGGCTCAATTGGTCATCGAAGTTGCAAGAAAATGATGAGAAAAAACACCCTTGTTGTACAAATTTGTGTGCTTTCAGAATAGAATAAAAGGCTTCAGGCCTGTAGTCTTTTATTATTTAAGTGAGAAATTACCTCTTTCTCAAAAAGTACGTTTCTTCAGAGGGAATCGTTTCTCACAATGTGTTATACTATCAACAGCTCCCCGTTGCTCGTTACCGAGTAAGTTTTTATGCTAATATATATTTTGAGTAATTACCAAACGTGTACAGTGACTTTAAGGAAAATCTTCACCTCTCCCGGGAATTAAAAACAAAAGAGAGAAAATGAGAGAAAAGGAGAGCAACATGATGTTGACCTAGCGTGAAATAAACGAAACAAATCCTTCATGCATTCCATGGAAAGGTATTGCATTAATCTTAGGGGAATCTTGTAGCCAGCATTTTTGCATTTTCCCCTCAAGACAGATTTAATATCAAGAAAGGTATATAGGGGAATCATGACTTATCCGTTGTACGACGGAACAAGACTTGCATTCCGTCGGATCATAAAGTGTCCGTAATTGACAATCTCATGCAGCCCTTTGGCAAATTATCTCGAGGTATTTTTTATTCTTCAGACTGAACTCCTTGACGATGTTAATGTACGAAGCTAAGGAACATGAATATCAGCTCGACTTGTTGAGATATTTGCGTTTAAAGGAATGATGCCTTTTTCTTTTAAGGATGGTTTGGGTCATCCCGGCCCGGGTCCCGTTTTGGAGAGAGTTTCGTGACGTGTTCCACTTCTCAGGGCGACCTTGGGGCCAGTCTGCACGCCTCTGAAAGGTTCCTCCGATCTTGTCATTCGTATTCTACATTTTAAAGTTTCAAATAACCCTAAAGCATTCAGTTCAAGATTGGAATATTGTAGAGGATTGATGCTTGATGGTTGTCTTGGAGTCCCGCGGTGGTTATGTTTCACAGAGCGGTCGGTACTGAGTTCCAAAGCCTGAAAATCTCATCCGATCTGGGCCCAATTTCATAGAGCTGCTTAAGCAGATAATATTACAAAAAATAGTTAATGGCCTGACGTTTCGACCCTATAGCAGAGTCTTATATCGAAGGCTAAATGACAAGACAAAACACATGAACAGGTATATAAGTGTAACAAAAGCCAATATTACTTAACAATTTCTTTCTAACCAAAAATGAGCAGGATACCAGTCACAAATAGTACATATGAAATGGTATTTTGGCCGGTTGCCTTATTTTGCTAAGCATAATTTTGTCATGCTTGGCTACTTTTCAAGCAGCTGTAAGAAATCGGGCCCTGTTTGTAGGTATTTTACTTTAAAATGGTTCCACGCGCCCGATGAATCATTCCGTATACTTTAGGCCTATTCTACTTTTAAAAGGTTTAACGTATACCCGATGCATTAAGTTATTCTACGATTTGTCATTGACTGACCAATCGCATTAATTCAAAAGAGACTGATGAAAAAGACAGAGGCCATTTCATCATTCTTCAAGACCTTCACACGTTGATGATGTTCATGAAGTTACTCTCGACTGAGACGCCATCTTTGAATGATGGAATCTTCCGCACATGTGTTTCTTGCAGCCAATGACAAAGACGTTATTCGTGCATGGATTGGCATCAAATGCGAGTTTCGCTCATGTGAAAATCTTAAACAAAGAAATGAAGTATATACACGATTCAAGGGAGTGGAAAACACGATTTCCTATACAATAAACAAACTAATGAATGAATTGTTTGACGAAACTGTAAACAGGTTTTCCCTTTATAGGCATGCTGGCTTCTTTGCAGTGGATTTTAAACAGCCTGTGGGGGTGAGGGGATGCTCAGAACCCTTGCCCCCCCCCATGAGATCTCATAACAGATGCACAAATGATTGGATATATACATCAGAAAACCCACCCGATGAAAATTATAATAATGATTAGAGTAATGATAAAATACAAAAATTAACAAAATAACAAAATAAGAAATAATATAAATATGTATTTGCGCCGTCTTTACCCCCCCCCCCCCCGGATTTAAAATGCGTAGTTTGGTTATGCAGTCGTGTATTGTGCTTATCAATCCGGTAATTGTTTGATTAAATAAAATACCTCTGGAGAGAATTCACTTTTGTAATGAGTGTTGACAGATTCCATAAAGCTATTTTTATAGATTCGATAAAGATGCAAGCTCTCATTTAATGTATTGCTCGAAAACAATCCGCCAATTATTTTTTGTAATTTTTATATAATGAAACAAAGGATGCCTCATAAGTGAACTTAATTACCGTAGCTCGCAAGCCTGAGGAAACCTGAAAAAGGGGTGCTTGCTATGCGAACCAGAAACACCGGAGTTAACCCCTACTTCCACGATCAGTGTTCTGGGTTCTTTTACGTGCACTACCAATCCTAGTACATGGGACCTACGGCTTAATGTCCCATCCGAAGGACAAATCAATTATGGTAAAGCATCTTGCTCAATGATACAAGTGTCATGACCGGGACTCGAACCCATTCTCTGCTGATCAGAAACACCGAAGCTACATTTAGGTCCGAGCTATATTTATAGGTACATGGTTGAGCTACATTTAAGCCCGAGCTAAATTTAGCTACATGGTCGCGTTACATTTAGGCTCGAGCTACATTTGGGTATATGGGTTGAGTACGTATTAGGTCTGGGGCTACATTTCAGCACGAGCTAAATTTAGGTACACTGTTGGGCTACATTGAGACCCGAGCTACATTTAGACCCGAGCCACATTTAGGTACATGACATGGGTTGAGTACGTTTAGGGCTAAATTATTTAGGTGCCACAATTACGTACAGATGATTACATAGGGTGCATTCCATGACGATTTTGAAGATCTGGGCCACATTACTTGAAAACCTGTTCAGTGTTAGTTAAGCAGAAAATGAGGCTTCAGAATTATAGCTGATAAGCAAAAATAAGCAGGGAACCAATCAAGAGCAATGTACATTACATGATAAGTTGGCTGGTAAACATAATTCCAGTGTAATCAATGACTTTTCTGAGCTTGGTAAATTGGTGTGTGTGCTTAAAGGGTCTGGACGTTTGGTAATGACTCTGAAATTAATGTAAAAAAAATACTTATTAGGTAGAAGTACAGCAGCTTTGGATTATATAATGCATTTTGAGAAACTTTTCACTTCGAAGTACTGCGGTTATGGAAAAAGATATCACTTTTTATCCCCCCAAATTTGAATCTTAGAATCGTTACTGCAGTAGCGTTTCTAAGATAGTGTGTATTTCAATTGCAGATTATTCTTCCCGCGTGGACATAACCGCTCCAGATTTTCGGCAGTATTTCAAAAACGCTAACACCTTTTGAAATGAAATTTTCACAGGTTAGTTTTATGGTATATATCTACAACTATATAGGATTGAATCAAACAGTGGATTCCAATGACCAAACTTATACAATCCCTTTAATTAATAGCAAGGCCCTACTTGTGAACTAGTTCCTGAACTTCTCCCTTAATGGTAATCCGCATGGCAAGCAGATGACACTCTCCCATGCTTCACTTGAACAGGCCTGTAATATGGCTGGAAATTTCGAATTATCGACAGGGAAGAGGGTGTCTCGCGAATTAACGCAAGTTCCCTAAGAGTCCTGGCGACACAGAATCTGCCCTCCTTGTATATGGAACAATATGAAGTTTGGGTAGTGGAATGCCTTTAAGCAGTGATCGTAGAGCGTTATTGCCTGCCCTAAATGAAATTATACGGCACTTGGTGTCTTCGCGTATTTATGTGCTGGGGGGCTCCTCGACCGATGAAATAAAAAACCCAAGCGCTGGAATAAATTGATGAATATATATCACACATTATTTTTGTGTAAATACACCAGTTTTGTTGTTGTTCTCATCAACGAAAAACTGCGGGCGTGTTTATTGAGAACGATCCGAGACCTATAGTTCTGGACCCAATTTCATAGAGCTGCTTAAGCAGAAAATATTGGTTAAAAAATTCCTGCTTAGCAGAAAAGAGCAGGATACCATTCACAAATTGTACATGTGACATGGGATTTTGGCTGGTAACCCTGTTCTGGTAAGCATAATTCTGTTGTGCTTAGCTACTTTTTGTGCTTAAGCAGCTCTATGAAATTGGGCCCTGGGCTGAAAAACCTCGTCACTGTTGAGAGAATCGTTTGTTTATGCAAGCCATATGCATTACGTTTTTTGTGTGTCTGCTGAGATGTGTAAGCTAATATTAGCTGAAGACTGTGGGCATGCTCAATGAATCTACTGGGATACCATATAGGAAAGCTGCAATGTTCGCATTATAAACCATACTCCACAGGGAAATGTCTATATATATACATTGCGTGTGCTAATCATGGGTGTGTGTATGTGGCATGGCTAACATTCTTGGAACGAAGCCATAACATTGGAGCATAATGGGACTTCGAAAGCATCGTGGAATTGCAACCCATTTTACTCTTAGAAACTTAGAGTATTTTGTTTACTTGCCTCAATACGTAGAATCCATAAAGTACATAATTTCCATCAAATCTTAAAATAAATAAAGTTTAAAATAGCCTTAATTACAAAATGGGAATTTGGCCTATATCAATTCAAACAAAATACTACAAAATAATATATATATAACAATAATCACATTTTAAGGTATTCGAAGAATGTTCATGTGGATCAAATAAAATAAAATAGTTTTGAGAAAAGCATTTGGAAAGTTCTTTCATCGACGTTTATATTTACGTATCCAACTGTTTTTTGTTTTGTTTGTGTGTGTGTGGTTTGGGGGTCTGTTTTTGTTAGTATTTGCAATTCCACAATTAATTTTTTTATGGACAACACTAGCAAGCTTTACAAGTAATGTATTGAGGGTTTGAATGGCTATTATTCCATGTTGCTCAAGGTGGAGCTTTCTGTCATAATAACTTGCCCCACGGGCTCAACTGACGATCTTTACCAATGCAGTTAGAGTGTTTTTTGGTCCCAACTGAACACAAAGTGATCTTACAAAGTAAAACATATAATGAGACATGTTTTTGGCACGGTATTTGGTTTGACTCGCCACTCAGAATTCTTACCTTATAGACTAGCACCACAGGCAAGAATTGTGTTAGAATGTGTGTAACCCACCCTTTAATACACTACATCGCCAAACTAGACAGCCCATTCTAAAACGCAAACTCTGATGTTTTTTTAATCTTCGCCTCACTCGCTGTGCATAGAGGTATACCCCGTATGCATCATGTGAATCTACTCTTCGCGTGATAACCGGCAGCAGGAAAAACGCGCCAAAAATATTTCAGCGGTCATTTGGTCAGCCTCGGGAGCAGACGATAATCATCTTGCAACCAGTGAAAGATTGCAGCTACTTTAGCTGACAATAGAACCGGCTGCAACTTGATTGGGAATACCATGGCCTTCGCCTTTCATCCCTGTACGTACCTTTTTAGCAGTCTCGGTTTATTTTTAGCCCGCAATAAATTTGCTCATTAGCGATTCGTGGATAGTCTCGCGCAGCTCAGCACGCGGCGTGTATCATCATGCAGTGATAGTACATCGCATCAGGGTACTTCCTGCCCATCCACGGAGGCTTGGCAAACTCTAGCGGCCGACTGTAAGTGATCCGAGCCAGCGAGCAAGGCGAGTTGTCAGTTTAAATCCCGCCCATCGTGAAGCCGAGGCAGCCAACCAGGCGTTGTGTGCCGCAAGCAAGCCCAATATCATTCACTGTGTTGCGTGAAACCTGGGAGCTAGCATGTGTATACTACTCGCCTCTCGGCTTTTCAAAATTTCCCAGGATGTGAGCGCGTCCCTGGTGGACCCTGCAGGGGCTGAGACGGTCATGAACACGGCATGAATGTGATCATGTGCCGGTCACAAATATCATCCCGCTGAATCAGAACAATGACTACAACTATATAGACAGTCGACCCAGACGAACAGTTTGAAACTGGGACCATGGCCAAGGAGGTTATCGTGAACGGCTCTGTACCTTTATATTTTGAAATCAGTGCCGCTGGATCTGGACCGAGTGTAAATGGGAACATTTCGACTGCCGTGACCATGTCATTGGAGTGTGCTGGTGGGTTGTTACGGAATGGCGCCACCGTCCTTCATATTGACCCTGACACGGAGGGCTACACGCCGGTTGTCATCTCCCTGTCGATTCTAGTGGCCTTTTTGAGCTTTGGAACAGTTTTATCCAACGCGCTGGTCATTCATGTCATACGGGCTGACCGGACACTGCATACGGTGAGTAACTGTTTCGCCATGAGTTTAGCTGCGGCCGATCTCCTTGTTGGGTTATTGGTCGTGCCTTTCTATGCACTCGATGTCCATGTGTCCGACCAATGGCATGAGCATATTCCGGCACACAGCATTTGGGTGACGCTTGACTTTCTCTTGACCTCATGCAGTATTCTCAACCTCGTACTTCTCAACCTTGACCGTTTCTGGTCCATCACCTCACCCATGAAGTACATGCGACAACGGACTAAACGTCGTGCCCTATTCCTCATTGTCTTAGTATGGGGCTTGTCGATCTTACTGACTATCGTCCCCGCAGCAATATGGCCGTACGCCTTTAGGGGCGTCTTGGTGCCCACTAAAAGCCGCTTTGTGTGTTTCGGTTCGAGTGCCTGGCTGATGGCCGCGTGTGCAGTCTGCATTTACTTCATTCCGCTCACCCTTCTTTGTGCAATATATTCGCGTATATTCAGGGCGATACACCAACGACACAAGTTGGACTTGGGTCGTTCCAGCATCGCCAGTAACATGTCAAACCGTTTTGGTGGATCTAAACGCGGGAGCGATGTCAACCAACAAGGGTTTATCAGTGAGCAGGAGTTACAAAGGCTGAGGAACATCTACGAGAAAGCACTGTGCCGGGAACGAGGTGAGAGGCACCTCACTGCTATGGTGAGGAAAAAGAAAGGCTACAGCCCCGGTGCGCACCTCAAACGCTACGAAAGCATCGATGAAGAAAAGGAAGGAATCGACGAATCATGTGAACAGGATCCTTTTAACTCAGATATTAGCGAAGATCAGAACACATTCTGTGGGAAGTCTCATCAGACCAAGGTAGGGGTCAACAACATTGTCAATAAATTACACGTAACGCGTTCCGTGGATGATATTTTCAACCAGCAGAAACGAAGCTCTGCAAACACTTACGAGACTCTGAGCGTGCTGCCCAAGATTAAAGTGCCGCGAATTTTGGCCGGTATTGAGGCGAGCATGGACGTAATACGTGAACGCGATGGCAGCTGGTGCAGCTCAAAATCCAACAAATCGAATACCAGCGAAGACCGAAAGGGCGCGGACAACACCTCGAACCACTCCCAGGAAATCGCAAGTGCGCTGGCCGCAGGGAGGAAGAACAGTTCTCCCACCAGCGGGCTCTTGAATTCTCCGAAAGACCGCAGCCCCACGGGATCCAACCACCTGAGCGTGAGCCTAACAGAGAACATAGCCTCGAACTTCCTGCAAGTTTTGTCACCCGACTTGTCACTCGATATTCAGAAGCGTTGGAGCTCGCCGCCTATCTGTATCGAGGATCCGCCCTCGGAGCCTGACGACACCGACCAGACACCGGATGATGCGATTGCGGCGGAGGAAAACGACGACGTCGTTGATGGCGACGAGAACGATACGGTTAAGACCGCGACGACGACCACGAAGAGAAAACGATCGGACTCTGGAGAGGGCGCCCTTGCTCGACTTCGGGCTAACTCCAGTGAGATGATACGTCGTGCATCACCTCGGCTGACGCGTAAGGAGGAAGGTGATACAGAGAGTCTACTTAACACGGAAAGGAAATCCTCCCTGGGGAATGGTTCCTTCTACCGTGAGAGCTTCCAGAGCAACCGCTTGATGACCCAAAAGCGACAGAACGCACGGACCTCTTTCTCACTCGATATCATTACCGGGACTCGAAGCGACAGCGGCTACGCAAGTGACTGTGGCTTCCGCCGGCCAGGAAGCCTTGGCGTGACCACCAGTATCAAAAAAGAACGCAGGGCGTCTCTGTCATTTCCCATAGACAGCGCCACTATGGGGTCACTTACGTCCAGGATGAGAACATCCTTCAGTAACTCATTCAGCGCAATCAGTGGCCGCGGAACGAAAGCCCTGACGCTTCTCAAGAAACAGGACAAAGCGGCCAGGCAGCTTGGCTTCATCCTCGCCTGTCTCTTGGCTTGCTGGACCCCGTACTTCCTCCAAGTTCTCATCTATGCCTTCTGTTCGGACTGTGGTGACGTCACAGCCATGACAATTGCCGTCTTTCTTGGGTACACGCACTCGTTGTGTAACCCGATCCTGTTCACCTTGTTCAACCCGAGGTTCCAACGGTCGTGCAGAAGAATTCTGTTCCCGTGTCGCTCACGGGAGGAGAGCCCCCGGGGATGTCCAGTCGTACCACCATCTATGATTTAAGTACAAGTGAACTGAAATTGATCATTATCCTTCATCTTGTATAAGATTTTGTAGAATGAAATTTATAATACTATCAATTTGAAATGTGACCTCTTAAACTATGATTATTGTTATTTTTAAAGAGTAAATTATGAAGACAAAACAAATTTTCGTGCACAGTGATGACATAATTAACCAGTCACGAACAGGAACTGTTCATTCTATGTTGCGTTGTATGCAGGCTACCAAGCTAACCGCTGATTTCACAATGACTAGAATAAGTATATCGTCGTTTAATTACTGAATCACAATTTCTTGATTTTGTGCAGTTCATAATCATAGACGTTAAACCAATTATTGTATGAGAAAGATTGGCGTTCAAATCCCTCGTGGGAGTTTGCAGAGTCCTTTTTACGGGAAGATAATCTAAACAAAAAAACAAACAAAAGTTTAACTGTCTTACACTTTGTTAAAGGCATCGTACACGTTTGGTAATGGCTCTAAAAATTTATGGCAATAAATTTTACTTAGTAAGAAGTACAGCAGTTTTGGATAGTACAATGCATTTTGAGAGACTTTTTACTTCGAATGACTGCGGTTATGGAAAAATATATCACTTTTTATCCCCAAAATATATTTACGGTAACGCTTCTCAGAGTGTGTATTCCAAGGCAGATTATTCTTCCTGCGTAGACAAAACCGCTCCAGATTTTCGGCAATATCTCAAAAACGCTATCACCTTTTGAAATGAAATTTTCACAGGTTAGTTTTATGGTATATATCTACAACTATATAGGATTGAAACAAACAATAGGCTTCAATTACCAAACGTGTACGACGCCTTTAAACTAGTAATTTTTGTCGGCAGCGTTTTAACGGCAACATCAACACGGCAACCAATTAAACATTGTCGCCTGCAAGAAGGGCACCCCTTCAGAAAACGTGCACGAAGCGGATGGACCCGCACATGTTTCGGGTATTTATAACGTACCAACCTTTAATTGATTGGGTTAATTGTTTGCATTGTCAAGAAAGACTAACACTTGTCGTAGACAGTTTTCTGAGGTTTAAAACAGTGATATTTAATTAATAGTTGGGCAGGCTGAAACACGCAGGGATTGTTTTTCTGATCAGGACTGTCAAATTCTGCAAGAAGAGCTGACTGATTTGTCTAAATAAGAAAGTATTTGCGGAATCTGGCTGAACATAGCAGCCATATCTTTTTTTCAGCGGGTCTTGAATCCCGTGCATGATGAGATAATGTTCACATGCAGATTGTTTTTGTAATGTCATGTCATCATGCAGTGCGTGTATGATACACCACCACAAAGCACATTTCGTGTATTTTTGTCTTCCTATCCTTGCCAGGGCGAGGAGAAGAACGTTTTGTAAAAAGCAAAATTTGATTACAGTTTTTTGTATTTTTTCAGTATTATTATCACTTGTCTTATGTGGCGGGCCAAAAGACAGACAGCTGGGTTTGGGTGGGTTATTTTTTGACAAAGACCGAAGACGACTAACAAACATACTAACAAACTAACAGACGAACGACGAATAACTATCAGGGTCTTCGGTTCTTGTTGTTTTATTTTCATAGTCAAGTCTTATCAGATGCAGTCATAGTTTAATTTGGGGATCAAAAAGTCATGATAGTGTTGTACCATTTTTAGAAAACGGCAAAAAAATGGCTATGGACGTTTATTTAAAAAAAAAATAGACAAAGTTCATATTTTCATACCTGCACTTCAGTTTGGGGTATTTTTTTCTTTTTTTCTTTCTCATTCCCATTTTGATCGTTCTACAAATAGGCAGTCAGAGAGATGGAACTATCTCTCAGATGGTTTTCGGATAGCTTTATCGTGAATTCACCCCGAAGCTTTGAGATGTTGATGTCTGTAGATGAACGGGATAAACATCATAGTGCGAAGACTCAGTCTATTAATAGACATATGTGATTTGAGTTAGACCCGTAAAGGTTATTGACTTACATTGTTCATTGAGTAGAGCCTCAGATCAAGGTTCTACTAAACAAATGTCAACAGAAGGACGGAAATAAAGAAGAAGAAGAAAATACAACAATACAAAATAAATAAACACCGACTAAGCACCGACGTACACACTAAAGACGAATAGACATTTTGCACTAACTGGACATAGGACGGACAGAAATCTGCAAGATAAATATTCTTTTTTGATTGGTTTCAAAACATTTTGTACGAAAATTGTTAACTGTTTAAATAATTGTAATGCACAGGCACTTGACAGAAAAGCATTATAGAGGGTATAACAACCAACAAACGGATTGACAAACCGACAGACAAACATACAGACTAGGGAAGTTGGACGCGGCAGGACTGACACGAACAAACAAAAACAGGTAAACAGACGAAACGGAGGACGAACGGAAAGATCAAAACACCAGTACACAGATGTGCGTGCTTTGAAATAGAGACTAAGTCTTTGGGTGTATTTTAACGAGAATCCGTCGACTTGGACATGACAGAAAACCGAAACGAGAAACGCACAAAGAATCGTTAACGAAACACGAACGCACGCACCACACGACGATTGTACATTTTTAGCACGTCTGTACCACTTCTTTTTGATATTTTTAATAGTATTTGATAAATTTATACTGCCTATCTAAATACTTGGCCACAGCGCCACGTGTACAACGATATTAAGAATTTAACGTGTATGAATTATGAGCCATACAGAAATACCAATCACAGAACCCTCTTGCCCCTCTTTTTTAAGTGCAAATCGTGATGTGCATTTTTCTACTCATTTTGTAAGTCTAGAGTCTAGAAGCCAAAATGCAAGTAACTCGATGTGCTGCGCATAACACATATGCAGCGACGAGTTGCATTATTATAATGTAAAGCGAGTTTGTGTGTAACAGTCGCAATCAAGACGTAACATTATTGCAAAAACAGAAATTGTCGTGTGAGCAATTTGGCTAATTGCTAAAAAATCATATACGCAATTAAGCGGTCCCTTGGTGTAGTCCGAGTCAAGGTCAATCTAACCGAGCAGCATTTATATACATATAAGGTATTCATTGTTTATCCGATGTAAATTATATGTGGAATTTCATAAATATTTATAAAGGAGAAACAGTATTTAAAATATGACACTACCAAAGACCCAGCTGTCGAATTCACGACGCTGTCTGCAGTAACTATTTTCTGAAGAAAAACAAAAAGATGGGTTTTGCAATGAAAATATTTAAGGAATTATTCAAAGTCATTTTGGTATGTAAATTTTTTTTTATGAAATGTAAAAAATCATACAAATGACGAAGGTTAACAAATTGTTAAAAATGACGTAAGAATTACCGTTTATCAACGACGGGGCGTAAGAACTTTCAAGTTGAGTATTAAATTTATCTATTTTTTTTAAAGTCTTACCTCTGTAAGGTTGTGGTTTTACTTTAATGTTTTAATGCAATTATGTTGTTTAAAATAGTATTAATTATTAAGTTACAATGCATGAATTTTTTATAAATTATTTCACCCAAAAGATTCATAAACCTGTCGACTTAAAAATGCTCTTTTTTTAAGTTTTAATGACATACATTTTTATCTCCCACTATCTTTAAACAGTGACAGTTATTTCAGTATTTGCTGTAATTATACCAGCATTTGTTTTCTTTTCTGTATTACGTCCCATAAAAATGTGAATTTAAAACTAATTGTTTGACTAGATAAACTTTATATAGTAACTTGATGGAGTTAATTACATCCGAATGTCCGAAAAATCACATGGCTTTTTTTGTTTTTGATGAGAAGGGTTTTCGGTGTTTAGCAAAATTACGCGACGTTTCGATCAGTTGGCCGACATTGTCTTCAGGGTTTGAAGCGTGTACGATGCACTTGATTTTTCACGGAAGTTGGTGATATCCAATTTAGCTCATGGTACCTTGCTTTTGAATCCTAACCACATGTTTGGAGTGAAGATATTGTCTTGTGATAATCAGATGAAAAATCAGTTCCCATTTTTATTTATTTTCAAGTATTTTTATTTATTTTTATTTATTTTCAAGTATATAAAGGTATTATGCAGGATTGGTAGACGCAGAAAGTGTTTAAAAAAAATTATGTGATCAACCATATACATGAAATAAAAAACCTGTGAAAATGTGGGCTTAATACGTTGTACGAGTCAGGAGAAAATTATGTAAAAACCATGCAGAATTTTCAGCATTTTCAGCTTGGCAGATACAGTTTTCTCGAATATAATTTAATTTCAGCGGGAAATATTTCACACACAAAAATGATTCTATACGTATGAACTTCATAATCAGTAAGCTTTCACACTAAAATTGAACAATGATGTTTGTTAACCTTACCAATCCTGTATAATACCTTTAAGCACACTTAAAACTAAAATCTTTCAAACAAAATTTTGTTGTTGTTGTTTTATTTTCTTTTTTCGTTTTTTTTTGTGTTTTTTTTTGTGTTTTTTTGGGGGGAGGGGGGGTTGAGAGAGAAAGGGTGTTCTTTCAAATCGATCTATTTCCGTATGTAGAGGCAATACAGATAAACATAAAACACAACAAGCTTCCGTACACTCTCCTTGGCAAAAACCCCAGCATCTATAATTTGAATAACACCTGTCTACATTTAGTATGTTGAAACCAAACATTGTGTTGTAACAAACTTTTAATCCCTGCTAGTCTATAAATCCTTACAGATCACCACTTTAAAATCGTTATCTTTGCTCCAGTAAATTGATGAATTGATCCACCTCCCTTTTTTTGCTGGATGTAGCTGTATTTTCAACTGTTTTTTTATTTATTTGTGTTCTATGTTAACATTTGTTGTAACCCCATAGTAATGAAAATAACGCCTTAAATAAAAACGATGCTTATACATCCGTAAGCGTTATGTAGACCAAACTGTTGTTAACCCTTTATTGATGTACGGGCCTTTTCGAAACGTTGGCTAGGGCTCGGGCTTTGGCGCCGCCAGTTATTTAAATGTGTGCTTTCCTTTAGGGACTTCAAATTAATAGGAGACAGAGCTCAAGCCCAAGCGTGGTTTCGAAAAGGCAATACTAAAATAAAATAAAAAGAAAACAAAATACTTGTTTTCATTTGAAAACAGTCAGGTCCCCTTTCGGCACATTGGGAAGCAGTAGCCACGATTGCTTTTGCACACAGGGAACATGTCAAAGATGGTGACAGCTTAAAGGCACTGTATACGTTTGGTAATTACTCAAAATATATATATTAGCATAAAAACTGACTTGGTAACGAGCAACAGAGAGCTGTTGGTAGCATAAAACATTGTGAGAAACGACTCCCTCTGAAGTAACGTAGTTTTTGAGAAAGAGGTAATTTCTCACTAATGATAATAAAAACTTCTGGCAAGAAGTTTTTATTCCTATCTGAAAGCACACAAATTTGTACAATAAGGGTGTTTTTTCTTTCATCATTTTCTTGCAACTTCGATGACCAATTGAGCCCAAATTTTCACAGGCTTGTTATTTTATGCATATGTTGGGATACACCAAATGAGAACACTGGTCTTTGACAATTACCAAACGTGTACGATGCCTTTAACACGTTTATTTAAGGCCGCGTCCGAATCAAGCGGCTACGGCTATCGGCTATGGCTGTTGGCTGACGGCAACATTGACTCCAATAGGTCTTTGGGCATGCTGGCCATAGCCACTGTTAAATTCATTACGTTCCTAATTCTTGAAGTAATCGTTCAATATTTTGAACCATCTTAAAATTTAATCAGTTAAGCATTTATTTAATTCCAACCTGTGGTGGTTTTGTTTCACAAGATGTAACAGTAATAAAGTGATGGGGTTTTAAAAGTCGTTTTTACTATAGCCACGACCGACCACGCCCTTCAGATGAAACCTTACAACATATTATTATACCCTCCATTGGTAAAAGTGATATCTGATGCAAGTTTGTTTTTTTTTACAATTAATTGAAGCTAAAAAGCCTCCGGTAAACTTTGCTTATAGCTGGTCAATAAACAGCCAATTTAATTAGTTACCAGCAGAAGATCAATATTGAAACGTGTACAATTTGTCACTGGTTCCCTGTTTTAAATGTTGCTTTCAAAATGGAATTTTTGGAATTAAAACTAAAATAAAAAAATACCTACGTCTGTGTTGGTCCATGAAGACGCTAAGTTTATCAGTACTCTTTCAACAGTAACTCGCAGGGGGCAAGTCATTTCTCAACAATTGAAAAAATAACATCAAATCACCGACGACTGTTTGTTCACCCCAAGCGGTTGGCACCATTTAAATTAATTTAGAATTTATATTATCTTGGGGTTATTTTTGTTCCGAGGACCCTGGGTTTAAAATTGTCCAGTTACCTGCCTGTGTTAAGGGTATATTGAAGTGCATTTTGTCCAATGCCTTTTTGCAGCTGACCTCTCCCCCCAAGAAAAAAGTAGATTTCTTTTTGAAAGGTAAAACGCGAATAAGCCCGCGGTGCGGGGATGGTATGCGTATACTGTTGCTGCAATAAACCAAGAGAGTAAATAGTATATCATAAGGTGAGATCATGAGCTGCCTGATGTGTGTTTTATTCTGAGGTTTTCGTCCTAATTATTTTTATGGAGCTCCGTGAGAGACTCGCCAAGTCGACTTATTTTATAGAATTAGCCGACTTGCCGTGATAATTCATCTCGCCAAGACGACTGACTGAAACTGGGAAGTCTACCATCTGAGTTTTAGATAAAATGTGATGACATTCCCTGTAGTAGCTCCGTAATGAAATTGATACAGGCACATGCTAAATTAACAGGAAAACGCCCTTGTGTTGAAATTGACATAATGAGTATTGATTGTAAAACTAGACTTTAGCTTTGTTTAAATTCCAAAACTGGGACATTATTAGCATTTTTTCGGGCAGCAGCGTAGCCGGGGGGGGGGGCTGGGTGCACGTTCCCCTCACAATATTTCAGTGCCCCCCCTGCTCCCCACGAAAAAAAAGATACATGTATTGCCCTTAAAAAAAAGGACAAATATGCCCCCCCCCCCCTCTTTTGCTGGAAAGCAGGTGGCCACCCCCCGTGCCCCCAATCGGAAAAATTCTGGCTACGCAGCTGTTTTGGGGTAAATACACTACTAATGAGATCTAGAAAAGAAAGCAAGGTTTGAGGCAACACCATGCTATGTACCATGTACATGAAATATCTGTTTGAGTTGTTGCAGCTCTGAAAAGAACCTTTTAGTGTAACAACTCGACGTTTCGATCAGTATGCTCTGATCGTCTTCAGAAGAAAACTGGACTCTGATGCTGCAGGCTATAATAAGGGTGTCGTCCTAGAGACATGATGTTGGATAATGTATCTTTAGAAAATGATAAACGTATAGTCTGTCATTATCATTAATTGAGCCTCAGCTTTGTATGGGTGTTCCGATGGTGATGACCGCCATTGTTTGTACACCTTCGACCTCACATTCACAATACTCAAAAGTCATCGTGAGAATTCCACGGAGGGAATGTGACAAACTATAACTCAATTTGGGGGTCTTTTTGTCCCAAAAAAGGCGTCAGAAGTACTTGTTTTTTATTCAGGTCCACAAACCGGAAGTATAACGCGAGCCTCGTCTCTTGCTTTCCTGTCACGATTCTTTTCGGCTTAAATTCGAGGTCGCGGAACATGTTGATGCAAAAACATGAATGCAGCAGCTCCTCATCCCCTTTCAACTATTCCGCCGGTCTGAAATAAACATTCAGACCACACCAGTGGAATTCATCTTAATGTTTAACCATCGGGAACCTATTCCATCCAGCGGGGGGTCCCTGGATGGTGGGCAGGGAGCGATGCACAGTCGGGGACGGGAACATGTGGAGACGTTTGCGGGTGAATAATCTCCGTCATTCTTACCCGGGCTCAGCTGTTCTGAGCCTCAGAGCTTGCACCTCCCTGACACTGTTGTTAAGCTGTTCATTTACACAACCTTCTTCTTTTCAGTCTGCTCTTGTATTTCAAAGGTATGTGGCGATGGTATACACCGGGGGCTTCTCCCTGGAAATGGGGGGGGGGGGAGAAGGAGACGATATAATATTATAATCATCCTGAGCTCAACGATTACCTTTAAAAAATAAATCGTACCTTTAATATAAATAACCAATTGGAAAACAAACACACACACACATAATTATAGATAAAATAAAAAGATAAGGGAGCAAAAATCTCCTTTGAAAAGTGCGTTTTGAGAAAGGCGGGGTAAAGAAAAAAACATATAATTTAAGGTAAAAAGAGTCCCTAAAATGAATCTCCAAAACCACCAAGATCATTGAAATGCTGGCGCACTGAACCCCGAGCGCTCCATACGCCTGTAGAGGTACGCCTCCGGTGTGAACGCCTCCGGTGTTAACGGTTAGCCCTACAAGTATAGCAATACTTCAAAGCTTTTAGCAAATGTAACAAAACATACTCAACAGCCTTTTTATTTGGGTTAGTGGTGGTGTTACAGTTAGGATAAGGGTGGTCAGGGTGGTAAGGCTTAGTATTGACCCAAAAAAAGGTGCCCAAGGTTTGGCTGATGTTGATGTTCCCACACAGGATTGGCTACTCAAAACCAGGCTCCAGGGGCCGATTTCACGAAGAGATAAGACTATATCTGAAGTTAGGACCAGTTACTGGTCTTAACTTAAAGGGACACGTTGCCTTGGATCGGGCGAGTTCGTCTATCAAAAGCATTTGTAACCGTTTGTTATAAAATGCATATGGTTAGAAAGATGTTTTAAAAGTAGAATACAATGATCCACACAAATATGTCTCGAAATCGCGTGGTTTTCCTTTTACATCGTGAACAAACACGGTCGGCCATTTTGTGGAGTCAAAATGTTGACTCCACAAAATGGCCGACCGTGTTAGTTCACAAAATAAAAGGAAAACCACGCAATTTCGAGGCATATTTGTGTGGTTTATTTGACTGTTATGGTTACAGAAGTGCCCATTTAATGTATATTTGAATTGCCAGTTTACTGAGCTTTTCAATTCCATTGCGCAATTTTCGTAACCAGTGCTTTGTTTTTTAATTGTGCAAGTCGGAATGGAAATTATGAGAGTTATGCACTGCACGCTTCAGTAAGCAACTCTTTTGATGCAACAGCTCAGTGCAGACGATGACCATTGCTATCAATGCTAAAACATTTGCTCACCAAAATGGCGCCCATGCCGTGCTTCGCAACGCTGCTGCGGTGCTATACGATCTCTGCTTCTACTTCCAGGCGAGCTCCGGACGGAATGCTGGCCGGTGCTACCTCGATGACTGGACGTTAACTGGTGCTGTCTCGAGGGCTGGCGGTACTACACAACATAGACGGGATGTTTGGGCGTGGTGTTCTACCAAAGGCTACCCGCTGGTGGTAAATGCCGGACTCCCCGTTGCTGAGCAAACAAACCTGAGCTGACTGAGCAAGCTGGCACCAATTCTTTATGGTATAATATAGTATAATTTATTTACATAATTCTGCTGAATTCATATGTATTTCTCCCTCAATTCGTAATGCACGTTATTTGAACAACATTTAATTCCAATTTGTTTTCACCTTAGTGATGTTGTTTTATATCCAAACTTCCCTAGTCATTGCAAACATTATGACTCCTCCATTTTCCTTTGTCAGTTGCTGGTTTTTCCTGGTTATCATTTTCAAGTTAGTCCCTTTCTATTCGTCTGCCGTGCGCACCAACTTCGGGACCTTTTGCTTTCCAGGCTGGTCGTACGTATAACACATTCACATCCACTCAACTCATTATTCAATTCCATTGCATACACCACAGGAAGTATTTCTAGTCGATGGTCAGTACTTTCCCAATCTCTTACCAAGGGTATTATTTCGATTACTTGGCATGCCAGACCTCACATTTCAAAAAGAAGAAAGACAAAAAAGTACGGACCGAGTATATTTATAAGGACTACGTCGTAGCATCAGTGCATGATCATCACGCTCTCCAGTCACGACCACTTTGCGGCCGGCAGATTATTCGCTTCAACTCCTCGGGGGATTTTACCTCGTGAATTGCCCGCAACAAGAATTCAAATAAAGCCCCTGTTTTATACTGTCATGGCGCAGCACAGGGGGGTAGCCCTTGGGACCCTAGACAGGTTGGGGGGTCCCTCGGCGAGTTGTGAGGATAACTCGGGAATATCTAATAAGTGTTTCTGACTTCAATACTTTGAGGTTTATGTACAAATCTGTCCTGTGTCTTTTACCAAAATGCCAATGCTTCTTCACTCCAGTTTGATTAGAAATGTATTTGTTTAGGCCATGCAAACGTATATATATATTTATTTATTTATTTGTTTATTTATTTATTTATTTATTTATTTATTTTTACTAAGGGGGAAACATTTCAGTTAAATGGGCACTTTTCCTTCGGACTTGGGCGGCTATAAGAAAGCGTTTGTTTTGAAATGAGCATTTGGTTGGAAAGATCCTTCGAAATTGTGTGTTTTTTATTTTATTTTATGACAGAACACGGACTGCTGTGTTGTAGAACCAAATTTTGACTCCACAAACAGGTGGACCATGATTGTATTTCCAGGAGCAAGTTTGTGGTGTTTTCATCACTACTCACTAATTACAAACACACTGTAGGTGTTTTTTGTGCATGAACAACTCTTAAAAATGATAAGGAATAATTCGAACTGCAAAATTGTGAGAGAAATTTTTTTGTTTTCAAAAGGTGCAAATTATAGGAGTAAATGTTTACTCTGCAGCGACTGCTTTTTTCTTTATCTCTTCTTTTTGGCCGTTAAACGGCAACCTGTAATACAGACATATTTTACGAAAATATTTAGTTATACAATCATTTGATTGTAAGATTCATTATTTTACACAAATCATTCCAGTAGATCGAGTATTATTTATACCCACTTTCTACGTCATATTCCCTGCCTTCTATTGTAATAACCTTTACTGATTTTGGTGATCACATAAAAAGGACCAGACTATAATTTTACCCTTCCAGCCTCGGTTTTGAATTGCAGTGATTTGAATTTGAGAAAATCCAACAATGGCCGCCCGGCTATAAAAGCTCAATCCTGCGCAACGATTGATGAAACAGAATTGTAAATCAGACCCTCTCACTCGCTTCAAATATTTTGTTAAGCAAGCAGACACTATCGACTTCATTTGACGAACCGCTGTTATTATAACGCAATGTCATCGTGGGGATGATCATAAAAGGGATCGATCCGTCGTGGAAATGATCATCCTAACAAGAATCGATTTGAAGACATCTTGCAGAAAAGAGACCCTCTATATATCTTTTTGAATCGATCGCAGCGAGTGTCTGTATTGATTTTTGCTATCCTTCCCCCATTAGTGACACTTTGTTGAAGCCGAGTAATTGCTCATTAGAGGACAGTGTCATCTGAGGTCGTGCGAGGACAGTGTCCATGGCTCTCAAATTAAAGGGCAAATCGTTATTTTAGTCCCAAATCCTTCTATCCTACATTGTCAAAGTGAAGAAGTCGGGACTGGGGCAAGTAGGCCCAAGCAACAAGTTCCTGTCACATGGTCAGGCATTCCAATCTTATTCGTGCCCGAATTGGCTGCTGTGGCTCACGGCTACGGCTGGATCGCCACATCATCGTGCGTTGAAGCATAGGACGTCCTTAGCAACACCCTTAGCAACAATCTTAGCCGTACCTGCAGCCGCAAATTCGGATACGGCCTTAGTTCAAACAACTACGAGAAGAGGATGTTGGAGGAATTAGTCCGCACGCTGGCTAGTTTTGGTGAAAGATCTTCTAGTTTTGATTTGTCACAATTTCCCCCGCAAGAGAGCGCTGTCATCCACGAACCGCTCATACAACACGAACGCCCCTTCTCGACAAATCAAACGATATCGTCTTGTACCGAGACTACACGCTAGCCAAACTGCCTATAGTATGTAAGTTAGCATTGGTTTTAGGACGCAAATTAACTTCATTTCTTTCCGGTTGCTGTCAATAAAGACAACATCCAAGCAACCTGTAAAAAAATAATAAAAACAAGTAATCACGATTCCTTTGTAAATAATATAACGTAATGTTTTCATTATTCTGTTGACTGCAGTCGAAATAAGCAACGGTGACTCGTCGGGATTTCAAATACTTCACTGTAAAAATATTGGGTAAAATAACGCCCATCCGTTTACCAAATAAAGGGCGAATTCAACTCGCTCAACGTTTTAGGCAAAATATTACCCATTCAACATTGGGCACAATTTTTGCCCATTACTTGGGCAAAGAAACATGTCCCAAAATTGTTTTGTAAAATTATTTTAAGAAAGTGATGAACACAATTTGTCAACCGTTTTTTTTAAATTAAACCAATTATTGAGTAATTACTTTCACAATTTTATTGTTAAAAGTATGCAATTTTGTATCAAATGTTGCTTACATTTGCGTCCAAAGTTGGTTATTTTTTAACCAATAAATTGTGTGTAGTTTGTCAAACTTGCTCAACCTTTGTGTAAGCTGCATGTAAATTATAAAGATACAAAAAGGTGACTTAAAGAATTAAAAACGTGACAACAATCTTGATTGAACTGATGATTTCATTTATTGCACCTATTTGGTTCAATCTCTTCATTCTATTAACCATAACACAATGGAAATATATACTTTGCACAACAAATGATCTTTATAAAACAAAGTATTAAAATGTAGTCGGGACTACTCAGTTTGAATTATTCATGAAGTAGGTTGATTTTGAAATTTAACGCAGTTCAAATTAAGGTTAATTTCCAGTGATAAAGCTTTGTTAAAAGGATTTTACAAAACAAATTACTCTCGTTTAATGGTATTACATTGTGTAAACGAAAACTGTTTCTTTTTTTGCAACAAAAGGAAAAGTATCCATAAATCGGGTATGAACCAACAAAATGTGTTATTAATTTTACCCCACAAACAGTTGCCCAATATTTTCACAGTGTATGACGTCACGGTGAACATGCAAAGAAGTATAGGCTCCCTTTTAACAACACCCTAAATATAACAGCCTTAGCCGTAGCCACAGCTGCCAATTCGTATACGAGGCAGATGTGCTTTTTGTTGTGACCATTAAGTGCGCCCTCTTTATTTTGTCACGAGACACAAAGCCGTTGGTGGCGGTATGCATACCATGCGGGCAGAGCTGTGTATTGAGAGAGTTGCGACAACTTGCGATTAGAAGCCATTTTGTCTCAAAAAAATGCATTGGCGAATATCAGGGTGCCAGACTAGTCTGCCCATTGGGTTGTGCTGCATTTGGAACAAAATGGTGTCCAGCAACCACGTGACCGGAGAAAGCTGGTCCCTCCATGTCGCAACTCTCTCAATACACAGCTCTGCATGCGGGTGCACCACAGTAAACTTCTCGTAGCAACCATCATTAAATGCTAAATAATAAAAAAAACTCAAAAATTACTTTAAAGTCTCCAATCCTCTTGGAAACCAATCACATATATTTTCGGAAAACTAAACTTCAGATTTCTTTTCAGTCTTTGGCAGGTAGCCGTTGAAGTTTTGCTAGTTATCCAACAGTGTAATACCCCTCACAAACCCTCTCACAAACCGACATGCTGCCAGTTTTCATACATGAGGCATCTCTCCACTTCCCAAGCCAAATAGGACCAACTTTAAAGCCTAAATTTATCAAGTTTCCTCAAAACGTTGAAGCACAGAACTCCCAGGTTGTGATAACTTGACACTTACACAATCTATTAATTAATTGTATGACCACCAAAAAGTTATATTAAAAGGAATTTGAAGGCACACAAATTTTGATAATCAGTTTGGCATGAATTTTTGCCTATTTAGTGTAAGTGCAGAGCTGTGTAATTCACAGGTGCACCACACTAAACAAGCTTCCTATAGCGACCGGCGATGCTAAAAGATAAATACTAACAAATACTTAATTTAAAAATATATATACATATATATTTATTTATTTTCCGACAACTAAACTTTTTTTTCTTTCTTCAATTTTTGGTTAGTTAGCCATTCGGCTTTAGAGCCAGGCTCATCCAAAATATAAAAAAACACCCCTGAACGACTAAACTGCTGGGAAAAAATTGCCCTTTGAGCAAATTAGGACAATTTTTAGAGGGGCAGTGTAACCCCAAATACTCAAGTGGTTCAGATGTCCATCAAGCATTCCCGCTATATTTCACATCTTTATTTGAATTGAAAATAAGTTTTAAAAACAATTAACAATCAAAACACAGTTTTTTGAAGGAAATGACATCTAAATTTGAGATGGAAATAAACACAATTATTGTAACATATATAAAGAAGGGTCTCAATATTGTTTTGATTTCAAACTTATTCTTTTGGTAGAAATCGTAGTAGCCTAATTCTGGTATCGGCAAACTTTTGAGTCATGGGAATTAGCGGGTTGACCCAATTCACATGACGTCATCATCACAATCAAAATTGGTTGCCCCACTTTGGGAGCCATAGTCCCCGTGTGCCAAGAAACCAACACCCTAACTGTAGCCGACATAAAAATATCACTGATTAGTTAATAACTAATTATTTGCCTTACCTAAATATTAGCATTTTTACATAGTTCATCCTCATATCGACGCAAAAAATGGGGAACACTTTCAATTTGTTTACAAACCCTTGGGGTCATTGTAAACTATAGCAAGCCTCCCAAAATAAAATATAAACCACCCCCCCCCCCCCCCCCCAAAAAAAAAAAAAAAAAAAAAAACGAATTGAAAAAACGGAAGAACGAAAAAAAAGTACATAATTAATAATGACAAATAATTATAAGTAAATAAAATTAAAAAACGATCTTGATATTATGCAGACCGTCGAAAGGGAGAGAATAACTTAAAACCTTGCGAGGCATTATACGTAAAAACTGATCCCAACAAAGGAACAATACAGTCTGGGAAATCGCATTACACCCGGGGTATGAAGCTTGTCTCACATCATAATCAAGCCTAATACACCTCAGAGGAAGAGAGGTTTATCCCCAATAAAAAATGGAATAATGTCTGTTATAAATGATTTGTTGTTTGCTGATCAGCAGGATTGCTGTGAAGCCCCGCCCATTAGTCTTCAAGATCACAAACCTATGACCTAAAATACACAGACCATGGCTCCCCTGTATTGCCCAGGCTATTTGTGATGTCTGCAAGAGGAATGCGTGAGGGAGATCAAGGAATGGGCTGTCTCAAACACGTTACAGTTTAATGATGAGAAAACTGAAATCCTACAGTTTAGCTCCCGTTTCGTTAAATCTGTGAGCCTTCCTCCAGTGATGATTGGAGGTTTATTGGTCGACGTATGCAATGAGGCTCACAACCTCGGAGTGATTTTCGACAGTGGGCTGCACATGAAGGCTCACATAGACAACATATGTCGGACGGGATGGGCAGTCATCTACAAAATCGGAAAGATTAGGAACTATCTGGACCAGTGGCGTAACTAGACATTTTCATTTGGGGGGCAAGTATGGGGGCAAACATTAAATTGGGGGGGGGGGGGGGCAAAGAAGTGCAAGATTATCATTAAATATGTTAACTGATAGTTGGTACACACCAGCTGATACACACCAATGCAGTTCTAAAACAGTCTACATAGTTTGCAGGTAACAAAAGATTGCGAAAACAACTAAATCTTAGAGAACTTGTCATTTTTATAAGATAAAACTTTTCGACTGTATACAAGGATTAAATTACCAACAGTGATTACCAAGTATCAATTTAGAGTTGTACACGGCATTCTCAAATTAGGCTCTGTCAGGCCTCGCTCTGTGAGTACTAATTAAAATGTTGTTTGTATGCTTTATTTCAGTGTAAATACCCAAAACATAATAATTGTGACAAGTTCGTGTAAGCCAATAAAAAAAATCAAAATCAAAATACAGGATTGAAATTGTGGGTGTGCTTGTCAGGGCACTTGTGCTACTATAGCGCTCCCAGTATTACTAACGGATACATCTTCTTCGACATTCTCCTCGGCGGAATCCTCGCATGCAGAGTCCATGCAATACTCTGATGGTACCACATCAGAATCAGAATCTTCTGTACTTTCCCGTCTCTGCCTCTTAGGTGTTGGAGCATGAGGCAAAGACGGGCGCTTTGATATGGAGAAGAAATGGTCTAAGGATGGTCTAAGCTACCTTTTTTGGTGGCCAGTTTGCTGTTTAAATCTCTCTGTTGTCCATCTGACTACGTTGTGTTAATGGAGCTTCTGATCCTGCACTCTCTATAACCGCAAAACCACAATAAACATTTACCGCCAATACGATCGCGCGCGCGTTTCCATGCATTTGTCATGACTGCGTTATAGTCCACATACTGATATGAATAAAAGTTTTACTTTTTACGGCAGCATTGTATGCAGCCTTAAAGTGTCACTAGAGCGATTTTTTTTGAGGTTCCCTTTTCCAATAAAACTGTAGAATGATACTTCATTATGTCACATAAAAAAAATTTAAAAAATTGGTCATTTTGGTCATGCCTAAACAACGATTTTTACAGACCCATTTTTTGCACTCGCCACTCCGAATCGCGAAAAGAGCCCCTGTGCCTCCCCATTCCGCGCCCAACTGCGTGACGTCACCGGGTGGATTGGTCTGTTTTGTTGACACGCACTAACAGCGTCCCACACTGCGTGAACCAGCAATTATTTTCCCTGCACTCTTAAAGTGCGAGATTTAAAACGTTAATCTATTATGGGATTTATAAAAAAATTAATCTAAACTATTAAAAATTAATCTTAAAAGATTTTAAAAAGCTAAAATTAACCATCAATTCGAAAACGAGTTTTAATCCCCCGACTGATTTAAAAAGGACGCTACAATTATCGACAAAGGACCAATCCGGTCATTGGCTTGCATCACGTGATGAGCATTTCGGGGAGCGGGATTTTCAACGACATCCGCCATCTTGTTTTACGAAGGGCGATCGTCCTTTTGTTCTAACGTTGCTTTAAGTTGCATCTATTTAAAGATGGAGGATCAATTGCTCCTGTTTTTAAACACAACGCTTGGTGACAGGACAGCCACCGTTCTTGAAATTTTTCAAGGTAAGTAAATCTAGTTTTTATGTAGAAAAACGGTATGTTTTAGGCCGTTAAAAGTTTCTTGACTAGCGTCGTTAGGCCTCGACTACAGTACCGTGATAGTACACATAGTACACACACAGTCAGGCTGTTTAAAAAAAAGGCGTGATTAAAAAATGTATTGTTCTTTGCCCAGCTGCAAATCTGCAATATTACTGCACTGGCTTGCAGATTAAGACATCTAATACGATTCAGTGAATGTTTAACTTCTCCAATTACTTACTAATTTCTTATCGCTTATTGGCGTATTGCCATAGTAATTAGTCAAAGATAGGCCTAGTGTCGTCGTAAAACAACAAAAGTGAGATGATAATCACCAGTTTAGTCACACACACTCTACGCCCGTGTGTTTTACGTATACGCGCATCGCTTGATCACGCACACACGGTATACACGTACTGATGACAGTGAGTGTACTACAGTTCTTCATCGAAAAACAAGTTGACCTGTACATTACACACATTTCTGGTTCTTCATTGAAAATGTAATACATTGTATCTTTAACTTACAAGATATACTTTAGACATAAATAACTCAACATCTAGCTGATGTGGCTACTGTATTAACTAGACGAGTACGTCCAACGCTAGCGCTATGCCTAACTTGCTTAACACGATAATTATAGGGGGGGCTAGATTAAATACCTAATTTTCTAATTTCCACAAAAAGCAAGAACAGATACACAACATTATCATGTCAATTTTGTTTTCCTTCATTCATAACGAATGGTTTATTCCGTGCATCGCAGACGAAAGCTGAACTGAAAATGATTTGCAGAAACAATGATGTACAGTAAAAAAAAATAGACACAGAACTTGGTCGTTTACTTGGTCGTGAAACGACCGCTAGAGAACAAAACAATAACATGATTTCAGCAAGTTTGTAAATAGCAAGGTCCAATTTCATAAAGCTGTAAAGCAACAAAGATCTGTTTAGCAACAAAAATCTGCTTAGCGAAAAATTGCAAGATGCAAAATTCATGCAAAATTCATCAAAACATTTCCTTACGACCAGAACAATACTTCCTCCCATTTAATAACAGCAACTTTCAAACCTTGTCAAAATAAATCTCTATATTTGAATTACATCTGTTTGTTTTCTTTAAAAAACAGGCGGGGACACATATCGAACATGCAGTTGACAGCATCAAAGCGAAAGGGATAAGGCAGCCAGTTATAATCTCCCTGGGGCCAGAAAAGAATCCGAATCAGTTTTTCTTGTGCGTGGACTCTTTTCCTAGTGGCGGTTCGACAGTGGTGGAAGCATTTGATAAGTTGTTCAAAACTTTCTATGTGTTCGGGTTGGACTACCCAAAAGTTTTGAACAGCTTTTTTGAATTCTTTGCCACTTTCATCTATGGAGTGATGCCTCCCTCCAGGGTAAAGCCTCTGGTTCGATCTTTCGCAACCGCTGTTAAATCTGTTTAAAGGGAAAGTATACTTTTGGTTTTTGGAAGTGTTCCATTGTGTTAATCCTATATAAGTTACGAGGTAAAAATAAAAATTAAATGTGCACATTTCAGTTAAAAAAGGTGTTCTAGTTTTTAAAAAAATACCGCTAAAAATCTGGAGCGGTTATCTATGACCATTTGCTGGTTGTGTAATCTGAGTTCCCATGTCTGCACTTGTGTAGGACTGGTAGTAATACTTCTGCTCGGGTTGTACTGACTGCAACACTGCCTGGACTGGTCGTTTGCTGTGGGCCTAAAAACTGGTGGTGCACTATCCTCTTCTTGAACATGTAAACACATGGCCCTTTCCTGGCTTTCGAGGCAGCTGAAGCAGACATGGTTCTCTTTAACAATGTTGAATCTGTTGTCTAAACTTATCCTCTTAAGCTTGATACACGTCGAAAGTGTACGATCCATCGGATATAAGTCAAAACTATTGGTGTTTTTCTCATTCTTAATTCAATCTTTCGCACTTACAAAAACAGTTAACAATCTAAAAAATGTACCTCTTGTAATTGACGTATGTAAAGGATATCTGTGAAACTTTGTGCATTGTATTTATTTACTTGACAATAAAGTTAAAAAATTGGTCGAGAATTTCGATTGGCTGTTTCCGATTATTGTTATTTATAGGTAAATCTCCTGGTCCATAATTGGGTGTTTATATTTTAATCCCAAGGAAAGTTTATAAATAAATCCAAACAGACTAGGTTTTAATTATCAAAGGGTAAAGGTTAAATCTGTAAAGTTTGAAACATTTTAATCCACTGGGATTAATTTAATTAATCCTCCAAAGACTAATTTTTTTAAATCTTTTGAAAGATTCATTTTAAATCCACGCAGATTGGTCCCTAACCACACTCCTTGAAAGATTTAAAATTTAATCCTGTGGATTTAAATTTAAATCCTTGTAATTTAGAGTGTGCGCTCAAGCTTGTTTCGCGAATTCTCGCCCAAATTTCACCATTGCTGAAAGGAAGATAACAGTGTAACCGAGGAAGTCGTTCATGGTGACAGTGGCGACAGTGGCAGTAATTCTGCTAGTGATTCCAGCAGTTTCAGTTCGCCAGATGACGAAGTCGAAGACCAGGATGAGGAAATCCGTGGTGCAGAACCCTACCGTTCGAGCCACTCGCTCCGGTAGGCCAAGGGTGGAGATGAAGACGAAGTCGACCCTGAACAGGACACAATCGGCTTTTAACACCGACATGGTGAGTTGTTTATCAAGATAAAAGGGGATCATAATACACCTGTACATGCCTGGTCTATATTTATACGTGAAATATTTCTCATTGCCCGGTACGGTGAATATGAAGTTCGCCGATTGACTACGACTATTTTGTACAATAATAGTGTACATGTACATGTAAATGTACACACATTATTGCCATGCATATTTCCAAAACAGGGACTACAGTGCGTGTACAATTTACTCGTACATGTACATGTACGTAGATAGTCGTGTACAGAGTGAACATGTACAATAAGTCTAGTTGTAAATTGTGTATGGTTCATGTTTGTGTAATTCCTTTACCTATTAAAAAAAATTAAGTTTTTGAAATAAAAGAGATGGAGAAAATATGTTTTGAGTTGGGTTGGATGTGGTGGACCTAGAGTGATGTCTAATAAATTGTCAGGCTTTATTCAAAAATCAAACATGGTACTAATGTCATTAATCCAGGTTGGTATTTCAATCCCGGATTGTGCGAAAAAAACTTGTCTATCCTGAATTACCTTTAATCTCACCCAGCATTCTTACAGTTCGATATTTAAATTCAGTGCACGCTACCCCATGGTAAGTTCAACAATAACAGTAATTTTGGATAAATGTTGTGACGCACTCATACACTCCAACAAAATCATAAAAGGGAACCCCCCCCCCAAAGAAAAAATAAATAAAAATAATAATAAATCAAATAATAATAACATAAAAAAAAGATAAAATAATAATAATAAATAAATTTTATTGAGGACGTGTGACATATCTACATCGAGCTCCAGGAAATTGACAGAAATTTCACCTTCTGCGTTTTTGTGGAAGCCTTTTCTACTAGCAAGTGTCTCTTCAATTGCACATAGAACACTTTCATTGAGATAAGAGAGATCGAAACCACCCTTTTAGGGCCTTTTGGCCCTAAAAGCTCTCTCAAATCAACGGCGGTGCCGCTTGGCCGCCATGTTTTCTGCCATGGGTCTTAATAGACCAAACACCGTGAGGTTCAACACCCACCATCTTTCCAAAGGTGTCACACCCCGAGACGTCTACAAAGCTGTCAATCACGAATTGGATACAACATCAACCATTGTGTGCATTGCTGAACTGGAACGCAACTGGTACAACGTCACTTTTGACAATGAGCAGGATTGTGAGACTATAGCAACGCAAGGCCTGCTATTACATAATGCCCTCGTCCAGTGTGAAAGAGCTAACATACGCAACTCTGTGATTGCCTACATCAAGGCACCATACGAAATTCCGGACAATGCCATTACATCGCTCCTGTCTCGGTATGGAACCGTCGCCAACATCCGACGTCAATATCACGGTTTCGGCGATAACATTGAAACTGGAGTGAGAAGCTGTCTCGTGAAGAGCCTCAAGAAGCCAATACCAAGCTTCATAAAATTCAGCGGCTTTACTTTGCCAGTTAGGTACAGGGGCCAACAGAAAACATGCAAAATCTGTGAAGAAACAGGGCATCTGGCGCGTGACTGTCCTGCAAGAAACCGATGTTTCGTATGTGGTAGTTACGATCACAGGGCAGCTTGGCACGACAAATACGACAGCGAACAAGATGAAATTCGTGACGACAATCCGGCAAATGAACATAAAAAAAATGAAGAGGACACTACTGGAGAGAAAGAAGATAATGAGCCCCCAAACAAAGAACCGTCAGCTGAAGGCTCCAAAACAAACAAAGGAGAAGAAAAGAAAGATACGGATCAAAGAGAGAACACGCAACCACCAAAAGAAGCCGCCTCAAAACCCAAGCTGTCATTCAAGGACGTAGTTGCAGGTACCACAGGAACAACCAGCAAGAAAACTCCCACCAAACCCAAAGGATTTTGGGACGAAGCCATGAACAGCCAAGCCGTTAGAAAGGTGTCACGGAAAAGGAAATCCACTGAAGCTTCTACAGAATCATCGAAAGTAGCTCGTGATGAGTCAACACCAACAGAGATGGAAACTTTGGCAGCCGAAAAACCAATTGACGAGACACCAGAGAACATGGACGACCAGGAACATACGGATGAAAGATCCGACGATACGTATTCGGAAGGATCGATCGACGAGGATCGTGGAAGACTCGTTGATCCATATTATCACAGTGGTGAAGACCCGGAAGATCTAGGCGGAGAATTCACTCTCTACACACGAGGAGGAGTCCGTCGACGAAGGAAAAAGCGAACATCATGGGAACGGAAATCAACAACGACTAACTCGCAACAAACAACCAGTAAAAACAATGACACTGATCAACCGGGTCCATCAAGCTACCCAACTACCAACAAGCCCAGTAAGAACAACGAAAGCCAACCCAAACAACGAGTTCAACAAAGCCAGAGAGGGAGAGGAAGAGGAAAGCCAAAGTAACTCTTACCTTCATTATGGCTGGAGTGATGAAGACATTAATGTACAACATCATCATTGGTATGTTCATATTGTCTATTGCCTCCATAAATGTTAATGGCCTGAGGAATAACCTTAAACGTAATGTAATCTTTGAATTTTTATGTCGTAACAAGTTTAGCCTAATTTTTCTTCAAGAAACTCACAGTGAAGAAAATGACGAATCCGTTTGGAGTAAAGAGTGGCAAGGGAAGATGCATTTTAGTCATGGCAACCGCCAATCAAGGGGGGTTGCTATTCTCACTTCAGAAAAATCTGGTCTCTGCATTGATAATATTTCTAGGGATAAGGAAGGGAGATGGATAAAGGGTCAAATTAAATGGAACAATCTTGACATTCCAGTTGCCTCTGTTTATGCTCCAAACAATTCGTACGACAGGGCTTATTTTTTTGATGACATGTCTGATTGGATAATTAGCGATTCTTCTATTATTGGTGGAGATTTCAATTGTAATATTGATAATGTTAAAATCAAAGATGGCAGTAAAACTATTCTAAAAAATGTCATTAACGAGAAAGATTTATGTGACGTCTGGCGCACTATTCATCCTGATAAAGCAGGATACACGCATTACCACAAAGCTAGTAAGCAGGCGACTAGAATAGACTATTTGTTTTTATCGTCCAATCTTCTGAGTAATGTTTTAGACGTGCGTGTTAATCCGCATGGTAATTCTGATCACTCTATAGTTTGTATGAAATTACATGATCCCGGTAATGTGCATGGTCAAGGAAGGTGGATATGTAATAATAGTCTTTTAAATGACAATGATTGTAAATATCGCATAGAAACCTTTTTACAATTCTGGACTTCTCAAAAATACAACTACAAGTCTTTGTTGGATTGGTGGGAAAGTGGGAAATTCAGAATAAAAGAAATTCTCCAAGATTACGGCAAGGAAAAAGCGCATCTTCAAAAACTAAAAATTAATGATCTTAAGAAAAGATACAACCGGCTCTTGGAGAGTCCAGACTCCAGTGCTGATGCCATTAAAGACATTGATGCTCAAATAAAAGCATACGAAATTGAAGAATGGTCCAAGGCTAAAATTAGAGTTCGGAACACCATTAAAGAGGAAGGTGAAAAAGCCTCTAAATTCTTTCTGAATCTTGAAAAACAGCAAGTCCAGAATAGTAAAATTGATAGGTTAGTTAATGCCGAAGGGAAATTTATCGATCAACCTCACTCTATGCTCGATCATGCTAATGATTTTTACTCTGACCTGTATAAAGAGGAAGACATCTCTGATGATCATTTAAATGATATTATCTCTAAAATAAGTAGAAAACAAATTCCTGACGATATTCATTGTAATCTTGACAAAGCTATTACGGCTGATGAAGTCAAGTTGGCGCTATTTCAAATGAAGAAAAATAAGTCTCCTGGCTTAGACGGGCTTACGGTTGAGTTTTATCAGACGTTTTGGAAAACAATCGCTTCTGATGTCTTAAAAGTATATAATTGTTGTTTCAAGAATGGTATTTTATGTAGATCAATGAACTCTGCATTAATTAGACTTATTTATAAAAACAGAGGTGAAAGAACTGATTTAAAAAATTGGCGTCCTATCAGCCTGCTCACTGTCGATTATAAGATCTTATCCAAGGTCATCACTAATAGAATGAAGCTGGTTATGCCCCTTCTTGTAGGTGAAGAACAAACCTGTGGAGTTGTAGGTAGAAATATCCATGATAATCTTATGGTTCTGCGTGATACTATTGACTATGTAGAATTAGATAACTCAGAGGCTGCCCTCATAAGTATAGATCAAGAGAAGGCTTTTGACAGAATTAGCTGGAAATATTTGTTCACTGTTATGACTAAAATGGGAATTCCTTCGAATTTAATTAAATGGATTAAATTATTGTACAGCAATCCCAATTGTAACATTATTGTAAATAATTTTATTGGTTCACCGGTTAAGGTTTCTCGAGGGATTAGGCAAGGATGTCCTCTATCCCCCCTGCTTTACTCCATTTGTGCTGAAGGTTTAGCGAGTTTGGCTAGAACTGATTGTGATTTAAAAGGCATTGTTACGCCGGGAGGTGAAAGTAGCATTAGATTAATTCAACACGCTGATGACGTCACTTTCTTTGTTGGTGACAACAAGGAATTTGTTACTATTGATAACATTCTTAATACCTATTGTAAGGGAAGCGGATCTAAATTCAATGTAGACAAGTCCAAAGGCATATGGCTTGGGAAGTGGACTGGTAGAGTCGACAAACCGTGTAACTTCCAGTGGTGCGATAAGCTTAAAATACTTGGGATTATATTTGGGAACGATGTCGTACCAAATGACAACTGGGGTCCGAGAATAACAAAAATCCGTAGTACTTTAGATAAATGGTCTAAACGTAATCTCACCTATCATGGCAAGTCTGTTATTGTAAATATTTTGATTGGGCCGTGTATAAATTACCTTGGCAGTGTGTTAACCTGTCCCAAGGAAACCGTGAAAAAGATGAATGGTATGATTTGGAATTTCTTCTGGGATGGTAAAATCGAAAATTTAAGAGGACTACCATCATTGGTCCAAAAGACTCGGGTGGAATGGGTCTTGTTGACATTAACTGCAAATTAATGAGCCTCAAATTAAACTGGCTAGCTCGCTACCCCTCATCTCAAGGAAAATGGAAATATTTTTTTGACTATTGGATTAATAATGCTAGCGCCAATGATCACTTGGGATGGTATATATTTGCCAATCAGAAAAAACTCTGAAAACCACGTCTTTTTATATTGATGTGATCAATGCCTTTGATAAAGTAGGAGGTATTATGGATTGTAAACATTCCAGTGTTTTAGAAACAAGAGAAATGCCTTTGTGGAATAATGTTAGCGTCACCAAGGACAACGTCACTTTTGGTAGTACCTTGCTTAAATCGTTTGGTATTAGCAGGATAAAACATATTGTGAAACAGGGTAAACTGATCTCTTTTAAAGAAATTGCTCAAATGTGTACATTACGTAATATTAATGCCGGTAGAATGTTAGGTCGCCTTAAGCAGCATGTGGATTATAACCTAATTGAAGAAAAAAGAGAAGGTCCAGCTACCCTTTTGTGTAATTGGTTAGTCATTAAAGATTATAACGGAGAGGAATCTGCTCCGATGTATTTAATTAAAGCCAAGACCAACTACGTCAGTCTGATTAGGAAAAACTGTTGTTCCTAGAGTTCAACCAATTTGGCAAAACATATTCAGTATTAGTCAAGATCTCGATTGGTCTGCGATATGGATCAGCGATTTTAAGAACTATTTAATGGATCCTGACGATAAGCAGTTTATGTACAAACTTAGACACAGAATTTTACCTACTAAAGATGTTTTGCGTAAAATTGGTATTGTTAGAGAAGTATCTTGCCCGCTGTGTAACGTAGAAAGAGAAACTCATGAGCATATTTTCATTTACTGTACTCACACTTTGGATGCTTGGATTTTCGTTGAAAGATTGCTTAGCAAATATACTGGTAACAAACACTTTTATTTAAACGACTCTAACAGAATACTTGGATATGCTCTTAAACCGGTTCAGGCCATCGTTGTTGCAAAATTGCTTAGGCTGATCTGGAATATACGATGCAAAAAGTGTTTAATAGTTATTCCAGACCAGCTGAAATAGACATCATCGCTCAGTTTAAGTTTTCTTTGAAATTTTTCTGCGAATGGAAAAAACAGACTAAAACCAGAATCTTTTGAAAATTGCTACACTAGAAATGATGCGTTATGTTTCACCACTGATGATGAAGTTAACTTTAATTACTAGTACCCTGTACCAAGGGCCTTGTTATTTCACTTGTCCCGTATGTATCCTGTGTTCCTAATTTTCGTTTTTCATGTCAGCAAAATGTTTTTTCATGTCAGCAAAATGTTTTCCCGAACCACGTGATTATGTCACGCTAAATTGTAGATATTTGTATATACATTAAAGGTATTCATTGAACCATTTAATTTTTGTTTATTATTATTGTTATTATTATTATTATTATTATTATAATTATTGTTGTTATTTTCTGAGCTACTTCATGTTACTTACTGTACCTGTATTATATTAGAAGTATTTACTGGAGTGTCTTTTAACAGTGTGCTTATTTGATGTATTGTATACTTTTGCTGATGAATGTTGAATAAACGGAGTAATAAACTCCACATCAAGAAAAAAAAAAAAAAAAAAGATAAAAAAAGACACTAGACTGAAAGACAATGTTAAATTAATTGTTTCCGCTCCACCCCCACCCCCCCCCAATTATTTTCAGGTGTAGTTGTGGACATTGCGTCATGCAACCTGTCATATCAAACTGCATTTGCTGTCAAGAGGTTGATGCAGTTAGCACAAAAATGACAGATATGGGGATCGACCTGGATCTTCCGGACCAATGTTTTAGCCAGCATGAATGGTGTGAAGCGTCCAGCAGTTCTCCAGACAGCACATTTGCAGTACCAAGCTCAATATGGGAGAAGGGGTGTACAGGGAACGGTTGACCAGTAAGTAGTGTTTCAAGACAAAAGTGAATATATATTTAAAACTTTGAACTGTTTAATATTACCCATATTGTACATTGAAATAAAGTTCAACAAAAGACATTGTTTTTTGTCATTCCACCTGCACATAGTTAAAGTACACTCATGTACACAGCACATTAAATAGAACATAGAATCAGATCAGAAAAAACCCATTACACAACTGAACTCGACAGAAACTTACAACTTTCCTTCCATTTTAGAATTATATTGTTTGTATTTGGTCAACAAGATTACATGTAACAGTACAAGGCAGATCTGTTATAATAAACGGCTATACTTTATACTGTATGAACTAGTAAATTCACAAGTTTCCTCACTTAGTACTTATTTGTTCCATTTACTAATTTCTCATTTATCTCCAGGAAATATCAACATGTGGCTTATCGTCAAGTCGTAAGATGGTGTTTGGGATATTTGGGAAGATTCAACCGGGTTCAACTCCCATCCTGTGTAATGAATACTATCCGATGGACATACCCAAACCCAGATGGTACATACAAAGGCTTCAGCTATCCCGAACTGGATTAACATTCTTTTTGTGTCTGCACTTTTCATGTACAATATATTTTTGATGTTTAATTTCACTTTAGACATGGACATGCTGATTTGAAGAAAAAAGTAAAGGAACTGCCAAGCTAACAGAAAATTGCAAGAAGGCAGTGTTTTCACATTTTTATGGCACTATAAAGGAAGAGATGTTGCATGCCTTTATTGACAATCAAACTTGTAAAAGTGAAACTCCACAGTACACATGCTGCCTATTAAGGAAATAACAATACATGTACATTGACAACAAACATGATGAAGAATTTGTGATAAATTTATTTATCATAATAGTTGTGTGTAAGTAAACACAGGAAATTGTTGGGCTGTTTTTATTGCTTTGTTAAGAATTATTCCCTGCATGTGTAACATTTTCTAAACTTTCATTATTCATCATGAAACAGACTGTGGTGCATTGTGATCATATCATAATCGTTAGTCGTTACACCCCTACTTGGTATGGAATTTAATCAAACAGCATGTTATTTACAGAGGTAGCAATTAACTTGAATTTGTGGTAGCCCACAGGGCTAGTCATGTCCACATTTTGTAATTACATGTGTCCTGCACAAAAAGTGTTTTATTTTCAAGATTTACATATTTAAATTATTGAAATACAGCACAGAATTTGTTAGTTATGAATTTCAAAAGAAAACTTGACTATAGCAGGACTTCAAAAACAACAAATCAGTAGACCGAGAAACAAAGTTGTTGAGCGTTATCATGTCCTTCCTGAGATACTGAATTTTTTTGCATTATTATAATGCATTTTATTCACTAGCCCATTGGCCAACCAAATGCCCATCAGCTGCTGGCTATGCTCATAAAACCATTAGCCTATGGCTAGAAGTATATTGTCACTTTTGACCCATGTGTTTTGAGTTTTTTAATAAAAATGTCCACTTGAAAGTAATTTACACCTCTCATTCATGTACATCTCTGGTACTACCTTTTTGTATCTTGGCGTAGTGTTGACACTTTCATGATATTTTTTGCAACTTTTTTAATCTAAAAATGACAATTTACATCTGTACATGATGTACATTTATACACTACTTCCCTAATAATGTCACACTTCTTATACTTATACTGTACTCTGAACTTTATCATACTTTTGATCTTTTAGCAAATCTTGCTAATAGCAAACGGTAGGCCTACTATAGAACTTTTGGATAATGCAGTAAATTTTATAGCTTAAAAGCTGTAAAAACTATTGTAATTTTGGTTTAATTAGTATGTGATTTTGTATTTGCATACTTTTTTCAACTTTCTGTTACAATATCAACTTCTGATAAATTGAAAGATTAAAATAAACATTTATTCTATGTCACAAAATATATTTGCTTCATAATTTACATTCCTTTGGCTTGTTAATTTTAGCCTTCTGTAAAACACTGAACTTTCTAGATACCGTATTAGTTGAGACACATTTTTCTTTATCCTAAATTCGGATTCGATTATGCTCAGTTCAAGATTCTATGCAGCCATTTTTTTTTAAGGCATGCAGCCAGGCAGCAAACCACAATTTTCAGTGAACAGGAAGTTTGAGATATATACAGTGTTTATTTGGGTTGCCAGGAGAATCTACAATTTTCATGATGGTGAAAATAAAGTTTGTGAAGTTTAATGCTGGTTTCCCTCCATTTTAAATGAATTAACCCTACTCACACTTATATGTGTATGAAAAAGGAAATTGTTATACTGCATGTTTATCATCAGTTTTATTTTCTCTTTAAATGTCAGTCTTCTTTTTCTTCTTGTGTGTCTTATCGCTCGGCACCGTTCCTGCTGAACTCTGACCGTCACCCTCTATTGTGCTGGACTCTCCAATCTGTATCCCATGTTTCTTGTTTCTCTTTCGACTCAACACCGTTCCTGTTGAACTCTGACCATGACCCTTCATTGTGCTAGACTCCCCAATCTGTGTCTTCCCATGTTTCTTGTGTCCCTTTCGGCTAGTCGACGTTTCTGTTGAACTCTGACCGTGACCCTCCATTGTGCTTAACTCCCCAATCAGTGTCTTCCCATTTTTCTTGTGTCCTTTTCAGCTAGTCAACGTTTCTGTTGAACTCTGACCGTGACCCTCCATTGTGCTTGACTCCCCAATCAGTGTCTTCCCATGTTTCTTGTGTCCCTTTTGGCTAGTCGACGTTTCATGTACCTCATCCGACAAATGAGCTGGCGTACTCGGTGTAGCAGACGTGAGGGTCCAGTCGTTTCAGGTGTTCCTTCAGCATCTAGCAAAAGCAGAATAATGCAATCCATTGAGAACAAACTTAAAATTCACCCTTAAATTTCATAACTTGATTTAAATTTATGTTTTTCTTTTTTCTTTTCTTTGGGGGATTACTTTAGAAAGACACTCAACTAATATTTCACTCATTATGACCAATAAATAATGTTATCTTTCATGAGCAAAGAACGTATCTCATTTGTCATAATGAATGAAAAAGTGGTGTGAGTGAGTGAGTTATTTCCGTTTTATTTGTTATGGACACATGCAGATAGCTTTAAATATTCATCATGTGGTTGTGCTTTTCCTTATCATCCCTGGCCCCATATTAATTTTCAAGTTCATACTGCAGCTGCAGCTGCAGCTCAATCAGAGACTATTGAGAGCTACAGGTAACAATGACACGATTATATCAACAATGACGGGATGGAAGAAGCTAGCCACCTCTATTTTACAGAGGGATTAGGATAGTAATTGTTTATTGACATAGTGAACACCATGTTTTGCCCGATATCCGGACACCGCTTTTCCGATCATCATGATCGATCGTTTGATCAAACAATACAGCATAATGCATGACTACCATAAAATATATTTCATAAAAAGGGCCATACAATAATATAACGTGTCAAAGCCGCATTTTTTTCAAAAACGGGAAAGAACTTCGGCGGCTCGTCCGACCCGATCATCTGCGCGGGAGTCCCCACTCTCCCCATACTGAATTTTAGTTTTACCTCCCCGGTTTCACCAAACACTCCCCGACTTACCTGTGTTTGCTCCTTTTTTCCCCTCCGTTTGGCTCTTTCACTTTCCGGCTTTTCATCTTGCTTTCCTGCAGACCACGTTGTGGCAGTATTAGGGGCCTTCAGTGTCGGAACTGCACACTTTTTCAGGGCAGTTTTAAGGGCGAATCCAAACTCTTGCTTGGCTTCGCCAATGACTGTTTACATGCAGTCATCAGTGAAGCGTTGAATGAAGTTAGATCGCGTTGATTTACAAAACGCACCCTCTCCTTCCTAAATTAGCTGAGTCTCCCAGCAATTTTAGGAAGCTAAGTACCGGATTTTTTTTGGTGTTCCTTGTGCAGCCTCCAACAACACACGTTTTTGGCATTTTTAGAGACCTTCAACCATCAGGACGTCACTGACGTGAGCTTAACGGCAGGCCTCTTGCATCCGTCCATGCTCGCACACTGCTGTAGTCAGTGATTGCGCAATAACATAAGCAACCTAATCCACCTTGTGACGTCATGAATTTTCGAACCAATCAAACGCCCTCAACGGCCAAATGCTCGAAAGTTTGGCCAATCCCCAATAATGACCAACTTTTTTGATGTGATGTTACTCAAAACCTACGAATCCAAATAACTCGAGTAACTCATAAAACAGTAGTCTGATATAATATCTGCAAGGTGTATAATTGTTTCTGCTTTCCAAATTCTCACTGTAGTGACACTTTAAACGATTTACATAATATAAGAATATACTTTTCTGTGATTTCATATGGGGGCAAGAGGGGGCAAGGGTTCTGAGCGGGGGGGGCGCAGGCCCCCCTGCCCCCCTCTGGTGACGCCACTGATCTGGACAAACCCTCAACAGAAAAATTAGTGCCTGCATTCATCACATCGAGAATTGATGGCTGCAACAGCCTTCTCTTCGGTCTTCCTACCAAAGAGAACAACTACAGCGCCTTCAAAATTCCGCTGCCTGATTAGTTTGTCGCTGTAAGAGAAATGAACACATAACCCCAATCCTACAATCTCTTCACTGGCTCCCCGTCTCACATCGAATAATCTTCAAAACACTCGTCCTCACTTTCAAATCAGTGTTCGGGCTAGCACCGTCATACCTCCAAGAGCTCGTTCATCGACATCAGCCTACTCGACACTTGCGGTCTTCATCCCTCAATCTTCTGCATCAACCTTCCCCTCCTCCACGTACTTGTTCGTATGGTGGTAGAGCATTCAGCGTTGTAGCTCCTTCACTTTGGAACAGCCTGCCACCGATCATCAGGGAATCAACGACCATCGAGTTGTTCAAGTCTCGCCTTAAGACTCATCTTTTCAAACAGTATTTTTGTAACAGTGCAACTTATTGAAAGGTTTGTATCTAATATTCAATTTCTACAACTATTTTTAACTAGTTAGACGTTATGTTTTGTAAAATTGTTTAATTATCATTGTTTTTAATTTAATTAATGTCGTTTAATCCATTTTTGTTTGCTTGTATTTCAGCGCCTTGAGGCGGAACCGATCTGCAACTGTTTGCGTTTTATAAATCTCTCTTTATTATTATTATTATTATTACCCTATAGCTAAGGTTGATTAATGTGTGTTTATTAAGGCCACAAATCCAGCTCCGGGGGGGGGGGCTATCCTGTACACGATCCCGTAACTCTGTGCACTGAGTAATGGTATGTGTACAAAACCAATGGAGAGTGCCTGAACTGCTGAATTTGTAATGAGGTTTACAGGGTGACCCTAACCCCCTATGATGAGCTTCTGCAGTGTGTTTATTGAAGGTGTGGTGGGGGTGACCCCAAAGACCGAATTTTACAGACTGCAACCAGCTCTTTTGCCGGAGAGTTTTAAAGAAGTTTTTTGTTCAAGTTGTTGATAGTGCAAACAGCGCGTTTTCCTTTTGACTGTCAGCAACTGCTACCCTGTAAACTGATACCATTATTATCTCAAGGTTTGGACTGAGCTGAATGTTTTAGTGTACACTAATGGAAGAGAGAACGTAGGTAGGCTACCTGTGTCCAAGTGGGCAGCCTTGTATATTATACAAATCATTAATTAGGTTAATGGTTATAGGCCTAAGTGCTATGGTGATAATATATTCTTGAGTTGAAAGTTGAAATAAGCCCAACAAGTGGTCAATTAGAACCTTACGGGCATTTGGTTGTTTTCTCTTTTGAGTGAACGTCGTTACAGAGGGCAGACCAGCCATTCGTTCTAACACTTTGATTATACTTAGAAACCTAAGACAAGATGTTTTCATTTATGATTATTGAGAACATGTTTCTTCTTTTCTTCTTCTTTATTGGGGCACTCCAAGCTGTGTGTCCTTCCGGCTGGTTGGCTTGGCAGGACTCCTGCTACATTTTTATGCCGGAGAAAATGAGTTGGACGCAAGCTGAAGAAGCCTGTAACCGGCTCGGGGCCAACCTGGTCGTCCCTAACTCAAAAATCGAACAGGATTTTGTTTGGTTGAAATTTAAAACACAACCTGACAAGGCATCAGACGCTCTGTGGATTGGTTGTAAGAAAGCTGGTGATAACCAAGAGGGCACATTGGATTGCCCGGGAGTGGACGGCGATCCTGCTTACAAGAATTGGTTGGACGGTGAACCGGATTCGCCATACAAGTGCGTTCGGATGAGAAAGCGTGATGGTCAATGGAGAGACACAGATTGCAGCTTTACCAAATTTGCTGCCTGTGAAATGGAGGCGGTTCCCTGCAGCCGAGCTGCTAGGAAATTTAACCTCGTACCACATAGATGTCTGATCAACCATCAGATCAAGAGCTACCCGGTCAAGGAGTCCATTGAGTGTGGTCTGGCGTGCTGGGCAGAGCCTCTTTGTCGCTCCTTCAATCTCTTGCAGCAAGCTGGTGACTCGAAGATATGTCAGCTCAACAATGCGACCCTTCTTGATGCTTATGATGTCACTGATATCAAGAATGAAGAGAACTGCTTCTTCTATGAGTGACAAACATACCTTAATGGCGGAAGCAAACAGATAATTAAGATGACAATTCTTATGGAATATCCGAAGTAGTATTCAGCACTTTTCGAATTTGCCATTATGGATTTAGCTGTAGAGTAGCAACAACATTATTTTGTATCATTTTGTGAACTTTGAACTTTGTCTTTAAATTTGAAATTTTGAAACTGGCGGAACGAGTTCTCAAAATCGCAACAAGTGAACTTTTAAGGGACTGAATACGTGTAATACATCGGCTCTTTTATTTAAATCTCTATTTATTGGAAACCAGCGGAAATCTTACTAGCGGCATAAATATGAGGCCATGACACTTGGTCCATTGAGTTCTTGCAAGGATATTAAGCTGTTGGCAGAGGTCTCTCTTGGACCAATAGACCAGTTCAACTTCTGAGTATGTCTTTACTCATAATGAAAATGATTTATTTGATCTGAATTTTTACGATCAGTTGATAATAAAATCCAGACTTTGTTAAATTTGTGAGCCAGGAGAGACCTGACTCCAATTGGCAAGATCACAATTGTTAAACGCTTTAGCCTTGTCAACATTTTGTTGACATTGTTACGTAATCCTACTTTATAGAAATGTATCTCACAGGTGAACAAGCTAGTCTCCAAACGTAAAATTAACACTGAAAAACCAGTGCCTCATTAAATCAGCGTAAACAATAACTTCACATCACGGACTGGGTACATCACTCCGCGGACTGGGTGGAGGCTATTTATCTTCGTCGCTATTTTCCCATTGTATTGTTTTAGATTGGAGACCGTGGTGTGACATCACATTGGTGTTATGCTTCTAGGCGCTAAGGGCTTTTCGTGAAACTCAGCTTGTTTGCCCAGCATGACACTGATCAAATCGTTTGTTTTTTCTTTTGTTTTTTACACTATCAAACTATTCTCATTAAGTTGTACTCGAAGCCTATAGTCATAACGCACTCGTTTACCTTTCTATAGCAAAAAGACAATAATTTTAATTTCGTTCAAAAGGCTTATTTATTAGTATGCTTGTATTCATGCTAGTATTTTAAAGTTAAAAATTCCCATGTGGTTTATTACTTGATTGTTAAATATTTCAGAATTCGCGTTCCATATTTTAATAAACAACTTCTGGGTAATGTCAGAACTAGCGAAAATTTTGAAAATTAAATCATCCTTACACATTTTTCGTCAAATGTTATCTTGTTTTACTTCCAATAACAAATGTATTTTTACCAATGTGTATTAAGTTGTTGGTAACACCATGCGTATATATCTACTTTGTTGTGTACAATAAGCAGGACAGTTCTTTTCAGAACATAATTATGTTGTCTCCCGAATTCTGAAATCTACTTCGCGCCAGTAGAATAATTAGCAACACAAGTTCTCAAGAACAATCTACACATAATGCACATGGTGTTACCGCAATCTGAATATACATTGATACCTTACCACGCAATCCCACAAAATCCATGTGTTTCTTATTGTACTTGGATGGAGGAATGAGTGCACCACAAAACTATTTTCATGTCTTAATGTTACTTTCCCAACAATATGATTTAATGTTTACAGCCATAAACTACGTTAAACCAAAGTATCTTAAGAAAAAGAATCGCGCACACGTAAAACTTAGTATGGTTGGGACCAACTTGGTCCCGGAAGTTCGAATACGAGCAAGACTCTCACAGTCTGTGGTTACAAAACACCAGAACAAGATACTATCTCCCTTATTATTGTTTTCAAGAAAAAATACATTTTAATCACGTGTCAACGTTTACCTCTTTTGTCGATAACTACAAAGATTGTTGTTATCAAATTTCAAAGCAGAAAAGGCCATTGCTATAACAAGAATCGGGGTCACTTGATGACCTGCAAACAAGTTTAATATGTTGTAATAAGACCCCCCCCCCATCAATAATGTTTGTTTTGTTTAGGTAATTAGTTTGTATTATTTCGTTCATTGTCTACGTGTTGTCTTTCATGTTTTTCTTTAGTCTTGATGATGTTGGGAGGTGTTTTTGTTTAATACTTATGTTGTTGTTTTTGTTTTTGTATATTTCAACTGTTTCGTTTTGAAATAATAGCCTTTAAATAATAATAATAATAATAACAACAAAATTTAATACTCCATCGAACTCGGTTTCTCCTTGTTGAATAGAATACTCCAGCTTTCAAATCATGAAAATATTATCACCAATGCACTTAATATTAAATATTTGTAAGCAACGCCGCGTCCTTGACCAACGTTCTCACTTCCATAAGGTGCACACTAAACAATTCAATCCATAAAGATGCAATGCCCGTGTTTGGATAAAAGGTTTAGAATAAATAATTTTCACACGCGAAGGAATTTTGAAAGGGTACCGGTACATGTACTAACAAAAAAAATACTTTAAAAATACTTTTAAAATAGATTTCTGACGTCAGGAACTGTAGATATAAGATACAACAAGAGCTTTTGTTTTAAATGGGGTTCGTTCTGATTGACCAATCGGGAGAATAAGCAAGTCCATGAATATGCATGACTCCTGTAACCTCTTTGATTTAAACAGGTCACAGTCGGTGTCCTAGAGAAATCTGTCCCCCGGAGGCTATATTTTTTTCCTACGAACTTGTTGTCCCCATACGGGAAATTAACATGGGCTGGAGGAGGATGATTCAAAAGAGGGCGCTATCAAAATAAGTTTGTACACAGTTCGCCGTATGGGGGGGACAACCATTGATCTCTATTATATTGACTGGATAGGACACGTTGCGCCGCCATGCGTCAACCACGCGCGTATTTTCAAGACGATTTGAAAATTGAAACGCGGGGGTCGTCACACCATTCTGTACGCAACGCAAACAAATGAAGTTTCGTGCTGGAGCAAAATGCTGGAGCGTTAGCGGGGCTTGTCGGAAAATACCATTCCAGACACTGTGTGGCTGCTGTGGTTAAATAATGGGAACAACTGGACAAGAGTTAAGACTGTAAGCTAGGGTGTGGGTTGAGAGCTAGATTTGGACTGATGGCTAGGGTTTAGGGGTGGGGCTGGGGTTTAGGGGTGGGGGCTAGGGTTTGAGCCGATGAATAGGGTTTGGGTGGGGCTAGGGTTTGAGCTCATGGCTAGGGTATGGGTTGAGAGCTAGATTTGGGCTGAGGGCTAGGGTTTAGGGGTGGGGCTAGGGTTTGGGTGGGGCTAGGGTTTGAGCTGACGGCTTGGGTTTGGGGTGGGGTTAGGGTTTGAGCTTATGGCTAGGGTTGGGGTGGGGCTAGGATTCGGGCTGAGGGCTAGGGTTTCACACTTATCTTTTATATTGCAAGAATTACTTTAAACAAACTTGAAATTCATGATGTCATATCCATCTGTCCCTATAGGGGCTCCGTACAAAAAAAATTGTTGATCGTTCGTTGCGAACCCAGTTCAATTCATTCTCGACATACCCATACCTCCCCATTAAAAAGCTCTCTTTTTGGGAATGTTTAAGCCTCATTGGCCTCACACGCGGGTAAAGACACTTCAAAAGGCTTGGCCACCTTTTGTGTGATACTCAGTCATTGTCTTTTCATGCATACTCAATGTGCGATCCGCGGGCCTATAGTGCAGCGTTGGGCCCGGTGTCATAGGGGAAGGAAGTTGATTCAAAAGATGGCACCATCCGACGAAATGTCTACACAATTCACCGTATGGGGGGACTACAGAATCTCCTCTGTGGACAACGACTATTCTTCCCTCTCCACCGAGTGGATCGAGGCCATAGAGTTACCGTGCTGCTGGTCGGGACCCTGGACTGTCGTTCCTGAGCTGAAGATCCCGTGCCAACGTCAACTACGGTACCTGTGACTGTGGGCTGATCTGGTGAGGGCTGTTGTTGGAGATACGTCTATACACCTTTAGATCGTATAGCACCGCAAGGCTCAAGATCGGCGACTGGAGCTCTATCTAGTATTGAAACGTAAAGATCGACAAAGGCGCCATTTTGGTAAGCAACAGTTTTGTTATTATCATTAATAGCAATGGTCATTGTCTGCAGTGGGGTGCGTTCTACTCAGGCTATAAACAATGCAAACGTTTGCCAACTACGCATACGTTTTCATGTGGAACGCGCTAATATTACCTCAAACAAATCAGATTGTTTGTAGTAAACAGTTATAATTCATCCCGTCAAATTGTATTTGTCCACAAATGTATAGTGAATGTAAGATTGTATAAGGAAATAACGACCGAACATTGTCAAACACACAGATGGATACTGCAGCGTGGTTGGTCCATCCATGGAGGTATAAGACCTTAGTGGTCTTATTCCTCCATGGTCCAACAGATTGAAGCGATACCATTTTTGGCAGGAGATGTGGCAGGGGATTTTGCCCCCGGAGATTCTGTTCCACTGAGACACGGCGACTTGTGTACAAACTTCTTCCGATAGCGCCCTCTTTTGAATCATCTTCCCTCAGCCCATGATAAGTTTGCTGCAACCCATTGTTTTGCTTTTTGGTTTATTAATTATCAGCTTAAATGTATTTCATATTGCTTTTGTGCCTTACGAAGTCTTTGTTTCTGTCCCATCTCATACATATTTCTCTGGCGCGCTTTTCAGCACGTTACACGTAACCTTCAAGTCCCTGCACCACCGAAGCTGCTGAAAAGTTTGCAAATTTAATTTCATAATGGTTCAAAAGATACCCTAGTAGGCTTATTATTGTTGTATTACTTCCACTTCTTTGTTTCTCATCATGTTCAGAAGAAATTTGTACACAGTTCGCCATTATGGGGAAGACATAATTTCCTGCCGCGGCAGTAGGCCACGATATAGGGATTCTTCCCACTGTAATAACAGTTTCAATCAACGCTGAAGTGTACGGAAACCGTAAAAGGACATGGTGGGGTTTTGGGGGGTTTTTTGTTTTTTTTTGTTTTTTTTGTTTAGTTTTTGGGGGTGTTTTTTTTTGGGGGGGGGGTTCGTTCCCTCGAAATACAATGGATAGAAATTATAAAAATAATTTTTCTAACTTTGTTTTAATTTTGTTATCTGTCCCTATAGGGGCTCCGTGCGTTGTTACGAACCCAGTTCAATTCATTCTCAACTTACCTACCTCCCCATTATAAAGCTTTCTGTTTTTGGAATGTTTAAGCCTCATTGGCCTCACACGCGGGTAAAGACACTTCAAAAGGCTTGGCCACCTTTTGTGTGATACTCAGTCATTGTCTTTTCATGCATAATCGTTGTGCGATCCGTAGGCCTATAGTGCAGCGTTGGGCCCGGTGTCACGGGGGAAGGAAGTTGATTCAATGGCACTATCCGACGAAATGTATACACAATTCACCGTATGGGGGGGGGACTACAGAATCTCCGGGGACAGAATCTCCTCCGTGGACAACTACTATTCTTCCCTCTCCATCGCCGAGTGGATCGAGGCCAGAGTGACCGTTCTTGCTGTTCGGGACCCTGGACTGTCGCTCCTGAGCTGAAGATCCCGTGCCAACGTCACCTACCTGTGACTGGATGAGCTTATCTGGTGCAGGATGTTGTTGGAGATGGGCCGAACGTCTGCACCTTTAGATCGTATAGCACCGAAAGGCGCGGCAACTGGAGCTCTATCTATTATTAGAACGTATCAAGAACGGCATGGGCGCCACTTTGGTAAGCAAAAGTGTTGTTATTATCATTGATAGCATTGGTCATTGTCTGCAGTGGGGTGCGTTAGCTAACGAGGCAAACGCGCTAATATTATTACCTCAAACAAATCAGATTGTTTGTAGTAAACTGTCATAATTCATCCCGTCAAATTGTATTTGTTCACAAATGTATAGTGAATGTAAGTTTGTATAAAGAAATAACGACCGAACATTGTCCAACACACAGATGGAAACTGCAGTGTGTGATTGGGCAAACAGATTGAAGCGAACGTGCGTACATTTTTTGAACACAACGCGTTCCGGTTCAAATTGTTAGCGTGACTCACATTTATTTTAATGCAAACGTTTGCGCAACCGGAACGCAGCCCATTATCAACTGTTGCATCAAAAGCGTTGCTTGCTGGCTGTGAAATTTTCAGTCCGAGTTAAACATCTTGCGCCTGCGGCGCTATACAATTATTTGGCCGAATAAATGTTACTACCCTGCCTTCATTTTTTGCCGGTGTGGCAGGAGATTTTGCCCCCCCCCCCCGGAGATTCTGTTCCACATATACGGCGACTAGTGTACAAACTTCTTCCGATAGTGCCCTCTTTTGAATCATCTTCCTTCCGCCCATGATAATTTTGCTGTAACCCATTGTTTTGCTTTTTGGTTTATTAAATATCAGCTTAAATGTATTTCATATTGCTTTTGTGCCTTACGAAGTCTTTGTTTCTGTCCCATCTCACACATATTTCTCTGGCGCGCTTTTCAGCACGTTTACACGTAACCTTCAGGTCCCTGCACCACCGAAGCTGCTGAAAAGTTTGCAAATTTAATTTCATAATGGTTCAAAAGATACCCTATAGTAGGCTTATTATTGCTGTATTACTTCCATTTCTTTGTTTCTCATCATGTTCAGAAGTAACCACTCACAAGGCAACCGATTTGACTACCCACTGCTACTATTTATAAAGGAAGGGTCATACTTTGGTAATGACCCCGAAAACTTGTGTTATTTTAATCCGTAAGACCCGATTGTTATAAAGCATTGAGACTCGGTTGTGTGACCGTGTTGTCGATCGAGGCGTTTACGGGTAAAACAAATTCACACGTTTGTGCGGCACCTAAATGTAGCCCGAGCCCTAAATGTCGCCCGACCTAAATGTAGCCCCAAACCTGTACCTAAATGTCGCCCGGACCTAAATGTAGCCCCAAACCTGTACCTTAATGTCGCCCCGACCTAAATGTAGCCCCAAAGGTCCGGGCGACATTTAGGGCTTGGGCTACATTTAGGGGCCGCACACATGTTGTTGGTTTAGAGAGAGTATGACGTTTGACGTGCAACTGTCTCCCCACGGTGATTTAAGTTCTTTATCTTTCACCATAATATAGCCTGTGAAAACAATATTAAAGTTAGCTAGCAGGTCTTGTTTTTGGGAGGACAACACAGAATAATGGCTTTAGTAAATACATTGTCAGTGATTTCGCACACGTTCATATTAATGCATAAATCGATTTTGCAAATCGGAAGTACAGAACAAAACAAAGCACGGATGGAACCGGATTATGTTTGGAAAAATACAATTCATTGCCACACACTGTGCGTAGTTCAAAGTCAGCGTTTATTAATTCCACAGCCCTTAATTTCCCCCATTTCGTTGCTCTTACCAACAACGCGCTATATGCCTCATTAAATAATTGTGGAGGCGACTGTTCATGCGCTCATTTAAAGATGCTAGATATGATTTTTGGCGGATTTGACACAAAAATTTAGATATCAATGTTATGGCTATTTTTATATTATGCGAGAAAGTCATAAGCTTTATTTGAAGGATTGCACGAACAATACGCCAATGATAAATTGTAGTTAATTAAAAACTAACAATTAATTATTGTCGGGGTTCCGACATCTCACGTCAATCATCAGCCATGTACAGTCAACCCTCGTTATAAAGAACTCTGTTATAAAGAATTACTGCTTTGTGTTGTTTCTTTGTTTGTTTTGTTGTCCTCTTATAACACCGTTCCTGTTATAAAGAAGTAGGTTTGCCACTCCCAGCAACCTTGTTACAATGAGGGTAAACTGTACAAACAATTGTGCATGTCACATGTATTTTGTCCGTGACAATATGCAAACGCCTTTGTAAGTATTCTGTTTTGAAACAGCATAATTTCTGTTCAAATTCATTAAGAGAAGAGACATTTCTGTCGGTCCTGCATTTTTAAAACAAAAGTATTAATTTTTTGTCCTCATGCTGGCACTAACAAAATAAACATACACTGTTAAAAATGTCCGTAATTTTACGGACTCCGTAAAGTGAAATATTCCGTATTTTCGCCGTAATTTTACGGACTTTCCGTAAATGTAAATATTAATTATGCTAATAAGCGTAATTACAATCAACCACATTTGCCAAAACACCTACACATAATATAGTACATGTAAGTACATACTGTTATTTCACGCACAACCGTGTACACATGTACAAACTCATGTTAAGGGTTTTTTATTTTACGGAATTAAACAACTTTTCCGGTAATAGAGCTGCAGGAATACGGAACTATATTTTTGTTCTGGCAGCTCTATTACCGGAAAAGTTTTTTAATTCCGTAAAATAAAAAACCCTTAACATGAGTTTGTACATGTGTACACGGTTGTGGGTGAAATAACAGTATGTACTTACATGTACTATATTATGTGTAGGTGTTTGGGCAAATGTGGTTGATTGTAATTACGCTTATTAGCATAATTAATATTTACATTTACGGAAAGTCCGTAAAATTACGGCGAAAATACGGAATATTTCACTTTACGGAGTCCGTAAATTTACGGACATTTTTAACAGTGTACATTGACGATACATCAGCATGAACATCTAATATCAGGTATACAGTGTAGTAACCATCCCCTGGAGCCCCCCCCCCCCCGCTCAAAACCACTGCCACCTCTTGCCCGCCATGAGCTACAAAAATGCACAAATAAATGGTTAAATACATCAAAAGCCCCTGGGGTTAAAGGATAATAAATGTTGGTGCTATCCCATCCAGTGACTCTTTCCACTGGTGTTATTTTCAACGGAATAGATCAACCGAAATGTTGTGATCTTTTTGACCGGTGGTTTGGGTCGGTCGTGGACGTGGGTTTCGAGATCAAGGATATTGTTCAGATCCTTTGGGTAGCAATAGCTACATGTAGCTTTCGGAAGTCAGGTTCGCTTCCTCATCAGTTGCATCGGGTAAATCTATTGGTACATCTTGTAAAGATGCGGGGTTGCAATAAGAAATGGGAAATAAAGACATAGCCGTGTGTAATTATTAGAATAACAAGGCGTTTATCCGTTGTTGGATCATTTTAAAGAAAAGCAATCAAATCCTCAAGTTTCATGTAATTCATAAAAATTATTATTTTGAGGGAGAGTGATGATCAAGGTTATTTTCAGATCCAGTTAGATTTGGTGGTAATTTTCCACTGACGATCGTTTCCCATATATTTTTGTATGTTTTGATAACAAGGGTGGATTCGGAAATATTTCCGAGAGTTTGTCATTGCTCTGTATTAGAGGCCAGAATTTGTTGATTGCCCGTGATTATGTAGGTTGTCGTGAAGACAACAGGTGGTTTGGAATTTGGTTTTGCTTCCGGTTTGTTTGTCCGTTCACGATGTGATACACTTTTTGTATCAGCGTGTTCGCTTCAACGTGGGTTTGTCCTCTTGCTATGAGTTTGTCTTTGAAAATCTTTACTTTTTCGGTGAAATCCTCTTTGTTGTTTGTGTTTCTTGGAAAACGGAGGGTTTGCCCGTGAATGAATGCGTTGAACACGTGTGTGGGGTGAGAAGAAGATAGGTATTGGTTGGTTTAAGTGGGTTTGGTGAAGACGTTTGTGTCTAGATGTTTCCCGGAACCTATCACCTTTGATAATGGTCAGTTCAAGATAGTTCATTGAGCAGTTTGAGGCCTCAAAAGTGAATTTGAGGGTGGGGTGCATTTGATTCATGGTAGTTACCAGTTTTTTTAATTCTTCAATGTTGCTACCATATAGATTACGAGAATTTCATTTCTAAAGCGCCACCAAGTGAGAATGTGTTCAGCTTGTTGGTTGGAGGATTTGATTTTCGAGATTATGGAAGGTTACCGGTATGTCATAGATTTCTGGACTGGATGTGGGGCTCATGGCTCATCCGAATTTCTTCCAATTATATCGTTCTAGAACCCCACCCCAACCTCCTCCCCGAAAACTAACTAATAATAAAAACATAAAAATAAAAAATCACGTCTTTGCGGTTTTTTTATAAACAAAATTTCAATTTTTGTATAGTACAAATAATTTGTTCAAATTAACATTGAAACACAATTAAAACTTGGGACGAGGATGCTTGTTGTTATCCGTTGCCTAGTAACGGTAAACACAAATGTAGAAAAAAGCCAAGCTTAAAAATAGTGGGCAATAAGAACCTTGTGCGCATTTGTTGAGTGAACGTCGTCAGAGAGGGCAGACCAGACATTCGTTCTATTCCGAGCTAACACGTTGATACATACTTCGAAACCTAAGACAAGATGTTTTCATTTATGATTCTTGAGAACATGTTTCTTCTTTTCTTCTTCTTTATTGGGGCACTCCAAGCTGTGTGTCCTTCCGGCTGGTTGGCTTGGCAGGACTCCTGCTACATTTTTATGCCGGAGAAAATTAATTGGACCCAAGCTGAGGAAGCCTGTAATCGGCTCGGGGCCAACCTGGTCATCCCAAACTCAAAAATCGAACAGGATTTTGTTTGGCTGAAATTTAAAACACAACCTGCCATGTTAGCCGCCGCATCAATTTACGATGTAGTACTGTGGATCGGTTGTAAGAAAACTGGTGATGACCGAGCAGGCACATTGGAGTGCCCGGGAGTGGACGGCGATCCTGCTTACAAGAATTGGTATGACGGTGAACCGAATTCGCCAGTCAAATGCGTTCGGATGTCTAAAAAATATGATGGTAGATGGGCAGACCAAGAATGCAGCTTCACCAAATTTGCTGCCTGCGAAATGGAGGCGGTTCCCTACAGCCGGGCTGCCATGAAATTTAACCTCGTACCACAAAGTTGTCTGATCAACCATCAGATCAAGAGCTACCCGGTCAAGGAGTCCATTGAGTGTGGTCTGGCGTGCTGGGCAGAGCCTCTTTGCCGCTCCTTCAATCTCTTGAAGCAAGATGGTGACTCGAAGATATGTCAGCTCAACAATGCGACCCTTCTTGATGCTGATGATGTCACTGATATCAAGAATGAAGAGAAGTGCTTCTTCTATGAGTGACAAACATACCCTAATGGCGGAAGCAAACATAATTAGGATGACAATGGAATAATCGAAGTATAGTATTCAGCACTTTTTGAGTTTGCCATTATGGATTTAGCTGTAGTATTAACAAATTTGATATCATCATTTTGTGAACTTTGAATTTAGTCTTTAAATTTGAAACTTGCGGAACGAGTTCTCAAAATCCCAACAATTGAACTTATAAGGGACTGCACACGTGTAATACATGGGCTCTTTTATTTATATGATGTCTAGTGATTGAAAACCAGTGGAAATCTTGCTAGCGGCATAAATCTAAGGACATGGTACTTGGTCCATTGAGTTCTTGAAAGGATATTAAGGCTATTGGAGAGGGCTCTCTCGGACCAATGGACCAATTCAATTTCGGGGTATGTCTTTACTCATAATGAAAATTATTTATTTCATCTGAATGTTGACGATCATGCAGTTGATAATAAAATCCAGACTTTGTTAAATTTGTGGTCCAGGAGAGACCTGACTCCAATTGGCAAGATCAAAAATGTTAAAAGCTTTAGCCTTGTTAACATTTTGTTGACGATGTATACCTAATCCTCCTTAGAAATTTATGTCGCAGGTGAACAAGTTTGCCTACAAATTTATTTTAAAAAGTGAAATCCACATTGAAATACCAGTGCCTGAGTAAATCAGCGTAACGCATTACGTCACACCACGGACTGGATGCGTCTTACCACGGACTGGGTAGAGGTTATATCTTCGTCGCTGTGCATTTTCCTTTGACTGTGCAAGTCCAACGCGTATTTGAGCATCGGGACCCCATTAAAGTGCGCGTGTTTGTTTTCTACAAGCGTTAAAGCAATCTACGTGGGACCAAGCATAAATATAGAATTTAATTCTATACACCAATCCGGGCGCGCAAGTGTTGGGCATCGGGCGCCACTGCTGCGGTGTCGTCAGTGCCTAGATTATGCACAAAGACACGATAAAATCATGTTCCTTTTCACTCTCTATGGAAATTAGATGTTTTCCTCAACGACTTACACAATTTCCATGACAGGACATCATGATATACCAATGTAGATCACTGACCACAAATATTTGCAACTAAATAGAAACCGAATCACCCCGAAAACGGTGCATGTCTTAGGTGAGTTTGAGGGTCATAGACGCGGAAACTGCATAGTCGCATAGTTTAATGCGTTGCATCGGCAAGGTATTTTGTCAGAATTTCATTATTTTACTTTCTGTTTAATTTTAAAAATTTATCAAGAATGTAGTAAATCGTTATATCATGCAGCTATGTCAGGGAAATTGCATAGATTGTAGAGGAAGACATTCAATTCCCATGAAAAGAGAAAAGGGAAACGATTTGCTCGTGTCTTCGTGCACAAAAATAGGCACATGTACACCGCAGCATGGCGGGCGCGGCGCCCAGCACTTGCGCGCCCGGATTGGTGTATATCTATGGGGACCAAGGTGGTCCCAAATGTTCGAATACGCGCAAGACTTGCACAGTCGCGTTATGCAAGGGGGATCTATAGACCAATCCGACGCGCACCGGGCGCGCAAGTGTTGAGACCCCTTGCACAACGCGCAGCGTGCGCCTATCCTGTCCGTCATTTTGGGTGTCAAAATCGTATACAAACATGCACAAAAGAGAGTTGACACCCAAAATGACGCGCATTGTTCGGAGGCGTGTTCCGCGTTGTGTAAGGGTGCTATAGAAATCAATAGGTCCCCTTGCATAACGCGAAACGCTACAGATACGCTAAGGTCACGCGCACGTTTTTACGCACAGAGAACAGCTATCGTCCAATGATCTGCCCCCTTTTTGAGAGTGTGACGTCATATGCAAGGGGTCTATAGGGGCTTTTCGTGAAACTCGGCTTTTTTGCCCAGCATGACACCGATCAAAATGTGGGTTTCTTTTTAAATTATGAAACCATTTTTATTAAGTTTTATTCATAGCCTGTATATATATTCATAACGCACTCGTTTACCGTTCTATAAAAAAGAGACATTAATGTTAATTTCGTTCAAGAGATTTCTTGCTAGCTTTTTGAGTATGCCTGTATTCATGCTAGTATTTAAACATTAAATATTCCCTTGTGGTTTTCTCCTACATAATTCACGTTCTATATGTTAAAAAGACATCTCCCTTATATTTGTTGTCAGAGATTGGCTAGAATTGCAAACAAAAACATTCTTACTCATTTGTTGTTTACTTCCAATGTTAAAAATAATATATAAAAAATGTATCGTTTACCAATATGTATTAAATTTGCGGTAACACCATATGTATATAAATACTTTGCTTTGTAGTACTTATAATAAGTAGGACAGTTCTTTTCATAAACTAAGTAGTCTCCCGAATTCTGAAATCTACTCCGCGGCAGTAGAATAGTAAAACAAATGTCGTGCATATCGAAAACGAGATACCAACCCGGACAAAGAGCATTTGTTTTGAACCCGAATGTTCTTTTTAAATTCTATTCAAAAGACATAGAAAATTCTTGAAAATACAAATGCCATGCAATTTGTAATAAATACAAGTTTAACTCTTGATTAATAAAACTTGAAGATAATGTCAGCTCAACAATGCGACTCTTCTTGATTCACTTAATATTAAATATTTGTAAGCAATCACTTCACTATTCAGTCCACAAAGATGCATTAGGTTTAGAATAATAATTTATCTATTATTAGAACGTAAATAACGGCATGGGCGCCATTTTGGTAAGCAAATGTTTTGTTATAGACTGTGCAAGTCTCGCGCATATCGGAACGAGAAAACACGTTAAACGAAGAACATTTTTTTCTCTGAAATAAAATGTTTGTTTTAAATTATATCCAATGATACAATCTGAACAACAAAAATACTCATTACCTGTTTATAAAATAAATTATAGTGTTTATAATAAATACACAAATAATTTGTTAATTGTTATTGAAGCAAAATTAAAGCGCTGGGACAAGGATGCATTACTGATCTAAACTTTTCAGAAACCAATTTTTGTGGATTCGCGATGGTCACACGGGCGTAAAATTAACGCTTGACGCAGTTTGTGGGGGACGCTGACGCCTCAACAACCATAGACTGCTATAAAAAGGCTTTGCGTTGCAACTACAGCATCTGGCGATTATCCTCGCGCATCCAAAACAAGCGTTTACATAAGTTTTGTGATCGGAGGTGAGCACAAAATTCTTTTTTTTTTCAGCAACCGGAAGCTGAGGTCAAGTTTAATTATCGGGTTTTCTTCGTTATATTGTTGAATTGATTTTACTTTCATAATTTTTATCACTGAGTATTACATTCCCAACAACATATATTTTTCTTGGTCATAAACCACGTTAAACTAAAATTATTGACAAAACAAAATCTTGCCCACGTAAATCTCCATATGGTTGGGACCACAATGGTCCCGGAAGCTCAAAATTGCGCGAGACTTGCACAGTCTATTATCATTGATAGCGATGGTCATTGTCTGCACTGGGGTACATTCCACTCAGGCTAACAATGGGTGCGTTCGATTAGCTTCCCCGGGTTGACCCTGTCTCCCCCGGTGCGTTCGAAATAGCTTCTCTTACGTCATTATCGGGGTCAGCCTCAAATGCCCTGCTTGTGGAGCGGGTCACTTGGGGCTGACCGAGGTGCATGACGTCACGACGAAAAAAACTTTCTCAATGGCCACCATTTTGATTGTAATTCAGCGGGACACTTTCAGTAAGTTTGACACACATTTTCACCCTTAAAACAGCAACTTCGTGAGCATGAAGTATTTTTATATTCGAGGACGAGAACTTGTGTATCAACGTGGGCGTGTAGAATAATGTAACGTTGCAGTTTTACCTTGAGAATAATTATTTTCCAATCTTTTCATGAATGCACGGACGTAATGCACAACATGAAATTAGTTCCGGGTCGACTGTCCTAAGATGCATTGGTGTGAATGCTGGGGAAGGTGGCGTTTGGTTAGCTCTTGGCAGTGGCTCACCCGAATGAACACGCGGGGGTCGACCCGGGGAAGCTAATCGAACACACCCTATATACAAACGTTGGCCAAATACGCGTGTGAACGCGTTAAATGCAAAAGGCATTTGCACACGTTTGCGAAGTTCGGCAAACGCTTTGGGGAGGTGTTAGCTACCTTCGCCAACTAAAAAATAAAGGTATGAAAACAGTGCAAAAGCTGTAACAAATCAATTAAAATTATAGACTAATGTGAACTAAATTTTACCTCAAACAAATAAGATTGGTTGTAGTAAAGTGTTATAATTCATTCAGTCAAATTGTATTTGTTCACAAAATGTAGTGAATGTAAGTTGTAAGGAAATATTATGACCGAACATTGTCCAACACACAGATGGATACTGCAGCGTGATTGGTCCTAAAGATTGAAACGAACGCGCATACATGTTTTGAACACAACGCGTTCCGGTTCAAATTGTTCAGCGTGACTCAAATTTATTTTTAAAAACGGTAGCGCAAACGTTGGCGCAACAGGAACGCAGCCCAGATCTACTGTTGCAACAAAAGCGTTGCTTGCTGTCGGTGAAATTTTCATACCGAATTAGACATCTTGCGCCTGCGGCGCTATACTAATTTCGGCCGAATAATGATACCCTACTTTCATTTATTTTTGCCGGTGTGGCAGGAGATTTTGCCCTCCGGAGATTCTGTTCCACATTTACATACGACGACTTGTGTACAAACTTCTTCTGATAACACCCTCTTTTGAATCATCTTCCTTCAGCCCATTATAATTTCCCATTATGAGGGACAGAATCTACATGTGGATTTTCCCTATTATGACACCCCCCCCCCCAACCATGTAATGATGCTGTTGTGGATTTTCCCTATTATGACACCCCCCAACCATGTAATGATGCTGTTGTGGATTTTCCCTATTATGACACCCCCCCCCCAACCATGTAATGATGCTTTTGTGGATTTTCCCTATTATGACACCCCCCCCCCCAACCATGTAATGATGCTGTTGTGGATTTTCCCTATTATGACACACCCCCCCCCCCACCATGTAATGATGCTGTTGTTTTGCTTAAATCCTGCTTTAGTAACTGCTTTGTAATTGTGGCTTTACCGATAATGTTGCTGTAACCCATTAATTAGCTTTTTGGTTTATTAAATGTATTTCATATTGCTTTTGGGCCTTACGAAGTCTTTGTTTCTGTCCCATTTGATACAACAAAAATTCTCTGACGCACTTTTCAGCACGTTACACCGTCAAATCGGCCTTAAATCGGCAATGCGTCTTTATTAGGTAGGGTCATAGATTGTTTTTTGTCAACGTAATTTTTATAGGCATTAATAGGGAGGTTTAGCTGCACGTTACGCGAGCAAAAACGTGAACGTGAACGTCAGAAAATTGTGTCGTTTCTAGGTGACGTCACTACTTTGGGCTTATTTCATGCTCACGTATGACGTCTGCACGTACGTACCTGACGTGAGAAATGGTAACTTCTAAATTTTGTTGTAAAAATCTCACGTTTTAAGCATACGTGAAGTTACCATTTCTCACCTAGAAACGACACAATTTTCTGACGTTCACGTTCACGTTTTTGCTCGCGTAACGTGCAGCTAAACCTCCCTATTATCAAAACAGATATACCATAAAAGTCACATGTGAAAGTTTCAGCTGACTACAGCGCTACTTGTTGAGAAAACAGCAAAAAAACTGTCACGGTATTTTCACCAAGAACGTCCAATCCAACCACGTTTAGCGAGGCGACAGCGGCTCCCGGTGAAAGAGCGCATTCAATTTAACATATTTGTGTATGTTTATAAATGCTTAAAATGGACATGCACAAGCATTCTCGCATCATGTTTTACTTTTACAAATCTTTCCAATCTGCTGCCTATATACGGTACCACTTTAACCCGTTTTATTTTTTAGGGTATTGCATTGTCTAACCTAATGTCCCTTTTTAAAGGGGTTTCCTTGTGTGTGGGAGGGGGGGGGTTGAGCGTGTCTATCCATTCAAACCGAGGACTTTAACAAAAAGGATCAGGGTGTTTGACAGAGCGAGGACGTCCTCGCTTCGTTTTTGTGTACAAACCCAATGGGGACGTCGCTAAAAAAAACTATGCCCAAACAATGGGAGAACAAAGAGAAGTCCTCGGTAAGCGGGATTTACAAACATGTGTGTGGGTGGGTAGGTATCCACATTCAAACCGTGGACCTATAACAAAAGGGATAATAGGTAGACGGTTGCTATCACAAAGGAAATCATTGTGGTCCACGGTTGCTAACACAAAGAGTTGAACAAAGGAGGGTCCACGATTGCCGGTGTTTACACACGTGCGTGTGTGTGTTGGGGGGGGGGAGTCCATTGTTCCTATACTGAGAATACCTTGCGTGGTGTATTGTTCTGTTGTTATGAGGACCCCACAATTGCCGCTGTGTATATGAGAAACGTGGGTGAAACCTCTGACAATGCTTAATTTAAACTGTTATGCTGTGTTGTCTTAGAAAAAGCTCCTGCCAGTTTTGTTTGGGTTGTTTGGCTATTAGATGGTGAACAATGGTTTTGTTTTTAATTACATCCCCAATTTAATAACGTCAAACATCAACTCTCTTCCAACCTCAATATAGTCCTACAGGTTTCACGGTAATTTCCTGCAAAAAAGCAGCCTATTTTACTTTTAAAGGCATCGTACACGTTTGGAAATTGTCAAAGACCAGCGTTCTCACTTGGTGTATCCCAACATATGCAAAAAATAACAAGCCTGTTAAAATTTGGGCTCAATTGGTCATCGAAGTTGCAAGAAAATGCATGAAAGAAAAAACACCCCTGTTGTACTTGTGTGCTTTCAGATAGGAATAAAAACTTCTTGCAAGAAGTTTCTATTATTTTAGTGAGAAATTACCTCTTTCTCAGAAACTACGTTACTTCAGAGGGAGTCGTTTCTCACAATGTTTTATACTATCAACAGCTCTCTGTTGCTCGTTACCAAGTCAGTTTTTTTGGTTTGAGTAATAACCAAACGTGTACAGTGCCTTTAAGCATTCGTTTTAATAAAGCGATTTGTCTGCTCAGTTGAGCATGTAATGCCAATTTATTACAGCATTATTCAGGCAATTAGCCAAGCAAAATCGGCATTCATTTTAGTAGAGTATAGTCGCGTATTTGAATGCTGTTTTAGGTGCAATTGGATGGATGACTGTTCTGAGAAGCTTTCAATTTTTTTTTTTTTTTTTTTTGGGGGTTGCCGAATATGACCGGAAAACCTATAGTAATCTGCTCAACTAAAAGTGAATTTATAGCTACCACCCCTGTGTTCCCGCAGTCCCGAAAATAGCTTCCGTAATAGATGCGCCCCACCCCGGTTGTCCACATTTGAAATCTGGACTTTTGAGATTAAACATACCAGAGTAAAATGTTACATTATATTTGTTTTATATTCGCGTCAGATTATCTGATTTAAATTTTTCAGAAATGGCAAAACAAGAGCGCTGAAAAGGGGCCTGTTTAAGAAAAATGCAATCAGAAACTACAGTTTTAATGGGCCAGAAGTGCCCCCAGCCAAAAAACAACAACAACAAAACTTTGGGAAGTGCAATTCAACGACTTTGATACCGACACCCACTTGCCTGCTGATGAGTTTGCCCGCCCCCCACGTGTCACCGCGTATAGACGCGTGCACTTACAATGTCTTGCTCTGTGATGTCACAGAGTGTAATGAATATTTTACCGGCGGGGCAGCGCTTCCACGCTCCCATTGGTTTTGTTCCAATAACAACGTGCAGTGTAAGAAACGACCTCGTCAAGTCCCATTCTCGGGACCACATTTTGACGGCGAGCGCGCACTGTGCGGCTTGTTTGCTAGTTGGCGCGATATGCTTGGGGGCCTCTCGCACGACAGGACTTGAATAAAGAATGTTTAAGTTCAGCATATTACATGGTTTTTTGTGAGCCTTTTGTTGCTTAAAGTCGTTCTCTAAGTCTTGTGTTGGCTGCAAGTGAATCTTTTTTTGGAAGGGTGTATGTTCTCCCTGTGGCGGTCAGTGGGGCAGCAGACGTCAAGACATCAGCAACATCAATTTCAAAGATGTCTTCCCTTTCTGGAAAAAGAATGATCGAGCAGGGCCATGTGGATGTAAGAAATTGACCTTCACAAGTCGACTTTCTTGCCTCAATTCTACAACACATCCAAGCCACCAGAACCCATCATATTCTGCTGTTATGTAGCCACTGATTAGATCTATTTTCTGAATGGGCAAAACACTCTGTGTTGTACGCTCTTGTCGTGCTGCAGGGCTAGATGAAAATTCTCGCACTTTAATACAATTCCTTTATATTGGCTTGAAAGAATGCAGTTTCTGGGTTCCAGGGATAGTGCGTGCATTTTGAAAGCGATCTTGCAGTAAAGTTGCTTCTTCACTGTGCTGGGCTGTTGTAGTGAAACAGAACTTCATTCCAGAAATCTCCTTGCAGGCAAAATCATACAGTTGCCGAGGTGTCATTATTTGGTTGTCAAAAGGTCTTTGTAGACTTGACTACCAATATAATGTTGGGCACTACAAAGTACTCAGGGGGTGTACGGATTGTACCTATCAGAAACTTGCAAGATAAAGGAGTTAACTTGACACCAATGTTCTTCCCCCGTCCAACCCACCCCCAGCCCCGACCCCCACTAAGTGCTAGGCCAAGTGATTTCACAGTATTATTTATTTAATTATTTAATTAATTAGTTATAAATACGCAGCATCAAACCATGCATTGTGTACATGTGTATTCACACATGTATACAGCCATGTATGCCATTGAAATGTGCACGTTTTAATGTATTTTTAATATACTACCCACATAGAAACCAATGTCCCGTCTAAACCTACAGAGATCCCACTTTTATATTTGGTGTGGTAAATGGCAACACCCGAAGCCTTCTTTTGGCAAAGTTTGAAATGGCGGCCCTCGAGGGGTCAAAGGTCAAAGTTTATTTTGGCGCAACCTCCAACTGATTTTTTTTATTTTATTTTAAATATTTCACAATAAGTTAATTTCTTATATCAAGGGCTTTAATTTAAGCTAAAAATCATCTTTGTCCGATATTCATAACTGGAGGTACACTCATTTGTTGTTATGTTGAAAAAACGCAAGGTCAAAAGGTCAACGACCTGTAACTCAAAAACCACATGACCCAGAACGCTCAAATTCGGGTTTCAGAGTTTTCTCATAGGACCAAACTAATTCAGCAAATTTAAAGAAAATCCATGAGATTGACCCCGGATGGCGTGAAGATTTGACACGGAATGACCCCTACCACCTTTCTTTGGCGTGTTTGTTTGTCCATTAAATTAAAGCCTATATAGCCATAAATTGATATTGTAAATTTTCGGGTCAAATCGGCCAAATATCAGACCTACATTAGCGCATAAAGCAGTCATCTCCATAGTTAGGTCTATAGCTTGTTGGTAAGAGCAACGAAATTAATTTAGAAATTAAAATTGAGCTTTGAAGTTAATCGCTTGCCTTTGCACTATACGCACAGTGTGTGGCAATAAATTTGTATTTTCTCAAACGTAAGCTCGTGGAATTCCCTCCGTGCATTGTTCTGCTCTGTATTGGCCTACTTCCAATATGCGGAATCGATATGTGGACGAATTTGATCGTGTGAGAAATCAACCATTGATTTGTGATATCCTCGAAAAAAATAAGACCTGTTAGCTGAATTTAACATGTTTTGTTTGCACAGGCTAAAAATGGTGAACGAATTTTCTTTGTCTTTTTGGACCGAAATTAAGGAGTGGATTAAAGAGATACTGCCTGGATATCAATGTTATTTTAGAACATGGGGCAAAATTAATCGGCATTATTCTCGACAACAACAAAATAGCCACCCCTCAACCTAGTTCTACTGATAGAATGAAGATGAACGGTAGTAAACCATCCTTTATATTCTTTAAAAAAAAAAATTGTACTTTCAGCTAAAAAAAGTCATTTGCAATATTAATGGCAAATTCGCCTCGTTCAAGTAGTTCAATTGTCAAGTAGTTCAATTGTGGGGTAGAAGTGTGAAACATAAACAGCGCCACCTACCGTTTAGGTTATGATATTAAAGAGCAAGGGAAATTACCAATTTGATTATGTAATGTACTCATTTTCCAATAAATAGAGTCCTCATGTGAGTGGGGAAAACATCACAAGTCTTTAACTTCACGTTAAAATGGTGTAAATTACCATTGTATTCGATACCCTTCCAGTGCTAAATTTGTCAACATCCAAAACATTTGATGACATCATTCTGAGAAAAATGTGTCTCTACATTTTTGTACAGGGATATTTGGGGTCATCACTTACTTTTTCAGAGCGAAATTTGAAACATGACGTCATTGGATTTCAACAACTAATGGATCTTCACATTCCAAGGGGGAATTTTTTGTCAGTCAGAATGTCAAACTCAAGGCCGTTTTGGTTACATGTTATCGAAAGTCAGGAATGAACCAAAACATTAAAAAAACTCCACAGAAAATAAAATTACTTTAAAAAGATGAAGCATATAAAAAGAAAGCAAGATAATTTCTCTACGTTGTACGACATGACAAAAAAAGCAACAATGTGCATGTGCATGTTTCTTTATATTAAGGCCATATGGTTATACAGTAGCACAGCCCACTACCAGTCATATAGGTCCTGCCTACCCAGAAGCATCGTGCTGTCAGCCATCCTAGCAATGGTCCCTGGCTGCAAACGAAATGGAGGATACCAATTCCCAACCTCACGCATTTCCCCCTTAGCCTCGGTTTCGGAGCAAAAACTAAATGGCTGAAGCATGATAAAGATCTAGAGAACAGAGACAAGAGTGCTTTTCAGGGTCCAATTCACATAAATAATCAAATAAAACTAGCTCAACGCAGTTCCTATGGCCATCTGGTAATCGTTGGAGCCAGATTGTGTGAAATGGGCGTGGCTTAACTGTGGAATAAAGTCACATACACTTACGAACAGGACTGCTTCGGTCTCTCTGGTGTTATCCGTTGCCTAGTAACGGTAAATACAAATGTAAAAAAGCAAAGCTTAAAAATAGTCGGCAATAAGAACCTTGTGCGCATTTCTGAGTGAACGTCGTTACAGAGGGCGACCAGACATTCGTTCTATTCCGAGCTAACACGTTGATACATACTTCGAAACCTAAGACAAGATGTTTTCATTTATGATTCTTGAGAACATGTTTCTTCTTTTCTTCTTCTTTATTGGGGCACTCCAAGCTGTGTGTCCTTCCGGCTGGTTGGCTTGGCAGGACTCCTGCTACATTTTTTTACCGGAGGAAATGAGTTGGACCCAAGCTGAGGAAGCCTGTAACCGGCTCGGGGCCAACATGGTCGTCCCAAACTCAAAAACCGAACAGGATTTTGTTTGGCTGAAATTTAAAACACAACCTGACATGTTAGCCGCCGCAACCGACAAAGTAGAACTGTGGATCGGTTGTAAGAAAACTGGTGATGACCTAGCAGGCACATTGGAGTGCCCGGGAGTGGACGGCGATCCTGCTTACAAGAATTGGTATGACGATGAACCGAATTCGCCAGTCAAATGCGTTCGGATGTCTAAAACATATGATGGTAGATGGGCAGACCAAGAATGCAGATTCACCAAATTTGCTGCCTGTGAAAGTGAGGCGGTTCCCTACAGCCGAGCTGCTAGGAAATTTAACCTCGTATCACATAGCTGTCTGATCAACCATCAGATCAAGAGCTACCCGGTCAAGGAGTCCATTGAGTGTGGTCTGGCGTGCTGGGCAGAGCATCTTTGTCGCTCCTTCAATCTCTTGAAGCAAGATGGTGACTCGAAGATATGTCAGCTCAACAATGCGACCCTTCTTGATGCTGATGATGTCACTGATATCAAGAATGAAGAGAACTGCTTCTTCTATGAGTGACAATCATACCTTAATGCTGGAAGCAAACTTAGATGATTTAAACGACTTTTTGTTAAACCCTCAAGCGAGGCCGATGTCAGTACATGCTGATACATTTGATTAACCACATCGTATACACCAGTCAGCTCATATGCCTTGATATCCTAAGCTGCACCTGCCACACATCCTAGAGGGCGTTTCAATCAACAAAGGTCAGTCGTTTGGTCATTAGAGGGCAGAAAAAACTCTGCCATCATCCTTTGTGTACACAATAGGTACGTCAACATGTCAATGGTAGGTGTAACTAAATGATAAACTTAATTAATTATACAAACAAATACTCAGACATGTAAATATCACACTTAGATTTTAAAGAAATATGAGAAAGTGCAAAACAACCCTCTTAACCTTTTGGAAACGCTTGGAAGCATGTACTGACATCGTATAATCGTTTGGACGTGGGTCCGTTGGGACCAAAGAGAGGTGTCTCGTTTGAGGATGAATAAACCGATTAGTAATATTCACCACTTTACGAATTTGCCACTGTGATCTAGATGTAGAGTCTTGAGTGTCGTCATTTTTCTGCACTTTGAACTTTAGTCTTTTAATTTGAAACAGTGAACTGGCGAAACGAGTTCTCAAAATCGCAAAAATTGAACTTGAAACTGCACATGTGGAATACGTCTGCGTTTTTATTTTATTGGCGACGTCTATTGGAAACCAGTCGAAATTGCCAACGACCCTTGGAACGCTCTGTCGTGTCTTTCATATCGAGAAAACACGACAATGATGCACAATATTTCCCCTTTAATAATTTCTTGATGGAGTCTGCACCTTTTGTTTTCCGGCCAGGTGTTTTAAACTTTATTTATTTTGGTTTCTCTTATTTCATTTATGTTTAATTGCTTGCACTCGTGTAAAACATTCTGGTTAAGTGGCAGTTAGTCTGTCATTCCATTCGTTACTCACAACAACTTTATTTTATTTGACTTTAATTGAATCAAAGTAGCAAGCAACATGAAAACGTTTCATCCTCTCAAAGCAAATTATAAGTGTATGGTGCATGGTTTAGTTGTATTTATTTTATTGGGTTGTTTGCCCCATATTGTGTGGCATACTGTAGCAACTGAGAAGGAATTTAAATTTAGTGGAAGAACAAATAGGCCCACGCCATTGATAGGTGGTAGTTAAATAAAAACTAAAGGATATTCAATAGATGTTAAAGGGATTGTATACTTTTGTTAATTGGAACCCACTGTTTGTTTCAATCCTGTATAGCTATAGATTGTTTATACCACAACACTGAACTGTGAAGATTTCATTTCAAAAGGTGGTAGCGTTTTGATATATTGCCTAAAATCTGGAGCGGTTATGTCCAACGCAGGAAGAATAATCTGCAATTGGAATACACAATCTGAGAATTCTTAGATTGTTTATACCACAACACGGACCTGTGAAAATTTCATTTCAAAAGGTAGTAGCGTTTTTGGTATTTTGCCGAAAATCTGGAGCGGTTATGTCCACGTGGGAAAAATAATCTGCAATTGGAGTACACAATCTGAGAAACGTTTCTGACAGAAACGCTTCTCAGATTCATATTTCATTTTATTTTGGACACAAACTGATATCTTTTTCCATAACAATATTACTTCAAAGTGAAATGTTTCAAAAAATGCACTATACTATCAAAAGCTGCTGTTCTTCTTACCAAGTAAGTTTTATTAATTTTATGAATAATTACCAAAAGAATACAGACCCTTTAAGTTTGCATCGGGGATAAAGTATATAATTTGTTTTTACCGTTACACAGTTGTATATTAAGCATCGGTGTAAGGGTAAAAACAAATTATACAAAAAATTATTATTGTCGGATCCCGACATTATCCCACGTCCATTAGCCATGTACACACGATATTTTTCATGTATACATATATGTATTTTGTGCATGGCATATGCGAAAGTCGTCCGTGACATTATGAGAAAGCTTTTGTATGTTATTTCCCGGTTTTAAACATCATCATTTCTGTCAAATTCATTCAGAGAAACGCCACATCTTACGGTGAAAATCGGGCCATGTAACTTTAAAACCAAACAATTTAATTGTCTGTCCTCATGCTGGTAATGACCAAATAAACCTAGTCTACCTTGACAAAACATCGGCAAGACCATCTGATCTATACAGTGGTGTAACCAGCGGGGATGGGGCGGGCAGGGGAGGTTCGGGCCTCCAATCAAACGACAGGGATCTTTTGGAGTGCTACAAGTTGGCCCGTACTAAAAACCACCATTTACTGGGATATCTTCCAACAGAAGAAATTTGAATTCCAATCAACACCGAACGAGGCCCTTTTATTATTATTATCCAATCGGCCATTTTGTGAGTCAGATTTGAATAATGTCCGGAACAATGACTTGTTTTTGTATATTGTGTATAACTTTCAGTGTTCGGCCTTCTGGTTTAATGTGACCAGGTTTTTTACCAATTTAATTTTAGATGATGTAGATATTATTATTTCTTTTTTTACTGTTTACTTTTGTTTGATGTATTTTTAAATTTGTTGATGTTAGCATGTGTAATTCAGTGTTTAAATGCGATACATGTTTTAATAAACAATTTTTGAATTTGAATTTAAATTTGTTTAGTCACAAGTTACAGCTTAAATTAAAGCTTATAATTTTCTCGAATCTATACAAATAGCTATACATTTATATATTAAATTAATTTTCAGATCAAATCGGCCAAAAATCAGACCTACAATCGCTATTAGTTAATCGCTTGCCTTTTGCACTATACGCACAGTGTGTGGCAATGAATTTTCTTTTCTCAAACGTAAGCTGGTGAGCGTTCCCTCAGTGCATTGTTCTGCTCTGTAGGCCTACTTCCGATTTACGGAATCGATATGTGCACGAATTCGATCGTGTGGGAAATCACCGAAAATGTATTTTAACTAAATCCATTACTTTGTGATATCCTCGAAAAAATATGACCTGCTCACTAAATCATTTTTTTTTGCCGCGCTAGAAATTGTAAACAAATTGTCTTTGTCTTGTTGACCGAAATAAAGGAGTGGATCAAAGAGATACTGGATATCAATGTTATTTTATACCATGAGGCAAAATTATTCGGTATTATTCTCAGCAACAAAAAATGACCACACCTCAATCTAGTTCTACTGCTAGGCCGCTGCCGCTACCATATTTATAGAATGAAGATGAATGGTAGTAAACCATCCTCTATATTATTCAAAAAGGATTTAAAAGAATACTTTCAACTAGAAAAATTCATTTGTGTTAATAATGGCAAATTCGTGGAATTTGATTTGAAATAAGACTTATTTTCTAATCTCTAAGGCCACATAAAAATAATTGTTGAACGTCCTTTTTTGGTGGGAAGTGGGGTGGGAGGGCGAGGTTTTCGTTGTGTGTTTGGGGTTTGGTTTTTTTTGGGGGGGGGGTGGGGTGGACATGGCAAAATACGAAGAACAAAAAATAAAATAATAATCACAATCATAATAAAACAGACGCGGTTTGTGTGTTTTTGATGTTTTTAATTGTTTTGTTAAACCCATTTAACTCCTAGATGACATTTTCTGTAAACATTTTTCTAAAAGCTTAAACGTAGTGTAGCCTATAAGTAAATATTTGAAGAATTGTTCTTGTTTTAGCCAACATGAATAACCTTTCTTCACACATCTATTTTCAACCTTGAACAAATCAGCTGAAAAATCTGGGAGTAAAATTTGACTGAAAATATCATTGAAAAGACCGTTTTTTATTATTAAAAAATATATGTACATATACAAAATGAGGTCGGGTGTTTCCTAGGGTCGGGCGGGGATGATCAACAAATTTGTTTTGATGTGGACTAATAACTAAATTAGTTTATCATTTTTTCTTATTGTCTTATTGTAGTTTGCAAGAGGAATGCTAAATTAATAAAAAATTCCACCGAGGAAAAAAAAACTGGTGATCTCTATCGATAAGTTGAATTTGTTAACCGAAAGACTCCTTTGTTTTTCCTAGTATTGTTGTGCTCGCCCTTCTCCGTTATTTATTGGGATCATGGAATCTCCAGTATTTTACTTTGTATTAAGCGAATTTGGTATGCCCGGTATACATCAGGTGATAACGTACTGGGCGCTGGCTGCTTAGCAGACCCGTGTTGTGGGAACATTCGAGTCACTGACTCAAATACAAATTTTACTTGGTTTAAACGTGATGGATATATACTCTCTTGAAGACGTGCAGAGTATACTGTTCGAAACGTCGAGGCCACAACGGATCTTTTTCAGAGCCATCACCCCTCCCCCTAAACAAAATTTATACACGCGCAAGTTTACTAGTAACAGTAACTTCCTAAAAATATTCTCACATGTTAAGTTGCCAAGAGCCTCTGGCGTTAGTTTCTAGATTTCAGAATTCGGGAGACTACTTTAGTTCTACTACATTGGTAAACAAAAACAATGTTGTATTGGTTTAAACTTTGGAAGTAAAACAAGATAACTTTTGACAAAAAAATTAGTAAGAATTAAATAATTGTTGAAATTCTAGCCAAGCTCTGACAACATCTTTAAGGAAGTTGTCTTTTAAAATATGGAACGTGAACTCTGTAGAAATATTTAACTATCAAGTAATAAACCACATGGGAATATTTAATGTTCAAATACTAGCATAAATACAAGCATGCTAAAAATGCTATCAAGAAGTCTGTTGAACGAAATTAACATTATTGTATTTGTGTTATAGAGAGGTAAATGAGTGCATTATGAATATATACATAGGCTTTGAGTAAAACTTAATATGAACAGTTTCATAATGTAAAAAGAAACTCAAATTGTGATCAGTGTCATACTGGGCAAAAATGCCGAGTTTCACGAAAAGCACATTATAAAGCGCCTAGAATAAAAACAGCACTGTGATGTCAGACCACGGACTCGATCTAAACAAGACAATAGGCCGTGCAAGTCTCGCGCGTATTCGGTAACTGTTGGGACCACCTTGGTCCCACGTAGATTGTTTTAAAGCGGGAAGGAAACAAACACGGGCACTTTAACGGGTCCCGATGCTCAAATACGCGCTGGACTTGCACAGTCTATGGAAAATGCATAGCGACGAAGATAAATAACCTCCACCCAGTCCGTGGTGTGACGCATCCAGTCCGTGGTGTGACGTAATGCTTTACGCTGATTTACTCAGGCACTGGTTCTTCGGGGTTTTTTTTAATATGTGGACAAACTCGTTCACCTCTGAGATCAATTTCTGAGGAGGCCGTAGGTAACGTCAACAAGAAAGTCAACTGTGACAAAGCGAAAGCTTTTAATAATTGTGATCTTGCCAGGTCTCTCCTGGACCACAAATTTAACAAAGTCTGGATTTTGTTATCAACTGATCGTCAAAATTCAGACGAAATAAATCATTTTCTTTATGAGTAAAGACATACCCACAAATCGAACTGCTCCATTAGTAAAAGAGAATCCTCTCCAATAGGCACAATATCCTTGCAAGAACTCTATGAACCAAGTTTCATGGCCTCAGATTTATGCCGCGGGCAAGATTTCCACTGGTTTCCAATAAATAGACATTTAAATAAAAGAGCCGATGTATTACATGTGTCCAGTCCCTTACAGGTTCAGTTGTTGTGATTTTTAGTGCTCGTTCGACCAGTTTCAAAGTTTCAAATTTAAAGACAAAGTTCAAAGTTCACAAAATGACGATAATGATTTTGTTGCTAAATCCATAATGGCAAATTCGAAAAGTGCTGAATGCTACTTCGGCTATTCCATACGAGTTGTCATCTTAATAATCTAAGTTTGCTTCCGCCATTAGGGTATGATTGTCACTCATAGAAGAAGCAGTTCTCTTCATTCGTGATAACATTGACATCATCAGCATCAAGAAGGGTCGCATTGTTGAGCTGACATATCTTCGAGTCACCAGCTTGCTTCAAGAGATTGAAGGAGCGACAAAGAGGCTCTGCCCAGCACGCCAGACCACACTCAATGGACTCCTTGACCGGGTAGCTCTTGATCTGATGGTTGAACAGACAGCTATGTGGTACGAGGTTAAATTTCGGTCTCCCCATTTGACATCATCATCCCTTTCAGACATCCGAACGCATTCGTCATGAAAATTCTGTGTTTGGTCCTCCCAATTCTTGTAAGCAGGATCGCCGTCCACTCCAGCGCACTATAGGTTTCCACCAGTTGTCTTACAACCAATCCACAGTTTCATATCCTTGGTATCGATGTTGAACATTTCACAATGTATCTTAAATTTCAGCCAAACAAAATCCTGTTCGATTTTTGAGTTTGGGACGACCATGTTGGCCCCGTGCCGTCTACAGGCTTCCTCAGCTTGGGTCCAACTCATTTTCTCCTGCAAAAAAAGGTAGCAGGAGTCCTGCCCAGCCAACCAGCCGGAAGGACACACAGCTTGGAGTGCCTCAATAAAGAAGAAGAAAAGAAGAAACATGTTCTCAAGAATCATAAATGAAAACATCTTGTCTTAGGTTTCTAAAGTATAATCAAAGTGTTAGCTCGGAATAGAACGAATGGCTGGTCTGCCTTCTCTGACGACGTTCACTCAAAAGAGAAAACAACAAAATGACCGCAAGGTTCTTATCGACTTGTTGGCCTTATTCAACTTTCAACTCATGAATATATTATCACCATAGCACTTATAACCACACCTAACCCGTTAATTATTTGTACAATATACAAGGCTGCCAACTTGGACTAGTAGCCTACCTACGTTCTCTCTTCCATTAGTGTATACTAAACCCATTAGTGTACACTAAATTATTCAGGTTCTCAGTCCAAACCTTGCAAGAATAATGTAATGGTAATGGTAATGTAGTGGTATCAGTTTACAGGGTAGCAGTTGCTGACGGTCAAAAGGCAAACGTTGTTTGCACTATCAACAACTTAAACAAAACTTCCTTAAGTTATTTTGTCTTCGGAGGGTCTTCAGATATCAAAGCATTTCTAGTTTATGTTATTTTTTATTTCTTAGTTTTCTGATCAATTTATTATTAATTTATTTCCCTTTTCTTTTTCGTTTTTTGTTCGGGTTTTTGTTCGGGTTTTTTCGGGTTTTTGTTTTTGGGTTGGTTTTGGGGGTTTTTGTTTTTGTGGTTATTCGGGTGAAGTATTCACACAGCTGGACAGGCTGAACAGAGTTTCTCAGACAACTGAAAGTTTTCCCCTTATTCGCGTCGATATGAGGATGGACTATACAAACATGCAAATATCTAAGTAAGACAAATAATTAGTTATTAACTAATCAGTGATATTTTAATGTCGGCTACAGTTAAGGTGTTGGTTTCCAGGTCACGCGGGGACATTGACTCACAAAATGGCGCAACCAGGATTAATTGTGAGGATGACGTCATGTGAATTGGGTCAACATGCTTATTCCCATGAAACGCACAAGTTTGCCGAAACCAGAATTACTACGATTTCTACCGAGGAAAGAATAAGTTTGAATTCAAGACAATTGAGACCCTTCTTCATACTATGTTACAATAAAATATTTCTTTTCAATGTTTATTTACTGCCGACTGCTGTTGTGGGTTTTCGGTGCCTTTTTTAAAAGTTGTTAGCATTTTGCTTATCTACCATTACTAAAAAATACTAGGAAACGGATGTAGTGGCGTAACCAGGAGGGGGCGGGTGGCCCCCCACCACCCTTCCCCCTCCCCAAATGAGGTCGAGAATATGCCCATATGAATGATTCGATACAGTAGCCACCAACACAAAAATGATGTATATTCCCCCGCTTGCCCCCTTGACAAATCTTGTTACGTCACTGAACGGATGCTCATCAACAGAGAGCCCGAAGCAGTAGGCTTATTTTAAAAAGTAGGCCTATAATTACAGCGCTGTTAAAACAATAGATTTTGTGATTTCACCATACATCGATGTGTGAAACACTGTATGGCCAATTATGCCACTGTATGCCCAGTGCCACTGCGTGCCCAGTGCCACTGCGTGCCCAGTGCCACTGCATGCCCAGTGCCACTGTATGCCCAGTGGTACAGGCAGTGGTACTGGGCACGCAGTGGCACTGGGCGGTGCCACTGTATGCCCAGTACCACTGCCCAGTGCCACCGCCCAGTGCCACCAGTGTGCCCAGTGCCACCACCCAGTGCCACCAGTGTGCCCAGTTCCACTGTATGCCCAGTGCCACTGTGTGCCCAGTGCCACTGTTTACCCAGTGCCACTGTGTGCCCAGTGCCTCTGTGTACCCAGTGCCACTGTGTGCCCAGTGCCAATGTGTGCCCAGTACCACTGCCCAGTGCCACCACCCAGTGCCACTGCGTGCCCAGTACCACTGCCTGTCAAGTGCCACTGTGTACCCAGTGCCACTGTATGCCCAGTGCCACTGCATGCCCAGTGCCACTGTATGCCCAGTACCACTGCCCAGTACCACTGCCCAGTGCCACCGCCCAGTGCCACCAGTGTGCCCAGTGCCACCACCCAGTACCACCAGTGTGACAAGTTCCACTGTATGCCCAGTGCCACTGCGTGCCCAGTGCCACTGTTGGCCCAGTGCCACTGTGTGCCCAGTGCCACTGCGTGCCCAGTGCCTCTGCGTGCCCAGTGCCACTGTATGCCCAGTGCCACTGTGTGCCCAGTGCCACTGCGTGCCCAGTGCCACTGTATGCCCAGTGCCACTGATTGCCCAGCGCCAATGTGTGCCCAGTGCCACTGTCCAGTTCCACTTTCATATACTTACTGCCGGCTGGGATTCTATAGACGATGTGACCTGTGACATCACATGTTTACAAAAGAGCCACAGAGCCTGGACTTCCTGCAGGCACGATTTGTACACAGACTAATGGAATAAAACATAAAATCTTACATTTTATGGAGATTGCACTGTCTAATTCCTATCAACTTTTGCTATGATGAAAGGGGGCACATCTCAAAACTTGTCCAGTTTTTACTTTCATAATTCTTGGATTTATGTGGAAATTATGACACAAAATGTCAACTTTCCCATAGGACCTGTGTAGTATCTTGCCTGCCAGAATACCCAAAGAATGCACAAGGTCACACTTATTGTAAACAAAGTTCACATGGTCTATAAAAGCACTTACTGCACCACCAAGCGTGGCTGGTGATGAGGGGCCAGTTCAGATCATGTCACTAGCAACGGTTACCACAAAGAATTCAGTCAATTTAGCAATGCATCGGGGATAAAGTATACTTATTTTGGTATTGGTGTCATGTACGTATGACATGCACACCACCACTAATGGATTCTGCGCCCCCCCCCCCCCCGGAGAGTATGCGGTGCCCCATACGGTGAATTGCGAGGAAGTTTTGCCAGATAGCGCACTCTTTTGAATCAACTTCATTGAGCCCAAATTGAGGAACTGTGACGTGTTGATCACAGCGAGTCTGTGGACCAGACATCGAATTCTGAACTTTCACCCAGTTACGCACACGCGTGCGCAAGATAACAATGACGCCCCCCCCCCCTTAAGTGTGATGTGATGGACACGCGTGACGTGTCCACAAACAATAAATTCCATCATATAGTTGTGACGTCGGGAATTCTGTACAGATAGGATACACGAGCATTTCTTTTAAACGGGGGTTCGTTCTGATTGACCAATCAGAAGAATAAGCAATTTCGTGAATATGCATTAGGCAAGGAGAATGGGATGCATCCAACTATAAAAAGTACTGTTTCAACCAACGCTGATAGATAAATATTCAAAATACAAAAGAAAACTAAAATAAATAATTATTATAATATTTTAGTCTACGCATCCCGTAAAGGGAAAATTTTGTATAATTATTTCGTTCCCTCGAAATTCTATTTTGTCCCCTCGAAATACTTTGTCGTTAGTACATGCGACCTTTCTAATTTCTTGCAATCCTTTTATCCAAACACGGGCATTGCATCTTTGTGGATTGAATAGTTTAGTGTGCACTTTATGGAAGTGAGAACGTTGGTCAAGGACGCGGCGTTGCTTACAAATATTTAATATTAAGTGCATTGGTGATAATATTTTCATGATTTGAAAGATGGACAAGCATTCAACAAGGACAAGCAGAAATGGCTGGAATTTTCCATTTTTAAATTATTATCAGGCCCTTTTATTTTTATTGTTATATCCAAAACAAAACAATTGAAACAAAAAACAAAAAACAACAAAATAGGTATCAAACAGTAAAAAAAAACACCACCCAAGTTATTATAAATACAAAAGACACTACAAGAGACAACACTTAGACAATGAACATAACAATACAAACTGAATAGCTAAACATTACATAGTATTGATGGGGGGGGTCTTAATAGAAAATATTAAACTTTGTTGTAGGTCATCAAGTGACCCGCCTCTTGTATCAATGACCTTTTCTGTTTTGAAATCGATAAAAACAATCTTTGTAGTTATCGACAAAAGAGGTAAACATTGACACGTAGTTAAAAATGTTTTTTTCTTTCCTGAAAGCAATAACAAGGGAGGTAATATTTTTGCTAGTGTCTTGTTACCACATAGACTGTGCAATATGTCTTGCGCGTATTCGAACTTCCGGGACCAAGTGGTGTGTCCAGCAGTTCTGTTTTCCAAATACAAATGTTCTCTTCATTCTTGATATCAGTGACATCATCAGCATCAAGAAGGGTGCATTGTTGAGCTGACATATCTTCGAGTCACCAGTTTGCTTCAAGAGACTGAAGGAGCGACAAAGAGGCTCTGCCCAGCACGCCAGACCACACTCAATGGACTCCTTGACCGGGTAGCTCTTGATCTGATGGTTGATCAGACAGCTATGTGATAGCAGCTCGGCTGCAGGGAACCGCCTCACTTTCACAGGCAGCAAATTTGGTGATGCGGCAATCTTGGTCTGCCCATTTACCGTCGTACTTAGCTATCATCCGAAAACATTCGTGGTGCAAATCTGGCTGGCCGTACATCCAATTCTTGTAAGCAGGATCGCCGTCCACTCCCGGGCACTCCAATGTGCCTGCTCGGTCATCACCAGTTTTCTTACAACCGATCCACAGTTCTACATCGTCGGTTGATGCGGCGGCTAACATGTCAGGTTGTGTTTTAAATTTCAGCCAAACAAAATCCTGTTCGATTTTTTAGTTAGGGACGAATAGGTTGGCCCCGAGCCGGTTACAGGTTTCCTCAACTTGGGTCCAAATCATTTTTTCCTGCAGAAAAATGTAACAGGAGTCCTGCCAAGCCAACCAGCCGGAAGGACACACAGCTTGGAGTGCCCCAATAAAGAAGAAGAAAAGAAGAAACATGTTCTCAAGAATCATAAATGAAAACATCTTTTCTTATCAACGATTACCAGAAGCCCGTATAGGATATGCATTGAGCTAGTTAAATTATTTGATGATTTATGTAAGAAAAGTTTAATAATTAGACTTGGCTTTAGATACGTTCTTCAAACACTCGAGGTCTTCTCAGAATGATAAGTTTCTGTCATAAGATTGCTTTTGAACAATGACATGGGTGACGTTTAGTTAAATCGCACACAACTTGGGTGTTTGTTTGTTTGTTTGTTTGTTTGTTTGTTGGGGGTGTTGGGGTGTTTGTTTGTTTGTTTGATTATTTGTTGGGGTGTCGGGGTGTTTTGGGGGTTTTTTGGGGGAGCCTTACATGATGCTAGAAATTAAACATCTGATTAAAGAATTCTTAGCTAATATTGCAATTTGATTTGAGTTTAGTCAGTGAACTTGCAACAAGAGTGGATCAAAAAGATACTGGATATGTTATTTTAGACCATGAAGCAAAATTATTCGGTGTTCTCAGACAAAACAGAACATTTCCCCCCTCCATCTAGTTCTATTGCTATAGGCCGCTACCATATCTCTAGAATGAAGATGAACGGTAGTAAACCATCCTTTATAGTATTCAAAAAAGAGTTAAAACTATACTTTCAGCTAGAAAAATTCATTTGTATTAGACCTACTAATAGCAACCTCGCCGAATTTGATTTGAAATTGGATTTAGTTTCTTATCTCTGTAATAACTATGTTAGTTGTCAATTTTTCTCACTGTAATTTGAAAGAGGAATGAATGATTAATTGAATACAAAAAAATTCCCGAGAAAAAAAAAGATCGGTGAAAGATAAGGAACTTTATTCACCGTGCCGAGACAGTTTTACGTCAATTGTCAAACCCTTTGACTCTAAACCAACAAACGTGAAAAAAATGTTTACCCGAAAACGCCTTGATCGACAACTAACCTTGATCGGCATACACGGTCACACATACACATACTGAGTCTCAATGCAATTAAACTGTAATGGCTAGTCTTTCGCTCAAGTATTTCAATTGCAACGTGAGTTTCCAATAGCTGGAGTAGAAGTGATAAACACAAATAGCGCCACCTACCATTTAGGCTATGCTAATATTCAGAAACGTATATTTTTTGCCCGACGTTTATTCGCTGCAACTTCAGTGAATATATTATGAAAATCAGTTAGTTAATCAGATGTTTAATTTCTACTATCAAATCAATAATTTAAAGACCCCCCCCCCAAAAAAAAAAAAAAAAAATCGAATATTATATTTCTAATAATAATAACATGTCAATAAACAAATAAATAATAAGTTTAAAACAAAATAAACACTCATGTGGCCCATTGGTCGAAACTTAAAAGGGCATTTACAAAAACATTTAAGCTTGATCCAACGCGAAAATAATATGTCGCTAGGGCCGGGGAGCTATCAACTCAATTAAAGACACAATTAAGAGCGTCGTTTTCATATTAATTGCCTTTATTAATCATCTTAAATAAATAATAATTATTAGTCAATAAATACGCAGTAAATTACGACATGGTAAAAAGTGTACGGCTTAGTTAACAATAATCATGCAATAATTAATGCATAGGCAAAGTGGAAGCCACAGTATAGCAACATTACATCGTACTTCAAACAAAAACACAACTTTTTCGGTCGTTATATATACGTCAAAAGGCGAATATCACTTCATATTATAATACCCGGCTTATAAACATATTATTTATGTTATGAATAAACAAAATTTAAAAAATATTCCAATTTATTTCAGCCTACTTTGCGTCATGTGACAACAATGGGAAAAAAAAGTTTATTCGCAGAGTATATTCTTTCTTTTTGGCCCAATGTATTTTGGGAGGTCTTTATGTACAACCAAAATGACCAGAGTCAGTCGGCCTGTCTACTCTTATTTTGACAAGAAAGGAATTAAACTCATGTAAACAATGATAGGCCTACTTGTATGAATTTACAGTAAACAATTGGTGTAACCCCTTTTAGATTTGTTCCTTTATTATTGTGTTTACTTGTATTACAAACAAATACAGAGGCTACAATTTTACTACAACAGTAGATAATATAGATCTTTATAGTTGGATCCACACTGACCAAAACTCCTCGGAGACGCTAAAAACAATTGTCAAACACAAATGCAAATTTACTTGGTTTAAACAAAATGTGACGGTACACAACTTTCCAAATTTTTCTCTCCTGAAGACGAGCAGGTCGAGTATACCGTTTGAAACGTCGAGGCCACAACGGCTCTTCTCAGAGCCAACACCCCTCCCCCTAAAAAGAGATTTACACGCGCAAATTTAATAGTAACTTCCTGTAAGGCCAAGTAAAATAAACAACATGTTGCTCGTCCGGACTTTTTTAAAAAGTTGGAGAGGGAGGTCCTTAATATTTGTTATTTTCCAATTTTTCATTATTTTTTCCAAGATGGCGACCATGTCTAAGATGGCTGCCATAACATTATTTGAAGATGGTTTTATGGTGTATGAGCATTTTCTGTTTGTCCTCAAGATATTAAGAAAACATAAGCGAGATCTGGTTTCAAAAAAAGAACTGTATTGGCATGCAAACGTGAAGGGCATGCAACGAATAGATTTCGAAAATGAAATTTTCTCACGATTGCGTTGTGGGAATAGTACTTCTTTCCCTTTTTGTATAACAAATAACAACAAAAATCGATGCGGCGTCCAACATTAGAGCGGGCGGGGACGATCAACATGTTATTTATTTTATTTGGCCTAAATATTCTAAATTGCAAATAGCCTGACTGTAGTGTATAGTTTAAAATGTATGCAACAGATTACACTATCATCCATTGCGGCAACCGTTATTCGATGACGTCACTGCACGCTGACAGATTTCGGGACGATTGGTGGCAGCAAACACAGCGGACACTTTTTCCGTTGTTGGTGTAGAAGCAGCTCAAAGGAATGATCCAAGAATGTTTGAAAATTGCTCACTACTGATAATAGGCCTAAGGCAATGATAAAAAAAGAACTGCACCGACAATATCTCACCCTTCAAATAATGTATTAGTTTTAAAAAAATACTTAGAAAAGATAAAGCATAAAAAGGTAAGCGAGATAATTGTTTTACATTGCAGGACACAAAAACCATCAATATGTGTACATGTTTCTATTATTATAGGCCTTTACAGTGACAGCCCACAGATAGACAAACTCCCTGCCTAACCAGAAGCATCATGCTGTCAGCTATCCTAGCAATGGTCCCTGACTGCAAACCTAATGACGAGTGCCAATTTTAAACCTCACACATTTCCCCTACCAGCCTCGGTTTCGGATCGTGAGCAAAAAACAAATATGGCTGAACACGGCATGATAAAGATACAGCAGAGACACGAGTTCATTTCAAGGTCCAATTTCATAGAGCTGCTTAAGCACAACAAAGTTGCCAAGCACAACAATATTATGCTAACGAGAATAAGGTTTACGACTTCACATGCACCATCCATGACTGGTATCCTGCTCTTTTTTGCTTTAGTGTTAAGCAATAATTTCTGCCTAAGCAGGTCCATGAAAAACAGTCCACAGCCCAATTTCATAGACGTGCTTACGCACAAAAAAAGTAGCTAGGCACAAACAAATTATGCTTACCAGAATAAGGTAACCAGCCAAAATACGATTTCACGTGTACCATTTGTGACTGGTATCCTGCTCATTTTCACTCAACAGAATTTCTTTAAGCAAGATTTTCTGCTTAAGCAGCTGTGTGAAATTGGGCCCTGGTTACAATCATTACTTTACAACGTCCGAGGCGTATGACAAGAATGCCTCGGCTCACAGTTATACCAGCAGATATTTCCAAATTGCAACATTTCCATTGTGGCTTTCTGATATTGCTTGTATTAAAGCCATTGGTCATCACACACGCCGTGTCAGGGTTGTGTATATCTGAAGTTGGGCGGAAACCTGGTCCCAATTTCATAGAGCTGCTTTGAGGACAAAAAATAGCTAAGCACAACAAAATTATGCTTACCAGAATAAGGTCACCAGCCCAAATACCATGTCACATGTACAATCTGTGACTGGTATCCTGCTTATTTTTGCTAAGCAGAAAATTTTTAAGCAAAATGTTCTGCTTATAAGCAGCTCAATGAAATTGGGTCATGTCGGGCCTTGGGCTTGGGAAACGTCTGGAATTTTGAAGCAGTGTGCATGTAGTACATTGCTTCAACATCAAACGGAGCCCGGAGCCAGAGTCGGAGCCAGAGCCGGAGCCTAAGCCAATGTTCGGGAAAAAGCCCATAGCCAACTGCCTAAAGACGCGTGCAAAGAGACACGGATAAAGCAATCAATGTAGACATCATCCCCGTGTGTTCTCTGCCGTATAGAAAACAACATGGCCGCGAAAATCTCCTTCATGAAACTGACATAAACTTTGCCTGGTACATCAGCCGGGCACCAGTCAAGTCAGCGTGTTGCTGTCCAAGCAAGCTTTCTGAAAAATATCCTCTATCAGGGAAACTGCCATAAATGTTACCATGGTAAACAAATAATAGGTTGTATATAGACAACTCTAAAATAAATAATGCTATACAAGTAGTCGGCATCATGTTGAAGAGATTTTAACGGGATGAGAAAATCAGTTTTGATGCTTTTACTCATTGAGGATTGATATGAAAGTCCCTGTTTACAGTCCGGTCAGACTATGCTGACTCAAGGTAATATCGTTTGACAATAATGGCGACATTGGTGAAAAAAGGGTGTCCAATATAACCCCACCCCCCTTTAGTACAATGTGTTTATGATTTCCTTCCTCCGTGCTTAAAACCATAATCTCGAAACTTGTCAATTACCAATGTTTTATTACACCAAATCTCTCAATAAAATTTTCTGTGAGTTGTACAACAATTTTCAAACTAGTTCTATCAAATAATTAGTGTTATTTTCATTTACCATATAAACGTCTTACATAACAGAAATACAAAAAAACTATGATAGATAAACAGTATCTCACAGCCCCAATGTCTTTTGGATATTAAGGTAAAAACATTTGGACAGGAGACTTACATCATCACTCTCAGTTTCAAGTCAAATTCTGACACTTTTTTGTATTTGTAATGTCTTTTTTTCAAAAGAGTAACCCATGCTATACCTTATCTAAAATACCAGACATTTTGAATAGAAGTTTGTACCTGTACTAACATTGTACATTTCCTCACCTCAAACGTAATTTTCGACTGTTCATAGCCTATTTGTCCACATTCGAGCTCCTTCGGGGAAAACTGAATGTCCAATCGAACCCATCATGCATCAATTTCAGGGTCACCGGGTTCATATATGAAGCTCAATCGGTGTCTGCAACCGGGTCAGGGACGGGCTTCCGGTGTGGCGCCTGCTGGTCCTCATGCAGAACAACGCGATCCAGGGTAAGAACACAGAGAGTCCGATCATACCAACACACAGCAGACTGATGGGCACCCATATACTGATCCCTATGCTACCGTGGAAATACGTCAGGTTGTCTACCAGGAGGTAGATGCCGACGGCTGTTACACCCAGGAGTAGGAGGAGGACTACGATGGAGGAGGCTACAGTGTTCTCTTCGGATGGCTGGAAAGAAAGTAAAAGGATAAACGACAATCAGGAAATAGCAACGGGCCGTGTCTCGTGCGTAATTTTAATAGTTTAAAACCTTATGGGGAAGGCTGCTGTAGCAAAACCATGCATAATGCACTAAAACAAAATTGATTTTTTTTTCGGATTCTTTCAGAAAAGCCTAATCCATGGCATTTACATAGTTGAAAGGGATCAACTTAGAAAATCCACTCAAATAGACCCCTTGCATTAGCCGCCATCGTCAAACAATGGAAACGTGCACGCGTGTACACTGCGCACCACTCTCAGCTTGGCCAATGATAGCTCTTCATTGATGACCTCAGTGACGTCGTTTGCAATGGGTCTATATTATTTGACACTTTCGTCCAAACAGATACATAAATGCATAAAATGCAGCACGAAGTCGAGGCTCTACACGCACATGGAGGATCCGTTTAAAGAGCGAATAGCCAGCAAACTATTATGTTTGCAACCATCCCATTGCTAATTCTCTTCCACTGCAGGGGGCGCTCTTTACGGACGGCCCGGTAGCGAATTTTTTTTTACTACGAAGTGTTTGTCCCCATAAGGGAAATTAATAAGCTCCACAACATCGCGATGTTGTACTAGTTTTTATATTATGGTTCCACCGACTCAGAATTCACACTCGGTGATTTATTACTTCTTCTTTTTAGGATAAATCGATCTCCTAAATTGAATCAAAATTAACAAAATTATTAATTTAAGAACACTTGCTACTGCAGCAGCTGAAGCGCACGTGTTGTTCGTAGGTTTCTTTTTCGCACCGAGCCGCAGAGAGTTTTATTAAGAGCGCGAATTTCGTTTCCGTCACACAATAAAGCAATTTGTAGGGCTACAATTGTATAGACTTAATTTCAAGTCTGAGATCGCGGCTTTTGTCTGCATCAGCCAAGCCAAATGCAACTTGCCCGTATTGGCTATCGATCACATGCTAGCTTGAGATCGAAGGTTAATCACAGACTTGGAAACCAAGTCTAGTCTACATGATTATGAAACCCAAGATTTCCCAAGATGTTCGAAACCACGCCGCGAGACTTGTACGGTCTGTTCTCAATCGTCTCCAATTGATGGCGGTAGCAGTAAATCAATTCTTGAAACAAGACTAGTACAGGTCTCCTACAAGAGTAAAATTTGCTGCACTCCACACAATGACCAAATATGGTATCAATATCGCCGGCATTTGAGCGCGTTAAATGTATGGGACACTGGAACAGCCATCTCTCATATACACGAAAACAGCCTGATGTACGGTAATTATCCCATTGTCGACCTGGTTACCCAAAATACGGAAACATCATTATCCTTCAATGAACATTTTGGCCTCCCTTAGAAATTATTCCGAACAGTTCTTCCAGATGTGTAGAATAACATTGATTCATCAGCTGTTAGATAAAAATCAAGAATTCTTAAGCAAACCTCACTATGTGCCTAAATCCCGATTCGATCAAAATATTTGAATTTTTGTTCTCTGAAAATATTGTGTTTTTGCGCTTTTTTTTCTTTCTTCTTCTCATACGGGAAAGAAGAACCCCAAGATGGCCGACCGCAGACAGTAACTGCGTGTGACGTCAGTGCGATGGGTCAACACCAAAGTGAAAAACGAAAAAATAAAACGAGCCTTCAGAAAAGTTGGTTAATTATACTCACGGTAAAATAAGATTCTTTTGTAACTCTTTTGTCGTAAGGTTTTTGGCATATTTCACATTCCTCAGCACCTTTCAACATGATCCATTTCAGTAGACACTTCTTATGTACGTACTTTGAAGACCCAGAACACCCGCAAGGCGACACCAGTTTCTCCTTGGCTTAAATGTAAAACAATTAAAATAGAATTTTAAAATGTCGTAATTAACTCATTAATTACATTGAAAACCCTGTTGAAGCTTTAGTGTAATAATAATAATAACAAGTTCTTAGTGTAGGCCTAGTCGTTTAATGATGTTTAATACTAAATTATAACAAGTTTGAATCTCTGCAGTTCAACAAGTTTGTTTGCATTAAAAATGTAAGTTTTTAACGGTTTGTTTCATTATGTTGTTGTTGTTCTGACTACAGCTTAAGAAAACAAACTTAAGAAAACGGACAGTCTGCTGTTGATTCGAGGGAACAGTTCCACAACGGAAAGGAAGGCGACACATTTTCTTTTTCTGGTTTGTTTTTTCCCCCGGTATATACGATCAGAGCATAATGATAGAAACGCCAGCCGAGTTAGAATCACCACAACTCATTAGAGCGATAATTGCAGGGTGTTTCCGCAAACCTATAGATTCCATATTGGTTTCCATACAAGTTTATAAACTGACGGGAACGGTAAGGTTATATCACCGTTTTTAATTTCACTTGATTTTATTTCCCTTACAACTTCCTTGTATAGACCTACCCCCCCCCCCCCAATTAAATGACACCATACACTACTCATACCAACCTTTGTTGTCTTGACATATTCTGCAGATGGGCCCATCAAACGAAAGTACGGACATTTGCGTTCTGCAGCTAAATGTGGGTGATGATGGGCGACGAGGGGGCGACGTCTCGTCAACAACAACTACCGTGGGCGAGCTCGAATCTCCCGGGGTGTCTGGGGCGGAGGAGCAGCCTGGCTCGTTGTCCGTGTAACCTTCATTCTGTGAGTCAAGCAACAACAATACTATTATTTTGATAATTACCCGTTTTCATGAAAGGCGACCCGTGCACTGGGAATGTTGATCAAGGCTTTCGTGATGATGAAGATTTTTTTTTGTTTTTTTTAACAGAGCCTTTTGTTGCAATTGCTTGTACCTTGTGTATGTAATGTAATTTGTGAATAACAGAGACTTTATACAGAGGAGTATATACCAGCCCACACAGAACAAAATAAAATCAACAAAGAGCAGCCAAGCGTAAGCAACAAATCAAAGAATCAAGAAGCAACTAAACATGCAAAACCAACCCGGTAAAGCGTAACAACCAAATATAGTGCTCCATGTATACGCTACCCGTCGTTAAAACAAATTGTATACCTGCTTTTACAATCTAAACGGCGGCTCTACGCCACCTTAAAAAAAAAAAACATAGCCCAACATGTTCCAGATCTAAAACTGTTCCCTTCCAGCCATTTATGCAATACATTCGAAAGCTCCCATGCAAGAAAAAGCCCCTCCAAGGAGTCCAAATACTGCTGTCCATGACGTCAACACATTTCCAGTGATGACGTCACGACGGGTGAGCATTTCCTCATCTTCGATCGAGAGCACGGAGAAGAGGGAAATGCTCTCCAGCCATTGAGAGAAAAGAGTAAAGGGCAAGAGCTAGACTATAACAAGACTGTTTGCGCCAGAGGATAGTCTTGGTTCAAGACGTTCCTGTTGTTTATTCCCCTCGCCGATAGTGGGCGCTTTCAACCGCGAACCGAAACCACCCCGAGAATCGAAATCTCCTATGATAGCCAATTCCCCGCATGTGAGTAGCGGTCTAGGGTGAGAGCACTCGTGGGAAATCAATAACATGGGGGTCTTGAACCAAGACTAACCAGAGGACGAATGATGGGTTACAAAAATAACATGGCTTCCTATTGAGCTTATGGTGAATACATGGTAATGATGAAATCATTTTTATTCTCCCGCCACACTGTTGGAATAAGAAGGCTCATGACCAAGGCGGTGAACAAAACGTCAAGTGCTGTACTTGTTGACTCATTTAAAGGCACTGAAAACGTTTGGAAATTGTCAAAGACCAGTGTTCTCACTTGGTGTATCCGAACATATACATAAAATAACAAGCTTGTGAAAATTTGGGCTCAATTGGTCATCGACATGCAAGAAAATGATGAAAGAAAAAACACCCTCGTTGTACAAATTTGTGTGCTTTCAGATTAGGAATAAAAACTTCTTGCAAGAAGTTTTTATTATTGTAGTGAGAAATTACCTCTTTCTCAAAAACTACGTTACTTCAGAGGGAGTCGTTTCCTACAATGTGTTGTACTATCAACAGCTCTCCGTTGCTTGTTACCAAGTAAGTTTTTATGCTAATATTTGTTTTGAGTCATTACCAAACGTGTACGATACCTTTAAGAACAGTATTTTGAAACAACCGAGAAGGCAATCAAACAATTGCAATTACTGAAAACACAAAATCTAATAAGAGAATATAATGTGTGGACGCGGTATTAAGCTTGGGTATGTACACTACAAAAACGATGGGGTGTTAAATTGACACCATGGGTGTTGTCACATAGGTACCAACAAAAGAATCAAATTTACAACATAGGGTGATAAAATAACACTAATTTCTGCCAACACAATTACATTGGTGTTGTTTTAACACCCTATGGTGTTAATTTTGATTCTCTCTTGGGTATCTATATGTGCCAACACCCATGGTGTCAATTTTAACACCCCAGTTTTTGCAGTGTACAAACCTTTTAGTTTAGGGCTGATTTGCATGCAGCTTTTACTGCTTTCTCGGTATAATTTATAGAAAAACAAAACTACGTCGTTGAAGATGAAATGAAACGTCTGGTAACGTTCAACGTTTGCTTTAACTTAACAAACAAATGAACGCACGTTTGTGAAAACGCTCTGAGCACAGAGCGTTTTCACAGTTGTGGACATTCCATGGTTTAACGTTCCTATTTCAGGGTTGATTTTGACTCTGGTTGTCTCTTTAATTATATGCTTCAACGTGAGACACTTACCATGTGTAATAAGAAAATGCTTCATGTTCTAAAAACATATTATATTTTCTAATTAATTTTGTGTAAACATTGAGCGGACGCATGTGAGTCCACAATCATGCCATAAAACCATACATTTTGTGTGTCCACACTTTGTACGTGCTAGCTCCTATAGTATCAGGTTGTGAATTATCTGTGATGATGTGAATGTGGGGAGGCGGTGGCTGTATGTAACGTTGTTCAACTCTAACCCCCCGGACACAATTTCAGTCTTTTTCACTCTTATACAATACACAAGATTGGGTTTTTTTCAAAGAATCATTGAATCACCCTTTAACCGTAAGTTATCTAATTATGGTACGCTGTAACGCTAAGTATTTATACAATTCTCGATCAGAATTCGGACATCAGTACTGCAATTACTAAGCATAACATGTTACTTAGTCAGCAGCGAGAGTTAAACTCCGAACCATGTTTATTTATTTCAGCATTGCACTAATTTGACTAATGAAAATCCCACATATCAACCCAAATCCCACATCAATCCGGGGACCTAAAATTAAAAAAATCAATGAGTTAAACAAAAATCCAGGAAATGTGTCCTATACCTTTTCCAACACAAGAATTACATCGAAAGGCCTACACTGTGTGTAAATTTAAGAATTACCCATCCATGCAGACATGTGCCATTATAGCTTATTATAAATCTCTTATTATGTGTAGACGCCGCAAGCTGCCAGCCACACGTTATTCTGATCAATGCAAACAAATCACGCGCCAGCTGGCACATTGACGACATTAATGTTCAAATAAAAAAGACGTACGTGTATATAAGAAGATGTAAAACCGAGAGTAAATAGCACATGCGCAATACGAGCTACATCACTCAGCTAAAATTAGGTATCTTGTTTCAGTGTCAGTTGCCATGGGTAAATAGGTACCCATCACCAATCGAAAAGAGATTTATAATCTGGGGTTATTTTACAGGTATGGGATTGTTTTGGGGTTGTGATCAGTGAAAATTTGAACACCGTACAAGTTAACGTTGTTTCCCCAAATGAAAATTGTCAGCGCAGTGACGCACCCGGACAATATCTGTGGAGAGTGATCGAGAAGAAAATTCTTGTGGGCAGGGGAGGGGAGGGTTGGAGGCGTTTTTAGGGTGTTCCACTCTCTGGAATGTCCCCTTTGGTAACGATTTTACCTTTCCTTTATATTAAAAAAGAACATTAATTGACCTAACAACTGCGTCTGGTACTGGTAGACCATGTAACCTATGACATCACCATGTTTACAAAAGAGCCACAGAGCCTGGACTTCAGGCAGGCACGAATTGTATGCAAAGCCCAAAGAAAGAACACATTCAATCTTGTAATTTGGGGAGATTTGTCTGATTTTTATCAACTTTTAATATGAGAAAATAGGTGTCACGTCTCAAAACTTGTACAGCTATTATTTGTACAACTCTTGAGAAGTTATGACACAAAATGTTAAATTTACCACATGACCAGTGTAGTATCTCGCCTGCCGAAAAGGCTCTGGAGTGATGAACACACCAACAAACTTGTATCAGCTATTCTAAATATGAGAGCTCACCTTTTGCACACTACAGACTACCCTGGATACCTATTTCCTTATAAAAATACTGTGATAGGCAAGTCATTTCCCCTATACATGTTAAAACAAGCAACTAACCTGTGTGGAAAAACAAAAAATTATTTTCAAAGGTGAGAAAATGTCCTTGTGCATTCTTTCAGGAAAAGGTTCTGTATTTCAACCTCTCTTCTCTTTCCAAGAACTGGAAGTATTTCAGATAGTACAACATACATAAATCGACCCGTGTGTGTTGCCTGCGTTGCTATATATTGTTGTGTCATGGTTAAAGGTATCGTACACGTTTTGTAATTACTCAAAAAAAATATTAGCATAAAAAACTGACTTAGTAACGAACAACAGAGAGCTGTTGGTAGTATATAACATTGTGAGAAACGACTCCCTCTGAAGTAACGTAATTTTTGAGAAAGAGGTAGTTTCTCACTAAAATAATAAAATACTTCTTGCAAGAAGCCTTCTATTCCTAATTCCACAAATTTGTACAACGAGGGTGTTTTTTCTTTCATCATTTTCTTGCAACTTCGATGACCAATTGAGCCCAAATTTTCACAGGCTTGTTATTTTATGCATATGTTGGGATACACCAAGTGAAAACACTGGTCTTTGGCAATTACCAAACGTGTTCAGTGCCTTTAAACGAAGCCCTTCCCTGTTTATAGTCCCTGTCTGTTATGTATGCCAACTGGTCAGGAACAAAGCCTCCAATCTGTCCCATTGTTCGATTAGAAATATAATATAATATATAGGCCTTATTGTATTTTGTGAATTGAATATCAAACAGGTTATATGCGCCAGAAGGCCTTCGCTTTACGCGAACCGATTTTAATTTTGATTTAATTGTCTCGTTATATCGGTTTGAGTTGTTTCACTCGTAAAATAGTGCAACGTATTCAAAAATGTGGACATAGGTAGGGGTATCTGGTTGTGTGAGTCAGGAAAAAAGAGTTAAAAAAAACATGCACAATTTTTCAGCATGAAAACATGTTAGTCCTAGTTTTGGTTTGTAACAACCGAAATCAACTGTTGCGATTTTTTTAAGGTTTTCAGCTACAGGTTTCTCGAATATGACTTTATTTCAGAGGGAAATATTTAACAGACAAAAACGGTTTTAGTGTGAACTTCATAACCAGTAAGCTTTCAGACTAAAATGTTTGTTATCCTTAATCCTGTATAACCTTTCAAGTGTCGTATAGATATATATATAGTGTCTTAGGTGATAGTTTAGGACACCTTTCTTTGAAATTAATAGCACATTGAATACACCTTTTTATTAGGTGTTCGTGCAATATGAGCACGAACACCTCTTTGTTTTTGTTCTGTTTTTTTTTTCTTCTCCATCTTCTTCTTCTTCTTCTTCTTCTTCCCTGGAACTCTTCTCTAGAACATAACTCAAGATTGAAACTGAATTGAACCTTGAAACTCATCAGACAATTGAACCTCAATATGAAGACGGCACCAACTTACTGTCGTCATGATGACGTCATCAGGTGTCGAATTACAAGGGTTTTAATGTTGAAAAATGACCATTTGTTATTGGCTGTATCTCCTTGAATTTGAAAGCTGTGATGTTCATAATTGAGCATTGGATAGATCAAGACTGGGCAACATTTCAAAAGTTAACGCAAAAATCGTATGACCTTTGCTTCCGGTCGTACCGGAAGGTCAGAGTTTGCCTTTGTTTGTTTTTCTTTAAAAAATGAATTTCGGGGCATAACTCAAGATTAAAATTGAATTGAACATTGAAACTCACCAGATAATTGGACCTCAATATCAAGATGACACAAACTTGATGATGTCATGATGACGTCATCAGGTATTGAATTACAATGAGTCAAAGTTTAATATTTGTAAACAAATCATAACTCTTGAACCACATATTGGATTTTTACAATCTATACATCATCGGATAGGTCGTTAAACGTTCAACAAACGCTACACAAAGTATGACCCCATTTGACCTTGACTTCCGGTTCAAACCGGAATTTGAAAAATTCACAAAATTCGTATCTCAAAATCTACTTATCACTTCAGCATATTTTTTGCATCAGGTTGTAGAACGTTGAGCCTGCTCAAACTTTTGCACAGAAATAACAACATTTTGACATTTACATCTTGTCTTATAGCCACGGGCATTAAAGCGCACGTTTGTGTTGACCCGCTTAGATAACGCGAGTTAGTGTAACACGTGTACAGATACATGTATATTTTACGTGTAGTTCAGTTTACATCAACTACATGTAGGAATACATTTAGCATCGCTGCATGTTACATTGTATATTGCGCACCCCGGCAAAAATTCGTAACTCCTGAGCCACACATTGGATTTTTACAATCTATACATCATCTGAAAGGTCTTTATAAAACCTATCATACGATACACTTATTGTGACCCCGTTTGACCCTGACTTCCGGTTCAAAGCGGAAGTTGAAATTTAATGTTTCAAAATTCATAATTCCTGAACCACGCAATGGATTTTTACAATCTATACATCATTGGACAAGTATGTAACAACTTAACAAACGATATACAGAGTGTGACCCCAATTGACCTTTACTTCCTGTTCAAACCGGAAGATGAAATTTAATATTTGAAAAAATCAGAACTCCTGAACCACACATTGGATTTGTATCATCTATACATCATCAGAAAGGGCTCCAAAGATTTAAGAAAAGCTACACACTGTGACCTCATTTGACCTTGACTTCCGGTTCAAACCAGAAAGTGAAAGTTAATGTTTCAACAAATTGTTGGAGGTTTACAATCCATACACCATCTAAAACGTCTTCATAAACTAAACGCGCTACACAAAATGTGACCCCTATTTGACCTTGACTTCCGGTCAAATCCGGAAGTTGATGTTAATTTTTTTTTGAAAAATTCATAACTCCTGAACCAGGAATTGGATTGATAAGGTATAATGACCTATTCATTCAATCACTCACCACGAACACCGTGTTTTTGTAGTAAACAAAAATTCAATGTCTAGTTTTGTATGGTACTGCTCATAGCGACTATAAACTGATTAAAAAACTGATTACATCGGCAACTTTATTTCGAAGGACAACAGTGTCCTGTTTTATCCTAAAAATTATGAAGTAAGTCGTATTAATCATATAAACGTATATACATGTATATATATATATATATATAGATAGATATTACCCAGATTGCAGTTACCACCTTCATGGTCCAGTAACCCACCTTTCACTTTTCTCACATTGACCATCCTTTTGTCCCAACTACTTCACTCTGATTGGTTCTTACACCCCATTGTTTGTAAGTCAATAAAAACTTCGATTGGCTACATTTCCCGCTTCTTTTTTCTGGACGCCTTCTCATAATCCTTTGCTCCTCTTTTTGCTATAAATGAATATGTTTTTTGTTTGTGCTCAATTTTGTATGCCTCTGACGAAGGTCCGGTCTGGATTGAAAGCTAGTGCCATCTCCCCTACTAGTTTTATATTATAATAGTAATCATAACAATCGAAGAAGAAAAAAACGGGGAAAAACAAGCGTGCAAAAAGAATCTTGAAATTAATCATTTTTGGTTCAGCACTCAGACAGACAGACAGGTAATAAACATGAACAAGATGCGTCAGTACGATGAACGTAAAATAAGTCCAGAGTACAATTTAAAATAACATACAAAAATACAAAATCAAATTACTTATTATCATAATAACCCCAATCTCCTGTCTCGATATCCCACAGGGATGAAATGCTTGACTTCACTGTCGTCACCTCACATCAATCACAGTGAAGACAGTCCGGTTTTATAAACCACAACATATATATTTTAGGCTACAACCTACGTAAATGATGTTAAAAACAGCTCCGTGTTCACGATCTGATATCTGGGGTTTTATTTGGCTCTTCGTGACTTGCGTCTACTTCTGTCAAATCAAGAAACATGATCTAAGAGACGTGATTGGTAATTATGGAAAAATAATACATTACAAAATAACTTAAAACAAATCACCGTCGCTTATTTCGACCCCCTCATTTTGTTTTTCACTAAAAAACATAACGTGACCGCAGAATGTGATGACATTTTCACAGGGTGGTTGTGTGTGTTATTGGAAACTAGAGGAGAGGGAAATATTAATCTACTCTTCTAGAAAACCAATGATGTCAACTCGCTAGTTGCATGGATCCGCCATGTGCGTGTAGAGCCTCGACTTCATGCTTCATTTGTGTTGTATTTGTATGTTTTATGTATCTGTTTGGATGGAAGTGTCATTACATTACCGTGAAAATACAGAGTTATAATGCTTTTGTTCACTGCTGTCCCAATTCGAGGCTCTACACGCAAATGGCTGACCGTGCAAAGGGCGAATAGTCCTTTTAAAGGATGAGCGTAACATTGGTTAAAGGTTGAAGCAAATAAAATGTTCACAAAAAGATGGTCATGGTGGAAAACTTCTATTGAAATATTTTTGCTTGAAATGTTTGAGGTTTTTTTTAAATAAGTAAAACAAGTAGTTTTGATCCTGCGAGTCAAAAACTCGATTTTTAAAAACAGAGAAAACGTTGTCCCCAACGGGGTTTTCCACTTTTTCCTCGTGACTCCGATGACTGATTGAGCATAAATGTTGACAGGTTTGTTATTTCATGTATATAGGCAATGTTGGGCTATACAAAGTGCGGATACTGGTCTTTGACAATTACTATAAACCATTTGGCCGCGGGCTTTAAAGGTGAGGGTCGTGGATTGGTTTTTGTCAAAGTATTATAATGCTGATTTATAGGCCCAATTGTCAATAAAAATACAATATAAGTCACCTGTGGAAGTTTCAGCTGAATACAATGTCTAACTTGTTGAGAAAACAATAAAAACCTGTCACGGTATTTTATCAAGAACGTCGAACCCATCCACGTTTTTAGCGAGGGTATACCAATCGCACCTCGCCGCAGCATTCACAAACGGACACCACGGAAATCAAGGCAAGTTTTGGCGGTTCAAATTTGTCGATATACCTTTCTCATGTTATGGCAGCTGCAGTCACAAGCATAATAGTGTATTGCAAGTGGCATACGCGAAAGTAGTTTTTAGGAAAAACTAAAGGAAAATGGTATAAATTCCGGCAGACCATCCTTACTCTATGGGCAGACACGTCGATGCTAACAGTTTGCCTATACCCGATTCGACGAGCCACCGTCACTTAACTTTGGCACCCTGGGTAACTTTGGCAGGGTTGCATTAATTGTTTTAACCGGGGGTAAAATCGCGATGCAGCTTCTATGGTATTATGTTTAGGAAAACAAGTAACCTTTGAAATTTATATTTGTAACTAATCTACATTTTTAGAGTAAATAATAATATGTTAAAAAATATATATATATGTTTTTATATATGTATTTAAAAAAAATTAATGTATGTATAAATTATTAACAAAACATTCTGGACGAGGCTGGGTTTTTTTAAGCACTGTGTGTGGCATCAAATGTAAAGAAAACACACCGTTTACGTCTATATATCGAGCTTTTTTTCTCTTTTTTCCCGTCTCTTTTTAACACAAAACATATCAGATGCTAAAGTTGCCCCAAGCCCGGGGTAACTTTGGCAGCACATTAATTGACCCCTAGGGGTTTAATGGAGAATTTTATTCTTCTAATTTTTCATGATCACTATATATAAACGATGAAAGAAAAAACACCCTTGTTGTACAAATTTGTGTGCTTTCAGATAGGACTAAAAACTTCTTGTAAGAAGTTTTTAATATTTTAGTGAGAAATTACCTCTTTCTCAAAAACTACGTTACTTCAGAGGGAGTCGTTTCCTACAATGTTTAATACTATCAACAGCTCTCCGTTGCTTGTTACCAAGTAAGTTTTTATGCTAATATTTGAGTCACTATACCAAACGTGTACGATACCTTTAAAGACTATCAGACTCTTGTCTTGAATTCATTCCAGTCTTTGTCAAAACACAATCGCAACAAGAAGTGATATGCGGACTAAGTATAGCTTTTGAATTTTAAACTGTTATTTATTCTCATAGTGAAATCTTAGTATAATGTAGAAATGTGATTTATTTCGTATTTGTTGACCTTGTTTATTTTATTGTTAGACTGCACCCTGACATTACAGCATGACATACAATGCAATGTCTCGGGCTGTAACAGCCACCGCCTCGTCTTCATTCGAAAGTTTTGCGTACAATCGAAATCACCCACAGACAATGAGAAGTCAAAACACTGACAGAAAATCCGTTCGTGCGTGTCTATAGACCAGGGTTTGTCAAAAGGTATTTTTATGCAAATTTTTGCCCTCATTTAAACTATACCGTTGCATATTTTGCTCTTTCTTTTTTTAGCTGGTACAAAAACCTCGAGTTTTCTTAACGCTTCGGTAACTTCGATCTCATGTTTTTATGTGCTGTTATAGCCTATTTATTTTATATGAAGAGAAAGCCATACGTTTTCACAATGGTATCGAAACCGTTGATAATGTAATGGTTCAAAACATGACAAAACCGATGGTTGAAATGACAAATTAGCCGTGACCCCCTTTGTCAGGAGAACAATCATTATTCATGATGAATGCGCATAGGGAACCTGGCAAATAATATTATAACTCATTATTTTGAATAAAGGGTTTATTTTTGTAGTGTTGCATTGACTGTGCTAGAGTCACAACAGAGACCGTATACACGTCTGGAACGGTTCCAGATTTTGGCTGAAACTTGGGTTTCCACCATAGAGCTTTGCACGCAAGTGCCAATCGCAATAGACATTATATGCTATATTTTTGGCCATTCCAAATTGTTGTTCTTGTGCTGTTGATTAGTATCTGTTCAATGGAAAAGAAAAGTTATACAAAACACGGGACAGGAAGTTATACAATATTCAAATGTTTAAAACCTTTCAAAGGCACTGGACACGTTTGGAAATTGTCAAAGACCAGTGTTCTCACTTGGTGTATCCCAACATACGCATAAAATAACAAGCCTGTGAAAATTTGGGCTCAATTGGTCATCGAAGTTGCAAGAAAATCATGAAAGAAAAAACACCCTTGTTGTACAAATTTGTGTGCTGTCAGATAGGAATAAAAACTTCTTGTAAGAACGTTACTTCAGAGCATTCCTACCTCCATGTTCAGAGGGAGTCGTTTCTCACAATGTTTTATACTATGCAGCTCTCCGTTGCTTGTTACCAAGTAAGTTTTTATGCCAATATTTGTTTTGAGTCACTACCAAACGTGTACGATACCTTTAAGCCGTTACAATATTATGTTCAGACTGCTGGATTAGTGTTTGTGACATGCTGCCATGTTGATTGCACGGGGAGAGGGGCGGGTACAGGGTTTTGGATAAATTTACGAACAATACATGTCAGGCTTTTACAGCATTCCTGTGAAAAAAACACTTGCATAGGATAACATACAATTCTTTATTGCAACTATTTGAGCAATTTACGAGGAAAGGGATAATCTATAATAACTCTTTTGACGCTATGGCACACTTGAATAAAGGGGCAATGCGTAAAAGGTTCATCAACCTTTGTTAGCAAAACTAAAATATTCATTATTCCTTGATTTATACAGTACGCAAAAGATTAGCATTTTGTATATACCGAGATTTGCCTTGACCTTTTTATTTGGTTTTATCGATTTGATCCATAAATGCTCATTTATATGCACGTTGTTTTAGCCCCCATGAAACATTCATGACGGAGTTTTAAAAACAAATCTCAAAGTTTCGTAAGGAATATAGTATCGATTGTTCGTGTGACACTAAACTATGTATCGGGTATTCGAATAATATTGTGTTAGTTTGCGCATGGAGGTAGAATTCTACCTCCATGGTTTGCGTGTGTGTGTACTTGTAGTGACATTCAAACCAAAGAGGTTCAAACCAAGGACTCATAAAAAAGGGACCGAGGTCCACTGTTGTCAAGACAAACAGTTGAACAAAGGATGGTCTACGATTGGAGGCCATTTCTCACTTGTGTGTGTTGACATTGCGTTGTTGATGTCACAGGTATACACCCACAAGTGTACATTGTGCGTATTCTATGGAAATATTTTAAGGGTGCACCAAGGCCAAGACAAACGGGGGTATCACGCCGTCGACGGCCCTCTATTATTCGATAATCAAATCGATTATAGGCCTAATCGACAAATAACTAACCTGTACGATTCCTAATCACGACACCCATGACGTAAGTCCACGGGGTATATCATTGTACGTGTTCCACACCATCTGGAGGGGATGGGGGGATCTAACTATAATTTAACCGAAATGGTTTCGTTACGCACAGAGAACAGATTTGGCATAAACCCATATTATAGTGATTATGTATAGTCATTAGGTAAACTAGTAAGGTTTGACAGCCGCGTCAGTGTTTTGTAAGACAATTATTGAGTGTAAAATTGGCTCGAACAGGAGTATGAACAAATGAGTGTCCGAAAAGTAATAGTCTAGTATAAAGTTTAAACGAAATAGTTTCGTTACGCACAGAGAACAGATTTGGCATAAACCCATAAGAGTGATTATGTATAGTCATTAGGTAAACTAATGACTGGATTTAGGTAAGGTTTCAGCTGCGTCTGCGTTTTGTAAGACAATTATTGAGTGTAAAATTGGCTCGAACAGGAGTATGAACAAATGAGTGTCCAAAAAGTAATTTGTCATAACTCGTTTGGGCGACCGGGTTGGCGTATAGTGGTATCTTTCTTCACTTAACACCTCTAGGACCCCGGTTCCAATCACGTCGGGGACACTATGTGGATTGGGTTTGCAGTCCCATACCGTACCCGATTGCGTGATTTTTTTCTGGAATATTTCTCTGGGTTCTTTTTCTCCCACATCGAAAAACTGAAATTCCCTTCCCGTGGTGGTTCTTGGCTAGATAGTGATTAAGTTCGCTTTTCTGGAAATCATTGGCGGCTTCACAACAAGAATAAATAAATAAATAAATAAATAAATAAATAAACATAAATAAATACATGAATAAATACATAACTTAATACAAAATAAAATTAAAATAAAACATTAAAAAGGGGCTAAATACATTTGTTAAAAATATTTTTAAAAAAATATATATATAGATATAAAGTGCCGCAAACCATTGCACCATCACCGTCATTGTACCATCATCACTGATATTGATAAAGTGATTGGAACTAAATGATCTGCTATTTCCCTCCAGCCTCGTTTTGACACTACACAATATACGAGAGAAAGAGATGGAGAGGAAGAAAAAAAATACAAAATGGCCTCAGCATGAAAGGCCCCGGTTTAGATAAGCAGGACAGTTCTTTTCAGAACTAAGTAGTCTCCCGAATTCCGAAATCTACTCTGAGGCGGTAGAATCAATAACAAAACAAGTTCTGAAGAACAAATCTATACACATATAGGATTTGAGGCATTGCATGGTGAGGTATCAATATATATTTGGTTTGCGGTAACACCATGTGTATATCTACTTGCTAGGTAGATTTTGTTCTTTGAGAACTTGTCTTGCTTATTATTCTACTGCCGCAGAGTAGAATATTCGAATATTCGGAAATCTATACACAGCAAAGTATAATTTACATGTGTTACCGCAAACTGAATATACATTGACGTCTCAACTTACAATGCCTCACAACCCATTAATATTGTTAAATGTTCTAAAAGAAAAGCATCGTAACAGCGGATACACGTCATATACTGCGTAATTTAATCATTATTTAATAAGTATACGAAACAGAGCCCCGGTACTGTGAGCCTGTAAGCTCTCTGACCACTCGGCCCAGAGGATGCAGCAATTCCTGCCGGCTACGTTGCCAACTTGCTGAACTTGAAGACAATTGAGGAATGATGTTACCCATGTGGACAGAAAAGAAGAAGGGGAATAAACACCCAGGAAAACTTCACTTAATAATTCCCCATCGGTAACACGGTTAACACATCAGTTCCCTTGCACAAAGTAGTGAAGTCAACTTTGATTTGATGTACTTCAGTAGGTAGTGGTGGTGTGACAAGGCATTATATTGTTATGTTTTTGCTATTAGTCATCGCAGATGCAGAATTTGGTCGGTTTGCTGTTCTCCAATGTAAACAAACAAAACAAAAAACAACAAAAAACACACCGAGCTCCGTGTTGCATTACACTCTGTTAACACTCCTTTGTTCAAACACACAACATTACGATGATATAAAATAGTACGACTTCAAGTAATTTTGTACTCAAATCAATAAACGTCAAACCACGAAGATATGATTTGAAACTTGTCCGGTATGGGAAAAACCATCACTGATAACACCGACTATTGAAAAACTTGGCGTTTCGATCAGTATATTTTGGTCGTCCTCAAGAGCGAGCAAAGCAAAGAGTTTCTGTGTCACAACCTTCAATTTCAAGCCTTGTTTTTTCTTTTTTCTTTTACAGTTGCTGTTTCCTTTAAAGTTCGTCCGCTCCTAAAATGTTTATATTCGCGTGACGTGCACCAGTGAATAAATGGACTGTTAAAGACTGAATGGTCCATTAGATACGGTACCAACACTGTTCTTAGTCGGGTTGGTATCATTATCAAAAAAGGAACAAAAATCACTTTAAATCTGAAAGACAAAATACGAATTCCCCTGAAATACTGTCAAAGTCGACGAAATCCACAAAATAATAAGCAGAGAAAAATACCAAACGGGCTCAAAATCCACAACAAACATAAATCGTCTGTATGGTAGCCATGGTTGGAAACTACAGAGAATTTGAATTAACTTTAGCTCTTTAAAGGCACTGAACACGTTTGGTAATTGTCAAAGACCAGTTTTCTCACTTGGTGTCCCAACATATGTATAAATAACAAGCCTGTGAAAATTTGGGCTCAATTGGTCATCGAAGTTGCAAGAAAATGATGAAAGAAAAAACACCCTTGTTATACAAATTTGTGTGCTTTCAGATAGGAATAAAAACTTCTTGCAAGAAGTATTTTATTATTTTAGTGAGAAATTACCTCTTTCTCAAAAACTACGTTACTTCAGAGGGAGTCGTTTCTCACAATGTGTATACTATCAACAGCTCTCTGTTGCTCGTTACCAAGTCAGTTTTTATGCTAATATATATTTTGAGTAATTACAAAACGTGTACAGTGCCTTTAAAAAGGAAATAATGTCATTCCCCTAAAATCAGCAGTGGCATAACCAGACAAGTTCATTGGGGATGGGGGGGGGTGGGGGAGCGGAGGCAAAGACATAATTGGAAGGGGCAATTTAATGAATCGGACCATTCATTTGAGCATTTTTTTCGATCTCATAATATTGGAAGGGGGTAGGAGTTGAGCAAGGGTTCTGAGCGGGGACGATTTTCGCCACTGTCCCCTCTATTCTGGTTAGGCCACTGCTACGCAGAGATATAAAACAAAATTATAAAATGACTGTGTAACGCTCGAGTTTAGACGCCAATTAGAATACCATTTACTCATTAATGGAGAAGCGACAACATGAGTACCTTTTACAATACCCGTGTCACGCTGCACAAACAGACCTTGTGTTTTTAAGACAGTGTTTGCCTGGCTCTTTTGTTTGAACTTCTGTCCATATCTAAACCGCCTATTAACAAACCTTGAATTTACGATCAATAAAAACACAATGAATTTTGTAGTAGAGGAGTGTACATGTCGCGCCAACTCCGAGTAAACACAATTAAACGAGGCGACACAATGAGCTCAGCGTGATTTTGTGAAATAGATTGGAGAAATAACGTTAATCAGCCGTAGGATTTTACACATTTGCGAAACCACAAACTAAACCGCAGATATAATACAAATTGTTGCAATGGTGTAAAACATACTCAGAGTTCAGATGGGTGCACATATTGCTGGTTACATTGTTGTCAAATTTCAATCTTTTTACAAAAAAACAAAATGTTCCTTAAAGTTTTCCATCGATGTTGATGACCTGAGAATAACATTCGCTAAATGGTTCTTAGATATCGTGATGAGAGGATTGAATTTGAAAAGGTCTCTCTGATGATCTGAGAGATGAAAAGGGCAGATAACGTCATCAAATTATACTCCGGAGTTAGTAATCTTTCTTACAATCTAACTCCATTGGCACTGCATGTAAAGACTCTTACCTGACTCTTTTTGAATCAAGATAAGGTAATTCAGAGCCTTGAACGTTGACAAATTCTTCCTCAGGTGTGCCATACCCCATTTTTGAATCAAGATAGAGTATTTCAGAGCGTTAAACGTTGACAAAACTTCTTCCTCCGATGTGCCAACCCTCTTTTGAACCAAGATATTTAAGTATTTCAGAGCGTTAAACCATGTGTGCCTATACCTCTTGTTGATTTAAAATGAGGTAAAGGTACACCAATGAAGAATGACAAAACGGCTGCTTCTGACTTCCTTACAGCTCCTTGTTGGCAGTACTATACATGTACCCGGAAAAAACTGCTGCAACTTGATTACTTGAATCAAGATAAGGCACATCGTTAAGTGATGGAGAATGGACTGCTTTTAGCTCGCTTCAAGTCTTTTCAATCAAGATAAACTACCGGTGTGGGACTGTGGGGGCAATAAGCAAGCTCTACAAGATTGGCGATACCATCTTCCTCCATGGTGATACCACAGAGCAATGGTGATACTGACAAAACACGTTACTGATACGAGATCCCGTATTTCCTCATTTGAATTCGAGATAACAGATGCATTAAGAAATAGTTCACTGGATAAACAACTGCTGTAAAATGTTTTTTTTTATTATTGTACTTTTTGCAACCTAACATTTTTGTTCTATATACACTAAAAATACAAACAGTGTTAAAAAAGCATGCTGCGACAGGTAGGAAGGCGGATACGGGAGTGGGGGCGGGGGAGTTTGAGGGAGAGAGAGTTTGAGGGAAGGGGAAACAGCTGGTCCATTTTGAGGGTAACAAAATAAACTTGATACAATTTGGCAAATGAGTATTCTGATGAATTGATTTGCGGTCGCTCAAACAACACACACACCAAGACCACCAACGACTAATACAACAACACACCGAAACCACATAAAGTGATGGTCAATATGTATATACTGATAAAAAATAATTGCCCTGGCGAGGAGTCAAAATACGACTCGATGCTTACAGGCGATACCCAGATTGAAACATACTGAAAAAACAAAGATCAAGTTAATTGGAACTAGGATTTTTTTTATATATTTTTTTATTTAGATACAGAAACTGAGAGGAGAAATCTTATCTCGTGGATAGTTTAGAGTTCGGACGAATCTTCGCGATATTTAACCTGTAACCTGTGACGTCACATGTTTACAGAGCTGGCCAGAGCCTGGACTTCCTGCAGGCAGGGATTTTGTACACACCATTGAAGAAAAAATTACATCTTATATTTTATGACGATTGCACCGTCTCATTTTTATCAACTTTTGATATGAAGAAGGGGGCATATCTCTTAACTTGTTCAGCTGTTATTTTGTTATAACTGTTGAATTAATATAAGAGATATGACACTAAATGTTGTATTTCCCACATGACACGTGCAGTATCTTGCCTGCCAGAAAGGCCCTTGAATGTACAAGGTAACCCTTTTTGTAAACACAAATGTGACATTAGTCTCAACTCAGCCCAATACAAAATGATGATTATTATTATCACTGCTGAACATCCGTGCGTTTATGATCCACACAGTTCAAGGTGGAGGTCACAACAGTAAACGTTGCTGACCGATGAGCGTCAAACGTGAAGATAAACCTTTATTGGAAGACAAAGGGAGCGGGTCCATTAAGGGATTGTATACGTTTGGCAATTGGAAGGAACCCACTGTTTGTTTCAATCCTATATAGTTGTAGATATATACCATAAAACTAACCTGTAAAAATTTCATTTCAAAAGGTGGTAGCGTTTTTGAGATTTTGCCGATAATCTGGAGCGGTATGTCCACGCAGGAAGAATAATCTGCAATGGCATACACAATCTGAGAAACGTTACTGCAGTAACGCTTCTCAGATTCAAACTTTGGGGGATAAAAAGTGATATATTTTTCCATAACCGCAGTGCTTCGAAGTGAAAAGTCTCTCAATATGCATTATATACTATCCAAAGCTGCTGTACTTCTTACCAAGTAAGTTTTCATTGCCAGGGTCATTACCAAACGTATACAGACCATTTAAGATGGGGAAGAGAATGTCTTTACTTTGCAATTGTCGTGAAGATAGGCCTATGTATTTTTCAATTAAAGAAAACCACAATAAAATAAAAATGATGTTTCCGACAGAAATGTTATGGGTAATGAAAGGGTAAAATAAAGATTATGATGCAGTAGCCTAACGTCTATTGAAATATTATGTATAGATTAATTTCAAATATGGATTGGGCAAAAGGTGTTATCTATATTCAAATTCCCAATTCACTATTTCTGATAGGACGGCTAAATTACAGTTGTGTCTCTACAAAAATCCACAGTCACACAATCTTTAAAACAATGTTAACACTGCGGGCTTCAATAGTTCTATCTGATTGAAAATGTTTTACGCAATGGATGCTTGTGCTTATATAGCCTGTAAAAAGGGGACAGTGATGCAGGAAAACTCACAAGTCACACAATTTAAATTACGGGAAGGCCCTACGTGTGTATGGATATGGTCAATGAGGTTTTGTAAAATGCGCTTTTTTAATGCGATCCCGCATCCATATCCTTTATAAATCATAAATTTTTTGTAATTTTCGTTTTAATCTATATGAAGAAAAAAAAAATGCAAGGCCCGGATTGCAACTTTAACTTATAATTTGGAGACCGTTTTTACGGAAAGGGAAATGGTTTATTTAAGACGGAGCCTTGGTCCTTGAATCTCTCATTGAAAATGCAAATTAATAATCCACCCGCAAAGAAGGATCATAAATATGCAAATTGTTCTGAGTTGTTTATTTGGAATCGTTTTCTAGATCACACCGCCGCAGAAATGACGCGGTTTGTTTCATGGTTCTCTGCTGCAAGACGTTTGTCACACGATAACGCGCGTAATGGGTGCATGGGCATCGGGCAGATGGATACATTTTTGTAAATCCACGGTAACAAGAAATGTCCTCATGTGACATTATTATTCACTTCTTTCGAAAAAACAGCAAAAACTAAAGTGTACCATACACACGATTTCGTGAGTGTATACTGTATGGACTTTTACCGTGTACAAGAATTGCCCAAAAGGATGTTCCTGGTTTGTGGCACCTTTTTTAAATATAAACTGAAACTGTGTATTTCTAGATCCATGGTACAATCATAGAGCAGTGCAACCAACCAATTCTACCTCCATGTGGAGGTAGGAATTAAATTCCTACCTCCATGCATGAACCAACCATGGAGCAATCCATGGTACAACACACGATTATAAGAGTACTGCATTGACTTACTGTACTTGTCGTTGTACAAGAATAACCCACAAGGGCAGATGCCTTGCGTGGATGCCTTGTGTGGATGCCAATACAGTACAGACAAAGATGAATAAGACGACGACTACCAAATCCGAAATTACGGGAATTTAAAGGGGTCCCTCGAAAATAAATTCTTGGGAATCAACTCTTATACTCTCAGCAAGTCTGTATGACTAAACCGCCATGCCATGGCAGTTATGGGTAAAAGTATATCGATTGTACACTCTCATCCATAAACTCTATGTATTTGTTTTTTCTAGCTTGAACCACGGAAGGTGTTTATGTGCGTCTGACAAAAGAAGCATGTGTGTATACGTGCGGGTGCATTGTTTGACTATTCTGCGACGGGGGTGGGGAGGGGGGGGGCTCCAGCATTATCTTTAAAGGAAACAAGAAAAACACTACCCCCGCAAAAAAAATAATAATAATAGTAATAAATAATAAATAAATAAATAAAACAAATTAAATAAGTAAACAAACAAACAAACAAACAAATAAATACTTATAAAGAAATAATTAATTATATTTAATTAATTAATTAATTAAGTAAATAAACAATTAATTAATTAATAAACAAATAAATAAAGAAAAACAACGACGACAACAACAACAACAAAAACAAAGAAACAACTACCCCAAAAACAATTGTTTTTATAATAATAGTAAGTTTCAGCATTTGGGTTATTTTGAGAAACTGCCGGGTTAACATGAGGAGCAAATGTATATTATTATTAATTGTTGTATTATTTCGTTTAGCGATTACGGACCAAGGAGAGCAGGAAATGTAACCTGAGATTATTTAATTCCTCCCCCGGCTCAAAGTAAGACCCCCGTGAGCTTCGAGCGAATTATAGTTTCGAGTATAAACATTCCTTTTATCTTCATTTATAACAACCTCCTCTCACTTGTTCTGTTTCCCTCTCTCGTTTTGCATCTCAATATTCTTGGAACAAAATGTGCCCGAAAATATTTTAACGACCCTTCTTATTTATAATGTCAGCCCCTTTAATAATGCACAGACGAGCCACTCTTGAATCGAGGAATGGATAAATTAATGAAGAAGGGTGAATTGCAATGCCAAGCTCAATTAATTATTGTCAACCGACTCTCGCACAAGTCGCATAGTGCATCTTCGATTGCTCATGATGGAAGTAGAGCAAACCTATACCTAACGGTGAATACCACAAGTTAATTCATGGAGCAAAAACCAATTGCTCAATGGTTTAATACACACCAGTCGACATAAATCAGACATGTAAAATGAGGGAATTAATTCCTTTACCTTGTAACATCCATCTTCTTCAGCAGCCATTTCACAGACGGAAGGCGAACCCCAATATTCTTGTGTACTGTAGAAGATGTTCCGAGTTCGTTCCCAGCAGGCGGGACGATGTTGCCTCACCACTATTTATTTAAGAAATCTCATATGCATATTACTGGTACCACCTACGTGCACTATTCAGACATCAGTGAACATTATTATTTCACCAATGTCCTGTTGTGTATTTTCTATTGTCAATCGACTGCGATCTTGTGGAGTGAAGGACCATTAAATATTTATTTCCATCAGACACCTCCGGCAATGAATATACACCAGGCGGAAATAAACGGCCCTAAATTGATGGTGGTCCCCGCGAGACAAAGAACTGAGGTATCCTTTTTTGAAATAATCCACACACACGAGAATAAATTTACTGTTTACCAAATAATTGTCTCTTTGGGTGTAGAGAACAATAGACTGTTAATACATGTATGGTTCGAAGAGTGATGAACGAACAGCTGATTGTGGTAGCCGTCTGCCGCATGTGTACAACCAACAGACGGACGGCGGATGCTCTCCTGAACAAAGGATTGCCGAGGCCAAGTAAATAATAAACATGGCCATGCGGGTGTTTGTGCCGCACTCTCTGGGCCGCATGATGACGTTTACGCTTCATGAATATTCAGTTATTGATGACGTAATAATAAAAATGGCTGCGCCCATGGAAAGGTGGAAAGTACGGTGGTAAGGAACGAGAACATCGATTGAAGAATATTGAAAGAGGGGGGGGGGAGGTTTATGGTTCTTTGTGACAGATATGATTCGTCCTCCAAGTACGATCGACCACGTTACTCTTCTCCGTGTGTGAGAGGACCTCAATAACATCCTTGATTCCTTGTATCGACAGTGAGTTACAGTTAGTTGGTAATTACCGTAGTAATCTGTCGATACTTTAAGTTTATCATGTTTATAGAACAACGAACAAGGAATCAAGGATTTTGTTGAGGCTACGTCAAAACTCAAACAAAGATCGCCGTTCGGTAAACACTGCATGGTAGTGCAGTGGTAAAGCATGAATGATAGTCATCTCCTCATTTAGTCAATACAATACATTGAAAGAAGTTATTTTCAAATCTGCATTGAACATGTTGAATGTCATTATGAATATTGTTCGTCAATGTATGGTGATGTCATGAACAACATTCAAACATGTCAAATGAATAAATAAATGACAAATGAAGTGGAGTTGGCATCAATCGATTATTTATTTTAGCCATTGATCATGTTGATTGAATGGGAGGGGTCCGGGGACGGGGGTTGCGATAAAAGTAACCCTCAATCTTCCCGACGGTCACAGCGATATTCGTAACCCTCCATCCTCCCAACAGTCGCAGTGATAATTGTAACCCTCCATCCTCCCGACGGTCGCAGCAACCGTCGGGAGGATGGAGGGTTACGATTATCACAACTAAATTTACAATTACAATGTGCTTACACTTACAGTGTTCTTTTCTTTGCTAGACCCAGTTTTTAAGTAAGACTTACTGGGCCATCTCAATCCTCTTTTTGTTTTATTTTGACCGTCAAAGTCAAAATCTTTAGTTTAAAAAGAAGAAGTACAACGCCTTAGTGACTGGGTCTACTTCTATGCAGATCTTTGACTGGCAAACATACTCATTTTACTTTGTAGTATTGTTGTTATTGAATAACTTAGAAATCGAAGACAAAGTTTAATGTAGCCCCATAAATAGTGCCATTATGCTGCACCCCCTCCGCATGCAGCGTATTGGCACTATTTATGGGGCTAGTTTAATGCGAACTATCTAATAATTTACCAACTTATTCTGTCATTGTCCATAGTCTGGTGACATGACTGTTACTGTGTCATACGGTGTACCTCTTGGACTATTGTCTTTCTAATTTGAGTTTCTTTGTTTGGCCTTAACATAGTATTATAAACCTGTGCAATACATTTGCCAACATAAACTAACATTAAACACTAAAGTAAACTTTTTCCCTACGTTATCATGACCAAAACATACTAACTATTGGGTATTATAAGATAATAAGGTAAATAAGATACAAATTTTGGTGAAAAAAGCAGCCCTCGGATTCTGCATCTTTTTCGAAATTTAATCAATTAAGTCAAATCTCATATAATGCATTTTCAGTATGCATTTACTCTACTCAAGAACTACGCTATCGTCTCCACCTATAGAGATGATAGTGTAACAACACATAAAAGCTCCAGTAGGAGTACATTGACTCCTTCTAATTTATTAAAACTCTATACCATATAAAATATTGAATCATTTTTTTGTTACTTTGTCAGCAGTCAAAGTGTGTCGAGAATAAACGCACTTGTTCTGCTACACCGTTGAAGCTCCTACAAGTTTGCATGATAAACTCAGCGTCAGATTCTTCCAACATTTGACCAGATAAAGCAGTGGGGAAGATGGACGATATCTGTCGCCCCGCGCTGTTTGTCAGCTCGCTGCATGAGTCAGAGGAACAACATGTAGACACCTCCCGACCACCAACATCAGCTCAGGAATATCTCCGTAGAGTCAGGTAGAAACCTTTCCATTGAAAGAAAAGAAGCTATACAGTGAACACCATGGTTTATTTATTTTTCTGTTTGTAAAAGCAGTGGCAGTTCCCCACAAGGTTTTAGCCAGGATTTGGTAAAAGGGTTTCCAAATTTGCTGGAAATTTAAAAACTGGGTGTCCAAATTGTTTACTATGTAATTGACAGAAAAAACAGGGGGTCCAAATTTAAACAGGGTGTCCAAAAGACACTCGGACACCCTTCTGGCTAACACTTGGTTCCCCAATCCTTCGCCCCCCCCCCCTGAAAAAATAAATCCAACATTTTGTTTTGTATTGCTTCCTGGATCAGAGGTCACCCTCATCAAGCCCTTTTCACACAAGTACCAGTAACAAAGGTCCTCGGTAATGGGTGCCAGCTGTCACTTCGTTCGATTGCGATTATTTAACAAGCTTTCACAAGACTTCTTAAAACACAAATTCACCAACGTCCCTTGTTTTTTGTTTGGGGGGGATTAAGGTCACGATTGTTCATTCACTGAACACTTGAAATATACTCTAGTGACACGTTTTGTGCATGTGAATAAATGATATCACCATAGCAAGGGTCCTTGGTTATGGCACAGAAATTGTTTCGCACTATATATTGTGGTGATTTGAACTTTTTGAAGAGGTCTGGATCTCTGTTAAAAATAACAAGTGTCCTTGGTTATTATTTAGCAAGGATAGCATTCACACGACCGGAATTTGATATTTTTTAACATCGATGTGATTTTAGTCAAGGTCTCTTGTCAAAAATTGTCTCGTATGAAAGGGCCTTTACAGTCCCCTTCAGCAAATGGATCCTGTATGTGTCCCACCCTGGATCCAACACTAACAAAACATGTTGGAAGTTACTCTGAGCAAGTTTGATGAAGGACCAATGGTTAACTAGTGGTTGGTTCGTGACGTATGTAACACTTGCGCACTGAAGATGAAAGTGCGAACAACTCTAGTCGAACTATTTGTCATATCATTGCAACCGTGAGAAAATGGTGGTGGCGATATTTGCTCAGTATATCATCATCAATTGCTAAGTAATTTACAGAGAGAAAATTGGAAGTAGCTGCATTATTTCATATGAAGAGAAAGTAACAAAAAAAGGAATACTCTGAAAATTGAATGATCGTTCACTGCTGCTGAATATTTACTTGCAATTTGTACATCTTTTGTTTTCCGCCATTTCTCTGATAACTGGTCCTCTCGGCACTGTACTATTAAAAATGGATGTTGGTAAACTAGCGATGCGACCAGCCTCAAGCTGGTCGCGAATCATCTACTGGACTAGTCCAATCATCGTTGACTAGCGTGCATCGATCAGAGTTAGTTGAACTATTGTTAACTACATGTATGGTGTTCCTTGATCGAACTTACTCCAATTTGTTTGGACTTGTCACAGAAAAATGTACACGTGTAATTTAGCATATCCATGGATAGTTGCGATAATCGAAACCCTCAATCCTTTCGACTGTCGGGAGGATCAAAGATTATCGCGAGACACAAATAATGAGGCTGTGGTGGGTCACTTTGTTTACATTGATGGCTTTTTGCAATACATGTACGTTTGTCAATTTGTACAATAATGTAAGTTTCATGAATTTGTTCTCTGATTATGAACATTTATGCTTGTTTTATAGATTGGAAGCCCAGAGCTGGCCAAGGACAGTTGTTGCTGACGTTGATCGCGATGTATTTAAGGGAAAACAAACAGTTATGTTTTCTAATGTAAGTAAATTCTACACCAGAAGATTCATACGCAGTTTTTCCTCAGTAAAGGGTACCTCTATAATGAGGGAAATTAACATTTCTATTTGAACATTTCAAGGGGCACCAAGGCTATGACAAGGGGCATGGAGGCAATAGACCCCTTGCATTGGCCGCCATCGCTGAAGGTAATCAATGGAAACGTGAATGCGTGTACGCGCCGCCCACAACTCTCAGCCAATGATAGGTCTTCATTGACCTCAGTGAGGGCACAGTTTTGGGCTTGTGACGTCGTATGCAAGGGCCCATTTTCATAGAGCTGCTTAAGCACAAAATGTAACTAAGCACAGCAAAAAATGCTTACCAGAATAAGGTTACCATCCAAAATACCATGTCACATGTACCATCTTTGACTGGTATCCTGCTAATTTTTTCTTAGCAGAAAATTGGTAGGCAAAATTGTCTGCTTAAATTAGCTCTAGGAAAATGGGCCCAGAACTCAGATTTGGTTTTTCTGATTTGTTTTTTTTATGGCTTGATGTGCTTGGATTTTATAACGATAAAATGTCAACATATCAAGTAATGGAAATACCTGTAGCCAGTGTCACCTGAGCAACCTTGCCCTATCGGTGATCCCTCAAGTTAAATGTTTTATGGCTCTGCATACCGCGTCAATCTGCGTTTATGGTCACCATTCTCCGACTACAGGGTGACCGCTGTGACTAGCTGTGACGAATGCTTAGTAATTTAAGTATGCACACGCACATGCAAAAACTCCACGCAGGGTTTGCCGTTAACTTTTTCAGTGACTAGCCAGCGGGACCAGTCAGTTTATCATTTCACGAATTTGTCGGCTTTTTCACTAGAAGTCCATACTTTATATTCAATAGTGATGCTTTCAACACTTAAACTAACCAGCCGGACAACTTAGAGTAAAGTTTGACTGGTCCTCAGGTGTTTTAACTAATATATGGCCAGCGGACCACTGGTAAGGGAGAACGCTGCTCACTAACCTCATGTTATTTGCAGGTTTTTCTGCTTAGGGTAAACAGAGCCATGTAACTGGGCCGTGTAAACAGGCCTGGAATGACAGGGAGGCCATGGCCTTTGTTGCACTGGGCCAAATTTGTTAGCTCTGCTTACCATAAGCAAAGAGTCCGCGCTTACAGAGCCAGGGAATTCCGCACTTACATCAAGCGTATTTCATGGGTTAGCAAGGAATTTTTACTAAACATTCTTCACTTAGACAGCGAGCACAGAAATTCGGCGCTTGCCCTGTAAGCGAAGAATGGTGAATGCAAGTGCAGAAATTGGGCCCGAGTCTTGGCCTTGATGCCCCTGCAAAAGTTTTCCATGGATTTGAAGATCGACCAAGGGAAGTGCCCTTTGCAAAATGAAAATGTCCTTGCCCTCTCAAAGATGAAATAAGAGTTATGCCCTGATCATAGGTCATTGAACCTATCCCTTAAGACTCTGGTCATGGCCACGACATGTACTAACACTACATGAAGGTAATAGCAAAGTGGATAAGATGCCTAAATTGGTTGTTGAAGACTTGCCTTAGTTGAACTGTTTTAGAGGCCAAAGGGAAAATTAGTCTGGTACCTTTTTGAATGATGAACACTGGTATTCATTATTGTTATAGCTCACTAGGAAGGTGACAAAGATTTTGAGAGTGTTGGCGTTGCAAAACACATTGTTAAGTTCTGTTTTTTGGGGGAGGGGTCTTAAGAAGTAGTACACTCTCTGTTTGTCTTTAAAATTATTAAAAACTTTGGACGATCCCTTAATCATGATAAATGTCTGTTATTGTTAGTCTACAGGATTCAGTCCTGCACCCTCTGGCTACGCACCCAGCATGAAGTGGCAACGTAACCAGGCAGCTTCATTCTCTGAGCTGAGACAGAAACTTCGACGTCATCGAGCAAAAGTCGCTACACAACCTCGGAGCAGTAGACCCACACTGGTAGGAAAATCTGTTATATTTAGGATAAATGATCAATTCATACCAATTTGTTAATAGACATACTTTTAATAATATTAATAGTGGCTTCTTATATAGCACTCAAATCCGCCAGTCAGTGACGCTCATGGCGCTCCAACATTCAGTGTTTTTCCTGCAAGGTATATGGAACTTTGTTTGAAGTATGTGACCTTTTTCCTTTACATAGCACCATGTAATGGTTTACAAGGTGCTGTGGAGCAAAATGCAGCCAATCAAACCAGGAACACCGGGCGAACCCCTTCTCTTTTCGATAAGTGCACTGGGTTCTTTTACCTGCTTTACACAACACACGGGACGCAGCAATAATGGTTAAGTGTCTTGCTTAAGGACACAAGTGTCACAACAGGGACTCAACCCACACTCTGCTAATCAGAAACACCAATACATTCTAAAGACAAGACAATGGCACACCTGAAGGATTACAAAAATGTAAACTAAGTTATTGTCTAGTTGTTAACGCTCTTTGATCTTTGTCTTTAGCACTGAGGATACTGATCCTAGAAGCTTGTTGCAATCAATAACTCCAGGGGTTACTAGAAAGGTGGAAATGCCATCATTTCAATATATCTCCGTGGTCAAGTGGTTAGAATGCAGGACTTGCAATCACAAGGTTGTGGGTTTGAATGCTATCAAGCTAATCGCTGATTTCACATTGATTAGAATAAATATTGTCGTCTAGTTACCGAATCACAATTTCTTGATTTGTGCACTTCATAATCATAGCATTAAACCAATGTTTGTATGAGAGTGATTGGCTGTTGCCAGCTTGATGTTCATATCCCCTTGTGGGAGTTTTCAGAGTTCCCTTAATGGGAAGATCATCTAAACAAACAATACACCTTCTGAAATTTGGAGCTTAGTTTCTGACCTTTTTGTCAGCAATCACTCTCACTTCTAAAAAGGGTATTTTCAAGCCCTAACCTTGAGCCATGAGTACCACAGCTAAAACCGCAATAAATCAGTAGAGTACAAATAGCTAAACCTGTGACTTTAAGATTGGGTCATAGATTGGTACATAAAATTAATGGCCATAAAAACTTACTTGGTAAGAAGCACTGTAGCTGTGGATAGTATAAACTACTTTGAGAAAGAATTCCCTCGAAGTAATATGGTTTGGAAAAAATTTCACCCAAAAACATTTAAATCTGAGAATTGATTCATGCATGAATCAGTTCTCAGATTTCTGAGCATTGACCAAAAATTGCGAATGCTGCGGCCAGAGATGTGGTTGGTACCCGCTGTCACCTCGCTAAACGTGGATGGGTTCAACGCTCTTGATGAAAATACCGTGACAGTTCTTTGCTGTTTTCTCAGCAAGTAGTCACTGTATTCAGCTGAAACTTTCATCTGTGATTTTTATTGTATCTTTCTTGATAATTTTGCCTATATATCAGCATTTCGTTGACAAAAAACAATCTATGACCCTACCTTTAAATATTCTTACAGCCCAAACTGAGTGAAGAGAAAACGTGGTGCATTCTTTGCTTTGGAGGGGAATTCTGGAGGCGGTTGTTGACACAGAGGGGAGTGAAAATAACCTCAGACTCTCTGGACAGCAACGAGGAAGGAAGATTGTCAGCAGAAGAAACTGACAAACCCAGTGGAATACCACCTCTCTTAAGCATTGTATGCGCTATGGAACAGGTACAAGAGTTTTATTTTTTGTTAAACAATACTTTGACACAGAATTTGTGCTTGTTTATATGTGCTTATTTTAATTTGGCAAACAAGAAATGAGTTTTGAGGAACAACTTTTATTGCATCATAGTTCTTCAGACAAAAATAAGTTTCACAACAGTAGACCATTACATGGCCAATCATCAGAGAATGTGAATGTGTGGTCACTAAGCTTGGCATTCGATTGGCTGCCAAATTCTACCATAAACTTTACTGCAATATGCAACAGGCAGTTCAAGTCGATGACTGTATGACACCATGCAATTATCATGAACTTCACGTTTACCAATTAAACCCTGTAAAACGTTCCCGCTTCAACACAAAATGTTGGCATCGTTTGGGGGGCTACAAAAGTCAACAAACTAGAAAATACAATTCCACAGACTCTCGGTTGCAGAGATGGGACGTTACTTCATGACTGAAGTCACTCATACAAAAAACACTACTTCAGTTGACTGTTCCCCACACCAATCACTCATGGGGTCAACGCTCCTTCTTCCATGCGCCCTCGGAACTCGAGAACAATCTCCCCCTTGAACTACGCAAAAAAGAACCCCTGTCTTCTTTTAAAAAAATTCCCTTAACCCATCTGTTTTCCCATCATCGTTTTCAGAATAATTTAACCATGAACGTCATGATGGCGGATACCTGCGCTTTTCCAAGTACCGTTGCAATTATTTACCCACATAGTAATAATGTGGGGTGTTGTGGCTGAGCGGATAAGAACACCGGACTCAAGCTCTGGTGTGTCTGATCAGCAGAGTGTGGGTTCGAGTCCCAGTCGTGGCACTTGTGTCCTTGAGCAAGATACTTTACCAAAACTACTTTGTCCTTTGGATGGAACAGTAAGCCGTATGTCCCGTGTACTGGGATTGGTAGCGTAGGTAAAAGAACCCAGAACACTGATCGTGGAAGAGTAGGGGTTAACCCCAGTGTTTCTGGTTCACAAAGCAAGCACCCTTGTTTTTAGGGTTTCCTCAGGCTTGCGAGCTACACAGTGAGCCATCCTTGGTTTCATTACCAGAAATATATATTAATAACACCTTTTTCAATCATTACCAATCATGTATTATTCCCTCAAACCCCCATGTAGCCGACTGTTTATCAGCTCCTTGAGTACCACATCGAGTGGCTGAACTGTCTGGGCTTCAGCATCTCCCAGGGATGCTGGCTCTTTGCTCTTCTTGCCTGCTTGGAGAAACCTCTCCTCCCGGACGCCGCATCCATGCTGCGCACCCTGGCCAGACATTGCTCAGCTCTGCGTGCATCACTGGTAAGTTCAAGGTTTATGTGTTTTCCGCAGTATCGGAAGCAATCAGATACAAATTAAGATTTAAAGATCAGGGCCCAATTTCATAGAGCTGCTTAAGCACAAAAACTAGCTAAGCACAACAAAACTACGCTTACCAGAAAAAGGTTACCAGCTAAAATACCATTTTACATGTAGCATCTGTGACTGGTATCCTGCTTATTGTTGCTTAGCAGAAATGTTTTAAGCAATATTTTCTGCTTAAGCAGCTCTATGAAATTGGGCCCAGTTGAGACAGTTGAAGCTGTGGTGTGTTATTGGGTTCGGGTTCTCTCCAGGATTTTTCAAAATTCTAGACCCAGTTTTGCAAGTTTTGCTGAAGCAGTGGGTCGGCTTGGCGTAGTGGTATCTTTCCTTGCCTTCCACCTCTAGGACCCCGGTTCGAATCCGGCTTGGGGGTACTATGTGGATTGGGTTTTCGGTCCCTACTTGATTGCATGGGGTTTTCCCCTGGAATAATTCTGTGGGGTTTTCCGCCGTCATCTAAAACTGAAAAATCTTTCCTTATCTTCTCTCCAGGGGGTTCTTGGCTAGTATAGTGATTAAGTTCACTTTTCTGAGAGTCCTTGGCTTCACAACCAGAATTAATAAATGAAATAAATGAAATGGAATGAAAGCACGCTGAATTGAAATGGAACTATCAGGAACTACCTATCTAAAGAAAGTGGTTTTGGGGAAAGGGCATTTAATTACCTTTAGTGAAATTAGGTTTTGATGATTTATTACAATATTATTATATTATCCCATTCAGTTAGAAAATGTGGATTCCTATATTTGTTCCAAATAATATTTCTTTACCTTATTTTTAGTTTCTCTATCCCTTCTCTTACTTATTGGCTAAAAATTGGATCCAGTCACAAAAGGAATATTGACAATTATTTCACACTTAATCAATAGGAAACAAATTTGGTACGTAATTACCTAGGCCCTATTTCACAGAACTGTAATTAAATCAGAAAGACATTAGAAATGAAGTGCGCACAGTGCACAGTATGTGGAGACAAGGTTTCCCCACGCACTGATAAGTCATTTTTTCATGTTGCTCTCCAGTTACCTGCGCTCAGCAGCATCACTTCAGTTTTTCAGGAAAGGGCTGAAATCTTATTTTTTTTTCACACAATTATGTCCACACACCCGCATTTTTTTATTAACTTTTTGCTTTTATCTTTGCATTTTGAGTTCATCAAACCGCTGTGATCTTGATGAAATAGCAGTAATAAATACCTTTTGTATTTGTATCGTGATTCAATCACTTCCTTCTCATGTTTTTTTTTGTTTTTCCAGCACAATATTCATTTGATTGACAGATGAGTGTAGACCCTTCTCAGATAACTCCATATTTTTATAGCTCGCCATGCTGGAGTACTTACATGCGAACATCATTCACACACATTACAAGAACTGCGCAAACATGTGCTACAAAACACAACACTGGATGGCACTATGCATATGTATCCTACATGTGCGTGGTGCTCCAAAAGGGCAGACCTGCTGCGTTGCTATAGAAATGTGACGTCAGTTAGAAGGGTCTATACTTTATGTTATTGTGCAAGTGCCTAGATGGAAGACACCAATAAAGTTGTTTCGCCTAAAACAATTCTACCTGAATTTCCCGCCTTTTCAGGAATCTACAGAAGACCAAAGGTTGGCCCCTCTCAACGTACTGATATGTCTAGTAGCAAGGTATTTTGATCAATCAGACTTGGCCGACAATGGATGATGACTGCCCAGATGATGTATAGAGGAGTATATTACTTTATTTATGTACGGAACTCTATAATATAGTGAACTCTATAATAATGATATTGCCGGTATCCGCCAATTTTAATGCTCATGACACGTGCACACTATTACCCCAGTCACTGGGCCATTTTTATTTATTCCTTAAACGACCTCAGCTCCCTGGAGAGTGTAAAGCCTGTGCAGCCAAGTATGTAGCGCACCAACCTAAATCAATCACAAGAACCATATCTGCCCTGAAAGGTACCAATTTACTGCTGGTGATAAAAAGCAATTATAGTTTAGAACACAAGTGTCATGACCGGGAGTCGAACCCACACCCTCGTGACTCATCCACCATCACTCAAAAGCTCTACTGAGCATCTCTACCCATTTACACTGAAAACTTTTAAAGAATCTTGTTTGATGGTTTGACCATGGTTTGACTGACCGAGGACGACCCATGTTTGATTGTGTTCAGAGGAGGGAATTGCTTATCAGTAATAGGAGAACAAAGAAAGATCCTCGATGACATTTGTGACCATGATTGAGGTACTCGGTGTGGTTGGCGTAATTGAAGTCCGGTTTCTCTTTATCGTGCTGCAGCCATCTTGTTCTGTCGCCCATTCAGGCTAATGTAACCAACTTGAGGTTGGATGGGAAAACAGTCTGATTCCCTATAGACCATGTGACCTGTGACATCACATGTTTACAAAAGAGCCGCAGAGCCTGGGGCACGATTCTGTGACCCCATGTTTGAGCTTTGGTTCAACTGTGGTGATGCAGCTGTTCTGACCAAACCGTAATAATTGAGTTGTTGCCTCGGTTAGGCTTTATTTAGAGATGGCCGATTCTACAAACTACCAAAAAAATTCTTGTAAAAATTATTGTAGTATCTCGCCTGTCAGGAAATGCCCTGGAATGTACAAGGTCACTCTTTTTGTTAACAAGGTTACATGATCTAATATAGACCTTTCTATAGCAATGTCACAGGCTGAGTTATTGCCAACCAAGGTTGGAAAACTATGTGAGGCCATAAATGCGCAAAGCAAAAACAGATACAACAGTTTATAACAATGTTACACAAATATTCAAAAATAGTATTAGCCTTTTTGAGATATGGTGGACACTATAGGAGTGCACTGTAAGATGTGGGTGTATACAGACAAATTTACCCAAATCAAACAGTGTTATAGTAATGTGCCGCCATATCTCAAAATGGCTTATTGAATTTGTTGGAAACAAAGCAACCAATCATCATGGGATGTTTTTTTATTTTTTTATTGAAAGTTTACAGAAATGTTGAATTTGGACACAACATCTGTTAACAGGATTGAATGTTTTGCTAACATTCGGCCATCCATGCCAACCATTTGTTCATCAACAATAGAAAGGTCTATAACATAAATCATTATTAATGATTGAACACACAGAATAGGCAATGCAAGATTTTATGTGTGCCCCCTTTCTTCAAAGCAGGATTCAGGTCTTCCTTCATATGAAAATCAGAGGAAAGTTAGGAGGCGTAATTGTTTTAAACGACTAGGGAACTCTTGTTTCCTACTTAAGCGTTAAAGGGACATTGAGAAGAAGAAAAACAAGTCATAATTATGACTAATATTTCACAAGTATGACTTAGTACAAGTCATAATGGGAGACATTGGAACGCTAGGTGGCAGCAGACTTACCAGGTAAATTTCCATTGATTTTTGTAGTTCTGAGCATGCGCACATTACCCAGAACAATGGATTTACCTGGCAAGTCTGCTGCCACCTAGCATCCCAAAAGTCCCCCCATATTATGACTTGTGCCAATTAAGTCATAATATATGAGATATATCTCATAATTATGAGTTGTACTACTGTCATAACTATGAGATGTTTTAGTCATAATGACTTTCTTTTTAAGTGTTGTTTGAAGCTTTGCATGGTGTGGACAATAAGAGGTACCAATCATAACACAGATATGGAAAGCTTACGTCACTGCACATTTATAATTTTTCACTAGTAACTAAAGAATGAGTTTATACAGCCATGCAACTTTTCAGCGGATCAGCTGACTTCCTCTTTTCTTTAAATAAATACAACAATTCACCATACAAAAATTGAAAAATACTCCGCAAAATTGTGTGCTTGACCACTTCCTCTATTTTTGTTACAGTCTCTGTCAGGTTTATCTTTCATCTATTAAATAGGAGCTCCAAGGTCAAATTCAGTTTTGTTTTTCCACTCATTTTCCAGTAGATAGAGTCCTTATGAAAATGGGAAAAAGTGCAATTTTTTGTCAAAATTTAAAACGTTCAATGACATCACATTTCAATTATGGATGGTCTGTACTTTTTTGAACAAAACGGCATTGAATTTGACCTTTTAACTGGCGCAATGGAATGTACAGACCCATTTGGTTTGGATGTCCGATGACCTCGTGTTTCAAACTTCGCTCAGAAAAAGTATCAAATAAAATGGTATTTTACACCATTCTCAGGTGAGGCAAGAGGACTCTATCTATTGGAAAATAAGTTGATAACGAAACTGAATTGGACCTTTGAGCCCCCTTTAATTCATTTTTGCAGTATCTTGCCTGCCAGGTAGCCACCCAATGGCCTTCAAAATCAGATCCTTGTTTTGGGGGTTTTTTCCCTGAAATTGATTAACGCTAATTACAATCCCAACTCCGACAAAATCATATTCAGTAAGTTGCCCAACTTGTGGAAGATTATGGTACTGCGAAGGACCAAATAACAAGCACTTATTAATTATCCCTACCACCCAAACCCTTCAAAATCCAATTGCATGTTAATTGTTTGATTCTGTTGGACTGATATAGTCAACTGATTGCTTTGGGATCAGTCATGTTCCATCATGTTCCGACGGTTACACACCTATGTTCCGACACCCCTATGTTCCGACATCCCTATGATCCGGCAACCCTAGTGCATTTTCCTATTCCTAACCCCAACCCTAAACCCTAACATGTAAATCCTGATGGTTTGTCGGAACATAGGGGTGTCGGAACACAGGGGTGTCGGAATATAGAGCAGTCACCGTTCCGACAACCCTATAGTCTAATAACCCCTTTTGATCTAGGGCTACTCTAGGGTTAGAGGGTTAGTGTTAGGATTAGGGTTTGGAAAATATATTAGGGATGTTGGAGCATAGGGGTGGTAGAACATTACAGTCCAACAGTTTGGGTGTTGAGTTACCATGTGGTGTTAGATTTTGTTACAGTGAGGATGATCCTAGTAAATTACTCGAGGGAGATAGGGTTTTAATTGTGGCTTCGCTGTCCTTCAACACACTTTATAACCAGATGGAAATGGTATCATCATCATCATTGGAATATGCACACCAATTTTATCTAAGGTTACATGCAAGTCTAAATGTTTGGGTGTTGAGTTCCGGCAGAGTAGGGGATATGGGAGGGTCCGGTTCAAGCATGGAGGAAGGAAATCAAGCTGCCAATTTCATCAACACTTGGTTTCTTAGTAAAGCACAGACTTGTTGTTGAATATTAACTTGATCCTGGTTGGAAGTCTAAGTATTTAGCATTAATGCTTTGATTTGATTTGATTTTCATTTATCAATATTTGTTAGCTGTGGATTACTGCGTAAGCGTTAAAGGGACATTAAGAGAGAAAGGAAATAAAGTCATATAATTATAACATATATCTCATTATGACTTAGTACAAGTCATAATTATGACTTGTATATCTCATAAATATGACTTAAGTGGCACAAGTCATAATTATGACTTGTGTTAAAACATGCATATGAGACATAAAGTCATAATTGTGACTTGTACTAAGTCATAATTATGAGATATAGGTCATAATTATAATACAACAAAATACATTGTCTAATATTAAGATTTCATTTGATATTTATTTCTTTTCCAACATAACGTTATTGATTTTGTTATGTGTTCTATATTTGGTATGTGAAGTTTAAAACTTTGGGGAATCGAGTTATAAAAAAACAACTAAAGCTTGTTGATCATTATGTCCTGGCGTTTAAATAAAATAATACAAGACTATAAATCACTGATAAATACTTTAAAATCAATTTTGTGTAGGTGTCATTAATGAAAATCATAAAAAGTTGAGTACAAATAAACATAATTATTATTTTTTTAAATCGCAAGGGCAAAAGCAATCGACATTATCACCAAAAAGGTAATGAAATGCAACAAGTAATACAATTATTTTCTAAAATAAAAAATATATAACGAAATCCACAAAAATTTAACAATATATTTAACACTAATAAATAGTCTTAAAATAGCGCACCAGGTACTTCAGGCGCTTGAACAAACAGAAACATTTTAAGACTAAACAGACATGATCACTAGAAAATTGTAGTTTTTCTACATTCGAAAACATATTATTTACGAGTCATGTTGACTTTGCAAATCCAATTGTTGTAGAGAAAAAGAAACGTCACTGAACAGAACAAAAAAAAGTATGGTGCCACTGCCGAAAATTACATAGAGATTGTCTCGTGACCTTGGGTAGGGAAATAAAATGATTGCGCACACACGTCCACACACACCCACAACCGGTGTAATTTCACCCCGTCACCCGGAAACCATCGTCTTTTCACGTTCAGTTCTCCCTTTTTTTTATCGGCTGGTGCTGAATGAACTAAATCTCAAGCCCAACAAATACACCGATGACTTCCTGGTTCGGGGCAAAATGTAGTGTTCATGCTTAGTCGGTGGACAACAACAGCTAGAGATGATTGTGTTGTAGATTTCGGTGCCCAATACAAAACTAATTAACAATATTGTTCGAGTCAAGAGTAGCGCGTTCCAATATTGCAAAAGTACTTGGAAGTTTCCGCCAACAAGTTTCGATATGATCAGAGAAAGTTCATCAGAAGAGAGACAACATCTCAGGTTGACTTTATAGTGTCAATCTCAACTCACTGGATAACGCTTTGATTTTGAGCTGGTGTGTTTTGACGGCAAGTTTTTGATCGACCATAATTTCTGATAAGGTGCAGAGTGCAGGAATCTGTGAACGGTCTATAGCGGTATGTAGCGGGTGCCGAAGGTCAAACAGGTTGTTTTTTTCTCTGGCGTAGTTGTAAACGGGCACGGACCAGCGCATAAGATAATTATGGAAGGTGATCAAAAGAATAGATTGAAAGAAGGATTCTTGGTGAAAAAGGTAAGTTTTTAATCTTAATATCGGGTTGGTGGTAGTAATGTGAGGACAATTGCCTGAAATAACCTAGTGTTTGTTAGAGTAGACAAATAATATGGGGGGGGGTGGAAAAGTTGAAGGGGCGGAGCGCGTTGTGGAATGAGGTTGAATGCAGACCCAGTAACTGGGGCGCTGTACTCTTTTAAAAAATATTTCAGACCGAAGATGTCAAAATGTAACAAATTGACATCTTCGGTCGTACCGAAGATGTCAAATAAAAAATTAAAGGAGTACAGCGCCCCAGTTAAATACTGGGTCTAGAGTTAGTGAAACTTTACCATAATTAATTAAAATGTTGTTCATCTATGTCTCTTTCATACCCTACCCTCAATTTGTTTGCTTATTAATTTGATTATTTTTTTTTATTTTTTAGGGGGGGGGGGCGAGGGGGGCCGGCTGGTTGATGGGCTTAAATCAAATTTGGTACTCAAATTTACTTCCACTAATGTTTTCTTATGCAGGTAGAATGGGAGAATGAGTATGTTAAATGATAATCTGTTTTTTCAAAAACTGTTCTTTGTGATATTGGATTAACAACGCTTTATACGGTACTCTTCCAGTTAACTCTGACAATTTTGTATGACTTATTCCTCGAAAAAGGGCCATGTTCGTACGAATTGGCGCACACGATGGTTTGTGTTGTTCGACAATGCAGTGGCGTATTACAAAAAGAAAGATGATGAGTTTGCAGCGGGTGCTGTTTTACTACAAGGGTGCTCCGTCTTGTCGCCATGCCTACAGTATACAAAGAAAAAGGTACACACAAAGAATACAATGGTTTCATTGTTAGAAAGGAGGAAGAGGAAATGAAAGTAATAGTGCATTGTAGAGCAAGTAACTTGGACCCTAAGGCCGTGTCTGAATTGGCTATGGCTACTGCGACTGCTGGATCACTACGTCACCATGCATTAAAGGAATTCTCATTAAAGTGTAGGACGTCCTTATAGCATCACCCCTTGCAACTGGTAGCCATAGCTGTAGCCGATAAGTCAGATACGGTCTAACTTTACACATGGGTGTCTTCGTTCCACCATGCGTTGCCTCAGGAACATTTGGCCGTCTTAAAGAGTTCGAGTTCAAGTTACTTAATGTTTGAGGTAGCTGTTTATACTCGGCCTAATAAAAGCTATATTATACATTCTTGAATCTATAACAATAGCTATTTAACTCTTTTAGAGATTGTTCATTTCAACGAAGTATTTAGTCAAATTCACATCGCATTTGCATGAAGTGAAGAAGTTGTGATATTGTTATGAGGTTTTTTTAAAGGTTATTTTGAAGTTCAAATCTAAATTAATTGAAAAATTTACCCAGTCATTTTCCTGTGTGGTTTATTACTTTATATTGTAAGCCCTGAGCTCATCTGTACTTACCAGTATGCCTCCTTCACCTCAATGTTCCAACCCTAACCATGATAACCCAATTATAAGCTTCCTCCCACATCCTTGCCTGGGCCACTCGAGCCCATAAATCACCCCTGTTGTATGCACACCCAATGCCCCCATATGGACCATGCAGTGACCGCCACCATTATCTGGTCAGTGACCGAGGTTTTTCCAGTCCCCTATAAAATGTCCTCAGTTTCATTCTTAGATTATTCTTACTCTTGATTGCTATTCTGCCTTCATACATCCGAGACTTGCCTCTCATTACAAGCTAGATTTACATGTAGTGTATTATTGCAACCGTTTTAGTCAAATAAATATATTATACGTTTGACTTGAATTTACGCTTGCTTCATTTTGTACGTTTCTTGTGTTGATGTCCACACGCTTATAAACAGTTTACGTTAACTTGGGATGTTGAGAAAGACAGATAGTAACCCTCAATACTTTCCTGCTTTACAATATTATAATAACCTGCCACTCATAACTTGTCCTGGTTTTACAGAGTGTGTTCAAATTATCCCCCCGAGATGGTACGGAGCTACTGATGCAAGCGTCTAACGACCACGAAAGGGACGAGTGGGTCAAAGCAATTGGAGAAAGAATAAGATCTTGTTGCATCTCGTCCACAGACCACACTGCCATGCCACAGCTTACCGAGGCCCAAGTCAAACGCAAGTAATGACCAGTTTGTTTGTTTTATTTATTTGTTTGTTTGTTTTTGTGTTTTTGTTGGGGGTGGATATTCTGTGAATCAAGGATAATACGGGACGCAACATTATAATATCCACCATTTGTAGGTGGGGATCCAGTTATTTCCCCAGGGAGGGATCTAAAAAACAAAAACCCCGAAAAATTGTATAACTGGAAGGTCGTGATGATTATATGGGCACCGTCACAAACCTGGGCAATGGGAATGCGGGTCTGTAGCGAGATAGGGCTATTAATTATGTGATGGTGCAAGTTTAAAGTTCCAACAAAAAAGAAGAAAAAATAATAATAATTAAAAGTCGTCTAGAATAAGGAGGGGTCCGGAACGCCCTGGACTCACCCCCTGGACCCACCCCCTGGACCCACCCCCTGGACCCACCCCCTGGACCCACCCCCTGGACCCACCCCCTGGACCCACCCCCTGGACCCACCCCCTGGACCCACCCCCTGGACCCGCCCCCTGGACCCACTTCCTGGACCCACCCCCTGGACCCACCCCCTGGACCCACCCCCTGGACCCACCCCCTGGACCCACCCCCTGGACCCGCCCCCTGGACCCACCCCTTGGACCCACCCCCTGGACCCACCCCCTGGACCCACTTCCTGGACCCACCCCCTGGACCCACTTCCTGGACCCACCCCCTGGACCCACCCCCTGGACCCACCCCCTGGACCCACTTCCTGGACCCACCCCCTGGACCCACTTCCTGGACCCACCCCCTGGACCCACCCCCTGGACCCACTTCCTGGACCCACCCCCTGGACCCACTTCCTGGACCCACCCCCTGGACCCACCCCCTGGACCCACCCCCTGGACCCACCCCCTGGACCCACCCCCTGGACCCACCCCCTGGACCCACCCCCTGGACCCACCCCCTGGACCCACCCCCTGGACCCACCCCCTGGACCCACCCCCTGGACCCGCCCCCTGGACCCATATCCTGGACCCACTTCCTGGACCCACCCTCTGGATCCGGGCCTGATTTGGTATTTTCTAACCTCCATGGTTGAGTATAGTCGTCTTAATTCAAGACTTTGATTTGTTATTTAAATCTTTGCACTGCAATTCAAGCTCTGGTGTTTCTGATAGGCAGAGTGTGGGTTCAAGTCCCTGTCTTGACACTTGAATCCTAAAGCAAGAGACTTCCATTATTGCTTTGTCCTCCGGATGGGATGTAAAGCCGTTGTTCCCGGGTGTTGTGTATTTCAGCACGTAAAAGAACCCAGTTACACTTATCGCTAAGAGAAGGGGTTTAATTGCCCCGATGTTTCTGGCAGTGGCTGCTGAATGCGCAGCAGCACCTTGTAAACCCTTATAAGGCGCTAAACATAATTTTGGGTATCATAATTCATAAAGCTCAAAAACCTGTCTGGAAATAAAAAGTAACAAGCGCTTTGAGACGCCCCACGGTAAAGCGCTATATAAAGCTCGTTGTTATTATTTCATTATTTATTAATGTTCTTGTGTTGTGTTCTTTGGTTGTTTTAAAGCAATGTAATGTGTTGTTTCTTTTAAATCTGAATAAACTCAATCTATCAAATTTTGACGTGTGGAGGAGAGTTCCTCATTCTTAAAGGCACTGGACACTTTTGGTAATTACTCAAAATATATATTAGCATAAAAACTTACTAGGTAACGAGCAACAGAGAATTGTTGAGAATTGACTCCTTCTGAAGTGTTTTTGAGAAAGAGGTAATTTCTCACTAAAATATTTGAATCTGAAAAAGACTTCAGGCCTGTAGCCTTTTTCAGGCATCTGAAAGCACACAAATGTGTGCAACAAGGGTGTTTTTTCTTTCATTATTTTCTTGCAATTTCAATGACCAATTGAGCCCAAATTTTCACAGGCTTGTTATTTTATGCATACATGTTGGGATACACCAAGTGAGAATACTGGGCCTAATTTCATAGAGCTGCTTAACGGTAAGCAAATTTTCGTGCTAACCGTAGCAGAAAAATTTGCTTAAGCCTTAGCGTATTTCACCGGTTAGCAAGAAAATGCGGCAGCCATCTTGCACGTTCACAATGGTTTTGCATTGTTACGTCATTCATTTTCGTGCAGTAAGCACCGGAAGGTTAGCATGCCTTTTCGTGTGCTTACCGTTAGCAGCGCTATGAAATAGAAACTCATACGTAAGCACAGAATCGACTGTTAAGCAGCTCTATGAAATTGGGCCCTGGTCTTTGACAATTACCAAGCGTGTCTAGTACCTTTAAGTATTCTTAGCCATAAGTGTCTTATCAGAATACTAAATGGCAGTCTTCATTTACTTGCAAAATTACAAATTTACCAAATTCACTTGCATCGTAAAAAAGCTATGCATCCTAAACAAGCAAAAGTTCAGAAGATTCAATTCAACTTTTTCACAAGTTGAGATTTGTGCATAGCATTGGTAAGAGTAAAAAATATAAATGTTCACAGATTTGCACACAACTTACATGGTATAAAGATGGTCATGGTGGGAAACTTCCCTTGAAATAGTTTTGCTTGAAATGCAATAGTTTTTGAGAAATGAGTAAAACAATTAGTTTTGATCTTGCAAGTCCAAAACTCAATGATTGAAAACAGTGAAAACATTTAAGGTTTTTTTCCACTTTTGACTCCAATAACCGAATGAGCTTAAACTTCCACAGGTTTGTTATTTAATTTATATGTTGGGTCACATCAAGTGAGGATACTGGTCTTTGACAATTACCAATGTAACACTTCTGCTTTTAAATCGATTTCTCGAAACATTGCTCCAAATTTTCATTATATTTTTTTTTGAAAACAAGTATTTTGATCTTTGTTTCATATTGACAGTAAAGATATTATACAAGCGATGCAGGATCCGGATGCTGGCCTCAGGCTTATGACGAAAGCATTGGATGGGACTTCTTATAAGGATTGCTTTTCAGGTATGGACGTTTGCTCGGTCAAGGGAGAGGCTGTGTAGGGAGTTGGTCAGAGGGCTCATCCTTAACACTAGCCCAGCGTACCATACATAATTGTCTGGTAAAAACTGCTGTGGGCTAGTGAACACCACTTCTCAACTTGCCCTTCTGGGCTACTAAAAACTGTGCAACCTGCTTATGGTTTTTTTCTTCCTATTTCAGATGTGAATAATGCATTTTTTTAAATGAATTGATTTATTTTTGAGTGTGTGAATGTAACTTCACTTTACCATTAAACTGGTTGTGATCGCTACCACTATACACCAGAAAGATACATTTATAACAATACAGGTTTAAAATCTGGGCTACTACAACTTCCTGGGGACAAATTGCAAAGTTTACTAGCCTGGTGGGCTACTTTACAAAAACCGTATGTGCAAGGCCTGTTGGTTGCACTTTTGAAGGAAATTAATTTTTTAAAGAAAAGCTCAAAGATTCAATTTTGTGATCCACTCATTATCCAATAGAAAGAGTCCTTATGAAATTGGAGACAAAATTACAAGTTGCTAAACTCACTTTAAAACGGTGTAAAATTTCACTGTGTTTGATACCCTTCAAGAGCAATTTTTATCAAAATCCAAATACGTTGACGTCGCATTTCAAATATCTGGTCCTTACGTTTTTGTAATGAGATTTTTTTAGTTCTTTCCTGAATTTTGATGATATTCAATCAAAACAGCATTGAATTTAATTTACCTTTTGACTTGCACCAAAAGGAAATCCTCTTTAGAATGTACAGACCCGTTTGTTTTTTGAGGTTCAATGACGTCACGTTTTCAAATTTCGCTATGAATGAGTATAAAAAGAAATTATGCCAAAAATCTGGAGCGGTTATGTCCACGCAGGAAGAATAATCTGCAATTGGAATACACAATCTAAGAACGTTACTGTCAGTTACGCTTCTCAGATTCCCTTTTTGGGGGATAAAAAGTGATATATTTTTCCATAACCGCAGTACTTCCAAGTGAAAAGTTTCTCAAAATGCATTATACTATCCAAATCTGCCGTACTTCTTACCAAGTAAGTTTTTATTGCCATTAATTTTTAGAGTCATTACCAAACGTACGCAGACCCTTTAAAACAGCTTCCAGATACAAATTAAACAATTTCTTTTCGGGGTCGTAACCAAAATATGATCTGCCTTTACGATGAGTTGTCAATATCACTATAGTGATTTATGTTGTGACATCACACTTTGCTTAGCAAGTAAAATTGTTACACATCTTAAGACCACAATCTTAGCTCTTTGTGAACTTGAACTGGGGTCACTTGGTCTATGCAAGTCAGCCAAACTAGGGTCCTCTAGCCTCGATAATAATATTTTTAAAAAACTTACAACACGCACATATCCACCCTTAGAGTGTCTTGGTGCCTACAAAAATGCAATACAAAACCTATTAAAAACTTACAAATACATACATAGAAAATGACAATGAAAATGCAATTACAATGAGCGAGAAAAGGCTAAAGAGACATCAAATGCATTTTGAGTTGAGATTTAAAAGTACTAAAGGAACTAGATGTGCAGTGGTAACAAATTCCACAAACGAGGAGCAGCTGTAGCAAATGCTCTGTCCCCCAGCTTCTTTTGGAACAAGGCTCAAAAAGTTTAGAGGCTCCACATGATTGTAAACCAGGACGAGTGATAGAGGAAGAATGAATGAGGCAAGAAATGTAGCCAGGGGCTAAGCCATTGAGAGCATAAGTTAACAGAAATATTTTGTAAGAATTTTAGTATGAGGTATAACATTCTTATCTCTCTCTCTGCACCCACTTGACCCTGATTTGTCAAAATGAAAGATAATAAGAGACACAATTACAGGAAATGAAAATACCAGATGTTTCAGCTTACAACAAAATCACAGTTTCCTGTACCACTGTCTAGTTTTATTACAATGAAAACAGGCCCTGTAAAAACAACTGCTGTAGAGAAATGCTTTCTTTTTCATGGTGTGGTTTTTGTGTGTATTATAATAAATACCACACACAGAGGTCCTTGTCATTGAGTTTGAACATACTATTTTTGCCATGTATTTAGTGCTGGGACACTCCACAATTCGATATTGGTGTCCAATATGGATAATTACTGGACGCTTCACGTTTGAACCTATTATTTTTGCCATGTATTTACTGCTGTGACACTCCACAATTTGATATTGGTGTCCAATATGGATAATTACTGGACGCTTCGCAGCGTCATTCCCAATATTATCGTTCCCCACCCATTTGTCCAAACGAACAAAATTGTCGTGTCATGGTGGACAAGGTTGGTGTCTACATGGAGTCGTTCACATTGTTCAGAAGGCTTTTTTTTTTTCTTTTTTTTTTTAAGAGTGTGGGCTGGACAAGTGTTCATGTCTGTTTTGTGTTTATTGTGAACAAATTTCAAATGACAAGGATCTATGTGTCGGTTATATAAAACAAATATTGAATGCATTTCGTTCATGGTGGCATTGTAGCAGAATAATTACTTGGTGAAATCTGACTTTTTCCATTTCACGAGGCGAAGCCTGAACGGTCAAAAGTAAAGCATGCCCTGAATGTTGGTACCTTCCATTGACGAACGAGTGTGCGGAAACCCTTCATCACATACAACAACAATACAACCGTATGCTCTGCAGGCACACTGCATTGCCACTGTGTTCATTATTGTACATGTATGTTACTGTCAAAATGTAAACCAGCAGTGTTATTATTATTATTATTATTATATATTTCTGGTAATGAAACCAAGGATGCCTCATAAGCAAACTTAATCAGTGTGGCTTGCAAGCCTGAGGAAACCTGCAAACAAGGGTGCTTGCTGTGTGAACCAGAAAACACTTCATAACTCTTACTCTTCCATGATCAGTGTTCTGGGTTCTTTTACCTGCACTCAAATGCTAGTACACGGGACCTACGGCTTAATGTCCCATCCGAAGGACAAAGCAATTATGTTAAAGTATCTTGCTCAGGTACACAAGTGCCATGACTGGGACTCGAACCCACACTCTGCTGATCAGACACACCAGAGCTTGAGTCCGGCCGGCCATGACAAGAGACATTAGGTGGTTCCATACTGTTTGCTCCTTTAATTTTGAAAAGTACAAATATCGATTGGTGAGTGTTCATTCTTACAGATATCGAAGAACACTCTTTCTTCTTTCCATGAAAGGAAAAAAACTTCAGGGTAGGACGATAATTTTTTTCCAAACACTTGAGATGGACTTTCTGGTCTATAGAGTGTAAGCATGCAGCAGGTAGATCAAGGTGCTTTAAAGGCACTGAACACGTTTGGAAGTTGTCAAAGACCAGTGTTCTCACTTGGTGTATCCAACTATGCATAAAATAACAAGCCTGTGAAAATTTGGGCTCAATAATTGGTCACCGAAGTTGCAAGAAAATGATGAAAGAAGAAACACCCTTGTTGTACAAGTTTGTGTGCTTTTAGATATAGGAATAAAAACTTCTTGCAAGAAGTTTTTATTATTTTAGTGAGAAATTACCTCTTACTCAAAAACTACGTTACTTCAGAGGGAGTCGTTTCCTACAATGTTTTATATTATATAACTGACATACAGATCCTTGTCATTTGATCGGTGGAACTTACTTCACGTGACATTCACTATTACTCCCATCCGCACTGGCGATCAAAAAGACCTATTCGCCCATGGGGAATAGCATTTCCCATTCAACAGTTAGGATCATCCTTGTTCCCAATGTTTTTGAGCAGTACAGCACCGCCGCGCCGCTGCTAAAACAAAGGAGCACCTGTGCAAAAGGTTGTGATCCGATTGCTATTAAATTTGTGCATTGTTGCCGCTACGCGGCGCTATATGATTTTTGGTTGTCAAACAAACTCACAAACATGGCAACTTTGAAAATACATCAAATGACAAGGATCTATATGTCAGTTATATAAAACAAATATTGAGTGGCTTTAATTCGTGGAATGGAAGGAATATTATCGCTCGGTAAAATTTGGACTGTTCCATTTCACTCGGCTTCGCCTCTCGTGAAATGGAACAGTCCAAATTTTACCTTGCGATAATACTCCTCCCATTCCACTCTGAGCCACTCAATATTTGTATACTATCAACAGCTCTCCGTTGCTTGTTACCAAGTAAGTTTTTATGCTAATATTTGTTTTGTGAGTCATTACCAAGCGTGTACGATACCTTTAAAATCGACTGAAACAAGTAATACAAAGCTCTAAACCGATCTAAATATTTCATTCTTGAGTTATTTCTTGAAGACACGTTCAGAAGTTGATTGGCAGAGTACTAGTTGAAAGGGGTGGTAGTTGTTCCAAAGTCTTGGACATAGCCAAAGGCATCTTGACCAGCTGATTTTGTTGAGTACACTTGTTAAACTATTTCTACCCACAGGTGCAGAGTTAGTTGATTGGCTTCTCAAATGGTCACTTGCCGAAACAAGACAAGAGGCCATTTCTAAGGCAGCAGATTTAGTCACTGCTGCTCATTTACAACCTTTAGTCAAGTGCAAGAGTCTCGCCAACTGCCACCAGGTTTTACTGGATGAACCTAGAGCCTTCTACAAGTTTGTAAGTATACACACAGATAGGATTACTTTTATAACCCTGTCTGACCATTCAATATGATCCACAGTCAAAATGGTTTCGAATGATGGATGCACTCTATGCCAGCATGCAATATAATGTCATATGGTGAATGCATCTACACAGTACACAAACCGTACAACCCTTAATGATAATGATCATTCAATATTATCCACTGTGGCTTTGAATGGAGCCTGCAATATGATCATGAAGGCAACCAAAGTAAAATGGTCCAATGCAATGTGTTATAGAAGATGTGACCTCTGATGACGTCACTCGAAAACCATGTACACGCAATCATACCATGAGTATGCGTCTTTTTGTCCGGCGAAACATGACTTTTGGACAGTGTTTTGTCAACAGAGGGAGCGGTTTGAATGTAAACAGAGGTCACGTCATCTATAATGCCCGATATGTGGTAAAGGCTGCCCCCCCCCACCCCAATTGTTCCCATACTTTAAAACACTCTTGTACAGAAGAACCCCCCCTGAAATATTGTAAAGAATTCCTGAGATTCCCAGAATACAATGAAGACACAATAGGAGGGGGGGGGCACCATGCCACATATCGAGCACCAAATTCAATATGTCATTTTAGCCTGCTTTATAACCATTGGTGATAGATGTAGTGTTTTATTCCTGCTTTAAAATAATTGTAAATTTTACTCTTCAGTTCATCATTTTATCCTTGTATTACTACCGGCTTACTGCAAGCTTTATTTTCTACTTTTCATAATAATTTTAGTTATCTTAATTCTATTTTTTGATTGTACCTGTGTAGCTTTTAACCGGTGCATTTTCTTTAATTGTGTTCAGTGCTTGAGAGAGCATGTCTGCATGATTCACATGCCTGTTACTTTTCAGCTGATTTCCTCTTTCAATTGGCTCGAAATTAACACTGGACTGCAGGCTCGAGGCCAGTGATTTTAGCATCGGGCCGATAAACTCAAACCAGACAACCCAGCAGTCCTGTGTTTTTCAATTGAATAATAATAAACTCACTGTGTAATATCTTTAATTTTAAAAATGATGTTCACATTTTGACTCTGATTCTGATAAGCATCTTTCAATTATTTCAAGTATCAAAGTATGACCAATAAGACAAATGAGAGAACACTTAAAGGTATTGCACACTTTTGGTAACAGCTCAAAATCAGTGTCCACATTTTATGTGATTCAACATATGCATGAACAAACAAACCTGTGAAAGTTTGATCTCAATTGGTCATCGAGGTCACGAGAAAATAGTTAAAAGAGACCTTATGTGTTTTCTGTTTATTCAAACATCAAGTTTTTATCACACGTAATACAAACTATTGTTTTACTCATTTCTCAGAAACGATAGCATTTTAGGCGGAAATATTTTAAGGAACCCTTTCAACCATTACTTACTTTAAATCATGTAAGCTATGTGTGAATCTGTGAACATTTGTGTTTTTCGATCTTACCAATAGTGTACAGGGCCTTTAATGCTTGTTTAAAAAAACACAGTGTAAAGCCTTTTCTCTTTTAGATTCTATTCTTGTAAAACAAATGCTGGTACAGTAAAAGGATTGACCTACAAGCCCTGCAGTTTTGTTGATTTTTCCCCCAAATTCGAGCCCTGTCTTTTTTCTTTAATAACAGTTCAATAGAAAACTGAAAAACACTGCAAAGTTAAGTCACAGAGCAAGGAACAGAAAGTGTGGTTGATCATTTCCTTGTTGTTGTTGTTTTTCCTTTTTGTTCTTTGTTTGTTTTTATATTACAAAGTTGCATGTGTGATGATTTGGGCGTTTTTATTAATATTATTATAGGCTGTGCAAGTCTCGTGCATTCGAAAACGAGAAAAAAACTTGAACAAAGACTATATTTTTCTATGAAATCAAATCCTCTTTTGAAACCCTCTACCTGCCACATTCTAGAGTAGATATCTCGGCTGTTCATTTGTTTCCTTTTACCTTAAAATGTGTTTGCAATTTTATGAATAATTTTTCATTATTATTTTTATTATTTTTATTATTAATGTCTTTATCAATATTGCTGGATTGTTTATGGTTTTTTTCAGTCTACCTTCCACATGTCTGCCATTAAGGCACTCATGCCGACCAGTGATGACTCAGACTCGAGTAATGACTCGGACTCAGAGTCGATACCAAGAACCTCGTCATCTTCTCAGATCACTGTCAAGTCCTTCAAAGGACACGGCGGGAAAATTGTCAAGCAAGGATTCATGTTGAAGAGGGTAAGGGATCAATGTCATTGAGTTTGGTATTAAGAATGTCTTGTAAATAGTGTCTTTTCCATAGCCGGCCCCAGGGAATGGAACAAACTCCCTGTTCACATCAGAGACTCTTCTTCAATTCAGACATTAAAAAAAATTCTCAAAACCTTCCCCTTTTCTTTTTCTGGTTAGCTTCTGTTAATGTTCTAGGTTCACTGTGAAGCGCTTTGATCTTGTTAAAGGCGCTTTATAAGTACTCATTATTATTTTATTATTGTGGGGTTCGAATCCTACACTGGCAATCGAGTCTGTCAATAGGCATGGCAGAATTGTGGTGAAAAGGGTTTAGGCATTCTTTAGATTGGTAGGAAGTCTTGTTAAAGTGTGGGTTCGAATCCTGATATCATGTTAAAGTGTGGGTTCGAATCCTGCACTAGCAATCAAGTCAGTCAATAGACATGGCTGATGCATGGTGAAATGGGTTTAGGCATTCTTTAGTTTGGTAGGATGTCTTGTTAAAGTGTGGGTTCGAATCCTGATATCTTGAATCCTGCACTAGCAATCAAGTCTGCCAATGGCAGAATCATGGTGAAAAAGGTTTAGGCATTCTTTAGTTTGGTAGGATGTCTTGCTAAAGTGTGGGTTCGAATCTTGATATCTTGTTTAAGTGTGGGTTCGAATCCTGCACTAGCAATCAAGTCTGCCAATGGCAGAATCATGGTGAAAAGGGTTTAGGCATTCTTTAGTTTGGTAGGATGTCTTGTTAAAGTGTGGGTTCGAATCCTGATATCTTGTTAAAGTGTGGGTTCGAATCCTGCACTAGCAATCAAGTCTGCCAATGGCAGAATCATGGTGAAAAGGGTTTAGGCATTCTTTAGTTTGGTGAGATGTATTGTTAAAGTGTGGGTTCGAATCTTGATATCTTGTTAAAGTGTGGGTTCGAATCCTGCACTAGCAATCAAGTCTGCCAATGGCAGAATCATGGTGAAAAGGGTTTAGGCATTCTTTAGTTTGGTGAGATGTATTGTTAAAGTGTGGGTTCGAATCTTGATATCTTGTTAAAGAGTGGGTTCGAATCCTGATGTCTTGTTAAAGTGGGTTCGAATCCTGTTATCTTGTTAAGTGTGGGTTCGAATCCTGCACTAGCAATGAAGTCTGTCAATAGGCATGGCAGATTCATGGATTCATAGAGGAAGTACCGGTAGAGCAGATTTGTTTGTTGATACTTTTTCTTGGTACAGGTTCGACTCCTATAGCAGTCATTTAAATAATGTGATGGGTTGTCAAGCTTGGGTGTAAAATGAAGTGGGCAGTATTCCTTTTTTCATTCTTACTGGGTAAATTATAAATAATTAAATGAGTATGACTTGATTCTGCGACCTCTGGACTAATGTGCCGGTGCTCTACCTACTGATGAGCTAAATAAACCCTAATGTTGGTGGTCTCCCTATTTTGTCAATATCTTTGTTTGGGGGTGCCAGTCAGAAGCCATTTAAACCCCAAATTGTTTAAAATTTACCCAGTCGGTTTCCCTTGTGGTTTTTTAAATATTATTTGATATTTGAAATAAAAAGTCACATCCCCTCAAGGTAATCCCTCTGCTGCCACATCCCAGGTTTTATTGTAAACTTGGGTGTGATCCCTGGCTATACGGCAATTACAGGTTGAATGGCTTCTGACTGGCACCTTCGAACAAAGATATTGACAAAATAGGACTGCCAACATAGGGCTAGGTAGCTCAGTTGGTAGAGCGCTGGCACGTTAATCTGGAGAGTCCCTCTCTCGTCAATTTGTCTTTGTTCAAACCCAAAATTTGTTCATTCTTTTCAATTTAACTCTTACCTGAATTTCTTGTCAACTTTTCAGGGCCATGTAAGACACACTTGGAAAGCCAGACTCTTTGTGCTGTTTAATGAACCGCCATATTTGGTGTATTTTAGAGGTTCAAAGGTCAGTACTACAATCCTGTATTTTAAAAAAGTATTCCATGATTTATTTTGTCAGTCTCTTCAATTTCTGTGAGGTCGATTCTCTACAAAATAGAAAACAAATTTATTGAAAAATGAACAATACCTGAATGACTTTTATAGGAAAGTTGGATACAGCTGTTTTCATCATATGAATCAACTTCAACTTGCAATTGCGTTGGGCACGATGATGTACATGCCTCTCGTTCCTTGCATCAGTGTTTTCCATTCATCAATAGCCGTAGCGCGATGGTTTTGGAAGGATGTCAAGGGTTCTTCTTTCCGTGGGTTGGTTCCCATCCAGATGATGACATAGCTAATTTCGCTGCTTACAAATCTATAGTAATTTGTGCTTAAAATCAAAACTATACAACTTACGCTTGTGCGGACTTCATGACTTATGCACCACCGATGTCCCGATGACGGTTGCGCAACACGTCCCAATGGCACATGCGCAACATATACGTCCCATTCCATCATCAGTATCTTGAGTTCATCAGCAGTCTCAGCGCCACTGTCCTTCATCAGGGTCTTAACTGTGGTCTCGACTGATGTTAAAGGGTCTACATTATTACTTGTAAACTTAATGGCAATAAAAACTTAATTATGTGGCCGAGCGGTTAAGAGCAGGATTACCAACCAAATTTCCACATGATTTTCAGGATAAGCAAACAACAGCTGAATACCAGTAACAAGCAATATGCAACACATGGAAATTAGGTTGGTAATCCTGTTTTTATCAAGGAAGAAATTGCATGCTAAGCAAATTGTTGTGCTTAGCAGCTCTATGAAATTGTGACCTGAGTGTTAATCTCTGATTGATCCTGACGGTTCCATCGCAGTGCAAGCAAAATATAGGTCGACCTGAGGGTGACTTTAAGCAGAGGTCAGTTTTATAGTTTGAATTTTTGTTGTTTTTCCATTGAAGGCCGGTGATGAGAAACCACTGGGTGAGATCCAACTGCGATGGTGTAAGGTTGACATTGTGGATGCAAGTCAAGATAAATCAGGTGAATATAAACACATTACTTTTTATTACATAGTGAAGCGTATCTTCAAAACAAAACAAACATTTGGGGTTGAACAAAGAAAATTGACTCGAGTGGGATTTGAACCTGGGACCTCCAGGTTAACTTGCCGGCGCTCTACCAACTGATCTATCTAGGACAAATGTTGGTGGTCCCCCTATTTTGTCAATATCTTTGTTTGGGGGTGCCAATCAGAAGCCATTCAACCTGTAACTGCCATTATAGCCAGGGATCACATGCAAGTTTACGATACAACCTGGGAAGCGGCAAGAGAGGGATTATCTTAAGGCATTTATACAGGATTGGTAGAGCTGACAAAATAGTCGCAGACAGTGTTCATCTTTTGTGTGTTCAACCATGTATATGAAATAACAAACCTGTGAAAATTTGGGCTTAATCCGTTGTGTGAGTCAGGAGAAAACAGTGAAAAACCATGCACAATTTTCAGCATGTACGGGTAAACAAATTGTCCTTTATTTTGGTTGTAACAACCGAAATCAGCTGGGTTTTTTTTTATTAGGTTTTTAGATACAGTTTTTACAGGTTTTTAACTACTGACTTGTTTTCAGCAAAAAATATTTCTCTGGAGAATTGGGATTATGAATAATTAGTAAGCATTCAAATTGAAACTATTTTATTATTGTTTATAATAAATATACCAATCCTGAACTTTGACTTTAACATTTTGTACTCTATACTCCCCCCTCCCCTCATGGAACTGTTCTTGTGGCCTGGAAGACTTAACTTTGAAGAACAAACAACGTCAGAACCTGTTCTGTGTGACAACGCAGAAAGGAAAAATATACGTGTTTCAGACGAATAGCATCGAAGAGAGAACGGAGTGGATGAGGGCTATTATGAGTCCTAATGATATCGCTCAATCATGATAATAATAATAATATAATCATAATAATATATAGTTTTATATAGCGCACCTATAACCAATAAGGCACTCAAGGCGCTCGAACAAACAGAAACATTTCAAGACAGCCACTGCCAGAAACACCGGGGCAAACCCGGTACTGTTTTGAATAGTCTGTTTGTTAACAAATTTTGTGACGTACGGTACTCCACCCAAAAGGTTTCCTACTGAGACCTATAGCATAGCATGGAAACCGTCAGAGTACCCTGGGTTGATTCTTTTGACTGAAAAAACAAATCCAATAATTAAAACTTAATAATCCTTTAAGAATTCCTGCAGGAATTCTAAATAAATCTCTTAGCCTTGGGCTAATACAGCCACTCCTGGCTGTGACAAGATCAATCATGTCTGTCACAGATGGCTTCAACATAGCTTGGTGTGTTGGAATTTGTTTTAATGAGTCACATGGTTTAGACTATTTGAAAGGGATTCTGTTCACCCAAAAAAATAAAAAAATGGACACGACATTACAAAATGTACTGTTGGAAACTGTACTATGGTGTAAGTGTGTGTGTGTGTGGATTCTGAGGGTGTCATTGAAGGGTATAGGTCGGTTGGTTGTTTGTCAACGTAATGCTGATTTATAGGCCAAATTATCAAGAAAGATACAATGAAAGTCACATGTGAAAGTTTCAGTTGATTAGAGTGTCTACTTGTTGAGAAAACAGCAAAAAAATCACAGTATTTTCATCAAGAACGTTGTATCCATCCACGATTATAGCGAGGTGATGTGGGTACCAATTCCATATCTGGCCGTAATGAGGGCAGCATTCCACAAATGGACACCATGGAAATTTTAATCTCTAACAGTTGCCTGAAGGGGATCTTTGGAGATTCAAATTTGTTAACACGTTTTTCTTGATTGCTAATAAACGGGGGCATTTCAGACGAAATAATTTTGCAGGATGCCTACTACCGCTACCATTTTTATAACAAGTAGGTTTTCGGATAAAAAAATTACTCCAATTACCAAACAGGGCTCGAATTTAACATTCTTGTGAAAATACCATGACAGTGTTTTTCTCAGCAATATTATTGCCGAAACTTCCACATTTTGACTTTTATTGTATCTTTTGCCTATAGACCCATTGCATATGGCGTCACACTCTCAAAAATGAAGGCAGATCATTGGATGATAGCTGTTCTCTGTGCGTAAAAATGTGCGCGTAAACTCAGCGTATCTGTAGCGTTTCGCATTATGCAAGGGTGATCTATTGATTTATATAGACCCGGAACGCGCCTCCGAACAATGCGCGTCATTCATTGGGTGTCAAAACTCTCTTTTGTGCATGTTGTGTACGATTTTGACACCCAAAATGACACCCAGGATAGGCGCATGTGAGTACTCTGCGCGTTGTGCAGTGGGTCTATAAATCAGCATTTCGTCAACAAAAACCAAGGCCAGTGATTTTAGTCATCAGGGATGAGAAATTTCAGACTTTTATCTGAGTTCAGACTTTTTAAGTCTGCCTGGTCAGGAAAATCAGCTGTTAATTTTTCCACATTATAAGAAATCTTGCTCTTCTATCTGCTTCTGTATGATGAGTATATTGTTCCTAAAAGCTCTTTGAAATCTATAACTCCAGGGGTTACCAAAAGGTGGAAATGCCATCATTTCAGCATTCCCCCTAAAATTTGGAATCTAGTTTCAGACCTTTTTTGTCAGCAATGACTCTGGCCCCTGTATAGTGTCGGGCCAGTAAACTCAACACCGAAAAAGTCTAGCTGTCTTGTGTTTTAGGTCTTAGGTCTGATAAATACCTTTCAATTCTGTTGAGTAACAAAGTATACTTAATATGAAATACAAATAAGCTAAATCTTCTCTACATGTCTTAGTGTTTGTTCAAATAAAAACGATTCAGTGCATGCTAAATTGTGTCAGCAAGTTTTTTTCTCATTTTGAATCTCGTCTTGTTAAAAAAGTGTGCAAGGGGTCAATATGCAATAAAAGATTGTGTTCTATTATTGAAAACCCTGGTGCTAAGATTTTTATATTGCTGGTTTGTGTGACAGGAGTGTAAAATTCTTCATTTTGAAATTGTCAGGTTTTTATTTTGTGCACGGCATAATTTTATAATGTATTATGGATTGATTTTAAGTTATACAAGATTTTTACATGCAGTTATTTTGATTTTGTTTAAAAAAACCTTAATCATATGAGATTTGGGAGAAAGTTAACTAAATTTTGTGATTTGTTTTTTATATCAGTAATACAAAAATACTTGTAACCCAAGAGACATATTTTTAATGAAGTAATTTTTGTCAGTACTTGTATTGTGAATAGATTTTGTTTTATTATGATTTCTTTATTTTATGATAATTTTATTTATTTATGTTTGTTGGGGGGTAGGGTTAGAAGGCAAGACTGCCATTGGTCGTGTACGCATTCTGGCCGGCAAATTCACAGCTGCCACAGCCTATGTGGCCATGGCCTCTGTTGCCTCGGTCTTGGCCTTGGTGCCCCATTCAAAATACTTTAAAACTTTCCAAAGGAAAAACAAATCCTTTTTTGCAAAATGAAAAATAGCCTTGCACTCTCAAAGATGAAATTCCAGGCCTGTACATTCTCAACTTGTGAGTTTTTTCTGTCTTCTTCACCGCCCCCTCCCCCCCTTCAAGCCATATTGTCTCCATCCATGTTTTAACATAAAATACATGAGAGTATCTGGATTTGTGAGTTTAGAATGAAAAAATATATGCATATATTAATATTGATTATCTTGTATAAACTATAATAACTTCAATTTATTTTAATATAATAAAAACATGTAAAAAACACACAAAAGTCCAAACGGAAATTGTCTGACTATACATTTTATTTCAGTGTTCATTCGTAATTCATAAGCACATTTACTAAGCGCAGAAGTACTCTGCTAAGCATTAACAGGTTACCAGCCGAAATACCATGTAAGTTTACATTATTGCAACAGGAATCCTATTTTTTTAAACCTTAGCATATAAACTTTGTTAAGGGATTGTATACGTTTGGTAATTGGAACCCTGTTTGTTTCAATCCTATATAGTTGTAGATATATACCATAAAACTAACCTGTGAAAATTTTATTTCAAAAGGTGGTAGCGTTTTTGAGGTATTGCTGAAGATCTGGAGCGGTTGTATCCACGCAGGAAGAATAATCTGCAATTGGAATACACAATCTGAGAAACGTTACTATCAGTAACACTTCTCGGACTCAAATTTTTGGGATGAAAAGTGATATCTTTTTCTATAACCGCAGTACTTCTTAGTGAAAAGTTTCTCAAAATGCATTATACTATCCAAAGCTGCTGTACTTCTTACCAAGTAAGTTTTTATTGCCATTTATTTTCATTGAGTCATTACAAAATGTATACAGACCCTGTAAGCAAAATGTTTTTGTTTAGCGCAGAAATACCTCACAAATAGAAACAGTTTACCAGCCATAATACCATGTAATTCATTTGGCTGCAACTGGTGCCGTGCTAAGACATCAAAAACAGGGCTCAAGAACATGATTGGTAATTACTGATTAAAAAACTTCACTCCACAACGATCATACCAGTACCATCTCGATACCATACCAGTACCACCTGAGAAAGTGTCAAAGTTGAGAAAAGGGCATTTGCACACCCCCCCAAAAAAAAAAATTAAAACAAAATAATAATAATAATAATAATAATAATAATAATAATAATAATAATAATTATAATAATAATAATAATAATAATAATAATAATAATAATAACAGTAACAATAAATAGATAAATAAATAAATAAATAAGATACGATGACGTATTAATTTTCTTGCAGCAATTGAAACAAGCCCACTAAAATCCCTGACAAACGTAAAGCATTTTGTACTTGTTTTTACTAAAATGCGACAATCAAGATTAATGAAATTACAGGTTGTTTGGTTGGTGTGTTTATTGAAAACTAGAGTCTGAAAATATAATTATTGTCAAACAAAAAAAATTATGCTGTTTTTCTTTAAAGGTATGGTCATAGATTGGTTTTTGTCAACCTAATGCTGATTTATAGGCAAAGATTTATAGGAAGATACAATAAAAGTCAAAAATGAGAAAGTTTTCGGCTGAATACTGTGTCTACTTGCTGAGAAAACAGCAAAACACTGTCACGGTACTTTCACAAGAATGTCAAATCCATCCACGTTTAGCAAGGTGACAGCAGCTACCAACCAGGGCACAATTTCTTAGCGCTGCTTAACGTAAGCAAATTTTCGTGCTAACAAGCAGAAAAATTTGCTTGTTCATAAGCGTAATTCACAGGTTAGGAAGAAAATTAGGTGGCCATCTTGCGCGTTCACCATGGATTTGCATTGTTACGTCATTCATTTTCATACAGTAAGCACCGGAAGGTTTGCATGCCTTTTCGTGTGCTTACGGTTAGCAGTAACTCGCTCAGTAAGCACAAAACGTGTGCTTAGCAGCTCTATGAAATTGGGACCATATCTCTGCAGCATTCGTGAACGGACACCAACCCTCAGAAATCTGAGAAACGATTCATATGAATCGTTTCTCAGATTCAAATGTTTTGGGGTGAAAAACAATCCAAACCATATTACTTCCAAGGGAAATCCTTTCTCAAAATAGTTAATACTATCAACAGCTGCAGTGCTTCTTATCGAGTAAGTTTTTATGCATGGTCATTCATTTTTGGAGTATTTACCATTCTATGACCCTGCCTTTAAGCATAATTTTCTAAAATTGAGAACATAGCAGCAATTATTTTGACACAAAATTCATTCTCCTACAGCACACTGTTCAAAATGTTATGACTATTTCTGAATTCCCGTTCTTCTCAGAACCACCACTACTCACCCGAGAGATTTAACCCACATGGTTGTTACCCATAAACTATTTCCGTACAAAATCCTACGATAAATAAATAGGGCTAACCCGAAACCTTAAACAAACTATTAATTTAAGTAAAATGCAACAAAACATTTGATGGATAACAAGTATAGTACCTAAATATACAGATAACAACATTTGCTTGTTCACCACCTTTGCATTAAGTACTGGGAGTTACTGAAATTCTAAAGGGAAACCGCCAACATTAGGGCTAGATAGCTCAGTTGGTAGAGCGCCAGCGCGTTAATCCGGAGGTCGCAGGTTCAAGTCCCGCTCTAGTTAATTTGTCATTGTTCAACCCAAAATTTAAAAAAAAGAGCAGAATTTACAATTTTCCAGCCTCTTAATAGTCAGCATTTATTGTCTATAACTGCTCTACATAGTTTCCCTGAAGAAAAATCTAAAACAAAGTGCTGGAACAACAAACTATAAGCAACTAAATCATCCTTAAATAATCCTGTCATTTAATTGGTATTTCGCATGGGCGCTCACAGCTGCACGCCTAGCCGGCACCCCCAGATAAAACACGAGCGGCTCGCGCTGGTCTTTTTTTCATGCGTGATGTCTGAGGGTGCCACGGAGCGCCTTGACTAAAGGCTCCTGCACGCCCAAAGTTTTCACTACCGACTCCAAAGCTGGCTTACCTTTGTGTGTAATTTTACAGGAAATCGTTATTTTAATGATTCAAAGGCAGTAAATGGCAGAAACTTTTACTCCTGACAACACCCTGAGTCTTTGCAAAACATATTTAAAAGCCAAGCACAATCATGTTAATTATTTTTTTCTAAAATACGCACACTCACATTTAAACACAATATTGAAAATGAAAACATTGCGTAATATTATAATCAGAATGTTTTTTGACCTCAATTTTTGAGCCATTGTTTTGGCTTAGTTTTAATGAATGATAATTGAAATATTACTTGTATATGAAACTTTGCAATCAGTGACGCATGGTTAAAAATGGTTCTATGACTTGTGACTGGCTAGATAGCTCAGTTGGTAGAGATGGCACGTAAATCAAAAGTTCAAGTTGTCTTTGTTTACCATAAAATTGATTTGTATTTATGTACTCAGTCAGTTTCCCTTGTGGTTTTTTACTTCATATTTCTCTTGACACTATTTTGCACAAATTACATTTGTCATATCTTGGTCTTTTGGGACCGTACGACAAGTCAATTTCTGATCTGTCTGTAGTCTAATAAGAAGGAAGGAATTTCCTTCACAACTTCTTCAGTTTTTTCAGAAGGTCAATTGGCGGCTTGACAGCAATTGCTGGCAAAAGTTGTTTAAGTTCTTCGGGGTCAAAAGGGGCATTTTTCCATTTCTTGTAAGTGTGCGCTTCAGCAGTGACTAAATTCACCAGGCTGAATTGAGCGATCCGAATGGATGGATAGTATGAATTTTTGACACGTGCCAACGAACCCCAATCGTGTTCACACGTCTCGCAGAAGATCTTCCCAATGATCGTGGAGTCTTGGCCAAGTGTCTTGGGTTTCGGGTGAGGTTTCATTCTCATCTGCTGAGAGAAATTAGGATCCAAGACAACATACAGTGATCCCCTGAATACTCCAATCTCGCGAGAAAGGAAGGCGTGTTTCCCGCACATCCCGCAGCGAAAACTGAAGAGCTCTCCCGCATTACTCTCAACGATATCTCTCTTCTGTTGTTGCCTGGCTTCTCGGTTGTACTTGTCTCTTTCCTGTTGGGATTTCATCAGCTCTCGAAACGCTGCCTCTGGTTTAGCTTTGAGGTTAAGAGCTGCTTTTGTCATCATGGACTCGCGCTGACGGTTGGCCTCGTCGCGATCGGCGGCGTTGGAGTCAATCAGAGAGATGAGGTAGCTTCTGCCATCCTTAGCTCGAGTGCGACCTGCGAGAAATTGAGTCAAAATTCAAACTTATTCAACTCAAGGAAACTCATCATCATCGTAACAATTTCAAAGATGTCATCTTTTAAAAAATATAGGATGTTCATTTCTAAAAGCCATCAGGCATGTTGTATATCCTGAGCTCGATTTCACAAGGCACCAAGATTCATCTAAAGATGAGTTGTTAATATCACCATAGTGATTTGTATTGTGACATCACACATTGCTTAGCAGTTAAGATTGATTCACAGTTAAGATCAATCTAAGCTCTTTGTGAAATCGACCCCGGCTTTTCAAAGGCAGAGATAGAAACAGATGACCTGCTGTTTCATAAGGATATTTTCTGATATTTTGAAATAAATTCACTGGTCTGATGATGCGGTGACGTCACAGGCGTTTGTGTGAATCTTCCTGAAAAGCACCGGAGAAGGGTATTCAAAATGATTGGTGGTTTTTTTTACAATTAAAATCTATTTACTCACATGTAAACTCAATTTCCTTATTGACAGAACAGATTCTAAATGAATTACAGCAAAGATCACTTGTTGCCGGGTTTTTTCAAGCTGTTTTATAAACATAATAAGTGCTTTGAGATGCCGTACATAAAGTGCTATATTTAATGAATGAAACACTGAAAGCAGAGCAGTTTAGAAGTGTTGAAAACAAGCTGGTGCTTTCAACAATATTGGTGCTTTTACAATTTGCAATTCCTCGATCAAGCCCTATCAAGCACCATGTTATCATACATGTCAAAACCCACCCTTTATCTGGACGTGCCCAAAGTCACTTGGCACATAGTCCAGCCGTATGACAAGATTACAAGCTGGTACGTCGGTACCCTGTTCAAGCAGGTTAGTTGCTACCAGCATGTGATGGTCACCTCTGCGGAAGTCCTCAATCACTTTGTTCTGTTGGTTGGAGTTCATATCTGAAAATGTTTAAAGAAGGAAATAGTTTTAAAATTGCTGTGGTGTTGCATAAAGATAAAGAAAGTAAAAATAAATGTGATTTAAAGGTATTATACAGGTAAGGATAAAAAACATCATTATTTAAAGGCATCGTACACGTTTGGTAAGTACTCAAAATATATATTGGCATAAAAACTGACTTGGTAACGAGCAACAGAGAGCTGTTGATAGTATAAAACGTTGTGAGAAACGACTCCCTCTGAAGTAAGGTAGTTTTTGAGAAAGAGGTAATTTCTCACTAAAATAATAAAAACTTCTTGCAAGAAGTTTTTATTCCTATCTGAAAGCACACAAATTTGTACAACAAGGGTGTTTTTTCTTTCATCATTTTCTTGCAACTTCGATGACCAATTGAGCCCAAATTTTCACAGGCTTGTTATTTTATGCATATGTTGGGATACACCAAATGAGAACACTGGTCTTTGACAATAGAGACAATCGGCGACCGGCGTCTTGTGACTTATAGTGGGTATACAATGTAAACAAACAGCGCGGTGTGTATGGAAAAACATGGCAGCATCCGAGTGCCACTGCTGTAAGGTTGCAAGTTGCAACACGATTTTAACTTTTCTAAATCCATCTGAAGTAATATAATATTAATAATGATAATAACGTAAACTTAAAAAGCGCCAAAATCCGCCAAAAAATACGGAAGTGTGGCCAGTTTTTTGCAATTTTCAAACGTTGTCGAAATGGTTTGGTAAAGCTCCGAAAAACAGTGGCACACAAACATTCCTGGAAGTTTTGTTTATAAAGGGGAGAGTAAAATCATACATGTAGCCGTGTTCAAGCAAAGCAGAGGATGGGATCATCATGTAGCCACGATATTTTGTTTATTATATTCGATATAGGCATCATATTTTATGAGGGATTTTTAGTGAACATGCATAGAAAATAGTTAGTCAAGACCGGTTTATACGCACTCATTATCAAGGTGTTCAAAAGGCTTATAATTAATTGTTATGGTTTATATGAAGATTCTCCCCGTAACGAGTGAGAATCATAATGAAGTGCAAGCTTTAAAAAAAAAACGTTTGATGCGACAAGTATAGTTCTTTTTAGAAAGGGGCGGGGGGAGAAGAGAAAAAACAGAGGAAGGGGCAAAGAAAAACCGCGGGAGAGCCGGGAGGGGCGGACGAAAAGGACAGACGGACCGAGGCAGAAGCCAGAGGAGTGCCCAAGCACCGGCTCCGCCCAGACTGTCTGTAGAAAATTAATGATGTGTAGATGGGAGTGCGGGACTAAATATAACTCTTTACGGCGGTAGCCAATGAGAGAAAGCAATCGGTATAGGGAATCGTTGTGTACTGTAACTTATGTCCCATGGCTCCGGTGAGGTCTCTGAAAATAACCAAGTTCGTGTATTGTTCAACTTGGTAGGTTAAAAAGTCAGTAGGATGGTTAAAACAACTTTTCTTCGATGTTTTCAAGCAACCTGTCGGAAAACTACGACAATCCCATTGAGCTCCCCGTGCTTAAACACTGCGCGCGAGGGTTTGTTATGATTCTGTACCCACTATACGTCACGTGACCACCGCTAGCTGGAGTCGCCGATTGTGTCTATTACTCAAGAAAACTGTTTCTGAAAACCTGAAAAGAGCTGATTTCGGTTTAAGGACAATGTTAAAATTAAGGACAATGCTAAAAAATGTGCATAGTTTTTCACTATTTTCTCCAGACTCGCACTACGGATAAAGCCCAAAGTTTCACAGGTTTTCATTTCATGTTTATGGTTGATCACACACAACATGAACACTGTCTGTGACCACTTTGTCAGCTCTACCAATCCTGTATTATACCTTAGTTTGAGGATTAATTGCTGTATAACATCCTCTAATGTTGTTTCAGATGGGTCTTTTGTGACAATCTTCTACGAGTAAGAGCACAATTTCCTCATAGCGCCAAATTCCAACACTAGCTTTTTAAGCATCGAGTCACTATGATGTCAGATGACATTACCATTTTATTGCTCGCCACGCTGGAGGATACATGCGCACTTCGAGCACACCTAGTATTAGAACTGCACAAACACGTCCCGGTTGTAACCTCGAGTATAATGCTGTTGTGTCTTTTCAAACCAGCATAAGTCACTTTCTTGCAGGGAAACATTTAGAAACTTCAGCAAAATTTCATTGCACAAGTAAAGTTGTGGTTTTTGTTGAAGGATTAACACAACAAAGTACTTTTTCACTTTGCAGGCATAATATTTAGCCCTTTGAAATAAAGTAGCCACATTGTATTGAGTACAAGGGCTGACCTACATTGTAAATATGGTCAAGATATAGGCTTTCATAGACTTGTTTCAGGCTATTTAATCAAAATTATACATATATTTCTTAAAATGGAAATCAAATTAAAGTAGGAAAAATTTCATGCCTGACTTTGCCAAGATGATAAAACTGATCATGTGACCTTCACACTGACCTCTTGACCCGGCAATCCTTCCTGGATTCAGGAATGCCAATTCCGGTGTATCCTGGATCCAGTCTTGAAGGGCTTGAGTGGTGTCGATGGTCTTGACAAACAGGATGGCCCTGAACTGAGGACGGTCATGATACTCCTTCAGGATGATCTCACAGAGTTTCTCAAGGAGTGGGTTCTCGTTGTTGGGGTCATCTTTGATCCTCTCCAAGGCCCTCTGCTCACCTTGAATCATTTAGAAACCAGTAAATAAATTAGTTTCCACTACAAAGAACAAGCAGGTTCACCTCCTACCATAGCCCAATTTAATCTACAAACGAATCCTGCCCTACCTATGGCGTGTCACGGCTGAGCGGTTTAGTGCATCAGACTCAAGTTCTGGTGGCTGAGTTTGAAACCCGGTCATGATACTTGTGTTCTTGAGCAAGACAGTTTACTATAATTGCTTCTCTTCACCCAGGGGTAACTGGGTACCTGTGAGGGCAGAGAAGGTTCTTGTGATTGATTTAGCTTAGTGCGCTACATGGCAGCACAGGCTGTATAATCCCCAGGGAGCTGAGATGGTTTAAGAAATGAAATACATGGCCCAGTGACCAGGGGTTATAATGTTGGAGCGCCATGAGCGTCATTGAGTGATGGATTTGAGCGCTATATAAGAAGCCACTTTTATTATTATTATTAGTTCTGCGCTTTGTGGGGCACCACAAGCTGAAAGACATAGACTTTGATGACATTAGATGCACAGCTAGACTGGCCAATCTGTACCAGCGGAGAGACATGACTACGGTCCAGCCACTTATACTACATCATGTCCATTCTCTATGCTATATCAAACTATACAATTTATCAAATAGACCCCTTGCATTGGCTGCCATTGCTGAGGCCAAACAGTGGAACGTGTATGCGTCATGCACAACTCTCAGCCAATGATAGGTCTTGACCTCAATGAGGGCGCTGTTTTGGGGCTTGTGACGTCATATGCAAGGGGTCAATCTTAGCAAGAGCACAACAAATAATTGTGTTAACAAATATTGGTGTGAACAGTTTGAGGCCTTTCCAGGGGAAGAACTATATGGGTTTTGGTTTGTGGACATCATATTATTAGTAATCTTACAAAGATTGTTTCGTCGGCTAGGTGCTAGAAGGTCATTAAAGGGTCTGTATACCTTTGGTAATGACTCTGAAAATTAATGGCAATAAAAACTTACTTGGTTAGAAGTACAGCAGCTTTGGATAGTATAATGAATTTTGAGAAACTTTTCACTTTGAAGTACTGCGGTTATGGAAAAAGATATCACTTTGTATTCACAAATATTTGAATCTGAGACCGTAACGCTTCTCAGAGTGTAAATTCCAATGCAGATTATTCTTCCTTTGTGAACATAACCGCTCCAGATTTTCGGCAATATCTCAAAAACGCTACCCCCTTTTGAAATGAAATATTCACAGGTTTTTTTATGGTATATATCTACAACTAAATAGGATTGAAACAAACAGTGGGTTCCAATTACCAAACATATACAAACCCTTTAATTGCAATTTCTTGATCAAAGGTCATTAAATAAAAAATGCGTATCAATTTGAAAAAAATAAATCAAAATCAACAAATAAATGTTTTACTTGCAAAATGAATGTTTCTTTTTGCCAATCAAAAATACTTTGGAGACCGCTCTTGATCACAAAACGCCATTAACCAGGAGCTCCAAAATATGCAAAAGCAATTTGATGAAATCCATACAAATTGCGCTAATGATATTATAGTCCTGATGAGCAGACGATTTGTGATTTCTGTTATTCCATTGGTTCTTATAAAACATTGCGTAACTTACCACTAAAGATCCGCATGAGTTTAAAGTCATTTTCAAGAAAACAGCCGATCCGGTCTTTCATTGTGTCAATCATTTGATCGATGTACTTATAGGCGTCTTTACTCCGTACCTGTTTATTTATAAGCAGGGCCGAGTTATAACCCTGCAGAATGAGAGGAAAATGCGTCTAGGATCAAAATCACGCACATTGCAGCTAGCATAAAAACAAACATGATAGCAAATTGATGATAATAATAATAATCATTTGGGAGGTATCATCCTAACTCCCACAGTCGCTGCTGAGAAGTCGAATTGCGAACATGACGTGAATTTCCCATTAACCAAAATTTTGAATTCTATTCCTCACCGGTTTCACTGTGATATTTATCAGTTGTTATCAGTACAGTACAGAAGTTGTAAAATAAACTTTCACGCTGGAACCCACTTTCCCAATGCCAGGGTGATCCTGACCCACAGGCCTACTATTGGTGTCAAATAACCGAAATGCTGAAGAGCACAGAGAAAGTTCTGCTGTTTCAAGATATATTTGGTCAGTTTTTATGATTCAAAGTTACTTTTTATGATAGCATTTAACACTGTTTCCCAATACTTCACATTATTACCATGAACCTGTGAAATTTTGTTGGTATCTGTGTCAGTAAACTCACAGGCAGTGACACCCTAAACCACATGTTTACGCCTCATGAACTTTTGATCAGATAAGAAAGATCATGTTGAAAAGTGCTCTTTCTCAAACCAGTGAGAACCAACCCGAGTTTGTCATAGGCAAACTCGGGTTTGTTTTTAACCATGGGTGATTCACGTAATGAGGACGCGCCGCATGCATGTAAAGGCGCTTTTTCGCAGCCAGCCACATTGACCCATATTATGACCATGGAGCACAGCCAGCGATCAAAAGTGTTTCATTTTCCGAAGGGAGGAAAACCGGAGAGCCCGGAGAAAAACCTTTGAGGCATAGGAGAATGCCAGTACACAACTCTACTCAATGGACTGTGCAAGTCTTGCGCCTATCGGAACGAGAAAACATGTTAAACGAAGAACATATTTTTTCTGAAATCAAATCTTTGTTATAAATTATATCAAAGAGAAAATCTGAACAACAATAATACTCATTACAATTTTTATAAAATCAGTTTTAGCTTTTCTAATAAATACACAAATATTGAAACAAAATTAGGACTATAAGGTCATTAGTGCAATTTGTATGGATTTCATCAAATTGCTTTTGTATATTTTGGAGCTACTGGTAAATGGAGTTTATTGATCAGGAGTTCTCCAAAGTATTGGTTTGGCAAAAAGAAACTTTAATTTTCTAAGTAAAACATTTATTTGTTGATTTTGATTTAAAGGTATCGTACACGTTTGAAATTGTCAAAGATCAGTGTTCTCACTTGGTGTATCCCAACATGTATGCATAAAATAACAAGCCTGTGAAAATTTGGGCTCAATTGGTCATCGAAGTTGCAAGAAAATGATGAAAGAAAAAACACCCTTGTTGTACAAATTTCTGTGCTTTCAGATAGGAATAAAAACTTCTTGCAAGAAGTTTTTATTATTTTAGTGAGAAATTACCTCCTTCTCAAAAACTACGTTACTTCAGAGGGAGTGGTTTTCTACAATGTTTTATACCATCAACAGCTCTCCGTTGCTTGTTACTAAGTAAGTTTTTATGCTAATATTTGTTTTGAGTCATTACCAAACGTGTACGATACCTTTAACTTTTTCACATTTATACACATTTTTCATTTAATGACCTTTTGATCATTACGGATGTGAAATTGCAATTAATGACCTTATAGTTGTTTATACCACTGAGCCGATGATTTGATCTCAACTTTTTATAAACCTCTTTTGTAAATCGACCACGCCCGAATAATGTGTAACTACTAAAAGCAAGGGCGAAAAATAAACATGTGACGTAGTTTATATAAATAGACTGCAATGAAAAGGCTTATCACGCATCCAAAACAAGCACAAAACTATATTAAACTAAAATAATTGACAAAACAAAATCTCGCCTACGTAAAACTCCATATGGTTCGGACCACAATGGTCCCGGAAGTTCAAATACGCACAAAACTTGCACAGTCTATATGGCCCTCGCCAGGAATTGAACCAATGCCACAGTGGTGAGAGGCGAGTGCTTTACACACTATAGTCACCAGTGCCTGCCCAAAGAGAAACCGCTCCTTCTTAGCTATCATCAATAATTGAAATTTGTTATTACCATCAGATGCCCGATACATGTTTGGAGAATGCGATAATCAGCAGGTTGCGTGATAATTTTTTGCGCACTTCTCTTCATCCTGTCGCACCATTGCCGGTAGGCCTGGCTCCCCTTCTCAGATGGAATTTTCTCATTTCTCATGTGCCGTTGAATCGCGTGACCTGTCAAACAAAATACAGAAAAACTATCTCTTTTAACCAACCAAGTTTCTGGTTTAATTGCTCTTTCAACAATCTAGCTGGTGCAGTTAGCTGATCAGAGTGTGAAAGTACTTGGTAAAACCACATCATGGACAAAAAATATAATTGCGAAACACCCTTGTTGCAAGAGAATCTCTGTTTTTGTAAACTTAGTAGTAATTTTCCAAGCTTATAACTAAGTACGACATTTTGATGATTTCCTGATTTAAAAGCTTATAAAAAGTTTAATTTAATGTTAATGTCACATTCCTTCACACATTTATCTTGCCCAGTAACAAAACATCGACTGGCCTGTATGGTGGACTACAAATGGAAGTGTTCCAACTCCCCCGCCATAGGCGTGCGACCCAGGGGGGCTGGGGGGGCAACTGCCCTCCCTTATCCCGGCAAAACAATGAGGAAAATTTTGATAATGCAAGAAGACAAAAACACATGCACAGAGAAAGCAAAAACACTTTTTACCCGGTATTAGAAATTGGTAAAAATAAAGTAAAGTCTGTCCCGAGCCAATATGGCTCATCAGCCGGTGTTTATACCCGGTTTCCTCGGCATTAAACGACTGAGAAAATTTCTATTTCCCCTGGACAGGATGCCAGTCCAACGCTCTCGCCTTTACCCATTTGTTCTCCTGGGTGGAGAGAAGCAATTATGATAAAGTACCTTGCTCAAGGACACACGTGTCATGACCGGGACTCGAACCCACACTCTGCTGATCAGAAACACCAGAGCTCGAGTCCGGTGCTCTTAACCGCTCGGCCACGAAATTGGTACTTATGTTTTTATACGTGTAAAATTGCGGTCAAATCAACCACTCTGCCCCCTTAATCAAAGTTTCCCCACAGACCCATATCCAAACTTGTACTTACTTGGAGATTCAAGTAGCAGCTCTTCCACTTTTTCCATAATCTCCTTGATTTTGTCAGCAAAAGGGTTAACTTGCCTGCAGTTCACCTCAATCGGTTCCACTTCAAATAAAGAAACAAAATATCATTATTATTTTGTGTGAAAGAGTAAACAACACAAGGGACACCAGGCTCTAAAATCCGAGATGCAAGACACAGCAATAGACCATGCCTTACACATGGCGTGTCGTGGCTGAACGGTCAAACGCACTGGACTCAAGCTCTGGTGTTTCTGATCACCAGAATGTGAGTTTGAGTCCCGGTCTTGACACTTGTGTCCTTAAAGGTATTGTACACTTTTGGTAACAGCTCAAAATCAGTGTCCACATTTTGTGTGATTCAACATATGCATGAACAAACAAACCTGTGAAAGTTTGAGCTCAATTGGTCATCGAGATTACGAGAAAATAAAAACTATTGTTTTACTCATTTCTCAGAAACAATAGCATTTTAGGCTGAAATATTTTAAGGAACCCTTTCTACCATTACTTACTTTAAATCATGTAATTTGTGTGTGAATCTGTGAACAATTTTGTTTTTCGATCTTACCAATAGTGTACAGGGCCTTTAAGCAAGACACTAGTGAACCATGATTGCTTTGTCCTTCGGATGGGACGTAAAGCTGTTGATCCCGTGTGTTGTGAAAGGCGCATAAAAGAACCCAGTTACACTTTTCGCTCAGGGGTTTCTGGCAGCACCTTGTAAACCCTCATCTAAACCCTCATATTTCAAGAGCTTCAAAACCCGTTCTGGAAATAAATAATCATAAGTTATTTGAAACTAGATATTATTATTGCTTTCACAAGCTCAAAAAGCATCCATTACTGAGGTCAAAGGAAGACCTATCATTGGCAGAGAGGTGTGCGTGATATATCTCAACTGTTTGTCCTCAGCGATGGCGACCTAAGCAAATTGTAATTATGTTCTCCTGGTTAAGGAATGGATTCAGCAGACACTTTTAATGGGACAATTCTGATTTTTTTTTTTTTTTTTTTTTTGGGGGGGGGGGGTTTTGGATGAGGAAAGTTATGTCCACGTTTCCATCTTATAGCTCTCAATGAACACAAATCCAAACAACCTGTAAAGATTTAATAAAATAAAATGGTGATGTTTCAGTGAAAACATCGGAAATTGGTTTTTGTTGAGAGAGATTTTAAGCCACTCATGTACATGTCCTTATCTTCAATTGCAGCAATCAAAATAAGCAACAATTGTCCGGGGTCTTTGGATGCTATTTTCTGAACTTTGACAGTATTCCAGATGGAAATATTTCTCAGGAGAGGATTGGTGCTGATATGAATTGTATAATCAGTAAACTTTCATAATGAGACTAACCAATTTTATCCCTCAATAACTACAAATCTTGTACTATATTTTTAACAAACAAACTATAATAAGTTTCCCGTGCCGTCCCGAAAAGAAATTATGTCTTTACCCTCTTTGGGAATGTTCACACGATTTTTTAGCTTTTCTGTGTGCCTGGTTACCATGGAGATGTTTTGGGCGTCCATGTTGGCACATATCTGAATGGTATGCTGATCTGCTTGGTACTGATCCTTTGCCTTTCCGGTCCCTAGACTGGCCGTCATTCCAATGATCTGTCGGATAAAAGGGAATTACATGTGAAGATGGTACTGGGGGATTCTTTCCCTGCCTTCACCTCTGTGATTCTGATTTGAATCCCATTAAAGCCTTATAATTGTGGATTTAGGGGGGATGGTCTGCCCCCAACGCGCCACCAACGTTGAAAACAATCTCATTCAACTCTTGTGAAGCTAGCCTGAAATCTAACGCCATACTTCGAGGCTTGTGAATAATGTCAAACACCTGCCTTGAGCACCTGGCCGGATCCTGCCAGATATACCTCTGACCTCACATCCATTTCACATGGAGATTCGCAGTCAATTCACACGTACATGTACACATATTACATAGTGAATAAAACAACATTACATGATGTACAAACATTATGTACACGCTGCATGCAGACGACCAAAAGTGCAAGCTGACAAACTACATCACCTCGGACCAATCATAACACAGATATGGAAAGCTTACGTCACTGCCCGTTTATCCAATGAAATCATTGTATCCAATTAAATCATTAAGCCTGTAAGAACAGTACCTGTCTTTATCCTTGCGGAAAGACAGGGGACCAGTCTACCATGACGCGAACAGTTCGAAGCTCCATCATCGCTTGGTAAAAAAAACCAATACTCATTGTGCAAACCGCAACGTATTGTATAGGTCATGTACCCTGCGTGTGTATAATGTACAGGATATTTGAACAGGGTCGTTTGTAGCTGTAGAAAGACGGCTAATGAGACTTTATCTGAAGGTGCTGGTAATATCTTCAAATATGGTAAATACATTAACTGTTAACTCTTGAGAACACTTGTAAATGACTTTTTGTGTTGCTAAATGCTTCAGTAATTTAACAATTTTATAAACAACATATACTTAGCTCAAACATAATTTATTATCTATCTATTTAAGTGGCTTCATAATATAAATAGTACCTAGGGCAAATGCTCCTGTCCGTCAACCAATGAAAAATGTTGTTATCATGGTAGCAACTAAGTTTTGGCAGAAACCATTTTCCCACAAAAAAACTTCGCAAAAAAACATCAAATATCTAAAGGATGTACAGAGGATTTTTTTGTTTAACTTGCAAGAACAGAAGATCTATCCTTAAACATTACGTTCAGTGCACAAAACCAGAGATTGAACTCTTTGAATCAAGATAAGGTATAGCAATTTTTGAAATCAACTCCAACCCCCACAATTTATGGCATGGTGTGTCATACTTTCTTTGAATGAAGATAAAGTAAAGCAGTGACAATCTTGAAACAACTCCAACTCCAACAATTCATGGCATGGTTTGTTTACCGTGACTCCCCAGTCTTTGAATCAAGATGAGGTACATAAATCAACTTGGTGAATTGTTTGTTGTGGTTTGCTCTCTCTCTCAAGCTCAATAAAAGCTTCAGTTTATTGTTTCCAGTAAAAGAAAAATGGAAATAAATTGCAACCAGATTTACAGTCCCTTATTAACTTACCTGTGGTAAGTTGGCCTTTCCACTCTGTTTCTCATCAAGGTAGCGTGCCATTATAGCGTTGTAAGCGTGGTCTTTCTAAAAAAAGATAAGATAAAATCTTTAACTAGACATGCTTTGATAACATTGTTGCACTCTTTTCCCCTCAATTCAAATCAAAGCAACCAAGGGGTTGGGTTTATTTTTTGCCCAACACCATTGGAAACCCCCTCAAACAAAAATTTAAAGTAATTTTGTTAAAGTATGTTGTTATTTCATCTTGGTGTTCATTGTTTTACATCAATCAAAATAAAGCGGAGGTTGAAAATGAAAAAGAAAAATCTGTCCCCCTTATTTTTGGTATAACATAGGTCAAAGGTCATTCCAATTACAGCCTGTATATTGTGATGAGTTTGTCCACTGAGGGCGCCTTATAGCGCACGAGTTGGAATTGGGTCACACAGGTGCGATCACTTCGTATGGTTCAATGACAAACCTGGGAATCCAGGGGGGCTGCATATACTTGTTGAAGGTTTCCCGCCGAAGCAAGGCAGTGCTGAAATTGGCAACATTGATGGCACATCTAGGCTAAACAGCTCCGTTTGGAATGCTGTAATATTGTAAGTTTAATCATGTTGAAGAGTTGAAATATAGGAGAATTAATCAGTGGTCCATCACTCAAACCTTTGTTTCCGTTTCCCAATTTTGTCCCGTGTCTAAATTATTTGTTCTTTCAGTCAAAGAGTTTACTATCTCACGCAACAGGGCTCAAATTTTTGGGGAAAATCCACAAGACCGCTGGGCTTGTACTTGTAGACAGCTGGGCTTGTACTTGAAGCTCAAAATATTTACTAGACTGGACATTTTTTTGAAAAGACCATGCAGATTCAAAATGAGAAATGCTTTCATATGAACAAGCACTAAAGACATGTAAGAGAAGATTGATCTTGTCTTAATGGTACTTGATTACTCATTGAATTGGAAGGTAATTTATCAGACCCAAAGTCAACATTTGAACACAATTTGTTATTAATTATTATTAAGGAGAAGTAAAAAGACAGTTTAACAGGCGCTTTCTTCTCATATTGCAACAACGGGGTGTCAGAACTTTACGATCTCGTAACAAAGACAAAGATGGCTGACCTGACAGAGATGACACTCGTCAAACACCAACAGTGAGAACCGATCCAGAGGGATGTAGTCCAGGGCGTTTTCCAGGAGCTGGGCCGTCAGGACGATCACGTTCTTGCTTGTTATCTCTTTCTGCAGGGAGGACTCCGAAGCGCCGAATAAGCCGATGACGGAGAAGAAATCCATGGGGAGGAGTAACTCCCTCAACTTATTCTTCTGCTGATCGACGAGATTCACCTGTAGGGAAAATTAAAGATAACATTCATTGTTTGCAAGTTGTTATAATTGTATGGTATCAAGTATAAATAAACCACAAGGAAAAAAACCAAGAATGACCGAGTGCTGTTTAAGTGCAATAAAAAGCAATTTCAAGCGACAACTTCTTATAAGATGATATTGCAAAGACTACTCAATCAGATTATTATTTCCTCAAAGACGCAAGACTAATGACGGCTCTAGCACAGCCAAGGCTAGCCAGTGGCAATAAAACCAAAAAGGGTCGGGGGAGGGCTTGAGCGCCTGTGCTCCGCAGAACTATTGCCCCTCCCCCTTCCCAAAAATACATACCCCCACTATACAAGACATTATTTTTCTGTAAAGGTTTGTTATGGCAAAAAGAAATTACCTTTAAATCAGTCTGTGAACTTAATAACCCAAAGGAAAAGCGTGCCATCAGACTTTCCAATATTCCCTGTCTATGAATGTTACGGTTAGGCACAGCCATGGCCAAAGTCGCTCAATTTCAACCCAGCCTGTCTTACCGTGGTAACAAGAAACAGGGCGCATCTCTCTTGGATCGGTTTGATCGACCGTTGACTGATGAAGTGATCGTGGATGATGTAAGCAGCCACGTGAGTCTTGCCGGATCCAGTGGGTGCTACCAAGACGGTGTTTCTCCCCTCGACCGCATCCTCAGCAAGCTCCAGTTGGTCCTCGAATAACACCGGCCTCTGCGCTGCAGACGTCGTTTTGTCTGAAAGAAAAACATTTCAAGAGATCAGCACTTAACTTCTTAGACTTAAGTTATCATTGTTAACATATCCTGGTTTGATCGGCAGCATATTGCGCCACAGCACCTTGTAAACCATTACACGGTGCTATGTAAAGGACTTGGTCTCATACTTCAAAAACGTAGCTCCACAATACCTTCCAGGAAAATAATGAACGTTAAAAGCGCCTTGAGTGTCACTGAGTGACGGATATGTCCGCTATATAAGAATCCACTATTTATTTATTTATTTATTTACATCCTTGGAGGGGTAACTAGGGGTTTTTTTGCTAAAAATGGAGAAAGATGAGAAAGATAGCCGGGATAGGGGTGTTCATTCAGAAATGGCTTGTCATTGAAGTTAAGATTGGTTCATCTCCAACTGTCCCCCCCCCCCCTCCCCTAACTGTCCAATGATGGTCTTGTCTATAGTAGTAGCTTACCCTCTCGTGGTGCAAATGTGTCACCTGTGACCATGTTGTCAGCTTGTATATCATCTTCGGGCGGCATCGCAGCATGATCAGGTTGGTCTTCCCCGGCATGTCTTGACTCTGGTTGTGTCCTAACTGCTTTTTCTAAACACCAAAGCGTACGACACATCATAATAGTTCAAACAAATTCACCTTTTTGTGTCAAAAGATTGCTAAAAATATCAAAGATAAAAAAATCCAGGTTGTTTCACCAGGTCACAATAAAACTACTTCATTCTTGGTTGGGCAAAAAGGAAACTGACTAGAGCAGGATATGAACCTGCCACCTCTCGATAAATGTGCCATGGGCGCTCTACCAACTATGCCATCTAGCCCTGATGTTGGCGGTCTCCCTATTTTGTCAATATCTATCTTTGTGTCAATACAAAACTAACCAACAATATTGTGTAACAAGTGGTTGGAAGTTTCCGCAATTCAACCTGTAAGTGCCGTGTAGCCAGGGATCACACCCAAGTTTATGATACAACCTGGGAAGCAGAAGCCAGGAGATCACCTTAAGAGGATGCGACTTTTTAATAAAACTACCCGTCAGTAAAGAAAGTTTTGAACATTTTTGTGTGTCCACAAGTCACTTGAAATGAAATATTCTTTAAGTAACACTTGATTTACATAAAGTCCTATTGAAATTTTAATTTGGAGTGGGTAGCACGTCTACTTTGTACACATCAAAAAAGTCTTATTCAAATTATTCTCTTTTTTTAGAAGCTCCTAGTCTACCACCTGGGAATAAATTAAGAGATGTGGGTCGAATCTATAAATCATTATAGAACTGAATGAAAAGATGCCTTACTTGACACATGACCTTTCTCCTCCTTTAAGAAGTTGATCGTATTGTGATCACCACCAAGCACTGCCTTCAAATTCGTAGTGTTGTCTGCATTTATAACGTAATTATTGATGTTGTATACTGCACCTGATGAAAGCAAACAAGAAGATTTCTTTTGGATAATGAATACTGCAAGTGATGAAAACAAACAAGATTTACGCAAGCTAAACATCTTATGAATGTGACTCATGCATGGGGGAAAAAAATATCTTATTATAATATAATAGAATATTCCGTACGAACCTCGTTCCCTCGATAAACTCCTTTTTCTTTTGAACCTTTGCTCAACAATTCGTTGTCTCTTCGGACTGCAAGAAAAATTCCGGGTGGGTTCTGAGCGAGGGCGTTTCGTGCTGGACGAACGAGATCTTTGTTGAGTCCCTGGACGTGACGAGTCTGGTGAACTGAGGGGTATGGGTAAAAACAAAATTTCAATTTGCAAGAAAACGCAGACAGTTAGGCTCCAGTCCAATAAATCACTAGGCCAACTTGAATGCCAACATGTGTAACACCAATACAAATTGTACAAAAATACTTCATTGGTTTTTGAAAGATCATTTCCATCTTCTAGTTTTTATTTTTAAAAAACACTGTGAACATCATCACAATAAGTATTTCAGTTTTTGGTTTTTTTAAATGTCAATAAATCTTTTGGTCAAGGATTTTGTGCATAAATTGCACTTATTTTTACAGCGATGCAACTTTTCCGGATTTACTCGGATTTCGGGTTTAACAAAAAAATAAACCTCAACTTCCGTTTAATGGTATCATACACGTTTGGTAATTACTCAAAATATATTAGCATAAAAACTGACTTGGTAACGAGCAACGGAGAGCTGTTGGTAGTATAAAACATTGTGAGAAACGACTCCCTCTGAAGTAACGTAGTTTTTGAGAAAGAGGTAATTTCTCACTAAAATAATAAAAACTTTTTGCAAGAAGTTTTGATTATTCTATCTGAAAGCACACAAATTTGTACAACAAGGGTGTATTTTCTTTCATCATTTTCTTGCAACTTTGATGACCAATTGAGCCCAAATTTTCACAGGCTTGTTATTTTATGCATATGTTGGGATACACCAAATGAGAACACTGGTCTTTGACAATTACCAAACGTGTACGATGCCTTTAAAAAGGAAGAAAAAAGAAAAAAAGAAAGAAAACAAATTATAAATCAAGCCTCAATAAAGTTATAATTGTTTGGCCTCTAAAGCAAGTCTGCTTTGCAATAAGCGATTTTCGCTGAAAATATTGGTTTATATCGTAAATTTCGTAATTTTCCTTTTTTTATGGCTCGGTGAGTTATATGCCTGACTTGAACTAAGTGCTCAGCGGTGCTACTCTTTTTGGGAATTCAATGTTGGCATCTCTGCAATGATTGCTCTGCGATAATTTGTCACAATGGTTACCACTCACGACATTCATCCTGTGGCTTTCTGCTTTTGTCCAAGGAAAAATAATGTTCAGGTTTTTTGTCGTTACCACAGTGGCATCTCTGTTTTTATTGCAGCAAAAAATTTGTTTTTTCTCAACTTTGACAGATCTTCAGATGTCTCTGAAGGGCTTGTACACTGGTACGAATCAAGGAGCTTTCTTTAAGAATTACCAACCCTGTAATTTGTCTTAAATGCTCTGTTCGTTTTGATGCCTTTGATTTTGTTAACTCATTTGATTTTGTTAACTCATTGATGTAATGAATGCCAAGAAGGTAGGCATTATGATCTCTTTACTTTCCAACAACTCTGGTGTTTGACGTCACTTACTCAGAAAATGAAACTGTCCTGTGTAATCTTGAAGAAGTGGGCTTTTTAAATCCACGCTGTTGACTGCCTTCACCCTCTTCCATTGGAAAGAAATCTTTGAAAGAATGGAATAACAAATATTTCAAATGTTATTACCACTCTAAATAGGAATTCCTGCAGGGCCCCATTTTAAAGAGCTTTCAAGAATAGGTTTGACATTAGTTTCCGTTATATCACCACAGTAAGGTGTTGCGATGTCATAATTTTCACAGTAATTAGGGCCTAGGGTTTTTTTCCCAACTAAAAAATCATTTTGGCGTGTCGTGGTCAAGCGGTCTAGCAACGGACTCAAGATTCTGATTGCCTATAGTCATTTGATTGGTGTTTCAAATCCAGGGCCCAATTTCATAGAGGTGCTCAAGCAGAAAATATTGCCTAACAATTTCCTGCTAAGCAGAAATGAGCAGGATACCAGTCAGAAATTGTACACGTGACATGGTAGTTTAGCTGGTAACCTTATTCTGGTGAGCAAAATTTTGTTGTGCTTAGTTACTTTTTGTGCTTAAGCAGCTCTATGAAATTGGGCCCTGGTCATGACACTCATGTCCTTGAGCATCCCGCTTAACCATTATTTGCTCACTCTTAAACCAGAGAAATGGTAACCTAAGAGGGCTGAGGATTATGTGAATTAAACCCCTTAGCGTTAATATAAGCAGATTGACGTTGTATGTAGTACTGTTTGCAACCCACGTTTCCTGCTTATTTTTGCTCAGCAGAAATGTGATAAGCACTATTGTCTGCTTAAGTAGCTCTGTGAAACTGGACCCAGGCGTCAATGTTTGAATATGCTCAAGACATGGTCAATTATACAGCACAAGGCATCATCCTACTTTCTTGACATTTTATTGAATACAAACGGCTTCAAGAGAGTGTCAGTCCTGTGTGTATTCTATCATACTTTGAAAACCTCGGATTCCCAAAAACATTGCTCTAAACTGGTCCCACAGTTTGAATTTTTCGAATTAATGGCTTCGGCAGTGGCTATAGCCGAGTCCTATTCTTCAACCAACAGTTGTCGTTGCTGCCAACGGCGCTAGCCAGTGTCGAAGTCGCTCGATTCAGACATGGCCTTACGCAGTCTCCAGAACAGAGCCATATATTGGGAGAGTTGCGACAACTTGCGATTAGCAGCCATTTTTTTTTCGGTCCCAAAAACGTATTGCATATACAGGGTGCCAGACTAGGCTGCACATTGGGTTGTGCTACATTTGAACCAAAAATGGCATCCAGCAACCACGTGACCAAAGAAAACTGTCGCAACTCTCCTAATATACGGATTTGCTTCAGAGCCCACTAGAGAGCCCTCAATCATGATCCAGTACAGTGCAGCTCTGCTTTCTAACAAATTAAATATCACCTGTTGGTTGACCCTGTGTTGTACCATCTTCCATATGATCACCTTCTTGTAGGTCGAGTGACTCAAGACTTAAGGAAAGATTCGAATAAGGGTTGTTTTCTTTCGGTTTGTTTCTTGATGATTCCAGGGCTGTAAAATAAAAGAGAGTCCAAGTACAGGATATGTAATCATCAAGAGTATCAATCCTCAAGAGAAAAGGTCTGTCTGAAATACTGTAAAAGTCATGAAAAATCGGTTGAATATCCTCACAAAACCTCGTTCCCAGGGGTGATAGATCTCGCTGCGTCATTTCTTTTCCAGATAACGCCTTGCTCACTCATAACCCCTGGTCTTGGTTAATTAAAATGTGCTAATGGCACATTTTAATTAGGCCTGTGGTCAATCCGCTTTACACGAGCGCTCACATATGGTGGCCCGAAAAGAGGCCTCCTGTCAAAGAGCAACTGGTCCCCTCTCATTCTTCTTTGATCTTGTGACGTGTCAAACTGTATGCAGTTTAGGGTGACCATGTAAAAACATGACTCATTTGAAATGGAATCTCATCAAAATACTTGCATTTTTACCTGCGCATACTAATCGTCCTACAAGCGCCATACAAGCGCTCAACATTTTAACAAGCGTGCGCGCAAAGCAGTCACTTTTGAGAGGCAATCAGCGTTATTTTCAGCACATCCCTACCAGGGGTTAGTGACAAGAGGTATGGCAGTCCGCTGCCTATGGTAGCGAGGCTGGTGTTTCTTATTTCCATTGCTGCATTCCAAAAAGCGTCTATATGATCATGCACAAATCTGACAAAACATTGGCTGTTTTTCCTCGTTTTCAGAAAATGGAAAGAGTAACAATTCACGTCTTGCTGAACTTTTTGCAACTGTTGGTTAAATGGTTTACATGTTTATCAAAACTAGAGAATGAAAATTAATTTTAAAAAAAATAATAACAATTTACTATCCCCTTACTGGAGTAATGAGTCACTTTTATGGATAAAAAACTCTGTCCATACCGCCATCGACTTTGTAATGTTCCCTTTAATGGGAAAGCTGTTTTAAAGGGTCTGTATACGTTTGGTAAAGACTCTAAAAATTAATGGCAATAAAAACTTACTTGGTAAGAAGTACAGCAGCTTTGGATAGTTTATTGCATTTTCAGAACCTTTTCACCTCAAAGTATTGCGGTTATGAAAAAAAGATATCTCTTTTTATCCCCCAAAATTTTAATCTGAGAAGCGCAGTAACGTTTCTCAGATTGTGTATTCCGATGGCAGATTATTCTTTCTGCGTGGACATAACCGCTCCAGATTTTCGTCAATATCTCAAAAACGCTACCACCTTTTGAAATGAAACGTTCACAGATTAGTTTTATGGTATTATCTACAACTATATAGGATTGAAACAAACAGTGGATTCCAATTACCAAACGCATATAATCCCTTTAAATTCAAATTCTTTTTACTAAATATCAGGGAGCCCAAATATTTTTTTCATTTCATCATCTTCGGAGGTGAAAGCAAAGTTCACCTTTCTGTCTTTCTGATTTTAAATTCTCAGCGATAATCCTGTGATTGGTCTCTTCCAGAGCATAGAGAAACACCTCAAACCATCCAGGTTCAAGGGTCCTGATGGTCAGCAGCAACAAAGTAGTCCTCGCCAGGTTGCTCTCTCCCATCTCGCATTTACGCATCAAGCTCTCCTTCTCATCAACATTAATGTATGTGAGGTAGGGGGCGATGACTGTGGGATCTATGACTTGAAGTCGTGTGTAAAAGTCATGGATAAGTTGATGCTCGATGTCAAAATCCTCAATGCTGTTATCTCCCTCAAAAAAGTCTGCAAGTAGTGCATTGGTTGTGTTCCCTGGAAAGATAACAACAGATGGGTTTCATGTTTGTGACACAGTATTCAAAATCACTCATCCCTTGTTCAGTGAATTCTATCGAAAGAATCGAAGGCCAAGGTGGAAACAAAAGTGTCCATATACCCAAGATAAGTCTTGGCTTTGCACAACTCCCTAGCAGTTTAATTAAAAAACAAGTGTTACACCTCAAGTCTAAAGTTAATGCTAATGACAAACCGTTTTAATCTCAGAGTAATTTGTCTGCCGATTTCAACAGATACTTCAGTTTCAGAAAGCTACCATACCCTATTTCTAAAAATGTTTCATACCAGATTCTCTGAGAGCTTTCATGAACAAAAGAAAAACTCTGTCTCGTCTCTGGACGTCCTTTATCATCTTCAGTAGCAGATCAACTGAATTCTTTATCCCATTGTGAGTCAGATTTTTAGATAACCTCTCATGCTGATCTGAAGAAGAAAAAAAAAGAAGAACAGAAATTAAAACACATAGAAAATGTCTATTGAAGTTGACAAACTAAAACCCCCATGCAGAACAAAATGAAACAAAAAATGAAAACACATAAAAAATGTCCATTGAAGTTGACAAACTAAAACCCCCATGCAGAACAATTTGAAATTCTTCTTTTACTCTAATTATTGTAAGAAGAAAAATTCAAGTAACCGCATTTCATCTCTTCTTACCCAAGGTAATTAGCTCCAACTTCACCATACATGCCAGAAGATCATTATCCAATGCCAGAGAGTTTATCAAAAGATTCCTGAAGACCACAGTAAGCAGTGAAGACTCAGGGTCCCTCCGCTTCCGATGCGGATTATATGCCATCATCTTGTTAATACAAGGGCGTGTTTGTTTTCAGTCTCTGTCTCATACTTGCTTTGAGGCTTCATAAAATAATAAAGTTCTTATTTTTTCTGGATTTCCTTAGATCCTCCACCATCTACGTGTATATAATGAAAAATATCAGATGAAAATAAAGGAACTGTTACTACTGGAGGACTCCACAAAAAAAATGATTATAAGGCCAAAATGCACTCACTACAAAATTCACTACAACTTTGTCAGTATTACATTCCCACAGACAGTGCTTTCAGCATGCTACCCACACAACGAATCAATTATCCAAACTCAAATACAACTCTTAAATAATCCCAACGATTAATGCATGTTTGCCTTCCCAAGGACTACGTCAGTTTTGAACAGGCTACCACCATCTGCTGTTCTACACATAGCCTCATCCATAAGGGCGTTCCAAACAGCAGCCATCCCTGCCATCAGAATGCAACCTCTGCATGGCAATATTGTTCTCTGAATCCTTTTCCTTATTTCTGTACTCAGTAAATAGTGCACCTTTACCCTTTTCTTTTAGCACCTGATCAACCTGACATCGCTTTCCCACAACATCAAAAGTTGGGCTGGAAGGGAGGGAATTACACTACCAAGTAGGCCCACCAATTACCAAGGTCGTGTCCGAATTGATGGCTTCGATGGTAGCTATGGCCGGATTGCAGAAAACTCCTATTCTTCAAAGTTGCCGTTGCAGTCAATGACCATAGCCATAGCTGAAGTCACTTCATTCAGATCTGGCCTAAAAAGCCCCAATCCTAAGCATTAACTTTACCATTAGCTTACAATACATGTAATGACACCCTGTCGAGTGATTATTCTATCTTGAATGTGGTTCTGAAATTAAGAGGACCACGAGACCGATGGTTTGTTTGATACATAACTCCCCCCCCCAAAAAAAAACAAAAAAAAAAACAATAATAAACAATAACAATAATTATTATATGTCTTTGCCCCCTCCCCCCCCCAAAAAAAAAGTCTGATTACGCCACTGCTTTATTCTTGTCTTAATTGCTTACAGCTTACACAACAAAGCTTTTTAACGATTTTGTGCTTTTTAAAATTGTAGGATCGTAACCCAGAGAAATTGCTTTAAACAAAATAACTTTGTGTTGAAATCTTCAATTGCACTGTTCGGTTTTTGGTAATTATATCTGTATATACCCAAACGAAATGGTGTACTCCTGAGGCTATGACAGTGGTTTCTTACCTCTCACTGTCTCAGCATGCTCTCACCATGGAGGATTCCTTCCTCCATGCTCTCACCAAAGTCCATAGAGACTCATCATCATAGACTCTAACTATAGATAGAGCAATTCTACCTCCAATGCATAAGGACATGAAGGAGAGCAATTTTGTCTATCTATCAGTGACCTAATTGTTATCAGGTAATCGGAGGTAGAAAATTGCTATTTCACAATGTAGAGTGCAGTGGTCAGTGTCTTGCTGGATAACCGGCAGAACCAACTGTGGACACGGTTATGAAAGAAGAAGACTTCAGTTTCAGAAGATCTGGCCCGGCCTCCCTACGGCCTGCCCTTAGCTAGCTAGCAAAGACTGAAATGTGGGAAATCCCCTGCATGTGCAATCGAAGCGGGCGCGCTGCTGGGGATCAAGTTAGGCTTTATTCAAGTCGCGTACTGTTAGTGTTAGTTACTTAGGCCTGCGGTATGGTTGGTATTATTTTGTGTAATTTACGGAAGCACTGTGTGCGCTTTTAATAAAGGCTAGTCGAGTAGTAGACTCCCATTGATCTCTATTATTGAGATAACAATGATCAATGGAGACTCCTCACTTGGCAATCACATCCAATGGCCGCGTCCGTAACACTGAGCGACTTTGGATACGGCTATGGCCGTTGGCTGCAACGACAACGTTGAAGAATAGGCCTTTCCATCCAGCGATACGGCTGTAGCCACTGTCAAGTCCATCAAAGTGGTCTAGTCGCCTACCACTCTGGCGAACAACGCAAGGCGTTTGCCAACGTACGCACGCGCACGTTCGCGTTGGGCACACATGCGAACAACGTAAACGTTGGGCAACTTACGCGCACGTTTTCAAACGGTGGAATGTGTTGGGCGCAGAAGCCGTTTGCAACTGGCCTGAGAGGGGATGTTTGCGTATGTTCGCAAGAAAAAAAGAAAAAAAAAGCAGCAAGTCCATAGATTAGACTTATCTGCGGAAGCGTATTAAACAAAAAAATTACCAGATTGCTAATTCGCCCGGGCGATTTACTATTTCGCCCGGGCGATTTACTAACTCGCCCGGCCGGTTTACTAATTCGGTTTACGAAATTCTTGTTGCCATGTCCTTAATACGCTTCCGTATACTTATCTGAACTCAACCTTACCTCAAACAAATCAGATTGTTTGTAGTAGGGGGCCTATAAAGTGTCACAAATCGTTATGTTAACTTGAACTTGTTTACAAAATAAAACATTGAGTGAACGTCTCATGCTATCTTGCGGCCGTTTATTTGTGGCCGCTATGGGCATTTCAGTTTCAGATGCATGCATTCCATTCCATTTATGGCTGCTTTTTCTATTGTATTAAAAATGTATTTTGTGTATTCTCTTTCAATACTCTGATTTTGTACAAAATTTAAAAATATTTATTGAATTGTATTTATCTTTTGTATTTAACATTTAATTGTGGCCGCTATGGGCATTTCAGTTCAAGCCGCTGCTGGTGGCCGCTCGCGACAGACAACATAGCCTATAATCTAGCCCTCTTCGTGGTGGCGCTGTTCGCGTTTTATACACAGAGCTGTGTTAAAGGCCCTGTACACTATTAGTAAGATCGAAAAAACAATGTTCACAGATTCACACATACCTTACATGATTTAAACTAATTAGTAATGGTAGAAAGGGTTCCTTAAAATATTTCTGCCTAAAATGCTATCGTTTCTGAGAAATGAGTAAAGCAATATAGTTTTTATCACGCGTGATAAACACTCGATGCAGTGAAAAAACAGAAAACACACAACACATTTTTACTATTTTCTCGTGACCTCGATGACAATGAGCTCAAACTTTCACAGGTTTGTTGGTTCATGCATATAATATGTTGAATCACACAAAATGTGGACACTGATTTTGAGCTGTTACCAAAAGTGTACAATTTAAACCATAGAGCTACGCGCCGAACGCCTTGACTAAAAAGGTTAACCCAACCAATCGGACTAGTTGTTATTGGTAATAAAATGATTTTGTATTGGAAAATCTTTTGGGAACTTCCAAACCATAATTAATTGTTGAACACTGGTGGTTCACTCAGGGCAAGTATAATTCAAAAGCCGTGTGCATCGTTTTCGCTATCTGTCGGACCAATAATTTTGCGGTTTCCATAGTGTTGGACAATGCATAATGCTCTGTGTCGTCTGCTCTTTAGGCGGCCACTAGCGGTCAGTCGGGTTAGTTGCTAAGCGCTAGGTAGTATCACTATCATATCTGTCCAATATTAAACCACAAGTTCGTATGTTTATTATGAAAGGAAACAATTATCACTCTTAAAAGCATAGGTCTTTACAAGTACATACGCAACGCCCCTACACCAACAAATAGCTTGCAATAATGGGCCTAATTCAAATTGGCAGGTACCAAAAATGCACAGCACTGTGGTAGTAAAAGAGCGCCTCCTTTTAAAACTAAACAAAATAAATCATAATTTAAATAAAAATGTAAAAAATAATAATAAGGTACACATGCGATAGTTCGAAAAGTGAATGTTGTTCTTAGGCTAGGCCTATAGGACTATAGACTTGATTTCAAGTCTGAGATCGCGGTTATTTCTCTGCATCAGCCGCGCAAAACGCCCCAACGCCTATCACACACGCCCCAACTCGTAATGACGGAGGTTAATCCACAAGAGGGCGCTAAACCACGATCACAGACTTGGAATCAAGCCTAATAATAGGACAAGAGTGTGCACCAAAATACCGATTTTGGTTGGACCACATACGTGTTATAATGTACAAAATCGGAGACGGTGGAGCGCTAGCTGGCTGCTGGCTGTCGTTGATGAAGGCAGAAAATAAAATGTCTACCTGAGCTCCATGGTCGGATCAGCTCTGAGGCGGGGGCGTGGCGCGGGATGTAAGATGGGGGAGTCATAAACTTTGATTTGAAATCACAAGTTTTTAGTTTTACACATTATATTCTATCTTTGGGAGTGACTGTATGGACAGTTACTTTGATCATCAGGGTTGTGGAGGGGTCAGATGGTGTCGGTTGTTGTGAGACGGCTCTGTTGTAATGGGGGAGGGGGGGGGGCAAGGATACCGAGGGTTTTTTCTTTGTGTATTGCGCTCGCATTATCGTCTCGCGATCATGGCCAAAAGTGAAAAACTATCAGTTTCAATTTGCTGGTACTCTGCCAATGTCACAGTGAGATTCCTCGTAGCGTTACAACCGGGATTCTCTACATTATAACAAAACCCCAAAATCTTTACAGTATGTTAAAGGAATAGTCAATTTTAATATAGTTTATGGCAGAATTGTATAGACAACTGTCAAAAGCTTCATGTGAGATATTTCCCCTTCTCCGGTTGAGTAATAATGAACACTTAGAAAACAAGCCGAATGAAATTTGGACGAGTGAGCCCAATAAAAGGGCAAACGCTAGGATACCAGCGGCGCATATTCATTCATTATAGTAGTAGCCCTGTCCTTCCAATCGGGAAACCCGTCGTCTGTTCCTCTATGGCCGCCATCATGAATCGCCTGTGAATACGAATGCAGTCTTAGATTATCGAAAAATGAGGCATTCTTAAAGTGAAGAATTAACCTCATAATAGCTCGTGTACCGGATTGGATATATACCCACTCTATTCCTGGAGAAATAATCTATCATCTTTTGATATAGTGAAATGTTAAACTGCGTTTCCGCGACCTGTAGCACTCAGTGAATTTCGGGCAGAGAAAACAGAGGTCCGTTGGATTACGCGTAAGGTCTGTGTAATGTCAACCTATCTGTAATCGGCTGTATACTTACTGCATACAATTTGTGAGCGTAATGACATACCGCACCGTGGTTGTTGTGGTGTGGACGTTTTCAATTCGTTAACATTTGAATGCATCCTGTGAAATGCATTTCACTTTGACAGCGAAAGGAACTACCCAGTATATGAATATTGCTCTAATCATCAGGTGAGTTATTTTTGGGAATACTAAATAATAATGTGCAAAATGTGTGTGAAAATCTTGTCATGATAAGTGCAAAATTTAGAGGGGGAATTATAAATTGATTTTAAATTATCAACATAAATGATTTGATTTGAACAATGTAGTCTGTTGTTGTTGCTTGCTGTTGTTACTTTTACAAATATCTATGCAAAGATTACACATTGTAACTGCCCAGGTAAGACCTGAGATGAGGTAAATTTACCCAAATTGAAGATAGTGTTTTTTTAACAATAAACATGATAAAGTACCAACTTAGTTTAGCGGGGAGGTAGAATAACTATTCATGCTATTTGATTCATTTTATTTACCAGCTTGTTTATTATATCCGATTTTAAAATGATTGAATGATAGATGTTCTACCTGTCAAATGTTTAAAATTTCAATAGTGGCTTCAACAAGGTCAAATTCAGTTTTGTGATCCATTCATTTTTCAATAGATAGGTAGGCTAGAGTCTTTTATGAAAATTGGGAAAGAATTAGAAGTATCTATACAGTCTAAAAGTGAGTCTCCTCATGTTTGGTGTAAAATGCCACTGTGTTTGATACCATTCAATTCAAGTGCAGTTTTTGTTAAAATCCCAAAACGTTCGGTGACATCACATTTAAAATATATGGTCTATACAGGGGGTTTTTCTTGTTTTTACGTAGAATTGTTGGTTCATTCCTGAATTTTTGATGATATAAATCAAAACAGCATTGAATTTAAACTTTTGACTGGCACAAAAAATTCCTCTTTGCACTGTACAGACCCATTTGTTTTTGATGTTCAATGATGTTACGTTTAAATTTTGCTATAAGTATCACTCTCTCAGATGAAATGACATTTTATCATGTTTATACCCTTTTTTAACGGTCTGAGGTAAGAAAGAGACTTGTGATTTTTTCCCGGCTTTCATGAGGACTCTATCTATTATTGAAAAATGAGGGCATCACAAAACTTAATTTGAGATTGAAGCCCTCCTCTTTATTTAACCTTTTAGCAAACCAAGGATTAAAATTTAGAAATGGGAATGTTGTATTTTTTTTACAACAATCCCTTTTCCTCTAATCACATTCATGGTTTAGTACAGTACTCAGTACTCAGTAGTAGGACAGTACTTAGTTGCGATAATTGTTGCCTTCCACATTCTTTAAAGTTTAAGAATCATAGTTTGATCTCAAAACTTCCAACCATGCTGCCAGCTGCATGCTGCCCTGCAACCCCCTGTCCCCACTCCCTCTGTAGTAGTTGTTGGCAATTTGAAAAGAGAAACGGTGGATGCAAACAGCTGTCATGAATGTTGTTATATTGGTGGGGTATGGATTTCTTTAAAACAAATATTTAAATGAAAAAGACACCCTCGCCTCAGAAAAATCATGAATAAATTGGGGGTAAGTTTGGCCTCAGTAGCCTAAGGAATTTCCAGGCATGACATGAGATTGGTTACCATTTTGTCAGCTAATTTTATGGCTCTGCTTACTGGGGAATTCTGTGCTTACGGTGCCCTGTAAATCACATATTCTATAGGCTGTAGTGTAAGCCCAGAATTCCATGATAAGCAGAGCCATATGCCATTTTGAGATGGAGAACACATAGCACTATTGTTAGGCTTAAAAAAGATGAAAGAAAAAGTAAAAGTTAAAAAAAAGGGCATCTGACTGGCACCCCAAACAAAGATATGGACAAAATACAGAGAATACCAATGTAGGGCTAGATAGCTCAGTTGGTACGGTAGAGCGCCGGCATGTTAATTCAGAGATCGTTGGTTCAACCCCCAATTATTTTTTTAAATATTATTTCAAAATAAATGATATAAACGAAGTACCTTCCATCTTTTTCGCGCAAGCCCACGGGGCAATTTTTTCAAAAGCATGTAATTATCTACTTACAGAACATGTACATTAATTGTACAAGATGTGAGTAATCATGGCACATATTTACTGTGTATTTAAAATCTAAAGGGTGTGTTATTTCTGGATAAATAAATGGCAATACAGTTGTTTTCAAGACTTCAGTCTGAAAGCAGAACTAAAAGACTTCCCTGTTTTGTCTTAAGACTTACATAGTGTGCAGTGGTCATTAGCTAAGGTGCGGGTTTACTCATTTGCAAATCAACACATGCTGTGATACTGAAACGAAATATACTCCCAATTTCTTTCCTCATTGGCTGTCTTGTGTAACGTGATAATGACATCAAGACCGAAAACATTTATTGTGTATTTGAGCATGGCATACAGATTCATAGTTTATATACACAGAAAAGAAAAAAATTAAATCAATTTGTATGATTTACAAGTGAAGACACGAGAATGCAGCAGTTGGTAATTTACCCCTGTAGTAAAAATGAAGAATTTAATCAAAGGATTATTGAAGAAGTTCAGAACCATGCTAAATGCAACAATATGCACCAAATGGTAAAAGTTGTTGTAATCTGTTGCATTTGGCAGGCAACTCAGATGTCATTCTTTGACTGAATTTTTTGCATTTAGCAGTTTAGTGACTTCATATTGGTGTTGCATTTTGTTGTAGTCACCACTACACTTATGTGCATACTGTTGCATTTTGCTCAGTCCTAACACAAACAACATGCCTGCAAAATGCAACAAAATCCCTTATTGCATTTTGTTGCATTTGGCATGGTTCTCATTTCAACTGTGTTGCATTATGTTGTATTTGGCAGGGTATGTGGTGGGACCCTGATGGGGGTTAGGGAAGGCATTTTACTTTTTAATCATTTGTCAGACTAATTTCTAAAGTTAAAGCCCGGTTCATACGGCATACGAAAGCGAATGCAAAGCTAAAGGGCCGGCCGCGTTGCGGATTTGTCCTTTGAACAAAAATATAGGAAGAAAAACAAGCAATGACAGCCATTTTGAAAATATCAAAAATATCAAAACGAAAGTTGCTTGTTATTCCACCTATGTTTTTTCAAAGGACAAATCTGCAATGGCCAAATATCTTTCTTATGTGAACATTTAAACTGCACTGTGGGGCCCATCAGCCACGTGTATTATGGACAACCGTACTCTAAAGCAACACTCTATTATTTTGGGCATTATCATCACAATGCAGTGCAGTCACATCATCAATAATTTGACAGCTTCCATTATGCACCCTGTAGATCACATGACTCACTGTTATTGATATTTCATCTTTTGATGTACAGACGTAACGTACATGTACTCTGAACGATGCATTTGCATTGTGTACTGTGTGTACTGTACATGTATTGTAAATGACATGTTTAGTACTATAAATGTACGTGTATATGGTGCACAGTTTATGGGATTTCAAGTTATAAATCCATTGTCGGAAATCATGCAGTGTGCATTGCATACAGGCTGCTAACATTTCATGTGCCATGTACAATATACATTCAGTTGTACCAGTACGGCTGTTGAAATGATTAGAAGAAAGCGTGTAACAGAAATAATTCTTAAGCGACTGTTTACAGTGCATGTAATGTAAAGTGCATAATTAGCAATGGCCCAAGCTTTCTGTTTATTTCACTATGGGAGAGGCCAGCATTAGCATTTCAAAGGCTGCCTTCAATTCAAGGTAAGCGTTGCTGCCTGCCTTCACTGCACTGTGCAGCATGTATTCAGACATGATTCAGTGGTACAGCTTGTGTAGCAGTTGGTCAGCCTGAGGGTGTTCTGGGTATGCATGTAGTCCCAAGTGATTGTATTAAAGCCATGATTAAAGTAAGTTCGGTAATAATAGCAGAAATCCTAACCAAGGAAAAATCTCCAATACTGTACTCGCCAGGCTATTTTACAGTTTCATTTGTGGAGAAAATGCCCTTTTACATTGTAGTTTAACAGCTAATCTGCCCTTCGACAAACCTGTGCTTTCAGGGATGAGAAATTTCAAACTTTTATCTGAATTCAGACTTTTTTATGTCTGCCTCGTGAAAAAAAGTAGCTGCTATTTTTTTTCCCATTTATAAATAAATCCTGCTCTTTGATCTACTACTAGTGAGGATGCTGCTCCTTGTACATCTGTAACTCCAAGAATTACCAGTTACCAGTAGATGGAAATGTCATCATTTCAAAATACCTCCTAAAATTTGAAGCATGGTTTCAGGCATTTTAGTCAGCGATGATTCTCACCTCTGGTGATTTAGAATGAGGTTAGAGCTGGTACTGTTTTCCACACGGCCATTTTAAAAACACAGGAAAATTTATATTAAAGTACAAGTTTGTAAAGCTTTCAATGGATACCCATTACTGTAATTTGTTTAACAATAGCTGCGGCTAACATTGATTTTCAAGCTGAAAAAGTCAGCTTCTAAGGACAGTTTTGACTGAAATGAAAACCAGCAAATTCATCTGACCCTGATCTATGGATTTTCCAGTATAAATAAAGACTGTATTTTGCCTCGGTGCAAAAGTCTGTGCATGTGAATGTACAGTGCCAATGTTAAGGTCTGAAAACACAAAGACCATGGAGGCTTACGGCCTTTGTTGCCCAGGGACCAATTTCATAGAGCTGCTTAAAATACAGAAATAATTGCTTAAATAATTTTTTCTGCAAAGCAAAAGTAAGCATGATACCAGTCACTTATTGTACATGTGGTACAGTATTTAGGCTGGTAACCTTTTCTGGTAAGCATAATTTTGTTAGGCGTAGCTACTTTTTGTGCTTAAGCAGCTCTATGAAAGTGGGACCAGGTCTTGGTCTTGGTGGTTGGTGCTCCTTCAAAGGTTTCCCATAGATTTTAAGATTTTCCAAAAGATGTGCTCCTTGCAAATTGAAAATTGCTTTGCCCTGTTAAAGGTAAAATTTCAGGCCTGTGGTGTTGAGAGCATGCTGACCTCAGCTGGTCTTGTGCCCTACTCACTTGAATGTTGCAAGCGAGTTGTTCATAATGGGCACCGCACTAAAAAGCACAAGTCTCACGACAGGAGGCATGAGAGAAGTTTAAATGTATGAATGGAGAATAATGTCAGGGAATGTTCTTGGGCAAGTGTTATTTTCAGTTAGGAAATTTTTGAGTCAATTAATTTACGGTCAAATGATGTCAGGTAGTAATCAGTGAATATTATTAAAATTATACAAATGTTATTATTATTATTATTTTTTACTAACAAATTGTAAGTTTGTTTTTGCAGTTAAAACAGATTTTAAAAATGTCCAAAATGTGGATACTTTGATAGTTACAACTGTCAAAAGTCGTGTGTATTTGATGCAAAAAGTCAGGTGTTCTGAATGTTATTGTAATGCTTTTATTTTGGGCAGTCTGTATTCCGAAAATTACAGTTACTTTATTCACTTCTTAAACTTAGTTCACTTTCTAATGAAAGAAATGTGCTGCATGGTTTATAATATGTACTTGGATGTATTGTAAATGTCAGACAATTTAGAGTTGGTTGAATTCCTAAACATTTTTTTGCTGTCATTTATGGAAATGAAAAAAGATGTATAATCTAAATAAATTTTTAAAAGGTCTGAACATTAATGAACATGATGCTTTTCAAAGTTTGAAGTCACTGAAGTACATTTAGTATCTGTTTTGTTTTATAAATGTGATAGAAAATGGATAGTGTCTTCACTATATTTAGTAATTGCACCTGTATGCCCTATACACCTTAAATGCTGTAGGCCTACATGTACACTGTGTACATGTAGCAAATGTTTTTTCAACTCAATTCTCTTGATTGATATCCACTCTACCCAAGTGTAACAATCAACCAGCATTCGATTCAAATCAACCAAGTGAGAATGAGTTGATAGTTGATACAAATAGCTCTTCCACATGTAAAACACCTTTTGTACTCAACCATGAACACTACAGAGTTTTGGACTGTTTTGTAATTACTAATGAGGTAGCCGAGTCTTATTGAACCAAAAGCAATGACTCATGTAGTGATACATGTAAACGTAAAAATGCTGAACACACACTTAAAATCAATGTGCTTTGATATCAACCCTTGATCTACGATATAACTAGGTTTGGAGAGCAAGATGCATAGATAGGCATATCCCCCCCATTAAAAATAAATAATAATAATAATAAGGAAAAAAAATCCTTTTGTAAGTTTGCCGACCTAACAAATAATATAGTTTCTCGTTCCCGCTCGCTTCCTTTTTCACAGCTGCCTCAATTGTTTTGTCATAACTTTATTTTGTATTTGAATATACAAATATACAAAAGTCACATCGGAAAACAAACTTAGCAAAGTTAGTACCACGGAAGACATTTTCATAACCTTTCTTCAAGAATGCAACTTTTCAGCTGAACGATAATCTGATTTCCTCCGTTTAGTGCCATAGAAACAATAACTGAACAAACTTTTGTGCGATTTGCAGTTACTTCAATTTTTGGCCAAACAAAGTTGCATGTTTCCTTTCTTGTTTATTCATCATGTCCATCACAATGATTGTCATCTACCTAATCCAGTCAAAGGCTCTTGGATTTTTTTTTTTAAGGGTTTCTTTTTCATTTTCTCTTTTCCTTTACCTCTCTTTGAATATTCTTTTCTTTCATCAGGCCTGGAAATATTTCAATCATACAAACATCCTTTCTGTATGATACAACGTACTGTGCTGATAAAAAGAAAAAAGAAAGATAATTGCTTGATTTCACTTAACAGTACGGGTATGTCATGATGCAGTCAGGCATTGCTTTAGTACTTCTGTTTTTTAACATACCACTTACCTTGATTAAAGGCATCGTACACGTTTGGTAATTACTCAAAATATATATTAGCATGAAAACTGACTTGGTAACAAGTAACAGAGAGCTGTTGATAGTATAAAACATTGTGAGAAACGACTCCCTCTGAAGTAACGTAGTTTTTGAGAAAGAGGTAATTTCTCACTAAAATAATAAAAGACTTCTAGCTAGAAGCCTTTTATTCCTATCCGAAAGCACACAAATTTGTACAACAAGGGTGTTTTTTCTTTCATCATTTTCTTGCAACTTCGATGACCAATTGAGCCCAAATTTTCACAGGCTTGTTATATTATGCATAATGTTGGGATACACCAAGTGAGAACACTGGTCTTTGACAATTACCAAACGTGTACGATGCCTTTAACAGCAACCAAAAGTATTATGAATCAGGCCTGGAATTTAATCTTTGAGAGGGCAAGGCCATTTTCATTTTGCAAAGGGCACTTCCATTGAAAAATCTTCCAGTCTACATGTATGGGAATCTTTTAGAGGGGCACCAAGGCCAAGACCATTGACACCAGAGACCATGGCCTCAGTGGCCTCCCAAGTAATTCCAGGCATGATTCTGATGAGCAAACTACATTGTTGTTAATAAAGATAGTATTCACGTCTTTGTTTGTTTTTTGAATTTAGAGCTCACACAAAGCATTCAGCCTGTTGCCCATGGACAGGATGGATAAATTGAACATTTTTGTTTGTCAAGTTTTTTTATCTTTGTATATGAAGATAGATAAGATTTGGTCATTATCTGCATCACTGTGGCATTTCAGTATTTGCATTTGACTACAAGTGTTTGTCATCCAGGGGGGAGATATTTATTTTGCATCATCCTGCAATGTGCTAGACTTGTGGACGTTAAATTTCTGTCATGGTGATAGCGAAACGGCTTTCTCACAAGTATCTCGCGAGACTGCTGCTCCGGGCGAGACTACTTATCTCACCACTACGGTCCAATTTAACGACTTGTACAATCCGACAGTTGTACATATTCATTTATGCAATATACATGTAGATAATTGCATTTTTATTTATTCTTCCCAACTATACAGGGTCCTGAGGACAAAGCAGTTGCCATGTGTGCAACGTGCAGCGTCCCTTGGACTTCAGCTGCCCTGCCTCCCCAACTTTGCCCCATGTTAACAACTGCGTAATGAGTAACGTACTATATGACGGAGCATTGACAGACAAGAACTATGCTGCCATGGCTGCAGGTTCTGAGTAAGTAGCGACAGGAAGTTAATGTTCTTGTTCAAAGCCAAAAGGCACAGCTTCCCCCCACCCACCCTCCTACCAATTTGGAGCTTTATTGCTTGTGCAGCACCTTTACAGTGTTGACTCATTTTTCTCGTCACGTGGCTGTAACATCCGCTCATTTGTGTGCCCTGTTCTTTGTTTGTACATGGGTTGCTTTGTTTGTGTAGGTTTCACGTTGTCCCCCACCCCCCCTTCTGAATCAATACAGGTCCATTTCAATGTTAAATATAGTTTTTGTAGTATGAGTAACATGCACACATGGTAAAGACTGTGGAATCAAATTATTAAAATCAAACAAAAATGGACAAATTGAAAAACCAAATAAAGATTATGCATAAAGCTGCATAATCCAGTACAGGAAATTAAAACAAGAAAAAGAAAGTGGAGTTTAGAGTTGGCTCTGTCTCCTTGATTGAGTATAATTATTTTTTTCTTTTCAGTCCCGAACCAGTAGAAGAGCCCGTGGCAACAGGAGATGTCATAAGTCATTCCACACATACAGCTCAGACTACGACAAGTCATTATTTTGGATTGCCCTACCAGGTACATTAATGTCGGCAGAGGGATTTACTGTTGGGATTCGGGGTTTTGTGGTTGTTGTTGTCTGAATTGACAAACGTTGTTGCTCCAGATGATTAGTTAGCTGTTTGTTCATCCAAATAGTATGCTTAATCCTTCATAATTACTGGAGGATTGATGTGATGTCTGCTTCGGGGCCAACCAGCAAGGTTTGTCCATTGAACTAAGTGTAGCCTTAAAAAAATAAATCCAGCTACACGATTTTCCTGAATCTCTTGCAATCAGAACCCGATTATAAGACCATGCACGCAAGTACTGATATTAAAACAGATATGGGTGTTTGCGCTTTTGGATTTTCATAGATCAAGGGTTTCCCTCAACCCTAACCCTCCCGAGTCCTCTAAAATCAACTGGAGCATTTGGAGGATTGAGGAACGTTCCCAAATTTCCCATTGGATGAGGGTGGAGGATTGAGGGCAAACACATCATAAAGTCTGGATGATTTTGGAGGATTGCGGTAGCAAGGTTGAATGAAATGTATGAGGGATTTGGAGGATTGAGGAAAGTCAAGTTTTTAATACAATACCATGAATGTATATCACTCAAATGCCCAGGAGTCATTATAGTTTTTGAAACAAAGTTAACAAAACTCTTGATTGCTTGAACAGGATGGTGCCAATCTTTAAGATTTGAAACTACATTATTTTCATCTCTGTAATTTTCTGATTGTCATTTATTTCAGTCTTTTTGTTTTTCTCTCTTTGGACAGGATCATAATTACGGAGCCCCTCCTCCACCCACCCCTCCAGAGTCTCCCTCCCCGGAACCTCTACTCTCCCCTGTGCCCACAAAAGTCAATGGTATATTTGATGATCCCATAAAGCTTGAGGTCAAAGTAACAGCGAGTCCTGAACAAGTGGAAAGTAAAGACGAAGGGGTGACCAGATGCATATGGTGAGTTCCTTGGTTTGCAGTCTTTGTCGTATTTAATGCAATGATTTCAGCTCACAGTCACAGGTAAGAATTGTTTATGGAGGCTGATGACTCTACTGCCCAATTGTGAACCTTAGTGCCCCTCTAACAATGTTTGATACTCTGATTGTCATTGGAATGTCCTGTTTGAAGTTCCTACATGTGTATGCCCAACTCCAGGCCTGAGCTAATACGTCTCACTTTGAAAATTGAGGAAAGTAGCTTTGGAAACGTCACCGACAAATCTCCCCACTTTCATTTGTGAAAGTGTATACTATTTGAAAGGGTTTTTGTTTGGTACTGGTCATTAACATTTCCATTAGGAGTTTCATGGTTTAGCACTGTATGCATAATCTTTGGATTTGGACCATTAGCCGGCTGCAGTTCGGCCGTTCAGGTTTTCAGTCCATGAGTTCAGAGTGAATTGTAGACATGAACAGTTTTGTGAACTCATTCCACTAAGGACACATTTACTTTGAATACAGAATCCCCCATACTCTTGTTCAATTATTTATTAAACAATCGCATCTGTATTTTACTGAGAATCAGGCATGATATTCTTCCTATTTTAATCTGATTTTTGATTTTTTTTGTCCCCGGAAAATTCAGCCACATTTTTATTAATTAGCCTTAAAAGCCTACCATTCGACACTTGTTCTCAGTGAAATAGTCCTCCCTTTTTTCCAAGGGTCAAATATCATGCCTGCCGAGAATTCAGAGGTCAACACAAAATAAAAAGCAAGCATTACAAATTGAGCATAATGAATTGCCCCAATGTAGGTCACTATGTATGTTATGTTTCCCTGAAAATTGTAGCTAATAAGGAAGAATAACTTAACAGTCCAAGATGTTTGGCACCGTTACAATATTTTATTTAATGAAGCGCCTCAATAGTTATTTCCTTTTTTTTCCCGTGGATAATTATGAATTAACGAACCGCAGGATAGGGATGTACCATAAGTTACATTTAGAAATGGGAATCTTCTTATTTTACAAAATAAATTTTCTCTCCCTCCCCAGTGGGATTTTTAATATTGCGTAGTAAATACGTTCAGAGACCTATATACTGAATAGCCACCTTGTTTTTATCTACACTTAATACCAAATGCATGCAGCCAAAGTGAGGCTGGAAGGGAGATTAGTCGGGTGGCAATTGTGTATGGTTATTAGCTCATGTAATACACAGGGAACCCGACGTATTTAAGTTTATCAAAAAGGATCTGTCCTCTCTTTAAGTTCATAATTGCATGGTGACCTTTTAATAATTGATTGAGAAGTATTGCTAATTGGTTACACTCGGTACTCAATGATCTTTGGAAGATACCTTTTAAGTAGTTTTTTTTTTTAAAGTAAGTTTAAATGGATTGACCCTATAGATACATCATGTACATACTAACCACCAACAGGACCCAATTTCATAGAGCTGCTTAAGCAGAAAATATTGCTTAACAGATTTATGCTAAGCAAAACTAAGCAGAATACCATTCACAGATTGTGTATGTGAGATGGGATTTAGGCTGGTAACCCTATTCTGCTAGGCAGAAATGTTTTTGTGCTTAGCTACTTTTTGTGCTTTACCAGCTCTATGAAATTGGGTCCAGGTCTTTTCTAGGCACCCTGTTTAAATGCAGACAAATAAATGCAGCAGAGGATTCTGTTGCATTGTGAGGTGACCAGGGCCCAATTTCATAGAGCTGCTTTTAAAGCACAACAAGTAGCTAAGTACAACATTTGCTTACAAGACCAAGGTTACCAGCCAAATTACTATGTCACGTGTTCAATTTGTGACTGGTATCCTGCTCATTTTCGCTTAGCAGCAAATTAATAAGAAATATTGGGCCCTGGTTTTACACCAGCCTTGGCACTGGGCATTTAACCCTGCTAAATGCACCAATATGTATGGAAGTTTGCTGGGGACTAGCACTGCACATGAACATGTCAGGGCCATGTACACTGTACATGTACATGTACGTTTGTGTATCATGTATATGTAGAACCTTGCTAAATGCAGCACAGTGCAACAGATCATGGAATTGTTATGACTGCTAAATGCAACAAAATACAAAAACCTTACATTGAAGTCTGCGGTGAAAGCAATGATTTCTTTGCTGAATGCTGTTCTAATCTCATAATTTGGAGTTTTGACATTCACAATGAGCCTGTGCTAAAGTGACATGCGCAGATTCGGCAGGTGTTCCTGACCAGAGGCATATTATTATAGTTCTTTTACTGTAGGGGTTGTACTCTAACTTGTACGTGGCTAATGTTTTGTCTAATAGTGGAGAAAGGGTGATTCATTGTTTGCAATGAACCCTGACTTTGTGATACACACCTACATGTACACACCTGCATTGTGTGTACTGAGTAACCGTATAGGGACCTCTCGTACATGTAAACCGATTCACTCACTGCAGTTTTGAAATTATATTAAGTGTATTGTTGCGATGATTACTGCGATGTCAATTTGAAGTGATTAGTACTGCGGGTAGGGTTATGGCTTTCATTTGATGATTACTGAAGCTTCATCGACCTCAGTCAAGTTATTCTGTTGTCACTGTTTTGAATGGACAAACCAGGCTGAATGGGAGTGATTTGGGGCCGAGGTCTGACTGAGTTTACTGTCGTACTCTCTTTGAGGAAGAAATGTAAGCCCATTATTGACTGTTATTTCAGTATATTTGTTACCACTATTTTTACCCCGAAAATCAGTCTGAATGAAAAGTTAGTTTCTACGTTCTCATTTGGTCAATGAGTAGGCCTGATTTTCTGCGGAGGCTACGGTGGCAATTGCCTCCATGCCCCTGCTCATTGCCTTGGTGTCCCTTGAAGTGTTCAAGTAGAAATTCAAACTCATAAAGGTGCCCTCCACAAAGGACGGCTGTCTTACTGTTACAAGAGTGAAGTAGCGGGACTGCAAGAGAGTTTTATGGTGTATTCTCTGACTTCTGATTCTCCACTTCTCTTATTCTAGGCTCTTATGAATCTTTCTTTTTGTCATTTAAAGTTCTCATGAAAGAAGGACATGTGGCGTCAACTCTGTAAACTTCAGAATAATCATAATACTAAGTTCTTATATATAGCGCTTTATCACACCCCTAGGGGAGTATCAAAGCGCTCATTATTTGTTTTTCAACAGGAGAAGCAGACCTTCTAATGGTTTACAAGGTGCTGTGGCGCATTCAGCAGCCACTGCCAGAAACACCAGGGCAAACCCGCTTCTCTTCGCGATAAGTGTAATTGGGTTCTTTTACGTGCATTACACAACATACGGGAAATTTCTGATTGAAATCCAGAATGAACTGGACATTTTTAAAACAGTCTAAATTGATATCATTTACAGTATTTATAAAGGAGGCCTCGTCGTTGAGGTTGAGATAGATTATAATGAGCATTTGGATTGGAGTTGTTGATGTGAGAAATTAATATGGTCGTTTCTTCTGTTCAATGTCTTCACCGATGAGGAATTTCTAGTTTCATTTGATGGCAATTGTCAGATCATCATGTGACCCAGGCTTTAATTTATGTTATCATTATAAGGAGATTGAGACCAGAGGACAGTATGAAAATTTGTGGTCTATTAGAAAAAGGCCTTCAATTATCAGGATGCTAATATTTTATTTATGGACTTTGCATGCCCTTTCCATATTTTTGAAGAAGAAAACAAAATAACAATGAGCGGACTGTTGAGTGATTTATACATAGGATGACCTCTCACTGGCCACCATAAAGTAAATGTTTTTAACTGAACTGGATTGAGGGCAAGAACTGTACATGTACATATCCCCCCCCCAATTTTGTGGTCAAGTGGTAATGACATTTGAAACAGGTTTGGGTTTTGATTCCCACTTTTGATTGCCCTATTCCTGGAGGGACTTCAGGAAGCACAGAACGCTGAGTGTTTTGTAACCACATAAAATGGGACATTCAGTGACAGGTACAGCAGTTATTATCAGTGTCAGTCAACTGATAACTGTGATGTATATTTTGTTTGTCTTGGCTTCCCCATAGCAATTTTGAGCACGACGATGGCTACATGATCTGCTGCGATCGCTGCTGCGTCTGGCAGCACGTGGACTGTATGGGTCTCGAGAGGGACAGCATCCCCGAAACGTTCTTCTGTGAGAGGTGCCAGCCGCGGGAAGTTGACTGTCAGCGGGCCATTGCACTCCAGAGCAAGAAGCGCGCTGCTATGTCAGGTAAGATTCAGACGGAAACCCTTCTTAAAAAATGCTCTGACTAATCTTTGTCAATTCAAATTAAAAAATTAAAAATAAATCAAAAACACTCCAGGGCCCAATTTAATTGTGCTGCCTAAGCAGACAATTTTGCCTATCAATTTTGTGTTCAGCAAAAATTAACAGGATACCAATCAAAGATGGTGTATGTGACGTGGTATTTTGACCAGTAAACTTATTCTGGTAAGCATAATTTTGTTGTGCTTAGCTACTTTTCGTACCTAAGCAGCTGTATGAATTTGGGCCCAGAGGATAAGCTTACAAACGTACATTTAGTTATTGATATGACCATGATATATATACTTAGTGTTGCAATGACTTGTGAAACCCCTTTCCTTACAGTATCAATAAAGAAATTTGAAACTTTTAACAAATCGGTCATCCAGCAGACTTGAAAAGTCTTTGGTGACTGTTCAAAATACTTTGATTTAAAATTTGATGTACCCATAGCCCATGACAAATAGCACTAATCTGAGTTTCCACTATAACATACTACATAGTTATGTGTAGACAGCTCTGCAGTCGATAGATTGCACGGAAGTGTGCTACAAATATATTGCGGACTCACTAAGACTATTCATGTAGTTGAGCCATTGTGTATTTCTTCGTCTGCACCAACAAATACATGTAGATGCCAGTGGCAGAAATTAGTCTGGAGCAATATATGTTAATATGTAATGCATATAGGGAACCCAACAAAGGACTCCAAAGCACAATATCATCACGCCGAGAGTAGTTTAGAGTATACTAAACTCTTACGTTGATTCATTGTTCAGATGACTCATCCAGCGATAGCGGCGACGAAGTACCAGTGGTAACTGTGGGCTCAGCGGCCACCTACACCGCCATTTCTAACTCCCCTACCAGCCTCACTCTGACTACACACAACAAACACAAGAAGATGAAGAAGAAGAAGAAGAAAAGATGCAGGGATAAAGAGGACGACAAACACCATAAGAAGAAAAAGGTTAGAACACGCCCCCCCTCTTCTGGAGTTCAACTCCAAGCATGGAATTTCATGGTGGTAAATGTTGCCCAAGTCTTGGCTGTGGTGTCTTTCCAAATCCTTCATGCTTAATTAAGGGAAGTTGCCCTTGAAAAATAGACTTGCCCTTTCCTCCAACAAATATAAGATTTCAGGTCTGTATCTTGTCCATGGAAAGATAATCTATTGGCAATTTTTATTCATGGGATATGAGCAAGAATAGCAATGTGCTGTCATTAAAGGAGCTATGTCGTCATGATCAAAGAAGGCCTGTGGGTGTACATGGAATCATGAACTCTCACCCAGTCACTGCAGGCGCGCGGCCTCCCCTCGTATCAATATATGGACAGCGCGTGCAAGTGCAGTAACTGAGTGAGAGTTCAGAATTCCTTTTACAGCCACAGGCCTGCTTTAATCATGACGACGCAGCCCCTTTAACGGAGGGTTTGAAATTAAGTCATTCCATGCCAAAAGAACTTGAAACACGCCTGTGTACTTTCCGTAATATTTACTAGTAAATTGGCAATTTTTAAACTATTCAGAATCATTTGAATGCACGATTTGATGGTGGAACAAAGTCTGTTAAACAGAAATCTACATTGTACATTGTATGTGTGTAATGTGTACACACACATTATGATGAACCATGTATGGTTTAGATGCCTTCACCACATGATATCATATTAGGGGCTTCATAAGGCAAGGAAAACCACCACATTGGATGGTACTGAATGGTCCAGCAATAGGAAGGCTTCAATAAATGCTTCGTTTAGGGAAGTGAAGTTATAATTTCATATTTATTGCGTTGTGTAGTTTTTATACTCAAGGAAGTGTTTTTTGTCAGCATAACCAAAACCGTTTGGGAAAAATGCCAACCTGCTGGCATTATTCCAGGTGGAATTCTTTGAAGAACCTCAAGCCGTCCCGGTGTGAAACAGGAAACATAAGAACACTAAAATCCCGACTGTATACCCAGCAAGCCAACGTCATCCTCTGTGCATGTGTGCCAGTGTTGATCAGGGGACAATGACATTCATTGTTTCTGCTGAGGGAAACTGGACACTCCAGAATGTTCTATAATTGGTTTGTGTATAAATTACGTACACCCTCAAGAATTTCCCTCTGAGTGTTTTCTGACAGCGGTTGCTCAACTAAAACTTGACACATGGACCTCCCCCCCCCCCCACCACCACCAACCCTCCCCCACAATGTATTTCCGTTAAGTTTTTTGCTGTGTAAAGGTATTATTATAGAGAACCGGTTAAACATCGTTTAAGTTGAGTCTGAAAGCTTACTGATTATGAAGTTCATACTAGAACCATTTTCCTTTGAAATGTTTCTCTCTGAAATGAAGTCATATTTGAGAAAACTGTATCTGAAAACGTTTTTTTTTTATTTATGCAAAATTGCAAAGGCTGATTTCGGTTGTTACAATGACAAATTAAGGACAATGTGTTTATACATGTATGCTGAAAATTGTGCATGGTTTTTCACTATTTTCTCCTGACTCACACAACGGAATGGATTAAGCCTGAATTTTCACAGGCTTGTTATTTCATGTATGGTTGATCACACACGACACTGTTTGCGACTATTTTGTCAGCTCTACCAATCCTGTATAATGCCTTAAGTTTTTTAAGCAGTTTAACTCTCTAGAGGTTTTCTTCTGTATTACTGACAGCTGTTTCATTTTGTTGCAAATGTATAGTGACCTACATGTATACAACATTTTGAGAAAGAGGTTATTGTACATACATGTACATGTACATGTACACACATTTTGAGAAAGAGGTTATTGTACATACAGTGTGTGAATCAAGTGTTGGGCCGTGTCCGAATTGGCAGCTACGGCTACGGCTAGATTTCCGCGTCATCATGCGCTGAAGAATAGGACATCCTTAGCAACACCCTTAGCAACAGCCGTAGCCGTAGCTGTAGTCGCCAATTCGGATACGGCCTTGCATCAGGGTATGAACAATTAACATGGATGAGAAATTTCATACTTTTCTCTGTATTCAGAATTTTTTTAAGTCAGCCTGGTGAAGAAAATCAGATATAAAAAAATCTTGCTTTTCGATATACATCTCTAGTGCTGAGGATACTGTTCCTAAAAGCTCCTTGAAATTTCCAGGGGTTACCAAAAGGTGGACTTGCCATCATTTCAAAATACCTCAAAAAATTTGGATTCTAGTTTCAGACTTTTTTGTCAGCAATGACTCTCACCCCTGAATAAATTAACATAGTTTTAGCCTTTCTGATGCAAACCGGATTTTTCACGTTATTTTTTGCTTTTATTATAAACGTTGAAATTAATTTATGTAAATCTTTACCTCGGGGGCAAGGCACTACCAAAATAAATCTAAATGCGAAAGTCCTGAAAGTGGGGGAAAAAGTGAAAACTCCAAAACAATCGGATTAAGTATAAGTTTGATTCCCTTTGAGAACCTTTTTGTGCATTACGAAGATCTACATAATCTGTTTGATGTTTTCATGTCTCAGACACTGTCATTTTTCAGTTGTCTGCAACTTTTTTTTAAAATTAATTTGAAAACTTACGCAAACATTTGCACAAATTTTAAGATGATCAGATGATATGTTTTTTTGTTCATCTTTTATTTGGGGGGCATGTCATTATTAAACATAATACATTTTTCCTTTTTTTTGACATTTAGGTGCTACACAATGCTTCTAAATCTTAAGTCAAATTTTACAACAAATTACCCCCATAAAAATCTTCCAATAATGTTTTAATCCAGTAAGACTGAGTTCAAATTTGAAGTTTCCCATTTATAACAGTTAGATTTACAATGAGAAACCCTTCTCTTGGACTTGTCCTATCTTTTAGTGACTTAGAGCATTCTTAAACAAATCATTATTTTGAATCAGAATGTTCACCTAAATACTGTGTTTTTATCAAATTCATGAGTACTTTTCATTTATTTGTGTTTGTACCAAGAAGCGACACGGCAAAAAGTGCAACAAGTCTGAGGAGATAACAGCTCCCGAGGAACTGAACGTTATGGATGAGGAGGCCATGCCAGCCTGGAATGATTCAGGGTGAGTCACACACACACTAATACACAGCCAGTTTATTACCCATTCGTTAAAGAGATCTTACAGGCAGCGGGTTCCTCTGTAAATCACTCCCGAACAAAAGGCTAGGGTGAAACTTTCAAAGTGTTTTAGCTTAGGGCAGAAGTTCCAATCGCTGATTTAGGAAAAAAAATGATCAGTGGATAAAGGAAATTTAGACTGGGTACTACCCCTTTGCAAGCGATTTTAATAACAAATCAAACGGTGTACACAACATTGGTAAAATTGGAAATATGAATGTTCACAGATTTGCACATACCTTACATGTTATATAGATGGTCATGGTGGAACACTTACCTTGAAATAATTTGTGCTTGAAATGCTATAGTTTTTGAGAAATGAGTAAAGCAATTAGTTTTGATCTCGCAAGTTCAAAACCCGATGTTTGAAAACAGTGAAAACATATAAGGGTTTTTGGGGGGTGTTTTTTTTTTGTTCACTATTTTGTTGTGATTCTGATGACCAATTGAGCTGAAACTTTCACAGGTTTATTGTTTCATGTTTATGTTGATTCACACAAAGTTGCGGGTACTGGTCTTTTGACAACTACCAATGTTCTCCGCATGCTTTAACTATTTGTTTGTCGGGAAAATATTAATTTTGAGATAGTGGGCACCTCGATTTGGAGACATCAAAAACCAGTTTTAAGCTTTGCCAATGTTAAAAAAAAAAAAAAAATAACCCAAACCCTGTGTGCATGTACTTTATCTTTAAGCAAGGAGGTTATAAATATTCTCGTGCTCAGAGCACTCATTTCCCCCCAGCTTTGTAAAACGTGCTGAGCAGCTGCACAGGTGGTTTTTGTCAGTCAGTTTTTAGAGAGCATTTGAGGGGTTGCACTTTCAAGTGTCTATTCTTGTTTCATCAAAAGGAATATTTGTATAAATGTAAGCGTGGAGTTATCTTATAGTTTTGTGTGGATTTTGTTATGTCTCGAGAAGATTTTTGTTTCTGTTTTTACTTTAGGGATGTTGATTGATAAAGTTCAGTAAATAAACATAATACTCTACTAAAATGGCATTGCTTGTAAGAGAGCTGCACATTTTGAATTTCTCTGCTGCATTCTTTCTTTAAAGGGTCTGTATACGTTTGGTAATGACTCTGAAAATTAATGGCAATAAAAACCTACTTGGGAAAAAGTACAGCAGCTTTGGATAGTATAATGCATTTTGAGAAACTTTTCACTTCGAAGTACTGCGGTTATGGAAAAAGATATCACTTTTTATCCCCAAAAATTTGAATCTGAGAAGCGTTACTGCAGTAACATTTCTCAGATTGTGTATTCCAATTGCAGATTATTCTTCCTGCGTGAACATAACCGCTCCAGATTTTCAGCAATATCTCAAAAACGATAGCACCTTTTGAAATGAAATTTTCACAGGTTAGTTTTATGGTATATATTTACAACTATAAAGGATTGAAACAAACAGTGGGTTCCAATTACCAAACGTATACAATTACCAAACGTATAAAAAGGGGGAGATTTCATTCAAAAAAAACTGGTGAGATCGTTTGTATAGTTTCTTAACCCCCAAGGCAGCTTTGCAAAGAACTTGTTCCTTCTCTTTTAATCCATCTGAATTCTTCAGCATCAAAACATTGGCTGGATAATGAGGTTGACATACATGCCACTTGCCCTCAGCATGGTTGGTTCAGCTGGGCAGTACTGCATTCATGATCATAGTGTTAGCCTGGCGGGTGTGTCACTGATTTTTGGACACCCTTTTTGTTATTTTGACACCTTGCTGTATATCGAATAAATGTTAAAACTATTGGAAGTGAACAAGTTTAAAAATCTTTTCTTTTTTTCTCTCCTGTTTTTCCTTCAAATTTCTAGATATTTTTAAATCCTTTGAAAAGATATTGATAAAATATAGGGACTGCGAATATAGGGCTATAAAGCTCAGTTGATGGAGCACCATCACATAAACCTGGAGGTCCCAGGTTCAAATCTAGTTCTAATGTTTCTTTGTTCACCAACACCCCCACCCCCCAAAAAATGTTTTTGTTTTATTCCAAACATATTTGGATACCCTGCTTCCAGATTCTGGTTAAACATATCTCATCATCTAGTTTATGACAAATATTCTAAACAATTTAATTTTTTTTCTTTTTGTGGTAGGTTTTTATTATTTAATTAGTTTGTGTTTAATGTGTAGCAGAAAGTTGGTGTTACATCAGTCAGTCACGCGAGTGCAAACATGTAAAAAAACAGTTATGAGTAATGTACTGTCATTTTTAAGTGTTTTATGTGAAGAATGTAAACTGCTGTAGTCACAGAGTCTAATCTCTAAGCCTGTCTATGTCTGATACATTAATGCCATGTGTTGTTGATGTGTAACCCACAGAGAAATACATGACAGGTATGAGGAGGCTGTCCGCAACCAGAACAGTGCCGACATACAACACATCATCTCATCCCATGGGAAGGGTCTGAAACCAGACCCGTCTTCGCCGTTTCTCTTTGGCGTGCCGAGACCGACGTACCCTCAAGTGGACCTCAGCCGACTGGGGAAGGGGGCGACCGTTGCTGGTCTCGTGGCCTCGGACAACCTCCGGAGTAACGATTTCATCGTTGAATACTGGGGGAAAGTTATGTTGAAGGAACAACTGGAAGCTGAGAAAACTTTCTTCAAACGGTGAGTGCTCTGGGGATGTGTTAAACACAATGTGTATTCTGTGCAGGTAGGATAAATCTCGGATATACTCAGTACTTTCCCCCGAGTCCTGTGAAAAGAAATCCACAGGCATATTACTTGAGTGGGATTTGAACCCACAATCTTTGCCATTTTAGAGCACTTTGCCCGCCCGATAGCTAGAGGCTTTCGGATCTTGCACATTAGTAGTTAGTGATCTCTTAAAACTATATGTGTAATACTGCGGTCTATGCATTCATGCCCCGTAGAGTGAAGATTTGATATTTCTCTATTGTAAATTACTGAGGAAAAATATCTTTCCCCTGCAAGAACTGATTGAATTGATTCATGGCAGTGACTTTTTACATTATTTAGCAAGAACAGCAAGTATTTTCATCAGTAGATGTAATAATTACATCAGGGGTAAAGAACATTATTTATGTTTTAACCGTACATCGATGTGTGGTAAAGCACTGTATACTCAATGCCTTTTAAGTCCTGCAGGAAAAAAAATCCACATGTATACTGCTTGGGTTGGATTTAAACCAATTACCCCTGCATTCTAGAGCAGATGTCAAATATAACATTTTTTTGAATTTTTTTTTTAGGCCTTACCCTTACGTTCTCTTCTACTCCAAATTCAACAACGTTGACATCTGTGTGGATGCACGGAACTACGGCAACGTTGCACGGTTTGTTCGGAGGTCCTGCTCACCCAACGCCGAGGTCCGACACTATGTGGAGAACAGCAACCTCCACTTCTGTCTGTTTGCACTGCTCAACATCGCTAAGAACACGGAGGTCACCATCGAGTTTGACTACAATTACAGCGAGTGGTAGGTCAAGTTCAGAAAACCACACCGTTGAGTAAAAACCCCATTGCTGTCGGTATACTCTCCTGCCCAACTGGCTCTTGCTACAAAATTCAATAGTAGACTGTGGAGACTAAGGTCGATGTCACACGAGGCAATTTACAGGCAACCAGTTCCAGGCAATCTCCATGAAGAAAAGGCATTCTCATTTGAATGTTCACATATTTTTCTTGGGGATCGTAAGACACTGTTTGAAAAATTACTCATGTGCTACCAAAGTGGTCCTGTAGCATGCACTGCAGTTGGTTGCCTCCAAGTTGCCCGTAAAACTTGCCTCGTGTGACAGGGTCCTTGTCTACATTACACAAGCCATGTGTTTTCCACATAATGCCAGCTGAGCAAACAGAAAAACACTTGCACCCAATGCTAGCCTAGAAAGTATCATACTTATTGGCAGTCTGTGGTACCAGTGTATAGGAGGGCTTTTAGTGGACCCGTTTTCCTCCCAGCAAATAGATTTGTTTTGCAATGTATTCTGACTTATCAGCTTTATCACACTGGGCCTAGAAAAAGCATGATGAAAGCAAAACTCATTTTTTGATTGGTATTTGTTTTAGGAAGTGATGTATAAAATGCTGAAGTTTCAATGATGTGTTTGATTTTGTGCTCATGTTCTCATAATGTTGAAATATAAAGAAACATAAAGGAATTTTAAGGATATGATAAATAAACATTGATGTACTGCTCCATGTCAAACAAGGAAATATCAATGGAATTATTAGAGTAGAGTTGTGAAATGAAAGTTGTGTTCTGTGAAGGAAGAAAAGTCATTGAAGCAAAAGCATTTTCAATAGAAAGGTTCAACCATGCGCTGGTGGAATTTATCCGAGTGTTGAATTGGTTTGAAGCTTCTTTCGGCTTCCAAAACCTTTTCATCACAACTTTACCAAATAATCTAATTTTGAGAAAAAATATCTATGTAACACAAAAAAAAATTGCACAATATTTTTTTCATTGGAAAAGTTGATAAGATTGATCGATATTTTAGGTTTGCTGTTGAACAAGAAAATAATTTGTTTTTTATCAATTCTCAAACAGCCCCTACCCAGTGCACTGCGCCTGTGCCAAGAAGAACTGTAACGTGAAACGCCACTTCAGGAAGCAGAACCACCAAACGACCAAGGCCAAGAATCATCTAGGCAACCATCTGGAGGACACCTCATCGCTGTCGGTCAGTTCAAGCTTCACTAGAAAGAGAACCGTGTCTCCTCTGAGAGTATCCCTGTCTGCCCATAATGCTCAGGTATGTTTAGTTAACCATGAAACAAAGTTTTAGGAATTATCGTACCTGCCAACTGTTCCATTTTTCCCCAGAGACTGTCTCATTTTCCAACTTTAAAAAGACCTTAAAATAATAGAGAGAGAGACCATTTATATTGCACACAAATCTGCAAAACAAACGCTCATGGTGCATGCAGAGCAAACAGAATGATAGTAGCAAAAACAACATACACAATAGCAAACAAGATGCAAAGGATATGATTTACCAATGAAGATACAGAATAAGCATTTACACATGATCCTGACCATAAGCACTTTGCATGAGATGTGTTTTCAGCCTGTTTTTAAATGTCTCATGCTATTGTAAAATCCGCTCGCGCCTTTTGCTTTGCCACGTGTCCCTTTTTCCAGATGGCAAATGTTGGCAGCTGTGAATCTTTGATGAATTATTAAAAGTTGTCTGTGAAAGATCAATATTACCTGTATCTCCAGGTACATTCTCACAACAACAAGAATAGTCAGTGTGATATGAACACCTTACCCAAACCCCTAGACTCTTATCCCAGTTGGTCTGGCTGTGCTGTACGTAGTTGTGAACTTAAGGTTCATCTGTATTTAAGGAAGCTGTTAAATGATTAAATGTCACAGAAATCTGTTATTGAATAATTTTATGCTTAAACTTTTTCACAATTTGGCACAGAACCAAGCTGAGCTGCCGGTAACAACCAACGGTGACGAGTCCACCCATCATGACCCCATCAACCCAGAAGCTTCCCCAACACTCTGTAATAGTAACACAGCCCCAGCAACGGAGGCGGAAGGCTCCGAGGAGAATCAGGAAGACAAGAAGCCTACCTCAGCTGCCAAGAAGATGACACGAGAAGAGCGCAAAATGGAGGCCATTCTTCAAGCCTTTGCCAGGATGGAGAAGACGGAAAAACGACGCAAAGAAGCGCAGGAGAAGACGTCGGGTACGAAGACCATGACGACCACTACGCCCACGGTGACTACAACGGTAGCTGAGACGTTGGTATCAACGGAAACCAAAATGATAACGAGTGCCACTGTCAAGGAAGAAAAACCAGAAGAAAGTAGGGCTACCGTCGATACAACAGAAGAGGTGGTTGTGAAGGAGGTATGTAACCTTATCTGTTTTCTCTTGGAAATTGAAGTGCCCTGTTATAAATCTTTGACTGTTGAGACTCTTTGTAAGAGAGATGAAATGTTGTCCTGGTTAGAGCTGATAATAATATTGATAATGAAATAACTAAAAAGAAATACTTTCTGTGATTGTAAAGGTTTAGTCAACAAATTTTAAAACCGAGGGGTCATGCTGGAGACCCGTGTCGGCAGTCTACCTTGGAAAAATCTTTACTTTGCTTTGGTCCAGGTTTGTCTTTAAATCATTTTACTTAAACTATAATTTCCCCAATTAAGTGTGAAATAATTGTAAACTAATTCCAGTAAGTCAATTTGGTCTGCCTTTTGTCTTCTTTTACAGGAGCCTGCTGCAAGTCCCACCCACGAAGAGGCCACGCCAGTAGAGGTGTTGGCCCTGGATGTATCTGCCCCAGCAACAGTTCCATCTGTCTCGACACCGGTAACCACTGCACCTGTCCTCACTCCTGTAGCTGCCACAAGGACAAAAACATTCAAAGGGTGAGAGAAAATGCTAATGTGAAAGAGTAGGTGGGAAAGGTAGTTAGAATAATAATAATATTACTCTTTATAGTGCACGTTTCTACCAATAAGTTACTCAAGGCGCTGGAACAGAAATAGTTTAAGACAGGTTTTTTGAATTGTTTTAATTTAACTGTCCTCTGGTATTTTAACTAGTATTGGGACAGCTGATCACTGTTAAGGATGAACGCTGACTAAGAAGCATGTTTGATTAGCCCGTAGCGCTCTTGACTAGCATCTGTATGCTGGGCTAGTGACTGAATCAAACACTCCTTAGCAAAACTCGTAGTTTGTACTCTTTAGTGTAACTTTGTATTTCTTTGACTGCAGGCGGAAGAGGAAAGGCTCAAGACGGAGAAGCCGGGCAAACAGTGGAGCGTCGTCTGTCTCAGTGGACATGTCGTCTCACGATGAGGAGTCGAATCCAGCCCCGGTACCTCAATCTGTCTCCTTATCGTCGTCGGCTCCCAACCAGGCATCATTGTTAATACAAATGGCGCTTAGTCCAGTTCAGGGTGCTGAACAGCAAGGGATGTCCTCGCCGATACCGGCATGCAGCAAGCACTTCAAGTTTCCAAAGACAAAGAAGGTGAGTCTAAGCATTTTCATATTCTAATCTGTATGACGCTTGATCCAGAAGTATTTGAATTTCTTCTTCTTTTTTGGAGACCTCATATAAATAGTACCTCTTGTAATGTGTAGACATTAATGTTTTACTGCATCGGACTGGAGTTCTGGTGGCTGAGTTATCAGGATGTTGGTTCGAATCCTGGTCATGACGCTTGTGTCCTTGAGCAAGACACTCGACTTTAATTGCTTCTCTTCACCCAGGGGTAAATGGGTACCTGTGGGGGCAGAGATGGTTCTTGTGATTGATTTAGCTTGGTGTGCTACATATTTGGCAGCACAGGCTGTATACTCCCCAAGGGAGCTGAGACGGTTTAAGGAATGAAACACATGGCCCAGTGACCAGGGTTAATAATATTTGAGCGCCATGAGCGTCACTGAGTGACAGATTTGAGCGCTAAATAAGAAACCACTGTTTAAATTATTATTATTATTATTATATGGTTAAATAAAATCTTGAAGAAATGAACCTTTTGGTTTGGCCATTTGTTCGTAAGCAGAAGTTGTTAGCAAGCAGGAGCTAGCCTGGTAACTGATAACTGTTGCAGCCATTTCAGTGCGCTTGTAATCACCAACATTAAACCCAGCTTTGTTTTTAATTAGATGTCTAGAAAAATTGTGTATATTTCATTTGGCTGTTGAGCTACTTAACAAGTACACCCCAGTGGAATTCTAAAACTGCAACTGCCTACTCAAAACGTTTCTTTGCAACTGCCTACTCAAAACGTTTTTTTGCTTAGTGAAATAATCCATGGATTTGATCCTTCTATGCAGTTTTTCATGAACGAGTGGTTGAACGAGAAAGCACAAGAGGCGTCAGCCAACAAGCCTCTGACGATCAAGACAGAACCATCGGATATCTTGACAGCCAGTAACTCGTCGCCGGGGTGGTCTGTAAATCTCTCCAAGCCCAGCGCCCTGTGGGCGATGAATGCCTCAATTAGCAAAGAAGTCAAGACCAACCTGGAAGCCAGCTTCGGCTCGGCTAAGAAGGTACGATGACGAAGCTGATGTCACAAGCAACTATTAGCACTTAATCTGAGTGGATTTGAAGAGATCAATGGTGATCTGGTATAAACAAATTTGCAGAGTGAAAAGTATCTGGAATATAAAAAGAAAATACAAAAATAATAATACTTTTGTGTGTTCATTATTTCAATCAAATTAGAAATAGAAATGCATCAAATGGTTCAGATCATTACCAGTCTACCCTTTAAAACACTGAAGTAGGTCCAGCAGATTTCAGTTTTCCCAAGCCCATTTACCTTTAGGGCAGTCTCACACAGGGCAGTCTCACACAGGGCAGTCTCACACAGGGCAGTCTCACACAGGGCAGTCTCACACAGGGCAGTCTCACACAGGGCAGTCTCACACAGGGCAACTTGGAGGCAACCACTTGCATTCAACGCAAAAGAAACACTTTGGCTGCACAAAAGACAATTTTAAAGCTGTAAATTACCATCCCCAAGAAAATTATGAGAAAACTAAAGTGTCAATGAAATTTGTATTGGAGATTGCCTGGAGCTGGTTGCCTGTAAATTGCCTCGTTTGACATGGCCTTTATACGTCCACTTTAATATGTACTTCTTTTGTTTGGTTTTGGTTGGATTTCACAGAGGTGGCTTCGGCAAGCCATGAGTGAAAGCAGCGGGCCGGGTCCAAAGGCCCAGAGCAACAACAACAACACCAATGGCGGCTCAGACTCCCCGATCTGTAACGGCACCCTAAGCCCTAACCCTGCCAGCTACCCAGTCAGCCCGGCACTCTCTCCTAATACAAGCAGCATAAATGGTAATGTATCCACTTCAGATTGTGGCCATTTTAGGAAATTATCTTAGAATTCGGCAGAGTGGAACCTGTTGAATAAATGCTTGGGTGCTGGGGATGAAGACAAAAGCATGTACATGGCTTAACTGCCAGATCTGAGCCCTATTTTAAAGTGCTGCTTTACACACTTGCTTGACAAACACAAGTAGTTTTAAGAAAGTTGCCCACATTTTCTAATTGAAAACAACCCAAGTTCATTACCAATGTCAATAAGGTTGGCTTAGTGGTATTTGCCCTGCCTTTCACTTCTTTGGGCCCCAGTTCGAATCCCAACTTGAGCCGGAGCTCTGCATGTACATTGGGTTTTTTAGTCCCTACCTGATTACATTGGGTTTTCCTCCAACATCTAAAGACAACATTTCTTCATGATCTTCTCTATATACATCTAGGTATCTTCAGGGCGCAATTTCATTTTTCCTGCAAAGCAAAAATGAGCAGGAAACCAGTCACAAATGATACATGTGACATGGTATTTGGCTGGTAACCTTATTCTGGGAAGCATAATTTTGTTGCGCTTAGCTAGGTTTTGTGCTTAAGCAGCTCTATGGAATTGGACCCTATGCCTAGATGTAAATAGTACAAGAGAACACGTTCATGAGAAATTGATAACAATTCTGAAATATACAAAGCAAGAATATATGGAGAATTGTAATAAAAAAAATAATAATAATTAAAGGAAACTTGCTTTGTGCAAACCAATCCATCACAAGGGTCTTGCCTGTTATCAGGCTACCTCGTAGCCATTTGTACATATTAAACAATTCAAGATAAATGTTTGCAATCTTTCATCATTAAACACGATTATGACACATGACACTGTAAGAATGTGTCATATTTTTATCTAATTTCAGTCAGTCAACAATTAGATTATTGATTAAAAGCTGCCCCTCATAAATGTTATGAAGTACTGTATGATCAAGAACCCCACTACCTTTGTGAAGGGCAGCGTTTTATCAAGCATTTCTTATTCCCAAGTGTTAATCCTGTGATGTAGTCACACTGATGTTATAATATGATATTAGAATGGCTAAAACTTGACTCCGCAGATCTGATGACACCGCTCAAGAAGCGCATGCTACGCCATTCCATCGCCGAGGATCGCTTGACCACCACGCCACCTCCGTCCTGCGTCCAGCTGGATGACAAGCTACGCTCCCAGAGTACCCCGAGCACCCCCGTCGTGGCTGACGACACGCTCCAGCAGTCCAGCGCTGACGCAGTCCAGGGTGTCGGCACAATTCCTTCACCGCATAAATCAGAGAGTGGCGCAGAGGGTTCAGCGACCCCTTCAACACCTGTCCATGCTGAGGTAGGGTTACAGAGGCTCTCGCAAGTGTTCAGACACTGATGTAACAAATGCTGTTGATTGTGCTTAACCTCTTCATCAGGTTTTTCATGGCTCCACAAGTTTTGTGTGTGTGTGAGAATGAGGCCGTGTCTGAATCGGCAACTGCGGCTACGGCTGTTGCTAAGGGTGTTTCTAAGGGCAGCCTATGCTTCAATGCATGTGATCCAGCCGTAGCCACAGCCACTAATTCAGAAGAGGTCCAAGTCAGAAGTTTTCAAGAAGGGATCAGTACTCCAAATAGTGGGAGACTGTTTTCCTACACAGTTTCTATCAGTCACAACTGGCCTGTGGTGTTTATTTCATCCACTTTTCTTTGTAAACAACTCTATCAAGAGAGCTTTTATTGTTTGTGCTGTGGAGGAACAAAAGAATACTCCGATGCTAAGCAAACTTAAAAGGGGATAAGTGGAGGGTGGATCAAAACAAGTCAATGCAAACAGCTTTTTAGTTAAGTTATGCAACAAGATTAAAGTATCGTGATTATTTGTGGACATTCAGGTCATATGTCATCTATTGGTCTTGTGCACACAACCAGAAATACGTACCAACGATACAACCTTGTTGCGCATAGTTTCAAAACTAAATTTTGTGGGAATCTGAAAAGATGTTGCGTAAACGCAGCGATCTATGATGCAAATTTGAATGTACATCATACTGTTGTCACTCAAACACGGTGATCTATGCAAATTTCAAAATGAAGCGTGTTGGTGTGCAGTAAGGGGAGGGGTTGGGGGTTGGGTTTAATGGTAATCAGCAATTGGCCAGTTGTGAGGTTTGCCGTGATACTCACCAGTGCTTATCACCTCTCCCTCCATGTAGCTCGTCTTCTCATCCGAGTGCACTCCAGACAACCGGAGACGCACGCTACTACCCTTTCCATTTCCTCTGCCCGCCAAGAAGGTACAGATATCAACCTCACCTTGCGCAAATCCCTCATCTTATGCATTGTTATTGTATTGCTATCCGACTATCTGGAACCAGTCTCTCGAAATAACATTTTTTTAAAACAGTCACCCAAGTTTTTAACTCGTTTGAGATTCTTTGTACTGTACACAAATCCTAATTGCTAATTCTTGGAACTCACGATGTGAATAATATACATCACTACCTTTTCATAATTGAAAAGAAAAAAAATAATCTGAACATTTGGAAATAAATTCTGCATACTTTGAGTGAGCTTTTGGACACTTAAAGTATGTCATTTTTTGAGACTTGTCTGTCACCAATGTTGGAGCTTTCTCAGTCGGATGGCAATACATGCGTAAACACATGGGCTTCCACTGAAGGGACAACGGAATCCCCATCAATGGGTCTGACTATGTAGGTTATTAATTACATTAACATCCTTAACATGTCTATAGCAGGACATGATCTGGGAGATAACTAGATGTCTCTAAGCAGGGATGATGTTTTTTTCATGTAAACTATTCAAACTTCGGTTTGAATCCCGCCAGAGCACTATGTGAATTGGGTCTCATAATTCAAAACATAGCTCTGCTTGTTCTGTTGAAAAACAAATAATGAGCACTTTGATACGCCCCTAGGGGTGTGCTATGTAAGAACCCATTAGTATTATTATTTTGGTTGTTTTCAGAACAATGCTGCTTTGCAATGAACAAGGATACTGACAAAATACGGAGACCACCATTATAGGGCTGGATAGCTCAGTTGGTTCAAATCCTGTTCAAGTCAATTTTTGTCTTTGCTCACCTCAAAATCAAAATTTCTAGAACACGGAAAAGAATTTATTTGGAAGTACAGGTTACCGCTCTACTTGTCATGTGATGTTTAAGTGTTTTGTTGCTGGCTTCTTGGTAATGTTTTGTGTAGCAAAAAATAAGCTTTGTCAAGCACCCTTTTCTGTTAATAGCGACTTTTTGATATTGGGCCCAGTGACATCTAACTGATATACGTACAAAAAGTGCATTCTGTTATAAATGCTATTAACCCTGCTATAAGCTGCATACTCCAAGATGCCCCAAAATCTCCTATATGCTGTGCACGCAATGGTACAGTAACCCATGCCTCACTTGCCTGTCTTTGTACTTCTATGTATGGCTGATCAGTGCCACAGATTGCCACAACAGAAATTGACCAAGGTTGAGAAACCTTATCTCCTCCAACAGTGTCCTAAATGCCATTGCAATTGAGCACAGCTGGTGGCTTCTCCAGTTCACCACTCTTATTGAAGCACTTTGGGCAATGGCTCTACTCTCTACAATGCATGTGTGTTCCTCAAAATGCCACTGTTGTGGCATAATGTTGGTTATCTCAAGAGATATGCTGATAGTAGGAGGGTTTTAAAAACCATACACATATACGTAGAACTAACCTTCTAAACTAATTTATATTTTTCCCTCATACACCTAAAATTTCTAGCACAGAATCAGCCCAGTTTCAAGAAAATTCACCATAGCTCCTAAAAAAATTGCTTTTCGCATGGCCAGACACCATTTTGTTTCATATATAACAATGCTTCTGTTTTTTTATATTTTTATAACCATTAGAATTTCATCCATTCATTATTAACAATATTGATATAATATTTACAATTTGTTCCCGATGTTAAAGAGGGGCTTCAAGATATAATCAAGTTTTGTTATCTACTCATTTTCCAATAGAGTCCTTATGATGATAAAAACAAAATTACAAGTCTCCCCTTGAACATTAAAATTGTGTAAAACGCCTCTGTGTTTGATTCCCTTCAAGTGCAATTTTTGTCAAAATCCAAAATCCATTTGATGGCGTCACATTTAAAATACATGGGCTGTACTTTTTTGTGAAGAGAGTTTTCATTTTCTTCCTGAATTTTCGTGATGTTCAATCAAAACATAATTGAATTTGACCTTTTGAATGGCACAACAAAATTCCTCTTTAGAATGTACCGACCCATTTGTTTTTGATGTTCCATGACGTCACGTTTTCAAATTTTGTTATGAAAGAGTATCAACTAAAACTGCATTTTACACCATTTTAACGTGAGGTAATACAGACTTGTGATTTTCTCCCCACTTTCATGAGGACTCTATCTTTTGGAAAATAAACTGCATCCCAAAAGTCAATTTGACCTTGGAGCTCCTTAGTCTCGGAAGATACTTTTTTTTCTATATTCATTTTTTGTTGATAACATAATCAGGAATTGTTTGTTGGTGATGACAGTGAACGATTTCCCTTGAATAGCATGGAAAAAGGGCTGCCTAAAATGTATCAGTTGGCACTCAAGAATCAGTATGTGCAATTTAATAGCATTCAGTGTGCACAAATCATGTTCAGGTTGCTTTGTTTGCATACAAAAATTACTGGACAAAATCCCTTCCTCGGCTATGATTTTGTTGGGGGCGGGAACAAAAATATGCAGGGGTTTATTTTCTTGAATACTTTCTAAATATATATATTTCTTTTCAATGATGTAGGATTTCCGTAAGAGTTCGTCAGTTGACAGTGGCTTGTCCGTATCCACCCCGGCAGACTTTGACCGTTCGCCGCTCCTCTTACTGGCCGGGGAGCAACCTCCCAGCGCTGCCAACCCTCTGCTACGCAAGGATGAAGGAACACCTGTTAAAGATGAGCTGTTTATGACCGAGTTAAATAAGAGCCGGATACCAGAGGAGAGGAACTATGATGCAAATAGCGTGGGAGACTATCATTCTCAGAGGCAGCTTGAATTATCAACCGCTCCGTTGCAGGAGAAGAGACGGGACTCTGATAGGCTCGCCAGTTCAATGGATGCAAAAACTGATCGAGTAGCAGTTTTGTCTTCGAGTGAAAGAGTGCAAGCACTGAACGGTTTGGATGCCGCAGATTTTGTTTTGCCTAGTGCAAGTGATGGACCTATTGAGAAGGACACGCCCATGAAATTGGACTTCTCGCTCACGGCCTCTCAGGGCTCGCTCACTTCGAGTTTGCAGAGCTCGGTATCGGACCTGCACAAATCCTACATGAGCTTGCCTGACCTTGGCCGGTCACGAACATCATTGCAAGATATGTCGCGGTCGGCGTCGAGTGCTGAATTACAGATCAGCTCCGTCGCAAGGAAACTTGACCTGAAATCGGATTTGTACAGTACTCAGAGGTATTCAGAGGAGCCAGCCAGTAACCAGACTCTCTTAGGGGAGGTTTCCCATCGGATGAGAAACCTCTCGGGTTGTAGTGGATCCTCCTCGTTGGATCAGACTGATGGCCAGTTACCTTTGAGACAAAACTTTGCCGAGGACCAAATATCGGGAAATCTGTTTTCTTCCTTTGCCTCTCCCATCAAACGGCCGTCACTAGTTCAGTCACCTGACAACAGTAATGTCGAACAGATGCAAACGACAGTACCGGGATACAATCAGAGCTGTGCGGCACCTGTTGGTGCTGATTTAAACAGTGTTCCCCTGGACCAATTAGAGAGGAGAGATGCTAAGCAGACATACTCACAGCCGTTGGACGGTCCAAATGCGAGCGACTCGGAAGCACCTGTTAAAGACACTCTTGTGAGAGTTCCCATGTGGGGTCTTGCACCAAATACAGCACCGCCAACGGGTCCAGGAAGGCCACCTGCTGGGCAGGTACTCCCACCTGGGCAAGGACCCCCGCCCTTGGGGTTAGAGGGCCAAACTCTTGAGAGCATCGAGCATGGGGGTGTTGGGTACAGGCCTGTAGGGTGTACCCCAGGACATCCTGTACCCCTTAGTGAAGGACATGTGGGAGTGTATGTAGAGCCAGGCCAGATGGGTCCCGGCATGCCCTTCCCGGGCCAAGCAACAAAAGATGTACCCCAATCCCCAGTCAAGGTCCCCTTAGGCCCAGGTTTAGTAGGTATCCCTGCTTCTCCTGGTACACCCCCAGCTGCTGTATCACCAGTGCTGGGTACACCGCCAGCTGCTAAGAAACGGGTAAGTAGTTGTATTATATTCCTGACACTCAACAATTTCAAAGGATTGTTTAGCAGAAATTAATATACGCTTCATTACTCATCCCACTATAGAATCCTAACTCCCCATGAGCCAAAGCTACAAAAACTGCTTCACACTTGGTTTTCAATTTGTTAATGGTGAAACCCAGTTGCTTTAAGTTTTAACACTCCTGGTTTGTTTTTGAAGTTCTCAGATGAGGCTTTTACCCTCAGGTCAGTAAAAAATACCTCAACTTCAGATCCAAGTGTTGAGGTAGTATCCTTCAAGGAATTATACAAAGTTATTATAACAATTATTTCAAATCACGAGAACTGGGCTTTATTTGGAATGAAAGTAGAATCCCAGTTCACCTCTCTTGGCAACAACAATGACTTAATGGAATTCTGTGCTGAATAAGTTGTGCCATGTGATGCAAGATTTTTTATTTCAGAATATGAAGATAATTCTGCACTCTGTCAATATCCATGTTATGTTGGACCTCCAAAGCAGTCAAATTCCTGGCTGTGTTTAATCAATTACAGCTCAGGGCCCAAGCTTTGGCAAAGAAATTTTGATGTGGACATGCATGAATGCAACGCTCTTTCTGTAGGATCTTGCTTGCGTGACCATTTCAGACATTCACATAAAAAAAAGCCTGTGACTTCTTCGCCAGTTTGTATGGGACAGCTTGACGTGTCGGTCAGTTTGTCTGCGCGTTGTCAGGATGTGGTGTAGCTTTCTTCATTTTGTTATCAATCTTCTTTTTAATTTCAGGTGTCGTTACTGGAATACCGCAAACGAAAGGGCAGTGATTTAGGCAACGGCAAAAGCAGCAATGCTACCAGTGCCCCATCAACCCCAGTCGCCACTAAGCCTTCCCTCTCTCTGAAACCCCCTCTGCCAAGCCCCATATCTGCGTCCAATCCCTGCACGCCCACAAAGACGCTGGAGAGCCCCCTCAAAGCAAGCAGCAGTTCTTCCTCCACCCCGACAGCCCAGTTGCCCAACCTCCCGCTGTTCACCACGGAGAAGGAGAACGGCATCGGGGAACGTCTGAGTCTTTCAACCGAAGCCCAGCAGGTGATATCGTCGCTGACAAGCCTGCTGAAGCGAACCAAGTCTGACGAGAAAACCTCTCAGGACGGGAAATGGTCAGTGAAGTTCAGTTCAAATCTTTGCCAAATCCGAAACATGATTTTGTAGTGTCTCAAATACCTTTGTGCATCGTAAACCAGACCATTGCAACTATATCTGCACTGTTGAGGTTTTTTACCGCAACGATTTAATAGATGTTAATTTTGCAACGGGAATATCTTTTCTTTTCTTTATTGTTCAATGTTGTCATCAAACTATATAAATGATATCATTCAACATTACATCATTTACCATGACAAAACAAAGTCAAGTTACGCTAGGAATTTATGATGAATAAAAATTGAAGTTTAAGACGGCAAGAAGACGGGTTTGATAACTTGATATCTTTTTGATCAGGAGTTCCAGTAGGTCAGACACCTCGGATGAAGACCCCCTGCAAAAGATGAGGAAAGAGCTGAAGGAGAAGAACCGTGAGAGGGAACGCAAGGAGGCTCTGTCTCACAAGAGGCCCCACTCCCCAGAACCCCCTCCCCCTCCCCCTAGCAAGAAACACAACCCTGGACTGAGGTTGCAAATACCTCCTCCCCCACCTCCCAAGACGAAGGCGGACTCAAGGCCCGGTAAGTCATGCATCATGATGAAATTCTTTTCATGTAGAGAAGGCAGTTATGTTTCTGTTTTACTCATCTGTCATTGAAAGTGCCTCATGACTGTGTGGTGTGGCACAGAGGAGCAAGAAAACAAGATACAGATAAAATGAAAATGGGAGTGAAACAAGCATAAACAAACCTAGGGATAGACATACACCCAGATGAAACTTGAAAGGAAAGGTTTTATCTAAAGCAGAAGCGGTCAAAAGTAACATCGACCATCCACTAAACAAATTGTTCAACCGCCCAAGGAGTGGTAGGAGATGGCAGTCACTTTTATACAAAACAAACGGATACCTCAATTTATTCATATCGTAAGCTGTCCTCCTCCTTAATGGTCAGCCCAGAGATTATTTACTTTCTGCTCAAATTATGTTAAATCAATTTAAATTACATTTCAGCATATCTCTGCTGACTGCGTTATTATTTTCCTCCAGGGTAGGATCAATAAACTGAATTGATTGATAGATTGATTGTTTGATTGTTTGATTGATTGATTGATTGATTGATTGATTGATTGATTGATTGATTGACTGATTGATTGATTGATTGATTGATTGATTGATTGATTGATTGATTGATTGATTGATTGATTGATTGATTGATTGATTGATTGATTGATTGATTGATTGATTGATGATGGTATCAAAGTTTTCGTTAGGTTTCTTGGGTACACGACATTGCTGCAATTTCAATTGCGTGCCATGTTAAAAAGCAACTTTGGTAATTGTCAAAGACCTGTATCCACACTTTATGTGACCCAGCATACACATAAAATAACAAACTTGTGCGAGTTTTAGCTCAATCGGTCAATGGAGTCACAAGAAAATGGTGAAAAACCCAATTATATCCTTTAACAGGTTTTGGACTCACGATCAAAGCTTTATTGTTTTACTAATTTCTCAAAAACTAAAGCATTTTCAAGCAAAACTATTTGAAGGGAAGTTGCCCCACCATGACCATCTTTATACCATGTATAAGTTATGTGGTAATCCGTGATTGTTTATATTTTCAACCTAACCAATGTTGTGCAAACCCTTTTAAAAGGTACTGGACACGATTGGTAATTACTCAAAATATACATTAGCATAAAAACTTAAGACGACTTAAAGGTATCGTACACGTTTGGTAATGACTCAAAACAAACATTAGCATAAAAACTTACTTGTTAATGAGCAACGGAGAGCTGTTGATAGTATAAAATATTCTGAGTAGCGACTTCCTCTGAAGTAACGTAGTTTTTGAGAAAGAGGTAATTTCTCACTAAAATATTTTAATCTGTGATAGACTTCAGGCCTGTAGTCTTTCTCAGGCATCTGAAAGCACACAAATTTGTGCAACAAGGGTGTTTTTTCTTTCATTGTTTTCTTGCAACTTCGGTGACCAATTGAGCTCAAATTTTTACAGGTTTGTTATTTTATGCATATATGTTGGGATATACCAAGTGAGAATACTGGTCTTTGACAATTACCAAACGTGTCCAGTGCCTTTAAAAGGCTGTTTTTTGTTGATACACAGTTTTTGCACAGACAGGATGAAGAGTCATATTCATATACCTGTATTTAATATTTGCTGACATGATTTCAGGTGACACTTCCGGGGAGTCCACACCGGTGAAGATGCCAAACCCAGCTGGTGGAACAACACCGGTCAGAACCCCAGGCTCAGCAGGCATTTACCCTCAGGTCAGTAAAGATACCACTACATCTAGGCCCAATTTCATACAGCTGTAAAGCAGAAAATACTGCTTGACAAATTCCTTTTGGGAAGCAAAAATTGATTGGGGCACCAGTCACAACAATGCAAACTTAACGTAATTTTGGCTGGTAACCTGTTTCTGCTAAGCATTACTCCTTTGTTGTGCTTACAGGCTTTATGAAATTGGGCCCTGATCGGAATGGTATCCTTCAAGAAACTATTTAAAAACAAATTATATTTCATATCACAAGAACTAGGCTTTATAAGGAATTAAAGTAGAATCCAAGTTCACTCTTGACAACAGTTAGTTTCCCATGGAATTCTGTGCTGATGAGGTTTGTGCCATGTGATGGGAGATTTATATTTTAGAATATGAAGATAATTTTGCACATATCACGAGAACTTGGCCTTATTTGGAATGAAAGTAGAATCCCAGTTCACTTCTCTTGGCAACAACAATAACTTAATGGAATTCTGTGCTGAATAAGTTGTGCCATGTGATGCAAGATTTTTTATTCAGAATATAAAGATAATTCTGCACTCTGTCATTATCCAATATCCATGTTGGACCTCCAAAGCAGTCAAATTTCTGGCTGTGTTTAATCAATTACAGCTCAGGGCCCAAGCTTTGGCAAAGAAATTTTGATGTGGACATGCATGAATGCAATGCTCTTTCTGTAGGATCTTGCTTGCATGACCATTTCAGACATTCATATAAAAATTTACAAAACAGTGAATTTGTCGCTGGATTGTGTGGGATAGCTTGATGAGTTGTTCATTATATCTGCACGTTGTTATGATGATATAAAATACAGTTTCAAGCGAAAGAACATTGACTTCCTGCGTGGAGAGTGAGAGTGTGGAGATCATAATTATTCATTGATGCAAAACCGATACTCAACGTAAGTGTGCCGAATTTTCTCCGAGCGCTCCACGCAAGGAGAGTGTGGAGATCATGATAGCCATTGTTTTGGCCTATACCCAACACGTTCCACATTCTCCACGCACAGGCAGGACTCCCCATAATGTCAAATAAACAATATTTCCACACTCTCTGCGCAGGGAGTCTAGGTTCTAACTTGCCAGGGATTTTGTGGATTTGAATCTTGGATTGATCATCATCCAGCCAACCTGCTTAGAAAAGTGATCGCAGTTGATGAAAAAGGCAATTTGAAAATATTAAAAAAACATATATAAAAGTTTCTTAAACGTGGGTTTGAGGATTTCTGAAATCAGGGACCAATTTCATGGCACTGCATACCGTGGAATTCGGCTCTTATGGCCCATAGAATTACATGCTTTTAAAAGCCTGATTCATACTTCACATGAAAACGAAGCAAATTTTCTAGCGTCACAATTGAAAAACAGCAGGTACCAAATTGTTTGCGCCACGTAATTCGCTTCGCATTTGCTTTCTCGTGAAGTATGAAGCCTGCTTAACTGGGCATCGTAAGCGGAGAATTCCACAGTAAGCAGCGCCATGAAATTGAGCCCAGTATGAAATACTTAGATGCAATTATCACTTCAACAAAACGCTGATATCCCCTGTGAAGTCACGAGAACCTGTAATGTTTTGTAACATCATTTGGTAAGCAGACTTTTAAACTAGGACATAAATGGCTTGTGAGGTTGAAGCAGTATCCTATGAAATCATTTTCTCAGTTTGATTAGTGTAGTTTTCTTTTCTTCTCTCCCATACTACAGCAACTTGGAAAGTCTTACCCTCCCCAAGCGTCGGGCCCTTTTCACTCGGCACCAGTCAAAGCAGCTTTCCAGCAACCCTTCCAAGCACAGCAATACACACAGCAGCAGCAGCAGCAGCAACCCCCGCAGCAACCGCAGCAGGGATACAACCCTTCTTACCCAGTGTACGATTACAACCATCAGAATTCTCACGGGACGTCACAGCAGTTTGCTCCATATCATCAGGGGCAGCAGGCACCCATACCCCCACAGCAAGGACAATATCAGCCGCCGCAGCAACCGCCGCCGCAACCGAAGCAAGGATATCCGAATGCCTACCCACAGCCGCCGCCGCCACAGCAGCAAGGTTATAACCCAGCAACGGTCGCTGTACCACCACCACCTCAGCAACAGCAGCAGCAGCCTCAACAATACCCAGTAGTCGGTAGCAATTTTGGGTCCAATCCGAACATAACGAGTAAGACTCCTTTCGGTCAAGACAGTCGGACTTCTAAACCATCCTTCCCTGCTAATGCAAGGAGAGTGAGCTACTATCAGAAGTGAGCGTCGATTCCATGATTGGATAAAAATTCACCTGTTTTTTTCGTCCTGTGAAAATTCTTACTTACCTAAGGGAAAAACAAGCCTTGGTAGAACACATGTGTCAACAAGTGTTTCAGTTTAATTGAAGTCTGATGTGGTGATCAGGGGCCTAGGCCATCATGTGACGGACGTTTTCTCCTTACAGGAGCGCACATTAGCACAGTTTCTATTTCATAACCACTGCTTACCGTAAGCAAAAGCAAAAGGCATGTTAACTAAACAGTGCAAACTCCACTGCAAACGCAAACTCAAATCTACTCCATTGTTTGTGAAATACACCAGTGCTTGCGCACATTTTTCTGCTAGAGTAAACACCCAAATTTTGCTGTTATCGGTAAGCAGCGTTATGAAATTGCCCCCAGGCTACAATCGAAAATTTATGCAAACAAATGTTAACATCAGGAAGGTCAAATACACCTATGTCCTATGTATATACGTACAAGACAAAACCCCTCCATGTTCTGTTTGTTTGTTTTTGTTTTTTTCCTTTTCGGTTTATTTTCACCTTGTCAGTGCCCCCATTTTAAGAATCCCTTGTAAGTGGTGCCACAAAGGGCAGCATTCTCAGGGCAGACAATAAGCAGCCTGTCCTTAGGAGCTGTTGACTCCATTTGCAATTGAGTTTGTCAGACCAGACCACCAGGGAAGGCTTGCATACCGATTGTTAACTTTGGTGCCCTTGTCTTGGTTACTTGAGTGTTTCTTGCAATGAAAATTACAAGGGGTTACTCCAGCATTTTTATCAAATTTGGGTAAAAAATTTGAAAAATCAAATTTGGGTCAAAAATTGAAAAAATCACAAGGGGTTAGTCCAAAACTGAGAGTTGTCACAATTTTCCCAGATAAAACCGTTTTTAGAAATTCTGTATAAGTATTACCATGACAAATATGGTATTTTACATTGATTACTTTTTAACATTAAAACAAAATCACTATAATTTTCCAGAGATTCAGGCAGGCAGTTTGTTCCTTTAAGGGCAAGGCATTTTTTATTCAATTAAATTTCAATTTCTACTGGACCATTTCAAGGGACACCAAGGCAAGGACCAGGGGCATGGAGGCAATGATGTCTTTTCAATTGCCCGGATGAAGCAGCTAGGCCATTTGTGTGGGTATCTGGATATAGGAAAGAAAAAGGGGGAAAAAAGTTAACCGTTTGATTACAATATGTTACCCTGTACAGAGAAACAACAAATGTTCATGTAAATCATGAATTGTAAATAGACAAATGCAGTCAGGTCAGATCTTTGTCATCTCTATTTTTGTTATTAAGAATGATTAAGAGCATGATTAATTAAATAATTAATTAAAATCCAACAAAGAGCTTTAACCTTTTTTATATTAAATAATCCTTTGTGTTTGCAAAGGACGTTTCTTCTTAACCACACTTGTAAATGGTAGCAAACCCCCCCCCCCCTCCCCCCTTTGTAAATACTGCAGATAAACTTGCTCGCAGGATTTTAATGCGAGTTCCTCCAAAAGCTTGTAAAATATTTGTGTATTAAAAAGCTAGTATTGTAGTTGGTAGTAAGTAGTTCATGCCCAATGGTTGGTTGAACAGAATTCCTACTGTAGATAAGAGCGGAAAGAGCTTTGGGTTTTGTTGTTTTGTTTTTTTGCTCGTTATTGTTTATAAGTAGTAAACAAACCTGTGAATACAATTTTGTTTGTTTGTTTGTTTGTTTGTTTGTTTTGCTTTAGTTTTGTACCGGAGTGGAGAAAAAAACTCTTTTTAATTTGTTACATAAACAAAAATTATATTTGTCATGTAGTTTTTTGAATTTTTTCATTGAATGTTGTACAGTTGGAAGGCGTGTGTAGAAAATCTGGCTGTGGGAAGAAAGTCCATGCAATTATCAGTACTGTAGGCGATCTGAATTTTTTTTTTTGAAGTTTTGAATTGTATTTTAAGGGCGAAGCCCTCTCTATTTTGACCATAAGCCAATTGTTATTAATCATAAACTCTGTCTATGTGAAGTACATTTTATCAACCTCGACCTTCAACCTCATAGATACAGAGGTTAACACCGTATATCCTGTTTCATGTCGAGCATCTTTATTCAATTTCACCTGGAAATAGTATCAGCTTACAATATTAAGCGAGTGTAAACTGCTGTAAACAAGGGCCAAATTTCGTAGTGCTGTTACAGCAGAAAATAGTGTTTAACAGTTTTCTGCTAAGCAAAACTAAGCAGGAAACCAGTCTTCTGCTAAGCAAAACTAAGCAGGAAACCAGTCACAGACGGTACATGTATTTATAGGGTTGGTAACCTTATTCTGGTAAGCAAAATTAAATTGTGCTTAGCTACTGTTCGTGCTTAAGCAGCTCTATGAAATTGGGCCCTGATCTGTAAATGTGTGTATTGGTTTTTTCTTCTTCTTTCACATAATAAGTATCATTACAATACTTGCATCCACCTTTTGAAAGCCCGATCTGCTTGGGTAACTGTCTGAGAAGAATTTGCGCTTAACAGATTTCTACATTTTCTTGTAACTCACAAAAAAAACCACCAAACCTGCGGTCGGTCTCAAATAAAAGTAGCACCTTCAATTGGTCAACTGCCTAGATCTGCTTACTACCTCCAGCTTACTGATAAATTTGCTGTGCGAAAAAGTTCACCTCAGCAGGCACTAACTACCAGCAACAGTTACAATAACCACATGGGACTCATTGCTGATAGATAGGTCCGAAAGTAGACTCCACATTTTAGAAGGTTTGTTGAAATGATGGTATTTCCACCTTTCGGTAACCCATTGAGTTACAGATTGCAATGAGCTTATGATGGGAACAGTATCATCAGCGCTAGAGAAGTGGATCTAACGGCATGCTTTCCTTATTTCTGAAGAAAATAACAGCTACTTTTTTTTACCAGGGAGACATAAAAGTCTGAAATTTTTCAATTTCTAAACCAGTATCATCACCATTGCAACAATGAAACGCAGTCTGTAAGTTAATTCGGTCCACAAAAATTGTCCGTGGCCCCACGTTTCAACCTATCAGAGTCTGTCTCAAAGGCTAGCATAGTCATTCACATTCAGCCTTTGGGAAAGACTCTGCTGTGGTCGAAACGTCAGCCATTAACAATTGTTTGCATTTATACCCAAGTTCCTTTGGGTTGGTAAGCAGTTTGAAACAGCTAATTCTATGCTCTAATTTAATTCGGTATCACACTTGTGAAAGAAATGAAAAAAACCTTTGGCCAAGTCCGAATTGAATTGCTTCGAAAGTGGCTATGGCCGGATTGCTGTAAATGCATATTTCTTAAATACTGTCGCTGTAGCCACAACGGCCATAGCCGTAGCCTATGTCCTTTCATTCAGACACGCGGCCTACAAGATTTTTTGAAAGAAGTTTTTTGAAAGACTTGTTAAAATTTTGTTTGTTGAAATTCTCAATCCCCATTGTGTTTTGTATAGTGTTCCTGTTTATGAAATGCCACTGTTGGTTGTTCATGTAAATCAAGATCCGGGTTCACTCATCTTGATCATTGCATGATCAATGTTTAAATATCGCGTTCGACATAACAATGTGTTTTGTTATCAATTCTTGTTTAAAAAACGCAAATTTTGACTTGTTGATTTCTCTTTATTCTCCCGATTATATATGAATAATTGGTTAAACTATACATGAATTTATATGATGATGTCCCCTCCCCTTCCTTGGGTGTTGATGTTGATTTTAAATTCAATTTTAAAGATACCAGTGCCCAAACTGCACATGCTGCAGTTTCGTTATTTCCGAAAAGCCTGTAAATAAAGAGTGTACAAACGAGAACCTTACAATATATTTGTGTCGAGTCTTGATTTATTTATGAAAAGAATTCGGAGAGACGCGTTTTAACGCAATAGGCCATACGCACAAGAGCCATCTTAAAAATATACCACAATGCATCTTGGGAAACTGAGTACAGTTAAAAAATAAATCAAGCTGCGAAGATGGACGCCATGCTGTAGTTTTTATGTAACTATGCCAGGTTTTCTAGTCGTGCTCCGCATTGCTTCAAAATCAGTGCGCCATGATGGTTATCTATGTTGCTTGAACTCGTATTTCACCCAGAATCATTTGCGCACTGATCATGCGCATTGGGACATGCATATCTGCATGGGCTGATCGCCTGACGTCATCATCCCAATAATATTGGTTTCGTCATTTTGGGTGTCAATGTCCCCGTGTGTAACGTGCATTTTAGGCGACGCGGCGTTGACATGCTTGCCGAAATTTGTCCGTCCATTTTGACTCCCAAATTGACTGCCGTGGGTGTCAGTGGCCGGGTGTGAAGTTGCCTCTGTGACAGTGTTTAAAGGCACTGGACACTATTGGTATTTACTCAAAATAATTATTAGCATAAAACCTTACTTGGTAACGAGTAATGGGGAGCTGTTGATAGTATAAAACATTGTGAGAAACGGCTCCCTCTGAAGTAACGTAGTTTTCGAGAAAGAAGTAATTTTCAACGAATTTGATTTCGAGACCTCAGAATTAGATTTTGAGGTCTCGAAATCAAGCATCTGAAAGCACACAACTTCGTGTGACAATGGTGTTTTTTCTTTCATTATTGTCTCGTAACTTCGACGACTAATTGAGCTCAAATTTTCACAGGTTTGTTATGCATATGTTGAGAAGACTGTGAGAAGACTGGTCTTTGACAATTACCAATAGTGTCCAGTGTCTTTAAAAGAGGGTCCAGTAATGATCAGTTTTAAAAAACGGTTCATGTCAATTTTCTCTTAATATAAATATCTTATCACCCAAGTCTGATAATATAAATAAAGTATTGCGAGTTATGTTGAATAAAGTCCTGGTACAATGACTTGATTGGTCTCAAATGATCACTCAAACTGGGTTCCCCAGACAGTATTGCTACGTCATATGGCTCATCGGGGCAAGCTTTTGTAAAGAAACCCCAGGTGGGTAAAGCCTTGTTCCATTGTGTCATACACAATCACTCAGAAAGGGCGTTTGCCATATCTTACGTAACTACACAAAAGCTTGCCTCGAACCATGTGACATAACAACTGTCTAGTGTAGTCTGAAGAATTTAAATTTAAGCGGTCAGTTATTATTATTATTATTATTATTATTATTATTATTATTATTATTATTATTATTATTATTATTATTATTATTTATTCGGCCAAGATCATCAAGACAAGAACGTTCACAAAAATACAGTATTATACTACAAGTAAACAGAATCAGGAAAACTAGCAAAACAATGTATAATCAAAATTGTTAAATAAAATAAATAATATTGACAAAAAATTATTATAATACAAAACGCAGTTTGAAGAAACGGGTGGGAAAGAGAGGGGGTGGTTGGGCAACCAAGCAAGACAACGGGGAGAAAAAAACAACAACAATAGGGACAACAACAAGAGCCGGGACAACATCAACAATAACAGCAACAATAACAACATCCCAAAGAAACAACAAAACAAACAACAACCCAAAGAAACAACAACAACGACAAAACACAACAACAACAACAACAACAAATCAACAACAACAACACAAAAAATAAAGAACATCTCCAGACATATTATTTAAAACAAAACAAAAATGACAAAACAACAGAATCAGACAAACACAGTTGTGACTATAAGCAAGTCATTGTACCATTAGTCAAATGTAACTCGCCATTGCCTTATTGAACATTAATGGTGCGTTTTTAAAAACAGGTGTTTGCTTTCAACTGTGACACAAGTAAGTTACTTTTGAAAGCCCAAGTTCTGTTGATTGTGACTTCATTATGCTGTGACATAGGGCTAACGCTAACACACAAACAGACCGAGGTGCCCACGAAGTTGAATCTGTTATTCGTTGAAGAAGCGAGGTCAAAATGTCTCCATTGCACATGTGTAACCCCGAAAATGGGAACACTTTGAAATAAATTATAATAACTACTAAATGAAATGAAATTTTGATAAATACCACTTCTGGGAACTCGCTTGCAATGAGAAAATGTTTACCTAGGATCGAGTGAGGATAAAGTCGCGAGGCATTTTGATAAATAGAAACAAAGACAACTGCCTTTTTCGAAACAAGAGATAAAAATGTATTTATTCTATCAACCCAAAACTTTCCAGAACACTTGTAAAATCAAATTTAATATTAACGGTACTGTTTTTCCCTTGATGAATATGTGAAAACAAACGTTGCTTTATTGAATTGAAAACTAATAAAAAAACCATTTAAAATTAAATATCAAAAAAGATAAAAACTCCCAAAAACCAAACAAAAACTAAAAACCAAAAACCAAACAAAAACTAAAAAACCAAAAACCAACACAGTAGCAAAGCGAGTTACAAATAAAACCACAAATAGCTTTGAAAACCTGTGCAAGACAAAGAAAACAAAAGAAAATACCAAAATGAGAATATATAAAAGGATAAATGCAAGAATTTAAAATACGATATTAAGTAAGACGAATATACTGATATGATTTACTGAGTATAGGCAAAATACATATAATTTCCACTACACACATAACTTCATTCTTTTCCTTGGGCAGCATTACAAAACAGAACAACTACTACACAAACTTTCTTGTGAATACTTAATAAGCATTCTAAAAACCAGCAGCAAGAACATTAGAGTTGCCTAAGTCAACCAACAACTCAAAACCTGCTGATCATTAAACAATTGGCTTATAGTATAGTGTAAACTGACACTAATCTAAGAACCCAAATAACTAGTGTACCAACTCTAGGGTAGGCCCATACTGGGTCACAGCCTTAGGGAGGGAAACTCTGCACCACCTGTGGTTTCCAGTAGGCAAGTCTCCTAAGGGTACATGTACTTAGTGAATATTCATTAGGGATTAGACTAGTAAAAGTCTATTGAATACATGCTAAACAACCCGTTGACCACTACAGTAATGGATCTAACATAAAACCAAAAACAGAGAGGATAACTAATGACAGAGGGACTATGACAAGTTGAAACCTGATTGTCGTGGCAAATTAACTTTAAAACAAACAAATTCTTCATCTCTGAGTCTGTGGGAAAACCACACCTCCTTGAATGAAACAGTGAATTTACTCTATCAATCACGTAGGACCATATACTTAAATTTGGTTAACTTTCCGCTAAACACGACATGAGTTTATTTTAGGATTTAACAATTCAAAAATGATAGAAAAACACAACACAAAATAGAAAACGCTATACAGAATCAAACGAGGCACTCAAATCTTCATAAATCGAGGTAGACATGGGCAGAGACATATGCATTGTAGCATTGTAAAATCATCAAAACTTTGACTAAGATAAATATTGTTTGTAAATACCCAAAAAACAAAAACACAAAAAGCACAGAGACTTTCCTTAATAAACATATCAAAGGCTAAATTGTAGCCTACTATATCATTCTGCCCCTAAATTAGTCAGAAATGTTTTCTAAAATTAAATTTAGGCCAACTGAACTGAATAAACTCCTTCTCAATGCATATCAAATGTCATTTCTCTAAAAAGAATCTTCCGACATACTTTTGTCAAATACAAAACCATTTTCATGTAAAAGTCAATTACACAGTGGGAACTTTAAGGAAATTAAAAGTGAGAAATAAATGTTATTTTTGACTTACCAAATCCACAACAGACCAAAGTTCTAGGCAGAAATATGTGAATGATGGAGCAACAAGAAAATGTGATGTGGTCAACTCCACTGCCGGTCTGCAATTGAATAGTCTTAGCTGGAAAGGGCATTGTCTTAGGGGAAAGACCAGGGGTCACAAGTTTACCTATCACTTGGGAGAAAGGGAATGCGGTCATGCCAATGGCAGTCAGTACCGAAGGCTTGACTTTAGGATATCCCCTCGGTAAATAAACACTATCTAGAGTAAAAAGGAATTTGGGAAGTAAGGGTATCCATGACTTGGGAGGTAGGCTATTTAAAATTAAACAGGAGAAATTAAACAAGTACAAAAATCATAAGGATTATTTCAGCCATGTCACACATGCATAGCTAAAACTACCTCAACAGTTACCGTTTTACTGACCTGTCCGAAGTCTACAACGTAGAGGTCTACGTTGTAGACTTCTGCTTCATGTACATAATACACGGTACGGCCAATACCGTGGTAAGAAGTACAGCAGCTTCTGATAGTACACATCATTTTGAGAAACATTTAACTTTGAAGTGACGTGGTTACAGCGGCGTAGCCACGGGGGCCTGGGGGCACGTGCCCCCACAAATTTCCAGTGCCCCCAGGTGCCCCCATGAAAAATTGCAATAGTGCCCACACAAAAAGAAAGTTCAAAGAATGAAAACAAAACATTACGAAACAAAATACATCTGCTATTTGTAGGCCTTCATTTACAATAAAGTAAAACAAACTTTAGTTGTTTTCAAAGCCAATAATTATTGTTTAACTTATGCTGTGGGGATTGTCGCTATCATCACCGGAAGCGCGCGCGCCCACGTGTTGATCAATGCAATGCAGCGGAATGAAAACAGTTGGTGTGCTGCACGCTACGCTGGTAAACGATAACCAACGGTTCACGTGTATAAACATAAGCCGTTGTTGCGCGCTGCAAACCATTGATTACCGGTATATATACGGCCTACGGGTGCACCCCACTAAATATGGAGAAAACAGAGCGTCGAGCTCATGAATATTTTGTAACATTTGAGAGCCCAACAAAAGGGGTAGAGTGCAAAAATGTTCCCCAATTGTAACCTGGGGGTTGTTGACTTCCAACTTGAGGTATTTTTGATGACATAGGCCCTGAAAAAATGGTCCTATTTGCCGAGAGGTGTAGGGACATTTTTCAAGATTGATGCTCGGACGTTTGGAAAATTACACCGGTGTAGGGGTGTTTTTATTTGGAGGGAGAATAACTCGACGTGACCAGGGACTCTCCATATTAAATTGAGCAGAGAATAAAAGTTCAAGAGTCAATATATACTTTTCCCTTTACTTTAAAAAGCTGTGAGACTTTTAAGTATTTTTCGTGTATTTTTGAATATTTAGCCTTTTGCACTGAATGCTATGGAAGTGGAATTAGTGGGGTGCGCCCCTACATGCCGGAGGGACCAAAAAGTTATGCTACGCGCACGCGCAACGATGGCCGTTACCAGCGTAGCACGCAGCATACCATTTATAAATTACGGCGGGCGGCCATATTGCTACCGGAAGGCGAGGATTCTGAAAAACAGTGAGATTTTAACCGGTTTTTTTGAGGAGTGGATTTTCTGGACCCGCGCCGAGCTCACTGTGAGAACAAAAAACACTAATTTTCGCGAGATCCGGTTTCAAAAGAGGAACTCCAGGTGCATTTAAATGTGAAGGGCAAAAAGTTTCTAATAGGATTTTGTACATGGCCCTCTATATGAGGTTCGTGGAGACGATAGCGGATCAAACCTCATAGTTCTAGGGCTAGGAGTACATGACCCCCACCACCACTGACACACCCATTTTCCCTGGGCCCCCCCCCCCACTTGGAAGCAATGCCCCCCTGTGCCCCCCCCCCCACCGAAAAATTCCTAGCTACGCCGCTGCGTGGTTATGGAAAAAGATATAGGTTTTTATCCATTAAAATTTGAACCTGAGTAGTGTTTCTGTCAGAAACGTTTCTCAGATTGTGTATTCCAATTCCAATTGCAGATTATTCTTTCTGCGTGGACATAACCGCTCCAGATTTTCGGCAGAATGTATCTCAAAAACGCTACCACCTTTTAAAATGAATTTTTCACAGGTTAGTGTTATGGTATATTATATCTACATAGGATGAAACGACAGTGTGTTCCAATTACCAAACGTACAATCCCAGTAAACAGTCGTATGCGTGGTATGTCAGAGAAAGAGCCTTGTGGTTATCAGTCCTTGAACTTTATTATCCAAGAGTCATTATGGAAAGTAACACTCCATGAAACCTGCAACCTCACATCTTTACAAAAGAACCACATCTTAATATGGCGATTGCCCTCTCTGATTTGTATCAACTTTTGATATGAAGAAAGGGGGCCCATCTCAAAACTTGTTCATCCGTTATTTTTATATAGGCTACTCTTGAATTTATGTGGAAATTATGAAACAAAATGTAAACTTTTTCATTATGACCAGTGTAGTATCTTGCCTGCCAGGAAATGCCCTGGATTGCACAAGGTCAATCCAAAATGGAAACAAATCACAAGGAAGTCCAGCATTTTTATCAAATTTTGGTCAAAAATTGAAAACAATCACAGGGGGTAGGCCTCAGTCCAGCATTTGAGTCAACAATTTGAAAAATCACAACGGGTAGCCCTTGGTCCAGCATTTTGATCAAATTTGAGTCAAAAATTGAAAAAAATCACAAGGGGTAAGTCCAGCATTTTTATCAAATTTGACTCATCATTAAAAATCACAAGGGGTAAGTCCAGCATTTTTATCAAATTTGTGTAAACAACTGAAAACAATCACAAGGGGTAGGCCCTAAGTCAGCATTTTTATCAATTTTGGGTCGACATTTTAAAAATCACAAGGGGTAAGTCCATCATTTTTATCAATTTTGGGCCAACATTTTAAAAAACACAAGGGGAAAGTCCAGCGTTTTTATCAAATTTGAGTCAAAACATTTAAAACAAATCACAAGGGGTAAGTCCAGCATTTTTATCAAATTTGAGTCAAAATGTGAAAAAATCACAAGGGGTAAGTCCAGCATTTTTATCAATTTTGGGTCAACATTTTAAAAAACACAAGGGGTAAGTCCAGCGTTTTTATCAAATTTGAGTCAAAACATTTAAAACAAATCACAAGTGGGTAAGTCCAGCATTTTTATCAAATTTTGGTCCTGTGTTTATCTTCGGCTAAAAAGCTCTGCAATCTGCCGCCTTCTAAATGGTTTTAACTCCATGGAATAAAATAATTGGATGTTTCTAGTCTTCCATTGTGTTGTGCACAAATCGTGCCTGCGTAGCAAGAGTGAAGATATCTCAAGTTTTAGTGTCGGAGGAAAACCCAAAAGAGATGGGGGGGGCAACATCAATCAACAGGCTGGGCACTCAAAGTCTAATTCACATGCGAGGCTCCTGTCAGAAGCGGGATTCGAACCGGGTCCAGAGGGATGAAAGGCAGGGGAAGTTTGAGCTAACCTAAATCATTAAAATGGTGGTTTGTATTGTGACGCCACTTTTACTCATCATTTGCTTAGCATTTGTTTTACGTCATTTGCTCCTTTTACGTCATTTGTTTTGGAAATATTATAACTCACTCCCATATTGATTCATTTCCATGGTTTCAATAAACACACTATCATACAACCAAACCATAAAATCTTAATCAAACAAAAACCAAAAACCCAAAACGGATCATTTAGTTGTGTCGTGTCATTCTGTGCACGTTCAAGTACGTGCTTATTATTTCCATCGCTGGAGCTGAACGGGAGTTTGTTGTCAATCGAAATACCAGAAAGTACAGTAACAATAACGTAATCTATCTAAAAGTGCATTGTTTAGAATCGCCAAGAAATCTTTGCATTTCCAGGTGCGTTTCCGCTTCTTACAAATTTATAACAAAGAAAGGTTTCCACGAACACCAACATATTCTTATAAATGTGTCATTATGTATGTTGGCCCTATAGGGACATCGCATATCGCAAGTATGTGCGCAGACGTATATGCAATGTCGTGAAATTGAAAAAAATCCCAAGGGGTAAGTCCAGCATTTTTATCAAGTTCGGTCAAAATTGGAAAAACAATTTAAAAGGTGTCAGTCCAGCATTTTAACCTAATTTGGGTGAAAAAATGAAAAAATACCAAGGATTAAGTCCAGCATTTCAAACAAATATTGGTAAAAAATTCAAAAAATCACAAAAGGGAAGTCTAGCATATTTATTAAGTTTGGTTCAAAATAGAAAAAAAAATGCTTAGGGGTGGTAGTCCAGCATTTTTTCAAATTTGGGTCAAAAATGTAAACAAATCACGAGGGGTAAGACCAGCAATTAACCGAATTTGGGTAAAAAAATTGATAAATCCAAAGGGATAAGTCCAGCATTTTTTTGCAAATATTTCGGTCAAAATTTGGAAAAATCAGAAGTCCAGCATTTTTGTCAAATTTTTCGTTAAAATTTAGAAACAAATCACAAGGGGGTAAGTCCAGCATTTTTATCAATTTTGGGTCAAAATTAGAAAAAATCACACAGGGTAAGTCCAGAATTTTAATCAAATTTGGTTAAGTCCAGTAACGGGTGAGTCCGGTATTGAAAACAAATCACAAGTTAGGGTTCAGCATTTTTATCAAATTAGGGTTAAAAATAGAAAAAATCACAAGGGGCATATCCAGCATTTTTTTCAAATTTGTGACAAAAATTGAAAAAAAACCACACGGGGCAAGTCCAGCATTTTTATCAAATTTGGGTGAAAAATAAAAAACAAAATCACAAAGGGTAAGTCCTGCATTTTAATCAAATTTTGGTCCTGTGTTTATCTTCGGTTCTAAAAGCTGTACTGTGCAGTCTGCGGCATTCTAAATGGTTTTAACTCCACGAAATGAAATATTGGATGTTTCTAGTCTTCCATTGAGCTGTGTACAAATTGTATCTGCAGAAAGTCACAGGTCTCATTTAACTCGTTCTGCTGGTGTGTAGTTTGCTAAATAATAAAGGTATACACTACTAATCCAAAAAGATGACGCAATACGAAAACAAAAGTTGTCTCCACAAAACCCCAGAGTAATCCAGTATTATTTTTTCAAATTAGAAATAATTTATACAAATTACACAATAATTTGCAACGGTTGGTCTTCGCACCATTTTTCTGTCAGCTTTCTGCCACACGTACCAACGTGAAATGAGCTCACACCACACCCTAATATCGGAACTACTCTTTGGTGACGTAGGCCTACCGGTATTCGTGGGAAAAACTAATAATGCTAGCGAGGGCGTTAAACCGCACATATTATTGTGAATAGAATAAAAACCCGTTAATAAACAAAAAGGTGTTTTCTTGTTTTCTTAATTCTTGAGATATATTTTGGGTGAACTGTTGAATACAAAAATGGTTTAAAGGCATTGTATACGTTTGGTAATGACTCTGATAATTAATGGCAATAAAAACTTACTTGGTAAGAAGTACGGCAGCTTTGGATAGTATAATGCATTTTGAGAAACTTTTCACTACGAAGTACTGCGGTTTAATGGAAAAAATATATCACATTTTATCCCCATTTTATCCCCACCGAGCTAGCCCGGTGGCTGAGGCAGCAGGTACCTCAACGATTTAAAAGATGTTAATTTTGCATCGGGAAGAAAGAATATTATTTGTTTTTTACCCTTGCACCGATGTGTATTAAGCACTGTATAGCTCAGTGCTTTCCCGAGTTCTGTGAGAAAAAACCCAGGAAAAGCACTCAGGCAAATCACATCTATTGAAATTATGTTCCTTCTGTATTTAAATACGAATTATGTGTTTTGAATAAAACACTCTAAGTTGTGGAAGTTAAAGAGAACTAGTGTTCAAATTTGTGTTTTTGGCTGAGTTTGACGATCCCTTGGACGGGGCAGCTATGGCGCCAAACCGTCCATAACACTATTCATTATGATTAGGCCTATATGATTTTGTAAATATCTTTCTGGTAATTAAACAAAGAAACCCTAACAAGAAACAAACACTGTAATATGCATGCCTTAGGATACACTCATATAAACTCCCGGTCGGAATTGACCCGTATCCCGGACCTCATTATTAGGGTTAACTCTGACCCTAAATTGGTAAAAATTAATGTGATTTTAGCTCGGATTCTGCGTCAGTCAGTTTGACTCAGTTCTGGGTCATTTTGATACAAATTCCGGGTCACATTGGCCCTAAGATTGGTCAGGCACGCCTGGAACGTACCCGGGAATAGGTCAATTCTGACCGGGAGGTTTTTCTCTAGAGTGTACCTGCGTAGCAAGAGTGAAGATATCTTAGTCGTAGTGTCGGAGGAAAGAACCCCAAGAGATGGGAGGGGGGACCAACAACAGGTTGGGAACTGAAAATCTAATAAACATGCTAGGCTCAGAAGCGGGATTCGAACCGGGTCCAGAGGGGTGAAAGGCAGGGAGAGTTAAAGCTTACCAGGGGCCGATTTCACAAAGATCAAAGATTGATCGATAACTGCAAATCAATCGTAGTTGCTTAGTAAAGTGTGATGTCACAATACAAATCACTATGGTGATACTGGAAATTTGTCTTGAGATGAATTTTATTGCTTTGTGAAATAGGCTTCAGAATCAGTAAAGTGGTGGTTTGTATTGTGACGCCACATTTCCTTAACATAATTACGTCATTTTACGTCATTTTATGTCATTTGCGTCCTTTTGCGTCATTTGTTCGGAAAGAGTATAACTCATTCCCATGTTGATTCATTTTCATGTTTTCAATAAACACATCATCATACAGCCAATCTGAAATTTGTATCAAACAAAAACCAAAAACCCAAACCGGATCCCTTCAGTTTTGTCGTGTCATTCTATATGCACGTTCAAATACGTGCTTCGTTCAAATACGTGCATATTATTTCCATTGCTGTAGTGGAAACGGGAGCTTGCTATCAATCTATAGTCTCAAATACTAGAAATACAGTAAAATGACGTAATCTATCTAAAAGTGTCATTTTCAGAATCGCCAAGTAATCTTTGCATTTCTAGGTCAGTTTCTGCTTCCTTGAAATTAATAACAAATAAAAGTTTCCACAAACACCAACATATTCTTATAAATGTGTCATTATGTATAAGTTGGTCCTAAAGGGACATCGCATATCGCAAGTATGTGCGCAGACGTATACGCAATGTCGTGAAACTAATCGCAATTATGTGCGGGGACGTATGCAATGTCGTGATATTGAAAAAAATCACAAGAGGCAAGTCCAGCATTTTAACCAAATTTGGGTCAAAAAATGAAAATTCATTTTGACAGTATTTTTTATCAAATTTGGGTCAAAAATTCAAAAAAATCACAAGGGGTAAGTCCAGCATTTTTATCAAATTTGGGGCAAGAATTTAAAAAAACCAAAGGGGGTAAGTCCAACATTTTTATCCAATTTGGGTCAAAATTTGAAAAAATCACACGAGGTAAGTCCAGAATGTTAATCAAATTTTGGTCAAAATGGGTAAGTCCAGTAATGGGTAAGTCCAGTAATGGGTAAGTCCAGTAATGGGTAAGTCCAATTACGGGTAAGTCCAGTAATGGGTAAGTCCAGTAATGGGTAAGTCCAGTAATGGGTAAGTCCAGTAATGGGTAAGTCCAGTTACGGGTAAGTCCAGTTACGGGTAAGTCCAGTAATGGGTAAGTCCAGTAATGGGTAAGTCCAGTAATGGGTAAGTCCAGTAATGGGTAAGTCCAGTAATGGGTAAGTCCAGTAATGGGTAAGTCCAGTAAAGGGTAACTCCAGTTATGGGTAAGTCCAGCGTTGGAAAAAATTCACAAGGGGTCCAGTATTTTTAAAAGCGAATTCGAACCGGGTCCAGAGGGGTGTGATGAGGCAGGGAGAGTTAAAGCTATAAACCTGAATCATTAAAGTGGTGGTTTGTATTGTGACGCCACATTTGCTTAACCTTTGTTTTACGTCGTTTTACGGCATTTGCGTCCTGTTTACGTCATTTATTTTGGAGAGAGCATAACTCATTCCCCTCTTGATTCGTTTCCAATTGCGGGATGCCGCGCTTCGAGCGGCACCTGCTGTGGGTGCGGTTGTGCGTATAAATTGTTGCAAATGCAATTTGGTATGGGTGTAGGGGTACTCAGAGATCATCATTTTGTAGAATTGGTTTGATAACGGTAGTTTTAAACGGTACGCAATGTTGTTTTGTCTTCTGATAATATTATTGTGAGCTTGCGAAGGTGTTGAGTGGGGTCGAAACGTCTCCTGCCCGCACCTGTCGCGTCCCTTTTCTCCAACTACGAAGCATCATTTGGGGGTGTTTGCACGGCCGGAGTTGAGTTTTAGAATGGGGGGGGAGGATGTACTTGGCAATGATGCTTTCTTGGCAAAATGACAAGTAAGCCCAAGGTATTTCGATATGTCAAGACTTGTGTTTAGTAAACTGAAACGCCTTTAAGCAATCCACGGGTTTCTTTGCATGGAAATTATAAAGGTATTACTGCTGATGCAAGTTATTAGTTTCTATGCTATTGTTATCAACTATTCTCAAATACCACAAAATACAGTGACAATAACGTAATCCATCTAAAAGTGCAATTTTTAGAATCGCAGGTAGGCTAATCTTTGCATTTCCACGTCAGTTCCCGCTTCTTGGAAGTTAGTAACAAAGAAAAAACAACATAGGCCTATTTTTATAATGTGTCATTATGCGTCGGTAAATGTTTAGACTGTTACTGGGGAACAAGGGGTGGAGAATATGGAGGTGCCCACTGCCCAAATAAGGTCCCGTCCTTGCGTGTCTCGTCCAGACATATTGTGAAACCATTGTGATGAAGACCCCATAAAGGCCTGTTTCGTCCCGGGTTGATGGATCTTCTGAATTGGGCCCAAAAATTATAGAGCGCCGAAGGCCGGGTTGGCAACTGGACTCTATTGATTGATTGTTTTGTTGGGTGGGCCTGCCCACAAAACTGCGAAACACGACCGCACATAGCTTCAGCGCAGCAAACCCTATCAACGCTATACATGCACCGACCCGGTCACTGATTCCATAACGACATGGACGACCAACCTAATGACGTCATTGCCCTTTGATATTCAAATAAAATCTTACTGCCTGGGCAGATCATTTGACGTCAGCACCTTCAATTGTAGTTGGATAAGTTTTGGTCTATATAAGACAGCTCAAACATGACTTGTAGCCATAGTTGAAACTCTCGTGAAGGAAGCCAGAAAGAAACAAAAACGCACAACCGCAACTTATTATAGCTCTTTACCCGCACAACTGAAAGTCCACGATCGAGATGTTTAACCTTTTCGCTACCGGATTGCTCTTCGTCTGCCTCGCGGGGAGTTGTACGCAACTTTCCCGTGCAGTTGCCATTCCGACAACATCCCTCCCGGAGCAAGGCCGTCTCCTTCGGGTAAGTTACTTCAGTGAGTTTTGTCGGCTACAGTAGCTCGAAAACAAAGTTTTGTTATTAACACAAAATATGATTTATAAATACAGGTTTAAAATGATTAGAGAAAATAATGCAATACAGCCGAGTATCGGTACGTAAATAGACAGTAACGTTTTAAACTTTTCATGTACAAATATAAAATCTCGTAAATAATTGCTTCGTTCGGTGGGAATTAATGTTTCATAAATTCTTATATGATATAAATGTTTTCTTAATTTTGTTTATTTAGGAATTATTTAACCACAGGAACGCTCTCCGAGAAGGGGCGGCGAATGTACAGAGAGGACAACATGGCGGCAGTGAAGGGAAGGAACTAGCCGAGTACATGATTAACGAAATGAAACGGAAAACACCAGTCACTGAAGGTAGGGGGCCCCTGCTCAAACCAAACTCTCTTAATTTGGCTTAAAAGTTAGAAATACTCGGAAAAATGTTGCTATAATAACATATTGTTTATTTATATTTTTAAGGGGGCTCGTTGTCAGTCGAGCTTTGTTTATCCTCACTACATGAAAAAAACAAACATTTATTTTAAAATAATCCTCATAGTGGTACTGAATGTTGTACATAATCGGTACCGATTTTCATGTTTTCTTAATATCTTTTATGGTCAGCTATTTTCAAGTATGACCTAACTCTGTGTTTTGGGGTTTGTTTTACCTCGTGTTTTTCTTCGCAAATTGGCTATGGGCCTATGCATATTCATTTCGTCGTGGTCATTTTTTTTTGTCGTCAGATAATGCAACAATGTGGTTAAAGGCAACGTACACGTTTGGAAATTGTCAAAGACCAGTGTTCTCACAATGGTGTATCCCAACATAATTATGCATAAAATAACAAGCCTGTGAAAATTTGGGCTCAATTGGTCATCGAAGTTGCAAGAAAATGATGGAAGAAAAAACACCCTTGTTTTACAATTGTGTGCTTTCATAGGAATAAAAACTTCTTACAAGAAGTTTTTATTATTTTAGTGAGAAATTACCTCTTTCTCAAAAACTACGTTACTTCAGAGGGAGTCGTTTCCTACAATGTTTTATACTATCAACAGCTCTCCGTTGCTTGTTACCAAGTAAGTTTTTATGCTAATATTTGTTTTGAGTAATTACCAAACGTGTACGATACCTTTAACTGGTTGGATAATGGCTGTATATTCCTATTAAATTGTGACTATTGTGTTGTTTTTGTCGTTCACAGGGGATGAGGTGATCGAGCCCAAGAACCTGGGAAGAACTCGTAACGGGGAACGTAGCTGGTTCGACTATTTCTGTTATTTCTATCCGAGCTATTGTTGTAAGTATTGTCACATTGTTTTGTATTTTTTGTTTGTAAATCCACACTGGTTTTGCTTCAAACATTTTTCGTTCACTTTAATTTTGAAAGAGGAGCTCTGAAATCAAAAAGTTCAACAGTTTAATTTATCTTCTCAGTCATTCATGTACATACATGCAATAACTTATGCACGATAATCATTATAGTGATTTTTTTTTGTTGAAATCTTATTATAATTGCCAGATGCTGGTTGTGCTAGTCATGAGTTTGAATGCGCAAATGGTTTGTGTATTCCTGGCTATTGGGAATGCGATAATTGGGATGATTGCGGAGACTTGAGCGACGAAGTCAACTGTGAGTACATGTTTATTAATTATTATTATTATTTATTCAGCCATTTCTCAGAGTTCAAAAATACAATTAGACAAATAATAGTCTCGGGATAATTGCACGGGATACAACATCCACGAAAATGCACAACCTCATAGCAAACTACATCAAAAACAAGGACGCCCGTTTCAATTTCAGCACAACAAATGCTTACCAGAATAAGATAACCAGCCAACATACCATTCCACATGCACCATCTGTGACTGGTATCCTGCTTATTTCGGCTTAGCAGAAAACCATTAAGCATTATTTGCTGTTCAAGCAGCTGTATGAAATTGGGCCCATGACAAAAGTGTACCTACTCAAACATGTGACTCAAAAGTCTGCCAATCCAAACTTCCTTTTCTGTCGTTGTTGTTGTTTATGTTGTTGCTGATGTAATTGTTTTAAGTCTTGTTTCAGAAGAAAACTCCTATAGCATCTGCACAAAATGTAAGGAATAATGATGCCTTTCGTAGACAAACATTTGACATTTTGCTATATTTTTATAGGTGTATGTGCTGATGATGAGTTCCGTTGTACGAGTGGTGGATGTATACCAGACTATTGGCAGTGTGATCAGTACCTTGACTGCGGTGACGCCAGCGACGAACAAGGATGTAAGTAACTTTTTCTCATAAAAAAAAAAAACTTTCCAGAAATATAAGCTCGAACAAAAAAAGTCCCGGACTTCAGTGTCCTTAAAATGCAACAATAGGCTAAAAGTGAAAAAGAAAAATTACAAATATTCTTTGATGAACTCCGGGGGCCAATTTCATAGAGCTACTTTCCAACTTTCTGCCAGCAAAAGTAAGTAGGATACCAGTCACAGAAGGTACACGGAGAATGTTGTTTTCGGCTCGTACCTTATTCCGGTTAGCATAATTTTTTGTGCTTAAGCAGCTCTGTGAAATTGTTCCCGGTTGTTCATCTCTGTACCAAAAGTCCCACGCCTATTCTATAAACAAAACGTTAATCAACTGAAATGTTTACAAAACAAAATTACCAACTTTGTAAAGCTTTGCTTGGTTTTCAATAAATAATAATTTGTTTCTTCACAAACAAAGGCTCGGTGAGTCCATCAACAACTACGACGTCTGTGCCTACGACGCCAAGCGTACCAGCATGCGGGGGCTGGGGTGACTGGGGCGAGTGGAGCGAGTGTAACGCGCCATGTGGTGCCGGGCAGAGACACCGCACCCGGGTCTGCCCCTGCGAGGTGGCCACGCTGTGCCAAGGAGAAAACACCGAGTACCAGATGTGCCAGCTCCAGACATGTTTCCCCGAAGCAGGTAAGGAGAATAAAGGGGGACAACCCATGTTCTTTGATGGTTTTATTTATAAGAAATGAATGATTTGTTTAGTGCAAAATAAACCTTTTTAAAAGGGGATTTTTGAAAGTAAGATATGGGCACAGACACAGACAATATAAACCTCTATTACTAATGCAGAATTTTGATTATTAATTTGTTGCTGTAGTGAATCCTGCAAGCCATACCGGTGTTTGAAAAAGTGACGCTTTCTTGCCGCACTTTGAAATCCATTTAGGCTGCAATGTCATCGTAACATTCCTCCACGTTAACTTTCAAACAAGGCAGTATTTCAGTGGCCCCGATGGTAGACTGGTAGTACAGTACAAGTCGAGATGCAAACAGTGACAATAATGTATGTCATTTTTGATTTATGTTGCATAGTCGGCGGTTGCGGAACACGTCACACAGCGGAACCATCGATCCAGCGTATCGTGGGTGGGCAAGACGCTGTCCGCGGGGCCTGGCCGTGGTATGCTCAGCTTCTTTTCTCCGGTTCATTCAGTTGTGGAGGTACCTTGGTGGACAACAAGTACATTGTTACCGCGGCCCATTGCGTCGTCGGTTCAGGGTAAGCTTACAACAATTCTATCAATAAACACAATCCAACAATCAATTCATAAAGAATGTCAGAGATTACGAGTTAACTTCTTCAAGGATTTGGGTCAACTACTCAGTAGGCCAATTGATCGGGGTATCTGAAGCAAAATAACAAAAATAATATTTGCCGCAAAACAAAAATTCAAAAAAAGTGTGCGGGAAAAAAATGTGAATAATAATGATCCATGATCCAGATTAATAACCCTTTAAAATGTCTGGTCCGCGGGAAAGACTAAAGCAAAACGTCGTGTAACATCATTTTTACCCATAGTAGGAACGATTGTTCTCGACAGTAATACTGACTCAACTTGTGGAAAGGTTTGAATGTTTTTCCACTCATGAAGTTTAGGTTTAATTATCAAGTGTTTTTTAATTTTCTCAGTCGTAATAATGCAGCCAACTGGAGGGTCATTCTGGGCAAGAACAGAGAAAATGACAGCGGCAACGATGAGCATGTCAGTGACGTGACAGAGATCATCATTCATGGGAGCTACAACGACTTCACCACTGACAACGATATCGCCGTTATGGTTCTTGCTAGTCCACCACCAGAGGACAGTCAGATCATCAACTCGGCGTGTTTGGACACGGCCGGCAGTATCAGCTTCGACAGCACCTCTGTCTGTTTCATCGCTGGGTTCGGCACCACAGAAGGTAAGAGTTCGTGAGAGTTTTGTTCATGTAGCCTAAAGAGGGTGGTGGTATACATCAGTGATTTTAGCAGAATAATAAATCCGAATTATTCCTTAGTTTTCAGTAGCCTACTCGCACGATAAAGTGTGCAAGTCTCGCGCTTGTCGAAAACGAGAAAACGTAATCCCATCAAATTAGTTTGTCGTCTTAGTGAACACAACAAAGTACAGTTTATGTCGCTATTTTTATACCAGTGAGCTTTACCTGCAGATTGAAACGTATTACATTCCGGCTATTTCTATCAAATTATTCAGTTTGTCTTAACGCTTATCATTTCGAACTTTTAATTGTTGGTCTAAAGGATATAATGGTATAAGGCCTACTGCAGTGTTCCTTTGTTCTAATCGTTGAGCTTTGTTCACCCACTGATAAGCATTATCCGTTGTGGAGAATTGAATGTTATTGACTTTCTTGTTTCCGTGATCTATAGAGGATGGTAACGTTGCTGATGTTCTCCAAGAAGCCATGGTTCCCCTTGTCAACACCGGAGATTGCAATGTTGCTTACAACGGACAAATTACGGATAACATGATCTGTGCGGGATACGAAGAAGGAGGGATTGACTCCTGCCAGGTAAACAAAGCAAATCAATAAACACTTCTTTTGAAATTTGCATTTTTTTATGTAATATATGAACATGTAGCGCCGGTGTCAGAGGGTTTTATCACCCGGTGTGCGTGTCCTCAATTATGGTATGAACAATGGCTAAATTGAATGAAGTTAATTCAAAAGAGGGCGCTATCAGACGAAATTTCTACACAATTTGTCGTATGGGGTAAACGTTATTTATTATAACACCCTATAGGCCTATACACAAATTCTGCCTTGTGATTGGTTTAGAGCGCGTCACAATGTCTTATTTCAATATAGAAAGGCTGCATGGACGCGACGAACTGTACCCATAACAACCAATGTACTAATATATAAACAAAGTACTACACCATAGCAACCAGTGTACAACACCCGTAGCAACGGCAGCTTCTTGGTACAGAGACGTCTATGGCAGTGTATCGTATGGGTTGTTATAAAACAAAATTGACTACTCGTGCACTATGGTATAGGCCCTGTACTATTTTTCCATTTTCCCCTCGGTTTCGCCTATCGAAACAATGCGAAATTAATACTTAATTACCAAGTTATTAACAACGTTGATTGTTTTCCCCTTTCTCTTGACAGGGTGACTCCGGCGGTCCATTGGTCTGCAGTAGACAGGATGAGTCAGCGGACGTTGAGCGGTGGTATCTGGCAGGGATCACGAGCTGGGGCATCGGGTGTGCCAGAGTGAACTACCCCGGTGTTTACACCAACGTGGCTCGTTACGGAGACTGGCTCGAGAACGTCTTTGCTTCACACAATGGGCAACAGTTTAATCCCTAAACATGACAGTGTCATGCGCTAACTCTCGTAAATGTCATATTTCTAATTTTATCGGAAGATAGTTTTGTAGTCTTAAAGGGTCTGTATACGTTTGGTTATGACTCTGAACATTAATGGCAATAAAAACTTACGTGTTAAGAAGTACAGCAGCTTTGGATAGAATAATGCATTTTTAGAAAATGTTTACTTAGAAGTACTGCGATTATGGAAAAAGATATCACTTTTTATCCCCAAAAATTTGAATCTGAATAGCATTACTGACAGTAACGTTTCTCAGATTGTGTATTCCAATTGCAGATTATTCTTTCTGCGTGGACATATTAAAACGTAACTATCTGACTGTGGGTTGGTTGTATGATGGTTGGATTGGTACAAACTTTTCCCGCCAATGAATTGACCAATAAGTGTTTTGAGAAATGAAAGCCACGAGACGCGTACGGTTTAAAACGAAATGCCTATTTATCAAACGAAGCGATACGGTACTTTACCATCCAATTTAATTTATAGGCACAATTTATAAATTTCCTAAAGTGCTATCTCAATTATTTTCTCTTTCTGTACTTCTGTGCAGGTCATGTGCCTGTAGGCCTACTATATAAAGTAAAATTTTAAAAACTTGTACATTTCTTTCACGAGTTGGTCTCCACTTTAATAATTTGATATACGGATTTTAATTTAACTATTTATACGGACTAGTAAAGTATCTTAATGAAAGCCTAGAGACGGTTTAAAACGAAATGACTTTTTATAAAATGAAGCAATATGTATTTAGGCAAATTTTATGAATTTCCTAAAGTGCTATTCAGGAGCTAGTCTCCACTTTAATAATTTGATATTTTATAAACGGATTTTAATTTCAACTATTTATACGGACTAATAAAATATTTGTTTCATGCATTTTTGAATGAAGCTTGAATTCTCAACTTATTGACTTCTTGTTTTTTCAACTTACCGGTGTGGCAGGAGATTCTGTCCCCCCATCCCATACGGGTGCACCCCACTAAATATGGAGAAAACAGAGCGTCGAGCTCATGAATATTTTGTAGGCCTTCAAATTATCCTATATTAGACAGATTTGAGAGCCCAATAAAAGGGGTAGAGTGTAAAAATGTTGCCCGATTGTAACCTGGGGGTTGTTGACTTCCAACTTGAGGTATTTTGGATGACATAGGCCCTGAAAAAAATGGTCCTATTTGCCGAGAGGTGTAGGGACATTTTTCAAGATTGATGCTCGGACGTTTGGAAAATTACACCGGTGTAGGGTGTTTTTATTTGGAGGGAGAATAACTCGACGGGACCAGGGACTCCCCATATTAAATTGAGCAGAGAATAAAAGTTCAACAGTCAATTAATACTTTTCCCTTTACTGTAACAAGCTGTGAGACTTTTAAGTATTTTTCGTGTATTTTTGAACATTTAGCCTTTTGCACTGAATGCTATGGGAGTGGAATTAGTGGGGTACACCCACACGGCAAACTGTGCACAAACTTCTTTTGATAGCGCCCTCTTTTGAATCATCCTCCTCCAGCCCATGTTAATTTCCCGTATGGGGACAGAATCTCCGGGGGACAGATTTCCCTGGGACACCGGCCCATTTTCCAGCCAATCGAAAATTGTTATTTACATGACGCCAATTAGCTTGATAAAAAATAAATTGCCGGGCACAAGTCGACTTGTACCTTATTATATTCATGGTTTCAGTTAGCCTTTCGCCAAGGCCTTCTTGGCCCACTGACAAAGCTGTGTATCGTCTGGCGGGGACACCACAATAGTCATGCGCGCGCGTGTGGTGTCGGGTTCCAGTCGCTTCGCGGCTACACAGCTGTCCAAGCCACGAAGGCGTTGACGAAAGGCTGTTTCATTACGTCGTCTTGGTGGAATAATAACCACAAACTGACATCTTAAAAAATAACAAATAAGAAACTTTGTTAATCCCTCAAAAGAATAAATTGCATTGCTCGCATGAGTTTAAAAACACTTCAAAAGATAAAAAGTTACAATAAGCTGATAAAATATTGCACATAAAAATTTAAAACAAATGCATAAAGATTTTTTTAAAAACCTATGTATCCACACGCAGTCTAACCATGGTCTAACCATGTAGACAAAACAAGATAAAAAATATACAGAGTTTGTGAACTAACATTCATCTTGTATACATCGCATTGCAATGTTATACCCATTGGGGCAAAAGGTGAAGATGGCGGTAAGTGCGAGCAGCCGTTGTGACAGGAGATTCTGTGTCCCCCACACCACCCCCCCCCCCACCCCCGGAGATTCTGCCCCCTCCATACGGCGAACTGCGTGCTAACTTGTTGTGATAGCGCCCTCTTTTGAATCAACCTCCTTCAGCACACGTTAATTTCCCATTACACTGTATTGTCATGGACAAACTCTCCTGGGGACAGATTTGAGGACACCGGTGTCATGCAAAAAGTGTCCGCTGCCAAATAGTGTCTGCTCATTAGCATACTGTGATATGATTGGTCATGCGGCCATGACGTCACATTGTTTACGGAACCTTGCCAAAGTCCGCGTTATTAAGCGTACATCCTCATTGCGGACTTTCTGCCAATTAACTTAGACGTCGTACAGATCTTTTCATCTCAGTTTGCCGTTATTCTTTTTGAAAGGTTTCTTTATTATTTGTGATTATAAGGATTCGTAACACTTCATTATTTTTTATATTTTACTCACATCATGGCGAGATTTTATTTTGTAGTTTTTAAACCTACATTATACATAAACATGCACCTCAGAATTATGTTGAGTTTCTACAACATTTTTAAAGTATCCATGTCTGTTTTTCGTGTGACGTTTTGCAGTTTCACTCTTTAAACTCTTACGTTAATTTTACTTGAATAAGTTGTGATCTGAAGGTTATCGTGGCAGAAAGTGTCCTTTATCAGCTCAGTCAAGTGCCCATTAACTTCATGCCAAATACCTTATTTGCCAAATGCTGTCCATTCCACAGCCAAATGCCGTTCGGTTACTCCCCGCCAAAATACTGTCCATTCCTCCTGAGTCCATTTCGCACGGACACTATTTGGCACGTATTACGAGGCATATACGTCTGTTTGGTTATATAATTACGTGCAAAATAGTGTCCTGCGTCAAATGCGCATGCTCAGCGGACACTATTTTGCAGCGGACACTTTTTGGCATGACACCTGTCGTCTTATTTCCACCACTTAGGAATGATGTGACTAGTAAGTTCGCGATACCACTGCAAATCGACCTCTCCGAGTTCCATAATGCAGGTATCGACTTGGTGAGCCCGAAAATCCGTACTGTTACACACAATAGGTGTACATGTATGTTTTCTCTGTTATCTGTTTATTATATCTCTGCCAATAGTCTCATAGCGTACATATTCTTGACGTTTAATAGCCCTGTACACTATTGGTAAGATCGAAAAACACAACTGTTCACAGATTCACCCACAACTTACATGATTTAAAGTAAGTAATGGTAGAAAGGTAAAGTATTTCTGCCTAAAATGCTATTGTTTCTGAGAAATGAGTAAAACAATAGTTTTTATCACGCGCGATATTTTGAAAAAACAGAAAACACATAAGGTGTCTTTTCACTATTTTCTCGTGATCTCGATGACCAGTTGAGCTCAAACTTTCACAGGTTTGTTTGTTCATGCATATGTTGAATCACACAAAATGTGGACACTGATTTTGAGCTGTTACCAAAAGTACGTTTGGTAATTGGAACCCACTGTTTGTTTCAATCCTATATGTTGTCGATATAGGCCTATACCATAAAACTAACCTGTAACAAATTTCATCTCAAAAGGTGGTAGCGTTTTTTAGATAATATTGCCGAAAATCTGGAGCGGTTATGTCCACGCAGGAAGAATAATCTGCAATTGGAATACACAATCTGAGAACGTTACTTAAACTGTCAGTATACTTCTCAGATTAAAATTGTTTGGGATAAAAAGTGATATTTTTTTTCATAACCGCAGTTCTTCGAGTGAAAAGTTTCTAAAAATGCATCATACTATTCAAAGCTGCTGTACTTCTTTTCAAGTAAGTTTTTATTGCCATTAATTTTCAGAGTCATTTACCAAACGTATACAGACCCTTTATTTCAAAATAGATATTTTCTCAGTCTGTTAAGATATCTCTGGTTCTGAGGTACGTACAAAGTTAACATTTCTGGTTTAGAGATCCTCTAATATGTTATTATTAGAGATATATCTCTAATCTCTATTATAAAAAGAGATATATAAATAACGGAAACAAAACTCGGGAAATTTAGCCTAAAATTGAAATAATAATTTATTTCAAAGATCGTAAAACCCCAGAGGACTATTATAATTAATTTAAAAACCTATAATGACGGGTAATATAAACGGACATCATTGGATGAAAAACTTTGTATAGAATCCAAATGATGAAAAAGATTGTTACAATATATATTTCTGAGAATACTTAAACCCAATCTATAAGATATGATATTTTGTCCCTTGTTTTGCCTCCCATCAAAGTTGGAGGGTCTAATCTAACTAATCTAACTACTGGGTGTAGTTTTAAGGTACTGGGTGTAATTTGAAGGTTGTTTGTTTCACAATAATTTAATTTAACTTTTGGTAATTGAACCTTGATTTCGTTTAACCAGTGAAATCTTTTAACGCTGAGATAAAAACAATGAAAGTACAAGAGGTTTTCAGTGAAGATCAAATTAATAAAAAAGTTAACAATATTTTTAAAATGCGTCGAAAGAGCTATTAAACTGAAAACTTGACACACACACTCACACACATAGTGTATTAAACCAATCCTGACTATTATTAAAATTTTAAACACTTAGGCTGTGTAATTTTAAAGTTGCATGACCCGATTTTTTGCCGAGATAATGTTGGGAATTGGGACCCCAACATCAATTCATTCCTAGTTGGGTTTTTATATTAACTAAGCCTATCACTTATCATTGGCGTTTATTGTGCAATAGGCCTATCTTAATTAAAGCTTTAACTTTTCCACATCTATTAAAACTAGCTGTAGTATTTTAATTTTAAATATAAATTTTCGGGTGAAATCGACGAAAAAATCGGACCTCTAATCCCGGCCAAAATGCTTGGGCCACGTGACAATCAACATACCCTCCCCCGTTCCCCCGCTCAATGTTGTTAACCCCAGCTGGAGCGCTGACCGCGCAATGAGAGCCAACATTAAACGGGGGGGGGGGGGGCGCGCCGCGCGGGGCCCAAAGAGATATGGCCAGGATTGTAGCATCTTCGAAAGAAATAATCCTAGATATAAAATATAAAAAAACTATGAGTAATTAAAATAATTGAAATATAAAGCTAGCAAGCAAAAATACTAAAAGCAACAATACAACTTTCTATTGAGGAGACTTCTGGCTGGCATACACCGAATATAGATAAAACATAATTATATTGTTCTGATAGATCATTATGACAAATTAACTAACATAACGTAATTAAGACTACATGTTAAACTTGAATTGACCTGATTAATCGTACAATGCAGTTTTTCTAAACGACAATATCAATAAAATGACGCAATAAAGGTAATTAGTAAAAATAAAATTATTCTCATAGCAAAGATATGACAATATCAATAAAAATCATAAAAATCAATAAATATAACTCTTAAATGCCTTACATCTAAAACATAAACCACAAAGCACTTAGCGCAGAAGCAAACAAATACCAAGAAAAATACACAAACATAAATTTAAAAAGAGGTACAAAATAATATATGGAAATAAGCATGCATCCAATGATTTGTGTTTAGATGTCTGATGATTGGTTGTGGAGCTTACACTGTGCCAGAAGATTCACGGAAATAAACTTCAATATTTATTCCGGAAGAGAAGGTAACAACCTTCAAAATGGTCATTGTAAAAAGGGGGTCATGTAGAGGGCAGGTGTCCTGTAAACGGGGTGATAACAACTCTGTGGGACTGATGTGTACTGAAGAGTTCTGGATTTGCTCTGGATGGACAGGAAGAGGTGGAACTCTAACCATCAAAAAAAAAGGTTCACAAAGAGTTAGTCATGACTCTAGTGACTACGATGATGCAGGGCTCGAATTTTATACTGGACCACAAGCCCGAGACCAGTGATTCTAGTGTTGGGCCAGTAAACTCATGACCGGACAAGTCCGGCGGTCTTGTGGGTTTTCAACTGAATAACAATATCTTACTTAGTAGTATCTTAACAAAAACAAATTACGCTCAAATGCTGAATTTGGGTCTGAAAAATTACCATTGAATTCTATGAGTAATCAAGTACCATTAAGACAAACGAGATCAATCTTCTCTTGCATGTCTTATTGCTTGTTCATATAAAAGCAGTTAAATGCATGTTAAACTGTCAACAAGTTTTTGTTTTCTTCTCATTTTGAATCTGGTCTTGTAAAACAATTCTGGTCCAGTAAATACTTTGAGCTACAAGCCCTGCGGTCTTGTGGATTTTCCCCCAAAGTTCAAGCCCTGTGTTGACAAGGGGGCCGCTGTGAAGGTAATCAGTACATCAACTGTAGGGTGACCAGTATTTTTAATATTTAAAGTGGGACAAAGCCAGTAGTAGAACTTTATTTTTTTAAGGCTTAGCTTTTTGTAAATGTAATTCATTTACGAGTGTGTGAGCGTGTTTACAGAAGACTTTAATAATATGGGTCAAGGGTGGTTGGTCAGACTTTCTAGGGTTGATCCTGCGTGCACACACAATCGGGCTGTCGATAATTATGATTGCTTTTGGCCGTGCATTATGAATAGCTTAAATATCATAGGGCTCTTGAATATTTTATGTTTTCTGTGCGAATTACATTCTTACTGGGTACTCCATTATTTTACATCTTGTTTATGGGCACAATACATCTTGAGTGCAGCAGAATCGTGCAGTGAGGATTCTCCTGGCTGCAAATCATTGCTCGAATTTCCAAGGTATGATGAGAAATGAGCTTGCTCCTTCAGAACTCCAGTTTCCGCTACGTCATCAAAGTGAGAATGACGCCATCTACCTGCACAAAATGGCGTTCAATCTGGTGTACTATTTTGTACGGCTCGTTTCCTCTGGGGTTTTTCGATCTTTGTAAATACACGCCATCATCATCTGTACATGTCTATGCTGGCGTTTTCTGAACACATCGACATTTCATTCATTTTGTCCATCACTTCTTTTGTTTCCTCGATTTCCCTTTTAGACACGGGTTTCCATCCAGTGAGCCTGCAAGTTCAAAATCATAAACCATAACAGTCAAGTTTCCGCGTACAAACTATATGGTAAGCGTGAAAATGGTTATTTGGCTGCTGTCGCAGAGTAGATCAGGAAATAGGGAGACTACCGAGTTCAAGTAAGAACTTTCAGATAAATATCATTGACAAAGTTGCATTGGGAACATTCTAAGACAGATTAAATTCTCGTGTAGGATTTGAGGTTAAGCACGGTGGAAATGGATATTCACTCAATTCTTAAAAGTACACCATGGAAAAAATATGATTTGGCGGCTCTGAAAATAGTCGGTTGGTTGAAGTCTGCGTCCGTTTATATATTTAATTATTTTTTACTCACGTTTGTTCTAAATCTTGTATTCCTGCATGGCAATTTGGGTAATTCTCGGCGTACTGGGTGCTGTTCTCCTCGGTCTGGGTTCCCATCTCTGTTAAAAAACTCCCCACGTAGACTTCATTTAAATATGAAGAAAGTCTGTCTGTGGTGAAGAGGTTATCAGTGGATTGTAGCTGCAGGAAAATTAGTGCAAACATGTTAACAGAATAAAGTAAGATGCAACTAGGTTACCGCTGAGAATCGTGCGAAAATTATCAGTGGACTGTAGGTGCAGGAAATGAAGGGACAAATATTAACAGAATACAGAAAGATGTAACTAGGTTATCGGTGAGAATCACTATGTCTCCTGATGATGACTAGAGCAAGCTAGTCGAAACGTTGAGACCAATTAAGAACTCACTCCGCGGCAGTGAAGTTAATAACTTGGTAGTCTCTCGAATTCCGAAATCCACTCTGCAGCAGTAGAATAGTCTCCCGAATTCCGAAATCTTCTCCGTGGCAGTAGAATAAATGGCAAGACAAGTTCTCAAAGAACAAAATCTGCATAGCAAAGTAGATATTCACATGGTGTTCTCGCAAACCGAATATACAATAATTACCTCATTATCTTCTAGAAGATTAATTTTGACATCTTTGTTGTTGAAACCAATGCAGGTGGCGAACGTCTGAGCTATCTTGAATGTGACGCATTTCATGGCTTTGGCAGTTAACTCCTGACACCGCCCACCGAGCTACAAAATAAAAAGGGAATTTCAAACAATCTGAAATAAAATAATCATTCACTGAACAGAGTTTGTTTGTTATCAACTGCAAACTTATAACTATAATAACAAAATCCAAAATATTTTTAGGCCATTAAAAATAAAAAGAGGAATACTCTGAGTCGACAGCGAATAGAACTTGAAAGAGAGAGGCCAGATATCTGCTACATGTAGTAAGCTTAAATACAAGTCTTATTAGTAAGAATAAGAATAGTTAGAATAAATTAGCTTATAAGTGCCCTACATCCATGACTGGATCTCAAGGCACCATACAAATTAAAGCAACCCTAAAGAAAAGGATGAAATACGAGTAATGGCAAGCATTTTCAGCTGTAAAATACAATTTTGGATGAGAAATGTTAAGATCAAAGAGCCCATTGCATCGGCCCTGCCAATACACGGTCTAAAAATTGGGCTGATTGAATTCGCCAGGGACACTATTAGCGTTATAGCAAATTTGACTAACTAAATTAATTCTTTATTTATCTGTAATTATACCTTTAAGATGATGTTTTTGTCCGCATTGACTTCAGTTACCAGCGGTGTCAGACATTTATCCACTTCAGATAACCGATCATTCAGGGAATAGGCAAGGCTGTCACGGGAAAAAAGAACAGACAAAATTTCTAAATCAAGATATGAACTCAAACACCTGCAAGTGAAAGTCTTCCATTTGTGCTTCATTTACCTCATCTCGGAGTGTGATCTAATAGGACCTTTCTCACTTTAATAATAATAATAAGAAGAAGAAGAAGAATAACAACAACAATAATAATAATAGTGGCTTCTTATATAGCGCTCAAATCCGTCACTCAGTGACGCTCATGACACTCGAACATTTATTTCAATCCTTAAACCATTTCAGCTCCCTTAGCGAATGAAGTTATATCAATCACAAGAACCATCTCTGCCCTCACAGGTACTCATTTACCCCTGGGTGATGAGAAGCAATCTTGCTCAAGGACACAAGTATCATGACTGGGATTCGAACCCATGACCCCGATTAAAATAACCACCAGAACTTGAGCCTGATTTCATGCTACTGCTTTTCAAGTGCTTACAAGCGACATAAGTCGGCTGGTATCAAGACTTAGTTCAAACTTTAAAGATCCGTCTTAAAGACTTACCCAAGCCACTCCATCATTTCTCCGTGCTTGCTTCGCCAATTGCTCTCGCAGTGGTCGTTGACGAGGGACACTAGCATGGGTAACGTATCATTGAACTTGATCCTGAAATGAAATTAACAAAATCATGTCATCTCTGTTTCAAAAAAGCTAGGGGTATCTATGCCCAGAACCATCCACAACATAAGCCCAACTTCACGGAACTGTTGAGGTGATACCTCCCCCCCCCACTGAGGTCCAATGCAGTAGTAAGCAGTACAAACCACAATACCTAATTATATGCCAAGCAAATACTTCCAAGAGCCAAACACAAGCAGTTTTTAGAAATTTGCCCACATTTTCTAAATGAAAACACCCAAGTTGAATAAGGTTGGATTAGTGGTATCTTGGCCTGCCTTTCACCTCTGTGGGCCCCAGTTCGAATCCCACCTTGAACCGGAGCTCTGCATGTAGATTGGGTTTTCAGTCCCTAAAGACAGAACATATCTTTAACATCTTCTCCATATACATCTAGGTATCTTCAGGGCGCAATTTCATAGAGCTGCTTAAGCAGAAAATATTGCTTAAAAATGTTCTGCTACGCAAAAATCAGCAGGATACCAGTCACAGATGGTACATGTAAAAGTGTATTTTGGCTGGTAACCATTATCTGTTAAGCATATTTGTGCTAAGCTACTTTTTGTGCTTAAGCAACTCTATAAAATTGTGCCCTGTGCCCAATTTCATAGAGCTGCTTGAACAGAAAATTTTGCTTACAATTTTTTCTAAAAATTAGTAGGATACCAGTCAGAAATGGTGCATGTGAGTGACATGGTATATTGGCTGTAACATTATTCTGGTAAGCATTTTTTTTTTGTGCTTAGCTACTTTTTTTGTGCTAAAGCAGCTCTATGACATCTGGACAAGGTCTCGAGGTAACAAGCCTAGTCGCTTTTGAGGATTCCCTTGGTTTCCTTACCAGACAAAAAAAAAATTGAAATACAAAAATTAAATAAAACTTACTTTTCCATTTTGTGGATTTGCTCCTCGTTGTACGGGAGAGATTTTGATCTACTGTCCCGTCGGAAGTTTGCATAAATTTCTAGCTGTATTTTGAACCAGGTGTTGAACTGCTGAATACTGTATGTATTAAAACACAAAGCATTAATATCAGATTATTAAACAAAAAATGTTTAAAAAAACATTGTCGGGAAAAAATGAATAATACCTTTTGAAAAGTTTGAGAACAGAATTGACAGATATTGTTACAATGTATTTCTTACAAAATCATGAGAATAACAATCAAAATTGAATGAGAAATTGCTTTTTAATTAGCATAAAACTCAGACAGTATTACTAAATATACCTTTGGGAAAACTAAAGAGTGTTTGTTTGCTGGTGAAAAACAACATATAACTAATAAAATACAATCTTTCAATCAAAAGTGGTATTTCAATATATCTACTACTTGACAGATATTGTTACAATGTATTTCTTGCAAAATCATGAGAATTACAATCAAAATTGAATGACAAATTGCTTTTTAATTAGCATAAAACTTAGACAGCATTATTAAATATTTTTGGGGAATACTAAAGGCTGTTTGTTTGCTAGTGAAAGACAACATAGAACTAATAAAATACAATGTTTCCATCAAAAGTGGTATTTCAATATATCCACAACTAGTCCATCTACAACATACACACTAAACAACTGCCAATCTCAGCGATAATGCTCACAAAGCACAATGCATGATAATTATTTGACCTCTGGGAAAAAGAAAAAGAGGGAAATTTGATAGAATACAAAGTTTGATTAGTATAAAAACAATGAATGTTTATGAGTGCCAAACATTCATTATTTGTTTTGTTACATAACATCCAAGTAGATCTTATTCATTTGGCGGTTAAAACTATCAACAAAATGAACAAGGAAACAAATATAAATAGCAATTTTAATGTTTTTCTATTGGCTTTTGTCGGCAAAAGAATACAAATAAATGAATAAAATCATGCATTAAACACATTCAATGATCTACAAGTAAAGATCATGAACTGATTTTCCAACGTTTCCCATGTTAACATGGTATCTATGTTTCTAAAACAAAACCAAATTTAGAGACAATTCATTTCTGTATAATCATCACCATACTTCCAGACTTGTTTTTTGGTTGATTTTAAAAAAAATTAAAAATCTCGTAAAAGTGTCTCAAAAATTTATCTAAACCAGAAATTTGGTTTTGTTAACATTGGAAACATTGGAAAATCAGGTCATGATCTGAACTTTTACCATTTTGGTTGAATAGAAGTAGGTCAGTTTTGCAGCCCTTTGCGGCCGCTTTGGTCATTTTGGTACAAGCCATTTCCGGCCGCTTTGGTCTCTAAAGGGTTAATTAATAATTCAACTGTTCCTTACCATCGGTCCTTGGTTCGACATCCACATTGGTTGATCCATGATTTCGTCAAGGCGTCTCTCTGCACGATGTCGTTATGAACACTTTGCATCTGAGCGGAGACATCTTGGTATCGGGACAACAGCTGTGAATACAAAACCATAACGTGAATCATACGTCCCAATATTTATCGCTATGCAGGCAGTTTTTATTTGGAATGGAAACGGCACCAAGGCTGTGAAGAATGTCATCAAGATTTTGAACCAGAATGGCCATCTTTTCAACAAGCATGCGTACAGTAAATCAATTTTGGGAGCCAATCAGGGTCTCCTTTCCAAAGCTTATTGAGATTAGGGTCTCCTTTCATAAGGTTAGCGAGGAGGGGGATCGACACAGCGCCGAGGCCGATCAGGGTCTCCTTTCCAAAGGTTAGCGAGGAGGGGGATCGACACAGCGCCGAGGCCGATCAGGGTCTCCTTTCATAAGGTTAGTGAAGAGGGGGATCGACACAGCGCCGAGGCCGATCAGGGTCTCCTTTCATAAGGTTAGTGAAGAGGGGGATCGACACAGCGCCGAGGCCGATCAGGGTCTCCTTTCCAAAGGTTAGTGAGGAGGGGGATCGACACAGCGCTGAGGTCGATCAGGGTCTCCTTTCCAAAGGTTAGTGAGGAGGGGGATCGACACAGCGCCGAGGCCGATCAGGGTCTCCTTTCCAAAGGTTAGTGTGGAGAGGGATCGACACAGCGCCGAGGTCGATCAGGGTCTCCTTTCCAAAGGTTAGTGTGGAGAGGGATCGACACAGCGCCGAGGCCGATCAGGGTCTCCTTTCCAAAGGTTAGTGAGGAGGGGGATCGACACAGCGCCGAGGCCGATCAGGGTCTCCTTTCCAAAGGTTAGTGTGGAGAGGGATCGACACAGCGCCGAGGTCGATCAGGGTCTCCTTTCCAAAGGTTAGTGAGGAGGGGGATCGACACAGCGCCGAGGTCGATCAGGGTCTCCTTTCCAAAGGTTAGTGTGGAGAGGGATCGACACAGCGCCGAGGTCGATCAGGGTCTCCTTTCCAAAGGTTAGTGAGGAGGGGGATCGACACAGCGCCGAGGTCGATCAGGGTCTCCTTTCCAAAGGTTAGTGTGGAGAGGGATCGACACAGCGCCGAGGTCGATCAGGGTCTCCTTTCCAAAGGTTAGTGAGGAGGGGGATCGACACAGCGCCGAGGTCGATCAGGGTCTCCTTTCCAAAGGTTAGTGAGGAGGGGGATCGACACAGCGCCGAGGTCGATCAGGGTCTCCTTTCCAAAGGTTAGTGTGGAGAGGGATCGACACAGCGCCGAGGCCGATCAGGGTCTCCTTTCCAAAGGTTAGTGTGGAGAGGGATCGACACAGCGCTGAGGTCGATCAGGGTCTCCTTTCCAAAAGTCAGTGAGGAGGGGGATCGACACAGCGCCGAGGGGGAATGACACAGCGCCGAGGTCGATCAGGTTCCTGACATGGTTCATACTCGGAGAAGCTGATCGGTTGCCGGATTTCAATCATACACACCTTATCAGCGTCTTCACTTTTCAGGACCACCTCGTCGTAAATAATCTCCAGGTAATCGCATACCTCAGCGAGGTCTTCGTCCCTGTGCCCGTTAACCTTGGGCATCGCTGCCCGGGTCACATCTAGCAACGCAGAGATCCTCTCCTCCGTGTCCTTGAGCTTCACACATGGTAACTTCACTGAGGAATCCAACTTCCCTAAGTGGTAGCTCAGATGCTTCTCTGAATCTTTCAAATAGTGACTGTAAAAACAAGAATGGTGTGTTGACAAACACAAATACCCCGCTGAGATTAATCTCATTCTTCTCGAGTTATCGCTTGGACAACATTCCTTCTGTTTCATATTATAATGACCTTGACATCTGTCTGACCTACGGGGGTTCAGAAACAATAGGCTTCTGGGGGATCCCAAGACCAATCCACACACCAAGGTTAGAGTTGATATATTATTACGTCCTTCTTGAGCTATCGCTCGGACAACTTTTGTTTTGCTTTAGCCACAATGACCTTGACATTTCACATAGCAGGTCCAAAAACAATAGGCTTCTGGTAATTCTCCAGACCAATCCAAACACCAAGTTTGGAGTTGATAAGCCAAGTCCTTCTTGATTTATCGCTCGGACAATGTTTGCACACACGCACAGAAACGCACACATAGGCCTACCTTTGTAAACACCTGCAATCAGGAACCTCCTATTGTCCCTCCTTTGTTTGTACTTTGTTTGCAACAATTACCCATTTTATCGCTATTTACATCACATCGACTTCCTCAAATCTGTACCTCTTGACCCTGTAGTTTTGAGAACTTAGATGTGATTATACATTTGAGATATTTATCCCAACTTACCTAAAAGTTTTAATTGATTTCTCCATAAGTTGCTGTATCAACAATGCTCTCTCCTGTTTCCTTTTAAGATAGAACAGTGCCGCGATGCTCCTCTGTAATAAGAAGAGACAAAAAGTCGCCTCGTTAGTTTCTACACAACAAAACAAAAAATGTCTACCAGACTAGGCTTACAACACATAAAGTGTGATGGTAGACAGTCTAATACCCTGACTTCTAGGATGAATAGTACCTTTGTCCTTGGAGCGTCCGTTTCCAGCGAGTATCTGGATGGAACCGGTGGAATAGTTGCTGAAAATAAAAAATAACAAAATGTCCAAACACAATTACTACCTCTCTCCATGTACTTACTCTCTACACTTACTTCACAAACAAATATTTTTGTTTCCTGTAATCCGACTGACCATTCTAAAACCTGCCGACTGTTTTTTACCAATTATTTGACAAGTTTCCTGACCGACTGCATAATTCACTACTTACTTAGTACACCACCAGAATCCCAGACTTAACCAAAAAAGATTATCAAACCTGATTGCATAAAAATGTAAAAATCCCTTTATTTCCCCATCCCGCTTCGCACAATTCTTAAGTTCAATTGTTGTTCCAAAACATACCAAACCTTTTTTCCAGCATGTTACAGGAAACAAGAATATTTTATTGTTAGGTCCAAGTTTAATAATGAAATTTGTTTGACGCAATTTCACGGCACCACTTACTGAGAAATTCTGTGAAAATAAGTCAACTGTATTGATGGCATTACAACCAAAGTATGGATGACATGTTGCAACTTGAACTGAGCCAGCAATACTGCCCCATGCATATGAAGCCACTGCGATGGCATCCATCTTACCACTCGGGTACATGTAAGCTACATATTTTACGTAAACCCATTGGGTCCGCATTATTGTTGCATTCCATTTGGTATCTTGATTAATTGTTTTCCTTTTGAATATTGCTCAATGTGATTGATTTTCTTCTTTTCAAATCCAATCTAAAATAATCGAAGGTTTAGAGCCTTCTCACTGACGTCACATTTCTATAGCAATTCGGGAGGTCTTCAACGCTGGAGTACTATGCACTTATAAATTGTGGGTGGCATGGATGGCTTCTTCGTAAAGCGCTCGCCTCTCACCACTGTGGCCCTGGTTCAATTCCCGTCTAAGGCCGCAAGAGAGTAGAGTTGTGCGTTGGTTCTCTCCTACACCACAAGGGTTTTTCTTCGGCCCCTCCGGTTTTCCTCCCTCCGGAAATATCAAACACTTTTGATCTCTGGCTGTGCTCCGTGGTCATATATGGGTCGATGTGGCTGGCTGCCAAAGGCGCCCTTGCCATTTTGGGAGTCAAAATGTACACAAAGGAACTGACTCCCAAAATGGTGGAAATGGTAGACGCGCATTGTGCGGAGGTGTGTTCAGCGTCTACAAGGGGTCAATTTGCCTACAAGATGACACCATGAGGTAAATGCATCTACACATTACGACAACATGTAATCAGTTAGTTATGTGCACAGTCTAGTCATACCACCACACACACCCCATACAGTTGAATGGGTTCCATCTGATTGGTCAACTCACCGGGAAATGTTACCCATAGTGGGAGGGTTAAATGACAGCTTTGATGAATGCGTTTTGGCCAATTACTTAATTTTGTATGAACTGTTATGATTAGATAAACTACTTGATCATTTACCTTGGTTGCACGAACACTTTAGACTGACCTCTGCATTACGAGTCCATATCACCACTTTAAACTCAGCTTGTAAATACATGTAAAAAATTGGCGCATGCTCTCCCATTTGCCTTACAGTAACATTATGTCTTGTTCCACAAATACAAAGGTTTTGTAAGCGTGCTATTCTCATCATGATGACCAGACTATTTTTGTCTGTTTGCTGGGGAAACCCTGCTTTCAAATGTCAATAATTTTTTTTACAGAGCTCTATTTTCTAGAGCTCTTGTCTTATTTCAATGCCAGAACTGACGTGCTTCTGTGTTTTAAAAGAAATCACCAGAACCCAGTTTCAAGGCATTGTTTACCATGAAATTCTGCGCTCATGGACGACAGAATTCTTCATTTTACAGAGTGAGTGTAGAATTTTACTTCAAGCTGTGAGACAAAACCAGGCCCTGGTTATTGTCACCGATGCACACTGCAGCTAGAACACTGCAGGTATTTGTGGAAATTTCAGCCAAACAAATCAATCGTTAAAGGCATCGTACATGTTTGGTAATTACTCAAAATATATATTAGCATAAAAATTGACTTGGTAACGAGCAACAGAGAGCTGTTGATAGTATAAAACATTGTGAGAAACGACTCCCTGTGAAGTAACGTAGTTTTTGAGAAAGAGGTAATTTCCCACTCAAATAATAAAAACTTCTTGCAAGAAGTTTTTATTCCTATCTGAAAGCACACCATGTGTACAACAAGGGTGTTTTTTCTTTCATCATTTTCTTGCAACTTCGATGACCAATTGAGCCCAAATTTTCACAGGCTTGTTATCTTATGCATATGTTGGGATACACCAAATGAGAACACTGGTCTTTGACAATTACCAAACGTGTACAATGCCTTTAACAACAAGGCAAATAGCTCAACATGGGACAGTTGAAGTTATTCATCAATATGAAGATAAGAAATAAATTTAAATAACAAAAACAAACACATACGTGATGCAGTGATGACAGGCAAGGCTGTGCCATCAAAAGTACTGCCAAACAGCAAGATGGGGTTGGTGACCGATGTCTCAGGGAACGCCTGGCAACGCATCGATGCGTCTGGATAAAAAATGGCGCCATTGAACAGAAGGATCTGTTGTGGAGACTGCAAGAAGGTCTGCATCGCTATGTGCTCCTTAAACTCTGCAAATCTGAATTCAAATAATGAACGAAAAAAGGGTGTCATGTGGCCGAGTGGTTTAGAGCATCGAATTCAAGTCCCCGATAGTTAAGTTATCGGGATGTGGGTTCGAATCCCGGTCATGACACTTGTATCCTTGAGCAAGAAACTTTACTATAATTGCTTCTATTCACCCAGGGGTATAAATGGGTACCTGCAAGGGTAGAGGTTGATATTGTGTTTGAAATAGTGGTTTCTACTGTGACATCACATTCTACTGTGACATCACATTTCACGTGGCGTGTCGTGGCCGAGCGGATAAGAACACCGAACTCAAGCTCTGGTGTTTCTGATCAGCAGAGTGTGGGTTCGAATCCCAGTCGTGACACTTGTGTCCTTAAGCAAGACACTTAACCACATGCTTCGTCCTTCGGATGGGACGTAAAGCCGTTGGTCCTGTGTGTTGTGTAATGCACGTAAAAGAACCCAGTGCACTTAACGTAAAGAGAAGGGGTTCGCCCCGGTGTTCCTGGTTTGATCGGCAGCATATTGCGCCACAGCACCCTGTAAACCATTACATGGTGCTATGTAAAGGAGTAGGTCTCATACTTCAGAAACGTAGCTCAACAATACCTTGCAGGAAAATACTGAATGTTGAAGCGCCTTGAGCATCACTGAGTGACGGATATGTGCACTTTATAAGAAGCCACTGTTATTTTGTTGAGCAATGAAGTTTACGGAGCTCAAGAAATGCCATCCTACTTGTTGAGATCCTTAGATAATTATCTCGGGATGAGGACATCCTATCAACCAGAAGTCGTGATAAATTATCTCATGATTATGACATCCTATAAAGGAAGACGTTGATGTAAAAATATAAAAATAAACCAATTTGCTCTTATGCTACTTTTATGGTGTCAACATCCTATTTTCAAGATTTCATCATCATCCTCAATTAAATTATCTCACAAAGTCTACATCCTACTTTCAAAATGTTGCCATATAAAGATAAACAACTCAGTGCAGCAAAAAAAGTCAGATGGCACTTCCAGCGCACCATAGGTTTGATTCAATGGCTAACTTGTCTTAAGACTGATCTCATCTCTACCTGAAATTGGACCTCGGAGCAAAATTATTAGAAGTACTTACGAATAGGCAGGTTCAATGTAAACTTTGAGAAGCTGCGACGTTGTAACGTGGAACACATCCAGCACAGTCTTATTCACAAGGGACTGGGCGAACCCATGGAACGTCTGAAACGTCCACATCTTGTTCACGTCGCTTTCGAGCAGCCCGGCGAGCATGTCTTCGACATGACATCTCAGACCTCTGGGTAGATTTAAAGGTAAAGTACAGGATTTTTTTATCATCAAAAAAGTCAATTTGATTAGCTTCAGTCTGAAGTTCAAGTTTATAAAAGTACAAATCCTCCTTAGGAATCTTTCCATCTAAAATACTGTCAAAGCTGCAACCCCTCCCCCCCCCCAACTAACTGTTGCTTGTTTCGATTGCAACAATCAAAATAAACAAATAAATAAAGAATTTTGGAGGCTAATCATCCTTACTTGCAGCTGAGAAGCTGATTTGCAAAGGACCCGGCTACAACGTGTTTGAGCCGCAGGCATGCAAGGGCGCAGCCAGCAACATTGACCCATTCATGACCACAGACCGCAGCCAGAGATCAAAAGTGTATGATTTTTCCGGAGGGAGGAAAACCGGAGGGCCAAGAGAAAAACTTTAGTGGCATAGGAGAGCAAAAGCAAAAACTTGCTCCGAACCATTTGGCAAATTTCTCTAGTCTGAAGAATCCAAATTTAAACGGGCAATTGCGACTAAGCAGGTCATTGTACCAGCAGTTATTCAAATCTAACTCGCAAAAGGCTCATAGAAATTTCAAAAAGAGCACCCACAGCAATAAATCTTTACTTAGCCTTATAAAACAATAAATGAAAAGGCCGTAACTATAACTTCCCCATACATGTACAACGAAAACATCACACGGCTACATGATTGGGCGGTTGGGTTGGTGTAGTGGTATCTTTCCTCACCTTCCACCCTTAGGACCCCGGTTCGAATCCCACTGGGGGCACTATGTGGATTGGGTTTTCAGTCCCTATCTGACTGCCTGGGTTTTCCCTGGAGTATTTCTCTGGGGTTTTCCTCCCACATCTAAAACTGAAATTTCCTTCTTTGTCTTCTCTCCAAGGGATTCTTGGCTAATATAGTGATTAGGATCGCTTTTCTGAGAGTCCTAGGCTTCACAACCAGAATTAATAAATGAAATGACATGAAATGAAATTGCTTACTGTGAGAGCTGTGTTGTCATCGGCAACTCCCGGCTCCATGTGATCGGACCGTCTTCCGAGTCTCTCTGAATGCCAGAAATGATTCCAGATGCCTTCATGGTTGTCATCTTATGCCTAATATTGCATTATAAAAATGGAGTGAAAAGACGGATAATTCACAGATGGATTAATCAATCAACTGCCGCTCGAATTAGGGGGGGGGAGGTGGGGAATCCACAAGACTGCAAGACTTGTAGTTCATAATAATCTTTACTGGACCAGAATTTTTCACAAGACCAGAATCAAAATGAGAAAACACAGTGTTAACATATAAACTGTTTTTATTTGAACAAGCACTAAGAGAAGATTTGGCTCATTTTTTTATAGGCTAGTATACTTTGATACTCAAACAGAATTTAACTACATTATCAGACTAAGCGTCAACATCTGAACATAATTTTTGTTATTACACAACGAGCTATTATTGTTCAAATGAAAAAACGCAACACCTGTGCGCTAATTTACTGGCACGACGCTTAAATTATTGGCTTTGAACCTGTAGTCCGATGTTAATTTTGAGCCCTGCTAAAAAAAAAATATAGAACATATGTCACTTTGTTAACCAAAAATACAGATCACTTGCATTCCTCGGCATTTCCTGGCAGACGAGGTTTTAGCCAGGATTTGAAAAAAGGTTGTCAAAATTTACTGGAAATTAAAAAAACTGGGTGTCCAAATTGTTCACTTACAATACAAAAATACAATACAACAATTTTTAAAACAGGGGGTGCCCAAAAGACACCCAGACACCCCTCCTGGCTAACACTATGCTGGCAGACTACACTGGTCACATGAACGCATCGATTGAAAAGTATCGTCTTTTGCTTGTAAATGTATTTGGATTGTTTGAAGTGACGAATGAATGAACTTGTTTGCAACTCACATTGTATTTCTGTTTTTCCTGCCACCGAATGGTCGAAACGGCAACATTCCAGATGCTGCGTGAAATAACGTGACGCCGATGCTCCACAAATCTACCGAGGAAGTAAATGGCTTCATGAGTGGTCTCCGGAGGACCGCTCGTTCGTAGACATCCGGATGCTGAAATTAATGGTTGAGAAAAATTGTTCTTCATTAAAATCTCATTTCAAGATTAGGCCACATAAGAAAAAACAATTGTTGATCATCCCCGCCTGACCCTACGAAACCCCCCGACCCCATTTTCTTTTGGTTTGTTTTAATCATAAAAAACAGCCTTTTCAATGATCTTTTCAGTCAAATTTTACTCTCTTTTTTGCCACATGCACAATAATGTCAACCCTGACCCGGGTTTCGATTTTGCAAAAATAAGAACAATTCTTCAATTATTTACTTAGGCTAAACTGCATTATATTTTTTTGAAAATGTTCACAGAAAAAAGTCATCTAGGATTGGGTTTAACAAAAAAATTAAAAACATCAAAATCACACAAACCCTCTGTTTTATTGTGATTGTGATGATTTCTTTATTCTTTGTTTCATAATTTGCAATGTCAACAAAACTAATAAAGAAATAATGATAATTCATCTTTGAGAGGGAAAGGCCATTTTCATTTTGAAAAGGGCACTTCCATTGGAAAATCTACTTTTGAAGGGGCACCAAGGCTAAGACCAGGGGCAACAGAGGCCATGGCCCCCAGGGGCGCCAAGGCCAAGACCAGGGGCAACAGGGGCCATGGCCCCCTATTGCCCTCTGTGTGATTCTAGGCCTGATACAGCACATTATTCAATATGTTTATGATGTATCGTTGTACATGGTGAGTCGTGTCACACACAAGCCGTGAAATAACAGACTCTGCACTCATTTCATCATCATGACAAAAGCCAATCATTCCGTCCACAGTAGTTCAATTCAATTCAATTAAATTCATTTCAACAAAACAGTTATTTCCACACGCAATTATACAAATAAAAATGGTTTTAAATAAATACACTTTACCAAGATATGAAAACTCACAGAGTACTTAAAGGCATCGTACTTGTTTGGTAATTGGAGCCTATTGTTTGTTTCAAACCTATTACAGTTGTAGATATGTACCATAAAACTAACCAGTGAAAATTTCATTTCAAAAGGTGGTAGCGTTTTTGAGATATTGCCGAAAATTTGGAGCGGTTATGCCCACGCAGGATGAATAATCTGCATTGGAATACACTATCTGAGAAACGTTACTGCAGTAACGCTTCTCAGATTCAAATGTTTTTGTGGATAAAAAGTGATATATTTTTCCATAACCGCAGTACTTCAAAGTGAAAAGTTTCTCAAAATGCATTATACTCGCCAAAGCTGCTGTACTTCTTACCAAGTAAGTTTCTATTGCCATTAATTATCAGAGTCATTACCAAATGTGTACGATGCCTTAAAGTAAAGCAACGCCAAGAACAATAACAAAAAATGAAAGTATATGCATGGAGGCAAGGTCCGGGATAAGCCACAGCAAATAACAATAAATATTCATAATCAGATACAAAAAAAGATTGTGACAGATTTTGACACCGAAAACCTTTCAACAAAATGGCAGTTTAGGGTAAACTTGTTTGAATTTGCAACTTTGCTTATACATTTTCACCTATTGTTTGGTTTCCTAAGATGTTCTCCGAACTCTTTGTGGATACAAGGAATATTTTTTTGGGGGGTGGTTTTAAATCCCTTCATGCGAGGCAGGGGGAGGGTTTTTCCGATTTATCTTAGTCTTGCTGGGGTTTCTTAAATTTGTTTCCCTGCCTCCTGGGTTTGTTTTTAAGATGTTTATTGGGTGTTTTGTTTCTGTCGGGTTTTGGAATTGCTTTTGTTTTTATATTTTACTGTTGTGTGTTTTTTAAATATTTTGTGTGCAATCTCCATTTTAATAGTTATATAATTATATTTTTAGCGTTGGCAGGGGTCTGGCTGTACACATCTTTCTATGACAGTTTTTAAACTATTTTTATACTATTGTATACCCTTGACAGCCCCTGTTTAACTTGTACTTATTGTGAAAATGTCTGAAAATTTAAAATAAATAAATAATAAATAAACTTACTAGGTATTCTTCCGTCCCGTACAAGCTGACGAAATTCTCACCTTCAGCCAATTCACGGGCTGCCCCAAAATCAGCTAGTTTGTACGTTGAACGGCCATCTGCTCCATGGCAGCACATTATATTCCCCGGTTTTAAATCTCGGTGAACGATTCCTTTGTCTTGGATGTGTTTCATACCATTGCCTAAAATTAATGACAACAAATAATCATGATGAAAAAATTGCAAATTTGAAATGTAATAAGGGTAATTGACATTTGGGAACACTTGGGTATTGAACTTCTCCATTGTGCACTATAAATAACGGTAAATAGACTGTGCAAGTCTCGTGCGTAACGAAACAGAGAAAGCAACTCGAACAAAGACTATATTTTTCTGAGATCAAATCTTCTTTTTAAATTAAATTGAAAATAAAAATACCCATGGCAATTTGTTATAAATACAATTTAATTTTCATGTGAGACAAATAATTTGTTAAAATTAACTTTGAAACAAAATTGAAACATCGGGCGAGGATGCTTATTTTTTAGAAGCCCCATTTGCCAATCACGTCTTAATTTGTGCGACCATTAAGGTTTAATGATAACATGAACGTCAGTTAGGCAAAGTTCAAAATGGAGGTCAAGTCTTATTCTCAGGTTTTCTTTGTTGATTTGTGAAATTTATTTTACGGCTACATTGTTCTTTCCCAACAATATGCTATGATTTTTATAGCCATAAACTAAGTTAAACTAAAGTATTCAAAGAAACAGAAGCGCGCATATGTAACACTCAATATGGTTGAGACCAACTTGGTCCTGGAAGTTTGAATATATTTTTTTATGCGCAAGACTTGCACAGTGTTCTGATGTCAAATCAACTAGAGACCTACTATATGCTTTACTTCCTCATCGATTGAAACCTATCTCAAAACATTCACTGTTTCATTGTACGACCTAACAAAGCATAAGGCCAAATGATAAAAAGGGGGAATTCCCACAGTTTACCCAAAGCTGACCTAGCATTCTATTTCTATTCATTGATCAACATTATTTAAATATCAGCAGTTACCGGTAGTAAAGTTGTAAATGGTCTCAGCCGTCGATTTCACCAAACTCTTCCTAACTTAGGATTAATCTTAGGACTTAGGACGAGTCGCAGCCTTGCACTGTAACATGTAAACCTTAAGATTAATCCTAAGTTAGGACGAGTTACTCATCCTAACTCGAGATAGGATTAATCCCAGCGTTTTGTGAAATCGGCTGCAGACCTCCCTCCCCACGTCATATTCTTTGTATGACTGTGAACAAGTTGACTTTTTTGAACAATCCCTAACTGGAGATATTTTTACCAGCCGGAAACCGAGTCTCAGATACAAACATCGTGAACAAAAACAAATTTGTTGAGTAAACCAGGAACAAAATCTGTCCCTCTGTAATCCACATTGAAACCAATCGGTAATTTTCCAACGATAACTAACAACCATGTAAGCATTGTCTTTAAATCCAAAGCAGTAATCTTAAAATAAGCATCCGAGTGACTTACTGACATCCCTAATGATGATGAGGAACTCGTCCTCAGGTACTCCAAAGGAGTTCTCGGGTCTGTCCAAGACGCTGAACAGACTCCCGCCCGTACACAGCTCCATCACGATCACTCTCTCCTTCGATATTTGCTGCAAAGAAAATCACAAAACTCAAGCTTGAATACTGAACATCTGTCGGCAGAGCGCCCACCATCGGACACTGTCACTCATCAGAATGAACAGGGAGCTTTTATTGCGATGGTGTCTTCAGGTATAATCCGAACTGACTTGTCCATCCAGCATTAAGGGCGTAAACTATTCATGTGTTATGCTTTGTTTTAAGGAAAGTGAATTAGAAAGTTTGATCTTTCTTCAGACATTTATTAGTCGAAGCAAAGTTCAATTTGGCATGGAATGGAAATGCACAATAACTCTAGAAACATCACATATCAAAACAGTTATAATAACAATAATAATGATAAAATGTTACTCATATTGCACATTTTCTATATTGAAAATGATAAATATGCACCTTACAATAAAACAAACTAAAATACTAAGAATCCAGACAGTATACAAATAACAAAAGAACAATAGCAATTGCAAACAAGTGCAGAAAAATGTTAAAACATATTCAAAATTACACCTGCATATACACTGTAATGTCAAAAATTTCCAACTGGACAACCCAGTGACTATATATATTAAGGTACAAAACCTTGTTAGCACATATACAATAAACAGTGGTTACCCAATACCTTAATAAAAAATAACAATCTAGTTATGCAATGTTGTCTGAATTTTTTTGTTTGATGGGATGAATTTTGAACCTTGCGTGTTCGGAAGGAAGTCATAAGATCGTTCGTCCTTCTGTCGGGTACCGGACAAAGATGCATTGGACAACATGATCAAAGTACATGTAGTTCTGATACTTACGTCTTCTTCAATAGCCAGGAGTTTCACTATATTGGGATTTTTGAGTTTGATGAGGACATCAAACTCTCTGTCCTGCACGCTGCCCGGCCGTCTATAGCTGACATTGTTGAAAACCTTGACTGCAACTTTCTCGCCAGATTTCTGTGTCATTAAAAAATGAAGGGGTGGGGGACGAATGAGAACAAAATTAGAATACCTTGTTAAAATTATTTGAGTTAAGCAATTTTTGTCTGCGAATACTGAACTTTGTGATTTAAAAGTTTTTAAAAATTCTCCCCTAAAATAAAATCTTAGTTTTAAAATCAAGAGAGTAAAGAGTTGGAAAGACAATTCAATTCCAATGTAGTCACTCAACTCCACTTTGTTTGTCAATGCGACAGGGAACATGGATTTGAGCCTCTATGTCAAACAGGAAAAACAAAGATGATTTGACAGCAAAAAATGTTTTGTACTACTACTTTACCTTTTCTCTGCCACCAAATACACTCCCTGTAGCGCCTTCTCCTTTCTTATCGTCCGTGTAGTAGATGTAAGACTGCGTGCTGCGCAGCTGCTTAGGTTCACGTTGCGCTGGGGGATAGTAGTCTGAAAACATGTCCTGCACAGAAAATGTGGTTCAATAAAAGCTGCGTTACACAGAATGTTGACAGCATAAAGTACAGTGTTCGGCACCGATTGAACATTTGATGTTCTCGCACAATGTACATTTCAAGAAGGAAATCCTTTTGCCAGCTTTTCGCCAATTGTTTCTAAAAATAGGTTAGGCGTCAAGTATTTATTTAAGGAAGTACTTAACTTCCTCTGTCAATAATTTGTTTGAAGCTTTATAGGTTTTGGTAAACAAATATTGAGAAATAAGAACTCAAAGGGATTTTCTCCCGTGGGAAGTTGGACTTAAAAATAATGCAGGAAAAGAAACCATATCTGAACTATACTTCCTGAGGGATTTCCAGAAATTTTGTAATGGATGTTGGACTTTATTTCCCCTTTTTAAATAGTCCATTCAAGAAATTTTTTGTAGCTGTTTATTGACCTTTAAAATAATAAATATTAAGTGGACATTTCATCATGTGGCCGGAACTTTCACAGAACTGCCCAAAGAAACTAAAATGGCGTTGATTTCCACACTTTGTAGTATATTTATTAGTTCTTTTCTCTGAAACGTTTTGACGTACCAAAACCACACCAATTAAAAAAAATGTGTTTTTTTACGATTCCTTAACATTATTATTATACCACCAGTTAGCTTCCTATGTATTTCTTATTGAGAAAAAGAAAAGAAAGTCATATTTATGACTTATCTCATAATCATGACTTGGTACAAGTCATATGCTTTATGAGATATGACTTGTATTTGTGGTACAAGTGTAACCCTAGGTTCACCTTTCAAAAGTAGCGGGAACCGAAAACAATTAAACAATTCGGAATTGTTTCAGTTAGATAATTCGAGATTTGATGCACAAAAATAGTAACTGATTTATTTGAGCAATAATGCTGGGAAGTTAACCATCGTAATCCCAGTATTACTATTAGGTTAATATTTGAATATTATCTTTGGATTTAGCTCCTTTAATGTAGAGAAAGTTCATTTAAAAAAATTATTTCTGATTACCACGATAATAGGAGGCTCACCTCCAGAATCACTCCGGGCGCATGCACACTTTTAGAGACTTCGTGGACGAATTTTATCAGACAAACGATGTATGATTTTTATGTCAAAGTGGAAAGTAATACTTCAACCATGGAGGAAGGAAATACACAATAATAATAACTGGACACTTTTTATAGGTTGCTGATTTTTTAAAATTCTAATCAAAAAACGTCCTAACCACCACGGTAATAGGGTAATCCATCCTACGTGGCGGACTGTACATGATATGTTTGTACAAACACAACTTACTGCATCATGTACATGTATTGTACGTGCTTGTTTTTTCTGCACTCCACCAACAATCAACTTCAAGCACCCACGTCCTGACAATAGTAGAGTTATCCACGTAAACGTATTAAACGTACAATGTGTGATTCTGACTACATACCATTCCACACCACCGTATGACACATCTAGTCCCAGTAGGCTACTGCTGCTTGCGTTTTTCTCCACTCGAGATAATCAAACATTACAAATGCTACCAGATACAATCACAGGTTTTGCAGAATCATTTCGACAAAACTTGACTGATAAATTCTTTAAAATCATGATAAAGTTTTCGGCAAAGCCTCCCTCTTCGTTCGAGTATCGGTTCGCGATGGTTTCGCGTTCTAAGTTCTAAAAACATGGTTCTGTTCCGTCCCAACTTGATAATCGTCCCAACTATAGTTGGGACTGAGTTGGGACTGGAGACCCTGATTGGCGTCCCAACTGTAGTTGGGATCGCCCATAGAACTCTACTGTAAAGGTAGTCTTGGCCCAAGACGTCAGTGATCGATAGCGGATAGTGTACTGCGCTCGGTTACAACTCGTTATAGCGCGCCCTCTTGTGGCTTGAATTACCCAACTTGACTGGCTCTCACACTAACGTCTTGGGAATCTCGTAGCGCAAGTTGAATTGTGGGCGTCGCCGTTTTATGTAAATAAGACCGTTGTCAAGGTTGTGTAATGCATTATTCAAATACGCGAACAACATGGCAGCTCCCTGCACGGACGGACGTACTGTACATGTGTACACACAATTAGTACATGTACGTTGAATTTTTCCCAGACAACCAATTGCCGCTATTCTGAGCATATCGTTGGTGAATATCGTTGACTACAGAAAACATAATGTCGTTGTACGTCTGGCATCTTGTTACATTTGTGATTTCAGTTTATTGAAGGCACATTTGTGATTTCAGTTTATTGAAGGCACGGGACCACCTGCTACTGACTATTTATTATTATTAGCAACCACCGATAAATCACCGTACCATTGTCGTTCACGTACTGACTTTGTATTCAAACTTTAGGGCTAGTAATTTTACAAATTCATAACACACAGTCCAGGAGAATGGAGTACACACATGTATCCATACAACTTATAAGTAAATATATTTCAGTACATATGAGCGGCAGTACATTTCTGTTCTTGAAATTATGCCTAAAGAGCCAACAAACACTATGTGCTGTCTTTAACAACATACCATTTATATGCCTCTTTCTGCTGGAATGCACCATGATGCAAGTGTGGTTTTGAATACCAGCCTTATAAGTTATAGCTTTAACCTGTTTTGTTCTGAATGCAATTAGGAAAATATTGCAGATGCTCTGAAAATGAGGAATGAGGATTGCAGCACTCATTTCAGTTGCAACCTCTACCTCAAGTATGTTTGAACCAAAATACACTTAGTAAAATACAGTGACAAATAATTTATTTAAAAGGCTGACAACTAAAAATGTAAAAATGGCTGGCGAAAAAACATTTGTTGAAATACTTGTGCTGAACTGAACTGCAAAACTTACAATGGTCAATACTATGTATGCATCACACTAAGAAGAATGACTAAGGGATGCTTTTGTTTAAACGGTTGATGTGAATATCATGCCTTCTTGAATTTTGACCGACTTACTTGTGGTGATGAACTTATTTCTACCTCCATGACTTAACTAAGTTACTTGTCTGTTGACCAAAGTGAAAAAACCACAGATCAATTTTGAGATGCTTCAATCACTCTAACATTAAATTCAAATTCAAATTCAAATCACTTTATTATCCCCAAAACGGGAAATTAATTTCGCCTTTACAACAATAAGTTCTCAACAAACACGTTCTTTTATTTCTTTATCGCCAAACACAAATCTTTCACAGAATTGTGATTACGAAAATGATAAAATTTGAAAAACTAAACAAGAAATACCCCACGTCAGCAGTTAAAATGCACGGTTATCACAGCAGTTATGTGGCACAATTTTTTGTACTTGTGTGATCAGCCCGCTTACATTGTAGGGTGTCAATGAAGTTTTTCATCTGTTTCTAAAGTGGAGTTTTTCTGTGTCTAGGATAGTTTATGGCATTTGATAGACTCTGTTGCTCATCACGCCCAATAATCATCAATTTCACTCGGTGTTCAAAAATGACAAAGTTGTGGGCCCCTATACATCAACCCCCAGTCCAAAAGCAAAGGTTCGAAGAGTATGCGCACAGCTCCCTCAGTGTCAGAAAAGCTATGTAGAAACTCATCTTCAACATCACAACATCACTCTCTGTAATGGTACGATACATGTTGACAATAAATTGTGATGCGTTGCTGGAACTTTGCAGCAAAAAGCAGAGTACAGTTCTGCACACGTCTTTCTCGACTGACAGTAAATAATGATGCGTTCCATCAGCCAAATATTTCTTCCACAATTATATAAATGCTTGATTTTGTCACAGACCGGTCCCTCTTGAATAATGAACTGCATTCCTCAATTGCAGAGCACGACTGCCATTCATGTGGCAAGACTTGATGTCACTATCATGGCGGCAATGATTGATAGTTTAATCAAGGCTTAAAGTAAACTACTAAGTTCTCCAAGCTGGTTATACTTCTAAAAGCTGACGTCTTTCCTGGTAATTGGCCCCTGGAAGAAGAATTATGAAATAAATACAATAAGCTCATATATATTATCTCAGTGTATTATAGAGAAAATTTAACAGAAACTATTAATATTTTACCAATGTACAGTAAAAGGGTCTCTTCAATTCAAGCACTTTTGTGCTAAACTTGTTCTGCATATGCTTGAAATAATCATGTACATTTGTTTTTATGATCATAATTCGTAATCCTCGACCGCCGAGGGTTATGATCATCAATCAACACATACCGATTGCAAACAAGTGTTTCAACAGTGCATGTACACAGAAGAAAGATGTCAGTTAGAAATTAAAAAAATGTCAGCCAATGATGAGCCAGTGTCAAATCAAGGGATATGCATCTGTGCATTATCTTAAAGCGTTGTTGGCTCAACTCAGACAAATCATGGAGGTAGAAATATTCTACCTCCATGGACAAATCGAACCTCAGGGAAGTCAAGGAGTGTTTAAGAGCACAGTCCGAGTCTACAAAAACAAATGAATATTAGGTCAGTTTTCTTCATACAGATTCAATCAATAAAAAAAATTCTCTTTTAACTCACCACTTTGTGTAATCTACCTCCATGGTGTAATTATACTGCAGAAATTCCCACACTGGTACAATAGGGCTTCAGGAAGGAGGACTGCAGGACTGATGAACAAAGAAGTAAACTGGTGGAGTGGTACTAATAAACATGATAAAACGAGTATTTTTCATGCCTCAGGCAGCCTTCTCCGTTTGTTCATCTGTGAATCCAGACTGAATCTAAGTCGTTCAGCTTGATTCAACTATCAAGACCAACAATTTTTAAGAGCACGATGTAGACTATTTATAGCAAGCGATTCGGCCACAAACTGACGAAGGTATTCTTCACAACATAAAAACACATCAGTCAGAGGCACTAGCTCATAAACTAGCTGACTAGTCGTTAACTGCCATCTATGATCTAGTCTACAGCAGATCTATAGCTTATGATTGCTTCGGCTTTTACTTTTCCATCTTAAGCATGTCACGAGCATATTTCTTTTCTAACGTGAATCGTACTTCTACTTGCACATTGACAGTGAAACTGACACTTTCCTCCACCACACACACACTGACAGCAGCCGCCATGTTAACGTTGCAAGCTGCAAAACATGACCCTGGGTCACATAATAAATTATTTAAATTTATTACTACGATCGCGCGCTGATTGGTTCCCTAGGAAAGGCTGGGGAGAAAACAATGAAAAAGTTAAGCCAGCGCTACGAGATTCCCAAGACGGTAGTGAGAGCCAGTCAAGTTGGGTAATTCAAGCCACAAGAGGGCGCGCTATAACGAGTTGTAACCGAGCGCAGTACACTATCCGCTATCGATCACTGACGTCTTGGGCCAAGACTAGCATAGGAACCGTGATCGTTTGTAATTGTGGGGACTGCAACATGCGCGGGCGTTGATGTGGGAGCCAGTCAAATTGGGTAATTCAAGCCACAAGAGGGCGCGCTATAACGAGTTGTAACCGACCGTGTATGATGTAAGGCAGATCTCAACCTCGTCCCCAAGGTGTGTCGAGCAGTACGAGGTTGACCGCTCTGCAGTACGAGGTTGACCGCTCTTGTTCCGTCCCAACTTGACAATCGTCCCCAACCGTCCCAACTATAGTTGGGACTGGTCCCAACTTGAGTGTTCAAGTTGGGGCGTCCCAACTGTAGTTGGGATCGCCCATAGAACTCTACAGTATACTATTTACTGTAGAGTTCTATTGGGCGATCCAGGCTGTACAGATAGCATCGGCGAAAGGAACCGTGACCGATTGTGTGGGGACTGGGGACTGGGGACTGCAACATGCGGGCGTGGATCTCCCTCTCAACTTGTTCATGTGTGGGTATTGGGCCCAGTTCTGGCTTTGGAATGGTATGAGTAGTGAAATTTGTCATTATGTGCCTGTGGTTTTGGTGCCAACCTTTTCAAAAAAACAAAACCAAAAGGAGGTGTGGGAATAATACCCCACCTTATTTACCCTGAAAAAGTTTACTGTTTTGATCGACCTTAAAAAAAACTTTCTGTGATTCTGCTATACAAACAACCAACCTGCAATGCAGATGAGATTTCTCCCCTGCTGGCTTGCTCTTATAGAGAAAGGTCCTATACAATTACTACTGTCCCAACTACAGTTGGCCGGGACGCCCCAACTTGAACACTCAAGTTGGTGCGATTGTCAAGTTGGGGCGGAACAGTTCTTCTGACGTCAAAAACGGGTCGATAACCAGAAACAGTGCATGACGTAGGTACATCTCTTGAACAACCTTCATTTTATTGACAAAAGGAGTGGAATTTAGCCTTTGTAATTCTGTCAACACTATTGTAATGCTTCAAAGTTCAAGGTATTCCATTTTAAAAAGAATTCCATTGACATTTGTCGATATAGTTTTGACCTATAACTATGCTATATAACTATAGAGCATACGTTTTTGGGGGCGGAACAGCCGCGTCATCGAAGAAAGCGCTTATTTAACCGTTATAACCGTTATAGTCCATGAGCCAGGTGCTGAAATTCCACATGATTGGTACCACCTCTCGGGACTAATTCTAATATTACTTTTCTTGTTGCAAATAATCCATAACTTACCATAAATTATGATAGCCTGTCCAAAAAATTAGATTTCTATCAGTTTTCGAAAGATTTTCACCGTAAAATCTGAAACCTTTTAGCCTCTTCTGTTATTGTTAAGTCAACGGCTGTTTAAATAGTAACATTTTTTAAGCCCATGTGTTTGCATGGAGAGATAATAATTTGAGTGTGCATACTCAAACAGCCGTTGTATTTATCACTTTGCTGCCTGTCATTAAAAACAGATCGGCAGCCATCTTGTTTTCGCTTTGGCGACAAAATGTCGACAGTTTACAGTTGATTTTAGACCTTTATAAGTAAACAATCAGTGTGTGTATATATTTATAGAGTTGTAGAGGTAAGCTGTTTTGTTGTTTGTTGATGAAAAGGAGGGGAAAAGTGCAAACTAAGTAAAATACCCAGTAAGAACGTGCCGTGATGCCCCGTTCGCCCATTATGCTGACCGAGGACAACACGGGTGCAGCGGTCGGTACGATCTAGATCAATTCTGTTCACATTTTGAAGTATAATTGTAGTACTAAAATATCTGGATTTCAGAAATGTAATACACAGAATTTTTTTAAATTTCATTTATTATGAATGACAGAAAAAATAACAGAAAAAGGCCGACCCAAGAGCAGTTTTGGTCAGTCCGCCGTGGAGGACATGCATCGCATTGGACCTGAATATTATTTTATTTTATTTTGTATTGTTATTTTTGGGGGGCCTATATTCTTGATTTTAATTTTTCTTTTTACCGTTTTCCCAGGCTTTAGGATTCGATTCCCTCTAAAATAAAATCAACTGGTGTTTTTAGCCTTCACTATTTTACTTAATTACTTAGAAATCATCTAGCGGCTATGGGTGGCTCCCCTGACCAGAAATTAGTGAGGGGTTGCATGCGGGGAACTTTTTTTCCTTTCTTTCCTTCTTCCAGGCATCTCTTATACTAGGCTTCTTCCACTCTACTGTTTTTCTTTTGAATTTGAGTGGTTAAAGAAAAAGAAATTCTAGCGCAATTGTTAGCAGTAACACATGGCAAGGGGCACCCTCTGCCATCCCCACCCCACCCCTATCCCCGATACGGGTAAGAAGGCCTGCACAGATTTGGTGGAAATGTTTCTCCCTAAATCCACTTTTCTTTGACAGAAGTATTTAGAGCACTTCTATAGGGAGACCTAACAAAAACACAAAAACGTATCTGAACTCTCTCTATAGTGTATTGTTGATTCAGTTTGATAACACCGTAACCAGACAGGTGCTGCATACTCAACTCAAGTAATGACCTACTATTATGACAGAATAAAACTGCACCACAACCTTCTCTGAACTTTACAAACAACATTTATAAACCAAAGGCAATGTTACATAACGTACAACAAAGGCATTTTTCAACAAAATGATACTTAAACCAATTAATTCCTCTTGATGACTGTTAAGAAAAGTACATCAGCAATTATTGACAAAAAGAAACATTGTTGACAGGCAGCATGCTTGCCATGTGACAAATACAACGGCTGTTTGAGTATGCACACTCAAATATTCACTCTCCGTGCAAACACATGGGCTTAACAAATTTGTACCATCTAAACGGCCGTTGACTTATCATTAACGGAAGAGGCTAAGAGGTTTAAGGTTTTACGGTGAAAATCTTTCGAAAACTGGTAGAAATCTAATTTTTTGGAAAGGCTATCATAGTTTATGATAAGTTATGGATTATTTGCAACAAGAAAAGTGATATTAGAATTAGTCCCTTGAGTTGGTACCGGCAAGTGGGGCTGGCTCATGGACTATTATAACCATGACCAAATTAAACCAAAGCTCAAACACTTAAAGCAAATGTACAACATTGGTAATTGTCAAAGTCCGGCAGTATCCACACTTGATGTGACCCAAAGTATGGAATAACAAACCTGTGAAAGTTCTGAGCTAAATCGGTCTTCGGAGTCATGAGAAAACAGTGAAAACCCCCCATTGTATGTTTTCACTGTTTTCAAACAGTGATAAAGACTAATTGTTTTACTCATTTCCTAAAAACTATAGCCTTTCAAGCGAAACTATTTCAAGGGAAGTGTTCCACCATGTGAAATCTGTGAACATTTAAATTTTCAAGCTTACCAATATGTTGTACACACCCTTTGTGTCCCACCCTCCCCATGGTCCCCCCTGGCTAGCTATATACCGTCTACACCCAGAGTTTGTGAACAGTAGGCCTAAAATATATCCTAGCCCAAAGAGTGGGATGGCCTAAATTCTTCACGACCACGCACACACAAACACGAATCAACATCCAGCATATAACTTTTTAAGATCGGAATACTTACCGTTACCGTACCGTCTCAATATCCCTGTACTTTATATTATGACTGCTCGTTGTAGCAGGTGTGGACAAAATGAAATGCATGTTCTCTACATGGAGTGCTTATGATTAGGCCATAGAGCAAGGACAATGTGACTAACAGCATGGTCATCAGTGGGGGAGAAACTCACATTGTTTTCTGACATTGATATACAGGATTTGAGGCATTGCATGGAGACATAAAAGGTTACACCTATATTTCCTTTCTCCATGGGTAGCAACTCAGTTCGCGGGGGCGGGGCGGGTATTTTTTAGTATGCTCAGAGGGCGAGGCCGCTCTCCAAATCCTTCAACCTGTTGCATTGTAGATGCTCACTGATTCATCGAACCATAGAGAAAGGACCATTATGGTCGAACCTATAGTGACAGCGGTCATTTTCACAGGATTTGTTATTTCCAGTCCTTGACCACATTAAACCTTTGTTTATACAAACAGAATGACCGTGTACATTTCAAGGCCTTTCTGGCATGGCAAGCACTGTCCGTGTCATAATGGGAGATTTTACATTGTGTGTCATAATTTCCATATAAATTAAAGAGTTTAAAAATTAACGGCGGAACAAGTTTTGAGATGATCCCCCCTTTCTCATCGTATCAAAATTTGATAAAAAACAAAGGTAAGTTTCAATGTTTTCCTTCAAATTGGCCTTATAAATCGTGCATGCAGGAAGTCCAAGCTCCGTGGCTATTATTTTTGTAAACATGTGATGTACAGGTCACTGATCAATAGTTTTACCATGATCCATTAGTTGTACTCGTGATGATGATAATACCATGGAGGATATCTTTTCTCCATGTTTGGGAACAGACCGTACCGCCCCGGGTCGAAAGACAATGTTGTGTATAGCGTACGTCACGGGAAGTAATGACGTCATTAATGCGGGTGGGGGGAAGGGATGTCCCGTTTAGTCACGCCGTGCTGGAGTAACCGTGGAGGGAAATGGTCACATTGCCTTCAGAATAGTCAATGTTTAACAAATTGTGGGTGGGTGGGTAAAAAGAAATAACTGAAAATCGAAATTCAATTTCTATTTAAACAAATTACATCATATATTAACAAACGAAAAAGAAGAAGAAAAAATACCCAGCTGGTCAAGAACATCAATTTCATTCCTGATTAAACTACAAAGTTGTTTGTTTAAGTCAGGAAAAGCCATTGAAAACTACTGATGTTGGATACATTTGATCTAAAATATCTGGTTCATTTGAGGCATTACTTTGTTCTTCAGTGTATAGATTATATTATGAAGCCATTCAATATTTCAAAGTCGAAATTTGGGTAGGGTGGGTGGGTCAAAATAATTTCGAAAACAAAATCGAAATTGTTTGACATTGACTATTCTGAATGGCTCCTTATACGCCTACAATACATGACGTGTTCCATTCGTATACTTTTAGGTACATCATCAAACAGACAAACACGATAACACGTATGAATATGCACATTCCCTGAACGTCTGTCGGTGTTTCCACTTGACAAGGGGGGTCACAATCCCATGTCAGAAGAGAATGGTAATTGGCTGGTCCGTTGATACATTTTTATCGACGGATGGTTTTGAAAATTCGAGGATGGAATTCAATGTATTTCCCAAAAGCATTGATATAGAGAATGTAAGCTCACTGAGTTCACCTCGTGTTGAATATACTTAGTTCCATATGGAGAAATAAATTAAACATCGCTGTTTAATTCTAATTACAATCATGTAGGCCTTAATGAGTAATTACTTTCTTTCTTAATCACACACGGACCACACAGTCATGTGGGCCCTATAGACAAAACTAACATGACAGCAACATACTAACATACTGGCCGACAACTTATCACTGGACACTATGAAACATGTTTATAATATAGTATTGCAAAGAAAAAGATGACAGCAAAATCCAGCACATATAAGAAGTTTACTCACCTCCGATGATGCTCAGCACACATCACGATATAATGAGTTTCAGTCATTGAGACAATTTTTCCCGCTTAAATCGACAGTCGGAACACGCGGGAAATCACAAAAGGATCCTGCCTAGTACATTTCCTGCCCGCTGAATGAGCTTGCTCTGTGGACTGTGCTCTACCCTTGCCCCCTGATCTCTCTATTATGGAGCGGGTAGAAATTATACACAGTATAAATAATCAGTGCTTTTGCTCCGTATAAAGGGTAAAAGTCTGTCGCTTCCATGACATAACTTCACAACATAGGCAATCGTCCAATTCATATCGAAAGACCTCGAAGGTAATTTACTCCACAGCCGATTACCGGTACTATACCAAAACAACAAAATAATATATAATGCCCTAACTTGATGTAGGCCCCCTAATAATTGCATTGTATACACTGATATTTTCCACACACCGATGTAGCACTGAGTACAGTCACGTGCTTACCACCGTCGTATGCCCTAAGTACTAGTTTTGTCCGGTTACACCCCTATGTTCCGACACCCCTATTCCGACAACCCTGGTGTATTTTCCTATTCCTAACCCTAACCCTAACCCTAACCCTAACCCTATGTAAATCATGAGGGGGTTGTCGGAACTAGGGGTGTCGGAATATAGGGGTGTCGGAATATAGAGCAGTCACCGTTTTGTCCTATAACAGAAGGTCGTAAGCAATACAACGGCTCGTGACAAACAAAAAAGTAGTGTTAAATTTTGTTGCTAGAATGATCCACCCCATAGACATGTTTTCCTATGGCTATAATGAATTGTTAAATATGACATTAATGCTTGATGTAACCATGTAACGCCATATTTGGTAAAACTTCCGTCACATCCTTTCTTCCGGGCACACAGCACAGTCCAAAACTAAATCATGGGTGAGTGGAAGTGTTTTTGAAATTGTATCACTCTGGCGTTGAAACAATATTTTTATCTGTAAACAAGGCACAGAAGTGTTGAAACGTTCATACCATCGTGAACAAACGAAAAATGTTTTCCTAAAAGTTATCGGATGGCGCTTTTTAGCAACTTAGTTTGAAAACAAAACCGACTTATTTTATCCCGCATGCGGGGGGGGGGGGCTGGGGGAGAGAATCTCTGTTGACAATTAGTATCTAATTAGTGTGGAATGTTTAAAATTAAAATGTGAATGTGTACACTGTGTAGGTTCATAAGATATCGGCTGCTTTGCCAAATTGAAGGAAACAACATGAATAAACATTCGAAAACAACGAATTTGATGCATACCAAAAACCTATACTCGACCGTTTAAGCGAATTATAATTAGTTAATTAAAGTAAAGCAATTACGTTTTTACTGTAGTTCGGACATTTTAATTATTTGAAAATACAAAATTACAACCAATGCCCCATCTAATCATTTGAAAGCGCATAATGTACACTTTGTATCTTTATTAATTAATATACATTACATATTCTTGGAAGTTTTGGGCGATAAACGTCAAGAGAGATAACTCCAGTTCAAGCTCAAGAGTTGACTTTAAACACCAACAGGCACCGATCTAGCAATAATTACATGCCACTGTTTGGGTTGCTGTGCAACGGTAAACAGTAAACGGTGCCTATACGTAGATGATGGCTTGACATTTTGTAATTATTTTATAAATCCATTTTACTTGTCATCAAAAAACCCATCATTGTTAACATTTCAAAAACAAAGTTAATGAAGAAGTTTATGCGAAACCATTGTTTTCCCTCACTTCCCATTGAAGTACACATTGAGGATTACGAGCTCGGGGTACAGTTTTCATGATGGACTTGGTAAACTCTATGTTCATGACTTGCAGGTACAGTGTATAAAACCATGGGAAACCAAGGCCAAACGCACACTCTCATACACCACGAGCATTGCTGCCATCGTTTTCGGTTCAGTGTGCAGTTCGTTTCATATGAAAAATTAAAATGACTAATTTTTGATGATTACAAGGTTTGAAATATTATTTAGTTTATTGCATCACAACAATACAACACATACAGTACATTCAGCCACGTTGGATATGGAACGCAGAACGCGCTTGTGTGTGATAACATAATGAGGACGCTTAGGTAGCACGCGCGAGTCAAAATGTACAGTATGTATTTGACGCGATCTATGAATCATGTTTTTACCTGGTCATCCCAACTGCATACATTTTACAAATTGTTACACGCTGTGATGGGGTCCATGGTGTTGTGTACACCCGATCGGGCAAATGGCATCCGAGACGAAGCACATTTAAAATTAACCAATATGAGCTGAGCGAGCAAGCACTAGTGCTGGGGGAAAAATGGCGCCGTCGAGATCGATCACCCCTGTGAACGAGGTTGTCATTCCCCCGACCCCCCCCCCCTCTCTGATCCCTGACCTCCATTCAAACAACACTTTAAAGGCACTGGACACGTTTGGTAATTGTCAAAGACCAGTGTTCTCACTTGATGTAACCCAACATAATTATGCATAAAATAACAAGCCTGTGAAAATTTGGGCTCAATTGGTCATCGAAGTTGAAAGAAAATGATGAAAGAAAAAACACCCTTGTTGTGCAAATTTGTGTGCTTTCAGATAGGAATAAAAACTTCTTGCAAAGTTTTTATTACTTTAGTGAGAAATTACCTCTTTCTCAAAACTATACGTTACTTCAGAGGGAGTCGTTTCCTACAATGTTATACTATCAACAGCTCTCCGTTGCTTGTTACCAAGTAAGTTTTTATTCTAATATTTGTGAGTCATTACCAAACGTGTACGATAACTTAAGAAGGTGGAATTTTTGAGTCATTTCTTTTCAATGGCAGTACGCGAATTAATGATAATGCCTCTGAACGGGAGCGGTAGACAGAATCAGTCATATCGACGTGACCTTCACGGGCTTTTATAGATCAATGATGTCAGCATGCATGCTCTGTATAGATTTCAGTATAACATATCATGTAAAGGCGTACATTAGGAATAAATAAACGCACGAAGTAAAGTGCAGTCACACAACAGTATAGGCATATAGGGTCAAAAACCATGTCCTCGATGCAATTATTGCATCAATTATAAATTGTTTGCGGTGCCGGCTGCTGGGTTCGAATCCCACCGAGTATCCTGTTGAGGTTTTTTTCCACAAAACTCTGAAATCAATGAATATCAATATTGGTGTTCAGGGTAAACAAAAAATAATGCGTACCGGTATGAAACGATTCAATTCAAAGTATGCGATTGAAAATCCAGCTCGACAGAGCCGCACTTTGCACCAGTCTAAAGCTTATACTTACTCAGAGCCTTTCTCTATGGTCATCCACGCGTTCCTCGATTTATTGGTGTATCTTGGATGGTCTTCAGAGTTAGAAATGAAATGAGCCATGGTGAACCCCAGAGAAATATTTTCTTCATGCAAGTCTCGATTTTTAAATGGTAGGCTAAATGTTGACATCACTTTCAAAGTGGAAACATCAGCAGATGTTTTAAACACGCAACTTCAAAACAATGGACTCGGATCGTACTACCGTCTGGTAATCATCACGCGCCTTCAATCTTTGTTCTTTATCAATAAACATTGTGAAAACACGCACGTAAACGCCACGTGAAAAATGGCACTTCACAGATACTGGACAATATTGACTCCCGAATTGCGTTACCAAAATTGGTGTGATTATGACTTCATGATGTAAATTAGGTCAAAGGTCCGTCAGAGAGTTCACAATCGTGCATGTCGATATAACAACGGGCCGCTGAACACAGGAACCTTGGAGCGTGAGCCTGGGGCCAAGGTTCAAGACGAGGAATCGCATATCTTTGTCTGACACCCTACTTGTAAACGTGGTTGAGTCATTACATTGATAGTCAGTTAAGAGGCCAGCCTAAACCTTATTATCACGTCGTAATTTGGCAAAGCTTTGAGGAAGCCGTCATTGGGCCCACGTGCTACGTAGTCAGCTGATGCATAATCATTAGTCACACTATTTGAACCAATTCCATCGTACGATATTATCATGAAGATTTGCCAATAATACCTCGTGCTTTTGACAAGTCAACACACGGTTGACAGTTTACGGCTGTCAAATGAACATGTGACGTAATCACTCATAAGAAGCACCCTTTGCACGGTCAGCCATTTGCGTGTAGAGCCTCGAATTGGGGACAGGTAGTGAATAGATGCATTATTGTCACGGTAAGGTATTATTTTTTATGACACTTTTACCCAAACAGTTAATGCAAAACAAAGGAAGCATGAAATTTCGGCTCATACAGAAAAACACGCACATATTCTTGCAAAGAGCGAATATGCCTATAAATGGTAATAATGTGTACATCTCTTTTGGGAGGTTGGCTCTGAAAATCTCGACGTTTCGAACAGCACCAGTACCTGCTCGTACAATGTTTCATTGTTTGATTGTTCGGCTACGGACGTGGCCCTGTCGTGACAACATACAGACAATCATTATCTTTTGTTTAATCCAATCAGTGATTTCAACAATAGGCCTTCTTTTTTGCATTAATGACATTTAGGCCAGTAACGATTTAGAGTAGCTGTCTCACATAATAACAGTAAAACAAAATAGTAAAAGAAAAACCTGTCCACTAAAAATGAAAAAATAAAGTCACAAATAATTAAAATCCACATTATGTTTTTGTGTTTTCCTAGCTATGAAACAGTTTAATACACGAACATCAATCTGATGTGCATTATAAACATAGATTGTTATTATTATTATTATTATTTTTCAAATTATATTTATTATTTCTAATTAGACTCAGTAAATTTGAAGACTTGGAAAAATCCGTTGGCAGACCCTTTGAAATGGCTGGTTTGTACATGTTATATAAATCGCCTCAAGTCGCTGACACGAATCGAGTCCAAGTCAATAACAACTACAAGTCAAACCAGACTATTTAAAATAATTATAACATTTAAAAACAATTAGAGCCAATAAAGTAGGCCCCTAAACGTATAACTTACTGAGTAGAATAATTCAAAACTGATCAGAGTTTTGAGCGGCTTGCTGGTGGTACGAGTGCGGCGGAAAACAGTTTGAGAACAGTTTTAGTTTAGAGAAACGCTTTTTATATCAAATAAGGGATATTTCATTTCCATTGTTTGTGCAACCAAACGTTTCTGAGAAAAAGACATGATTTAACTCCTGAAAATAAGAATGATGGAAATTATTTTCGAGCTTGTGAAATTCATCGGTGACTCAGCACTATCGTTGAACAGCAGAGGGCGCTGTTATGGCAACCCTTGCAGAGCTGTGTATTGAGAGAGTTGCGACATGGAGGGACCAGCTTTCTCCGGTCACGTGGTTGCTGGACGCCATTTTGTTCCAAAATGCAGTACAACCCAATGGGCAGACTAGTCTGGCACCCTGTATTCGCCAATGCATTTTTTGGAGACAAAATGGCTTCTAATCGTAAGTTGTCGCAACTCTCTCAATATACGGCTCTGAACCCTTGCCTTTATGGGTGCACCACACTAAATAAACTCACATAGCAACCAACGCTAAATGATAATTATTCAAAAATACTCAAAAATCGTGTAAGTCTCTCAGCCTCTTTAAAACCAATCAGACATATTTCCGGACAACTAAACTTCAGAATTCTTTTCAATTTTTGGCAGGTCAACCGTTTGGAACCGACTTGCTGCCAGTTTTCGTGAAGCACTTCTACACTTCCCCGGTCAAATAGGGCCAACTTTAACGCCTAAATTTATCAAGTCTCCTCAAAAGTTGAAGCACAGAACCCCCGGGTTGTGATAGATTCTTATATTTACACAATCTATTAATTGCATGACCCCCAAAACGTTATAATTAAAAATAAGTTGTGGGTTTACAAATTATGATAAGTAGCTTGGCGCATGAATTCTGGCTTATTTAGTGTGATGCACCCTTATCCGCATTTATAGGGGCCTTTCTCAAATTTCGGCTCGGGCTCCCTCTCCCGCTTGGGCTCCGCGCGCCGCGTACGCAGTGGAAACGCAGCAAGTATGAACCGGCCTTCAAATGCCTATACATTTTTGGAGCAGCGTGTATTTTGCACGCGGTGGTTCGAACATCGACGGAACCAGTCTTGGCCCAAGACGTCAGTGATCGATAGCGGATAGTGTACTCAGTGATCGATAGCGGATAGTGTACTGCGCTCGGTTACAACTCGTTATAGCGCGCCCCCTTGTGGCTTGAATTACTCAACTTGACTGGCTCTCACTAACTTCTTGGGAATCTCGTAGCGCTGGCTTAACTTTGCCATTGTTTTCTCCCTTAGCCTTTCCTAGGGAACCAATCAGCGCGTAGTAATAAATTTAAATAATTTTTTATGTGACCCAGGTTCATGTTTTTTTATGCTTTCACGCTTCAGCTTGCAACGTTAACGTGGCTGCTGTCGGTAGTGTGCGTGGAGGAAAGTGTCAGTGTAGTCACTGTCTCAATGTGCAAGTAGAAGTCACGATTCACGTTAGAAAAGAAACATGCTCGTGACATTCTAAAGATGGAAAAGTAAAAGCCGAAGCAATTATAAGCTATAGATCTGCTGTAGACTAGATCATAGGCATAATTTCAAGAAAAGAAATGTAGGCCTACTGCTAGCCGCTCATTTTGTACTGAAATATATTTACTTATAAGTTGTATGGATACATGTGTGTACTTCAATCATCTGGACTGTGTGTTATGAATTTGTAAAATTACTAGCCCTAAAGTTTGACAGCAGTGCATTCTTCCAATTCGCATACAAATTCAGTACGTGAACGACAATGGCACGGTGATTTAACGGTGGTTGCTAATAATAAAAAATAGTCAGAAGCAGGTAGTCCCGTGCCTTTAATCAACTGAAATCACGTAACAAGATGCCAGACGTACAACGACATTATGTTTTCTGTAGTCAACGATGTTCACCAACAATATGCTTCAGAATAGCGGCAATTGGTTGTCTGGGAAAAATAGCCGTAGAAGCTAAATCCCTGCGTATAGAGCAAACTAAACTAGATAGACACTATAATCAAGGGTCGGTCGGCGTTCACACGCGGATCAACGATGTACAATGTACGTCCGTGCAGCCAGGGAGCTGCCATGTTGTTCGCGTATTTGAATAATGCATTACACAACCTTGACAACGGTCTTATTTACATAAAACGGTGACGCCCACAATGCAACTTGCGCTACGAGATTCCCAAGACGTTTTAGTGAGAGCCAGTCAAGTTGGGTAAATCCTGCCGTAAGAGGGCGCGCTATAATGATTTACAACGAGCGCAGTACACTATCCGCTGTCGATCACTGACGTCTTGGGCCAAGACTACGACGGAACTGGAGCCGGAGCCTAAGCCGACGTTTGAGAAAGGCCCATAGTCTTTTACAAACCCAATGGTTTCATTGGATACTAGCGGCCGCGGCGTTTCGCGCGGTACCCGCTAGGTGGGTGCATAGATATAGGGTGGGTGCGGTCTGTGCGTATTAAATGTTGAACAAATTAAATGTAATTTGGGGCAAGGAGTAATCGGAGGGGGCAGCGGGTCATCATATTTGTAGAATTGGCTTGGTAAAAGGCAGTATTAAATCGGCACGTAATATGGTTTGTCTTATGGTAACATTTTCAACATGCAAAAGGTGTTGAGCAGGGTCGCCCCGTCTGCCGGATTTTTTTTCCTGCGAACATTTTGTCCCCATACGGGAAATTAACATGGACTGGAGTTCCCTCGGCCCCAGCGGCCGGCCAGGGTCTATCCAGGACCGCTGGGATGGGCTAATCAGCTTGCACAGATTCTTGTTCAGGAAGTACGTCATGCGTGCAGTGCATAGCAGTGTGAGCGTGATGCATGATGGGACTGAGCATTTTCGGGATATACCAATGAGCGTGCTTGATACGTTTGCCCATCCCAGCGCCTTTGGTTAAGGCAAGGCGCTGGGGACGAACGAAGGGCTGGAGGAGGATAATTCAAAAGAGGGCGCTATCGAAAGAAGTTTGTACACAGTTCGCCGTATGGGGGGGGGACAAAAAGTTCGTAGGAAAAAAATATCGCGTCCCGTCACCTCTGCCCGCATCCTTTTCTCTAACTTCCATGTTACAAAGCATGATTTTGGTTGTTTGCACGGCCGGGGTTAGGTTTTAGAATAGGGGAAGAAAAAATATGTTCCTGGCAATGATGCATGTTTGGCTGACAAGGGAAAAATTTCCGTATCTGACTGCCACCTTTTCAGCCACACGGTTACCGAAAGTGAAAGGCTTCCAGGGCCGGTGTCGCAGGAGGTTCTGTCCCCCTGAGATTCTGTGTGTCCCCCCCCCCCCCATACGGCGAATCGTGTACAGATTTATTCTGATAGCGCCCTCTTTTGAATCAACCTCGTTTTCAGTCCATGTAATATACCGCGTAACGGTCTCGCGACGATAATGTCACCATTAAAGGGGCACACCGGCTTACCATTTACGTAATTTAGTGAAGTAGAGTCACAAACAATAAATAATTTGATGTTAAAAAAAAAAATCATAAAATTAGCACGCAATTAACGAAAAATAGTGAAAAAAACGAAACGCGGTCAAAGGTCAGCGTGTACGCTTTTCCAGCTGAGTGTGTGCAGCGCAGTCAATCCAACACGGGCACTGCCTAAAAACCCCTTGGAACCAAACGTTATTATGGTCTGGCTCCCAACCCCCCAGACAGGCTCCGAAGCCACGGCTATTGGCAAGCTGAGGAGTTCATGCCCCTAGGTTTCAACGCTCTCTGGCCCCACGGGATGTAGCGCCGGCTGACGGGATATGCCCCCAAGGCTTACATTGTGATTGCTCCACGCCTTTGGGCCATGCGGACTCTTTGAATGCGAATCTTACGTTGGATTTTTCACCATTATTTACAACTTGTAGCGATAATTTGAATACATGATCTTTTTCGTCAATTACTCGTAAATAATTGTGTTAAAAAAAAATTGGTTTGGTAAGTTACTTTTAAACGGCTGGAAGTAAAACTAACTCGGAAGGTCACGTGATTATTTGAACCAGTTTGTGGTTCGAACTATCACGCGACCTTCGTTTTTGATTAAAAATGCTCAAAAACGGCTAAATTTGATGATTTTTTTTTATGGACTGTTCTTCTTCATTCATGGAAGACCGTTGAAGTCATATTTTAGTCTATTTTGTAGCCCAAATAGCCCAATTCAGCCGGTGTGTCCCTTTAAGCTTCCGGGCACATGAGCCATCAGCTATATGAGAGATTAACGTGGTGCAATTTTGTGTTATTTTTATTTATGTCACATCACTTTTTCCAACCCCAACAAAACATCACTTTTTCCAACCCCAACAAACATATTGGTGAAAACTAACAATGTAATAAATAAAAAGAAAATAAAATCTGGAAATTTAAGAGAAAATGAAGAAATAGTGCTCGACCTCCAACATCCGGCTCGAAGTGTCAAATTGCGAATTTACGCCGACTGTTGCGCAAACCGTGTCAACTGCACTAACAAACTGAAGTTATATAGGATTTGAGGCATTGCATGCCATGGTGAGGTATCAATATATTTGGTTTGCGGTAACACCATGTGTGTATCTACTTGCCAGGTAGAGTTTGTTCTTAGAGAACTGTCTTGCTTAGTTCTACTACCGCGGAGTAGATTGTTCGGGTGTTCGGGAGACTTCTCAGTTCTGAAAAGAACTGTCCTGCTTATTAACTATTACCTGGGCGGATGGTATAGAAATAGGATGGGACTACTACTTTAGCTTATAGGATCGTAATTTACTGTACTACCGCGGAGTCAGTTAGGTTATTATTTCAAAACGGGATATAGGTGTTTCGTTACTTAGCGTGAAAACAGACCTTGTGTCGCATGGATTTTACAGGATGTTGTATGGCGTCGCCGGGACAACGACGTCCTATAGTTTCGCGCAGTTTGGGTACCGTTACAAATAATTTAGCAGCTTGTTCTGGTTTGCATGCGGGGTACACCGGGGAAAGATGGGACACGGGGTAAGATGAGACATTGCTTATTCAATGTGTTTTGAAATAAACCAAACTATTTCTGTCAAACCCCTTATTTTGCAAAACAGTTTCGCCCATATCCAGTCTGTCTCTGAGGTTGCCCTTTTACCGTTACTTTTTCTATTAAGGGTGAGTGGCGGCAAAGAATAATAGGTGTCCGTTGTCAAATTTTGTCCGAAAAAAAAGAAGAACAAAAAAGAGGCGGCCTCTAAAAAGGAAGCGGGCGGGGACGTTGTTTTGAAGAAAAAAAAATCTTTTATTTGGCCTTATGGTCGAATCTCCCAGCCATTAAAATGTCCCATGATCAGCGTCTCAAATAGCCTCTCCTAATTCAAACTCCTACTGCCCGGCTTCACGTGCCGATCCCTGTTGAAAACAGTGGGCAGAGGTGTGAAGGCGAATTTCTGGCGCCTTAAAACCAGATTACTCCGGGCAGGTGGAGCTCGTTAACCATGGGAGGTAGTGAACCTAGGAGACAGCCACTCTGACTTTAAACTCGGGTTGGTGGGGCTCGTAGCCTTGGATGGCAGCCCACCTAAGAGAAGGTAAACTTTAATTTCAAATCCCCCCTAATTATGGGTTAAATAGTCAGGCAGTTGTAGCCTGGGCGGAGGAAGGATTCTCACGAATTCACAACGGCGAAGGTGCGGAAGAGGTCTTTGAATAAAAATCCGAAACGACCAACAGCAAAGGTTCTGCTTGTGCCTATAAGGACGGATGAGGGTCGATCACCCCAACGACCACAGCAGTCACGGTGAGAAGTTGCGAACCCCGTGACTTATTTTCGCATAGTAAGGCAAAGAATATGGCAGACACAAGTAAAGCAAATCCTATACTTCCAGGGGCGGGGGTCCCCAGGAACAATGCTGCGGACAGCAGTACAGCAGTACTGGTCAGCCCTCTCGGGTGAGACAGGATGACGACGACTCCTTAAACCGCCATCGGAGGGATTCGTCTGAGAACAGTGCTCAGTCCAAGGCGCTCTTGCGTTGCAAGAGGCCATTTATCATGGCCACTTTCAACGCCAATACAGTGAGAGAGGATGCTAAAGCACAATAACTAGCCCATTGTACTGAGGAATTTGGTATTGAGATCTTGGGGGTGCAGGAACATAGACAAGTGGTAGACCCGCTCAATTTCAAGAAGGTCGAGAAGAGGTACCCCATTACCTCATCAGCATGGCGGAACGAGAAACAGGCATCACAAGGAGGAGTTGGACTGATGATTAGCCAGAGAGCGAGGAAGGCACTACGTGGAGTGCGATCTCATTCTGAGAGGATTCTCATTGCTAAGTTTAACAGCAACCCACTCACAACCATCATCGCAGTCTACTCGCCCACCAACGCTACACCACAGGAGCAGGTTGAGAAATTCTACAAGACCTTTACAGCGGCATGTAATGGGAGTGCCGGCTCACATATAGTGACAATACTGGGCGATTTCAACGCTAGATTGGGCCCTGAAGATGCACCTTTCACTTATCATGATACCAACCGAAATGGAGCACTACTAGCCGAGTTCATATCGGAACATCAACTTTTGGCAGCAAATACATTGTTCAAGAAGCGCAAGGGAAAGATGTGGACCTTCCAAGACAGAGGCTTGGGGATGAAGCGTCAACTATAGACTACATCCTAGTGCGGCGCAAGTGGAGGAACAGCATTCTGAATGCTGAACCGTACTCTTCTTTCAACTCCACAGAGTGGTCTCCATGAAGGTGCGTCTCAGTCTCAGAGTACCAAAGCCGAGCTGTAAGACTAGATACAACTGGAAGGAGTTCTCATCTCGCCCTGATATTCAAGAACGCTACACGGTGGTAGTGCGCAACCACTACCAGTTGTCACAGGAGGATGAGGACCCTACTGAGTGGTACGGAAGGTTCATTAATGCAAACGAGATAGCAACGAGAAGGAGTGCGTACCAAAAAAGGAATGGGTAAAGAAATCTCTTCAGTCGAAGCACCCAGACATCACAGCTGCGAGAGAGGCTGTCAAACTGGCACGCCAGTCCTGCGTCAGTGACCAGACTGAATAGAACAAGCAAGCTCATAAAGTGGCAAAACAACATTTATTCTACACCTATGATAGGCTAAAAGAAGAGGTTCTCAATGAAAAGACCCACAGAATTGAGGCGGAGCATGGCGGAGCACGCTACGGCGAGGCTTGGAAGGTCATCAACGAAATAACTGGGCGCAGGAAAGCAAAGGAAGGGCAGGTCGGGAGCTACTCCTCAGGAAAGAGTGGACACGTGGTACACCCATTTCCGCAACCTGCTAGACAGTGCACCAGAGGTTGAGTATTCGGATGAGGAGATTCCCGATATCTCTACGGACCTTGACATCAATTATGGACCATTCTCGGCTGCAGAATACGCCAGAATCAAGGCTTCCCTCAAACAAGGCAAGGCAGCAGGTCCGGATGACATTCCACCAGAGGTACTCAAGAACTGTGACCTTGACGCCATAGTGCTGGAGATGTGTAACTCGGCCCTAATGGAGAATCAGAAGCCGGCACAGTGGTCGCTCAACAAGACAGGTACCTAAGGCTGGTAACCTCTCATCCCCTGACAACTACAGAGGCATCAGTCTCTCATTCATCATTGCAATGTACAACCAAGAACCGTCTAATCCTTAATCGCATCAGTGGCATCATTGATCCACTGCTCAGAAACAACCAAAATGGCTTCCGTTCAAAGCGCACAACCACTGTACAAATCCTAGCTCTGAGACGCATTATCGAGGAAGTGAAGTTATAACAACCTACCAGCAGTATTCACATTTTATCGATTACAAGAAGGCATTCGATTCCATACATCGGGGGAAAATGATAAGAATCTTAAAGGCCTACGGAGATCCTCCCCTGTTACTCCGTGCCTCGGACCCCGTTTACACTAGATCCAGAAAGCCGGATCAGACCCGGTTCAGATCCGGCAATGTGGATTAACGGCTAGTGTAAACGCAAAAAAGCCGGATCAGACCCGGTTCAAGATCCGGCAATTTTAATCCACCTTTCGAGACCAACACAACACAGGCTAAGGTGGTTACTCCGGATGGTGCGACTGACTGGTTTGACATCACAGCAGGAGTGCTACAAGGCGACACCCTGGCACCCTTCCTGTTTATCATCGTTCTCGACTATTATGCCCTTGGTAGAGCCATCAGTGGGAGAGAGGCCGAGCTCGGATTCACTATCACTCCGAGAAGATCAAGAAGGCATCCAGCGGTCACTGAAACTGATCTCGACTTCGCTGATGACATCACGCTGATAGACTCAGGCTCAATCCAAAGAAAACTGAGTATTCCACTTCAACACGCCCGAACACACTCCATTGAAGACGCTGGAGGGTAGAGAACTGAATGAAGTCCCTGACTTTAAGTACCTTGGCGCATGGTATCCCTTACGAGGTGTTGTATAATGGTTGCCTCTGAATGTAGTGAGCGCCTAACAGGCTGCACACAACACCAGCATTTTGCATTAATTACACCTGATGTAGACTGACCTGATTGATCTATTTGGCATCATCTGAAAGAGTTCAGTTTTGTCCATCCAACTGTGACTTTGATTTTGTGATTCTTCTCGTCAATTTTTGGAAATTATTAATGGAAATATTATTTTCAAGCCGACTTCTAGTGCTACTTGTAATGGATGGCTGCCAGCTGGACCATCATCAACCCATGCTATACAGATAAGCTATTGTTCACAGTGATTAACGACTCACTCTCAGGATGGAGCTATTTAGCCTGAGGAGTTTTCTGTTTATTGCAGGGCTGTTTATTGGGTTTTCTTCCAGTGAACAAGTTGGCCCCGTGTTTTGTTCTAGATATTGCTACACACCAAGTCTTAATGGCAGAAAAGTCATCACAAATGGATACATGAAGTCTCCCCTTCCTCACTCTACCAACTCATTGTCTTCTTTCAATGCCCTACTTTTGAGCTGTGGGGATATCTGTCCTAATCCTGGCCCCATCTCTAGTGAGCAGATTCCAACATCAGCCCATCAAACTATGGAACTTATGATAGAAACCAGCTCCTGAATATACAAAATGGTAGCACAAAGCTTTCAATCCCCCTGTCCACCTGGAACATACTCAATGATTTAAAGATCAACTCTAAACCCGTCACACACGCAGAGGATCTCGCGGCGGAATTCGTAAGTTGAAGAACATTCCCACTTGTCCAACAATCATGCCCAAGGTTTGTCCAACCATAGAGCAAGGACCAACTCGACATAACGCCACATTATGTCTTTGGAATGCCCGGTCTATACGAAATAAAACTACAACGTTAAGTGACTACTTGATTGAACATGATGTTGATGTGATGTTTACTGACTCAGTTGTTATTGGAGAATGTACACCACCGTCATATTCTTTCTTGAATTTTCCAAGAGATTCAGATGACCATGGAGGTATTGCCGTAATTTACAAAACAGCTATGAAGCTCCGCACCTTGCAACTTAATTTCACAGCTCTCACATTTGAGCATGCATGTATCACAGATCCGATAAATGGGATTACGTATGTCGTCATTTATCGGCCCCCTCCATCCCAAAAGAATAAGCTCAAAACTTCTGATTTCCTGGAAGAATTTGACAACTTTGCCATCTATACATCAACCTTCGCTGACAAGATACTTATGCTGGGCATGGAGGTAGAAATAGATGTGCTGGGTGACTTTAACATCCACATAGACAAGCCTGACCTCCCGGATGTTAAGAAATTCAATTCATCTCGTGTCTTCTGGATTGTACCAGCACATTCATGAACCTACATATATACTGGGACACACATTAGACCTTGTTATTACTCGTTTAAATGATCAGTTAATCCAGGATTGTATCGTTAAAGTTGATTCTTTTTCGGATCATTACATGATCCATTGTAGCTTATTAGATCAAGTGAAATCTATGCCAATGAATTCCATTTCTACTTGTCGTAACTTTCAGCATATGGATCACATAACCTTTAAAGAAGACCTTGTTTCTAAACTTTGTGAAGTTCCATCAGGTGAGTCCCCCGATCAATTACTGTCCCGATTTGATTCTGCTATCATTTCTGTTCTTGACAAACATGCGCCACTGAAAACTAAGTCTCATAAGTTAAGACCTAAGCAGCCATGGTATATAATGGAAATATCAATGTTGAGAGACGTTTGAGAAGGAAACATGAGCGCAAATGGCGCAAATCTGGAACTGAAATTGATCGGTTGGCTTACCAAGCTCAAAGGGATAAAGTCAATGAAATGATTGATGCCAGTAAGACTGAATTTTATAGGTCTTCCCTTGCCAATTCAAACAAAAAAGATGTATTTAAGACTGTAAATTCTTTACTTAACAAAAACAATAGAATCCTACCTCAATGTAATTCATCCCAGGTTCTCGCAAATGACTTTGCAATGTTTTTCAAAAACAAGGTAGACAATATTCGCACTGCACTTAATGGCCACAGGGATAACCTAATCATGCCTGCCATTGATTCTACTGTGCATATTGAACAAAGGGCTGCACTATTTTCCAACTTTGAACCATTTTCGGAGGAAGCTGTGTTTTAAATTGATCAAAGGCTTTGCTAGTAAATCTTGTGCCCTTAACGAAATCCGTTCAGAATTGACAGATTTATGGGCAAAAAACCACCAAAATGTTCTTGTGCGCCGTGTTCACTGTTGCTATGGGCCGCGCGTGCGTAAAGCGCAAGCAAAGAACTGTTGCTATGGGCCGCGCGCGCGCGTACAGTGCAAGCAAAGAACAATGCCAACGCACGGGATCACGGGGGAAACGGAAGCAGGCACGGAGGCGCGGGTATAAAGCACGTGGGACGGGGAGAGGAAGGGGCGAGGAACGGAGGCAGGCACGGAGGCGCGGGTTAGAGCACGTGGGACGGGGAGAGGAAGGGGCAGGGAACGGAGGCAGGCTAGGCACGGAGGCGCGGGTTAGAGCACGTGGGACGGGGAGAGGAAGGGGCGGGGAACGGAGGCAGGCACGGAGGCGCGGGTTAGAGCACGTGGGACGGGGAGAGGAAGGGGCGGGGAACGGAGGCAGGCACGGGGAGGCGCGGGTTAGAGCACGTAGGACGGGGAGAGGAAGGGGCGGGGGGAACGGTACCTTATATTTTTTACGGAGGGACGAGGGCATCCCCTCCCCCAACACGCAGCTCCATTTTTTCAGGACATGCATCCGTCCTCAAGCAAATTATGACAAACTGAATAAAACACGCTTTAAAAGTTTACGCATGGGGACATTAGTTTTTTATTTTAAACCTCGCGGCATCTACACCTCTTTTGTTAATGAACGGGACGGGAACAAAATTAATTCGACTGACAAATAATACAAAACGGGAAAAAACGGGACGAGAAAATAATGAACAGGACAGACAAATTTAACGGGGCTGGGGAAATAATACGGGAAAGGAAAAAAAGAAAAGGGACTAATAAATGATACGGGACAGGAAAATAATAAACTGAACGGATTTTTTATTTTTTAAACAAACAGTGACAGGGTAATTTGTATTGTGACATCACACTTTGCTTAGCAGATTGATACAAAGTTAAGATCAATCTTAGTGCTTTGTGAAATCAGAACTTCGCGGAACTCTAGCAGGACCCGCTAATTTTAAACTTTTATTTTATTTTATTATTACGCTAGCGCGTTTAACCAGATGGGTTTTAAATTTCGACAAGTCTTTGGCTTATTGGCTTATTTTGTAAGTTTCAAAACACAAACATAGTATTTCAATTTCAAACTGTTTTTACTATTACGCTAGCACGTTTAACCAGATGGGTTTTAAATTTCTTAAAGTCTTTGGTTTATTGGCTTATTCTTTAAGTTTCAACCTTAACGATATTTTGACACTTCCGCAGTTACTTTCATTGGCGAAACATTAACGATTTCCAATAAAGCAATTTGATGGGTGTTTCCTGAATATTGTTTTTATTTATTTATAAAAGTGACAGTTGATAGTAAAACTAACACTAACACTGATGTCTTGATGTGATCTGATGATGTCATCGCAACTTTACTGCCGTCACGTGGTCATTGTGTAACGCATCAACCCCTTGAACTATGGTCAGATCATCAACAGTGCACATTGTTATGCGTAGCGGGTATTCAGGTGTGCTAACTGCCCAGTTTACCTGTCTAGCGGGACCCAAAGTACAGAAATTAATTTGCACAAAACAAAGAACATCATTTGCAAAAACGCGTACAGTTGCGCAAACGGGGGACAATGAACGGGACGGGAGCAAAATTAATTCGACTGACAAATAATACAAAACGGGGAAAAACGGTACGAGAAAATAATGAACAGGACGGAAAAAATTAACGTGGCTGGGGAAATAATACGGGAAAGGAAAAAATAAAAGGGTCTAATAAAATGATACGGGACAGGAACAAAATTAACGAAACGGGGTACAAACAGGGACAGGGTAATTTGTATTGTGACATCACACTTTGCTTGGCAATAAGATTGATACAAAGTTAAGATCAATCTTAGTGCTTTGTGAAATCGGAACATCTAGCGGGACCCGCGCGTAGCGCGGGTTTCCCGCTAGTATTTATAAATATAGGACTCCTGTATTAAATTGTGGAGTGTCGGGACAGTGTACATGTCAAATTAAAGTAGGTCTATGGTATGACACGACACGTGTTCCACCAAATCAATAAGGATATAATAAGTGCGGTATATATAATAAAATAAAGAAAGTTAAAAGAATGAAATAAATTATAAAACAATCTCAAAACTTTGTTATATATTTCATCACCGACGCCACGAACTGACGGCGTTTAAGTTGAGCGCTTTTTAAAATCCCACTTTCCTTTAAAATGTCAGTGTATACCGTATTCAGCTAGTTTTCTTACAGTGGAAAGTTGATTCTTTGAACGTTATGAATTATACATGGTGCTTTTGGTTGCTTTTGGTCCTAAATTAATAAGTAATAAAGTAAGAAAATGTGTGTCAGTTCGTGAAATCAAAATTTAACACAGAAACATAATATTATACATTTTCCCTTTTCACGAAATCCCACCATCCAATGTGTTATCAGTTCGTTGAGTTGTAGGTCAAAGTGAGCGCTGCTGCACACACGGTTGGTTGTAAGTTCGTGGAAACGTTTTGGTTCACATTGAGGTACCGGTAATGTGCGCGCCGTGTGTTGCAATGGTAAAATAATTGAAATTTTGTGCCAGTTCGTGGTGGCAACGAAAATTGTCACTTCCGGTGCAAAAGTTGCATTGCTTAATTATCGTAATTAAAAAAAGGTAAAACTCTTGAAGCGTTGAAACTTCATGAAATAATTATTGTAGGCCTCGATGCTCATTGTAAAACAAACACCTAAAAAACAAGATTTTATACTCAGTTTGTCAGTTCGTGGCATCGGTGACATGTTTTGTTTTTTTCATTTTGTAATACGATCAAAAACATGTTAAACTCTTGTGTCTTTCGGTCAAAGATCTGATTCTAGAAAGCATTACACAAATGTTGCAATGATAAATCTGCATGAACACATTCTATGAAATGTGCCACGAACAGATACAAATTTTTTTCACCTATAGTTTGGACATGAATAATAAATGAACAATTTCTGTCAAGAATAGCTAATTTGCTACCTTCGGCTTCCTTTGTTTGCCTCACAAGTTATCCTTCTAATAGTACTTACTTCATGTTCGTTTCCAGTGGGACTCAAGGCCAGTCTAATTTAGTACGGTTTCAAATATTAATATCTTCGATTCTAGAAACCAAGTTGTAATTTCGTGAACGGTCTTCGCTCTTTATTGTCATACAGGAAACTTGATTAAATGCATGTCATAAATCCCTTTTATAGAGGAGTAGTGCAGCAGTAGCCATTGATTAGTAATGTTCAGCCAATCGGTAGACACGTTCGTATCCGTATTGCCTGGAACTCTGGTGAATGGGAAATAAGCAAAATAACCCGGATAAGGGTCTTCCCCTAAACATCCAATCTCATTGACGATCTCAACTGCTTTTATATAATACAGTCAATGGTCACTGTTTTGGGTGGTCGTTACGTCACACATCAGCGCACTGGTCAAAACACTTAAGTACGGGTAATTTTGCCACTTCTGGTGTCGTAGAGGATTTTATCCCACGGTGTGTGTCCCCCCCCCATGCCCCCCCCCCCCAAAAAAAAATACGGTAAACATTTTACTACACAATTCTATCAGAATAAATTTGCAAATTGCAAATATTTGCGATGTCGCAAATATTTTCGCAAATATCTTTGCAAATATTTGCAAATATCTTTGCAAGTATTTGCGATGTTGTAAATATATTTGCAATATCCCAAATATCTTTGCAAATATTTGCAACTTTGTAAAACAAATTCTGTGCAAGTATTTGCGATGCTGCAAATATCTTTGCAAATAATATTTATAACATGGCGCAAATATCTTTGCAAGTATTTGCGATGTTGCAAATATCTTTGCAAATATATTTTGCAAGTATTTGCTATATCGCAAATATCTTTGCAAATATTTGCAATGTTGCAAATTTTGTCACATACTTGTTCGCTTACTTTGTCGCAGATATAGTTTGCATTATTTTGTACCGGGCTATTCTTCAAGGAACTATGGTCTTTTAATAAAGCTGTTTCTGTGATCGTGTAACTCTTGGCCGCGCCATTTTTGTGCATCTATACGACGTGTTGTGGGATATAAGAGATATTTAGTCTGGGGTTCAGGTGTCACACAATCGCTCCCATCATGCATCACTACATCCTGAACAAGAACGTGTACACACACCAGCATACGGGTGATAACACAGAATTGATGGTACAGTGAATATCATTAGCCTTTTTAAGGTATGGCTGTTTGGTATTGGGATTGGGTAAATTTGTCTGTAGGCTATAGCCTACAGACCCTACAGACAAATTTACCCAATCCCAATAGTCTGTAGTGATAGTGTCATAGTGTCATAGCATGGAGGAAGGAAATACACCTCCATGGTCATAGTAATAATGTGTCCACCATATCTCAAAATGGCTTATTGCAGAAGTAGAAAGCCTTGCAAGGAAACAGTCACGTCGCTGAGTTAAAAAACGTACGTTCTTTGGGGATCTCAAAAATTGAGAAACATTCGCCAATACAAAAGCATTCTGTTTTAAAGTCATTATAACCATGGAGGTAGAACTCTACCTCCATGTTATAACATCCCGTCCATTTTTTCAGCATTGCATTAGTGCAAAACAACAAAGGTACACAGCATGGATTCATACTTACACTTTAAAACATCACTTGGCAGCTCGCAGGAATATTATATCCAAAATATGCGAAAATTATTTGCAAAAACTCGGGCACAAGGTTTGTTCAAAATCCGTGGGAAAAAACGCAGCTCACGATGCTGTCGGTCAGTCAGTGTCATTAAGCATCGGTTATTTCTGACTGCCCTTGTCATTATTGGGATTGTACCCCCTCTGTTAAGCCTGCGCATGCGTATTATGTTAACAGTCACCGCTGTAGCATTGACGTCCTGTGTACCCCCATCCCATGGCTCATTTAAGATGATTACTGGAAGGTCTACTACTAATCCATGGTCTTGTTCCCGGTGCCTGTACCTTTCTACCAGGTAAGACGCTTCTGCTCAACAGCGTTTATATCACAACCGATGGCCATTCCTTCTTGGTCAATTATTTCTCAATGGGTCGCGTCTAAGCCTTGTAATTTGTATGATCTTGTGAAAGTAAGGACTTAACTAGTCTGTTGACAATCACTCGTTGTCATTGTCAGTCAATGTTTTCTTTTTGCAATATTAATTTTAAAAGTTCCAAGGTTTCATGAGGTATCTTGTAGCATGGAGGTTTCTTCCCACCTCCATGCTTGCAGTAAATATTTATGATGGTGCTTTTAACTCAAGGACAAAAACCCGTCCCCTTTGAGAAGTTTTAATAAGATAACAGCAAATCATTGTTGAGAAAAATCCGAAGCACCTCATATCAAACTGTAATTTCACAACGAATTTCAGAAATGACTAATGAATACAAGGTGAACATTTCTTACCCATCGGATGTCCTGCCATCTGGTTTTTGTTTTAGTCAGCGCTCATTTTGGCGATCACCAAAACTGGGGGCAAAGCTATTATCTTTGCCGTAGTTGTTCATTTTCTCTAAGCTGGGAAGCCCTCAATCAAAAACTATTCCTCAAAGAAATCTACGCAAACTGCGCAGACCGGTAATAATGAATAAGGGACCATGACCAAATCCTTGATCTATGGGTGGACTTCCGAGGCTCAGCTTGTGTATAATTACAAGATTATTGAACTACAAAGCATACGTCCATTTCATGTTGAAAGTTTGTAGTTTTTTCACAAGATTGTACCATGAATGTACGTTGTAGTTTAAATCAATAATATATAACAATAACATCCTAACTAGCTGACACACTTCAGCCGTGAAATAGCACAGCGTGTGCAATAACGTATGCGTATTAATCCGGACAATAACATGGCGTCATTGGGGAATCCCCTTTGGCTTGTCACTACGCAATCCGGTAAATCACACGATTGCGCAACATCACACGATTGCGCAACCTGATTAAAGAGGTTTTCTCATGTGCGTAAAAACCCCAGCGTGGCCGCGATGTGAAATTTCACCTTAAAGAGAGATGTTGAACAATGAAAAGAGGAAGAAAAAACACCAGATGTTCCTTTGAGTTTAGATAACAATGCCCCGATTAAAAAATATATAATACACAATAACAATTCCTCTTTCGACACCAACACTTAGGCCATACTTCTATATTTAGAAGTATATTGCATGGGATTTTTAAAATAAAATTTGAAAATTGATGTTTCCTTCTAATTTTTCTAAAATTTTCGTTGTGCAATACTTTGTATGTATCCCTTACCTTTGACTAGTTTTGTTTGCAATAGAATTTATTTTATTAACAAAAATCTTGCATTCACAAGCATAATGTGAAGAAAAAAACGAAGAAAAAAGAGGAAGGCACATATTTCGCAAAATGACCACCATTTTGTTTGGTCGGGCATCAGGTGACAAATTAATCGGAAAGTTCCAAATTTTATACCTCCACCATATCTTACCAGTTACCGTACACTGTTAAAAATGTCCGTAAATTTACGGACTCCGTAAAGTGAAATATTCCGTATTTTCGCCGTAATTTTACGGACTTTCCGTAAATGTAAATATTAATTATGCTAATAAGCGTAATTACAATCAACCACATTTGCCCAAACACCTACACATAATATAGTACATGTAAGTACATATTGTCATTTCACCCACAACCGTGTACACATGTACAAACTCATGTTAAGGGTTTTTTATTTTACGGAATTAAAAAACTTTTCCGGTAATAGAGCTGCCAGAACAGTGTAGGGTCTCCTGAATTATGCCAATCCATGGTCTATCAGAGTTGTCAACAATAATAATATAACAACAATAATAATAAATAACAAATCAGATTAAAAAAATAATTTTTTTTTAATGTTTCTTTTTAAATTGAATATTATTATACTGAATGTTTGTTATTTGTAATTTTGACGGCCCATAGTTTGCCAACATCACTTGTTGGAAAATGGTACATGGAACAGCTGTGAAATAATATGACAGTTTATAAATTAGGGACACTTTTACTCCACAGGGAATGTTTTCCAAGATTTCAACCTCATTACAGAGTAGGCCGGTATAAAGGTAAGGGTGACTAAGAGTGGTTGGTAAAACGAGATGTTGTGTGGACACTCCGTGCATTTCCGTTAAACCTCACTTATTGCCCAGCTCTCCTTGAGCATGGATAGTTAAATATGTTATTACGTAATGAAGTTCTATATAATTCAGCTTAACAATTCTGTGCTTTTGTTTGGCGCGTTTGGTTTGTACCATGGTGTGGCACTGTCAACATCTTCTCTTGTTTTTTTCTGTTTATTTAAGTTAGTCATGTTATAAATTGAAGATCCGGATTATAGGACTAGAATGTCACTTATCGTCTGTCCTGCGGTACTTCGTCTGTCCTTTGTGACGAGTTAACAATTTAAGAATGGTATTGCCTTTGGTAAACGTATACTTGGCCCCGGGGATCTTGCAAACGATCTAGGCATATTCTCCAGACTTAAAACATAATATTTAAAAAATGCTGACATCTTATTAAAGGCATCGTACACGTTTGGTAATTGTCAAAGACCAGTGTTCTCATTTGTTGTATCCCAACATATGCATAAAATAACAAGCCTGTGAAAATTTGGGCTCAATTGGTCATCGAAGTTGCAAGAAAATGATGAAAGAAAATACACCCTTGTTGTACAAATCTATGTGCTTTCAGTTAGGAATGAAGTTAGTGAGAAATTACCTCTTTCTCAAAAACTACGTTACTTCAGAGGGAGTCGTTTCTCACAATGTTTTATACTATCAACAGCTCTCTGTTGCTCGTTACCAAGTCAGTTTTTATGCTAATATATATTTTGAGTAATTACCAAACATGTACAGTGCCTCCCTTAAATCATGTTTTTTACGAGCCTAGTCCGAATTTCAAGAGCCTGTTTTCTTCATTTCGGGAAGGAAATTCCCAATCCTTCCTTCACACACAGAGCAAAGACCAGCATAAACACTTAGAGCAAGGGTTTTCCCAATGAAAACAAGACTCGAAAGAGGAACTGGACCCGACTGAGAATTCTTTGACACTGATGTAACGTAATCGATATTGATTAGTGATAAATAAATAAGCGGGGGAAGTTTGAAAATATTCCAACGATATTTTTTAAAAATATGCCATTGATTTGTTTATTCATTTTGTTTGAGTGACACACTCCTTTGGTAGAAGTGTTTTGTTTCACTTGTGTCTTTCTCCCCAGCAGCCCATCATTTGTTTTGTCTGATGACATTGGTTATACGTTTATCCATACTAGCTCTAAGGTTTATCCAGTTTCTGTTTCTGTCCTTGTTTTTTTGTGTGTGGTCCTTTTGGTGTGTTTTGTTCTTTGCCTTGTAATTTTTCCTGTGAATTTTATCAATGCTGTATATTGGGTGGGGGGGGGGGGGTGGGGGGTATTTATATATTTAATATATTATTGTTATTTTTTTGAAAATCTGTTTTCATTTTCATCCCTTGGAGGAAGAGAGGCTAGGATGTGGCGATAGCAAATCCTTCATTTGATTGTCATCAATAATTGGGTTTATTTTATGCAAAAATCATTTTATGGAGTTAAGAATATTTAGGCCTACAGGAGAACAAAAAACTGCCTTAAAGTCAAATTTTGTTAAAATCAGTTACTTGTTTATTTTCACAAGCGATGATATTAAAAATACCAATACCATATTTTGTAAGTGGTTCCAGACCATGGTTTTGAGCAGACTTGGAAAACAAAAATATTAATTCAAATCAAATCAAAAATAAAAGAAATGAAATAATCCTTATGTTTACTGATACCATGAGGTAATATTGTTGACCCATGAATGTTTCTTTTATTGATTCTCATTCTGAGAAAAAAGTCAATCTAATTTTAGGTGAATACTTTTGTTTACAAAAACAAAACATAAAATTAGTATTATAAAATGTAATGGAAATTGATTCATAACCTGGTATCAACATTAATAATACTTATCAGAAATACGTCACCATTCTTTCTCCAATGCAGAGCAAATGTTTACCATATTTGAGAGTGAACATTCAATCTATCACTGATTCAACTGATTTCAAAATAAAAAACAGAATCTTCATTCATTCCCCATTCTTCATTCCGTATCATTCCACTTCCACAAAGGGCTCCGAGGTCAAATTCAGTTTTGTGATGCACTCTTTTTCAATAGAGAGAGTCTTTATGAAAGCGGAGAAAATATTTAAAGTCTCTAACCTCACGTTAAAGGCACTGGACACGTTTGGTAATTGTCAAAGACCAGTGTTCTCACTGGGTGTATCCCAACATATGCATAAAATAACAAGCCTGTGAAAATTTGGGCTCAATTGGTCATCGAAGTTGCAAGAAATTGATGAAAGAAAAAACACCCTTGTTGTACAAATTTGTGTGCTTTCAGGAATAAAAGGCTTCTTGCAAGAAGTCTTTTATTATTTTAGTGAGAAATTACCTCTTTCTCAAAAACTACGTTACTTCAGAGGGAGTCCTTTCTCACAATGTTTTATACTATCAACAGCTTTCTGTTGCTCGTTACCAAGTCAGTTTTGATGCTAATATATATTTTGAGTAAAATAAATTACCAAACGTGTACAGAGCCTTTAAAACGGTGTAGGCTGTCAATTTATTTGATACTCTTTTAGAGCGAAATTTGAAACATGACGTCATTGGATGTCAACAATAAATGTATACCATACCTGATATGTGACTAAGGGGGGGGGGGCAAAAAAACTTCATATGCTTTAAATCACTATCTTCGTCTTGTACAGAAATAAAACAATTAAACAAATCCTCTAAAGAATTCCTGAGATTCCCAGAACACAATGAAGACACATTTGGATGGTGGGGGGGGGGGGGGTACACAATGCCACATATCGAGCACCAAATGATCTGTGTATTCCACAGACAATTTCTCATTTAGTTATTTATTAGTGAAAAGGTCAAATTCAATGTTTTGATTGAATTTTATACAAATTTCAGGAATGAACTAAAAATTCCTAGTACAAAAATATACAGTCGCATTTACTTGAAATGTGACGTCATTGGATGTTTTTGGACGCTAACAAATTTTGCAGTGGAAGGGTGTCAAATATTATGGCATTTTACATCAAATTAATGTGTGGTAAGAGACTTGTAATATATGAGTGCATCAAAAAACTGAAATTGACCTGAGAGCTCCTCTTTAAGGTCCAGCATGGAATGCTAGGACCAAATGGGTAGTGAGATCATACGTGTACATTCTTGGGAATGAGGTTGACAGAAATAGACACACATAAGTGTCGATTGAAGCGGTAGCCACCATCTCACTTGACCCCATTAATGAGGATCACTCCTTGGGTTATTAAGTGAGGTTGCAGCTTCAGGTTACCTTATAGAGACATTTGGTGCTCAATATGGGGCATGGTGGTAACCCCCCTCTCTATTGTGTCTTCAAAGTGTGCTTGGAATCTCAGCACTGTTGGCATTTTATGTGCATCGATTACAGTGTGAGAAATGTCATCACCTTTGAGCATTGCGATGGCATTAATCTACAAATTAGCTCAATGTACGTTGGACTGGAAATAACTTCTTTTTAAATCATAATTTATACTGTTCCTTTAAGATATGTTTCTCGCAAACGGAGGAGTTGAAATGAATGTACTTTTTCCATCTTGTTCATATGTCCTTTTGAAATAAGTGTAACCAAACTGAGGGTTTAAGGGAAAATAGTCTGGCGACCTTCCTGAAAAATCTGAATTCGTATTGATGATTGCCACTACATGCAGGAGGAACAAGACAAAATGGTGGCAGAAAATGGTGGCAGAATGAAACCGATGGACAGGCTGTGTGTCTGACTTGTTGGCTTCGGCAGTGGCTATGGCTGACAACGTTCGTTGTCGCTGCAGCCAATGGCCATAGCTGTAGCCAGAGTCACTTGATTTGAGAGGCAGCCGCAATTCCATATTCTTGGCAGTCATTTAAACAAACAAAAATAATTAAACTCAACATTGCAATTCTTTTTGAAGGTCATAATATAAATTTAAGACCACATAAAATGGTTGTCCAATTTCTTCAATTTAAAATATGTTTGTTTCCTCAATTATAATTATTATTATGTTTTAATTTTTTTGGGGGGACTGTGTTTTCTCATAAAAGATAACTTCGTGATATGTTTACCAAAAAGTTATATTTGCAATTTTGTTGCCTTTAAATGAATTCATACAGAAATGAAAAGCTGTTTTTATGACAGGCTGTCCAATTAAGGAAATATGAGTTTGTTTTCCCCGAACACTCTTTATAATCTTATTGAAGACAATTTCCAAAATATGGTTACCAAAGATTGTTGGTTTTGCAACCTTGTTATTTAGAAATGATTCAATACAAGGAAAAAGGAAAGGAAATTGCTGATTTTTTTTTCACCAATAAGGGAAACGAATGTTGCTTCAAATTAACAACTGATGACATCAATTGCAGAATTGCATTTCAGAATAAAAACAAATATTTACAAAATCCTTTTTAGGAGGTGATTACATCCGGTCTGTTATCATTTTCTCTAATAATCTTTATACAGCAGCATTGCTTTTAAAAGAGACAAATTTAAAGTAATTTAGCGTCTATTTCATAGTTTCATTTCCATAGAGAAATAAAGTTCTTACAATGAGCAAAAATTTACAATAATTTTATACAATGGAGGGTCGTTGCGTATGTACAAAACTTGATAGAAGACTAGTATCTTGTAGTGTGATCTGGAATATCACATCTTGAATAGCAAAAGGGAATAATGTAATTGTTGATAAAACAAACTTACAGTATCAAATGTTTTGTTGGGTTTTTTTTCTTCTCGAAAACCATGACTGTATTAAAAAAAAGGGAAAACAGAAGAAAGAAAAGGTTTTTGGATCTTTATTCTCTTTTGAGTTAGTTCTGATTATGGTGTGTCGAGGCTGAGCTGTCAAGTGCACCAGACTCAAACACTGGTGTGTGTGATCCCCATAGTGTGGGTTCAAGTCCCGTTTTGACACCATTATTGCTTCGTCCTTCAGATGGGACGTAAACCTGTGGGTCATGTGTGTTGTGTAATGGACGTAAAAGAACCCAGTTATCTCTAAGAGAAGGGGTTTGCCCCAGTGTTTCGGCCAGTGGCTGCCGAGTGCGCCACAGCACCTTGTAAACCCTTATAAGGTGCTACATAAATGGGTCTCATATATCATAAACAAACTTCAAAACATGTCTTAAAAAGTGTTTCTCTTTGTTCAAATGCCTTGAGCACTTTGTTGGCGGATACGTGTGCTTTATGAGACTCCAATATGATTATTATTTGTATTCATCTGTTTATGGGACAACAAGAATTCACGATGTCACAGATTGTTGTTTAATTTGTACAAGATTTAAATAAACGGCCTCGGAATTTCTCGGATTCCAAGCTGGATCTTTATCGTCACGACTTCCTGGCCGACTCGAAGAAAGCCTGATGAGGAGAGAAAGTAAGAAAACAACCTTTAAGAAATAAAACACAAACACGACAAAGACTATCACTTTAAGGTTTATATCCAGAGGCGTAACTAAGGCGGGGGGGGGGGGGGGAGCACAGGGGTTCCATGCTCCCCCCCCATTCGAAATCTGGACTTTTGAGATTAAGAATTACAAGAGTAAAATGTTACATTTTATAAGCTTTAACATGATAATTTCAATGTTTGTAAAACTATTTTTCCATTTACACGCAGACAATGTGTTTGTTTTTACACTCACGTCAGATTATCTTATACAAAATAATAAATGGCATAACAAGAATGCTGAAAAGCGGCTTGTTTAAGAGAAATGTGAACGAAAACCACAGTTTTAATTGGGCAGAAGATAGTGCACCCCTTGTGCCCCCCCTCTAAAATGTTAACCTAGTTGTATCTTCTGATAATAAATTTTAAACTGAACGATTTAAACAAAAATGCAAAGCATATCTGAAAACTAGGGAACTTTTCTTTTAAAGGTAGTGTCTTATATTACGGGAGACTTTTGGGGACACCAGCAGACTTAACAGGTCAATCCACTGTTCTCGGAAATGTGCGCATCCTCAGAACTATGTAAACAATGGAAATTTTACCCGGTAGGTCTGCTGCCCTCTAGAGTTTCGGCGTCTCCCAATACATGGACGCTTGAATTTACAAATGTGTGAAATGTAAACTTGAAATAACATAATATGAGTTTTAACTTGATTTGGGGTTGAACAAAGAAAAGTTACCCAGTCAGTTTCCCTTGTGATTTATAACTTGAACAAATACTATACTGAACTTTCGTAATATACTACATACTGAATAATAACAGTAGGGAGGCTTATCATCCTTACTGCCAGCTGAGAAGCTGATTTGTGAAGGACGCGGCTACAATGTGTTCGTGCCGCAGGCACGCAAGCAGCCACATTGACCCATGATGTGACCATGGAGCACAGCTAGAGGTTAAAGGTTTGTGATTTTTGCGGAGGGCGGAAAACCGGAGGGTCTAGAGAAAAATCCCACCTGGCACAGGAGAAAACCAATGCACAACTCTACTCACATATGGCCCAAGCCGGGAATCGAACCAGGGCCACAGTGGTTGAGAGGCAGGGGCTTTATGCAACGGCCTCCAATGCCGATCACAAGTTTAATGTGTCATAAACAATAAGAAAAAGTTTCTTTAGTTTTTATGTCATAAATCACAATGTCATTTACACATGGTAGCAATTATTTCTTAATTTAAGTCTCAATAGACAATAAAATAAGTGCAGGTTGCACTGGTCAGTGTTGATCTTTACCTTTCCCTACACATGGCTACTTACTTTTATATAATTTCGAAACATTTTCAGATCCATCTCTTGCAGTGCACAGCAAAAGGCCTGCAAAAGAAACCACGAAAACAAAAAAACAAAATGATTAATTATGGTCTGTAGAACCTCAAAGGTTGTTACCAAGCACCATTAGCTCTAAGCTTTCCAAAACCTGCACATTGTATTCCGTCAGTTTGCTACAAATTTGTTTTCTTCTTCTGATAAGTACTGATGAATTTCCAGAATCACGTAAATGGCAAAGAAATCTATCCATAAATTCAGCTTGCTCCATAAAAATCAGGGGCCCACTTTCCCAGAGCTGCTAAATTAAAAAATTTAAAGGAACATTACAGAATTGGTTTTTGCTAACAAAACAATTGCTGGCAGTGTAAGCACTTTATTTAATCCACCATATACATAAACTGACAAACATGTAGAAGTTTGAGATCGATCGGCCATCTGGGTCACGAGAAAATAGTGAAAAACCGATTACACACATGTGTTATACAATGCATGAATAAAACGCTCATGAGCAATAAACTCCAATCGGAAATTAGTTTTATTAATTTCTCATCAAATATGGCATTTCAGACAGAAATATTTCTAGGGATGTTTTCTACTATCATCATCATTAGACCGTGTAAGTTTTATGTAAATCTGTGATCTTAAAGAAAATTTTAATTACCAGTTCTGCAACGTTCCTTTAAATATTGCTCACAAAAAATTTCCTTCGCTCTTTTTCATTACTTGAGGAGGGTTGTACAAATGTCTGAGCAATACGGTCGATCTATAACAACATGATTAAATTGAGTAACCAGGATACAGGTTTTGCTGATAGTGAAGGCTGTTGGCTGATAATGAGATTGTAATAACGGCATTCAGTATTATGTCCGCATTGCTAAGATGAACCGACACAAAGATTTCATTCTACCCTTTATTGAATTTCTGGATTCTTCGTCTCACAGACTGGCCACCAATCCTCAGTCTCTGACGGGAATTACAAATGATTTTGGGTTGAACAAAGACAAATTGACTAGAGTGGGATTTGAACCTGCTTTTTAACCAACTGCTCTATCTAGCCCTAATGTTGGTGGTCTCCCTGTTTTGTCAATATCTTTGCTCGGGGTTGCTGGTCAGAAGCCATACAACCTGTAACTGCCGGGAATTATAAATGATAAGTTTTGTATAACCCGAGTAATATTCCTAGGTGGATTTCTTCCACAGGACTCAGGAAAGTACCGAGTATACGGTGCTTAACACTCATGTTACACATTGGCGTATAAATAATAATAAATAATAATAATAAGACTTGTAATGCGCACATATCCACCCTGCTGGGTGTTCAAGGCGTATGGGTAAAACACAACAAAATTCTTGAACACCGATGCAAATTTAACATCTGTTAATATTGTTGGGGTACACGTTGCTAAAATTGGATCCAAAACTGCCTAAAGCTACCAGGCAATCTTGGTGGTCTAGTGGTTATTAGACATCTGCTCTATAATGGCAAAGTTCATGGTTTAAAACCCAATCTGAGTAAAATGCCTGTGGTTTTTATTTACAGAACTCTGGGAATTACCAAGTATACAGTGCTTTACACACATCGGTGTATGGGTAAAACCAAATAATACTCCTTATCCCCAATGTAATATATGTACTTCATAGAGGCAATTGCCTCGGTTGCCCCGCGTCATTGCCTTGGTGCCCCTTGAAATGTTCTAATAGAAATTTACAGTTTCCTCATAGAGGTGCCCTCTACCAAGAAGAAAACACCTTGGTGCCCTTGCCCTTTCAAAAACGAAGCATCAGGCCAATCTGTTAACAAGTTTTGTGTTGTTGTCACTATTTTTAAAAGTATTTTAACAATTTGGTTATTTTGTGTATTTCGTTATTTAATAAGGTATAACTAAATATTTATTTCCTTGTGGGTTTTTGTTTTGATTGTTGTTCTTGTTGTTGTGGTTTGGAGGGGGAGAAATTTGTGGCATCTTGTAAGTGTTCAAATGAGTGATCTATGAGAGCATGATGCACTGAGTTCAGTGTGGGAGACACTGAATCTAGCTTAAAGGCACTGTACTTGTTTGGTAATTGTCAAAGACCAGTATTCTCACTTGGTGTATCCCAACATGCATAAAATAACAAACCTGTGAAAATTTGGGCTCAACTTGTCATCGAAGTTGCCAGAAAATAATTAAAGAAAAAGGGTGTGCTTTCAGATGCCTGAGATTCAAATATTTTAGAGAGAAATTGTCTATTTCTCAAAAACTACGTTACTTCAGAGGGAGTGGATTCACACAATGTTTTATACTATCAACAGCTCTACGTTGCTCATTACCAAGTACGTTTTTATGCTAATACATATTTTGGGTAATTACCAAACGTGTCCAGTGCCTTTAATGAATGAAGCTCAAGTTTGAGTGGCATTTCCATTTAACCTAATTTCGGTTTCCTATTGATACAATTCTCATAGAGAATTGCCCTCATTAGTTCCCATTTGTTCCCTGAGGGAGGTAAGTCCAACAGGCCTTGTTTGTACTTTGAATCTTATGACATCAATACAAATAACAACATTTTTCAACAATGATTATGTTACATACTTCTTGGAAATGAATCACCCATGGGACTCCCCAAAACGTCCCCATGGGAAACAAAGAACCCCAAGAACAAACAAGATTACACTGAAGTGCTATCAGTTGAAAACAAATTTAACCAGAAGAGGTATTAATGACCTAGAGGTACCTTTTAAAGGCAAGTCAAATAAAAGCAAATTTGATTGCCTTGGCCAGAGGCCAGTTGTTGACAGAGAACACAAAAAATAAAGAAAAAAAGGAAACCCCCCTCCCCCAAACCTGCAGTCTGAAAATTACTCTGGTTATGACCGCGAACAATAGTGTAATTTTAGCCTACTTGTTATAGACATGGTACTAGTAGTAAGCATCCTGCCAAATTAATTCGTCTGAAGTATCCCCGTTTGATTAGAAATCAGTAAAGGTATGTCAACAAAATTGCATCTCCAAAGATTGCCTGATGCTAATTTCCATGGTGTCCATTTATGAATGCTGTGGCCAGAGACGCGGTTGGTACCAGCTGTGCCCTTGCTAAATGTATGTATTTGACATTCTTGTTGAAAATACTGGGACAGTTTTTTCCCTTTTTTTCTCAACAAGTAGATACTGTATTCAACTGAAACTTTCACAGGCAACTTGTATTGTATCTTGATAATTTTGCCTATAAATCAGCATTACGTTGACAAAAACCGAACGATTACCCTACCTTTAAAAGGGGGCAGACATTGCAAAATCTTCAGACAAAAGGCAGACATTGCAAATCCTCAAGACTAAAAGAGCATGTGGTTTGTGAATGTAGAGTCAAACATTCAACTCTGTATGAGGTAAAAACCTCACTATGTGTAGGTTTGAGGTTAACACCAAAATTCCCTGAAAAACAGGACGTGACATTCTTTATAAATTTTAATTAATATAATACAAAAAAATACCACAATGGTGACACCCCATTGTGGTATGCACTTGAGTGGTTTGAACCTTTCATTGGCAAAGTGCATTAAATCCATCATTCAAGTTTCCCACCGGAAGCCTTCCCATAAAGTGTATGAGGGGTATTGTATTCCCACATGAATACTGCATTCCCCTGGGGGTATTGTATTCTTCAATGAGTTTCTGGCATAACAATCGACCCAGGGAAAAAAAACACCGTCAAACAAGGGACAATTGTACTGAGTACAAGTGCAAACTGTCTACCTCCATGAGCTATATAGGCTTTCATGGACGTTTTCAAGCTATTCAAGGTATTGTACACGTTTGGTAATGACTCAAAACAAATATTAGCATAAAAACTTACTTGGTAACAAGCAACGGAGAGCTGTTGATAGTATAAAACATTGTAGGAAACGACTCCCTCTGAGAAAGAGGTAATTTCTCACTAAAATAATAAAAACTTCTTGCAAGAATTTGTTATTCCTATCTGAAAGCACACAAATTTGTACAACAAGGGTGTGTTTTCTTTCATAATTTTCTTGCAACTTCGATGACCAATTGAGCCCAAATTTTCACAGGCTTGTTATTTTATGCATATGTTGGGATACACCAAGTGAGAACACTGGTCTTTGACAATTTCCAAACGTGTTCAGTGCCTTTAATGACAGTCTGACTGGTTTTTCTGAGGGTGCACACATTTGCAAATCAGATTGAAATAGGCAGAACATCATGCCTGTTGTCTGGCAACAATCTCTCTTTTGTTTTTCTTTCACCTAATAATAATTTTGGAATTGAACAAAGAAAAATTGACAATGACTAGAGCGGAATTTGAACCAACGACCTCCGGTTTAATGTGTCAGCGCTCTACCAACTGAACTTAATAATAACAACATAATAATAATGGCTTCTTGTATAGTGCTCATATCCTTCACTCAGTGACACTCATTGCGCTCCAACTTTATTTACCCCTGGTAAGGCCATTTGTTTAATTCCTTAGACCATCTCAACTCCCATGGGAGTATACAGCCTGTGCTGCCAAATACTTAGAGCACCAAGCTAAATCAGTCACATGAACCATCTCTGCCCTCACAGGTAGCCATTTACCCCTGGATGAAGAGAGGCCATTATAGTTATTAAGTGTCTTTATCTAGAAACACCAAGTGTCATAACCGAGATTCGAACCCACACGCTGATGACTTAAAAACCAGAACTTGAGTCTGATGCACTAACTGCTCAGCACGAAACACAACTTGGCATTGTTCTGTTCTTTTTCACACAAAAAACGAGGCCGAACAAATTTTCAGGGCGACTTCTACAATTGTCTGACCTTAATCAATGAACAACCTTTCCAAAATCTCACACAAAATTAATAATTAATTTAACAAATTATAAAATAACTTTTATAGGGGGCGTTTCGACATGTACCAACAATTTTCTGAAGCAAATGACGTTTGAATTGTCCATGATGCTGTAAAACCACAATGACTTTAATTGTCCATTTTTTAAATGGCAGACACAGCTGAAAGGCAAAGTAGTATTGATGTATTAAGGTGCGTCTACTCCCCACGTCTTTGTTTATCCGTAGGCTTGGTGATGACACTTAAGGTACAAGTACATGTACGTCAGTGGCTTTATAAAGAATCCATTCTGAGAAATCTGCAGAGCAGGTGTAAACAACAATTTAGTCCTGACATTTCTACCTACTGTACGTCATTGTTGGGATTCATTACTATATTTATTTACTTCATACACATCCAACAGCGCAAGCTCCGATACTAAGAATGGTGATTAGGAAACGAGAAGAAATGTTCACTTTTAGATGTGGGAGGAAAACTTCCAAATGGGTAAAAACCCATGTGAAAAGGTAGGGACTGAAAACCCAATCCACATGCAAGGCCAAGGTGGATTTGAAAAGGTAGGGACTGAAAACCCAATCCACATGCAAGGCCAAGGTGGATTTGAACCAGGGTCCAAAGAAGTGAAAGGCAGGGAAAGAAATCCACTGAGCCAGCCTGACCCCTAACGATAACACGATACAAATGATTTTCCATCATAATTTTGTTTATGCATATAATTTGACAAATGTACTCGGTTGTTTTCATCTATACCTGTGTAAAAAGTACAGTGCTTGATAATTTGCCTTTCAAGTGAGGACTAACTCACATTAAAGTATATACGTTTAGTAATTACTCATAAATTTAATGGCAATAAAAACTTACTTGGTGTGAAGTACAGCAGCTTCTGATAGTAAAAAGCATTTTGAGAAACATTTCACTTTGAAGTAATGTGGTTATGGAAAAAGATATCAGCTTTTATCAAAAATAATTTGAATCTGAGAAGTGTTTCTGTCAGAGACGTTTCTCAGATTGTGTATTCCAATACGGATTATTCATCCTGCGTGGGCATAACCGCTCCAGATTTTCGGCAATATCTAAAAAACGCTACCACCTTTTGAAATGAAATTTTCACAGGTTAGTTTTATGGTATATATCTACAACTACATAGCATTGAAACAAACGGTGGGTTCCAATTACCAAACGTATACAATCCCTTTAAACATGTCTGTCTTTGAATTTCATACACGTACATGTACACAAATATCCGTCAGTCATTATGACGCACTTTTAGTCACTGAGCTGACTCAACGGCTCCAAAGCAAAATACTGTGACATGGAGGGAATGCTCATCAGCTTGTGTTTGGGAAAAAACCCCAAATCATGTATCATTTAATGAATAAATTCGTTGGTCATTTCAAAGGCAAGCGTTTATTTACTTCATGACTCATGTGTAATTTCCTTCATCACAGTTGGCTTAATATGTTGATGAAACATTTCAATCTGAGAAACGTTAAGCATGAAATGTTTCTCAGATTGTGTATTCTAATTACGGATTATTCTTCCTGCATGGACATAACCGCTCCAGATTTTCGGCAATATCTCAAAAAAATTTCACAGGTTAGTTCTACATGTATGGTATATATCGTCAGCAATTTCACGAAGGGCCAAAAACCTTAAAAATCGATAAAAAACTAATTTTGATTTTTTGGGTGGATTTGACTAAGGTGATCGGGATCTAACTATTTACGAAGTTATAGGTCTCAAAATTGTCTTGTTTCTTAATTACGCTAAGTTGATAAATGACAAAAACCTCAAGAACCTGGAATTATGTTTTCACGAAGAGCCAAAAACCTTTTTGTAAATTTGTTGTATACCTTACCACGTTGATTGTACAGATGGCACAGTGCCAATCATGAGCGCGCCGGCTTTTGCGTTTTCACGAAGCGCCAAAAACTTAAAAGGACAAAAAATAAGCACCACCTGATATTGTGTTTTCACGAAGTGCAGAAAAGTGTATTGCTCTACCGCGTGGAATTATCCCTTGGCACGGTGCCAAAAGTGGGTGCTCCGGCTTTTGCGTTTTCACGAACAGCCAAAAAGTTTATACACGACGCGCTGCATGCAGACCATGTTTTGTAACGTTTTCACGAAGAGAACATTTTGTTAATGAAATAATTACTCAGTAATTAAACACGTTAGGGACAAAATTGAAACAGATTTGTATGGTTTAGGATCTCTTCTTCCCTGACATGTAACAAATTCCAAGATTAAATTTCGAATAGTCTACCAACTAGTAGTTTCAAAATTAGCTAAACTTAAAACGCGGTTTTCTCGAAACAGACATATTTGGCCGCAGGGGACTTTTTGGCCCTTCGTGAAATTGCTGACGATATCTACAACTACATAGCATTGACATAACCGCTCCAGATTTTCGGCAATATCTCAAAAAGTGCTACCTTTTGAAATAAAATTTTCACAGGTTAGTTTAATTGTCTACATTTATATAGGATAAAAACAACCGAACGGTTCCAAAAACCGAAGGTATACTTTGCCTTTAAAGGCACTGAACACGTTTGGTAATTGTCAAAGACCAGTATTCTCACTTGGTGTATCCCAACATATGCATAAAATAACAAACCTGTGAAAATTTGGCCTCAATTTGCAAAATAAATAATGAAAGAAAAAACACCCTAGTTGCACAAATCTATGTGCTTTCAGATGCCTGAGAAAGGCTTCAGGTTCAAATATGTTAGTGAGAAATTACCTCTTTCTCAAAAATTACGTTACTCCAGAGGGAGTCGTTTCTCACAATGTTTTATACTATCAACAGCTCTCCGTTGCTCGTTACCAAGTAAGTTTTTACGCTATTATATTTTGAGTAATTACCAAACACGTCCAGTGCCTTTAATAAGAGACTCACCTGTGAGGGTTCAGGTCCGAGTGGCAAGGAGGGAAAGTACTTCTGCTGAAGGAAGCTTATCAACTGGGATCCTTCCTTAGCCAGCACTGATTTCAGAACAGCTGCATCTTCATTTAGAGCCTGTATAGTGCAAGAAAACGAACCACACTGGATTTAAAATGTTGAGCAGGGTGTGATTCCACAGAAAGAAGAATCAAGACTGGGCCCAATTTCATAGAGCTGCTTATATTGCTTAACAATTTGCTTCTTAGCAGAAATGAGCAGGATACCAGTCACAAATTGTACATGTGACATGGTATTTTGGCTGGTAACCCCATTTTGGTAAGCATACTTTTGTTGTGCTTAGCTACTTTTTGTGCTTAAGCAGCTCTGTGAAATTGAGCCCAGGTCAACGTGGTGGTACACATCCAAAGGTTTTAAAGATGAACATAGCACTTTTATACAAAGAGTTACTTTTCACATGCCATGACAAAATCAGGCACATCTTTGAAATAGTGCAATGGCATTAAGAGTGAAGACAATCGAAACATCATCCACGATATCAATTCTTACCTTATAGGCCGTATACAGGTATTATTTGAAAGCTCATCTTCTCCTCTACTTGATGAGCAAATAAAACCCGGTTCTGAGTTTTGCCAGGCGAGGCCTTGTTTTAATAACAATAAATAATAATGTATAGTCTTAAGTCTTATACAGTGCACAAACATGTATCTTCCAAAGTTACTCAAGCTGCTTGAACAAACACAAACATTTTAAAACAGGTTTTTGAATATTTTAAATTATGAGATTGATTTATGTAGCACCTTATAACTCTATAATTGTTTACAAGGTGCTGCGGCACATTCAGCAGCCACTGCCAGACACACCGGGGCAAACCCCCCTTCTCTCAGTGATAAGATACTTGCAATGCACAACACATGGGACCTACGGCTTTACCATCTCAGCTCCCTGGGGGGTATACATACAGCCTGTGCTGCCAAGTAATGTAGCACACTAAGCAAAATCAATCACAAGAACCATCTCTACCCTCACAGGTGCCCATTCAACCCTGGGTGATGAGAAGCAATTATAGTTAAGTGTCTCGCTCAAGGACACAAGTGTCATTACCGGGATTCGAACCCACACCCTGATGACTCAGCAACCAGAACTTGAGTCTGATGCATTAAACCGCTCAGTCATGACAAGCCACAAATTTAGCAATATACTGGTTGTCATTTATGTGTTTCACTTCAAAATCATTATCTTGCTGGTAACCTTGGTGATACAATCAATTTTCTTCTGATTCATCACGGTTACATTATCATACCAAACAATACAGCTGAAAGTACAGCTAAAAGTAACAACAGACAGAATAATACTTTGGTTAAAACAGGTAATAATTAATCAGGAACATTGAAAGACCTTAAATTTCCTGAGAAAATAAAGCGTCTGGTTTGCCTTGGCATATTATGAATAGTGATTTATTATTGTTAATTTCTTTTTACTGCATATAACGCAGGTGGAGGTTCTGATGGAACAGCTGTATAAATATTTATGATGAATAGGCCTATCCTCTCTTTGTGCTCTCTTTATCCTCCCATCAAAACAGAACCAAATGCACATTTAACATAACAATGCACTGTAGTACAGCACACTTGCTTGGATATTGTTGAAAGAAATGTGTAATATATAATAACAGTGATAAATTGTTATTATTAAATGCTTCGTGCAAGATTGGAACATTAAAACTGAAACATTATGGATTATAAAAAATATATATAAACAAAACCACGGGAGCACTTGCTATGTCACATACGTAACTCAGCTGACCTGCCATTGCTGGGAAAACCCATGGTACATAGCATAGGCTGGCACTTTTATGCCAAGATTCTAAACATCGAACCTCTGCAGGCCCGTATCGGGGGGGGGGGGGGGGGCCCGGGGGCGCAAGGGGGCAGGGTGGACGCCACCCCATAAAAACAAAGTCCCCCAAAATAAAAAAAGAAGAAGAAAAAGTCCACCAAAAATGTAAAATAATGGTGCACACAGAATTTTTTTTCACAAACCTGGACCAAATGGCTTGACTTGTGTAACTCCCCCGCGTCAGGCGCGCTAATGCGCCGATAAACATTTTCTTTCATATTCGCTCCCTCCCCTCCCCCAATTTATATTCACCCCCCCCCCCCCAAAAAAAAAAGAAATAATTCTGGTTACGGGCCTGAACCTCTGGTTGGCATTAACGGTCGCAGTGGGTTTTGCGCATGCGTTGTCGTATCCCATGGAATTCTGTATCCGCCAGAGGGCGGTAAAGAATAGCATCCGAACGTCCACTTGGAAAAGGTTTGCTGTGTAAACTAATGAGTGACCAGTGTTTGGCAGTGTCTGAATTGATGGCAGTGGCTATGGCTAGAATGCCTGAGTAGCCGTATGCTGAAGACACTGACCATAGCCATAGCCATAGCCATTGCCAAAGTCGCTTGATTTGGACACGGCCTTATATGATGGGTCAGCACCATCATCTCATTGGGCAGAAATGCTTCTTGCCCAGCAACATCGCTGTACTAGTTCTTAAAGGCATCGTACACGTTTGGTAATTGTCAAAGACCAGTATTCTCACTTGGTGTATCCCAACATATGCATAAAATAACAAACCTGTGAAAATTTGGGCTCAATTGGACATCGAAGTTGCAAGAAAATGATGAAAGAAAAAACACCCTTGTTGTACAAATTTGTGTGCTTTCAGATTGGGAATAAAAACTTCTTGCAAGAAGTTTTTATTATTTCAGTGAGAAATTACCTCTTTCTCAAAAACTCGTAAAAATGTAGAACATTTTAATTAGTACATGGTAGACCTACTCCATATGGTATTTAGGCTTTTTTAGACTATTTAATATAGGTCGTTTAATATCAGTTTTGATGATTTTTCTGAGTGCAAAAAAATTGGATATCAGATTAAAATCATGCCTGATAAACAATTGCCTCAAACAGCTGATGAAATAATAAATATTTATAATATACAATTATTTCAAAACTAAATTCAACTCAAATATTGACATATGGTGTGCATAATGGTGGAAAGTGGAATGCTGATTTCACTGGAAAAAATATTCCCTGATTAACAAAATCTTTGCAATACAAGTGAAAATGTATCCAGTCAGTTTCCCTTGTGGTTTATTAACTTGATATTTGAAATAAAAAGTTGCATCCCCTTAGGGTAATCTCTCTCACTGCCACTTCCGTAGGTTGTATCGTAAACTTGGGTGTGATCCCTGGCTATACGACAGGTTGAATGGCTTCTGACTGGCACCCCCGAACAAAAATATGGACAAACTAGACATGGTTTTTGTTACATAAGAAAAAAAAGGTGTTCGGCATGACTTTAAATCTTGGATGAAACACAGTCCAGCTTTATTTAATACATTTAAGCTTGGTTTCAGGTTTCAGCTCGTGACCAAGTGTTTATTGCTGTGTATATAGATCTGGTAAAACTGCACCTTTAAGGTACTGTCTCGTAACACTTGATGACGTCATCAATTTGAAGTGTGCATGGATTAGAATGTCAAATCAGACTTCGCGGACTTTTTTCTTATGATCAATGGAGCGGAACAGCCAGCCACAGTGCTCCTGCAGTATACAAAGTTTACACGCTGCAGTATACAAAGTTTACACGCAGGTCAATAAATACATGGGCTTTAACGTCCGAATTTTGACCAGAAGTTAAAGTCAAATTGATATTATGTCTGTGCAAAAGTTTAAGCAGGCTCAAGGACCTACGACCTAATGTAAAAACGTTGAATAAACTATGAGTGGATTTTGAAATATGAACTTTTGAAATTTTCAACTTCCGGTTTGAACAGGAAAATAAGGTCGAATGAGGTCACACTCTGTGTGACATTATTTTGTTAAGTTTTAGAAGACCTTTCAGATGATATATAGATCGTACAAATCCATTGTGTGGTTCATGAGTTATGTAATGTAATGTAATTCGACACCTGATGATGTCATGATGACATCACTTCAGTGTTGTATTCTACTAATAAATATCTAACTTTATGTGAAGTTTGAAGGTTGTAAAGTGTGTCTTTGTTAGCAGACAATTGAAGCGGAGAAGAAGTAAACAAAAATATATATAAAAAACAAACAAACACAAGAGGTGTTACGAGCTATGCTCCGTACACCTAAATAGGGAGACCGCCAACATAGCGCTAGCACGTTAATCTGGAGGTTACAGGTTCATGTCCTGCTTTAGTAAATTTTTCAAGTCAAACTAGACACAAATATTTAGGATTTCAACATGATTTCTTTTGAAGTCATGAATTCTTTACGGTAACATATTCTTCAATTTACCTTTAGTTTAAGCCCTAGATGCTTTAACTTTAGAGTGATAAATCTACTGCATCAAACTTCATTAAAAAAAAAGCTTGTTGTCTGAAAAACTATTTCTTTCTTTAATAGTGGTGGGGGAATAAATAACTCATATTTAACAACAACAAAAATAAAACGGATAATAAAAAGTCCACAAAAATATCCCCCCATTAACAAAATCTTTGCACTACAAGTAAAAAGAGACACAAATATTTTGTATCCAAAGTGATAACCTATGAAGGCATGAATTCTTTCAGATAACATATTATTCAATGTGCCTTTAGACGAAGTCTGGGAAGCCCCAGACGTATTGAATTTTTATGATAAAGGTATCGTGCCAAATTTCACATACAGCAAATAAATCCCAGCAGAGTCTTTCATGCTGTGCATGAGTGTGTACAGCTTATGGAGTGAAAAGGTCAAGAATTTCAATTCAAAATTCCCCCCTGAATTATCAAAACATTGCGCAATGTACGAATATATAGTTTGTTTTTACCCTAACACTGATGTGTATTAAGCATTGTATACTCAGTACTTTTCTGAGTTCTGTGAAAACAAATCCACAGGCAAATCACTCGGGTGGGATTCAAACCCACAACCTTGGCATTGCTAGAGCAGATGTCTTACCATTAGACCACTGAGCTAGCCAGGTGGCCAGAGGCAGTTTGAATCCTATGTTTTAGCAGCAGGTACAGCAAAGTTTTTATAGATGTAAATTTTGCTTCGGGGATAAAGAATATAATTTGCCTGAGGATTTTTTTCACAGAACTCGGGAAAGTACTGAGTATACAGTGCTTAACACATTGGTGTTAGGGTAAAACAAATTATATTCTTTAACCCTGATGCAAAATTAACATCTATTAAATATACGTATAGCTAGACAAATATTTTCATCTTAACCCAGACCTGGAATTTCATCTTTGAGAGGGCAAGGCTATTTCCATTTTGTAAAGAGCACCTCTATTGGAAAAATCTTAAAGTCTGTGGGCAGCTTTTGAAAGGGGCACCAAGGCTAAGACCAGGGCAACACTAGAGGCCGTGGTCTCCGTGGCGCATGTGTAATTCCAGGTACATGTAGGCTGTAACCAGATAACCTTTAAACCCAAGTAACCTTAGATAAAGAACATCAGTCAACTTTTGTAATTGTCAAAGACCGGTCTCCACACTTTGTGTGCCAACATACACAGGAAATAACAAACTAATGAAAGTTTCAGCTCAATCGGTCAACGGAGACACAAGAAAATAGTGAAAAACACCCTTACACGTTTTCAGTGCTTTCAAACATTTAGTTTTGGACTGATGAATGTCTCAAAATCTATAGCATTTCAGGCCAAAATATTCAAGGGAAGTTTTCCACCCTTACCATCTTTATACCATGTAAGTTAAGTGTAAATACGTGAACATAAATGTATTTTCAATCTTACTATGGTGTGTTTCTTCCTACTGCAGTAACCTTGTAAAAGCACTGTACACGTTTGGTAATTACTCAAAATATATATTAGCATAAAAACTGACTTGGTAACAAGCAACGGAGAGCTGTTGATAGTATAAAACATTGTGAGAAACGACTTCCTCTGAAGTTACGTAGTTTTTGAGAAAGTGGTAATTTCTCACTAAAATAATAAAAGACTTCTTGCAAGAAGCCTTTTATTCCTATCTGAAAGCACACAAATTTGCACAACAAGGGTGTTTTTTCTTTCATCATTTTCTTGCAACTTCAATGACCAATTGAGCCCAAATTTTCACAGGCTTGTTATTTTATGCATATGTTGGGATACACCGAGTGAGAATATTGGTCTTTGACAATTACCAAACGTGTTCAGTGCCTTTAAAGGGAAAGTTGTTTTTTAAAGAAGAGTCGAATCATTCCTATCCTCTCGTTACACTCAACACACCATCTATACAGGCAACCTCTGGTTATGTCATCAAACGGCCATTGCGTTTAGTGAAAGCAAAAGAAGAAGAAAAAAGAGATCCATGTTCTGTCAGGTATTTTGTTTGCCCTTTTTATCGTAGCAAAATCAAAATAAACAGCAATCGAAATAGGCAACAGTACATTTGAGGGAAACTCAAACGCTATTTCCTCAACTTTGTTTCAACTGTTTCATACTTAGTGGACACATTCAAGCATTTACTTATATCTGGCTCCCTTGATATCTTTTTGAAGAGGTTACACAGAAGGATTTGAAAAGTGAGTTCAACCCCAGGAAAAAGTTTGTAAACCTTAACGAGTAAGCACTTGGCAGGATACCAGTTGAAGCATTGAAATCTTGCCAAACATCTATTCAATGCTTTTTTCTGACACGTAGTACACATACAAATGTTTCTGAGCACAATTGCTTTTTTTATTTATATAATTGTGGTTTTTGTAATTTGACAATAATGAATCTGATGAAAATACTTCACTGTGTTTGGTAACATTAATTAAGTGCAGTTTTCGAGACCTCTCTAAATTAGCAATTAGCCAAAATTGTGTGGTACTTTATCAACAGTGGAGTTTTCCATGAAAGGTTTTGCCTCGATTAGACTTTATAACGGTTGGGTAAAGGTCCCCAGTTGGAAAGTGTGTACAAAAGCAATGGGACTGTTGCCAAAAAGTTAAAGTACAAAAGAGGGAAAATACGAGGTCCCTGATTGAACATAATGCATGCTCAGAATTACTTTAACAATAGACCTTTTCGCAAATACACGGTGTGCACAAGTTTCCCATAGAGTCGCAGTGCATGCAGGTCTAGCTAGAAATCAAAAGCACTCAATTTGATCGCTAGCTAGACCAGCATGCACTGCGGCTCAATGGGAAACTTGTGCACACTGTGTATTTTCGAAAAGGTCTATGGAAAATCACCTGGCACGTCTGCTGCCACCTAGTGGCCAGAAGACTCCCTTCGGTGCGCATGACCATTAATTTTTGTGCAAAACTTTATTTTAATGCACCAAATTGTTTTCGGGATGATGAGAAAGTGAATGTTCCTTTTACTTCCAAAATCATCCAATTTTTTTTTTTTTTGCCAAGTTCATGTTTGTAGTATATTCAACACGTGCTTTAGTAATCAATATGATTTGTAAGGTTTCCAGTGATACAAAAGTTAATGGTCAGAGGAGTGACACATAAACAGAATTGCAAAATTTTCACATGCAGGGTTAAAAACCTCAAAACAATACTGACACAATCACTAAACAAGTTGTGATTCTTCCTGGGCAAGTCATATCATAACAAAGTTCACAACAAACCCCATTGTTTTTAATCCTTGTGAAAGTCCCCATGAAGTGTTCCCACAGTTTCAGTTTTACGCATGAAAAGGTCAGGAGAAAAACAAACCTATTTTTATTCATGGATGATGGCAGTTCCTGGGGTGTGGTCTTAAAATGAGAAATCCTGCAAAATACATGTAGCATGTATGAGGTTTGACGAATGAAAATCATTCCTGAAACCCAGCTGGGAAATATGATTTATCATTCCCCCCCCCCCCCAAAAAACAAAACATTCAATCAAAACCATAACAACTTTCAGTGAAAGATCGCGATATCCTCACAATTTCCATGAAAATATTTTATCTGATGTACTGCAGTAAATGAGATAACCCAAACACCCCAATAACTTCCTGAAATTCCACAAATTCTCTTCACCATGGATTTAGATAGCTTCTGGGAACAGTATCCTCAACACTAGAAGAGAAGATCAAAGGGACAGATATCTTTATGTCTGAAGAAAATGGCAGCTACTTTGTTTTCACAAGGTAGACACTTCGTCGGCTCTGTGCTATAAGGTCATTTATTGCAATTTTATATTCGTAATGATCAAAAGGTCATTCAATGAAAAATTTGTATAAATTTGTAAAAATAAATCAAAAGCAACGAATCAATGTTTTACTTAGATTAAGAAAAGGAAAGTTTCTTTTTGCAAAACAAATACTTTGAAGACCACTCTCGATCAATAAACCCCATTTACCTGGAGCTCAAAAATATGCAAAAGCAATTTTATGAAACTCTTACAAATGACACTAATGACCTATAGTCGAGTCCTAAGCAGAAAACTTTTTTGTGTCTGTAGATTTTCTTAATCCAACTGTTTTTGGGGGTTTTTTTTAAGTGAATATTTTGGTTTGTACATTTACAGAGTAAAAAGAGCAGCCATCTTGTTTTTGTCCAATTTAAATCAGCATAACCAAAATGAGGCTGGGAGGGAACAAAATGGCACAAACTCACTTCTTATGCTCAGTTCGGGGGCTAAATAAGGACATATGAGCTCGCACAAAGTCTGAAGAAGAAAAAAGACAACGAAATGACAACAAAAAGTTGAACATGCACTCTTCTGATTAAAGTACCTTGTTTTAAAGGGTCTGTATACGTTTGGTAATGACTCTGAAAATTATTGGCAATAAAAACTTACTTGGTAAGAAGTACAGCAGCTTTGGATAGTATAATGCATAAACTTTTCACTTAAAAGTACTGCGGTTATGGAAAAAGATATCATTTTTGATCCCCCAAAATTTGAATCTGAGAAGCGTTACTGACAGTAACATTTCTCAGGTTGTGCATTCCAATTGCAGATTATTCTTCCTGCGTGGACATAACCGCTCCAGATTTTCGCCAATATCTCAAAAACGCTACCACCTTTTAAAATGAACTTTTCACAGGTTAGTTTATGGTATATATCTACAACTATATAGGAAAAATTATCAAACTAAAATCCATATTTTAGGAGGCATTTCCAGATTTTGGTAACCCCTGGAGTTATAGATTGCAAGGAGCTTTTGGAAACAGTATCCCCCAGCACTAGTGAACTAGATCAAAGAGCAGGATTTATCGGTGTGAAGAAAACACCAGCTACTTTCTACATTGTATTCACAACATTTCTGATCCCTGCTTTCTGACAGTTTGACACTAGTCTTGTGATTTCACACATACGTCAAATCAGACTTATTTTTGTCCTAGTGCACAGCTCCTCATTCATATCCCTTCCCCAACTCCGAAAGTAATCCTTGACATTTTGCAATTGCCAGGGAATGATGCAAATAGATGAGGGTCGCTTGGCAACATGACCAGACAGCCTAGAGGGATCCCTGGCCAACATGGCACCCCTGCCAAATTCTTACAGAAGTTAAATCAATTTAGTGATTACATCACCGGCTATTTCTGGAGGGGAGCAGCCAGCATCCACTAGGAATTGGAACCCAACCAAGCTACCTCAGTTCTCAACAAATCAACCATTGTTTAGATGTGTATAGTGTTCCCCCCCTGTTTTCTTTGGCATTTACAACCAAAGGACATCAGCCAACAGTTGCATGCCTCATTATAATATCACATGCATTGCTTGAAAGAAACATAAGAACTTTCCAGCCAGATAGCTTTTGAATTTGTAATACAAAACAGCCTCTAGATTGCTTTGGGTTAAACATTTACAATATACATGTATGAACACTGAACAAACAAGTGTATATTGGCCAAAACTTTTTGCCTGGTACCCTCGATGATTAATTATATTCCAGGCCTGGAATTTCATCTTTGAGAGGGCAAGGCCATTTTCATTTTGCAAAGGGCACTTCCATTGGAAAATCTGAAAGTCTATGGGACACTTTTGAAGGGGCCCCAAGGCCAAGACCAGGGGCACACAGGCCATGGCCTCCGAGGCCTCCATGTAATTCCAGGCCTGTATTCCCAGGGCAACAATGTACAAAACTGTTTTAAAGGGACAGTTTTAGTGAGGTCATTTATAACACACAAAAACCCAGTTATACATGTAAAAGTGGCCTTGTCCCTTCATGTACAGGTACATATACATATTTTAAAGGATAACATTTAATCTATTTAGTATTCAGGGAGTGTAGATATAAATCTGTGATTTTATAATTTTGAATTCTTCTTGTCTATTGCTTTTTTAATGCCTTTACTTGTATTTACTCTCCTTAGCCTATACACAGGGAAGACAAACTTCATGCTTTTTATCATGACAATAAATATTATGAATCTTGAATCTTGAATGATAGGCATCCTTTATTTTGCGTATTTACGCTAAGACTCTTGTGAAAGGCTGGGGGAATTCCCGGCGATGATGATGAAATACCAGTGAATTGCACGAAGGGGGATTTTCTCTCGGTCTATTTTGTCACGCAACCTGGCCCCTGGATAAGTTTTAAATTAACGAGATTCGGTTTAGATTAACGATGTTGAAAGAGAAGGGGCTTGGAATCTGTTTTCGAGTTGCTACACACCATTTGCAATCTCAATTTCCCTCTGGGTGCTTTTAGTCAGGTGTTGTTCTTACACACACCATGCAGGTTTTTCCCACAATTCACGGAGGACCAAAATAAAGACCACGAGAAACGTTCACTTTCATCAGAAAAACAGGAACATATGCGGAGACATTTCCAAGGGGGCACCTCAGCCAAGACCAGGGCAACGATGTGATCAAATCTCCAATGAAATTTCAAACCTGCCTTTCTGCATAAAAAGTCTGAGCCCTGACCCCCATACAAGTGCACCCATAAATATTCCCGAAACACACCCAAGAGAAAAATGAATGCTATAAATTTTGATGACACTTCCCTTTCGTGCACTTTCAAATTTTGAAAGACGTGCAGTGCCAAAAAAGCTGACATCACAGTTTCTTTAGAGGTTTTTTTTTTCAAGGCTACAAAGATCTGGGATATTTTCATTATTTCCATATGTGTACACAAAAACACACCTCTTCCTTAAAGGTATTGTACACTTTTGGTAACAGCTCAAATCAGTGTCCACATTTTGTGTGATTCAACATATGCATGAACAAACAATTCTGTGAAAGTTTGAGCTCAATTGGTCATCGAGATCACGAGAAAATAGTGAAAAGAGACCTTAAGTGTGTTTTCTGTTTTTTCAAAACATCGCGCGTGATAAAAACTATTGTTTTACTCATTTCTCAGAAACGATAGCATTTTAGGCAGAAATATATTAAGGAACCCTTTCAACCATTACTTACTTTAAATCATGTAAGTTGTGTGTGAATCTGTGAACATGTGTTTTTCGATCTTAGCAATAGTGTACAGGGCCTTTAATTCAATATTTATGACATTTTGAAGGTGCGGGGGGGGGGGGGGGAGCATAGTACAATGACATGAGCTCTAACCTAGCTTTTATTTATACCAGCAATATTTTCAATTAATACTTTTATTGCAAAATACATAATATACCTCAGGGATAGAAATTAAAACTGGACTGCAGGCCCGAGGCCAGTGATTCTAGCCTCGATGGTCTGATCAATTGACTGAAACTACCTCACTGAGTAAAAAACCCAAAATGAAGATCAAATGTCGACTTTGAATCCAGTAATCTTTTAACTGTGTTGAATATCAAAGCATACTTATCGAAGCACACCAAATGATACCATATGGAAGTATGCCAAATAAGATAAATCTTCTCTTAGTGCTTGTTCAAATAAACACAGTTGACATTTATGTTAAACTGTGTACAAGGCTCTTTCTCATTAGATTCAGGGCCCAATTTCATAGAGCTGCTTCAGCAGAAGATACTGCTTAAACAAATCCTGCTTAGCAATAATGAGCAGGATACCAGTCACAAATTATACATGTGACATGGTATTTTGGCTGGTAACCTTATTCTGGTCAGCATAATTTTGTTTTGCTTAGCTTATTTCTGTGCTTAAGCAGCTCTATGAAATTGGGCCCTGCAGGTCTTGCAAAATAAATTCTGGTCCAGTAAAAATTTCAAGCTACAAGCCCTGCAGTCTTGCATCTACACAGAAGCATTGGTTATAGTAGCTTTCAACCTGCCCCTTCCCATTTCCCCTGCCCCTTGCACCATTTCCATATATCAAGAACACCCCCCTCCAACGTTCATTTTCAACATGAACAATTGTTGGTATAACACTGCACCATCTTGTAGGTGGTGGTCATACACTAAGCCTCATTTATTGCAAGATTCTCATTGAGGTCTAAACTAGTATCAAGGTTACGAGTTGTTTATTATGCATTTCTGCTGTTTCAGTTTCGTATTCACTGTTTCTAGTATCCCCAGGGGCCAATCTGTTTGCTTGACAGATACATTGTACAGTGTATATGTATGCCGCAGTTTATTTATGTTGCAATATGGAAACTACCAGTTAGTTGAATATTGTAATTAAACTGATTGCCTGGCTTCAAACGCAAGCGTGAATTTACCAAAGAAAATGACACTTTGTTCTAGAATGAAATATAATAATAAAGTAAAGAGTAACATCAGAGACTGATCATAGAGAAGTGAAAAGCTGAAGAAAGAAAGTAGTGATCGCCACTTTAAATTTAAATCATCTGTCTCATCACCAAGAAGTAGCCAGGATTTGGTAAAACGGTGTCCAAATTTGCTTGAAATTTATAAACTGGGTGTCCAAATTTTTCACTTACGATACATTTACATATAAATGACAGATAAAACAGGGTGTCCAAATTTAAAACAGGGTGTCCAAAAGACACCCAGACACCCCTCTGGCCAACACTATGCTCATCACTGACTCAACTGATGAACACCCTTCACAAGAAATATACTCTGTCAGTCAGAGAATCTTTACATATATATAATAACTAAAAATTACTAATAATATGTGCTCGATGTACATCGAGACATGTTTTGGGAACAGGCACGGTCTCGATTGATCGAATTTCTGCACGCAGGTGCGACTGGGACTTCCCCTTGATGATGTTGCAATAAAGGATATTGCACGCTAGGGAGTTTTTTTTTCCGAATGTTTGCGCAGGATACAGCATAACCATCCTTGAACTGAGGGTCAAAATCGGTTTGATAATGAAACTAAGTGACCTTCAGAAGCAGTTCAGGATAGAAAATAAAACCCACATGTAAGGCTCAAGCCCCAGGTGTGATCGAACTGGGGGCCCACACAAGAGAAAGGCGTGGATTCTGGCGCCCCTAGATTGGCTGCTTCTCTACTATACAAGAAAGGTATTCATAGGTGTGTGGCCTTGTACAGCGCCACAACAAATACATATTAAATTATAAAAAATAACAATAACTATAAGAGTAAAATGTTCGTAAAGAAAAAAAGGGGTTCAATGCAGAAAAGAGACTTGCTGATTATCTACATATTAAGTATCATTAATTTAATATCAAAATTCTACAAAATTATTTGGTCATGAACCTATAAACATGTTCTATTTGAGCTTTCTGTTTGAAACAAATGAAAGGTCAAATAGGGTTATGTATAAAATGACAATGTCACAATGGTTATATCCTTCTACATGTATATGACACAAAGACTATCAATTCATCCTTAGTCTTTTTTGTATGCAAGTTCGCCCCAAACAAGGCTAAAAGCTACTCTTGGTAAGGGGCTACAAGAAGAAAAATATTAATGATGAAAATAACTCAGGGGAGCTGAAGGTAGGAATTAAAACTCCTCTTAAAACAGTCTAGATTGTAGGATGGAGGGAAACATGCACCAGGCAAGGAGTTCCAAAGAGATGCAGTACACGAAATAATGCTGTTGTGATGGCTCAGCAAAGCAAGAGTGTATGGGTGAGAAGAAGCAGAAAGCCTGGTTTCACACTCAAACATCCCGATAGGAGGAACCAGGTCGGACACACTGGTGGCACATTTACCAAGAAAACTTCTGTAGAAAAGACAGAGGCTGACTACAGACCTACGGTGGTGAAAAAGGTTGTAACGTTGATCCCAATCCTTCACCAACAAGATTAACAATACGCTTCTGCACTCTATCTAATAAAGATAAATGACAGGCAGAACCCCCGGCCCAAATGTGACAACGGAACTCCATGAGGGGACGTATAGTTGTCTTATCAAGGTACAAATGTAGAGAGTAGCATCAGGAGGTACATGTAAGAACTTCCAAAGCTCGATAAAGCAAACCAACTCGCACAGAAGCACTCTTTGCAATGTCTGAGATATATGAATTTTTGGTATATTAAACCTACATTTAATGTAATTCGATCTCTGATTACGCCACGGTGCACCGCGGTGATGTAACATGTATAATTGACTAAATTTAGTAAACAGCTACAACGTGATGTACAATTTTTTCCAATGCGATAAACAACTTAAAACATTAAAAATATTGCCTTTTTAAACCTGTCAATAGGGGGCACTCTAACACTTGATGACCTACATTCTTTCATACACCGAAACCAATCCAAATTTAAAACCATATTTTCAGCTGTAGACCTGAAACATTTTTTATCACCTTTCAACTGGCTATCTGGACATGAAGAAAAGGTCAAAATTGAGTCATGTCTGTGCATGAAATGAACCATTAGTAGTGATCTACAAAATGGCACAAAAATTGTACATTTATGTCATGTGGCAAATACTTGCAACCTACATTTGAAATTATGATTTAATGTGTTGTTTTCAGAGTATTGTTGCCTGACAGGCTAGTCAAATTTGATGCAGGCAAGTCAAATGCACGAGGGGACTTGCCAAAAGTAAAAGTTAGTGCAAGGCCAACATACACTACAGACATGTACTGTATGTAGTTTGAGGCAAGGACTAATGTTCCTGATTAGATGGGGGAGGGGGAAGTGGGCGAGTAAATAAAACACTGTGGTAAGTCTTGGGCTTAACAAATAATGAGAGGACATTAGGAACGCAAATTTTTCATTACTGGTCATACTTGTAAAGATTTGATTAATACTCAGGTTACATTTTGAAGAGGAATTGAGAAATGTGGTTTCCGGAACGTTGAACCTTGCTATTATTATCAATGACAAGTCTAAACATATCAGCAGGTGACAACCAAATCCATTTGAATTTTATAACAGAGTGCTGATTCCCGTGGTCAGAGCATGTGAGTAACTGTGAGTTACACGAGTAATGGGCGCCCCACACAATAACTCTGAGCCCTCCAACCACAGTTTCTCCTTTCAGAAGAACCAATCAGAGCAGTGCTGACTCGACACACAGAAACCTCTGAATCCCTATGAAGAGAACTCATCTCAAACACTCTTCAGTCTCCTGACGATGACTAGAGCAGGCTAGTCGAAATGTTGAGACCAATAAGAACTCACTCCGTGGCAGTGAAGTTAATAACAAGAAGTCCATACGATCCCTGAAGCCAAAGTAATAGACCTGGCTGATTTCCTACCTCCCACTAGGTAGTACTTAATAAGCACAAGAGTTCTTTTCAGAACTAAGTAGTCTCCCGAACTCTGAAACCTACTTTGCAGCAGTAGAATAAATAGCATGACAACTTCTCAAAGAACAAAATCTACACAGCAAAGTAGATATATACACATTGATACCTCACCATGCAATGCCTGAAAACCCATTACGTATGCTCAATGGGGAGCGCACCAACGGACTTGTAAAGTTATATCAACGCTCTTCTACAAGACGTAAACTTATTTACAGGTTATTATTTGTAATTTCTGAAGAGATGTAGAGATGCTAATGTTGTCCCCAAGAGTCTCTCCCTACGAGACCCTATCGAAACCGAGCATTCTGCTCAAATCATACATGATGCTAACAAAGCTTTACTCTGAAATCAGATTGCCTCTATCCGAAGTTGCATTGCCCAAACCGATCTTGAAATATTAAGATGCAAAGCCAGTCTCCACACGCCTATGCAAAATATCAATATTATGATAAGATTTCCGCCCTCACAGAAAATTGTAAATCATACACCCATAAACCACACTGAAGAACCTAATCCATAAATTCCAGCTCCTCAAACCATCAACAATAAGAGAAGATTCAACCCTGATTGCAAGGTTAACAGGAATAAAGGGAACAATAATGAAGGAATGGAACACAAATCAGTTGTAAACCTCACCCAACACCAGTTATCTGATATAGAATCGAATGTCTTATCCTGGGTATAAACTTTACCACTACCCTGAACAAGATACCAATAGAAGAGTTCATTCAGGCAATGGAACCTTCTATCCGTAAGCTCGATAAACAAAAGGCAGAAGATATATGTATTCAGATTCATGAGGTCTTGAAAAACTCTAACTAGACAAGACTTCCAGGCTATACCCAGGGATCCCTCAATACACATCCTGGAGGCTGGCAAGGGTAATGCAACAGTTGTAACGGAGCGTAAAGAATATGATCAAAAAGTTCAAAGAATCCTTGAGACAGATACATATGTCTGCCTGAAGAAGAACCCAATCCCATCAGTTGAAAGGAAGCTGGCTGTCAAGCTCATCTCGCTGAACCGTAGTAGAGTGTTTAAGAATGATATTATGAGAGGAAGAAACTCTCTCAAATTATACCTTGTAAGAGATACGAGGTGAGGTGGCGCATTTTGCTCCCAGACCATGCCACAAACACTTTAAGAAAGTCCCTCCTCTGCTTAAGGACGCAAGTGTCAAGACTAGGGCCCAATTTCATAGATACAAGCAAAATTAAGCAGGATACCAGTCACAGATTGTACATGTGACATGCTATTTTGGCTGGTAACTTTATTCGGTTAAGCATAATTTTGTTGTGCTTAGCTACTTTTTCCGCTTAAGCAGCTCTATGAAATTAAGCCCTGACTCAACCCACACTCTGCTGATCATAAACACCGGAGCTCGAGTCCGGTGTTCCCCCCCCCCCCTGCAGATAGGTTAGAGTGGACTTACCAATACAGTCTGTCCATCTGACAGATTGAACGTAGGCTTGAGGGGGGCCATGAAGCAGGCCGGGATGATGTAATCATTGGTGAAGTCTCTGAAGCCAGGAAGGCCGTCTTTTCCTCCCCACTTATCCACCAGCTTCCGTAAGATGTTGAAGGCAGTTTTCTGGACCTAGGAGGAGGAGGACAAAATTATCAAGTAAAAGCGGGGTGAATCTTGTGGGTCTTGGAACACCTATAGACCCCTTGCATTGGCCGCAATCGCTGAGGTCAAACAATGGACGCGCACAACTCTCAGCCAATGGTAGGTCTTTATTGACCTCAGTGAGGGCGCTCTTTTGGGCTATTGGCGTCTATAGAAAGAACTTTCCTACTTGGCGTCACACAGTGTAAAGTCAACCATCTTTACAGGCAATTCTAAATCATTATTTGAGCACACATCGATGCGTTGTGCATAAATTCCACATGCGGCACATGAGTTTTATAGAATTCCTTGCATGAATTGTTGGTGAACCACTTGGCTGTGCGTAGAACAATTAGAACACATGACGCAGCTCAAAGCAAAAACCCAAGTTGTCCGTAAAGATGGCGTTTATCTGGAACTATCTATTTGTTTTTATTTTATTATTATTGATATCCAACAGCGGATAGCCGCCACTTATAGGTAGGTATCATTAAAAACTATCTATAAATATATATAAATATAAAAGTTGAAAATTACAGTTACACAATAATTGATAAAAACATTATTTTAAATAGACAAAAATAGTACACCGAAACCCACATAAAACAGACTGTGGCACACCAACAAGTACACAAACACACATAACGAACATTAAAACAATACATGTAAGTAAGAAATACACAAACAGAACAACCCCCGAAACCCCAATTACATACAACAACAAAAAAGCAAACAAACAAATGCAAACAAACAAACAAACAAACAACAAACAAACACTAAACACCAACAACAACTATAGTGGTTGCACAACCAAAGGATCAGAAGAGGTGGCGGCAGAGGAACAAGCCTAGGACCTCTAAGTAATTCTGCCGCTTTTTGTACTGCCTATAGTGTAGAGTTTTCATAAAGCTGTTTTACCGGCAAGCAAGTGCTTACTATAAGCAGAAAAAAACGTGTGTAAGCAAAAGTGTCTTTCTTGAACGATCGAGATTTTGACAGCGAGTGTGCGCGTCGACAATGGATTGACATTGATGCGTCACTCATCTGCTTACAGAAACCGCCGTCAAGCTAGCGTGCCTTTTGCTTTGCTTACGGTTAGCTAATGGCCGCTTCATAAGCAGAACATGTCTACTTTGAGGCTTCATGAAATTGGGACCAGATCTTCACTCTAAGCAGTGCCATAAAATTGGGCCCTGCTCTGGAATGAGTGCAGTGACTGCTTAGTTTCTACCAGCAGCTTGCCAGGTAAACCCCCCCACCTCCGCCCCCCTCCTCCCAAACCTGGTCAGAAATGGCAGAAGAATTAATGAAACCTTGTCAAAATTGTTCATTATCATCATTATAAGACAGGAAATGTAATCAGTTTAAAATGTTCCCTGATTCCTGTGTTAAATTCATACTATTTACCTTTAGTAAAATACAAAAGAACACTTTTTTTTTCTTTCCATTTTATTTATTTATACAAAGACCTTTACAAGGTCTGTTAAAGGTGTTATACAGGATTGGTAGAGCTGACAAATTAGTCGCAGACAGTGCTCATGTCTTGTGCGATCAACCATATACATGAATAACAAACCTGGCAATTTGAGCTGTGAAAATAGTGAAAAAACTTGTACAATTTTCAGCATGTAAATTTTTGGTTAACAATCTAAATCAGCTGTTGGACTTTTTATGTTTTGAGATGGAGTTTTCTTGAATAGGACTTTCATAGGGAAATATTACACAGAAAAAATGGTTCTAGTGTGAACTTCATAATCAGCAAGTTTTCAGACTAAAATTAAACAATGTTTTTCGTTTTTTTATCCTAACCAATCCTGCATAACACCTTCAATAAACTTGAAGCATTTTATGGTTTTTTTTTGTTTATTTGTATATAACCTACCTTTTCCATGCATTTGTTTTTGATTGAAATTATATAGTTACAAAATTAATAACAAAAATCAACTCAAATTTTTGTCAGTATATAAGCCTGCATGTCCATTCACAAGTTGAAACACTTTTGGGTGGTTTCAGATACTTAAAGGCACTGGACACGTTTGGTAATTACTCAAAATATAAATTAGCATAAAAACTTACTTGGTAACGAGCAACAGAGAGCTGTTGATAGTATAAAACATTGTAGGAAACGACTCCCTCTGAAGTAACAGAGTTCTTGGAGAAAGAGGTAATTTCTCACAAAATTTTTGAATCTGAGAAAGACTTCAGGCCTGAAGCCGTTTTTAGGCATCTGAAAGCACACAAATTTTTGCAACCAGGGTGTTTTTTCTTTCATTATTTTCTTGCAACTTCGATGACCAATTGAGCCCAAATTTTCACAGGTTTGTTATTTTAAAAGAAAACTACTCCCATTGGAAAAATTGCCAACGTGACTGTAAATAAGTGGTACACTTTATTAATTACTTTCTTCTAACATGTTTTTTTAAGTTGATCTAATTTATATTCCAGCATGCTTTTATTGGGGTAATTATTTTATGTATGGCATGTATGCAAAGAAATTTTCCTTCATGGTAGGACCAATAAACAAAAACAGAAACTAAACTGTCTCGTAACTCTTCACGTGCATGAGAACTGGGCTTGAAACACCCACTGGAACACTAGCCACAGTTGAGAAATTAGCCCAATAAATCACCACAGAAATAGATTATTCGATGAAACACATTTTAGGAAATCCTTGATGGAAACCCCCCAGCAACCATTTCCTATTTCTGTTTTTGTGGCTGGTACGACATCGACACACAACAAAAACAACTGCCCACAAATACCATAAAGGGAAGACAGACCATAACAGAATCATAAACTTCCAGCATTTTTAAAGATGTTGTTTTTCAATATAAATTGTTACTGTGGGGGTCATAACATTCTGGTCAGGCAATAAACAATGGAATGCTATTCAAATAATTAAATAATAACAGAGTAATGCATTATATGGAGAGGACATGAAGCAGACGGCTAGGCTTAATGGCTCCAATATAAATATATATAGCACAAGGCATAGACTGTCTGCCTGTGGTAGGGCTTAGTAAATGAGACAGAACAACATGCCAATACTGCAAATACGAACAAAATTGTTGTGCAAACAGAACAAGTCTCTGTCTATCCCCGCAAAAAACAAAACCCACGCAAAACTGAAAAATCGTTTTACAGAAGGAACTGATATTCCAGAACAAACTGATGCTGCCAACTAGCGTGTGGGCATATGGATCTGTGAGGAGGTGCAAACAGAACAAGTCAAAAAACAAAACCCACGCAAAACTGAAAAATCATTACAGAAGGGACTGATATTCCAGACCAAACTGATGCTGCCAACTAGTGCGTGGGCATATGGATCTGTGAGGAGGGAGTTCCACAGTTAGGGGAGTAATATAATTTTCTGTCTGTGGTTGCCTCGATTCAAATCATTTCTTGTTTCACATTGTAAAAATGACACGGCCGATACATTCACAAATAACAGTGATGCTGTTGATACCCCTCAGCCCTTATATATTGTAGCTAACGCAAAATATCACTAAACCATGTTCGTATACCTGAGCATTGTGACCTTGACAGTTGACCTGTGAAATTAAACTCACCAACTTTTGACTTTTTAATCACCAAAATAATCCCAAGTTTCCTTTTCCCAAGGGAAACCCTAACCCAATTTACAAGTCCAAATGTCACTTGTAACTCAAGTTACGGTCCGGAAACCATTTAGCTATAACTCACCACCGTGACCTAGACCTTTGACCTTTTCACCCCCAAAACAATCCCAACCTTCCTTTCTCTATGAGCAACCCCCCACCTAAGATCCAAGTCCAGATGTCATTTGTAACTCTAGTTACGGATCCTGAAACCCCAGACGAACAGACGAACAGACGGACGGATGCCGTAGGTAATGAAAATACCTCTTTCAGCCTATGGGGCTGAGGGGTAAAAAACTATTACTTTCCCCAACTTCTACCACAAATACCTAAATACCTGGAGCAGTTTATCCATTCTGATTGGTCGAGAGGAGATCACGTGGCCATGTTTAAAAGAGTGTTTAAACATAGCCTGAGGAAATCTAGTCAAAAGAGGGCGCTATCAGATGATTCCATGGAGCACACAAATTTCCAGCCCAATTTAAACTGGTTCGTAGCATATTTGGCTTGCGCAAGTTTGAAACTTGTGTGCGATAGTTTGAAACTTAAGTGCGCAAGTTCGAAACTTGCGCTAGGAGCTACTTAGCGCTCAAACTTTGATAGATATTCATTGCAGAGTCGAGGTGAGCCGAGGCTAAACTGTCAGATTTCTTCTCAACTTTTAAAGGTTGTTTATGTTTTTAACGGAAAGGTAATTATGAATGGGAATAAAAGATTGGCGACTCAGTCTTAAACGGCTGTTTAAAACCTTGCAGGGTTTGGTCCTTTATCGCACGGCCACGACCCTGCTAGTTTTAAATAGCCATTTAAGACCTTGTCACCACTCTTTTATTCCCTCATTCAAAACCACAATGGATGATATTGAATAGTAAGACAGTAGGAGGGTCGACTGTGTACTGTTTAGATGTATTCACCACGTGATATCATGTTGCAGGCTTGCATACTTTATCTATTATTAAAAGCCACAGTGGATGATAGTGAATGGTCAGACAATAAGAGCAGGGTTCTCCCCAGGTTTTTTCAAAACTCGGGTTCATCATGGGCCAAAATTTTGGGATGTTTGGCCGAAGCGCGCTTAATTGAAACAAGGTCTCCGGAATGTTTTCTACTTGGTGTTTTTCTTGGTTTTCAAAGCCCTACTGTGCAATTTGGAGCATTCTGTATGGTTTTCTTTTCATGTTTTTTTTGTAAAACTACCGTTTTTGTTTGTTTGTGTATCAGCCGATTTTGTTTGTGTATCGGCCGAAATTCTTGCGTAACGGCACGCAATTCTAGCGTATCGGCCTGCTACGCTAGCTTGTGCATGGGGAGAACCCTGAGTACGCTTAAGAACCCCCAAATTAAATTCACTTAATACAAATTTTTAAAACAAGAATGACAACTTACAATTGGGTCTTGTGAATCCACTGCACCCTGGATCACCGTCACTAAAACTTGCTTGGAATTCTGTGCATCTGTTGAAATTGGAATTAAATCAAATCAAATGGTAAACATCAAAAATTGAACCATTTGTCTATTGTTGCCGGTGTTATTTTAGAGGTATTCAACCCTTACAGTGCCGGCAGCGTTTCAGAAATTCTGTATCCACAGGCCGGCCATAAAATTAAAAAAATAGAACGTAAGGGAACGTTGGCAGCCTGTGGATGGATATTCAGTATGACGTTTCAGAACATTGGCGGCACTCGAAGGGTAGAACGTAAGGTAGTCTGGACATCCGACGTCACACTTCAGTAAAGTGTATTTATCCTTGCTGATAAAAAAAGGGGACCAGTCTATAAACGTAAGGGAACGTTGGCGGCCTGTGAATGGATATTCAGCATGACGTTTCAGAACGTTGGCAGCAAAAGGTTAAAAAAATAGTATTTAAAATTATAACTAAAATAGTTTTTCAAATTTGGACAAAGAGTCTACATTCTCTCAAAAATAATGACGTAATTTCCCTTCTCAGTTATATCAGGTTGGCTCAGTGGTTTCTTTGCCTGCCTTTCACCTCTGTAGACCCTGGTTCGAATCCCACCTCAGACCGGAGCCTTGCCCACCGGACCACTGGCCAGAGCCAGAGTCTAGTAATTTAAGCATCTTGGGTCAGTAACATCACAACCAAACAAGTCCTGCAGTCTATATAATGTTTTTCCAAACACACACTCTTAAAGAATTTACTAATGCACACTTTAACTTTTTCCAAGTCCAAACCTCCTACAAATTCAGCAAAGACTACAAGAGCAAGCAATGTTATTTGATCCTGTAAAAATATTTGTAGGCAAGTAAATTTCTGAGACACAATGCGGTAGTCTAGCAGGGATTTTCCTGAAATTCAGTTTCTGTCTCGAGCATCCAAACCAAACTTGTCAATAAAATCTCTGGGTTGTTCCACCCGATGAAGCAGTTAGTTAATAATAATATTATTACGCAGTTCTTGTTTAGTGCTTTAATCACACCCATTTATTTAGCACACAGCACAATGTCACAGTTAAGGTGCTGTGGCGCAATCTGCAGCCAACCATACCAGAAAACACCGGGGGCGAACCCCTGCTTTTAGCGATAAGTATGCTAGGTTCTTTTACTTTCATAATACAATACACAGGACTGTGCGTCTAATCCAGAGGAAGAAGCAATAATGGTTAAGTGTCTTGCTTAAGGACACAAGTGTCAAGACCGGGATTTGAACCCACACTCTGCTGATCAGGAACACCAGAGCTTGAGTCCAGTGCATTTGACTGCTCGGCCACGACACGCCACAGTTCTTTGTGGCTACAACAAAATTGACATGAAAGTGAATGTGATAACAATCTCAGCCTTATCCCTTCATTTCCTGACAGATTTATTGCTCAATTTCGCTTTCATTTTTCAAGAAAGATATTCCTTTTCCGATGAGGAAATGATGAAATGAAAACAAGAATGACCCGCAAAAAAACCAAACCCCACCCAATATAAATATAGAACTTTAAACAATTATACAGCCTGATACGGATGTTTAGTCTTTTAATGATGGCAGGGATTTCCCTTAAATTTTCCCCCTTGCCGCCGAACGAGTCAACCAAAATTTTGGGTCACCCACAAGTTTTTTTAAACTAGCCCACATGTAGTAATGCACACAATTTTCGAAGCATAAAAAAAGGGAAGTGAAGTTCGCGAAATTGCGTTTTTGAACGATTTTATCCCCTAATTTTTGCCCTAAATAATACTTTTTTTCGTTAACAACCATTTTCATGGATTTGTGATTTGAGGATCCGTTTTATAGAACTTCTTTTGCAATGAAATCTTCATGTTCAACGATCTGTCGACGACGCACATTGAGAAAAAATTCAACTTTACCCCGCATCACCCTCTTCCGGCAAAAGTTATCGATGTTTGAATAGCCTTAATCCAAGGCTGTGTATAGTACAGAATCTACAAGCATGCGCCACATTGTGCAGCAATTTTTTACTCGGCTCGTGAACATGTACCAAGTTGGAGTCTAGCCAAGCTTTCTTATGAATATGGTAATTTTCAACGGGCCAATCAGAGCGTGCGGAATGTTGGTTAGCGTGGACTTTGGACCTGCTGTGTTGTATGTACTGCACAATACACAATATGTTGTGTGTGCATGGACTACTGGCGGGTGATTGAGCATTGTGAGGCCGGTGGATACTTACTACTCAGTACCATGTGGTTATGTCCATGCGTGTTTTAATGTAGCTCCATGCTTAAATAAACAAACACGATTGCAATTGCGGCCACATTAAATCTAGCAATTATCAAGACTTGCCAAACCGTTTTACGAACTTGATTGTGAAAAGGAACAAATTATTTGACTCGCCCGGCGGACTAGTAAAGGAAGGGTTTTGACTCGCCCGCCGCTGTTTTGACTCGCATTTGACTACCAGGCGACCGCTAATTTCCAACCCAGGATGGTATCATACACAGCAACTGGAGGCATCACAGTGTGGTTTGCAAAATTCTCAGTTTTCCAGGTTATCAGAAAAGTTATTTGGAAATAAAAATCCTACACTTGTTGCAACTATTCTGGAAATATGATAGTGTTGGAAACAACCCTAATAGCCCATATGCATGTCCAGATGCACATGATTGGCGTGCAGAGGATTCTGGGTGAAATCCAAATCGAAGCAAAACCATAAACCATCACGGCACGCTGTAAAATCTGACATACGCTTGACTTATTTGATAATTACAAAAATTGAAATACAAGATTCCTAATAAGATCAGTGTAGTATTTTGCCTGCCAGAAAATGCCCTGGATTGTTTTGTAAACAAGGTGACATTGGTGTACTCAATGTCTTTTTTCCAAAACATAAAAAAAGAAACAAGTTCTACAGACATGGACGAGAAAACCAAATCTCACCTTGGCCAGAGATGACCTCGCTGACGTCATTTGCAACCAGAGTCTGCAAGAACTGAAAGTAACTCCTCTTGAGGAGGTCTTTGTCCTGCTTGGCTTGGATGTCCAACTCATCAGCCGGCTGTCCCAAGACGTTGAAGATCGTCGTGACAATCGGCATGAAGACGGATCGTAGGAATGGAACAATTGTTCTCTAAAATAAAACAGAAATTTTTTTTCTTCATAATAAATCACTCAAAACAAAACTAATATATATCCTTCCCATGACAAAACACAAATAGATTTTACTTTGTGGACAACGAGGGCAGTAGACAACAAGGGCAGTAGCCATGAGAGTTAGAAGCCTTTCCATTTTTTTCCAAACTAAATTTAGGACTCGATTCAAACAGTTGAAATGCAATTCATAAGAGCTGTCCAAAAATTCAGCACAGGTTACCAGCCAAAATGCATCCTAAAGTATATCAACTGTGACTGGTTCCCTGCTTATTTCTGCTTAGGATATGAATCTAATGAGCAAACATTTTGGCTAAGCAGGTTCTACCGCAACACCTTTTAAACCTTTACAAACCTGCTTTATAAATTAGTCTCAAAACTCAAATATCTATGTATGTCTGTCATTAAACAAATTTGTGCTTTGAGAAGCCTGTAGACAAAAGCGATATAAAAGAGTAACATCGATATGTACTGTAAAACCCTCAGCCCATGTCAATTCTAGCTAACCAAAGATATCCACAAACCATGTTCCTATACCTGAGCACTGCGACCTTGACATTTGACCTGTTGACCTTAAAACAATCTCAGGTGGCCTTATCTCTATCTTTTCTTATGCAGAAAACATGTATTAACTCACCACTGTGACCTTGACCATTGACCTTTTGACCTCAAGAGGAATGCCAACTTTCCTTTCCTCCAGGTCAACCCCCTCCCCCAACCACGTCCCACGGATGGACGGACGGACGACATGGCAATGACAATACCCCTTCAGCCTATTGGGCTGAGGGGTAAAAAATTGTGTGTTATTATTATTCAACTTGATCCACATTCCTATACCTTAAACTTGCTGGCAATCTGGTTAATCAGCGGGATGAACTCATGGATGTCTCTGGCCTCACACTTCTTGAGGAGATGCTCCACAGCGATAGGGACATAGGGGAGGAGTGCCTCCTCCAGGCAGATGATCATCCGATGGAGGTACTGCCGTACCACAGAGTGAAGGATCTGGTGGTGATAGGGGGTGTCCAGGGCCCTCAGGAAGACCTGGAGGGCTTCGGTGTAGCACACCTCGCACCCACTGTGCTTGATGGTCAGCTGGGTGTAGAAAGCTTTGCTGGTGCGGCTGTGAGGATGGAGAAGGGGTTTAAAGACATCGTACATCATTTGTTTTTTTAAATAGGAGAGTTTCTGGGGACGCTACAATCCCGGCCATATCTCGTTGGGCCCCTCTGCCCCCTTTCAATGTTGAATAACATTGTTGCCAGGTCTTCTGCGTTCCAGTCAACATTGAGCGGGGGGACGGGGGACGGGGGAGAGAATGTTTATTGTCAGACAGGGAATGGTTATTATAACGTTAGGAACGGGTGGCCCAAGCATTTTGGCCGGGATTGTAGGTGGCAGCAGACTTACCAGGTATATCCATTGTTCCCAGAAATGTGCGCATGCTCAGAATAAAGAAAAAACTGTAATTGAGCTTGTCTTCATGTTAAATTTTTCAATTCCTGTCCTCAGCCGAGGGTAAAATTGCACGCGACGCTCAACAGTAGATTTTATATTGAGAACCTTATGTATTGATTGCTTTACGCATTAGTGCCCGCGTAAGCTTGCACAACAACACAAGCATAGCTATGAATGCCAAACGCGATATAGCCAACTGGTCTTAAACAGCTCCAGCTATGTCTTTATCAGCCGTTTAATACCAGAAACCATGGTCATGTGACCACCTTTCAACCAATGGGACTGCATAAATTATGATTTGGCAACAACATAACGACAGCAGCATGGGACTTCAAACCTTTGGACAGCCTCTAGTTGTCGTCTCCTTTTTTACCTCCATGGTTAAATCAATAAATTTCCATTGAAAACGCCCGGCAAAAGTGGGTCAAAGGTACATGTCCAACGATCGTAGAAGTTGCGTAATTCCACTGTAAGCCACGCCCACCTCACACAAACTGGCTCCACTGATTACCAGAAGCCCATAGGAATTGCATTGAGCTAGTTTTATCTTGAAAATTTATGCAAGAAATGTTTAATAATTTGACTTGGCTTTTAACATACTGTACATTCTTCAAAGACTTGAGGTCTTCTCCGAACTCCAAGTTTCTGTCACAGGAAATGCTTTTGAAAGATGAAACAAGTGATTTTTTGTAAAAGTTATCAGATGCCAAGCTTTGGAGCCGGAAGCATGTGACGCAATGACTTACCGACAGGATTAAACCACTGCAACGCAGTGCTAGCTAGGGTGACCTACCTGGCAAATGCAATAGCCTGGGCTGCGACCTCGGCATACTTCTGTCTATTCTGCTCGTCCTTCTCCACGCACATCTTATCAAACATGGTGTTGAATTTCTCTATGGTTGGCGCCAACAGATTCTTCATCAGGTATGCCTTTTTCTGTACGGAATTAAACAAATTGTTAAGAAGAGTTATCCGATTGAGGTATTTGTCAAAACAAAATTGATGCATAGGGTTCTTCCTACACTATTTTATAATCCCCCACGCACCCCTGAAAGGGTCTGTATATGTTTGGTAATGACTCTGAAAATTAATGGCAATAAAACTAACTTGCTAAGAAGTACAGCAGCTTTGGATAGTATAATGCATTTTGTGAAACTTTTCACTTCAAAGTATTGCGATTTTAGAAAATTATATCACTTTTTATCCCCCAAAAATTTGAATCTGAGAAGCGTTACTGCAATAATGTTTACATTATTGTGTATTCCAATTGCAGATTATTCTTCCTGCAAGGACATAACCGTTCAAAATTTTCGGCAATATCTCAAAACACTAATTGAAATGAAATTTTTACAGGTTAGTTTTAAGGTATATATCTTCAACTATGTAGGATTGAAACGAAATCAGCGGGACCAGTAGCTTGTCATTTCATGAGTCCACCATCTTTTTCACTCGTCCATATTTCATATTAAACAGGGATGCTTTTCAACACTTGAACTAGCCAGTCGCGGACCACTTGGAGAGAATTTTGACTGCCCTTGAGGTGTTTTAACTAGCATTTGGCTGGCACATCACTGTTAAGGGAGAACGCTGCTTTTTGTGCACAACCTTTTTATCTTTCTTGATATTTTGTTCTTGCAGCTTTTTCTCAACGATTCTTGTGTATAAAAAGCCCCCAACCCCTTAAAATGGCAGGCCTTTGCCACTCCAAAACTTTGCCAATAATTTTTTTTTTCCCTCTTGATAGAATATTAGACATTTTGTTACAAACTAGACTTATCTTTTTCTTCTGGTGATGGCAAGTTGAATTCTTTCAAGAAAATTTGGGTAAAAAGAAGAAAAAGCGAAAGAAAACCCTTGGGAGTTGGGGGGAAAGATTCCAACAAACCACAAAAAAAATGTACTCAAAAAGTGTCATCAATCGTACATGTCAACCCATAGTATACAAGTTATCACTAGAGGGCATTATCACTCAAGAAATACTATTGACTTTGGGATGTACCAAGGCAACACAAATCAGCAAAATACATTTTGTTTTGTGAATTTTTTTTTTACTTTTACAGAATTTCGAAAAACATCAAAAAGCTCGGCACTGAAAGAGTTAACTTAAACCTTCTGTACTCTGACATACTCTTGTAAAACTTAAGTGTAGAAACTTTTGCTGTTGAAAACAAGTTGAACAAAAAACTGGAAAAAAACAAGAAGAAAAAAACCGGCCAGAAAAATTTGAAATGGACTTTCTCCTTACCTCTGGTTCATAGCTGCTGGATGAGATGATCATACCTGCTGCCTCGTACATAAACAACTGGTCATCGCTGGTCAGTAAAAGTGGATGACCATTGTCCTGTATTGGTACAAAAACCAAAAAACTGTACCTAACAAAATATTACTTGATTGCTTAATGGATACAGTAAGTCTTTGGTTTTTAACCCATATCTGCCTAACTACGCGATTTCCCGCAGAACTCAAAAATGCCATTAGTGCCTAACTACTGGAAAATCCATAGATGATCAAGAAGTTAGAATCTTTCTTTGTACTCTCACTACTTAATTAATAACACATTAAAGAGAATGGTGTTCTCTTTCAAACAAGATTTAGTTTGTTGGGGTATGTTTATATGCAAAGCAGTAAATAATGAATGTTTATTGTAATGCAGCAATGAGTGCAACATGGGCTTAAGCAGGAACAGTGTTTATGTACTGTGACCAGTCAGGCGGATATGGGTTAATCCCACGACCCATGTCATAAAGTTATGTAATAGAACTAGAGAGAGTACTCGCTATGTCAGGCACGTAATTTTACTGTCCCACCATGGACAAGAATCCCTAAATTCCATGCAAATAAGCACCGAGAAAATGTTGGCCCTGTGAAATGATGAGTGACGAATGATATATGAAGAGTCATGCAGTACAATTTTCTCAATACACCATTTGTGAGTTTAGATTTGAAGAATGTCTGGTATAATGACTTGCTTAGTCACAAGTGACCACTTAAATTTGAATTCCTCAGACTAGACGATTTTGTGTCACATGGTTCAGGGAAAGCTTTTGCGATGTGTCGTAGCCCAGCGGTCAAGCGCATCAGACCTCAAGCTCTGGTGTTTCTGATCAGCAGAGTATGGGTTCGAGTCCCAGTCTTGATACTGTCCTTAAGCAAGATTCTTAACCATTATTGCTTTGTCCTTTTGTCTTACCGGGGGAGCAATCACTAGCAGATCTGAGATCCTCTTGAGGATCTCGTCGGTGAACTCCGTCAGGTGATGCTTTAGGGATTTGATGAAGCGTCCGAAGAGGTACGCCGTCCTGCTACGGATGGTCGGGTGGCAGTGCCTTAGCCCTCTATCCCCCAGAAATGCCATCAAGACGTCTGGAATGTGCTGGGGCTCACAGTTGAAGAACTTTTCATACCTGGCTATCGTCTCAAAGACCTGCAGTGAGACCAGAGAGTCAGGGGGGGTCAGTTTCATAAAGCTGCTAAGCACACAGATATTTGCTAAGCACAGGAATGCATTGCTTTAGGCAGAACATAGAGAAAGGAACACCGAATGAGTTTAAGCCAGCCAGGCTGTAACAATAGAGATCAGTGGCAGACCTGGAACTTCATCTTTGAGAGGGCAAGGCCATTTTCATTTCGCAAAGGGCACTTCCATTGGAAAATCTTGAAGTCTAAGGGGAGCTTTTGAAGGGGCACCGAGGCCAAGACCAGGGGCAACATGGCCTCCGTGTAATTCCAAGCCTGCAGTGGGCAGCAGGAACCCTCTGTGCAGGTTATGCAATGCCGCAGCTCACTTGTGCCTTTGAAAAATGCATATTTTCTGACGTCATTTCGCTGCAAGATTTTTCACAATAATGGAATAAATATTGCGCAGCAAATAAAGACTTCTTCGCATGTCAAACACATGCAGTCCCAAAAACATTTAAAGGCACTGGACACGTTTGGTCAAAGACCAGTATTCTCACTTGGTGTATCCCAACATATGCATAAAATAACAAGCCTTAGAAAATTTGGGCTCAATTGATCATCAAAGTTGCAAGAAAATAATGAAAGAAACAACACCCTTGTTGTACAAATTTGTGTGCTTTCAGATGCCTAAAAAAGGCTTCTGGCCTGAAGTCTTTTAATATTTTAGTGGAGGGAGTCATTTCTCACAATGTTCTGTACTATCAACAGCTCTCCGTTGCTCGTTACCAAGTAACTTTTCATGCTAATATATCTTTTGAGTATTTACCAAACGTGTACAGTGCCTTTAAGCAGAGTTGATTCTTTTATGTAACATTACCTGAAGGCCAACTGCCCAATGAGAATGCTCAACTACTCGGCTTGTAACAAGCTGCAAAATAAACACAGGGCAACATTTGTAAAAATATGTAAAGTGTGTATTGAAAATAGACTGTATCACCTTGTTCACAGAAAAACCCAAAGTGACCATTGTACATTCCAGGGCATTTCCTGGCAGGCGAGATAATACACTGGCCATGTAATAAAGTTTACACTTTGTGTCATAACTACAAATTGTTTAACCCTTTGAAACCATTCATTTCTGTATAATCATCACCATACACCCAGACATGGTTTTTCTTGTTGATTTGTTTAAACAATTTTTTCTTGTAAAAATGTCTGAAAAAATTAATATAAATCACAAATTTGGTTTTTGTTTATAGAAATATTGATACTATGTTGACATGAGAAACATTAGAAAAAGTCAATTCAGGTCATGACCTTTACTTTGACCATTGTTGAGTAGGTCAGATCTTGCAGCCGTTTGCGGCCGCTATGGGCATTTTGGTACAAGCCGTTTGCGGCCACTGTGGTCTCTAAAGGGTTCAAATAGCTAAACAAGTTTCTGATGTGCACTCGTTCTCTACATCTATAGTTGATACAAAATAATGCAGTGCAATCTCCATGAAATGCAAGGTTGAATTTTTTCTTCCATACAGATTGTGCCTGCAGGATGTCCAGGCTCTATGGCTCCTTTGTAAACATGTGATGTCACAGGTCACATGGTTTATAGTAATCTCGTTGAATAAAATATTATTTCAGCAATGCCAGCTTCAAAAGTTGTTTTTTAATATTACACTATTTGAGGGATTTAAATGATATAGAAAACCAGCATTTCAGTGCAAAAAGGGTTGAGCTTGATTTGGTAGAAAGTTTATATTTTACTTCAAAGGGCATGGTTCACTGCAAAGTCTACTATATACTGTAAATAAGTTCTGTTTTCCACTATGACAAATTTCTTTTTTTTTCTGTTGGACTATTCTAAATTTCTACTTTTTACTGTGATCAAGCTCTACATTTTACTGTGATTAAGTTCTACTTTTCACTGTGATTAAGTTCTACTTTTCACTGTGGTCAAGCTCTACTTTTCACTGTGATCAAGCTCTACTTTTCACTGTGATCAAGCTCCACATTTTACTGTGATTAAGTTCTACTTTTCACTGTGGTCAAGCTCTACTTTTCACTGTGATCAAGCTCTACTTTTTACTGTGATTAGGTTCTACTATTCACTGTGGACAAGTTGTGCTTTTCACTATGACATAGGTCTACTTTTCACTGTGACAAAGTTCTGCTCATTTAAAAAAAAAAAAATTCACTTACAGTTCTCATTAAGTCTCTCATGATCTCAGCTCTTGCCTGGTCCCCAACAAAGTGGTTACCCTGGTTCACTGGTATAGCTTCACCCAGCATGTACAGAAGGCGTACTGCTAGCTCCGCTTCGGTGAACTTCACTGATTTCCACTGGCTGTAAATAATAATACATCAATCATAGCTGGGTATTAGTCGTGACACTTCAATGCATTAACCCTAACCACCTCAACCCCTTCAAAAGCCAACTTCACATTTTTTTATTCTGTTGGACCGACGAATGCGCCAGTAAACTGATCATGCTTTACATGGGATCAGGCATACGCCATGATCATATTCCAACAGTTTGGGTGTTGAGTTACTGAATGGTGTTGGACTGAGGACTGCACAAGCAAACTGATCATGCTTTACATGGGATCAGGCATACCACCACAATCAGAGTCTGACAGTTTGGGTGTTGAGTTACCGAATGGTGTTGGATTTTGTTAGAGTGAGGAAGGGTCCTGGTAAGACACTCAATGGAATTAGATTTAGAGGGTGGAGCCTAATGGACCGGTGTTTTATACCTGTACTCAAATTCCTACCCTAGAAAAATGATACCCCTCAACTCAAAATGTGGTTTGTCATGGTCGAGCAGTCAAAAGCATTGCACTCAAGTTCTGATTGCTGAACTATCGGAGTGTGGGTTCAAATCCTGGTAATGTCCTGTATGTCCTTGAGCAAGGCACTTAACCATAATTGCTTCCCTTATCCCCAGTGCATCAATAAGAACCTGAGAGGGCCGAGACAGAAATGTCTTGGATTACCCCTTAGCGATAATTTAAGCAGCTTGGGGTTGTATGCTTCCCAGGGAGTTGAGAAAGTTTGAGGAATGGTCTAAGTATGCGTGACGAACAGGGATAATAATTGTGTAAAGTGCCTTGATCTAGCTACTAGGGTATGTGCGCTATATAAGAACCCAGTATTATTAAAGAAAAGTACAGAACAGAACACTTCTGATTCAAGTAATGTAATGTCTGTGCCCAGCTAATATGGCTCATCAGGCCGGTGTTTATACCCGGTTTCATTGGCATTAAATGACTGAGAATATTTCTATTCCCCCTGGACAGGATGCCAGTCCATCGCAGGTTACTCCCCAAGCTCATGCTGGTACCCAATTGTACTCCTGGGTGGAGAGAAGCAAATATGATAAAGTGCCTTTCTCAAGGACCTAAGTGTCGCGACTGACAAGGCCAGGATTTCAAAACCCCCATTCTGTAAACTACAGAATTTGAGTCCATCACCCTAGACCACTCGGCTACGACACCCCACAAAATACAGGATCTCACTTTTACTCACTTCAGTGTCCCGGTGATGAAACTGTGTACGACTTGAAGAACTAAAGTCTGATTGAGTTGCACTAAGTTATCAAATAAAATCTTCATCTGTCGCCTGTAATCGATGAACATGATCTCGTCTTCTCCCTGACTGTCAAAGTTATACGTGTCCTCGTACTTGAACTTGCGGATGACAAGATACAGCATGTTCTCAATGTAGCTCATCTGACTTGGGCTTATCTTTGGTATCTAAGGAGCAATGGGATGGGAAGATAACATCAGGGAATGGAATGGGGTTTAGTGGCTAGAGTCTCCGTCCTAAAAGGATGGAAAGCAGGCATTACATGCCAAGTGTGGTCATGCCACATTACATGCCAGGGGTAAATGTGAAGCTGTTTTTTTAAAGTATTTGTTGTATGAGATATCGCCTAACATCACAAGGCTGGACGGCCACTTCAAGGTGAGGGCTACACTTAACTGATTAGGGCTGTCAAACCCAAAATCCACTGTCACCAGGGGCACATTGCCACTGTACTCCTGGGGCAGAAGAAGTAAGAGACAACAGGAAAACAATACCAATAGGGCTCTATAGCATGGCGCCCCTTATCGACCTGAGCGAGATGGCAGTCCTCATGTTACAGGTAGCAGAAAATTCTGCAAACTTTTTCGTCTTTACAACTGCAAACCAACTATTTTTTCTCTGTATACATCCTTCAAATTACATTTTGAACTGACCTCATAAGGGATGACAAGAGAAACGACCTCTTGCATGGCCGCCGTCGCCGAGGACAAACAATGGAAACGTGCACGGGTGTACGCGCAATGCACAACTCTCAACCATTGATAGTTCTCCATTGACCTCCGTGAGGGCGCTGTTTGGGCTTGTGACGTCACATGCAAGGGGTCTTATAAATACCTGTTTGAGAACCCCGATGTAGTCATGAGCGAAGCCGGTGACAGCCAACGAGATGTCGTCATCTTCGTGTCCCAGGAACTGAAACATGAGAGGGAGTTTACTCTCCACGGCTTGTAGGGTCTTGGCAGTGAGGGCGCTGTCTCGACCCTTCACCAACCTACGGGTACGCCAAGATAGAATATCATAATCGCTGAGAGTGAAATACTGACACTTCAGGTAAAACATCACGTGAACAAAACTAAGATTGTTGTTAATAGATGTGAATTTATTTTATAGATTGTCAATATTTTTATTTATAGACTGTGCAAGTCTCACGCATATCGAAAACGAAGACTATATTTTTCTATGAAATTAAACCTTCTTTAAAATTATATTTATAAACAAAATTCTTGAAAATAAAAATACCCATAAGTTGTTATAAATAAAATTTCAATTTTTGTATAATACAAATAATTTGTTCAAACTAACATTGAAACAAAATTCAAACTTGGCAAGAGGATGCTTATTGTTAGAAACCCCATTTGCCAATTACGCCCGTATGTGTGCATCTATCCCATAGATTTAATGACAACATGCCCGTCAGTTGGGCAGCATTCTTAATTTTTTACAAGTAACCGGAAACTGAGGTAAAGTCTTATTCTCAGGTTTTCTTCGTTATTTTGCTGAATTGGTTTTACTTTCATTTTGTTTATTACTTGGTATTACATTCCCAACATCATACATAATTTTCATTGCCATAAACTATGTTAAACTAAGAAAAAAATTAACTAAACAAAATCACAACCACATAAAATTCCATATGGTTGGGACCAAAATGGTCCCGAAAGTTCAAATATGCGCGAGACTTGCACAGTCTATTCGGCAAAGACTAAGGTCAACAAGAATCCTCCTATGACCAAACGTCACTTACTTTTCCCAGCATGTTATGAGATTCATTCCGATGCCATTGGTCAACTTTGAAAGTTTTGCTAAGAAATCGACATCATCCTGCAAGAGAATAAACAAAATAACAATAATAAATCACAGAGAAGTCAAAGTGTATGTGTCAACACTGGCTCACACAACCCACGATTGTGCATGAGAACAGAATCAAAATAATCCAAGTAATAAACCTCAAGGGAAACTGACGGGGGAAATTGTAATCATTTGGGGTTGAACAAAGAAAAAATTGACTAGAGCAGGACTTGAACCTGCGACCTCCGGATTATCGTGCTGGCGCTCTACCAACTAAGCTATCTAGCCCTAATGTTGGCGGTCTGCCTATTTTGTCAATATCTTTGTTTCGGGGTACCAGTCAGAAGCCATACAACATGTAGTAAATAATCCAATATAATAGGAGCCGGATGGGAAATTCCTCGTGTTTTTTCCCCCGAAGGTTTGCCCACCGATACTCGGCAAATGGTTATTTATGTATTGTTGTTTGTTTATAAATACCAAAATAACATGAATTCTCGATGGGAACTCTAGACTTGTGAAAGTAAATGTATACAGTGCTTCACATTAGGCTTGGAATTACACGGAGGCCATGGCCTCTGTTGCCCTAATCTTGGCCTTGGTGCCCCTTCAAAAGTTTCCCATAGACTTTAAGATTTTCCAATGGAAGTGCCATTTTGCAAAATGAAAATGGCCTTGCCCTCTCATAGATCAAATTCCATGCCTGTAACATATATCAGTGTATGGGTAAAACACAATTAATATTCTTTATCCCCAATGCAAATTTAACATCAGTTAAAACTTTTGCCGTCCCCGCTGCTACAATACTACAATATAGGATTCAAATATAATCTCGGTGGTCTAGTGGTAAGACATCTGCTCTAGAATGGCAAAGGTTGTGGGTTCTAATCAAACCTGAGTATAATCCCTGTGGATTTTGTTTTCACAGGACTAGGGAAAGCACTGAGTATACAGTGCTTAACACACATCAGAGTATGGGTAAAAACACAAGTAATATTGTCCGTCTTTGTAACAATCCGACTTCAGATTCTGAAATCAGAAAGAAACAATCCAACATGAATATAATAGAAACTTACATCCGAGGGTGGAATAACTCCTGAATCATGCAGCACTTTGGTGATAGACTCCACCAGCTCAGTCTTAGCAATGGGGTCCATTCCCTTGCTGATGATCTCGTGGAAACAGTCGCAGGCGCTCTCTCGTAAGACATCGATGGAGAGATAACGCAGCAGCAAAGATACGAAGCGATCGTTGGCGATAAGGTTGATGTCGATCCAGCAGACGTAAGATCCTACCACTTCAAGGCACAGGCAAGTCAACTCGGGGTTGGTGTTCTCGTATGTTTTCTGTTGAGGGAAACAGTGTAGGGAGTTAGAAACTCTAGGTTTCGTTCAGGGTGCATCGGACTCAAGTTCTGATGTCCTACATGTATGTCATCGAGTGTGGGCTCGAATTTGTGTCCTTTGGCAAGACATTCAACCATAAAATGCTTTTAAAGAGGTGTATAAATGTGTTTTAACGATACATACGAAGTGTGGACCTGAGAATAAAATAGATCCACATGATGTACATGTAGGGGCTTGAAACACTATCTGGACTTACACACGTCCACACATTGTGGAAGAACAGGATTTTCCTTAAGTGTAAAGAACAAAGTAATGTTCATAGAGTGACTGCAACACAGAGCTGGGTGAATCTGTGAGGGCCGAGACAGTATTATGTTGAATAAACCCTTTAGCGCTAATAATAAGCGGCCTGAAGTTTGTTCATTCTGAGGGCCTTTAGAATGTTCGCGGATTTGTTAAAGTATGCCTAATAAACAGCGATAATGCTGCAAAGCACCTTGATCTAGCTACATGTGCGTTATTTAAGAACCCGGTCTTATTCTTATGGTCAAGCCAATAGTAAGGTCTTCATGTACAGACTCTAGTCAGGTATTACCCATCTAAGGGCCTGGTCACACTAGGGCCCAATTTCATGGAGCTACTTAAGCAGCAAACATTGCTTAATTTTTCTGCTAAGCAAAAAAAAGCAGGATACCAGTCACAAATGGCACATATGGAATGCTATTTTGGCTGGTAACCTTATTCTGGTAAACATGTTGCTATTATGCTTAGCTACTTTTTTTGCTTAAGAAGCATACATTTCAGTATTCACATAATTTTCTTCACCCTAGTATGAAACTGTTGAGAAAAATGTGGCCTGTACAAACTTATTTATTTATTTATTTATTTATTAATTCTGGTCGTGAAGCCAAGGATTCTCAGAAAAGCGAATTAAATACTAGCCAAGAACCCAATGGAGAGAAGACAAAGAAGGAAGTTTCAGTTTTAGATGTGGGAGGAAATCCCCAGAGAATTATTCCAGGGAAAACCCATGCAGTCAGGTAGGGACTGAAAACCCAATCCAGATTGTGCCCCCAGCGGGATTTGAACAGGGGTCTTACAGGTGGAAGAAAGCATTCCTTTTTCATAAAGTGCGCTTGTTTGCCTCACGGTGGTTTTCCTTGTGTGACAAGGGCCCGATTTCATGGGCTTGTACATGTAATCATAAAATAATTGCTAAGCACAGAAAAATCTTGCTTAGCAGAAATATTCTATCAGCCAAATACCATACAGTTTACATTGCTGCAACCAGTATCCCAATCATTTCTTGTTTAGCAAAGAAATTTGCCAAGCAGAATTTTCTGCATTGGGCCAAGGTCCTAAGGTGCATGTATTGGGTGGGGGGGGGGGGGCGGGGGGGGGGGGTCATGAGGGACAAATGGAAGGGGTGAGGAGGAGAAGATCACTCACCAGGATATAGTACCAAGAGTTAACCATCTCAGTCACTGCACGTTCTCTCATATTATCCTTCAACATCGCACTCTTCTGAGCATCCTGTTAAAAAGTTCAAAACGAAAACTTTACAATGCATGTACAATTACATAATGTCGGCTCAGGACTATAAGGTCGTTAGTACAGTTTGTATGGATTTGATAAAAAATTTTAAAAATTGAGCTCCTGATATTGATCAAGACTGGTCTCCATAGTAATTGTTTGACAAAAGAAACATAGACGACCGACTTATTCACAAGATGCCATTTTCAAGGTTTTGTGTCCACGGACAACTTATTTACAAGATGCAATTTTGTTCAGAGTTTTGTGCTCACTACCTCCTGTGTCTGTATGGTCTCTCTGTCCACTACGTCCTCATCGATGGCAACCAAGATGCGTAGATACATGTCCACAGAGGCCGGGCCGGCGTTCAGGAGCTGTATCAAGTCTGTGAAAAATCCCGGCCAGCGATGCGGGAAGTCGCTGATGAACAGGAGCGAGAAGAGTTGGGCTGCTTTGTTGCGGATGAAGTTCTTCTCCTCGTGAGAGGACAGTGTCTGGAATTTAAACAAATCTCAAATCCTGATATAAATGATTTTTTTAAATAAAAAATTCATGAGAAACCGCCTAACATCACATGGCCGGACGGCAACTTCAAGGTGAGAGCTACAATAACCGATTTGGGCTGTCGACCCAAATCAACTGTCACCAGGGGCACGTTGCCACGCTGAAACAGGGTTACCGCCTTCACAGTCCATAAGGATGTAGGCATGGGTATCTTCCCAACTTTTTTACGAATTATGGTTAAGTGCCTTGCTCAAGGGCACAAGTATCATGACTGGGATTCGAACCCACACTCTGCTGTTGACAACACCAGAGCTTTGAACTAAATTGATCGGCCACAACACGCCACATATACCCTCTTTGTTGAAATGAAGGATTCAGAAGGACTGAGGACTGTAGGCCCAAATAAAAAATTGCTCATCACTGGGTCGGGCATTCCAATCTTATCCAAGTCCAAACAAATTGTTGCGGAGTGACATAGTAAAGGAGGATATCGGAGGATTGATAATCGGAGAAACATCATCTCAAAGTTTCTCAAAGGTCGTAGGTCAATGCCTAAACTTATCTCCAGCCGTCAAAAATGTTAACCGTATATTCTAGAAAATAGTGTGCATCCAATAGAGACAGGGATACCACTTTTAGAAAACGGTATTTTTCTGAATTTTTCAGATTTCAACATATTATATTTTCAGTTCCTTGTAAAAACCCTTACAAGGTGCTTCATTAATCGGTCTCCTAATTCAAAACATTTCAAAAACCTGTCTTAATTATTTCTCTTTGTTCAGCCATTTGAGCACCTTATTGATAGATGTGTGCACTACATAAAACTCTGGTACTACTAGGGCACAAATCAGAAAAAAAAACCCAGATTTTTGGGATCGAAAACAAAAAACAGAATATGAAGGTAAAAAATGTAAAAGTCAGATTTCTGAATTATATTGGGAAAGGTGCTTCTCTGTGATGATGATGACTTTTTGTTTGAAGTGTGCAAGAGTAAAATGTACCTGTATTTGTAGCCATTGAAGTAAGGACTGCTTCAGGATCTGCTGGTCTGAAGAACTTGCATTTGAATATCTGTCAAATTAAAAATATACATAATTAATAAATTAGCCCGCACGTATGAATGCACACAATTTTCTGTGTTAACTGTGTTAATTTTGTTTGCGATACTACACGGTTTTCAAGCAAGCTCATCAAACCTGAGTCAACTCAATGAATAGAGACAGGTCATTTAACTAGGTCACCTTGAGTCAGTCCAGAGGAAACATTTGCCAAGTCTTCACATCTCAAATCTCACAGAACGTAATATCTGTCAATTTTCATCTGATGTTGACTGGTTTGCCACAAGCATTGCCAAAATCAACGTCACATTCATGACATTGTGATAGACTGGCCTTGCCAATGTCATCCCTCCAGTGGTGTGTCAGCCATTTTGGTGTTGGTGTTGAACAACTGTAAACAGCTGTTACCAACTTACCAGGGCCCAATTTCATAGAGCTACTTAGGCAGAAAATATTGCTTAACAATTGTCTGCTAAGCAGAAATAAGCAGGATACCAGTCACAAATTGTACATGTGACATGGTAGTTTGGCTGGTAACCTTAATCTGGTCAGCAGAATTTTGTTATGCTTAGCTACTTTTTGTGCTTAAGCAGCTCTATGAAATTGGGCCCAGGTACTTAATTGAATCAGCCTTGCACCAGAATTGGGACCAATTTCACGGTGCTGCATACCGTAACCGAAAAACAAAAAACAACTGTTACAGCTACATGTAGCATGAAATTCCATGCTTAAGTTTGTGAGAATACTTCACGAGAGCTTTTGAGCTAACAAATGTAGTTTCTTGTTGTAATCAGCATTCTTTGCTTACAGCTCGCACATAATTTTTTTTTCTTACCCTGTAAACTGGAAAGGAAATGTAAGCGCAAAATGAAATGACACAACAAGCAGTGCCATGAAATTGAGCAATGGACTTGATACAGGCATGATAGGTTTCCTGCTTTAGTCTGATTTACAATTTTGTTTGCCCTTGGAAAAATCAGAAAAAAACTGTGATAAATAGCCTAAAAGTCTGTTAAAGCCTAAACAATAGCCTATACATGTAGGTCAGCCTTTGTACTCAATAAAATGTTCCTATTTTATTCTAAGAACCAAATATCATGCCTGTTGATACTGTAGGGCCTGTCAGATAAATTCCAAAGGTATACTCGGGTAGGATTCAAATCCAGACCCCGGCATTCTACATGTTCTAGAGCAGGTATCTTAACCGCTGAACCACCGAATCCCGCCACCGAATAATGCTTCTCACAGCACTGCCGTTCCTTAGTATTCATCACCTTAATCCCGCGGATGTGCTATCCGCCGCCACCGTTCTATCCTAGCGTGCTATACTTTATCATTAGGGGATGAAGGAACGATGTGTTGCCGTGGGTGGGAAGCTGCAGGGGAAATTCCCTTGGTGAGCAATCGATGCGTGGTCGGGGAATTGTCAGAGAAACGTCGCGACGGGTGCATGCACTTCGTGCGTGTACTTGATGTCGATTATGAACGAATCGGAATACAAATCGAGGCACCAGCTTCAAAATCGCCACGTCCAATTGTGGATGTAAGGTGTCTGTTTTCATGGAATATGGACGTTAATTCAGTGATTTATCTCGGCGGTTTGTATCCATTTACAGTCATGTCTTGTTTTTTTATTTAAATTGCCCATTTCCACCCTGCGGTAAAACTGTTTTTCCACGTTCGATTTAGTCACAGTTATCCAATTCTATAGGGTTCTTTCAATTTTCAAAAATCTTCACGATATATCGTCATATTTGCGATATTTACCCAACGATATATCGCCAGTCAAAATTTTCGATATCGTCCAGCACTACTCTGACCATTCAACATCCACTGTCATTTTCAAGGATAGATAAACTATGCCAGTCTGTAGTAATATATCAGGGCTCCAAGTTAACAACGGACAGAATACTAGAATTTCTTTCTTTTTGAGAAGCACAGGACTGTTGAGTACATTCCCTCTGCACACATAGTTAAATTTAATTAACTTGTCTCTTTGATCCACTAATTAAAACGAGCGGATGTCTCACTAAAAGGGAATTATTCTTTTGTTTCTCCGATCGTTTCACGACTCTCTCGGCTAGTACATGTAGATTAGCCAATCATTAGACAATAAAATCTTTTCCGGCAGGGCTGATCGTGAAAATTGCTAATAATCTTGCGTTTCCTGTTGAGCATCTAGCACTGCAACCCGAGACATGCCTCAACACAAAATGGATGCATCAAGACTGGATCATCGGGTGGGGGGGGGGGATAACTGTCAGTTACAGGAGTAAAGTGAGACATACAATTATACGTAAAGTACAACAGCCTCGATTTTTGTTTTGTTTGCTTTCTTTTTTAAATTGTCATGATTTTGGGGTGAAGTTGACTAGAACTGGATTTGAACCTGTGACCTCTGCATTAACGTAGGTGCCAGCAATCTTCCAATTAGAGCCACCGAGCTCTAATGTTGGGGTTCTCCCTATTTTGTCAATATCTTTGTTAGGGGGTCTGCTAGTCAGAATCTATTCAACAATAAACTGGCATATAACCAGGGATCACACCCAAGTTTACGATACCACCTGGGAAGCGGCAGTACAAAGGGTCACCTTAAGGGTGTGTGACTTTCTTATTTCAAAAATCAAGTAATAAACCACAAGGAAAACTGACTCGGTAAATTTTGTGGTGAACAAAGACAAATTTACTCTTTTTTTTTTAACAAGGAACAGAAATGTGTTACTTTCAATCTGAATGCTCAATAATTATAAAGTTTATACCAGTAACAATCATCAAAATACTTTCAAAGTTGAGAAAATAGCAATCAGAAGACAACTAAAATAACCGTTGCTTATTTTGATCACCACAACCGAAATAACCCCAATATGAACGTGCAAATAACCCTCAAAAAAGTAAACATGAACCATTTATTTTTGATGGTGCATGGTGTTCATTGAAGACTACTCTGTGGAAATTAATTCACTCTTCCAAAAATTACAAAACAAACAAAAGCCCAAATGATGTATGTTATTTGTTTTTTGCCCTTACACCGATGTGTATTAAGCACTGCATACTCGGTACTTTCCCAAGTCCTGTGAACAAATTCTACAGGCATATCACTCGGGTGGGATTCGAACAAACGCCCTCTGCCATGCTAGAACAGATGTCTTCCCACTAGACCACCAAGCTAGTCCAGTGGCTAGAGGTAGTTCGAATCCTATATTTTCAGCAGCGGGTATTGCAACAATTTATGTTACTTTTGCTTCGGGGATAAAGAATATGATTTGTTTTTTACCCTTTTATTATTATTATATTATTATTATATATTTTTTGGGTAATGAAACCAAGGATGCCTTATAAGTGAACTAATCACTGTAGCTGGCAAGCCTGAGTAAACCTGTAAACAAGGGTGCTTGCTATATGAACCAGAAACACCAGGGTTAACCCCTACTCTTCCACGATAAGTGTTCTGGGTTCTTTTGCGTGCACTACAATTCAAGTACACAGGACCTACGGCGTAATGTCCCATCCAAAGGACAAACCAATTACTGTAAAGTATCTTGCTCAAGGACACAAGTGCCACGACCAGGATTCAAACCCACACTCTGCTGATCAGAAACACCAGAGCTTGAGTCTGGTGCTCTTAACCGCTCGGCCACTTACGCCAATGTGTATTAAGATGTAATGAAAGATTGATGTTGGACTTATATCAGTTTATTTATTTTCTAGTGTATTTTCTACAAGTGAATTTCAGGTTTTCTGTTGCTGTGTGAGTCATTGCATACAGAGAACAGGTCATGGACAACTTTGAGAGGGTGGGGTTAAGGTGTTAAAAGTGTAAAATTACTATCTTATTGTGGTGATAATTTGCATCGGAGATAAAACATGACTCGAATTTCGGGGGGAAATCCACAAGACAGCAGGGCTTGCAGCTCACAATGTTTACTGGACCAGAAATTTTGACCAAAATTGAAATGATATTAAATAAATAAATAAATAATAATAATAATAATGATAATAATAATAAAACCAACATCCATAAAACACCCTAATCACGCAGGCAGGCTCAAGGGCGCTGAACAATGAAGAAAATGGTCCTGGTGAAAAGCAAAACGGTATAATTGTATGGACAAATTGAAATAAATTAAGATAAAACTGAATTATTATAACAAGTCCGAAGTAAAAAATTCAAATTATATTTACTTGGTTAGAAGTACAGCAGCTTTCGATAGTTTAAAGTATTTTGAGAATCACTTCACTTCGAAGTAATGTGGTTATGGAATAAGATATTAGTTTTATCTGCCAGCTTTCAAAGAAATCTCTCAAAACTCACCTGTTAATTGATGTGTTTTGCTTATTCTGTTTACAATTCCTCTTTTTGCTTGTTGTTAAACTTTGTGTTAAGCGCAGTTATACTTTCTCTGGTTAGTTAGAGTGCCACAAAAATGCCTTGTATTATTATTATTATTGTTATTATTATTATTATTATTATTAATTAGTAGCCCAGCTGACTTGAATAAACAACAACTTACCTTGTTTTTAAGTAATTTTCTAAGACTTGGAAGCAAAAGAACTTGATGTGATCACTCTCATACATGCCCTGCATGATGGCCTCAGCGCAGAGTTTCCATCCATCGTCTGACTGCTTCAGCTGCTCAAAGTAAGCCAGGGCCTGTGTGGGTACAGAGTTAGGAGCAATAACATTCTCGATGAAAGAGGGCAGATGAAGAAAGGCCATGGTGCAGAAGGTTCGACAATGAAACCCAGTGATCTACTTGAAGTGGTGGACTTAAAACCAACATGGGCCTCTTCAGGAGATACAAGGGGCACACTCTCTTACAGCTTTTTTCCCTTTTTTATAACCAGCAAATCTGAGACGATCTGTCACTAAGACGAAGAGTAAAGGGGGGTGGGTTGAGGGTGGCCTTCCTTGGCCCAGGTCTGAATCGTCCCTCGGTGGAAAAAAAAAATGCTTCTTCAGGAACAAACACGCGCTGAATTTCTCTTCAACTTGAGTTGAACAATTTTACAACTCGATGAGTATCACCGTACTCTACGGTATACAGAATCAAAAGAGGCTCACACAACAATAGCGAGCCTGTTAGCTAACCGGATGCGGCATAATGAAGCTCTATTGTCTCGATGTGACCGAAATAAACACGTGTTGGTGCCAGGGGTGAGACTTCACTCTGGGCATGGCACCGACTCTTAAGCGGGACGAACTTAGCGCAACTACTGGCCGACAATGAATGAGTGTAACTAGTGGATTAACATGAAACAAAACACCGGTGCCGGGTTTCGATGGATGACAGTGCGGTGTGTTACACTGCCTGCCAACCGGCAGCTTTTGGCGTTAAGCTACTCAGGTGGAATCATGTGATCCACAGATTAGAGCCTCGGAGGAAACCTTGAGGTTTTTTTCTTCGGAGGGACGAGTGACAAGGCCCAGTGCTACCCGTGAGTCATGAGACTAAAGTATGCTGAATGTTTTCTAACCCTGTTACTTTTTTAGCGTCAACATTTTCTCCACTAATTATTGGCAACTCCACTGTGAGTGACTTCACAATTTTTCCCATTTGGTGCAATTTTCTTTTTTGCGGGAAGGATGACGTAATCTTAATGAATCGATCTAAGACCCATCCCAACCTTCGGAAGAGTGGGCCCCGACTTAAATTAAATTTAACTGAAATTCACTTGCATACTCTTAGCAAGTTGTAAGAGATTAGCAAACAAGTATTGTTCATTGTAGATCTCTGTTGCACTTTGAGAAAAAACAACAACAACAACAACAAAAGAAGAAGAAAAAATATCAAATCTCAAGGAGGATTTATTTTCACGATGCACATTACAAATGCTTTGAGCCGTTTGGAGTTCTTGGAAATCTTTTTGCCCAAGGGTTAGGAGGTCAGATTAATAAAGTTAACTGATTAAGCCACGCGTCCCTTTAAAATATTACTGCAATAGTAAAACATGTGCCCATCACATCAAATGACCACCTAGTGTCACAGACAAGACGTCTATGGGTTAATAATAATAATATAATAAAGAGAGATTTATAAAGCGCAAACAGTTGCAGATCGGTTCCGCCTCAAGGCGCTGGTTAGATGCGTGAGTGAAATGACCACATAAAAATTGGGGTGTCCTGCATGAAAATCTATTCCCCCTACCCTACCCCTTCCCCATCCCTGGTGACCCTCTCAGAGTGTTTTCTTCAACAGCACAGAACAAAATTGACTTGGTGATAAATAATGTATTCATCAATCGATTTGAGAGTTCTAGCCCTCTAAAATGGGTACGGTATCGTAAATCCACCTGTTTGGTGCCTTTAAAAGCACACATATTGTGCCAACCCCAACCGACCAATTTCATAAGCTCGTAGCTTTTTGACTTGCAATAACATACAAACTTAAAAAGGCTGGTATGCAGTTTGTTTCGGCCAGCTTATATAAAGTAAATTTGTTCGGGTCATAAAATTGAGAGGGTCGTCCAGGAACCCTTAGATTAGGTCACATTGTTTTGATCAATTAACCTCCAAGTACTCCTGAGAGTTTGACCCATTGAATCTGATGACCCAAGGTCAATGCCAAAGAACCCCATAAATATTGCACTTGTCTTCACAGAATGAGGCACAAGGTAGCCTGTAACAAATCCTTTTCAGAGAGTCAGCAGACAGGGTGTGACAATCTCAGGCTAGGACTCTTACCCTGTTATGACCCTCCGTGTCAACGTAAGGCCCTAGGCCTTGCAAAGCTTGCTCATCCATATCCCCCTGTGTCGTGCCGCCACCGGATCACTTGGAACTGTCATAACATCTGTTTCAGCAGCCTGTGAAATGAAAGATCAGTTCAAATGAGGGGTGTTAATGGGTTTATCGTCAAGATCATTGCATGGGTGTGGTCCATGCATCTATGTGTACCCACACCTTTAAGCTTTATGCTAACTAACTGAAAAACTAAAATTCTCAGTAGGTTGGAACACCACGTAGAACATCAGGCTTTGAAATTCATTCTTTGAAGAGAAGGCAAACTCACAATCACATACACGTGTGAGTAGGAACTTTTTTCTGGTCAATACCAGGAAATTTGAGGCAATGAACTTCCTTGAAAACAAAAAACCTTATAAGGAAAGATCTCAAACACAGGCAAAAGTCTTGGCCTTAGAAAAATACTAACACCCCTTTATGAGCATTTTAGTTCGAGGATGATTACTATTTTTGAACGATGACATTCAAAACAACCTTGATATTTTGATAAATTTGCAACAGATATTTCCATGGTATTTTCTACAATGCACACCATGTAGAGCAGGTCTTGGGTAAACAATTAACCGAACATCTGGCGACACTTTTGAGGCTCGTGAATAATGCCAGATACAGGCCTTTAAAACCCAGTGGTTACCTGCCACAGCCAGATGTACCTTTGACCTTGCATGCCATGATGCTGTGTGTGTATCGTACACGTACACATGTAGTATCACTATCAGTTTGGTAGTGTCAATGCATGACTGTCCAATGAAACCATTGGGTTTGTAAGACCAGTACCTGGGGACCAGTCTAGTTAACAATGGGCTGTGGGGAACTTTGGGACGCTAGGTGGTTTTCCATTGTTTACATAAATATGAGCCTGCGCACATTTCAAAGAACAATGGATTTACCCAGTTATTCCACTGCCCCCTTTCCTGGAGGTGGTGGTACCCTTTGGTTTCCAAGTGGTTTGCCTTGGTTACCCTGTTGCAAATATTCAAAGCAATTTCCCCGCCTGATGCTTCGTTTGTGAACGGGCAAGGACACCAAGGCGTTTTCTCCTTGGTAAAGGGCGCCTCTATGAGGAAATTCTTAGGAAGTTGTATACATCTATTGGAACATTTCAAGGGGCACCAAGGCAATGACCAGGAGCAATGGACTCAATCAGAGGCAATTGCCTTCGTTGCCTCCGTGAAACATCGGGCCTGTACTCTACATTTTCTTCATACAGTAGTACCACAGGGGAGACATGGAAGAGGCGGGGGGTAAACAGTTGCAGGTTGCCCCTTTCAAGAACTAACTTTCGAGGCCAGGTGGCCTTTCATCTGTCCCATCTTGGTCATATTCCTGACATACACAATAGCAACAATGCACACGGTTAGCTTTCTATGAAAAAGGTGCCAGACTTTCTACCTCCTGCCTCCGCTTGGACACATTAGTTTGAATATAAAACGAGATGACTTAAACAAAAAAGATCCATTGTCTTACAACATAGAAATTCACAGTTTACACGCCACACCTTAACAAATTGTCGACTTGAAAAGGAAAAGAGAAATGTAAAATTGTGGATTAGAGTCCTACCAGCCCCCCCCCCACAACTCCAACATGGATTAAGGAAGATATATTCACAGGAAGTCATTGATCAATCCCTCAGAGAATAAGTCTGATTTCCTGGGAGCAGACTTGATTTCCTGTCGTGCCTGTGCTTCATAGGACAACTGAAGGAGTCTGACGTGACACACGTGTGGCTGTTCCACGTATCATAAAACAACTTGCTCGTTGTTGCTACATGAAACAGCAGCTGTATGGACCAATCAGGATTTTTGTTTGTTTGAGGGGGTGGTGGGTGGAGGGAGTATTCACTCTGGTCTGAATATCTGAAGTCACAATTCTGAGACTCATGAAGGACACCAGATACCAGATATTGGTCCTTCAATCATAGCCAAAACTTCTTGGAATTATAGTGTAGGATAGGGCCTACCCTTGACATTTTGGTTGCGGTATGGTTGCACTGAGGTTTAAAGTTGACTGTGTGCTGATGCACTATAGCCCTGTGGTGGAATCATGGGGTTCTTTATTATTCAGCACAGGAATGAAGAATCACCACTCTATCACCGAGTCTTAGCTTGTCTTCCTAAATGAGTCAATAGAGGGCGATAGTTTGGCTTTTCTTGAATCATCAATGTAGCAATTCTGTTGTTATTTTTACCAATGCCCTTTGTTTGTCTCGAGACTGGGTGCTTACTCTTGAAATTGAGTCCCCACCCTGAGCTGTGGGTCATTTTAAAGTCTCGTTCAAAAGAGCCCTACTCGCTCATTATGTAACTTAGCTCTCTCTCCCGACTCCACTTCTCATCTTCAGCTCTCTTTTTGTTTATGCTTCTAGCTGGTCCTAATTTTGTCATTGTTTCTTGGCATTATCTTTTTAATTAAAGCTCCTTACCAGTTCATTTTGCATTCTCTCATGAATGTTCATTTTTCTTTTGTTTTGTTTTGTTTTTTTGTTGTCTGTTTGCAAGCCTCTTGAACAGCCTCCTTACTCACAGGTTCTATTGACATTACATTTTTCATTGTCATTATCATTGGTCATGTTTACTCTTTGCTTGTATTGTACAAGTACGACTATCATTTGTCCAAATGATTCTGTCTTTTAAAAAGCACAAGTAAACAAGAGGTTTATATTAAGAACTGGGTAAAGACTTAGTCAAAGGTCGGAGCTAGCAGGTGGTAGGTGGAGGGAGGGGTTGCGTTATTAATATTACGTTTGTCTTGATTCAAGTTACTAAGGCTAGTACAGTAGTAGTACTACTCAGTCATACACCATTAATTAGCATGATTAGTTGCAATTTAATCAGAACCCTTGATCCTCCCAACACTAGACCAGAGGATTTACGAACCATTGTATGTATGTTAAAATTGTGCAATTTTTTCAATCATTTTTTTCAATAAAAATGTATATAATTGGGAACATGTGAAATATTTGGGGGGAAAAACAAAAACAACAAAACATAAACAACTTTTCCAAATATTAACACATGGCCCATCCAAATTTAATTGAGACATTATTATAATGTAATTAACACAACCTCTAGCTACCTCCGGCTATATCCGACTTCCGGCTAGCTCCAACCCGGCTAGCTCTGACCACAGACTTTTTGTTGAATACAAACAGTGATTTAAGACACATTTTTAATGTAGTTATTATTAACACTAATTAATTCTGCACAGGTTCATCAATTCATGAAAAAAACCCTACACAGGCCATGGAGCAACCTGAACCCGAGCCTCCACAACCTGAACTGCATTCATTCAATCAGTACACTCTCCCACCACTACTACAGACAGTACAATCCATGGTACAATACAACTACAGGAGTAACTATGCAGGGCCACTTGGTGTGTGGACTATATTTCCCTTTGTTAAACGATCCCTCTTCACCAGTGTGTTCTTATATACAGCTCTGAAGTGGCCCTGCATTCTATAGTTGAGCTCAACTACATCATGGAGGTAGAATTTGGAGGTAGAAGTTACAAAATCATGAATTATTAAAAACAGTCAAAGATGTTTCGTATCACTTTACTTAAATACAATTGTTACAGTAAGACTAATTAATAAAGGGAAATAATAGTCAACAAACTAAGTGACCCTGTCAGCCTGAGTTCTACAGTTGCTCCACAAAACCACGGAGTCTGCCTCCATGGTAAAACTAGGCTAAAAATATCGAAAATAAGCAGCTCAAGATTGACCCAAAAAAAATCCGAGATTGCGCTCAACACTATCAATTTTTCATCACTATCTATGCATTTTCTAATAGTATGTTTTGTTATTTGTTTGCCAACATTTTACCTTATTTTTCCGTTTCGCCAAGACTCAAGATACACAATCTGGATCCAGAATTTCACAGGAATGGAAGAAATGGTGTATAAAGATGTAAACCTAGTGAAATATACCTGAAAAATACTTAAAAATTGCTGAAATCTGTTCTGATGCAATACGTGGCAAGGAGTGTGTGTTGCCCAACTCACATGTCTTGTTTTCCCTCGACCATGTTGCTCGAAAAGTGCGTTTCCAAGCATGGTACCCTAGTTTATGGGGTGATTCGTAGTCGTTTACAGGAGACAGGTTTTCAGACCATAAAGATGCTGTTTCGGGGTTAGTCTTGTTTCGAGGCCTTCAGGGCACCATTTGAATTGGAAACTGTGCGTAAACTTTGATGTAGTTGATAGTCAACTGTCGGGAATGATTCTGTATAAAGGCAAGGCAGACAAGGTGAATAACAATTTCATAAAAAAGAGGGAGAAAAACAAAAAACCCAAAACTCAAACACGAATTCGTGGCAGCACCACTGATGTAACCTGACACACTGGGGGGGGGGGGGGGAGTGGGGCGGCGGCTGTGGGTCACATCTTCCTCACTGAACTTTTATTCCGTTTGTATTCTACCTCCATGATTTCACAAACAGCTGCATCGATCATTATTTGTCACTTCTCAATGATCTTCTTTGAAATGTTGTGTTAAACCCGAAGACAAATTGACTAGAGCGGGACCGTTTACCATGGAGGTCTAAGCGTTTACCAAATTTCTGAGCATTAATCTAGCCAGAATGTTGACAGTCTCCCTGTTTTGTCAGGCTAGGTAGTGAGAATGCTAACATCAGGGAGATAGCTCAGTTGGTTCATAATTCCTAGGACAACGGCACGTCAATTATTTAAAAGTTTGCCGAGTCATTTTCCCTTGTGGTTTATTACTTGAAATACTTGTTGAAGCAGAACAAATATAAGTTTTACCTCCAAAAATAAATGGTTATCAAGTACACTGTCACGCCCTCTGTTGATAAAAAGTACAACATTGAAACATAAGTCAAAGAGGCCTTGGGACCAAGACTAATGTCTGACAAAATAAACCCATGTGACGACCAGCGGGTACTTGAATTTTGCCTGAACAAGAAAACATTGTAAAATCCCTACTTGCTCGCAGGCCGATTTTTCAAACAGTAGGCCTACATGATTACTATAATTATCAAGAACATTTTAGAGAGAGAAACCCCCCCCATAAAACAAACAAACAAAACATTTTGTAATAAGGTTTTTTTCATTCTTAAATTCCTTGTTGTTATTTTTTTTTATCCGATTGTGGTCTCTATGACCATGCTATGACTCACCTGAATACTATTACTAGTCATTTCATATCTTTTGTTTTGTCTTCTCAGCAAAATCCAATTTTTATTTTGTAACTTCTTGCCACCACCATTTGGAAAATCAGATCTTTACTCCTCAATCTCGGTTCAAATCCTGTACCGGAGCCTTGCATGTGAATTTGGTTTTCAGTCCCTTCCCTATTGCGTAGGGTTTTCCCTGTAATTTGGGGTTTCTTCCCATATCTTTAACCCCATAATTTGTTCATCATCTTCTCTACATTGTGAGACCCACGGGTCACAGTGCTCGTCGCGGCTGTTAATCATATGTATTTATTATGCACTTTTTCAAGCTAAAGTAGTTATAGTGTTCATTGGGCCTTACGCAATCTTGAAACCATCTCAACTCCTTTGGAGTATGCAGCACCGGCAGCCAAATTGGTGCACAGGTGGCTAGTCATGTACAACAACAATCTTTGCCCTCACAGATTCCCATTTACTCCTGGGTGATAAGATGCAATTATAGTTAACTGTTTTGCACAAAGGTGCAAGAGTCACGACCGGGATTCGAACCCACACTCTGACGACTCAGCCATCAGAACCTGAAGTCGGTGCTCTGAACCGCTCAGGGACAACATGATACAAGGGTCTCTTGGTTTTATTACCAGAAAGTTAGAATAATAATACTACATCAATTCATCTCTTTCAATCCCCAAACATCTGCTCTAATAATTCTTTCTTTGTTCTACCCCAACTCATCCAAAAAGCAATAACAGAAACACATCACACAAACGAATCGGACATTTGCAATACAGATTTATTTCAATGTATCAATAACAATAATTTCCAACCAAGCAAGTTTCAACTTTACTAAAATAAAGGAAAAGTAAGGAGAATATTCTAGCCTTCCTTTTGTTTCTCATAAGCTCAGGACGATCCATCCCCTTCAAATCACAACTTTGACGTTTCTAAACTCTCCATGGCGAGACATCACCCACTCGTTCAGAAGAAAACCTTAAAGAGTGCAATTGAACAGCGCCCTCTTTTTTTTCTATTAAGCCTTACTGAAATTATTACCCTGTATCTTTGTCAATTTACTGTACCTAAAGGGATTTACTAAACAAACAGAGCGCAATCAAGGTCTCCTTGTAAACCTTTACAACTCTTCCCTCGAGTATTTATAGAGGAAGAGAAATAACAAATTCAATTTTGTGATGTTTGCATTTTCCAATAGATAGAGTCCTCATGTGAGTGGGAAACAGGGAAACAGGGAAACAAATTGCAAGTCTCTAACCTCACGTTAAAATGGTGTAAATTGCCATTGTCTTCAATACCCTACCAGTGCAAAATTTGTCAACATCCAAACCATCTGATGACATCTTCCTGACTTTTGATAATATTTAATCAAAACAACCTTGAATTTGACCTTCTAATTAAAAAAAATTCCTCCTTGGAGTGTAAAGATCTATTAGTTGTTGAAATCCAATGACGTCATGTTTCAAATTTCGCTCTCAAATAGTCAGGTATGAATAAAAACATCCCCGTACAAAAATGTAGAGACACATTTTTTCCAGAATGATGTCATCAGATGTTTTCCAGCATGATGTCATCACATGTTTTCCAGAATGATGTCAACAGATGTTTTGAATGTTGACAAATTTTGCACTGGAAGGGTATCTAATGCAATGGCAATTTACACCATTTTAATGTGAGGTTAGAGAAATGTTATTTTTTTCCCAACTCACATGAGGACTTTATTCTATTGGAAAATGCGTACATCACAAAATTGAATTGGTCATTTGCCTTCCTCTTTAATTTGTAATAACGGTCCCTTTAAATTTCCAATCCAACTTAAATAAGACCAACCACCCCACCCCACCCCACCCCACAAATAAAAACAAATCAAAAAGCTTGTTTCAAAGGGATTGAATCAATATACATTATATCAATCATTATTTAGAAAACGTGTTTTCAATAATGTTAAAATGTATTTCATGTTTAGACGACAAAAAGAGGTCACAGTTGCATTTTGCTGCTCATACGTACGCAAAGACTACAATAATAGGACCTAAAAAGCAAACAGATCATACTAGACATTTCCAGAAAGAGGAAGAGAAATTTTTTTTATAATAATGTTATCATTTGGTAAAAAATCAGATAGATATTAATGATGCTTGAAATTCACTGATCTTGTAACAATACGTCATGTTTCCATCACACACTGACCTCTGTGTTGTCCATCTTGGATGAAAGATTGTTAACAATCGACTAAAAGTCATAGAGTCATTTAATAGAACTAGAGGGCGTACAAAACCATGTGAAACAGCCCAGGCAAAATGCATTTTTTGTCCATTGAGAAAATGGCGCTGACCCATCTTAGAACACAGGTCACGCACCAGCTCACACAGCCAACATTTTGTAAGTGGACATCTGTAAGTAGTTTACTCACAGGGATTCGTGCCCATAGTGGGACAGCGCGGTTCACATGAATGTGTAATTAACGAGTGATCGCTCCTGTTCTATTATATAACTCTATGATTAAAAGTATACTATATCATTGATTTATGAAAGAGCTACCTGCTTTCTACCCCAATGAAATCAAAATAAGATCTGGTGATTAGTGAGGACTTCAAATGCTATTTCCTTCACTTTGACAGTATTCCACTCCGAAATATTACTCTGGAGGATTTACTGGTATAAACTTTATCATCAGTGAGCTTTCATATTGAAACTAACCAGTTGTTTTCTTAACCCTTTAGAGACCATAGCAGCCACAAGCAGCTTGTACCAAAATGCCCATAGCGGCCGCAAGCAAGGTTTGACCTACTTCCATTTACATAAAGAGGTCAAAGTAAAGGTCATGTCTGGATAGGAAATTTTCCAATGTAGTATGTCAACATAGTATCCCAATTTCGAAGCACAAAACTAAATTTTCTGTTTCATGTTATTTCTGTTGACATTTTTACTGACAAAATTTGATTAAAGAAATTAACAATATTAGCGATGTCTGGTCATTTTGTGATGATTATACAGAAATGAATGGTCTCTAAAGGGTTAAGCAAAGACCAATCCTGTACTTTGCCTTTAAGCTCCACCCCTTTACATTGACCAATCTGAAATGCAAATGCACATCCCCAAATGTTCTAACAAAATCAGAGACTTTTAAACTAGCAGTGCAAAATGTAACCAAGCTAACTCTATAGATTGTTAGACGCCATTTTTACAGGCAACTTGGATTTTGACTTACGACTGCATCAATCGTTCTGATTTTTCTATGCAGCTATTAATGGCTCACCGACCAATCATGCAAGGAATTTGATAGAACAACGTATTTACGATAATGCATAGTTGTGCATTAATTTCTTTTTCATTATAACTGCCCGTAAAGATGGCCGACTTTAAACTGTATGGGAATTTATTGTGATTTATGCGTGATACATTTTCAGTATGGCCAGGTGCAATCACATTTTCAATGATCACTACAGAGACACACTTTGTCCATCAGCGTTCTCCCTTAACACTGGTCCGCTGGCCAAATGACAGTTAAAACACCTGAGGACCAGTCACAATTCACAAGTGGTCCGGCTGGCTAGTTTAGTGTTGAAACACATCCCAATTAAATAGGAAATATGGACTAGTGGAAAAGCTGATGGACCAGTGAAATGACAAGCTAGCTGGTCCTGCTGGCCAGTCACTGAAAAAGTTAAGGGCAAACTCTGTCCATGGTACAAGTGTGCACCACTGCTAGTTCATGTGGTGGGTGGGGCTTAATTGATTGGTCAACAAACAGGTGCATTACCATACTGCAACATCCCCTTTGAATGACATGATGAGGCCAAGGGAGATTTTTGTCAACAAAAATTATGACATCAGGGGAAAAATGCTACTGACCACAGGTAGGTTTTAGACTAAATTTCTCATAGCTGATAATGTCATGTAGCGTCTTAGAAATTAAGCCAATGGAATATGCATAATATTCCTGTTAATGTAAATTTTAAATCATGGATACAATTAAATGCACGTTTGAGTTATGTAAAACTGTTCTCCAGGCAAATTGTGTTGTTTTTTCAAATGGCTGTGGCTATATAAGCCAGAAACTTTGTGCATGGTGCCAGTCTCTTTTTAACTGAGAGTGATGAATGTGATACCGGTATTGGTGATGCGGGCACGGTAGTCTATATACCAACTTTAAAACTTATCAGTTGTAAGAGTGATTCTAATACAGGCATGATATTTGGTACTTGGAAAAAAGTAGGACAATTTTATGAAGTACAAGGGCTGACCTAGCCTTGACCAAGGCATTGGAGGTTTATTTTCATTTATTTATTTAGGTTTTGCGTTTAGTTTGTTTTCCCTTTGCGCTTATTGCGCTACCCACCCGAGCTAGGTGCAGTTTCTGTGTGCACATGCATACTGTGTATTATACGCAGTGCTTGCACGGTGTGAGATGTATACGTGGACTCTCTGACGGCACCCGTAAGCGGACAGTAACTTGAGTGCGGATGACCTGCGCACAGTAGTAGCATGGGCGTCGTGCTCAGTGTGATACACATTTTACGCACAGTGTACAGTACATGTATACGTGTGGGTTTACGCCGTCTTTTTCGGAGTGAAAACTGCGACCGCCTTGAGTAAGGCTAGGGCTGACCTACTTGTACACATTGTGTAGGCTTTTATAGATATATTTGTTCAGGCTATTTCATCACATTTCTTCTGATTTTTCCAAAGGGCAAAAAAATCGGAAATCAGACTAAAGTAGGAAGAATATCATGCCTACTAATAGGACCGTATTCATAATAATATACTTAATCGTCCAGTCGTATGCACTTAATAATGAATGAATTCTTTATCTGGGCACCTTTTGCTTTGATGTGACCCATGCACAGAGTGACTGCCTTTATAGCCGCTGCTTTTCTCAAAACAGTTGCTGTAGTCTGGTACCCGTACTGTATGAACACACACAAAAGTGACACCAGATTGACAAAGAACGAATGATCAAAATAAAGCCACAGTAATTTACACATTTAAAAACAAAAATGGAAGAAAAATTTAGAAAATATTACAGCACCGAAATAAAATGCAACGTTTTTACCAAATGGAAGCTTGCTACAAAACTTGGCACTTCTGAAGAAAAAAACACCCACATTTTTATTTGATTGTTTCTGCAACGTTTGTGTCTTTTTAAATGTAATCATATCATCACTGGTTTTAAGAATTTGTTGTTTATAATACACACACACAGATACTTGTCATTTGATTGGTGGAACACACGAAACAAGTCACCCGTATTTTGCCGTGTACTTATTACCGCGGCACTCCAAAATGTAATATTGGATAGGCCTGTCCAATAGCTTTAATTATCGGACTCTTGCTGACATTGAACCCATTTTAAAAAGACTCTTCGACCGCAATGAGATGTCCGCATTTAATGAGCAACACTAGCGCCAGATCCAAAGCAGTTGAATATTATTAGCTAACTCACTCTGCAAACCGTGCTAATTTTGTGATATTGTTCAGAACTTGTATTATTAATTGTCAAAATAAGTTACGCATTATATTACCAAATTTCAAATGACAAGGATCTATAGGTGTGTTATACAAAACAAAATTGGGTGCCTTTTATAAAATAAAATACAATGCAGCAGAAACACTTTGTGAAATCTGGACCGTTCTGAAATGGAATGTGGCGTGTCGTGGCTGAGCGGTCTAGTTCACCGGACCCAAGCTTTGGTGTTGTCAGCAGCAGAGTGTGGGTTCGAATCCCGGTCGTGACACTTGTGCCCTTGACCAAGGCACATAACCATCACTGCTTCGTAAAAAGTTGGGAAGGTAGTGCATTCTGCTTTACCAGCCAGGCTCCTAGTGGATGATACCCATGCCTACATCCTTACGAACGATGTGTTGACAGTTGACTTGGGTCGACAGATCAAATCAGATTATTGTAGCCCTCATATTAAAGTGGCTGTCCGGCCTTGTGATGTTAGGCGACCTCTCATTAAAAAAAATATATATTAATAAAAAAAAGGTTCATATTTCACCCCATGATTATATTCTGCTACACTGTACTCATATGCATCCAATATTTGTACACTATTGATTCTCCACTCTGTGGCATATGTAAATAGCAAGGTCCTCAAATAGACCTAAACGATGACAAAGCAAGCAAAAACAATTTTCTTTTTCTAAATCAGACGCACAAATAGTTTGACGTTTATCCTGAGATTTTCTGTGATGAATTGCGGCAAGATGTTGTGACTGTTTTCTTCCTTTTAGTGGAATCCAGTTACATTACTTTGTCCAGTCTTGCTAAAATATATTTCAGTTTTTTTTGCTTAACAAAATAAATAGAAGGTCAGGCAGGTGGAAATATGCCACCATGTTAGGGTTATAACAAAATAAAGGAGGAAAAACAAAAAGGATCGCTTGTTGATAAAACCCAGATTTTTAGTTCCGAAAATTGCAAAGCAAATGTCTTTAAAAGGTAAAATACTATCCATCAAAAGCTTTAACAGAGCCACAAAAATACGTACTGTAAGGATTTTTACAGCGTAAAACAAACTCCTGTGACCATCAGACAAACAGTTAAGACCATAAATATACCTCAGTTCAGTAATATTCAGTTTAATGTCACTACGAGACAGACAAATCATTTCAACAACAGGTACTTGGGATCCAATTGGTTGGTTTCCCCCATCACCTGATCAATCACATGCTCGACTAGCAGCCGGCCAATTGGCTCGGGGCATAGTGTCACATGACAAGCACTTTGGTAGATGATTGGCTATTAAAGGCGCGTGAGCTGCTGCCAGAGGCTTGCAGGCACAATGCTCTCTATCTTCTCCAGCACAAAGCTGAACGGAGCAGACAGTGAAGACAGGAACTAAACAAAAAAGACAGAAAATATCAAACTTAGTCATTTTAGTGAACAAACAATTTAATTTTGCCATTTACTGGAAAAGGTTATAAAGCACTGTAGAGTCAGTGCCATTCCAAAGCTTTGCAGCAAAAAATTCCACAATGGATCAACACCAGGGGTCAATTTCATAGAGCTGCTTACCAATTAAAAAATTTCTGCTAACTTATTTTAGCAGAAAAATTTGCCTTAAGCATGAGCATATTTCACAGGTTAGCAAGAAATTTAGGCAGCCGGCGTACGTATTAACCATAGGTTTGCATTGGTACGCCATTCATTTGCTTAATACAGTAGGCCTTTTGCCGTGCTTATGGTTAGCAGTGCTATGAAATAGAAATCTCACAGTGAGCACAAAATCGACCATTATGCGACTCCATCAAATTTGGCCCAAAGCACAATTTTAAAGAGCTACTTCAGCACAAAAAGGAGCTAAGCATAACAAACTCATGCTTTGATGAATAAGGTTACCAGCCAAAGTACCATTTCCCAACTACAATGTGTAACTGGTATCCTGCTAATTGTTTGCTTAGCGGAAAATTGTTGGCAACATAAGGTTGGACCCAGTATGAACTAAACCAACCACATTCTGGTATGTATTACAAACCTTGTATTTCTTTCCATTTAAAGGGACACGTTGCCTTGGATCGGGCGAGTTGGTCTATAAAAAGCATTTGTAACCGTTTGTTATAAAATGCATATGGTTAGAAAGACGTTATAAAAGTAGAATACAATGATCCACACTAATATGTCTCGAAATTGCTTGGTTTTCCTTTTACATCGTGAGCAAACACGGTCGGCCATTTTGTGGTTGACTCCACAAAATGGCCGACAATGAAAATTCTTGACTCCACAAAATGGCCGACCGTGTTTGCTCGCGATGTAAAAGGAAAACCACGCAATTTCGAGACATATTAGTGTGGATCATTGTATTCTACTTTTATAACGTCTTTCTAACCATATGCATTTTATAACAAACGGTTACAAATGCTTTTTATAGACCAACTCGCCCGATCCAAGGCAACGTGTCCCTTTAACTTCTATGCTCTGGGCACATAGATAAACCTGACAACTAAGCTAAAAAAACTTAACAGGGAATAAGTCACAGACAATACAGAGAATGTGGTATTTTGGCTGGTAACCTGTTTCTGCTAAGCAAGATTTTTCAGTGCTTAGCATTTTTGTGTGCTGGCAGCTTTATGAAATTGGGTTTATAAAACCTGTAAGCACAAAAACTTGCTAAGAACAGAAACATTTTGCTAAGCAGAAACAGGTTACCAGCCAAAACTTTACATATAGTTTCCATTGTTGAGACTGGTGCCCAATTCATTTACTGGCTAAGCAGCATTTTCTGCTTAAGCAGCTTTATGAAATTGGGCCCAGGAGAAACGATTGGTCTAGTGGGTGTATTTACTGTACTCACTGCTTTGGCAATAACTCCCATGGGTTCAGGAAACTGGTGTGTGAGAAGGGCCAGCAGCGCCGTGAACGTACAAAGCCCTGCTGTGAACAGGATGAAGAATGGAAGTTCCTTCTTCGGGTAGACAGATACCTCATGGAAAGCTGACACAACGGGGGGAAGAACATGAATTTTCCATTAATTTGACGTTACCTCAAAGGGAAACGGGGAACTTTGGGACAAAAGGTGGCACCCGACATTCAGGGCTAGAAATTTACACTGGACTGCAGGCACCGAGTGGTTTTCAGGCCAGTAAACTCACGACCAGACAAGTCCGCAAACAATCAGGTAAGCGCTGTTTTCCAATTGTGTGATCCCTGGCTACATGGCAGTTGCAGGTTGAAAGGCTTCTGATTGGCACCCCAAACAAAGATATTGACAAAATAGGGAGACCGCCAACATTAGGGCTAGATATAGCTCAATTGGTAGAACCGGCATGTTTTTCCAGAGGTCGCAGGTTCAAGTACCGCTCTAGTCAATTTTTCTTTGTTCAACCCTCAATTGTTTTCCTATTGTGACACGAGGAAATTTGCTTCGCTTTCGCAATTCTCGTGAAGTATGAACCGGGCTTAAGAGCAACCTTTTTTATAATAATCAACTAATCAAGTTTGTCACTGATCCCGTACTTTTGTCTATAAGGGGTAAAAATCTTAAAACCATCATACCTGGAAGGAGTTCTCTGTCGACACTCTCCGTGCAGCTTGGGTAGGGATAGAACAGGTGCCCTTTTTCCAAAGGGCTGGGTATCATTCTGAAGGTACCCTCCCACGTGCACTGGAGAAGCTGCAGCGCCCCCTCTACCCTCTTCCAGTGGGGTAGATGGAAAAAGCTGTAGGCGATGGCCTCGCTGTCTCCTCGCTTCAGTATGTGCTCCGGAGGAAGGATGAAGCTCTTAATCTCCAAGAGATACTGAGGGGGAAATTTGAATGAAATGGGTCAATTGTTTCAACAACAAAAAAGAAGAAGCTAGTTTGGTAATTGGTTATTTGATATTAAAGGTATCGTACATGTTTGGTAATTACTCAAAACAAATATTAGCATAAAAACTTACTTGGTAACAAGCAACGGAGAGCTGTTGATAGTATAAAACATTGTAGGAAACAACTCCCTCTGAAGTAACGTAGTTTTTGAGAAAGAGGTAATTTCTCACTAAAATAATAAAAACTTCTTGCAAGAAGTTTTTATTCTTATCTGAAACAAATCTGTACAACAAGGGTGTTTTTTCTTTCATCATTTTCTTGCAACTTCGATGACCAACTGAGCCCAAATTTTCACAGGCTTGTTATTTTATGCATATGTTGGGATACACCAAGTGAGAATACTGGTCTTTGACAATTTCCAAACGTGTTCAGTGCCTTTAATACAACTGTAATGGACACTTATATATAGCCCAGGTATCTGACAGTTTTGACGCTCACACAGGTATGATATTTGGTCCTTGGGAAAAAAGTAGGAACTTTTTATTGTACAAGGGCTGATCTACATGTACACATGGTGTAGGCTCTAACAGACTTTTCAGGGCTTACTAATGGCAATTTGTCTGATTTTCCAAGGGCAAACAAATCGGAAACCAGACTAAAGAAGCATGAACATTATTTGCCCCAGTCACTGGGCTTTTATCATCTCAGCTCCCTGGGGAGTAATCAGCCTGTTCTGCCAAGTATGTAGCGCATTGAGCTTGCATTGCTTGCAAAATGTTTTCTCACTGAGAGCCAACCAGAATAACAAAAATATGTTATTTTGGCTGGTGACAATGGCTCAATTTCATAAAGCTGTTTAACAGAAAATAGCGCTTGGCAATTTGTTCAGCTCCCCAAAAAAACCCAAGTACGGAACCAGTTACAAACAATATAAAAGTACACTTTATTTTGGCTGGTAACCTGTTTCAGCCAAGCAAGATTTTTCCTTTACTAAGCAATTTTTGTGCGGAACACCTTGTTGAAATTGGGCATTTCTTCAAAGCAAACTCTTTGGCTCTATGAAATTGGGCCTGGAGATTGCGCCAATGTAGCAGAATGAATAAAGGACAAAGAAATGTTCAGTTTTAGATCTGGGAGGAAAAACCCCAAATAGAAAAAACCCACGTAATCAGGTAGGGACTGAAAACCCACTCCACATGTAAGGCCGCGATCCAAGGTGAGGTTTAAACATGGGGGTCCACAGAGGCAAGAGTCAGGGAAAGAAACCACTAAGCTGACCTAATTCCAAAGCCTTGCTTACCTTTGGTACATGAGGGTTAAACTCCACTGCTCTATGAATAGCTTCAACTGCATTCATTTCAGCTGTAGTTAGACCCCGCTTTGAGGCTACCTCCGGCGAAAATCTGCATCAACAACAAAAAGGAGCACCCCCAAAAACAGGTCAAGGTTTTTCCTTTAATACTCAACAAGGTTCCTTAAACTTCTCTCACATATCGTTGTCCATCTCATTTTAAATTGTTTATATTGCACTAAAAAAAGGCTAAAAGAGCAAAAATAGTCTGTTCCCTTGTCTGCTGCTAACAAGTGACAATCTTGTTTTCACACTGGGAACCTGACCAGGATGGCCAAAGCATAATAGGAATCAACGATTTAATTCAAGTCTGGAACCGACTCGGACTGTCAATTATCTCCATGGTTAAATTAAAATGTTAGGCCTGAAACTTTAATCTGTTCTTGTTTACGAAAATTCCTGTGCTTGCCCAAAAAGGAAAATGATGTCTGGGCCCAATTTCATGGCGCTGCTTATCACGGAGCTCTGCACTTACGTCCCATAGAATCACGCTCTCGCGCTTTAGGGGGCGCCAGAAGCACATAATTTTGCAGCGCCATAAAATTGGGCCCTGTGATCAGCCTTCTCCAAAATCTCCAAAATGATTAATCGCAGCTGAATTGCACGCATGGCAACGTGTTCACGCCATAGGCATGCAAGGGCGCATTTGGCAGCCAGCAATATGAGCACAGAGTACGACCAGAGATCCAAAGTGTTTGATTTTTCCAGAGGGCCCGGAGAAAAACCCTCGTGGCACAGGAGAAAACCAATGCACAACTCTACTCACAAGTGGCCCTCGCCGGGAATCGAACCAGGGCCACAGTGGTGAGAGGAGAGCGCTTTACGCACTAGCCGCCCAATGCCACTCTAAACGGGAGGGTCTCTAGCCAAAGACACTAGGGGGGTCAGGGTTAAAAACTGGAACTCACTTGTCGCACACTGCCCTGGCCTTGAGCAGGGCCGCCGTGTAGCAAATTGTGGCCGACTTGGGGAGACTGATATCGTCATACTTTGCCAGCAAAGCCTGGACGTCTGCATAGTACTGCATCTCCAAGAGAGCTTCAATCAGATTCTCATGAATCTGAAACATGCTGACCACTGGAAACTCTTTTATAAGCTGTCCGGAGGCAAACAAGAAATACAACATCGTTGCGCTGAAAGGATGTCATTTATGCAATGGGAATAAAGCTAGTTAAAAAAAAAACGCAGGACCAGTCAAAATGCTCTCCCTATTTATTCTGAAATATGGACTAATGAACAAGCTGGGGGACTAGTAAAATGACAAGCTAAATGGTCCTGCTAAGACAGTCAATGAACAAGTTAAGGGCAAAGCCTTCTGACTGATTAACATCATCCACTAAGGGAATAAGAGAGTACGCAAGGATGTCTTAAACAGCCATTTAAAACCGGCAGGGTCGTGGCCGTGCGACATGTGCGATAAGGACCGAGCCGAAGGAAAGGACCTTCATCACACGGCCACGACCCTGCAAGGTTTTAAAATGGCCATTTAAGACTGAGTCACCACTCTTTTATTCCCATTCAAAATTCATTATACCTTTCTGTTAAAAACATCCAAAACCTTTAAAAGTTCAGAACAAATCTGACAGTTTAGCTTCAGCTCGCCTCTACTCTGCACTGAATTTCTATCCATGTTAAGCTCGTCACACAAGTTTAGAACCTGTGCACTTAAGTTTTAAACAATCGCACGCAAGTTTCAAACTTGCGTGAGCCAAATATGCGACCTACCAACTTAAAATTGGGCTGTGAAATTTGCGCGCTTTCCTCAGGCCATGTTAAAACACTCCTCGCTGTGTTTACATTGCCTATTTAAACATGGCCTCATGATCATGATCTCCCCTCAACCAATCAGAATGGATACACTGTCCGGGGTGTTTATGAATGATAGATTAACCCTTAAGAGACCATAGTGGCCACAAGCGGCTTGTACCAAAATGCTCATATCGACCGCAAGGTTTGACCTACTTCCATTCACATAAAGAGGTCAAAGTAAAGGTCATGTCCGGATAAGAAATTTTCCAATGTAGTATGTTAACATAGTATCCCAATTTCTAAACACAACACTAATTTTTGTTTTTCATATTATCTCTGTTGACATTTTTACTGACAAAATTTGATTAAAGAAATGAACAATTTTATCATTGTCTGGGCGTTTTGAGATGATTATACAGAAATGAATGGTCTCAAAAGGATGAAACTATGCCAGTCTGTAATATGAAATCATGTTGTGAGTCCATATGCAGAGTACACACACGTACACAATTAGTTGTGTGCACAGTTTTGCCACCATACACAACCTGTGCAGTTGAATGGTTTCAAATGGTTGTCGGCTCACTGGAAAATGTTACCAAGAGTAGGAGGGTTAACTGTGGGCTATCAGTGAATTGTGACTTACATCTCGCATTATCTTGACCGCTTCTTTTGTACGACCAAGTTTGCGCATACACATCGCAAGACGACGTTTGTTATACACCAAGATGTTCAGGTCACGCCCTGTATGATAGAGAATGGGGAAGAAAACAAGGTTCAACTTGTTCAATATAACCCTGTACACTGAAGAACAAAGTGATGCCTAAAATGAAGCAGATATTTTAGATCAATGTGCTCTCAAGCTCAGGTTTTTGGTTTTTTTTAGTTTTTATGTGGGGAAAACAGTTAAACACTGAGATCTGAAAAAGACAAAACTAAATTAATCTAAACCTAAAACAAACTGCTACAAAAATCAAGAAGGTGTTGACGTGTCCGACTTATTTTGATCAGGTATGTGAGCGGGTCATGGAAAAAAACGAGGACAACTTCTTTTTTTTTTTCAGTGTCCGGATTTTGGGCCAGCGCTATGTGTACGTGTCCGAATTTTGGGCCAGCGCTATTTGTACGTGTCCGAATTTTGGGCCAGCGCTATTTGTACGTGTCCGAATTTTGGGCCAGCGCTATTTGTACGTGTCCGAATTTTGGGCCAGCCGAGATCAATGGGTACCACACACACGTGAAAGACCGTGTGCGCCTAGTCTTGGCTCAAGGTGTTGGCTTTTTAATACATTTTTTAGTAAAGCGCCCTTTCTTGATGGAACGGGACGACGACATGGGTAAGTATTATGGGACATCACGCTTAACGAAAAATGAAAAACAACGGCTTTAATCAAAGACTAATGTGGAGCATTTTACCGGGTCTAGCCCCCGACTCACGTGTCAAAATCAAATCGCAATTAAAATGCCAGGTTCCCCTTCTCCGTGTGAGTGTTGTGCAGTAAAATTACTTGCTGCTCATAAACAAAAAATAAAAAACGTGGGCCGGCCACTCACGGCGGAGACGGGAAAAAAAGCGGAGCCCGCAAGAAAAACGTGGAATGGGAAAATAAAAAACGCGGCTTTCCGCGTAAACGCGAAAGTCTCACATGCCTGTTTGATGCTAAAGATACTCACTGTGTATTTTTTCATGTGTTGGACTGTGATGCTGTAAAGCCTGACTCCGCTTGAAGTTGGTATCGGCCGATTTGAGAGCTTGTCTGAATAACCGCTCGGCCTCCGCAATCGTTGTCGATTCTTCCTCCGCCAGAAGGATCAACGCAGCTGCACAACTAGTCAGGAGAAAGACAACAATGAGATGAGGTGAGATTAGAACCAGTGCCTAAACTAATTAAGTCAGAAGACAACAATGATGAGGTGGGATTCGAACCTTTGCCCAATTAGTCAGAAGACAACAATGAGAAGAGATGGGATTCGAACCTTTACACTAACTAATTAAGTCAGAAGACAACAATGATGAGGTGGGATTCGAACCTTTGCCCAATTAGTCAAAAGACAACAATGAGATGAGGTGGGATTTGAACCTTTGCCCAAATAGTCAGAAGACAACAATAATGTGGTGGGATTCGAACCTGTGCCCAACTAGTCAGAAGACAACAATGAAATGAGGTGGGATTTGAACCTTTGCCCAACTAGTCAAAAGACAACAATGAGATGAGGTGGGATTCGAACCTGTGCCCAACTAGTCAGAAGACAACAATGAGATGAGGTGGAGTTTGAACCTTTGCGAACTAGTCAGAAGACAACAATAATGAGGTGAGTGAGATTCAAACCTTTGCGAAACTAGTCGAAAGAAAAGAATGATGAGGTGGGATTTGAACCTTTGCCCAACTGGTCAGAATGTTGCCAATCCTAAAATGAATTTGATTCAACTTTTCACTCCTTTCAACTACTAGGAAACTTCCCAGCACACAAAACCTTGTGCGGCGTTTTTCAGTTTTCCATGGCACCGCAAAATAAGCTAAAAAGAGGAAATCAGCTGATGAGCTGAAACGTTACATTCCTGCTGAACTGCACATTATCATTTCTTCTTCTTATTATTTTATTATACATTTCTGATAACGAAACCAAGGATGCCTCATAATTGAACCTAATCACTGTAGCTCACAAGCTCGAGGAAACCTGTAAACAAGGGTGCTTGCTATGTGAACCAGAAACACCAGGGTTAACCCCTACTCTTCCACGATAAGTGTTCTGGGTTCTTTTACGTGCACTACAAATCCTAGTATACGGGACCTACGGCTTAATGTCCAATCCAAAGGACAAAGCAATTATGGTAAAGCATCTTACATCTTAAAGCATCTTAGGGCTTTTTCTGTGGCAGCCCCTAAGCCTGTGGAATGCGCTACCGTTGCATATACGTAGCGAACAGAAACTTGCCTCTTTTAAATGTAATATAAAACCCATCTTTTTAATGCCGCTTTTTAGTGTGTTTGTTATGGGTTGTTTTTTGTTGTCTTTCTTCTATGGTCTCCTTGCCAGTTAGTTTAGATTCTTTATATAGGTAGGTTTTGTCTGACTCCTGAAAAGATCAAAACATTACCGATGTCAGCAGGGATAGGCCTATGTTATTAGTAACAGACGTATCCCCATAATGTGGTTTGGGCACTGGCCTGGTGACCACTTCTTATTCTTTATCTTTCTCTTCCATTCTTCTGTGCTTTTTAACATGTGTTATGCGCATTTGATAATGTCCTTGCAGTTCGTTTAATTTCCTATCCTGATTGATTCTTCTTTTTTCTGTCTGAATATGTTTTCAAAATGTCAATAACTTGAAATTTAGAGTATGGCTGTCTTATATTGCAACCTGTCTTAATCGGAGGGGGGAGGGAGATCACAATATCACGCAATCGAGTCAGACACAATGTTTCCAGTCCCGTTTGCCTGGATCCTTCGGATAAAAGATCCGCACTCCAACAAAGGGATACTTGGGGAGAGAGTAAAAGCTCAAGGCTCGTCGTTCTGTCTGCCGGATTAAGTTTCAGACTTTTGCAGATGAGTAGTGAAAGCTTCATAGGTATGTTCTTGGCAATGTTGATATGCATGCAATATCAACTGAGTTATTTAAATGGTTTGTACATAGGATGGGTCAAGATGGTCTGTAAAGCAAAAACGCAAGAGGCCAACACTGCAGCAGCAGTAACATCGAAACCCCAAACCCTCGATGTCGTGGGCCCAATTTCATAGAGCCGCTTAAAGGGGCACAGGGTTCTCCCTAGGTATTTCAAAACTGTGGGGCATTCTGGATCCAATTTTGTTTATGTTTGGCCAAAGCACGCTGAATTGAAACAAGGTCTTCGGAATGTTTTCTACTTGGTGTTTCTAGTGTGCATTCTTGGAGCATTCTCTATGGTTTTCTTTTGATGTTTTTTGTGAAATTTGTGCATATCTGCATGCAAATCACGTGTATCGGCCCGATACGCTAGCTTGTGCATGGGGAGAACCCTGAGGCACAATGCCTTCAAATCTCTCAACATTTTGCTGTTTGGAATTACTTCTTATCCTTTTTAAGAGTTGTTCATGCACTAAAACACCTACAGTGTTGTAATTAGTGAGTTGTGATAAGAGAAACCAAAAAATTTCCTCTTGAAATACAACCAGCAGAACCGCCATTCTGTGGAATCAAAATTTGGTTCTACAACAGAGCGGACCGTGTTCTGTCATGAAATTCTTTCCAACGATATTCATTTCAAAACAAACTCTTTTTATAGCCCAAAGGCAACGTGCCCCTTTAATGCAGAAAATACTGCTACACAAATTTCTGCTAAAAATAATAATGAGTAGGATAACAGTCAAAAATGGTACACAAGACATGCTGTTTTGGCTGGTAACCTAAATGTTGTGAGCCTTTTGTGGTTAGCTACTTTTTCTGCTTTTAATTTAAGCAGCTCAATGAAATTGGCCCCTGGCCAAGAGCTGTCCCAAACCCATCAACATAGTCCCCTCCATACAAACTCGTCTATCAAATATGTGGATAATGACTGGTATGTCTAGCCCTATGTTGAAAGAAAATGGTTTTTACACAGGTCAGCAATTTCATCTTTGAGAGGGTAAGGCCATTTTCATTTTGAAAAAAGTCACTTTCATTTGAGTTTTCTTTAAAGATTACGAGAAACTTTTGAAGTGGCACCAAAGCCATGATGAGCACAACACAACAAAGGCCATGGCCTCAGTGTAATTCCAGGGCCCAATTTCATAGAGGTGCTTATTAAAGGTATCGTACACGTTTGGTATTTACTCAAAATATATATTAGCATAAAAACTTACTTGGTAACGAGCAACAGAGAGCTGTTGATAGTATAAAACATTGTGAGAAACGACTCCCTCTGAAGTAACGTAGTTTTTGAGAAAGAGGTAATTTCTCACTAAAATAATAAAAGACTTCTAGCTAGAAGCCTTTTATTCCTATCTGAAAGCACATAAATTTGTACAACAAGGGTGTTTTTTCTTTCATAATTTTCTTGCAACTTTGATGACCAATTGAGCCCAATTTTTCACAGGCTTGTTGTTTTATGCATATGTTGGGATACACCAAATGAGAACACTGGTCTTTGACAATTACCAAACGTGTACGATGCCTTTAAACACAAAAAGTAGCTAAGCACAAAACAATTTTGCTTACCCGTATAAGGGTTACCAGCCAAAATACCATGTCACATGTACCATCAGTGACTGGTATCCTGCTCATTTTTGCTAAGAAAAACATTATAAGCAATATTTTCTGCTTAAGCAGCTCTATGACATGGGGCCCAGGTCTCTGTTCATGTAGTCCCAAATACATCAAAATCATGCAAAGCCTACAATGAAATTGAGAGGGGTTATGGCAGTCTCAAGTAAGGGAACGTCTGTAGCCATAGACAAGCCTGTACGTGTCTAACATACTTGGTTGTTGCAAAGATGGCTTTAAATACGCGGAGATTGGTTTTAGTCGCTAGCCTTTCGTTTAAAAACACAAGTCACGACTCACGAAAGCAAGTCAACCTTGCTTATCTGATTTGCAACTATTTTTATCTCACCTAACAACAATCACATAGGGGGCTTGTCAAATATACAGCTGGCTAGCCCTGGGGGATAGTGGGGGAGGGGGGGTGGTGTAAGGGTTGATACACCCATGTTTCCCTGGACAATGGGAAACGTGGATAACTGACAATTCATAACATGACCTAGTGACCTATATGTACACGTCATGCATACTGTGACCTTTATGACTGGATAGAAGTGTCAAATGCTGTGGGCTTACAGGCTCACTCTGTTCGCAACTATGCCATAACAGCTTACTATGTCATAACAGTGGCATTTTGAGGTGTACATATGCTTTCATAGAGAGTTGAGCCATGGCCCCAAAGTGCTTCAATAAGAGTGGTAAACTGGAGAAGCCACCAGCTGTGCTCAATTGCAGTGGAATTTTGGCCACTGTTGGAAGAGATCAGGTTCTCAACTTTGGTCAACTTCTTTGGCACTGATTGATCACACATACACAGATACATGTACAATGATAGGAAAATGTGGCATGGGTTACTTCACCAGGGTGTGCATAGCATATGGGAGATTTTGAGGCATCTTGAAGTATCTTGAAGTTAATATTTTTTTTTTTAACTTTGGTAAAAAACTTTATTCCTTTCCCATCATCTTTCATGTACCATTGATCAATGGCAAAAATGAATGCCAATTACTGGCGACTGAAAAAGGCACCAGACTACTTGGCCCTTGCAAACTCAGTACAGTTAAAGGCTGTGTCCAAACTGGTGGCTGTGGCTATGGCTGCGGCTGTTGCTAAGGGTGTTGCTATGGGCATCCTATGCTTCAACACATGTTCACGTGAGGATCAAACCAGTCGCAGCTGCCATTTCGAACACGGCTTAACACTGATTTGAATGGAAGAAAAGAACAATGCTGTCTTGTGATGGAGGCAGATTAACAGATCCATTAAGCCATACCCACTATAGAAACTGTCTACATGTATAAACGGTGCCCACGTGGGTAGCACATACGTCAAATACGTCTATTACTCTGTCATGAGCAACACAAAACAGCAATCCAAATGGCATAACCTTGAGTACATTTTGAATGGGATTTTAAATGTAATAATAATGTTATATATTTATAAAGCGCCATATCTGTCTTAAGTGACACTTCTGGCGCCGAATTATCAAATGATTTTACAAGGTGAAGTGGTGCAAATTGCTGCCAGACCATTCAAGAAACATTGGGGGAAAGCCCCCAATTTGAAAAGTTTACTAGGTTCTTTTACAGGCATTATACAACACACAGGACCTACAGCTTTATGCCCCATCCGAAAGACAGAGCAGTTACAAATATCTGTTAAGCGTCTTTCTCAAGGACGCCACAGGGACCAGAACCTGCACTCTGACAAACAACACCAGAACAGGGGTGTGTTTTGGTCGTTGGCCAGTGATTAACCGATAGCCAATTCAACAGAAACAGTTATTGGTTATGACCGCGAAAAACACACCCCTTGACAGGGCTCAAATTTAATACACTGGACCACAGGCCCGAGGCTAGTGATTTAAGAGTCGGGCCAAGTAACTCAAGACTGGACAAGTCCGGCGGTCTTGCCTTTTTTTAATTCAATATCTTCATCTTTAAAAAAATTATGCTCAAATGTTGAGTTTGATTTGATAAATATCTTTCAATTCTGTTGAGTATCAAAGACTACTTACCCAGTAAAGGCATCGTACACGTTTGGTAATTGGAGCCTATTGTTTTTTTTTCAAACCTGTATAGTTATATATACCATAAAACTAACCTGTGAAAATTTCATTTCAAAAGGTGGTAGCGTTTTTGAGATATTGCCGAAAATCTGGAGCGGTTAATCTGGAGCAGGAAGAATAATCTGCATTGGAATACACACTCTAAGATTCAAATTTTTTGGGGGATAAAAAGTGATATATTTTTCCATAACCAGAGTACTTATAAGTGAAAAGTTTCTCAAAATGCATTATACTATCCAAAGCTGCTGTACTTCTTACCTAGTGAGTTTTTATTGCCATTAATTATCAGAGTCATTACCAAATGTGTACGATGCCTTTAAGAACAAATGAGATCAATCTTCTCTTCTCAAAAAAACCCCCAAAACAACAACAACAACAACAACAATAAACAGTGTTAAAACTGTGATGTAATTTCAATTCTGGTCTTTTCATGTCCTTCTCATTTTGAATCTGGTCTTGTGCAAAAAATTCCGGTCCAGTAACAATTCTGAGCTACAAGCCCTGCGGTCTTGTGAATGTTTCCCCTTAGATCAAGCCCTGCTCGAGTCTGGTGCATTAGACCACTCAGCCATGACGCTTTTCCACAATGTGTCTGAATTTTGTCCGACTTTTTGTGCCATATTCACGGCTGTGATTAGTCAATGCAATGTGGGGCGGAGATAATTGGGTCGGTCAATTATTATCCCCCGTTTGGAACACTTACTCAGGTGACTTTTCCAAGGCTTCGTGGGCCGCTTTAATTCGATTCTGCGGATTTCTCTCTCTCCACGCTCGGAGCATAACTGCTAAGAGAGCAAAACATGAAAACAAAGAAAAACATGTCAAAACAATACATTCAATTTTGCTAAATTTCCGTCCCACACTCCAGCGATATGGAGAACAGATTTAATGTGACCCATATTTTATTTCATTTCATTTCAATTATTCTGGTTGTGAAGCCAAGGACTCTCAGAAAAATGAACTTAATCACTGTACTAGCCAAGAACCCAATGGAGAGAAGACAAGGAAGGAAGTTTCAGTTTTAGATGTGGGAAGAAAACCATAGAGAATTAATCTAGGGAAAACCCATGCAGTCAGGTAGGGACTGAAAACCCAACCCACAAAGTGCCCCCTGCGTGATTCAAACTGGGATCCTAGAGGTGGAGGGTGAGGAAAGATACCACTACGCCAATCCGACCACCCCTTATCTTGTCCAACTCTCTGCTAATTACTTAATGCATCTTGGTAAAAAAAAAAATGTTAAATGATACATTCACAACTTGACCTGTGTGTTTATTAATAAGGCAATCACACTTCTTTAAAGGGTCTGTATACGTTTGGTAATGACTCTGAAAATTAATGGCAGTAAAAACTTACTTGGTAAGAAGTACATGTACATTGTACAGCAGCTTTCGATAGTATAATGCATTTTGAGAAACTTTTCACTTAGAAGTACTGCGGTTATGGAAAAAGATATCATTTTTTATCCCAAAAAATTTGAATCTGAGAAGCGTAACTGACAGTAACGTTTCTCAGAGTGTGTATTCCAATTGCAGATTATTCTTCCTGCGTGGACATAACCGCTGTTTCGGCAATATCTCAAAAACGCTACCACCTTTTGAAATGAAATTTTCACAGGTTAGACTACAACTAGGATTGAAATAAACAGTGGGTTCCAATTACCAAACATATACAAACCCTTTAAGGAGGGGGAATAAAAGACAGCTACACCATAACAAACCCTCTATAGCTCAAGATAAACACAAAACAAAAGACAGCAGGGCCCAATTTCATAGAGCTGCTTAAGCAGAAAATATTGCTTAACAATTTTCTGCTAAGCAGAAATGAGCAGGATACCAATCACAAATTGTACTTGTGACATGGTAGTTTGGCTGGTAACCTTATTCTGGTAAGCGTAATTTTGTTATGCTTAGCTACTTTTTTTTGCTTAGGCAGCCCTATGAAATTGGGCCCAGAGTATAAACCATGTAACCCATGACATCACATGTTTACAAAAGAGCCAGAGAGCCTGGACATGTAGGCACGATTTGCACAGCTCAAAGGAGGAAAACTTTAAAATTGTTCATTTTGTAGAGATTGTGCTGTTTGATTTTTATTCACTTTCGATACAGTATGAAGAACGGGGACACATCTCAAAACTTGTTATTTTCACAACTCTTGAATTTATGAGGAAATTATGACAACAACAAAATGTACAATTTCCCATACGACCAGTGTCTTCTCTCGCCTGCCGGAAAGGCCCTTGAATGTACAAGGCAACTCTTCTGTAGACAAAGGTTACATGGTCTATGGGAGTCATGTTAAGGTTGCTCGTGTCTATGGGAGTACATGTAAATAGCAAAAAACGTGCGGTAGCCCTTTGAAGATCCAATGCAGGCAGAACAACTAAATATTGCTTTTAAATGTCAAGATAATTTTGCCTGAGCTGAGCCAGAGGCCCTATTTTTCAAGGTCTTGCTTTGTTTGCTTAATGTTGGCGACAAATATATCCCCTAGGTGTTTTCTACAACTCCCTTTTTTTCCCACTTTAAAACCGAATTTGCTTTAATTTGATTTTTTTTATTTTCCAAACATGCATACATTTTAAGGAATTGGGGCATTGAATTTAATTAACCGCAGCAGCTTATATTGTATGGCCAGACAGTAGGAGGGTTGACTGTGTACTGTGTTGATGCTTTCACCACATGATATTATATTGCAGGCTGACATAGTTAGTCTACCATTCAAAAACCATAGAGGTTGATATCGTATGGCCAGACAGTAAGAGGGTTGACTGTGTACTGTGTTGATGCTTTCACCCCATGATATTATATTGCAGGCTGACATAGAATAGAGGATGATAGTGAATGTCAGACAGTAGGAGGGTTGACTGTGCAGTGTGTCCCATAAACTGCATGCTGTCACTATTCCAAACCATAGTGGTTGACATTGAATGGTCAGACAGTAAGAGGATTTTAAGCCCCAGTTCTTGAGTTAAACTGACCACGAAACCCAAGGACTGCACATTAAATCTTCCCTTAATGCAGGATACAATCAAACCTCAACCCATAATAAGTCTCAGAGTGTTCAGCGATGAGTGCAATCATGCAATTTGCAAGAGTGATTTCCAGAAGGGGGGAACAAAGCTGCCTTTACCATCAATACAATTAGGTTACAATTATATGGCGAACCGCTGTCACGAATACGGTAAGACCATTAGTGGCCGAGCCCTTGTCACCCAACCCATGGTTACTACTCAGGTAAAATGGATCTGTCAAAACAAAAATCCCATCACAGTTTGTAATGAAGATGATTCAGATGGCTGAGCTAATAATTACTGATGTAAAAATGGAGATGATGATGATGGGCCATTGAAGCTTCCGGCCATTAGGCCTAAACCTTAACGACAAAATTATATGATTTGACAAGCATCAGAAAAATTAATTTGATTGGGGACCAGGTTGGCTTAAAGTGGTTTCTTTCTGTGGTTTGAATCCTGGACCGAAAGCCTTGCGTTTATTTTTATTTCTTTTGTGGGTTTTCCCCATTAGGGATTTTCCTCCTACATTTAAAACAACATTTCTCCATTCTCTTCTCTATGATATCTTGCAGGCCTACAGAGTAGAACGCAAGGCACTTCTGGGGTTTCATTACTCAAAAGATTTAAATGATTTTTTCTTTTTTATATAATTTCAATATGGGGGGTCACTAAATATTGATTTCATACCAGAAAAGAAAAATATTTGCATCCTGAAATACTGTGAAGACCCCCCTCCAAGATCACTCTTGATTATTTTAATTGCAGCAATCAAAATAAGCATGCAATGTATGAACACAAAATGCACAACCAAACTTCCACCAATTTTCATTTTTTTCAGAAAAAAGTACCAACCACAATATTAGCACCGTGAACAAAGATATTGCCAATCTTTGGAGACCGCCAACATAGGGCTAGATAGCTCAGTTGGTAGAGACGCCAGCACGTTAATCAGGAGGTTGTAGGTTCAAGAATAGCCAATTTTTATTTGTTCAACCCAAAATTAACCACAATATTGATGAGATTTTCACAGCCTAGTTGAATGAGAGCAGTTTCATCCAAGATTTGTAAATTTTTGGGCAGGGCTGTCAATTATTTTGGTAGGGCAGCGGAATCTTTGGCAGGGCGGCCTTAAATTTTATGAGGGCAACCCATCTTTCTCCAAACCTGGAGAACACGCGCATCGATGCAAAGGGTAAAAACATCAGTGTAAAGACAAAACCAAAGTTAACTAATGCATTGTTACATGGCAGTTTTCTACAGTGATAATAACACCAAAAGGAAGAAATCAGCTGTTCAGCTGAGAAGTCAGCTGAGAAGTCTGATCAACAACACAACTCATTATGATTCGTGTTGTTGGTCGGATAGAGATGTTTACTTAAAATTTAAATTAAAATCTGCACAATACAGCCGGTTATACAAACAAATGGAGGTAAAGACGCAATATTTCCAATTGAATTCTGGCTACAAGGGGACCACAACTTAAGTAATGTTTTTAATTCTACCTTCATCCGATGGTCTCTTAGAGTCGGAGTCACATGTGAATAACGTTTGGTGGTCTTGTGCCGATTGGTTCATATCGTAGTACGTCAGCGGATCCTTCCCCGTGACCCATGTATAACGGTTGTACTCTGAACCCCGAAACAAATTCAGCGGATTTCGCCACGTCTTGCATTCTGTGGTGAGGGAGTGGAAAAAATGTCACAATGGATGAACAAGAAATGTCAGTTGTGAAGAAATTTATACAAAGGACTTTGAAAGATCTGGGGCAGTTAATGGGGGTTGTTGACTTCCCATTGGGCATTTGACCCAATTCACCTGACGCCATATCACAATAATCTTGGTTGTGCCATTTTGGGAGTCAATGTCCAAGGTTTTTATACAGTAAAGTAAGCATTTTAGCAGGGTTCTCCCCTGGTTTTTTCAAAACTGTGGGGCATTCTGGACCCGTCTTCGGAATGTTTTCTACATGTACTTGGTGTTTATATTGGTTTTGAAAGCCCTACTGTGCAATCTGGAGCACTCTAGATGGTTTTCCCTTGATGGTTTTTTTTTAAAGCAATATATGCATGTATTAATTTCTTTTCTTTTTTTTTGCGTATCGGCCAAAATGTTTGCATATCGGCTTGTAAATCGTGCGTATCGGCCCAATACGCTAGCTTGTACGGGGAGAACCCTGATTTTAGGCAAATTATCGTTTAGGAGTTGACTCCCACAGTGGCAGCAGTATCTGCATGTGAAATTGGTGCAAGGAGTCAATACAAGGCCCCAACAAACGGCCCTATTTTGCTCACATCCTTTTCAAGATGGCGTCTGGCCTAACAGGCATCCCTCGATAAATCATTCAGCTAAACACCTGAAGAAAGAAAATCTCCACTAGACAACACGTCTTGTAGCTCGGAGTTCAGGATTTATTTCATCTATTATTTTTTCTGGACCTTAAATAATACTTTTTTTTTTTACATCTATTGAACAATCCATTCTATTTTCCAAAAATATAGCTATGTGCTTTTATTGTAAGATGCACACTGGAAAACAATTTTCATGTTTCCGTTAACGTGACGTTTATAATAAATTGAATTGAAATTGAATTGAATTGAATTTAAAAGGAGTTTTCAAATAAAAAGCTTTAGTGTACATTAATAATCTTTCAAACTATGCATTTTTGAAAAATACTACACTGCAGGACTTATTTTGTTGGGAAGGGGGGGGAGGTGGTTACTGCCCAGCTGCTTAAGAATCGAGCAGTGTTTATTCCCCAAGCCTTCACTGCTTTTCCCTATGATGAGGGGATCACAATAATGTTGACATTAATGGCAAGCGTAATGGTGATCTATGGCATACACGTTGATCATGGCCTATTCCGAAGAGTTAGTGAAGCCAATTAGAGTGGGAAAGAAATAAAAAATAAAAAACCCACTAATTGGATCCAGTGGATTATGTTCTTGAATAATACATTATGTTAAAAGGTTGCGAACTGTATAAATTTGTTTTCCTCTTTATGGTCTGTAGGCTGAGGGAAAAGAGAGTGGCTCCTTTGATGCATTTTAAGAAAACAACAGCATTGATGAACAGAGGGAAGTCAGGGAGCCACTTCACGATGATAGCTGTGTGATGTAAATGTACACTTTACGGTCATGTCCCATTCGGTGCTCGATATGGGGCATGTGGTACCCCCCCTCTCTATTGTATCTTCATTGTGCGCTTAGAATCTCAAGAGTTCTTTAGAGGATTTAAGAGGAAAATAGTGTTTTTAAGTATAGGAACATTAGGGGAGGGGTGGGGGGGGGGTACCCTTCTGCCCCCATATCGGGCATGGTGCATGTACCATGTCCGAATTAGTGGTTGTGGCTGCAGCTTTGGCTTGATCTCCACATTACATGTATCTTCCATGTTACCCTGCGTTGAAGCACAGGAGGCCCATAGCGAGATATAGACCTTTCTATTAAGATGTCACAGCCAAGTTATTGCAAACCAAGGTTGGAAAACTATGGGAAGCCATAAATGCAAAGCAAAAACAGCCACAGTTTGTAATAATGTTACACAAATATTCAGGGTTCTCCCCATGCACAAGTTAGCGTATCGAGCCGATACGCAGAAATTGCGTGCTGATACGCAAGAATTTCGGCCGATACGCAAAAGAAATCAGCCGATACGCAAAATAATAATATTTTTATTTTGTTTACTGTAGTTTTACAAAAAACATGAAAAGAAAACCATGTAGGGCTGTGAAAACCAAGAAAAACAGCAAGTAGAAAACATTCCGAGGACCTTGTTTCAGCGCGCTTCGGCCAAACATCCACAAAAATTGGCCCAGAATGCCCCACAATTTTGAAAAAACCTGGGGAGAACCCTGAATATTAAAAAAAGTGTTGAATTTGTTGGAAAAAAAGAACCCAATCATGGGATGTATTTTTTTATTTTTATTGAAAGTTTGTAGAAATGTTGAATTTGGTTAAAGGCACTGAACATGTTTGGAAATTGTCAAAGACCAGTGTTCTCACTTGGTGTATCCCAACATATGCATAAAATAACAAGCCTGTGAAAATTTGGGCTCAATTGGTCATAAGTTGTAAGACAATGTTGAAAGAAAAAAACACCCTTGTTGTACAAATTTGTGTGCTTTCAGATAGGAATAGAAGGCTTCTTGCAAGAAGTCTTTTATTATTTTAGTGAGAAATTACCTCTTTCTCAAAAACTACGTTACTTCAGAGGGAGTCGTTTCTCACAATGTTTTATACTATCAACAGCTCTCCGTTGCTCGTTACCAAGTCAGTTTTTATGTTAATATATATTTTGAGTAATTACCAAACGTGTACGGTGCCTTTAACATGATTGAATGTTTCACTAACATTCAATACCAGAAAGGTCTATAATTTGACTTGCCTAATTTACATGTTTTACATCTGTCATGTCTAATGACTAGTGAAACTAGTCTTGGACCTTTTGTGATCCATGTTGAAAAAAATTAATTTAGAGTGTCACACACATGTACTGTACAAACAATCAACATGAAAGATCTGCTCGGAAACCTACCAGGTGGAGACTGCTGGTTGGTACCACTGCCACTGGTATCCGACCCTCCGAGCCATGGGGAAAGGTGATTCAAGGAGACCTGCTCTATGAACGAGGTGCCATACTTACGGAAGTACCACCACTCAAATATCTAGAACAAGAAGAAATACAAAGTCAGAGCAACACATCAATCAAATATTCACCTGGGCCAAATTTCTTAGAGCTGCTTAACGGCCAATTTTGTACAAGTTTACATTTTATAGCGCTGCTAACCGTAAGCGCACGAAAAGGCATGCTAACCTTCCGGTGCTTACTGTGTGAAAATGAATGACGTAACAATGCAAATTCATGGTGAACGCGCAAGCTGGCTGCCTTATTTTCTTGCTAACCTGTGAAATACGCTTACGCTTAAACAAATATTTCTGTTATAGTTAACACGAAAATTTGCTTACCGTTAAGCAGCGCTATGAAATTGGTCCCTGGGCCAAATTTCATAGAGCTGCTCTATTACAGACAACATTGCTTTAACAATTATCTGCTAAGCAAAAATAAGCAGGATACCAGTCACAGAAGTTAGATGTGACATGGTATTTGGGCTGGTAATCGTATTCCGTTCAGCAAAATTGTTTTGTGCTCAGCTACTTTTTGTGCTTTAAGCAGCTCTATGAAATTTGGCCCTGTCATCACTCATGATAAATCTCGGTTGCGCCATTTTGTTAGTCAGTTTTTCCAGTGTGTTAAAGAGCGATGCGCATTTGGCAGACCAAAATGGCAGACCATAGGTAGAGAGTAACAGCTAGTGACACCAATTTCATTCATTCATTAGGTTAATTATTACAAATACCAAACAACAATTCCGGGACTTAAAATATTCAGTTTACAAAGAGTGACATCAAAAATAAGTGATGTAAATTAAGATAAATTAGAGATAAAACATTAGGCACTCACAATAAAAAAATTCAAGAAAAAGTGGAAGACAAGAATTAAAAATGGATGCATTAAACACAGAACTAAGCACAATTAGTGGGGGGCTGCATTTAAAAGGCTAATCATATAAGGAATGGATGACTATTTATATCTGGAATTTACCAGGGTCCAATTTCATAGAGATGCTTTAAAAGCACAAAATTGAATTTAATAACAATTGTCTGCTTTGCAAAAATGAGCAGGATACAAGTCATAGATGGTACTGTACATGTGGTGGTATTTTGGCTGGTTGATTTGGTGCTAAGCTACTTTTTGTGCTTAAGCAGCTCTATGAAATTAGGCCCTATGCAAGAGGTCTGTTGGTGAAAACAGCCCAAATACAAAGTGTATTACCAGGCGCAAGTCGGTGACCCATTTTTACCTTTTTACAGTCTCTCCAGAATGGCATCGTGTCACACACAACAAAATCTCTTTAATATCATTTCATAATTTAATTGTTATTAACATTACATTTCATGGCCCACAGGACAAATTGGATACTTGTGATTTACAATCAGTAAATTAGCAATAAATAGAAAAAACGGTGAACAAATTCAAGTAGAATTTAAAAACGTAAAAAACAAAAACCTGAAAACAGGAATGGATGTGATATACAATGACTGTAACAGTGGATTACAGTAAGAAACCTAAAAAGAAAAGAGGAAACAAATCTTAGGGTCTTTGGTAAACAATATTATCTTTCACCCGTGTAAAGATTGTAAAACTAGTGAGGGGGTAGTGAAGGATTCCTTTAATGGGATTGTATACGTTTGGTAACTGAAACCCACTGTTTGCTTCAATCCTACATAGTTGTATACCATAAAACTAACCTGTGAAAATTAAATTTCAAAAGGTGGTAGCGTTTTTGAGATATTGCCGAAAATCTGGAGCAGTTATGTCCTTGCAGGAAGAATAATTTGCAATTGGAATACACAATCTGAGAAAAGTTACTGCAGTAACGCTTCTCAGATTCAAATTTTGGGGGATAAAAAGTGATATCTTTTTCCATAACCGCAGTATTTCGAAGTGAAAAGTTTCTCAAAATGCATTATACTAACCAAAGCTGCTGTACTTCTTACCAAGTAAGTTTTTATTGCCATTAATTTTCAGAGTCATTACCAAACGTATACAGACCCTTTTAAGAAAGGTGAGGCTGCACTTTTTTTACCGACCACAAAATGCCCCTCTGCAAAAAGGTGAAGTCTGTTGACTGCGAGCAGGGCATTACCTTGTGAATGACATTTAATATCAAATGAACGGTAAAGAATAATCCATTGCAAATCAATTGCAACAACCCAATGTACATGATGTGCATCGCCAAATGTTCTTGTCGGATAATCACATGTAACGCTAAACACGTTTTTCGCCCCCTGCTATAGTGAGCACAGGATTTGTTTTCTGGTAAACACAGCTTAAAGGCACTGAACACGTTTGGAAATTGTCAAAGACCAGTGTTCTCACTTGGTGTATCCCAACATATGCATAAAATAACAAGCCTAAGAAAATTTGGGCTCAATTGGTCATCGAAGTTGCAAGAAAATGATGAAAGAAAAAACACCCTTGTTGTACAAATTTGTGTGCTTTCAGATAGGAATAAAAACTTCTTGCAAGAAGTTTTTATTATTTTAGTAAGAAATTACCTTTCTCAAAAACTACGTTACTTCAGAGGGAGTCGTTTCCTACAATGTTGATACTATCAACAGCTCTCTGTTGCTTGTTACCAAGTAAGTTTTAATGCTAATATTTGTTTTGAGTCATTACCAAATGTGTACGATACCTTTAAGAAACCGAACAAGAAAAAGAGGGAGACAAAACAAAAGATGGAGTATGAACTAAGTACATATAGGGCATTGCTTGGTAACAGACAGCTCGGGATAGAGTGAAATGGAGAATTGGTGAAGAGGCTTTCCTCCTGCAGTGGAGTGAAATAGGCTAGACAGAAAGAAGAAGAAACACAGCTTGTTGACATTCAGGCCTTGTTTGTCTGTGATCTAAAAATCGTATGGATCTCTGTTTGATTATTAGTAATACAAAACAAAAGTAAAGTGTTAAGTGTAAAGTGTTTCCCTTGGCATTAAACGACTGAGAATATTTCTGATCCCCCCAGGACAGAATGGCCAGTCCATCCAAGTTTACTCCCCAGCTCTCGCTGGTACCCATGTGTACTACTGGAAGGAGAGAAGCAATTATGATAAAGTGGACACGAGTGCTTCCATGCGAGTTCGCTGTCTTTTAGCGAGCTTAGAAATTCTTACATATATATGTAACCTCCTAATGCTACTCGCTACCTGTATTAGACAACTGACACTGCCACCACTGACAGGGCCAGGGTTCGAACCCTTAATCTGTCATTTACAGAACTTGAGTCCTAGCTCCTGGCCTGATCGATGCTTGCTGAAGTGGGGGAACGATTGGCTAGTAACCTCTTACGCATAAAAAACTAAACTACCGTCTCTGTCTCGCTCTAGAGATGATACATTTCCATCCATTCATATGGGTTCGTCGACTTTGCCTGAGGTATCAGATTTTCGCCTTCTTGGACTTGACATCTCCACTAATGCCACTTGGGAGAGGTATATCTCCAGCGTTGCAAAGAGTGCTTCCATGCGAGTTGGTTGTCTTTATCGGAAGTTCTTACCTCCTGATGCTACTCTCTACCTCAGTAGAAGACAACTATACATCCCCTAATTATTCATTCATAGATGAAACAACTTCATCATTTATTTACACACACTTGCAATAAAGTGAATAATTGTCTACAAAGTAGACTGTTGTCACATTTGGGCCGGAGCTTCTGCCTGTCAATTAGGCTTTCTGCTTGTTCTCACCCATACACTCTTGCTTTGCTGAGGTGTAGAACAAAGAGCCATTCCAACAGCTTTATTCCACGTACTGCATCTCTTTGGAACTCCTTAACTGGTGCATGTTTCCCTCTATCCTACAACCTATATTGTTTTAAGAGGAATATCAATTCCTACCTTCAGCTCAACTGAGGGTGACTTAGTTATTTTCATCTTAAGTATTTTCTTCTTGTAGCCCCTTACCAAGAGTGGCTTTGAGCCTTGTTTGGGACAAATTTGCATAATTAAAAAAAAAGGTTAAACGAAGTAAAACCCTCTTAAGACTTACCAGGATGAGCCCTGATATGAGGGAAGATGTCCCTGTTAGAGCCACGTAGAACTTTGGGGTGAGTGTATTCAAGAACATTGCCACTGTAAAATAGACAAGCAGAAATATCATCGTTATTTATTGGCACTATGAAAAGTCAAGATGGAAAAATTGTCAAACGTGCATCGCATTATAAACGCATCTCAACAAGCCCAGAGTATATTGTTATTACTATTATTTCAAGTGATAAACAACCCGAACAAAGATAATGACGAAATATGGAGGCTGCCAACATTAGGGCTACATGTAGATAGCTCAGTTGGTAGAGCACCGGTGTCCTGGGAATGTCCCCTGGAGATTCTGGGGCTGAAGGAGGTTGATTCAAAAGAGGGCGCTATCAGAAGAAGTTTGTACACAGTTGGCCGTATGGGGGGACAGAATCTCGGGGGAGGGGGGGGGTAGAATCTCCTGGAGGGGGCGGGTGAAAGTCCCGCCCCTTGTTAATTTTTCCCTTTTGAACCCCAAATTATTATTATTCCACTCAACTTCTCAAAAATAAAAGCAGATAGAACAACAAACAAAATGTAGTATACATTGCACAAGATAAAATAAACAAGGACAAAGGCAGCATGTGGAGAGGTCAGGGCTAAGGAATGACACTTGTTTTTTCTGTAACCAAAAGGTTCAACCCGCCCGTAATGACCAGGGGAGTTACTGCTTCATAAAATCTTAGCTTTCTGAAGAAAAAAAAGCTTGTTGGTGAAATCATGTCATGGCACCCTGGAGCGAGAGGTTCCATTTCCACACTTAACAATACATGTTCACGTCGGGATAATTGATACACAAGTGATAATTAGAAACAAAATATTTAAAATAAAAAATCTGATTAAGATGAGAAGAATATCAATCATGCCTGGCATTTAATCCTACTACATGTATTGCGTAATGCATTGTATGGCAGATGTGCACACAGTTTTACAACCACATGTTTGCTTGTATAATTTTTACACGTAGGCCTACATGTGATTTCATCACAAAATATGTTTTACCATTTGGCGCATTTCATGTACTGTACACATACATCAACATTTGCACATTGTACAACAAAACTGTTGATCCTCCAATCATTTAATATTAATACATACTACATTAAATGATAACACTGGATTTAATAAGCATTAATTTCACTTCGTTCAACTAACAAATTTGACTATAAAATCACAAATCATGGCTCCTCTCCCAAATAAATCATGGAAAACGGCCAGTTGGCAATAGATCAGTTTCTCAATCAATCATTAGAAACGAACCTTCCACTAAGCCAGAACAGAACATTCAAGATCCCCCCCATAGAAACGAACCTTCCACTAAGCCAGAACAGAACATTCAAGAGCCCCCCCCATATAAACAAACCTTCCACTAAGCCAGAACAGAACATTCAAGTGCCCCCCCCCATGGATACGAACCTTCCACTAAGCCAAAACAGAACATTCAAGAGCCCCCCCCCCCAGCAAAAAAACCCAAAACAAAAACAGAAATCAGGTAAAAACTTGAGTGAAGCGCAAACAATAGCAGGGGGTTTTGTGCTCAGCGCATGTGTCTTCCCGAAGCTGCCCGTTTTGTACATTCATAATTTATGTATTGACATGGCCTTTGGACAGAGGCTTTTCCCAGTAGTACCAAGTGCTGTCTCATGTTACACTAAACGCCAGAGAGGTTACAATTTATTAAAGGAGCATGCATTCAAAACCATCCGCAGGAACGGTACTTCTTGAAAGGAATGGAGGCTACCAGTGAATCACAGCCTCTGCGGTCAACAGAAACACACAAAGAACACTCAACAGGTTTGGACACAATGTGGACTATTTCTTTCTTCTTTTGGCCATTGCTTTACATTCTTTCCAATAAAATTTGAAGGATCAAGGAGATTTTGAGAAAATCCTGAAATCAGGAAAAATTCTGAGAAATCACATGCCTGCAATCACCTTAATGCCCCCCTATCGCCCCTTGAAATATTCCAGCAGAAATTTCCTAATAGGGAGGTGCCCTTTACCATTAAAGGGAAAAAATTACTTGCCCTTACAAAAACATTATATCTGACTTGAATCTGATTTATTTTTTCTGAACGGGTTTAATTTCAACAATTTAATACCCTTCCTACTGTACATGTACTTTCTACACACAATTCGACAGTAAGTTGACTATTTGAACCGTTTGAAATGTTTTGAATTTATAAAATGATATGTTTTAATCTCGATGTTCAATCTCACCCTCTGAACGTCTTCTTTTTGTTCAGTGTTCTCCACAAGTGGGTTTTGGGAGGGCGGGCCGCCCCCCTAAAATTTCCAGTGACCATTTCTTTTGAAGTTTTGTCACATCAATATCTCAAAAATTTCTCGAATCAATCTAAGAAATTTAGAGTGTTTTAATATTATATTTATAATTCAGAGTGTTTCTAAATTTATAATTTAGTGAGTTATAAATGTCAATTAATCTCAGTCATCTCTTTTTATATATCAAAGTGTACTATTTAAAAAAAAAATGTAGATGATTTTTTAAAATTGGACGTCTCAGCTCATTGCCGTTCCAAATCAACGGAGCGCCTTTTTAGCAGGGACTTCCTAGAAACCTCATCGCAATCATCGCGACCGTCAGCATTCAGACTGACAGTCAATGATGACGTTATATCGACGGATGCCCGTCGGATAACGTCATACCCCCCTCCCAGTAAAAAAGGCTGTGGAGAACATTGGTCTTCTTTTTGTAATAATGATACATGTGTCATTTTACTAGGTTTTTTTTATTTTGCATTTGTCTTTGTTAATCCAGGGCATCCGGGGAGAACACTTTTAGTTAGGGCTACCCTCAAGAAACAAGACAAAACGAGTGATGTTTAACCAGTTATTACACTGGAAGACCTAATATACACGCCAACATTTACTGTGCCAGAAATCGGATGACGGGTAAACCCGCTTTAGCATACACTCGGAACACAGAGACGTTTACACGCCCGGATATTCCATTGTGTAGCATGCACAGTGCATGCTCTCACTATGCAATGCTTCGTCTCCCCCCCCCCTCAACAAAGAGGGACAAAGGGTACTGAAATTCATCCTCAAAATCTCTCTTTTTCCAAGGGTTATTGTGTGATCCTCAATTCCATTTTGTCCTTTTGTTGTACAAACAAGGATTCGGAGAGAACAACAGGCTGCATACATGTACCATGGCCGATTATCGGCCATGGTATAATAATAATAATAATAATGGCTTCTTATATAGCGCACATATCCGTCACTCAGTGACGCTCAAGGCGCTTCAACATTCATTATTTTCCTGCAAGGTAATTGTGGAGCTACGTTTTTGGAGTATGAGACCAATTCCTTTACATAACATAGCACCATGTAATGGTTTACAAGGTACAGTGGCGCAATATGCTGCCAATCAAACCAGGAACACCGGGCGAACCCCTTCTCTTTTCGAAAAGTGCACTGGGTTCTTTTACGTGCATTACACAACACATGCAGCCAAGGTTTGGCCGATTCATGTTGAATGCAGTCTATATTTTCTTGAAAGAGAATAATAATAATAATAATAGAGAGAGATTTATAAAGCGCAAACAGTTGCAGATCGGTTCAAGGCGTTGAATACAAGCAAAGATGGATTAAACAACATAATTTAAATTAAAAACAACGATAATTAAAGGCACTGTACACATTTGGTAATTACTCAAAATATATATTAGCATAAAACTGACTTGGTAACAAGCAACAGAGAGCTGTTGATAGTATAAAACATAGTGAGAAACGACTCCCTCTGAAGTAACTAGTTTTTGAGAAAGAGGTAATTTCTCACTAAAATAATAAAAAACTTCTTGCAAGAAGTTTTTATTCCTATCTGAAAGCACACACATTTGTACAACAAGGGTGTTTTTTCTTTCATCATTTTCTTGAACCTTCGATGACCAATTAAGCCCAAATTTTTACAGGCTTGTTATTTTATGCATATGTTGGGATACACCAGATGAGAACACTGGTCTTTGACAATTACCAAACGTGTTCCGTACCTTTAAACAATTTTACAAAAAATTACGTCTTGACAAATCCTTGTGAATTTTATGAGAACCTATGTTGTCTTAACTTGTTTTAAGTCAGGGTATCATGATGACAACAACATTCTTCCTGGGCATGGAAAAATCTGAAAACCCTGGCGTTAAGTGGTTTAAGCTTTGGTTTCTCAGGAGTTCCATTCAAAAATTCAAACATCGAAATAATCATAGTGATTTCTTTCTTCAAGATGTAGCCTATGCAAAGAAAATGTATTTAAAGAATAATATAGTAACATTTAGTCAAATACTGAGTGTATTTGCTATTATGTAGGTTTTTAAATTGACTACTGCACTGTATTTGAAAATGATCTTGGGTGACACTTTAAATATTCACATCTACAAAATTACAAATGAGCCCTTAAAAAATAAACAAATTTTGTGATTACGTCTCGGCTGAAATGAAATCCGACAGGAAATTCTCATTACAGCATTGTAGGCGTATATCAATCATTAATCTATTCAACAATTGACTCAGCAGGGTACACAGCACACATGGGCCTAGGTTTAATGAAAATCTCCAGCGCTCTGTAAACGCTGCTTTTGTCAAGTTTGCTTGCACTTGATGGACTGACAATAGTAGCTGACCCCCCCCCCCCCTCCCCATCAGGCAAGTTCCCTCGGTCAACATATGCTTCAGTTTGATATTTTCTTTGTGAATTCTGTCTACGTAAATCATGTTATTTACAGTACAAGTTAAAAGTTTGTTACAAATAGAATTGATTTGCGCAGTATCTCTGTATTGTGCGCTGAACCTTTTGGTTGGGCCTAATAAAAATAATTCTCTGTTTCTGGTAACATGCTCTGAAAAATTTGGGGCGGTAGGTAGGGAAACAAAATTATTTTACAAAAATATTTTACTCTGGAAAAACAAAATATTCGGTTTTAAAATGTAATATCATAAAAGTATATCAGGTTTATAGTACCTGCTTATGAGGAGAAGGAGTTTATCTGTTTATTTGTTTTAATTTGGTTTTACTTCTTTGATATTGCCGTTTAAGTTTTCATCCTCGCAAAGTACGCTTAATTAAATGTGCAACTGTTAAGGCCCCCCAAAATGTTCAGTTTGCCCGATTCAATTCAACCAAAAAACCAGCGAGTGACAAATCAAAGACCTCTAAAGTATACTTTAAACTCACATGAGGTTAATATTGGAGGTACGACTGTGTCAAATATGTTTCTAAAAAAGTGAGTAGAAAACAAATTTTATTTTCAGAAATGTTGATAAAATGTTTACGGTCGCAAGGTTTTTGCACGGACGGTCGGGTTACCGGAAACAAACATCTATTTTTATTAGGCCTTACAGGGAAAACCCAAATTTCTCCTCAGTCCAGCCTACTCCAAAGTTTCCTTTTATCTGTGGATATCTTTTGTTGTCACATTTATATCTTTTATCAGTAAACCTTATAATTGGTGTCATCCTCCGTCATCTTCTCAGAAATTTGTTTAGCAATATATTTTCTGCTTAAGCAGCTCTATGAAATTGGGCCCAGGGGTCAATTTCCTGACCCAATTTCAGCAGCAAATACTGCTTAAGAATTTACTGCTAAGCAAAAATAAGCAGTACACCGGTCACAAATAGTACATGCTACTAATTTTGGCATTCAGCATTATTGTATTTTACGGAGTCCTGTCCTGTATGACAAAAAATGGCTTCAGATTTTCACAAATATCTCAAAAACAGAGCCGTCTTTTGAAATGACATTTTCACAGGTTAGTTTTGTGGTGTCATATCAAATTGAAACGGACTAACAGTTCAAAATACCAATTGTATCGATAGCCTTTAATGCAGCTCTATAGAATTGGGCCCAGGTATCAGAACTCTGGTTGACTCAACTCTTTTAGTGACTTGATATTTTTGAAACTCACTTGATTAATAGTAACAAATTTCAACATACATCTAATTCTATAAACATTCAGAAAGCAAAACTTTGGATAAAGTTTTTGTTTTAAGTAACAAATTGAGTCACCATAGACATGTGAATTTTGTGCATCAAAATGTTTTCTAAATATCATTTTTTGTTTTCTTCACCGTGCATAATTGCTTAGGATCAACGTACATGTACATCTCCAAGGTAATCAATACTAATCAATAAATCCCTGATAACGAGTATATACTAAATTTGTGACAAATCTGAACAATAAATTTAATCACTACATTTTTCTGTTAACCCCTTGCACTGATATCACACACAGCTACTGTTCGCCCATGGTCTGCCATTTTGGGAGTCAAATTGACCATATTTTTGACCGCATGAGTGCGCTTTCTTCAGAGAATGTCTTGCATCGCAATTACAGTTTCATCTTATTTTAATTGCCTGTATATAGTTTTCTTGCGCTATAGACGTAATACATAAACATAATAATAACAAAAATGAAAAAACAAGTTTGTTTACTTGTTTTTCATCACATAAAAATTGGTCCACAAACGCCCTCACGCCGTCAAAAAAACGGCGAATTGCACGCAAAGATTTGATGCTCATCCAAGCCTGAGCATTGCCTAAAATGCGCCCGGCACAGTAACACGGATGGAGACTGCTACACAACGTGTTCGGTGTAGGTTTTATTTTAATAAAATTATAACACTTAGGATTACCCTGGACAAATGAAAGGATTATTTTACACAGGAATAATATTTGGCCCTTGGAAAAAAGTAGGACAATTTATTTGAGTTCAAGGGCTGGATTAATTGACATATGGTATAGGCTTTAAAGGGTCTGTATACATTTGGTAATGACTCTGAAAATTATTGGCAATAAAAACTTACTTTGTAAGAAGTACAGCAGCTTAAGATAGTATAATGCATATTGAGAAACTTTTCACTTCGAAATACTGCGATTATGGAAAAAGATATCACTTTTTATACCAAAAATTTGAATCTGAGAAGCGTTACTGCAGTCACGCTTCTCAGATTGTGTATTCCAATTGCAGATTATTCTCCCTGTGCTCCAGATTTTCGGCATTATCTCAAAAACGAAATGAAATTTTCACAGGTTAGTTTTATGGTATATCTACAACTATATACATGTAGGATTGAAACAAACAGTGGGTTCCAATTACCAAACGTATACAATCCCTTTAATGGACTTTTAAGGCTATGTAAATAAATAAAAAATCAGATTCTACTGAAGGCAAAAGAAAAATGGAAATCAGATTAAAGTAGGAAGAATATCATGCCTGTTTACAGTAGAAATGTCAGATTTCACACAGTGATCATCACAATGATCTCAAGCGATACCAGATACATAACATGTATGTAAGGTGCACCGAAAGATAAGACGCAGTGATTTTTTGTACCTTTGAAAGTCGAATATTAGCCGCATCTTATACACAGAAAAATATGGTATGTACAACATATGTACGAATACTAAGTGCACAGCCAAACGATCATGGTTACACAACCTCTTGGTGTCCGTGTTAGAAACAAGAGTGTTGAAAACCACTGATATTACAGTTATCTCAACAATATTATATAAATTATTCAGCGCTGTGTCAATGAAGAAGTTGTAACAAATTCGTGAGTTTGTAGAAATACAAGATCAGCAAAGACTTACCCAATATTTATCTGTTACTCATTTGGCGTCTTTTTATAACAAAAAGTGTACCCATGATTTGTGGCTGTGCGTACCTTGTTGTACAAGTGCAGACACATTAATGTACAGTCAGTATTAAAACAGCACAAGTGACTCATAATGCACATTCTAATGCTCTCTACTGGGCAGGTCGAGTATCCTCACTATTACCGCGCTTACACTCAATCCAGAAAGGTGGATTGAGATCTGGCATTTTTGAAATCTGGCATTTTTATCACGACCACAGATCAAGATCTAGTGACGCATTTACACCAGAGCCTGATCCGGCTCTGATCCCACTTTTGCTGTCTTACAAAAACACAAGCAAAAAGCCCTCCATTCCTAGCAAAACCGGAAATGACCAAATTGAATTGCGGTGTCTGATCCACCTTCGCGTTTACACTTGTTTCTGGAATCAACTTTGCCAGATCTGATCCACCAGTTGCAGGGTTCAACCCTCCTCAAAAGGTGGATTAAAATTGCAGGATCTTGAACCGGGGCTGATCCTGCTTTTTTGCGTTTACACTATAGCCGTTAATCCACATTGCAGGATCAGATCCCGGTCTGATCCACCTTTCTGGATCGAGTGGGGGTCCTGGTGTTTTGTAGTAAATGACTGTACAACATCAGGGGTGACTACTTTATTGTTTAACCACTTCACGTTGGATGACGTCTGTAGATGCAAATTTTCTTTTGACAGACTTTTTTTTTAACACCCGAAACAACTTTTGATTCCCTCCATTTTTTGCTGACATGCGGACAGCTGATGTTGTTATACCCTCCGGACTTTTCAGTGTTTAGCGTGTTGAGGCAGGCACCTACCGTGAGACACTATGTTTCACTCGTACAAAGAGTGACAACAGGTTCTGGAACTAATTATGAGCATCTTGGTTTTCTATCCTTTGTCAAGTCAGGGTTACATTGTGGCAACAATATTTTCAAAGGAAAACGATCACTCAAGAGGCTCCTATAAGTTCAGCAAAAATAATAGCGAGGGTGGGCACGGAAAATTATTAAAAATACCGATGTGAAGTGGTTAAAAATAATTTAACAGGCTCTAACTACATGTAGAAGAAAAAAAAAGATTAGTTCAAAACCCTTCTTCTGTCTGGCTAGTCAATATCATCAGACTCTCTAACCTGGTCACCGTGGTCCAGTGGTTAGACTGCAGGACTTGTAATCACAAGGTTGTGGGTTCAAATCCTACCAAGCTAACCGCTGATTTCACAAAGACTAGAATAAGTATTGTCGTCTAGTTACTGAAGCGCAATTATTGATTTGTGCCATTCATAATCTTAAACCAATGTTTGTATGAGAGAGATCGGCTATTGTCAGCTTGGTGTTAATATCCCCTTGTGGGAGTTTGCCGAGTTCCCTTGACGGGAAGATCATCTAAACAAACATGTACATTAACGTATCACAAACCATGCGACCCAAAAGTGGGTCACTTGGGTTGATAAACTTGTTTCAGAAGTGCTTATTATTCAGTCAGCAACAAAGATTGCCTGACAACTGATCTGTTGTCAAAAACACATTTATTTTTCCTTAACTCTTGTTATCAGTTCCATGCAATTACTCATTCATAATCAGACCAAACGGCATCAAGAAATAAGTTACCGTACTACTGTTGAGATTAGCCTACTTTTATGACATCACCTACTGCAGCACGGGGTTCAACCGGCAAGCGATCGGCGGGTGGGTCGCAGTCAAGTGCCTGAAATTTTCATTGGGTCGCAGGCCTGAAAGCTTGTGGACCACTGCTCTACATCACCATAAAATGGGAAATGGAAGTTTGAGGACAATGCTGCTTTGTCCGTCTTCCCTTTCAGGGTTCTCCAAAGGTTTTTTCAAAACGGCATTCTGGACCAAATTTTTTGAAGTTTGGCCGATTCACCCTGAATTGAAACAAAGTCTTCGCAATGTTTTCTACTTCGTGTTTATCTTGCTGTGAAAAGCTTTACTGTGCAATCTGGAGCATTCATATGGTTTTCTCTTAATGTTTTTTGTGAAATTTGCGCGTATCGGCATGCAAATCGTGCACATCGGCCCGATATGCTAGTTTGTGCATGGGAGAACCCTGCCTTTATGATCGGTTTAAATAAGTTCTGTCCTGAACTGCTGAACAGTTGCCCGAACATTCACACAAAATGGATCTCGAAAAACAATATGCAAACTGAGGTAACAACAATTCTTGTCTACTTTATAACTTCAATACATGCTCGAAGCATATTCTCCATTTTAAATTTCCTACAATGGCTCAAATTTTGGGGTAATTTCCAACCTTTTACTGTAGACAGTGAAATAAAATTAGCCTTCGAGAAAGACTCTGCTCGGGTCGAAACGTCAGGCCATTAACTATTTTTTGCATTTATAAAATAGGTCCTTTTGGTTGGTACATGTAAGCAGTTTGCAACAGCTAATTCTATTTTATCAGTGAAATAAAACAAGAGAATTATTCCTGGAAAACAATATGCAAACTGTGATAACGTCTTCCTGTCCACTTGCTTCGTTCTGTATGTACATCCGCTCAAAGCATAATCTCAATTTTAAATTTCCCACAAAGGGCTTAAAGCAGAAATTACATAGTGTACATTGAGTTGTCTGGTATGTAACCGGTCAAACTTGTTTAGATTATTTTCCACTTAAACAGGAAGCAGAACAAAAAAGACAAATATATAAATGTCATCAAACAATTGACTTCAGTTTGTTGATTAGCAGTAATCTGCAATTTGTTGTCTTTGATGTACTTTGATTGCTTGATCATTTAAAGTAGAGTAGAGGTATTGGGCAGGTCACCTACATGTAGCTACATGTAGGAAGTGTGACGACAGGTGGGCATGCAAAACAACAAACTGGACTCCAAGGAACCGAAACAAGAAAAAGAGGAAGACAAAACAGAAGATGGAGTAGATGAACTACATGTGTAAGTACATGCTTGGTAACAGACAGCTCAGGATAGAGTGAAATGGAGAATTGGTGAAGAGGCTTTCCTCCTGCAGTGGAGTGAAATAGGCTAGAAAGAAGAAGTGGGGGGATGGGGTGTTCGTATGCTTAGTACATGATTTACACTGAAATAGATATTGATATATATGTATGATACAAATTGTACATGTACCAGTATGAATGTACAGCCCTGATACTTATGCTTCATGAATGCTCAATGAAGACCACGGAGGGAAACAGTGACCAGTGCAATCAAAGTTATCATCGTCTAGGCAACAACAAAAACGCATTTTCGGTTTGCTGGTTATAAGGTGACCTGAATTATGCAAAATTAACCCTCCTATTCACTGTACCACAGACTGCCACAAAGTAAGTACATGTACCTTCCAGGCTAGCATTGGGTGCATGGGTTTGTTCTGTTATCCTGGTATCATGTGGAAACCCCATGTCTTGTGTATTTAAGACTTGCCCTCCACAGTCTCCTGTGTGATTTTTCAGTCGAGTACACTGATAGTTTAGTGTCTATTTCTTCTCTAATTATGGGTATTTTATAGACAATGTGCACAGCATTCTCCCTTAACAGTGGTCCGCTGGCCAAATGCCAGTTATAACTTCTGAGGACCAGTCACAATTCTGTCCAAGTGGTCCGGTGGCTAGTTCATTGCTTCCAAAAGCTATGTTAACCATTGCCTGCACTGATTGTTCTTATGGTTTCTAACTGAGGTATTATACAAGATGACAGTGTTGAAAGAAAAAACCCAAAAAGATGTGGACCAGTGAAAAGGCTGGCGGACTATTGAAATGTCACACTAACTGGTCCCGCTCGCCAGTCACTGAAAAAGTTAAGAACAAACCCATGGTAAAGGATTGATAATAACAAAATTAAAAAACTATTTAAAACATATATAAATATAAACAAGTTAAATTAAGTGATAAACCACTTAAGGGGAACTGACTGTGTACATTGTTCATCAGTTTTGGGTGAAAAACGAAAAAATTGCGGAAGAGAGGAATTTGAACCTGCGACATCCGGATTTACATACATGCAAGAGAAATCGAAATAAGCCATGTAATGAATGGGCCAAAAAAAAAGGAGATGGCATGGGGTGGGGTGGGTGGGAGGTTTGCCCTTAACTTTTCTAAGTGACTGGCAAGCAGGACCAGTTAGCTTGTCATTTCACTAGTCCATATTTCAAATGAAATAGGGAAGCTTTTTCAACACTGAACTAGCCAGCCGGACCACATGGAGATAATTCATGTAATTGTGACCGGTCCTCAGGTGTTTTAACTAGCATTTGGCCAGGGGACCACTGCTAAGGGAGAATGTAAAGGGGGGTGGATTGGACATGTACCTCACAATTGAAATTTTTAATTTTCAATGATGTCCAATTGACATCTGTTCATATGTCAATATGATTTCAAGTCGCTGGTAATAGACAAACAAACTTTTAAGGTTGGGTTCCAGTCCCTAACAGTGTTCTCCAACTTTGAAAATTAAAGGTTAGCGCTTAGGGGGGACCAGTGCAAGTGCAAACTCTCAAAATTAAAGGTTAGCGCTTTGGGGGGACCAGTGCAAGCGCCAACTCTGAAATAAATGCACAAACTTTTAAACCTTTGGCAGCTTCTTAAACGTGGCGAGTGCCATAGAAAGCATGTCTGTGCACAAAGCTTGCTTTACATGTTGGAAAACACTGCCTATTGATGCTAAGGTTTCCCACAATCTGTGGTTGTCCTCCCTCATCTAAAACTGAACGTTTCTTCATCATCTTCTCTACACAGGTATCTTCAGACCTCCGGATCACAGTGCTAGTCACTTATGAGGGTCCCTTGGTTTCATTACCAGAAAGATATAACAATAACGACATTCTAAAACTTCTGTATAATATGAAGTAAATTCTACAGGGTTAGAATCCTCGGAATATTTGGCCGAAATTTGAAGACAATTCCAAGTAACAAGGCTACAGAAGAGTCTAATCTAACGCAGTTCCAATCAACCTGATCAATCCAAATCGAATAAAATGGAAGATGCAATCAGCATTGATCAATGGAAATCTAATCTAATCAAATTAGATCAGCATGATCAACCCAGTTTTTCTTTTGTGATTGTCCGACACCGTGATACATGAATATATACACTGAGGTTGGTTAACAGAAAACTTCATACATGTATGTGCTAGCCCCCCTCAATCACCGCCACAATGTATTAAATAAGCCAGGCCCCTATACATGTAAGCCCTAGGCCTTGCAATTTCCTCATCGAGGTGCCCTCTACCAAGGAGAAAACGCCTTGGTGCCATTGCCCTTTCAAAACTGAAGCATCAAGCCTGAGCCACCACCTTGCCAGGGCCTTTGTTCATGTACACGAGCAGACCGCACTAGCAGAAAATATAGCATGTTAGATTAAGGGTGTGATTGAACATACACATACACGTACATATGTACATAATATTATTACACGTTTCTTATGCACTTCATCACACCGAGAGGCGTCTCAACATTTGTTTTTTAAAAGACAGGCTTGCTGAGTTGTGTTTTAACTATGAGAGCCAAATATTTAGCACCTTGTAAGTTTTATTGAGGGTTTCAAAAGGTGAAGCTGCATAATCTGCAGCCAACCATGCCAGAAACACTTGGGCAAACCCCTTCTCTTGAAGTAAGTCCTGGGTTCTTTTGGGTGCATTACACAATACACAGGAATTAGGGCTTTTTGTCCCATCGGACAAGGTCCCATCTGACAAGCAACGGTGGTTGAGTGTCTTGCTCAAGGACACAAGTACCATGACAGGGACAGGAAACCACACTCCAACAATACCAAGAAAACTTGACTCCGGTGTACTAGACCGCTCGGCCAAGACATTCCACAAAATAATGATAAACCACCGGAAAAACAAGTGACACTCCTCACTGGAACTGAAAGGATTTACAGACTCTCTACAACAACACCACATGAAATGTAAAACTAGTGGTTTGGCATGGAATGGGCTTCCGTCCCATCACGGTCAGTTCTCATCTTTCAAGTATTTTTACTATGTAGGTAGAGGGAGTCAGGGAAACAAATTACAGTGCTGGTTTAAAAATTTCATGTGTGCATCTGTACTCCCCTGGCCGACAATGCACTAAATGCCCCCTACACCTTTAAAGCAAAATGCACACATATTCAGCAAAGGAATTTCAGAGAGACCATGTGGCCTCCAACGCTTTTTGTCTCCGCTGAAACACCTCCTTGAAGATGTTCCCACAGACTTGAGGACTCACTCTCTAAATGGAATGCACTTTGCAAAATGGAAAGGGAAGTGCTGCTTCAGATCTCAGATCAAACTCCAGACCAGGAGCCCAATTGCATTGAGCTTGCTTTAAGCAGAAAATATTGCTCAACAATTTTGGCTAAGCAAATAGCCAAAATAATAATTCCAGGCCTAGTGTACAAATGTACAAGAAATGTCTGGTATCGCCTTTGATGGGCTTTTAAAGGCATCGTACACGTTTGGTAATTGTCAAAGACCAGTGTCCTCATTTGGTGTATCCCAACATATGCATAAAATAACAAGCCTGTGAAAATTTGGGCTCAATTGGTCATTGAAGTTGCAAGAAAATGATGAAAGAAATACACCCTTGTTGTACAAATTTGTGTGCTTTCAGTTAAGAATAAAAACTTCTTGCAAGAAGTTTTTACTATTTTAGTGAGAAATTACCTCTTTCTCAAAAACTACGTTACTTTAGAGGGAGTCGCTTCTCACAATGTTTTATACTATCAACAGCTCTCTGTTGCTCGTTACCAAGTCAGTTTTTATGCTAATATATATTTTGAGTAATTACCAAACGTGTACAGTGCCTTTAAAGGTTAATTTATAATAATCTTACCGATTTTTTTAACAGATAAACAAATATATTGTATACCGAAAAGGTTCTTGCAAAGAATATTAAGATTATCAATGTATGCAGTACAATACATGAACATGTAGGTCGAGTCTAAACAGAGTCAAAAAATTGAGTTAGGCTGCGTCCGAATTGATGGCTACGGCTGGAATGCCAACAAAACTCCTATCCTTCCACACTGCCAAGTTGCAGTCAACAGCCATAGTCGTAGACAAAGTCGCTTGATTCGGACGCCGCCTTAGATTTTTGTGTATCATGGCTAACTCAAGTCCATAGCCCAGTTTCATAGAGCTGCTTTTAAAAGCACAAAAGGTAGCTAAGCACAACAAAGTTATGCTTACCAGAATAAGGTTACCAGCCAAAGTACCATGCCACATGTACAATTTGTGACTGGTATCCTCCTTATTTCCGCTTAGCACAAAATTGTTAAGCAATATTTTCTGCTTTTTTGAAGCAGCTGTATGAAATTGGGCCCACCATAGAGCAAGACTAGACCAACTTTTGACCTGGTCAATCGAGGTCAAAATCAAAAACATGTGGGGAAAAAAACAAAATATGGGTGAACACAGGTCAACACAAAACACAAAACAGAAAATACATAGGGGCCAACATGTATGTACAGGCACCTGCGTGTGTACACCTGTTTGTATGACCGTATCCTTGTGTGTACTTGTAGTTGTACATGTACAGTGTTTCAATAAAATGTTGCACTCACAGTCACAGTGAACGTGAATATTAACCCTTCTTAAAACTATACGACAGTGTCAGGATAATTTATTATAATGTACATTTAGTGACTGGTCATTATGTATCACTCTGGTACTACATGTAGGGCCCACTCTTTAAAAACAAAACACAACTTGCCACTGTTTTAACCCATTTCTTTAAAACACAGCATTGAAACTGTACAATGTAATACTTAATAACACAATAGAAATTATGCTTCCAATGTGAAATACACATTGTACAATACATCACAAATTGAACCATGTCGTATTTTTGACAAGTTGGAGATCACATTCCGAGATTGAGTGATGTGGAAGATCCACTTTCAATGCACACAAAACTATAAACAACATTCAAATAAATAAAAAAACCATTATTTAACGACAAACCAGAAACAGTTGGAAATGAGGACAAGATTCTTACCGTTCATGATGGCCAAAAGGCCTGGCTGGCTAAAAAAATTTCCAAGGTAGGAAGTGTTACAGCTGGTCAAATCAGGATGAACACTCTTCACATATGGAAGGGCCTCAGATTATATCCCGGCATCAGTTTTCACACGTACACGCACACACGGCAATCAGTTGTGAACCAAGGCTGTACATGCATTGGGCCAGCGGCAGGGGGGAATAGAAAAACTAGATTGTGTTGTCTGCAATACGGTGAGGTGACCTTTTTGCCTGATGATATATTAAATGTGGCCTAATTCCAGACTCAAGACTTGGCCTGTCATGAAATGGTCAGAAATCTTGCGTGACTGTTATACTACAAACAATACCCCCACCCCCCTTTACAACTGATCAATAATTTGCATGCTGATGACTTTTATCTGACATACATGTAAACACTCCAATTCGAGAACAACAATGAATAATTAAATCTAACATGCATGGCATGTACACAATTATGTACTGTACATGTACATGTACTGCGTTTAGACTCCCCACATTCACCAATGCACATGTGGATTTACAGAAGTGAGGCATCTAGACATTGCACAGCAGCTGGCTGTGGTCAGAGAAGGGCTTTTGTGTGCGTTACAGCATCACAGGGTTGATACCATTCAAAGTTACCTACAGCCAGCAGACTGTGCATAATGATATGACCCAGATTTATGCACAGGCCAGCACACCAATTGAAACGGGTCTTAGGTATGTTAATTGGGTGATTCCATTCTATGGGGGAATCCCAATGAGAGGGGGGTTGGCAGACAATAGACAGACTGCTTGCACTGCTACACTTCAGCACTTCCTGTTTCGTAGCGTTGTGATTGCTGGGCTTGAATGCGAACAAAGAGGGCAGTATTCACTTGCAGGCATCAACATCTAAAAACCTACATGTTGTTTTTCCCTTTTTATAAAGCAAACATGTAAACTTGTTTTGTTCATTTATTCATTTTTCATTTATTTATTTATTTATTTATTTATCTAGATGTTTATTTAATTATTTATCTGTTTATTTTTTCTAAACTTTTATTTTCGTTGCTTTAGCAAAATATATATATATGTTTTCTTAATGTTTTATTGATTTATAAATGTATGTATTTTACTTACGTTCCAATTTTCAAGTTTGGATTAACAGACTTTCGATTCACAGTGTTTGAGTACACTTTTGTTAATCCTGGCCAACTTGATATGGGCCAACCTTTTTCAAACAGACCATTTGTATACTTTATGTTTGTTTTTTTGACAAAATCAAACACCATTACACTAACTGAGCACCCAAACTGTCCGACTCTGATTATGGTGGTATTCCTGATCCCATATAAAGCATAATCAGTGTACTGGTGCAGTCCTCAATCAAACAGAATTAAAACAAAAACATGGTTAGGGTTAAAGATAATGTAAAGCATCGGTATGAAGCTGCTCAAATCGGCAATGCAAAACAAATTTATATTTATTTTTGTTTATTTCAACCATCTTTAAAGGGATTGTATACGTCTGGTAATTGGAACCCACTGTTTGTTTCAATCCTATACATGTATGTAGTTGTAGAATACCATAAAACTAACCTGTGAAATTTTCATTTCAAAAGGTGGTAGCGTTTTTGAGATATTGCCGAAAATCTGGAGCGGTTATGTCCACGCGAAGAATAATCTGCAATTGAAATACACAATCTGAGAAGCGTTACTCTTCTCAGATTCAAATTTTTGGGGATAAAAAGTGATCTTTTTCCATAACTGCAGTACTTCTAAGTGAAAAGTTTCTCAAAATGCATTATACTATCCAAAGCTGCTGTACTTCTTACAAGGTAAGTTTTTATTGCCATTAATTTTCAGAGTCATTACCAAACGTGTACAGACCCTTTAACGAGGGTGACCCATTCAGCACAGCCAATCATATCTTTGGGCCCTCACAAAATACAAAAATTACATCCAAGGATAAAATACAAACATTGACAAGACTTTGACAAAAGTGGGCACAAGTTTGTAAAAACTAAAACCAAGCTGTATTAACAGGTGTGTACAACATTGGTAAGAGTGAAAATATAAATATTCACAGATTTGCACAAAAGTAACATGGTATAAAGATGGTCGTGGTGGAAAACATCCCTTAAATATTTTTGCTTGGAATGCTACAGTTTTTGAGAAATGAGTAAAACAATTAGTTTTGATCTCGCACCAAATGTTTGAAAACAGTGTAATTGTAATTGGGTTTTTCACTATTTTCTTGGGACTCCAATGACCGATTGGGCTAAAACTTTCACAGGTTAGTTATTTCAAGTATATGTTGGGTCACATCAAGTGTGGATAATGTTCTTTGACAATTACCAATGTTGTCCTTGTACTTTAACGGACATTTTACATACAAAATAAAACTTGGACGGCGACAAAAAGACCCCACCTTCCAGCTTATAACAAAGATAAGGTTAAGAATAAAGTAAAAAATATATACTTTTTTCATGGAAAATTCGAAAGCTCCCAGAAATTTTGAGAAAATCCTGAAAGCAGGAAAAATCCCGAGAAATCCCATGCTGGTGTCAATTAGTCTTGGTTCCAAGACCTTCGCACTGAGATGGATAAATACCAACAACAGAATGCCTTGGTTCGCATCAAAATGGATCAATTCCAACAACAGAGGGCATTACTATCATTGGTTCGATTTCTAGCTTTAACGATGACAGCGCAATGAATTCAGAACGAAAAGCGCAACCTCTGTCAGATTATGAGATGTATAAGATAGTAACGTCTTGGACCAAGACTGTGTCAATATGCATTGGCTCTAAATGTTAATAGTCCACACATGAGGATCTAGTAGCATAATATACTTTAAAAAACTTAAACAATTTTCTTATTTTTTATTTTATATAATGTTGTCTGTTTCTGAACAGTGATATGTCCCCGGATTCAAAACACCCAATCAGCCACTAAACCACAGTCCAGTACTTTTAACACTTAGCCAGTAACCCTACAATCAAATCGGTAACTGCAGTCAAGTGTTTGGGTTTTTTTTGTTAGTTTTTTTTTTTTTTTTTAAACATACATGTGATTTTGAACATTTTAAATGCACTGTGTATGATACATGTATGTACACAAACTTTGTACTTTTTAATTCAAAACCTCCACGTAAAAAAGTTCAGTGAAAAATAATACAGATTGAAATATTTAAGGAGATTGCAAAAAGATTATTTCTGGTCCAGATAGAGTGCTGAGCCACACGACCTGTGTTCAGCCTAGTGGAGAGTTTCCTGAAAAGTGAGCCCTGGACCCTGATTACCTAGGATGGTTTAACCGGTTCTCATAGCTAACTTCACTGCTATCTTCTCTGCTGAATTTTCACTGCGAGGGTTCCCTTGACAAAACGGCTTAGCTAAAATTGACCAAAAAATACAAGGCGCAGTAACAGCGAGATGAAATTATGTTTACAGCCGAGGTTAGTTACCTTTACAAGAGAAACAAAACATTGCTAACTTCCTTCCTCTGCTGTATCAAGGCATCAAATTTCTTCGCTAAGTTGAGTTAGCAGCGGAAATGTTCATTGCTAATTTGTGGACTTAACAGAGAAGCTAGCAGCGAAGTTAGCTGCAAAGTCAGCCAACTTTTGCATTCACACGGTCAAACATGTTCGCTGTTACATGTACATGTAGCTAGCAGTGAAGTAAGCAGCAAAGTTAACTACTCGTTCGAACCATGTTGAACATTATTTCCAAACCCACCTCATTAATCATCTGTGATAATTGTTTACACTTACAGTGCCAAGGCCAGACTTTGCAAACTAAGGGGTCCACAAACTTTTCTTTAATGAACATTGGTACAAAGCTAACACCCCTTTTGTCATTTTCCAATGGGTTAGACAAGTAAACTTCCTGCTCGAACCTGTTTACCGTTTTACTGTGTCAGGGGGGCAAAAAGTCCCTGACATTTCATCACTGGGAAAATTGATTAATTTCTTTTTCCACAGATGGCGGGAGAGTAGTGGAAAGAAATGCAGAGCTTCGTGACTATTTTTCAGTGATGGCTGAAAAACTAAATTGCCTTGACATATTTGACGACTCTTTATTATGTCCTGAAGTTAATTACAACAGACTTGCAGGCATACTACATGTATACTGTCATTGGTATTTTCCATTAAAAAGGTAAATAACTGGCAATACTCAGAAAAAAACAATGTTTAAACAAAAAACCCAAAACAGCAATAATTCCCAACCTTGTACAACTGACAATAGTGCAAAACAAGACAATTTACACATTGTAAATTCAGGTCTGACGCTTTGTTCTTAGAAGGGCATGGCAGTTGTATTTATTAATTATTTGTTTGTTTGTTTGTTTGTTTGTTTATTTATTTACTTAAATGTATTTTCTTATTTCAACTGGGTGGCCCAAGACACAATCAAATAATACATAATTATAAACAATAAAAAAAAATTCTATAAAACATACTACCTGTAATTAAAATGCACAATGTTGGATACGAATGAAGAAAAAAACAAGAATCAAACTAAGGAAATGAATAAATATCTCAGAGTTCTAGGACACCTCTAGGAAATCTAAATTTCTACTGGAGCAAATCAAGGGGCATCAGTGCAACGACCAAGAGACACCAAGGCAATGAACATGGGGCACGAAGGCAAGTTGCCTCCATTGCCTCTGTGAAGTACGTACGTACCAGTGCTGTAAAATTCACACTTGGTACATTTTTATCTTACATAAACATCTGTTTGAGTGTAAAACATGTACACAGACGCCAAACACACAAGAAAAAACTAACAATGTCAGCAATTTTACTCTACCGTTGATCAAGCAACCAAACTACAGCAGCATTTGACTGATTTTGTATTATTGTTGTAAATATTATTTCAACCCAGTGCATGAATACACCCACACGTAAATTCCGCACTGTACATATTCCAAGAGTGTTTCATGCAGGTCTGTGGTTTCTCGTTATTATTTTAACCGTGATTGGATTCAAGACACTATGTTTTTTTAACCAGTGCAAACTTCCCTAAAACCAGTGCGAAGTATAAAAATGTCTAAACTTAATTTACAATGAAAACACGATTTACTCGGAAACACTTTCTAAAAATTGAATAAAAAAGAAATTAAAAATAATAATAATAATAACAATAATTATGGCTAGATTTTCCCTTTTACTTGTTCCTAGCCAGCAGGACAAGTTAATTTGTTGTTTTGCTGGTCTACAAGATTTTTTACTGCGCCATATTACATATTCATAAATACCCCATTTAAAGGCACTGAACACGTTTGAAAATTGTCAAAGACCAGTGTTTTCACTTGGTGTAATCCCAACATTATAACATAAATGCATAAAATAACAAGCCTGTGAAAATTTGGGCTCAATTGGTCATCGAAGTTGCAAGAAAATGATGAAAGAAAAAACACCCTTGTTGTGCAAATTTGTGTGCTTTTTTTCAGATAGGAATAAAAAAAGTTTTTATTATTTTAGTGAGCCTCTTTCTCAAAAACTACGTTACTTTAGAGGGAGTCGTTTCCTACAATGTTTTATACTTAGTATCAACAGCTCTCCGTTGCTTGTTACCAAGTAAGTTTTTTTGCTAATATTTGTTTTAAGTCATTACCAAATGTGTACAATACAAAGTTGATCATTCACGCTATGGAGCTTCCGTGTTACAGAATTCCGTGTCAAATCAACCAATATTCTGAAAATTGTTCCGGGTCACCTCTTGGATTTGGCTGAAATTCATTTTAAATACTCATCTAGGGGTATAATGAACACGTGAAAAAATAAATAAAAAAATTCCAAGTCATTTCGGAATTAACATCCCTCAAAATGGGCACGGCACCCCCTCCAAGTGCGCGCAATTCATGCCGTTGTATATTTTTGCGTTTTGTAATCTATTTTAGAACACCTTTAAAATAAGATACAAAGCTGTAAATTGGTATCTAGGGTGACTTTCACCCAAATAACTCAAATTTGGCCTAAAAACAAGTGTATCTCATCCCCCTTTCTTTCTGCAGGCTGCTGAAATCACTAAATTAATCTGCCAAAAATTTTAATTTCCATTTTCAGACTCCCCTCGTACATATAATTGAAAATCAGAAAAGCTTGATTTTGCATTTGTCTGTTATGTGGTTACCCCCAAGCAATGATAGAGCTCCTAATTCATTTAATAAAATTATGGCATTCAATTCAACCCAAAAACCAGCGAGTGACAAAAAAATGCTCATAATAATCGCCAGATGCTTTCATTGCAACGCGAAGCATTTTATAGCAGTCTATGGTTGTTGAGGCGACAGCGTCCTCTTTATTACTGCGTCAAGCGTTAATTTTACGCCCGTGTGACCATCACGAATCCACGTAAGTGGTTTCTGAAAAGTTAAGATCAAATAAGCATCCTTGTCCCAGAGTTTTAATTTTACTTCAATAATAATTAACACATTATTTTAGTAGTTATTATAAAAACTAAAACTGATTTTATAAACATGTAACGAGTATTTTTGTTGTTCAGATTTTATCATTGAATATAATTTAAAACAAAGATTTGATTTCAGAGAATTTTTTTTTCTTCCTTTGACGTGTTTTCTCGTTCCGATACGCGCGAGACTTGCACAGTCTATATGAAGAAAGGGTCCTTCACCCAAAGTGCGTTACCATCAAAAATCCACCAGAAGAGTTCAGGCCACGACTAGGCCATGACCAAACTTATATTGTTGTGATTATTCATTTGAAAGTCAAACTTGGTCATAATGCACACAGTACCAATTACAACCACATCACCAATTAATATAAAAACAATCTGATTTGCCATTTGGACACTCAAGAGTGCCTGAAATAAGCAAAGCAACTTCTGTTGGCTCGGTCATGGCCACCTTCTTGAGCTTAAAGGGTCCATCAAATGTAATTTTTTTTAACGCAATCCTTTGAGATGCACCTTCTTTTAAGTCCCATTTCACCTTGTTTTCAATTCTCAGTTTGCCATTTTTGAGGGTATTTTGGTGCCTTTTTGTATTTTATGCTTTAAATGCAAATTTCCATATTCATGAGCAAAAGTGTGATGTCATGTCAGGCAGAAAACTCAATGTTGCAATTAGTTTATGCACAAAAAATCAACAGAATTTAGGCTATTTCGCTGTCTTAAAATTCCCTTTCTTTAGTGATTTGTTAGTGTGTACAATGTAAGTTCATGGCAGTATGCAAAAAGCAAACTTTTCTCTCAAATTATTTTAAAAAGCAAATTTTGGGGTTCACAATTTAATTTGTTTTAATAGAAACAAAACAAGTGTCTTCCTGAAATGACATCACTGCGTCAGCGCCCTGAGTTGTCCAGATAAGACAGGACATATTTTTAAATGTTTACAGAAAATCACTTTTCAATTAAATTAACCAAATATGGATGTCAATTAGTTTTCATAAACATACAATGTAAGGGGATTAGGAAGTAACTCAAAATATATTCCCTAGAAATGTTTTTTTCAGGGGCCCTTTTGGGGAAGAAAAAGGGGGCGTGCCAATACATGCAAGGGGCTATTATAAAATGTTTAAATATCTGTTTTTGACACATTTGAAACTTCATTTTATTAGTTTCAAGGAGTTATTCAAGTGTTCCCCATTCAATTCACAAGCAATGACTTTCACGAATGTCCTCAAGTTTTAACCGTAGCACAAGCACAGTTGTTTGTCAATGGCCTTTCTGTACAGGGTCAAAACATGAAGCCATTACACATTCTTGCATTAAATAGTAAATAACTAAACTAACTTGCTAAGCCAATTTTATGAGCACACACTATTCTGTCTTCTGATACTGAGTGATAGTGATGTTGAGCGCAATCTTAAAGTACGCGCATATTTTTAAGTTAGTTTGCGCCCGCAAATTTGAATTGCGTGCTACATTGTTACAGACCTGAGCTGAGCTGAGGCACGATACTGGCAAGAACTACACAGTTCTAAAGTTTAGGAACAAAAATATCACTTCAGACAGAAGTTAAGATCCAGAAGAACGCTACTTCAACCTTACCCTTTTAATAATTACCTTGCTTGGTTGGGGAGGTAAAAGATTGCGCTCCAGCTCTAATATTATAAATTATTGCGCACATTTTTTATTTACGGAAGCAAACCCAGTTTGCATCTGCAAAAATGGCACACCGCACAATTTACAGTGTTCTTCAACCTATAGAAAAGACGTGGCGCACTGCCACGCTTTCTGCGGCGCACGCCACGCTTTTATAATCGCCACCAAGCACACTAGTAACACGGAATTACAAGGTAAGAAAAAAAAGTGTGGTCGGGCTACCGGACACCTACGTTTCCTCTAGTGGGTGCCTAAAATAATATGGTACCAATAAATTAAATTAAATTGGTTTTTATTTCAAGTAAGTGTTTAGAAAACCAGTATTTTACTTTGTGTTCTTAAAAACTGTAAAAATATTTCCTCAAAAAACTGTAAAAATATTTCCTCAAAAAAGTCTGAGGAAAGTGGCCAGGATTCACCTTAGAATGCACCACAGAGCATCTAGGATCAAAATTTTTCTCGGGGCCCTTGAGCGGGCCCCGGACTCCACGCCGTAGGGGCTTCGCGCTTCGCATTGTATCCTCGTATCCCCATTATTCGCGCACGTAAGAATTGAAATTGAATTTTGACTTGATTAACAGAATCAAGAACAACTTTTAGCTTTAATTTTAATTGTCTGATGTCAAGCCCACCTGAGAGGAGAATTTGAAGCCCGCAGAACATCGTCAAGCACAACGAAACTCGTCGTCTGCAATCTACCCCGATTTGTCAAGTTTCGTTTTCCGTCACATGAATTCGCGCACTTGGGCTGGAACGCCACTACGGAGTCCCTATTGTCCCGCCTTTCTTCTAAATGCTTTAGTCCGTGCGGCAGGGAAGCTGCTGGTTGAAATCGGCAGTGATAATTATTTACGGGAAGGGGTGGTGGGGTTGGCGAGGTGGGAAATTGACTCTGCGCTGTTATCACAAAGTTGGTAAGCCCCGCGTCCAGTTAAATGCAAACAATTGGTAATTTCTGAAAAAAGGATTATAAGGCGCACGTCCACTTCAACCTTCCGTAGTATTTTGTACGCCCTCTGTTGTTAAATGAAAATCACGTGGTCTTGTAATTTAATTATTGAAGTATGGCAGACGATACGCACAGAACTTTCAGTGGGTTTTTTTTTTTTTTTAATCGACCATCTTATCTAGCTATGTTTTGTATTTAGTCTAAAAAGGTAAGATTGTATACTACATTTGTAGTTTATCTAAAATCTTACCGGAAAGGCTTTGATTTTCCACATCTTCGCAGGAAATTGTTTATCAGGCTTTATACTTTCATGAAATAAAAAAAATTGAGTCACTGCGTATTGTAAACAAAATAAAATGCGTCGGAAAGGTACCTGCGCGAATATTTGTGATGCGCGAAATTGGGGTACGGGAGGATACGTATCCCCTCACAGTTTTCACCACACCGAGCACCAACCTTTAATTTTCAAAGTTGGAGAACACTGATTTATTATATAAAAAAGTGCGTGCCTTTTAAAGATCGGGCTCAACAGAGTGGTACAGTCACAGTCTCAGAGAGTCACAGGCACACAGTCATGACATTGACAGTGAGCATGGTAAGTGGGAAAGGGACAATTCAAATGATTCATTCAATCAAATAAAATAGTTGAACATTTTTGGGCCGGGGCAGCAGAAGTCATTCATATTAATTATTATCACACTCGATTGCTCTAGTTTTCCTTGTTTTTACAACACAACCACACGTCCATATATAGTGCTCGCTCGATCCCCTGCTTTTGCTAATGCCATGCTTGCTTTCACTTCAGTGTTTCACTTCACTCAGTATCATTTTATTTACTAACTAACTAAAAAACTTAGTTTTGCATGAGTGCATGGACGCTCCCATGGACGGTGGACATGACTAGGGCCGGGGAGCGAGAAAGTCATGAAAGTTGGCCAAGATGCACCCCCTTTCCGCAGCGAAATACTCACCTAGGTTCATATTCTCGCTGAGCTTCAGTGGAGTACGAAGCACGTAGATCAAAAACACCACCAAAAAGAACCAAATTGCCCACAAATAGGTCCAAATCCAATTCAAAACACCCTTCAGTTTTTCCGATCTTGACGGCACTGCAACTACCTCTACACCCGCCATGTTATGTTTGTGTGTGATGGTACCCAGGCGCTATACTTATGAGTTCAAGGCACCGGCCTGTACTATAACTTCAAACTGGTTTTGGGAACCAGTTGATGTAGTTCCTTAAAAAATAAACACTTTCGGACCACAGCGGGCGCTGTACTGAAAGTTCACGACAAAGTGTGCCACGTGCGTGTGGGTCGCAATCGTTGGCCCATCCTCCTGATGGGGAGCGGGGGCGCCGGCCTTGAAATCAAAGCTGTTCTCTAGTTCTCAAAGAATACTTAGATTTTCCCCTTATTTGCATCTGATGAAGTTGTTGTTGTTATGAAAGCTCGGGGAGGCTTGTGTATTTCGTGAGACTTAAAGCGCTACCATTACCATTTCTTGTTGAATCTACCAACCAGCACGGCTACCCAACGTCAACATACAGCCCATCTATACAGTGAATTTTTTTTTAAGATAATTTGATATGAGGAGGTAAAAAAATGAATACATTGTCTGCGTGTAAATAGAATGACAACAACGAGATTGAAACACTGAATTTACTACATGATAGCTTATAAATTAAATGTAACATTTTATTCCGGTAATCTTTAATCTCAAAAGGGGCAGGTGGTTACACCACGTGGTCCGAATTTGATTAAATGTGTCTTTTTTCACAAATTTATAAAAAAGATGGGACACTACAGGGCAATTAAAGGTATCATACACGTTTGGTAATTACTCAAAATATAAATTAACATAACAACTTACTTGGTAACAAGCAACGGAGAGCTGTTGATAGTATAAAACATTGTGAGAAACGACTCCCTCTGAAGTAACGTAGGTTTTGAGAAAGAGGTAATTTCTCACTGAAATAATAAAATTTTCTTGCAAGAAGTTTTTATTCCTATCTGAAAGCACACAAATTTGTACAACAAGGTTGTTTTTTCGGACATCATTTTCTCGCAACTTCGACGACCAATTGAGCTCAAATTTTCACAGGTTTGTTATTTTATGCATATGTTGAGATACACCAAGTGAGAAGACTGGTCTTTGACAATTACCAATAGTGTCCAGTGTCTTTAGGATAGTTTCGCATGCAGTTAAGATCAATCTTAACTCTTCTAACTCTAGTAGTATTTATTGGAGCAGGTCAATGTGGGGTGCGAACCCACGACCTTCGCGTTATCAGCACGACGCTCTACCGACTGAACTAACGACCGACAGTTTCACAGACACTAATTTTCCTCAAGAGGTTTCTCCTCCAAGAAAGTTTAATTTCTAGAATAATTATTTATTATAGAATAGGCTCTAAGTCTTCTCTAAGCAAAATCTCAAAAACATGATCTCGTGGTTTGGATCCGGTGTCCCAGGGAAATCTGTCCCCACACGGGAAATTAACATGGGCTGGAAGAGGATGATTCAAAAGAGGGCGCTATCAAAAGAAGTTTGTACACAGTTCGCCGTATGGGGGGAGGGGGCAGTCTTTATTGGAACAGTACGACGGATTCAGAAACGTTAAATTTATTCAACTATAGTTTGACAGTAAGATCCTCAATATATATTGTAGGCTCTTTGTTCTAAATATCATAGCTAAATTCTACCAAAATGAGTCAAACACCCTGATAGGAGGAACCAGGTTGGATAGACTGGTGGACAACAGTAGCCTATACCGTACTCCATTAGGGAACGTATATTTGTCTTTAATCAATAACTTCCAATCTCGGTGAAGACCAACTCGCACTAGAAAGCACTCTTTGCAATGCCTAAGATTAATTCAGTGTTATAGACAAGTTATTTTCAGTCGAGTATCAAGTGTTGCTAAGTAAAAGGGTTGCTGAGAAGTACCCGAGGACGAGTACTTGGGCCATCGGCGAGTATGAGTACAAGTGTCTGAGTACCGAGTTATCTTTTATCCGAGTACCGAGTCCAACAGCCGAGTACCAACTACTTGGATCTCCGAGTACGAGATAGCCCCCCCCCCCTACGAGTGCTTTATAACAAATAATAATAAACAAATAAAACAAATACTGCAAAATGAGGTATAAAACAATTATTGTTGTTGTTGTTGTTGTGGTTGTTGTTGGGTTTTTTTTTTGGGGGGGGGGGTTTCCACATGGCAATGTGTGCTTGATCTTTGAATATTAATCAATAGACAACTTCAATAATATTCTTCTGTCTCTTGCATAAACGCACGATAGGAAAGCGAATGGGAAAGTGGTATTTTGACCATAAGTATTTAAAGTCGGAGTCCGAAAAAAAAGATAAGTTAAGAAACAAGCTAAAAAATACTAATATTGCTTCTACTATAACGTGATCCCATATGGTCTAGTGGTTAGGATCCGGCGTTTTCACCGCCGTGGCCCGGGTTCGATTCCCGGTGTGGGAAGCTCCTCAACTTTTTCAGTTTTGTAGAATTTGTTTCTCCAAAACTGAAAACTACAAGGATCACCGACATTCTCGCGTGGTCAGTGTGGGGCTCGAACCCACGACCTTCGCGTTATCAGCACGACGCTCTACCGACTGAGCTAACCGACCGACAGATCACAAACATCAGTTTTCTTCTTCGTGGTTTCAGCAAGATTTGTATTTGTTGATACAACATTTTGAAGAGACAAATCCTAAGAACACTAGAATACAAGCATCCAACATAAAGTATAGTTTGTTCGGAACAAGTAAGAATGCAAGCATGCCATATGGTCTAGTGGTTAGGATCCGGCGCTTTCACCGCCGTGGCCCGGGTTCGATTCCCGGTGTGGGAAGTTAATTTAGCTTTTTCCGAAGGTTTTTTGTGTGCAAATGTTTAAAGGTGTTGTAAACGTTTGGTAATTGGAACCCACTGTTTGTTTAAATCCTATGTAGCATATTGGTTTCGGTTGTATCACCATTATTGCTTATACTGTACTTTATCTTGATGCAAAGTCAGTATTGAACATTCCATTTTGCTAACGATACAAACGATACACCTTATAATAATGCAAAGAGAGTGAGAAAAGCAGGAGGAGCAATGCTGTACCCTATCTTGATTCAAAGACAGTAAGCGTATCAACAGTCCAGGGATTGTATAGGTTCGATAATTATTGGTATCCACTGTTTATTTCAATCCTATAAAGTTGTTGATATATACCATAAAACATACCTGTGACAATTTCATTTAAAAAGGTGGTTGCGTTTTTGAGATATTGCCGAATATCTAGAGCGGTTATGTCTATGTAGGAAGAATAATCTGCAATTGGAAGACACAATCTGAGAAACTTTACTGTCAGTAACGGTTCTCAGATTCAAATTTTTGGGGATAAAAAGTGATATCTTTTTCCATAACCGCAGTACTTCTAAGTGAAAAGTTTCTCAAAATGCATTAAACTATCGAAAGCTGCTGTACTTTTTTATTGCCATTAATTTTCAGAGTCATTACCAAACGTATACAGACCCAATTTAAAGGTCGTCCCCAAAATAGCAGAATGGAGTTTAAACAATATTACTCATGATTAATAATGTTATTGAAGAGTTTTTAAATATTTTTATTATTATTTCTATTTCTATTTCTATCTGAAATGCCGCCACGAGTGTGGGAATTTTTTTTCCCCATTACTCATTTCTTTATAACCCGAAATAATATTACGTTCACACACAGAAAACAGCAAAGCATAAAACATCACAATGTTAGATCACTTTTTCAGAAGGAAAACATACTGTACATAATTTGTTTTTCCATTTGTTTATTTAAGTCTTTCGAAATAGACGTAATATGAACAGAAATATATAATTATAGTTAGTTGTAGCACCAAACAATGTCATTCATCAAAAAACAAAACACTAAGCTTACAATTAATAAATATAGCTTTAATTTAAACATTATGCTGCAGTTTCACGGCATTTCTAATAATAGTTACAAGCATGGCTAGCGAATAGGAAGGGGTGCAGCATTTTTATGTTGGGGGGGGGGGGCTGTATGATTTAAGTAAATTTACTGACTGGCAAATCCTGTGGGATGGGGGGCAGTTTGACAGTTTGCCGATTTGCGGATTA